>CM033324.1:13858494-15331840 GCA_019359835.1 Pharus latifolius | reverse complement strand
AGTGCACAGATGAAGGCTTGCAGTACCTCAAGTAGATCCACTGGATCCGCGAGTACCTTCGAAGCGCAACTGCTTATCCGACCCCGCGGGGTACCATCGTCCTGGGGATCCGCATCTGCACTCTTGGCCAGCAATGCTTCTCTCAACCGTGCAAACTCTTCCCTCATTTGTGCGACCTCGGTCTGCACCTCAGATTGTACCTCAGCCCGTATCTCAGCCCGCATCTCCGCCCGTATCTCCTCCCGTACCTCAGCCCGTATCTTATCGGAGAGGTCAGCTTCCTTTTCCTTCCAGGTGCGGGCCTTCTTCCTCGGTAGAGCCGGATCTACGAAACCGGCCTTCCATGACACAATGGCTCCCACGGCCCGTGTCCGCCCGGGATGCTCCTTATTTCCTAGAGCCCGGGTGAGGATGTCATTCTCCCTCTGCGGGGTAAACAATCCCTCCGCTGCCTCCTTCTCAAAAGAGATCTGTTACATTTGAAGGTACCTTGTGAGACAAATTGCCTTATATACACTTGTGCCCACACAGTTTACGAGGTTAGCCAACTTACCATTCGCCTCACAACGTCAGCGTCCCCAGGGGTTGCGAACTGCACAGACCCCGTGGACGACACGGACCCCCTCCCCCTCCACCATCTCTTGCACCTCTCATCCCGGATCTCGGAGAGCGGCAACTCAGGGGTGTCGATGACAGGATTTTGCTCGTCTTCCTTCTTCCACTGCTCCTCCTTCCCCGCATAGCCCCGGGATCCGAGCCGATGCGGGTGGTCGTTCCTCTTCTGGATCGCCCTATTCTTCTCGCTAAGGGCCTTGAACTCCTCAGTCCCCTTCTGCTTGGTGAATTCCTCCCATACATCCTCCGATATGAAGGGGTACTTCTCGCAAGGAGATTTCCCCGCAGCGAGGAAGTTACTGACGAGCCAGCTCTTAAAGGTTTTCCATGTTCCGTTCATGTCCTTCAAGCAGGCAGTCCTAGGTGTATCGTCGGGGATGTTCCACTTAGCCTGTTTCCGAAAAATGCATACAATTAATCACGAGTTAGTTAAACTTTAGTATAAGCCAAGAGAACGTGATTACGAAAGAGTTCAGCGATTTCAGTTCATTTAACCTTCACTTCCGCCCACAACCTATCCCTCTCGTCCGCCGTCACGTCCTTCCAGCTCTGGACGGTGATCTTCACCCTTTCTTTCGCCAACAGCCCAACGTAGGCCGCGTACCTCCCAGCATTCTTTCCAATCGGCCTCCCAAATTGGTTGAACTCACAAGAAAGATCCGTGCGTTTGGCCAAATGCCCCAACGTCGTTGCGCCTCGCCCCACCCTCTTGCGCTGGGATGTAACAGCTGCATCTTCAGTAGTTACGATGGGGTTGGCCCTAGTCGAACCACTAGTACCATCCGATGAAGATGACGACATGTCTTCCCCTACAAAACCTTCAACAAACCATATATATGGCAATTAATTCGCCTTGGAGTTCCATAACTCAGCCCAGGACTGGAGACTAACTAGGGCGGCAAAAGGGAAAATAATACAAAAAGAAAGACATGCATAAATTACTTCCTGAACTGTTCAGAAATATTTTCTATCGGTAAACACATGAGCTGCCGATAGACCATAACAATTACCTCCACAGAAGACAATTTTTCTATCGGCAAACACGTGAGATACCGATAGAACATAACAATGTTCTCTACATATGGAATTTTGTTGACAAGCCACCATTCACTGTCATCACATAACATTCTCGATGATTTGCTACACTAATATTCATGGGCCAGCATTATTATTTCACACGTAAATATGCACACAAGCATCTAAGTGCCACTGTACATAATCTTTAGCCTAGCCTGTATGTGAGTCATCAGGACTTCACATCTATTAGGTTGGGAAAAGTCATGTATATAGGCATTTGAAACATATACATCGAAGACCCATCCACATTGCCATATATTCATACGAAGTGAGTAAAAATTCCCAACCAAACTAGTACATTTCATGGCTCATGTCCTTCCAGATCCAAATTAAGTTTTACTACTTGTGCAGAAAAATTTTCTATCGGTAAACACATGAGCTGCCGATAGAATATGTGTAAAACACCTCCAACATATAATATGCATTACATGGCAGTTGGATACAATTGATCACACATACAGCAGTATAGATAAGTTAAAATCTCAAAACAGGTTCATTACAGCACTGGAACATATTATGTAAACCCTAATTAAAATCAACATTGCCTGCGGAATGTACATAAGCCAACACAATAGGGAACCCTAGTGTAATTGCAAAACTCGAAGAATTAGTACGTGCAAAACACTAGGATCAAATAAAGAAGATGCTGGAAATAGAACGACGAATTAGGGTATTTACGGCGGCGATCAGTTCTGGTGATGGAGAGGCGGTGTAGAACGCAGCGGCGGCCGGCGAAGGACGAAAATAAGAACTGGTGGCAGTGGCGAACCAGTGTCCAATCGGCGATCGTCGTGTGGGAGAGAGGAAGTGAGTGGTCACGGCGGAGGTTGGGGTTTTCTTCGCTCTCGAAGAGACGCAGTGCTCTAAGGTGGAACTGTTCGAGTGGAGGGAAACTAAAGGGCCGTGTACGAGTAATAAAGTAGCGGAGGAACTTTTCTATCAGTATAACAAAATGATACCGATAGACTTATGTACTTTTCTATCGAAACAACAAAATAATACCGATAGAACAAGTAAATTTCCCGGAAAAATATTTGAAGTAGTGGATGCCTTTTTCTATCGGTATAAACAATAAAATCCCGTGAGACCAATTTTCCACAGAAAATTTTTTTAAAGTGCTTGAGATTATAGTATTGGGTGCCATTTTTCTATCGGTAAAAACAACAAAATACCGTGAGAGTAATGAAAAGGTGCCTTTTTCTATTGGTATAAACAAAAAAATCCCGTGAGACCAATTTTCTCCAGAAAATTTTTTTGAAGTGCTTGAGATTATAGTTTCTATCGGTAAAAACAACAAAATACCGTGAGAGTAATGAAAAGTGCCTTTTTCTATCGGTATAAACAATAAAATCCCGTGAGACCAATTTTTCCCAGAAAATTTTTTTGATTAAGTGCTTGAGATATAGTATTGTGTGCCCTTTTTCTATCGGTAAAAACAACAAAATACCGTCAGAGTAATGAAAAGGTACACAATTTAACATCAAACAGACCGTGGTTGAAAGCTGCAGAATGTTAAAGAAAGAGGGAAGATAGCCGGAAAATTGGAAAATTGACATAAAAAGAAATTGTTCATTCATTGTTGTTTTATCACTTACAAAAAAAAAATAAAACCCAAAATGCTAGGTCAAGGGGTGGTCTTAGCCCTGGCTGCATGTAGAATAGAGTCAGTTAGACTTGCAGCCAGGACGCAGGACTCCTCTAGCGACAAGTTGTCCCTAGGATCAACTACTACCGCGTCGAGAAGACCTGCGACCTCCCTCAGCTTCGCTATGGTATCCTTCATAGTCAAACCGCAGCCAGCGATGGTCATATCTGCGGCTTTCTTCTCCTCGCGAAGACGCCTCGTCCTCGCCCTAGCATTGTCACCATCCGTCTTCATGCGCTTAATGCGCTGGAAGAGATCGTCAAGGTCAAGCCGTAGCTGAGTGTGCTTGTCTGTAAGGAGCTTGTGTTCCTCCTGGAGGGCCCTCAGGTCAGCCTTCACTTTGGCAGTGTCTTCCACGGCTACCATTCCCTGTGCAAATCAACAGGTCAAGAATAAACTGAACATGGATTAACAATACAGGGGTAAACCGAGGAGATTTAGAGTTCTTACCGGGGAGGGTGTGGATGACGATCCCATGGAGGTTGCCATTGTGAAAGAGAAGATTAGGAGTCGAACCGTTCGAGAATTAGAAAAACAACAAAATACCGCGACGCATGGCGAGGTACTTATAGAGTTTCCAAGGCGACGCATGGCGACACGGTTGAGAATTCAAAGCGGCAGAGTATTCTTCTATCGGTAAAAACAGGAAAAAACCGTCAGACAACAAATACTGTGAGACTAACGAATTTATTCTAACGGTAAAATAGAACAATACCGATAGAAAACGTTTTGAAGTGCCTGAGAGAAGATGTCCTTCTCTATCGGTATAAATAACAAAATACCGTCAGAAAAAAGGGATTTTTGCAGAACTTAATTTGAAGAGGCTGCGATGAGATTTTTGCAAGTGCTATTTGAAGGGAAGAATTAAATATTTACAGGATAAAGGTACTGTACATGTTAGAACTCATGCTGTGGAGTAAAATTGAGATGTATTAATGCTGTGAACTAGCTTATCATTAAATTCTAAAGAAAAATGTACTGCCTGATGTATTAATGATAAGTTCCTCACCTTGCTGCAGAACTTGTGGGCTGTTTGCTTGGCATTTATCCCTGAAATAGAAATTAATCATCAATGGTTCTCAACCCATAATCCTTCTTCGTGGTCATCTCGCAGATACGTTGTTTCATCGATATCTTCAGTACGGATAGATTGAATGTCCTCTAAAAATGGAGGTATTTCATCGAATTGGTTATACTCCTCTTCGTCGACAACATCTTCGACCCCAACAATACGTCTCTTGCTGTGGAGGACAACATGCAAGTTTGGATTGGCCGGGTCAACGATGTAGAATACCTGTGTGGCTTGCTTTACAAGTATGAATGGATCGTCTTGGTGTCCGACTCTACCAAGATCGACGAGAGTAAACCCGTAACTGTCAACTTGAACACCTCGAGGGATTTCGACCCATTGGCATCGAAACAGGGGAATCTTAAGTAATCCGTAAATATGTGTACTTACCGTTAGAGGAGGTACTGGTACCAAACTGGTACAAACATGCACAAGCCATTTCTCACATTCAAGGAATCATATCAATGTAACATCAAACAGATCTTACATCAAACGGATCTTAACTAGAAGATAAAGCAATATATTTCAAGAAATGGTAATTTGTGGATTAACTAGGAGACACAAAAATACTTTTCGTAGGTAGTTGGGACTTCATCTTGCCAAAGAAATTACAGATGCCAATTCACAAATTCAGGTACAAACATACACATGCCAGTTCACCAATACAAATTCAGGTACAAACATACACATGCCAGTTCACCAATACAAATTCAGGTACAAACATACACATGCCAGTTCACAAATTGAAGTGCATGTCTGAAACAGCAGTACAAATACACACCTACCTACCAATACAATTAAATACACAAATACTCCCTGCACATTCAAGTTCATGTCCCAATTAGCAATACATGATACACAAATATACAACAATATACAAATACAACAATTCACACATTCGATGTATATTACAAAAGCCACGTCTGAAATTAACAACAGATCACGACGAGGACCCAGTGGCCCATACATGCATTTTACATAAAAGGGAATCTTTGCAGGTTGCCACAATGCAACTACCGACTACAAGTTAGACCTGATACATCACAAATCCATTCATCCAAAACAGCAAATGTCTGAACCACATTGGACTTAACCATAGGAGTTCAGTTCGAAGACGCCCGAGGAGCTGGAACTGCCGTCGACATACATTTGTACGTATTGGTGATTTCCTCGGACTCAAACTCGATCAACTCAACTCAACTCAACTCAACTCCATTAACAAAAAGAACCTACCTTCCAAGATGTTGTTCTGTGTAGTGATGGTGTAGAATGGCTGTGCAAATAACAACAATTCTTCTTCTCCAAGCAGGTAAGCATCTGGCCACAAGCTGGTGCATGCAAAAAAATGTAAGATGCTTTCTATAGGTCCTGATTTGAGAAACACGCCGGGCTTAAGCATCTTCTCGACCGAGCCAACCAAGATCTCGCCCTTCACGTCCTTCTAGCTCTCGACGGTGATCTTCACTATTTCTTTCGCCAACAAGCCAACGTAGGCAGCGTACTGCGATGAAGAACCGTGAAATACGTTGCCCCTCACGAGCATCATCCAAGGACCTGAACAGATCATAATCATATTGAAAAGAAGACACATCAAAATGAAGGATACAAAAAAAACAGAATTATTGCCATAATCGGATTAGAATAATCTAACAATATTGCAGAAATTTTACGTACCTTCCTTGGGATGCCGACGTCTAGAGGGCGTCGATGGAGGTGCGGAGGTGCAGCGGTCCCCTGTAGAGGTGCGCCGGCCGTCCATGGAGCTTACGGGTTAGGACTACGAGCCCCAGATGAACTGTGAGAATGAAAGAGACATACCCGTGTATTTATACAAATATATATTTTCTATCGGTATGAAAACAGAACACCGTTAGTAATAAAAACATCTGTAGAAGGCGAATGGTTCTATCGGCACAATAAATATTATCGATAGGAATTTTTGTACATACTCTATCGGTTTGTATGTACATTGCCGATAGAATATTACTAGTTGTAGAAGGCCAACAGTTCTAAGATATTTTTGCAATATTCTACCGATATAAACATTCATTACCGATAGAATAAAACTATTTGAAGACGAACAGTTCTAAGCAATTTTCTATATATTCTAACGGTAAAAGAATCCATTACCGATAGAATAAAAATATTTGTAGAAGGCCAACTATTCTATCGGCACACTACATATTGCCGATAGGAATTTTTAATATACTCTGTCGGTATATTCATACAGTAGCGATAGAATAAGTCTAGTTGTTGAAGTCGACCAGTCCTATCGGCGCACAACATTCTTTCATCAGTACTTATGCATCTCTTCTAACGACAAATATGTTCATCACCGCTAGAGTAAATCATACTATTTATTCTATCGGTAAGTTTCTTAGAAACCGATAGGGAAAATACATCCGTCGGGCTTTTATGACCGCGAGGCACATTTTCTATCGGTTTTCTGCTGTTTCGCTAATAACCGATAGAAGATAGGGGTTAGTAGACTGCATTTCTGTACTAGTGAGAGGATGATAATTTAGATGACATGTTGCGTGATGTGGAAGGAAATTACAGTGAAAGGGAGTTTGGCAAATTCAAGCGCTTGATTGAGGACTCAGAAAAGCCGTTGTTCCCTGGTTGCAAGTCGAAGTACACAAGTTGGCCTCTGTGCTTGAACTGTTAAAATTGAAGGCAAGCAACAGCTGGACCGACAAGAGTTTCACGGCACTGTTAGATCTTTTGGCGGACATGCTCCCGGAAGAAAACGAGTTGCCAAAAAACGCCTACCAAGTGAAAAAGCTGTTGTGTCCTTTGGGAATGGAAGTAGAAAGGAGACACGCATGCCCTAATGATTGCATCCTTTACCGTAACGACTACAAGGATATGCATGTTTGTCCGGTGTGCGGCGCATCCTGCTATAAGCGTAAGGACCGAACCAACGACGGCGACTGCACTGAGATAAAGCAAGGACCTCCTGCTAAGGTGTTGTGGTATTTGCCAATCATTCCCAGCTTGCAGCTTTTGTTTGCAAACCGTAAAGTGGCAAAATTACTGCGTTGGCACTCGGAAGACCGGAAGAAGGATGGAAAGCTGAGACACCCCGCTGATTCTTCGCAGTGGAGAAACATCGACAGGGAATTTGTTAACTTCGGAGCAGAATTGAGGAATATAATGTTCGGGTTGAGTACCGATGGAATTAATCCTTTTGGTAACATGAGCAGTCGGCATAGCACTTGGCCGGTTCTTTTGTGTATCTACAACCTTCCTCCTTGGTTGTGTATGAAGCGCAAGTACATCATGATGTCTCTACTTATCTCAGGACCAAAACAACCTAGAAACGATATTGATGTGTACCTAGCACCATTGATAAAGGATCTCCTAACAATGTGGAACGAAGGGGTGCAGGTATGGGACGCATACAAACGAGAGAACTTCATCCTACGTGCTATGATATTCTGCACCATCAACGATTTCCCTGCCCTTGGAAATTTGTCGGGCCATAGTACGAAAGGAGCCAAAGCCTGCCCCCACTGTGAAGATGAGACTGAGAGCGTGTGACTGAAGAATTGCAGGAAAACAGTGTACATGCGTCACCGTAGGTTTCTTCCGAAGAATGACGCGTATCGTAAGAGGAAGAGGGAATTTGACGGCCACAAGGAAGATGGTTCAGCCCCCGAAGCCTACGCGCGGGAAAGATGTTTACTCACGGGTGAAGGACATAGACGTTGTGTTTGGAAAGGGTCGTAAATTGAAACCCCGCACGAAGAACTCTTGGAAGAAGAGATCGATATTTTGGGACTTACCGTATTGGGAGCATTTAGAGGTTCATCATTGCATTGATGTCATGCATGTAGAGAAGAATGTTTGAGACAGTTTAATCGGACTATTGCTGAACATTCCAGGGAAGACAAAGGATGGCGTCAATGTGCGGCGTGACATGATCGAAATGAGAATCAGGCCCGAGCTAGCACCGAGAGAGGACGATAAAGGCCGTATATACCTCCCCCTGCATGCTACACTTTGTGCAACGCTGAGAGGGCAGAACCCTGTAAGTGTCTCTATGGTGTTAAAGTTCCATCGGGTTACTCCGCAAATATGAAAAAGCTTGTGTCCATGGGCGATTTGAAATTGCTGGGTATGAAGTCTCATGATTGTCACGTGTTGATGACACAAATGCTTCCTGTTGCCATCCGGAGTATTCTGCCGCATAAGGTCAGAGAGACGATCACGAGGCTGTGTTTTTTCTTCAATGCAATTTCTTGCAAGGTCATTGATCCCGATGGACTGGATTCTCTGTAGAGCGAGGTGGTTCGAACTCTCTGTCAGCTTGAGACGTATTTTCCTCCATCGTTTTTTGATATCATGGTCCACCTCACCGTCCCCCTTGTCAGAGAAATCAAGATATGTGGACCCGTGTTCCTACGTTATATGTATCCATTCGAGAGGTACATGGGTGTACTTAAGGCATACGTGAGGAATCGGTCCCGGCCCGTGGGTAGCATTGTCGAAGGTTATGCAGCGGAAGAGGTTGTCGAGTTCTGCGTCAATTACATGGCCGAGGTAGAAGCAATAGGAGTTCCTGTGTCTCGTCACGAGGGGAGGCTTGATGGTGTTGGCACTATTGGACGGAGAGCCATCACTCCTGATTTCGATATGTACTCGAAAGCTCATTTTTGGGTCTTGCAACACATGACAGAGGTGTCTCCGTACATCGACGAGCACAAGGAGATGCTACGACAAGACAATCCTCCCCGATCCGAGATTTGGATGACGGGACAACATAACAGTCAATTCAACGCGTGGATGAAAGTGCGAATCACTGGAGAGTCCGCAAGTGAGAACCTTAAATGGTTGGCAAAAGGGCCAACGTTTACTGTACAGACATGGCAGGGATACGACATCAATGGGTACACATTTTACACGAAAGCTCAAGATCGAAAGAGCACTGTGCAAAATAGTGGAGTGAGCGTAGAAGCTTTCCATGAGGGGTTCACCGAGACAGGCCCAACAAGGGTAGTACGTGGATTGAACTCGTACTACGGGTTCATTGAAGAAATTTGGGAGCTCGATTACATACTGTTCAAGATTCCCCTGTTTCGATGCTGATGGATCCAAATCCCACGGGGTGTGAAGGTTGACAGTTACGGTTTCACTTCTGTGGATCTCGATCGAGTTGCTTATAAAGATGAGCCATTCATACTTGCAAATCAAGCCATTCAGGTCATTTATGTCACAAACCTGGCCAATAAGAAGTGGCACGTCGTCCTTCATGGCAAGAGAAGGATTGTTGGAGTTGAAAATGTCATAGACGAGGAGGAATACAATCAATTTGATGAGATTCCTCCATTTGGAGATGGCGTACAAGTTGATACTGAAGACACCGACGAAACTAGTTACGTGCGTATGGATCACCAGGAAGGGTTATACTTTAAAGGTAATCAACCATACGTCCTTATCTCTCTGTTTCCATCGGTATAGCTTATATCTCCTGTAATTCTCGTCTTTGCAGGGCCGCGGCAAGTGGAAAGTTGAGGATAACATGGCTGTGTACGTGGAAATTGTCGGTGAAAGTCCCCATTTGTATGTAACATTAACTTGAGCATGCTCCACATTGTATGTTAAATTTATTTGAGCATGCTCCACATTGTAACCAATTTTCGGATCTACGTACACTGTAACCAATTTACAGAGCATTTGGACTACATTTGAAATATCTGAGTGTTCATTTAAAACAAGTTTTCGAGCATTCAGAGTTGAAAGCTACAGATCAGTTTCAAGTTGTAAAACTAACGTTCAATAGAGAGATTATCACGAACGATTGAATTATCACCGACGGGTATGAATATAGAACAGACTGTGATATTCCCAACAGCGTCTCCGACGCTTCAAGTCTTCACGTGCACGGTCGGTTCTCAAGTCGAAATTGTCTGTGATAATCTCAGTCACAGTCGATTCTCAACTCAAAACCATCTGTGATAATCTCTCACTATGTAGATTATCACAGACGGTTTTTATTTGAGAACCGACTGTGATAATATTATCACAGACGGTTATGAATATAGAACCGACTGTGATATTCCAAACAGTGTCCGACGCTTCGAGTTCTTGACGTGCACCGTCGGTTCTCAATTCCAAACCGTTTGTGATAATCACAGTCACAGTCGGCTCTCAACTCAAAACCGTCTGTGATAATCTCTCTGGTGATTATCACTATGTCGATTATCACAGACGGTTCTGATGTGAGAACCGACTGTGATAATATTATCATAGATGGTTGTGAATGTTGGACCGACTGTGATAATCTCTACGCGGTACATAGTTCAAGGTGGACTTTGTCCCGCTCATTTCCAGACTTCGCAACTGTTTGCCCTAGCTCTCTCCACCCTCGCACCGTTCGTCGCGATCACCTCCATCGCCTTTCCACCGTCAGGCGCGATCACCTCCATCGCCCTCCCTCCTTCCGACGTGATCACATCCATCGCCTCCCCACCGTTTCTGTCATTCTTGGTTAATTATAAGTATATGGGTTTTGTTATAGAATTATTAGTTGCAGATTTACTTAAACTGTTCTCTCTTTCACTTATGTTAGGAACTATGTCTGGTGACGAAATGCACCACTCTGGGAGTCAGAGTGACCTCGCTGGCGATGAGACGCCTGGGCTGGAGGTCACCGTGTCTGCCGTGACCCAGCCGCAGAAGAGAAAGGGGCGAGGCCAGACGACATGCGCGCGTCTGGACAAGCGGGAAAAGCAGCACGTCCAGTTCGACGACAATGGTGTGCCGGAATCTCCTAACAAACTTGTCGGTCAGTACCGCTCACTATGCGGCAAAGTGGCACGGGAGCGGGTGCCCATCACCACCTCCAACTGGGGTCAAGTGCCCCCAGAGTGCAAGGATGCGCTGTGGGAAGAAATGCAGGCGGCGTTTCACATTCCCGAGGATCTCCACTTCACCATCCGCTGGAGGACACTGATGTCAATAAACAAGGCGTGGAGGAACTTCAAGGGTCACCTTGTCAGGCTCTATGTGAAGGAGTCGAAGACCCCCTTCGATGACTTCCCTTTCGTGACTCCCGAGGCATGGCAGCAGTTCGTCGAGATGAAGGCCAAGCCAGAGTTCCAGGAGCTTACTGTGAGGGCCCAAGCTAACCAGGCCAAGAATACCCACCCACACAGACTAGACAGTGGTGGGTATGTGGGGAAGAAGGCGTTGTGGAGGAAGCAGGACGAGGAGGCTTCCCAGTCTTTGGCCGGCAGTCCTTATGCGAGTATAACGGACGTGCGCGCCCGCAATTGGTGCTGAGCAAGATTGACGATGACCTCCTCCGGCAGCGTCTCTGTGAATAACCCTGCAGACAGGGAAGTGATCAACCGGCTGGTAAGATTGTCTGATCACGTACTATCCTCGTAACACGCATGCAATGGGTTGTATTGCTAAGTTCTCCTGTTGTAGGTGACACTGAGTGCGCAGGCGGCATCCGAAGAGTTCAACCCGAGGAGGGACAGGGATATCCTCACAGCAGCACTAGGAAACAAGGAGCATCCAGGCCGCGTGCGCGGCCTCGGTTCCACAGTGCCTTGGAGGAATGGTTTCCCTGATGATGAGGAGGCGGCTAAGAGGAGAAAGAGATCCCACCAAGCCCGCGATGAACGGCTCAAGGAGGAGATGCGATCGGAGTTTGCTATTCGGGACAAAGCACTCCTGCAGCAGTTGTTGGAGATGCGGTCCATGTATGAAGACCTAAGAAAGGTGACCCAGGGCACCCCCCTTCTAGCAGCGGAAGTACCGACCCCCATTTTTGGCCACCGTAGTAGTTGCGCGTCTGCGCCGGGCTCTTCGCAGACGGAGCCCTCTCCAAAGTATCCGGTGGACTTTCTGCAGGTAATGACCGTTTGTCTATGTTAATTCATTCGAAAGTGAAAAGCGGTGAAATTCAATATCTTAATGCGCACTGTTTGTAGGAACCCGCCTCCTGCAAGCTTATGGTGCTGGACGGTCTCTTCCCGATCGAGGTTGGCCGTGGGATGGCGCAACCATGCACGGCGGGGGCCACAATCCACGGTGCCCCTCTATGTGAGGGTTTTGCACGGGTCCAGGTGGACAGTGTCTTTGACCATTGCAAGGTTTTTCCGTTGGAGAAGCCACCGAACAACGAGATTACCACTCTCAGGGATGCGGTGCACACGTTCGTGCAATGGCCCAAGAAAGATATCGTCCTGGATAAGATTATTCCCCCACCAGTTTCATAATTCGTACTGTAATAATAGCCCTCAGAGTTAGTGTCCTAATACGTAGGTTCTTACATCATAGACATCACAGACCGACACGCGGCCTACTAGCCAGCCGACCCCTCCGATGACGAAGCTAACTCCGACTAGGAGGCAACCATTCAAGAAGCTGGCTAGTAGGGGAAAAGCAAAGAAGAGCCCAGCGAAGGAGAGCGCGAAGAGTACGCCAACTCTCATGCTGTTCGCTCTGGGGATGCCCATGGCCTCCGATACCACAATTTTGAGCATGGGGTTAGCATTCCAGAGCCTGCATGCATGGTACATGAGGAGGACAAACCAGACCAGGATGCAGCGTCCGACGCACATCATGGTCAAGTACACCATGGCAGAGTTCCATAACGACGTTGGGACCTACCCGGTGATCTTCGAAGACCTGCACAATTTACTGAACAATGATGCGCTCGACTTGTCAATCCTACGGTCTTGGGTGCTATAAATATCCTACTATCCTACGCCTGTTTGTGCATATACGGATATATGTCATTTATTAATTGGTTACTTCCGTGCAGCTGCATGACCAACTATGCCAAATCTAAGGGCATATCTGTTGGTTTCTTGGACCCCCAGCTGGTCGCCGAGGTGATGTTTAGGACCGACGCAGACTTCGTTGTCGACTACATCAAAAGAGGGTTGCTTGCTCAGGTCGACAAGGAGTACATACTTGTATCCTACAACCAGAGGTGAGTGCTTTCATCAGTACTTCACCCGTAGATTAGTGTCTCCATGTGCACACCCCCAAACTTAGATTAAATTTTTAATTCTTTACGTGTAACATGTAGCTACCACTGGATCCTGCTGCTGCTTATTCCGAAAAGGAACAAGGTGTTCTACCTTGATTCATTGCAGAGGAAAGGGTACTCGTATTGCGGCGCACGAGATGTATTCGAAAGGTGATGATATTCATGTGGACCTGTCTTGCATGCATCTAGATTTACTGTCCTCAAATTGTCAATTTCGACTATCCTCAAACTGTCAATTTTTACTATCTACAGGGCTTTCACGAACTACTTTGCCGAGGGAGGGTGACAACACGAGCAGCGAGCTGATAAGTTTCAGTGGTTACAATTTTCGGTACAAATTTCAACTGGCATCTGTTTTACTTTATAACGTGTCCCCAGCTAACTCTCGGTCTGTAAATTGGCAGTGCCATCAGCAGCCGGACGACAATACATGTGGGTTCTACGTGATGCGCCACATGTATGACCTAATCATCACCCCTCACCACCCAGATTTCCCCCAGGTATACAACTGCTCCCCTTTGTATCGATTTGGCAGAATTTACAACTGCATTGAGCTAATTTTTTTTTGTACCAACTCTTGCTGTAGGGGGTCGACTTCCCTTCGGAAAGCTTCAACCCTCGGGAGATTGGTATTGTCCGAGGGATGCTCGCTGAGTTTTTCCTTGCGGAGGTCATATCAACCAAGGGAAAGTTTAGGGACCCGCAAGGTTCGTATTAGTGCGGCCTTACATTTATTTATACATCTAACACGCTGACTTTAATTGTCGATTACATTTATTGGTTCAATCTCAATTGTACATATTTCTGAGTACTGTGCTGTATATATGAAATGCTTGTACATGTTTCTAAGTTGTGTGCATGTATATATGAGACTGTATATATTTGAGTACTGTGCATGTATGAAATTCATGAACTGTATATATGAAATGCTATTTGTACAGAGGATGCACAGACGGTTTTGATCTTACAAACGTCTGAGATTATAACAGTCACCGATAATGACACTATCACAGATGGTTTTGACCTCAGAACTATTTGTGATATCACACTATCACAGACTGTTCTGAGATTATAACAATATCACAGATGGCTTTGACCTAAAAACCGTCTGTGATATCTCACTATTATAGATGGTTCTGAGAGTATAAACCGTCTGTGATAAGGAAACAATCACAGACGGTTTCAAGATTACAACCGTCGCTGATAATGACAATATTGCAGATGGTTTTGACCTCAAAGCCGTCTGCGATACTCTAAATACACAGATGGTTCTGAAACAACCGTCTGTGATAAGGACGCTATCGCAGACGGTCCTGAGGTCATAACCGTCTCTGATAATTTGAGTATCACAGACGATTTTGATCTCAGAACCGTCTCTAATAATGTGAGAATCCTAGATGGTTTTGACATGAGAACCGTCTGCGATACTCATATTATTACTGACGGTTCTGAGATCAAAACCGTCTGTGTTAGTATGAGTATCTCAGACGGCTTTGATGTTATAACAGTCTGTGTATTAGGAGTACCACAGACGGTTCTGAGGTTATAACTGTCTCTGATAATATGAGTATCACATACGGTTTTGAGGTCATAACTGTCAGTAATAATTTGAGTATCACAGACGGTTTTGATCTCAGAACCGTCCGATATAATGTGAGGATCACAGACGGTTTTGACATCAGAACCGTCTGTGATACTCATATTATTACTGACGGTTCTGAGATCAAAACCGTCTGTGGTAGTATGAGTATCTCAGACGGCTTTGATGTTATAACAGTCTGTGTATTAGGAGTATCACAGACAGTTCTGATGTTATAATAGTCTGTGTAGTATGAGTACGGTTCTGATGTTATAACAGTCTGTGTATTATGAGTATCACAGACAGTTCTGATATTATAACAGTCTGTGTAGTATGAGTATCACAGACGGTTTTGATCTTATAACAGTCTGTGAAGGGAAAGATCACAGACGGTTGAAAACCGTCTGTGATAGTACATGATTATCACTGACTCGAATATCACTGACGGGTAAGAACCGTCTGTGATGACTGTTTTGACCCGACTGTGATAATGAATTCTGTAGTAGTGATACCATGAGTACATATTTCTTCAATTAACGCTCCAAGTAATATACATCAATTACAAAATAGTCAAGAATAGTTATCAACCCACAATCCTTCTTCATGATTGTCTTGCAGGTAACTTGTTTCGTCAATATCTTCAATAGGGACATATTGAATGCCATCTAAAAATGGAGGTATTTCATCAAACTGATTATACTCTTCTTCGTCGAGAACGTCTTCGACCCAAACAATACATCTCTTGCTGTGAAGGACAATGTGCAACTTTGGATTGACCAGGTCAACAATGTAGGATACCTGTGTGGGTTGCTTAGCAAGTATAAATGGATCGTCTTGGTACGTAACTCTATTGAGATTGATGAGAGTAAACCTGTAATTGTCAACTTTAACACCTTGAGGGATTTCAACCGATTGACATCGAAACAAAGAAATCTTAAATAATACGTAATCGAGCTCCCATATTTCTTCAATAGCATCGTAATATGAGTTCAGTGCCCTTTGTCGACAATTCGGACTAGGGGTCCACAGTCGATCTTACGAAGATTTGTGAGTTAAGTGTGAGACCTTTCAAGGTGCCCTTAGGTAAGTTAAGATGAGCATAAGTCAGGGACACGAAGAATTATATAGGTTCGGGCTCTCAGTATGTTGAGTAATGACCCTACGTCCTATTGTGATTTCACTATGAGTAAAAGAGTTTACAAGTAAGAGAGATTGTCACAAGAGATAATCTCTCTTTTGCACTTCTGTCTATGGACTACGATCTCTAAGTCTTGATCAATATTCTATGACCGATCCCTGCTTCTGTACATTTTCCATCCTTTTATACTGAATGAAAGGATGCAAATGTTAAGCAGTTTCGAGTGGTTGCCATGGTGCAATTTGTGTAACTACACTAATCTCTTCGCCGGTTAACATACGTAGTTATAGATAACCTCGCATCTTAACTCCTTGACAGTTGTCTTCATTCAGGGGAGAAGTTATCTCCATCCTGAGAACGTGTCTGGTAATGGCTCAAACACACTCAAGTTTATCTTGGTCGTGCATAGCCTGCGACCTTATGACCGTGCACAGCCCGCGACCATATGATCGCACAAGTACTACGATCATAGATTGACTCTGTGCCCACAACCTTCTAGTATACAGGAAGTTGTCCTCTGCGACTATAGTGGCTGCTAGGGCACAGGCTCAAATATCATATCCGAAATTGTCCTGAACATGATATATTAAATAAATAACTAGCGCGGGTGATGATCCTCGTCAGCTAGCCCCCAAATTTGAAGAGATAAAAAGGATTATTACTTCAAATTTACAGTTCATCAAATAAAGAACCCGACGCTTTGCCTTCTTCAATTGCACTATACACCTTGTGTCGGTTGGCTTCCTGAGTAAATCTCTGGGTTTATCTTGACAGGTAATCATGAAGTTTTTGACTGCCCAACCGAGGCAAAAACTGCAAGTGCAGTTAAGAGCTCAAGGCATCTGCGAATGTGAACCGTCATCTCCAGGCTCTATAAATAGTGGAGTTTTTTAGTTCTAAAACCACAAGCTTTCCCTGGCTAAGTCTCTTAGAACCTTTTCTTCATAGTTTGAATATTCCCAAAGTAATGCATTTTAGAACTTATAGCTGATAGAGGAAACAACTCCTTCAGTGAAAAGATTCAAATATGACGTAGGATCCTCCAGTGGAGCTTCATTAAAAGTCTAACGGTGCGGAGATCTGGGCTGCTACATTGCCCTCATCTCTTTCTTTGGGATTAGGTATCGCTGCACCTGTAGGGCCATTGTTACCAAGTCCCCTTCCATGCTCAGCTTTTTCCTCTCAACCTACAACCCAGGTAATTGTCTTTGTCCTTTCTGTTTGTGACATGTTTTAGGATCTAACCCATGTGTGTACAGGAGGAGAAAGCTCTCAATGAACAGCTTGCTGAGACCCAGGCTCTTTTGAGGGAGAAATCTGCATTGGTCAGAACCCTCAAAGAAGAAAAAGAGGTGCTGGAGAAACACCTTGAAAGAATTCTCCCGATCACGCTGCGCCTGGCAGGGTGTTATGATGGAGCTCACAAAGAGGCGTGCACATTCCGCCTAGAGAGGGATCATGCCCGAGAGCAGTGAGACCTCTCTAATGTAATTAGGGACAACTGCTTCTTCGCAATAAGAGACGACGTCGATAGGCTGAGGGACGTCGCAAGTTCTCTTGGGGTGGCTAGTGTTAATCCCACTAATGCCAACTTGACCCTTGGAGAACTTTGTAAATTACTTTCAGATTAGGTCGACATTTTGGTCGCCTGTACTCCTTTTTTGTGTAAAGAATGCAAGAAATAAAATTCCTTTTCTTTACATCTTGACTCTTTAAATGACTATGTATAATCTATAATCATCAATTGGAGTTCTTTAACTTCTCTGTGTAAAAAATGGTTATAGGTAAATACTTCTGCGACCAAAACATACACAGGTATTTAGTTCTTAGTCACATAATAACATTGAGACCACAAGTAGCACTTAAGTCACAAAATAGCGTTGAGACCACACGTAGCACTGAGGTCACAGAATAGCGTCACGACCATGTACAGTACCGAGACTACAAAATAGCATTGCGACCATACATGGTACTGAGATCACAAAATTTTCACTTTGAAATTGTAACAGTGCTGAAATTATGAGATTACCCTGGAATCATAGGGTTGTTAAATCCTCAAAAAATTCTCATATAATTATCTATACCGTAGCCCCCAAATGTGAAATAAAATGACCTTTTAATTTTCAAAAATATGCATTTTGTTTCAAATTCTAACAGGGTTAACGATATGATCTCGGGTTCTATTTGAGAAAAAACCCGTTATGAGAAATTATTAAAATAATGAGTCCGGCGAGTAGTGGCCTTGGGCAGATAAAAAGAAAGGTACATTGTTTAAGAAGCTTAAGAAAAACCCTCTTCTGCCTTAACCACTCCGCCGCAAGAAACCCTCTTTGTGCACCTTTGCTCTCATCTCCACCAAATCCATCGTCTTTCTACCAATCTTTACAGCAATGGCATCCTAGAGCCGCTCAAGCCACCACAATGTTGAGAGCCTAATGGTGCTAGAAAAGGAGGAAATCCTTTCTCCGCGGCTGCTGATCAACTGGCGGCCGGCGGAGAAAAAGGAAGAAACCCCAAATGTTCATGAGAATGAACTGGTAATCTTCGAGGAATTCTTGCGATGCGGATTTCGCCTTCCGGAAAGCAAGTTCCTTCAGGATATCTTGGTGCATTATGGGTTGGAACTGGTAAACCTTCATCCCAACGCCATTCTGATTCTGGCGATCTTCCAGTATCTTTGCGAAGCATTCGTCGGAGTGCTACCAAGCGTAGATCTGTTTCGACATTTCTATTTCTCAGCATGGTCCAAGAGTGCCAGTGCTGCCAAATGCATATACTTCCGCATAAGGGAGCAGAAAGATTATCCCTTTCTTTCTCTGTGTGACTCTATGCATGGATGGAACCAGAAATGGTTCCACTGTACTCCTCCATCAGAGAGTAGCCTCTAGTTTGAGAATCGTCGGCCAGAGAAGGCCAGCGAAATGGACACCATCCCTACCTTGAGCCAAGAATTGGAAAAGCAAGCCCGAGCAATCCTTCACTTAGTTCACCAGGGGTTAACGGTATCATCCCTGACTTCGTGAAAAATAGGATAAGCCCTCTGAGGAAGAGGGAACATCCTGCTTGGGAGGTGGAATCCATGGCGGATAACACCTTGGATTATAATACTGGTACGTTCTCTGATCGAAAAAATGTGCAATTTTACTGAAGAACAATTCCATATCAAGTAATGTGCTTTTGTGATGCAGTTCTGTCCTTGTCCAAAATTGAAAAAAGGACAAACAGCCTTCTGAAGCCATATAATGCGGCGACAGAAGGAGCTCAAGGATCACCCAGATCTCAGAGCTTGATCAACGGTGGCGACGATCTAAGACAAGAACGTCAAAAGGTAAGACTTCTTTCGAGGAACTTGTCCATGAATGCCTATTGATCTTAATCATCAAATCAGAATTTCTGAAATGATGCAGCTGCTGAAGGGACGAATCATCGAGACAAAATGTCCTAGGGATAATGTTGGGCCTTCTGGGAGGTCAGCATCGAAGAGAATAAAAGTAATCTCTTCCAAAGCCAAGAAGATGAAGGGACCCATTCCTAGAACGTCCAAATCAAAGACCATAGGAGGGACTTCATCTAAGGTGAAGAAGAATACCGCGAAGACTGCTGCGGTAAGATTTTCCCTTCCCTCTGTTATACCGAGTACGAATAGGAGTCACTTCTTAGTAGTACAGGGTGAGAGGAGCGAGGATGAGGAAGATGGAGTTCCTCTCATCCGTCGCAAGAGGAAAGCGACAAGCCCTTTGGAGATTGACATTCCAGAGAGGCCATCCTCTCCCACCATTGCTGATATATTGTCCTCCATGGCAGAGGCAATTGCTGCGGAAGTGGAGCACGTGGCTGCAGGAGAACTTGCGGTCACAGAGGAAACTCCCAATCCTGAGACCAATGTTCCAGCAACCATGGTCGCAGAGGACTCTGTGGCTGTGGTTTCAACTACCTCAGGCTGGTAACACCTCCTTCGAACACCGAAGGGATCGCTGTGGTAAGAACTTCATAGCTTACGATCTTTCACTCCCTTGCATTTACCAATTATATTCTGAACATGCAGGAGGAGGAAGCCACTATCCTGTTCAAGAAGAGGAAAATAAGGACTGATATGGAGGACGACTCTTCAACAAGGACGCACAGTGGGCTTCTTTCTCCCCAGAGCACATCACCAAAACCCACAGTTGTGGAGGGGTTTCGACTCAAGTAAGGATATCGCATCTTTGCCACATTATGTTTATTTAAAAATAGAAATGTCACAAGTCATCATATTTCCAGGAACCCTGTGTCTGGTGCGCTGCCGACCTCCTCAAGATCTGGCACAACACCTACTGTGGAGGTCGCGGGAGACAGAGGTGCAAGCACAATAGCTGAGGTAGCCCCTTAGGCCATTGTGGAGGAAATAATTGTGGACCTCCTATCTCATAGGATGGAAACCACAACCTTGACCGCAGGAGTGAACCAGCAAGAATTATCATTCGCTACTCCTGTTGTCAAGGAAAAACTGGTCTCGAGGTTCAACCTTCGAATGAACCCAAGAGTATGCTGAAAACTTCTTTCAGCGATCTCATAGAGGCAAGTAAAACTCTTTTACCTTCTATGGAATTGATAATCTTAGGAATGTTCAGGTTTAAGCAACAGGTCTCACTGTGTTTCAGGATCTGACTCGAGTGGCTACCAAGTCAAAAACTCTAGCAGAACATATTGAGGTCACGCAAAGGGAGATCATCCGCCTAGAACAGTAAGCACCCTTACCTTGTTTATACCAACTTGAACTTCATCTAAGTATAAAGATTGCCTTTCTTGTCATAGGGAAAATACCTCCTTGACAAAGAGCATGGCTGATCGGCGAAACCAGGAACAATCTGCAACCACAAAACTTTCTTCTATGGAAAAAGAACTTCATGAGGCGCAGTTAAAGCTTTCTTGTAAGTTTACTTCTGACCAAAAGGAGTTATTTCTTTACATGAACTGCAGTAATCTCGGCTACTTCGCTCATGCTGTACAAGAGGATCAGATAATCATTCTTTCAAAAGAGAAAAATGACTTCCAGGAGAAGAATAGGCAACTTTGTGCGACCATAGAGTCATTCAAGAAAACAATTGACACTGTCTGCGAGGAGAATAGAACCTTAAAAGGCAACAATCTCATCCTGCAGCAGCATTCAATTTGAAGTCTTTAAAAAACTAAAGATGGTTGCAAATTTGCTGAAGGCTGATATTATCGACCCTTAAAAGGACAAATTAAGCCTCAACGAATCGTGCAAACTAGTCACGGCACAAGCTGAATCACTTCTCGAGTATCTTCCTGAAGATACGAAACGGCAAGAAGAGGCAATGAGGACCAACACAAGATCTGTAGCCTCTGCCATTTTGTGCAAATTAAGACATCACCACGGCCCAAATTTGGATTTGAGTCCAGTAGTGGGAGATGCAGAAATCGAGAGTGAAGATCAGCTTGAAGCCATCCTGGAAGAAGTCAAGCCTCTGATTGAAGACGTTTTGAAAGAATTTGGCTTACGGTGATTCATTGTAATAAACAAAGATCCTCTATTTTAATTGTACCTGTACATATACAATTTCAATAGGGAATATGCAAATGCATGCCTTATATTTTTGGAAAGATGTACTCAATTTCGTTTTATATTATGGCCATATTCCTCTAGCCCCCTCCTAAGATCATCATACATACTGAAGGCATTGTATAATAATCTCAGGAGAAATATGGGTTATTGATGATCAAGAATTATCTGGTGAGTTCCTTATACGTTAAGAAATGGTTTATAAAGGAATGCCTCGACCGAGATACAATCATCTGGTGGCACCAATACTGATCTTAATATAATACCAAAGTTTATTACGAACTGGCAGCCCCTCGAATGATAAAAAAACATACTAGTAAGTTCTGTATGCGTTAAGAAACGGCTTATTTAGGGATGTCTTATCTAGATGCGACCATGAGATCAGCCAGCGAATCCAACTTGGTTATCATAGTAAGATGATCATCGGCGGCCAGCCCCCGAGCATAGCTCAGTAAGGATGGGACAAAAGAAATCAAACCATAACATAATGTGAAGGAAAGTACACATACTTTTTAATAAAATCATGCTAATTGAAAAGGATAAAAGAGATGGAAAAAACTTACACGTAAAACTTGCGTAATTGATCTATGTTCCAAGTATTTGACAAGATCCTTCCATCCTCCATCGCTAATCGGGCTGATCCTGGTCGCGGTATTGAGACCACAATATAAGGGCTTTCCCACTGAGGGGAGAATTTGTTGCAATTAGACTAGTTTTGTATTTTTCGTAAAACCAGGTCGCCCACGTGAAGACTACAAGGTCGCACCAGTTTACTGTGGTATTTACGCAAAGCTTGTAAATACACTGCAGACTTGATCAAGCCCGATCGCGTTTCTCCTCAAGGATGGTAATGTCTTGGGCATGTTGTTCATGTTGGTCAGAATGGTCAAATTGATCCACACGAATAGCCCAATGCAAATTTTCATAGGTAAGACAGCCTCAGCACCATATAGTAGTTGAAAAGGCATTTCACCCGTAGCTCGACTACAAGTAGTGCGTAGTGCCCATAGAACGGAGTAGAGTTCATCTGCCCAAGCCCCTGAGTGCATTTTAAGGCGATCGAAGACACGTTTCTTGATGTCTTGTAATACTTCCCGTTGGCACGTTCAACAGCTCCATTGCTATAAGGATGAGCTACAAATGCAAAGCATACTTTGGTCCCGATGTCGTCGTAATAGTCCAAAAAGAGACTACTAATGAACTGGGAACCGTTGTCGGTAATAAGACGACTTGGAACACCAATTTTTTATAATTGTTCTACGAGCATATTATCCTTTTCACGAGATATATTGGACTTCGAAATGACTGAAGTATTTTTCTAATTTCCTCACTTCCCCCAGGTAATGAGCCATTGTCTCATCGGAGGTGTTGTACTCCTTGTTTACCAGGTTTACGACTGGCTGTGAGTCTCCCCTCACCACTAACCAACAGACTCCAAGGAATTTAGCTGCTCGGAGCCCTGCAATAAGACCTTCATACTCTGCTGCGTTATTGGTCACAACAAAGTGTAATTGAATGACATAGTTGAGTTGGTCCCCCTGAGGAGTGATTAAGACCACTCCAACCCCCGAATGTTGAAAACTGTGAGAGCCATCAAAATACATCGTCCAATGGTCGGTGCATTGTAAATCTTGAGATTCTTGCGTAGGAGGGTCAGGATTAGTCCATTCGACCACAAAGTCCGCAAGAATTTGAGATTTAACTGCTATGCGAGGGGTGAAATGGATGTCAAATGCTCCAAGTTCCACTGTCTACTTCGCAATGCGACCAAATTTATCTGGATTTCGGATAATATCTCCTAATGGGAAGGACGAAGGCACAATAATTTTATGTGCTTGAAAGTAATGTTGTAACTTACGGGAAGCCATCAGAAGTACATAAAGTAGCTTCTGAACCTCAGGGTAACACTCCTTTGGACCATGAAGCACTTCACTTATGTAATAGATTGGTTGTTGTACACCTTCTCTCTCCGCAACCAGAACTGCGCTGACCGCGTGAGGGGTGGCCGCCAAGTAAAGGAGTAGTGGTTCCCCTAAATTTGGAGAGACTAGTACTGGCGGACTAAATAAATATGCTTTTACCTCTTGAAAGGCTTTTTCAGCTTCATCCGACCAGGTAAAACCATTGTGCTTGTGAAGAGCCTTAAAGAAAGGCAGTCCTCGTTCGCCTAGTCACGATATTAAACGGCTCAAAGCCACCATGTGACCTGTTAGGCTCTGGACATACTTCATGGTCGAAGGAGATCTCATTTGCTCAATGGCCCTAATTTTCTCAGGATTAACCTCGATTCCTCTCGAACAAAAAAGGAAACCCAAAAGTTTACCAGAAGAAACCTCGAAGGAGCACTTTTCAGGATTCAACTTTATTCCATGCTTGTTCAAAATTACAGAAGGTTTCAGCAAGATCATCTAAGTTGCTAGAGCTTTTCAAGCTCTTTACAACCAGATCATCGATGTAAGCTTCTAGATTACTTCCCAATTGGGAAAGAAAGGTCTTTTGCATCAAGCGCTGGTACATGGAACCGGCATTCTTGAGATCAAATGGCATTCTGATGTAGCAGTAGGTGCCAAATGCTATGATGAAGACATTTTTCTCTTCATCTTCTTTTGTCATGCTAATTTGATGGTACCTTGAGTAAGCATCCAAGAAGCTCATCATTTCATAACCCACTATAGAATCGACCAACTGATCAATGCGAGAAAGGGGAAATCATCCTTCAGGCAGGCACTGTTGAGGCTAGTGTAATCGACGCACATGCGCCACTTACCATTTGACTTTAGGACCATGACCAAGTTCACAAGCCATTTAGGGTGTTCGACTTCGTGATTAAATCCTACCTTCTGGAGTTTGTCCAACTCCGAACGGATGGCATCTTGCCGGTCAACAGCAAAGCTTCTGAGCTTTTGCTTTATAGGTCGATGTCCAGGTCGAATTGCTAACCTGTGCTCAATTACTCCTAGAGGAGAGTAACGAGCTTGAGTTCCTATTTGTCGTCCAGACTCAATCCAATCCGAATGGTTCTGGATGGACCATCTGGGTATAATGGAACTAGCTTTAGCTTCTCATCTGGTCGCGGGGCAACTTTGATCGTGTCTGAGGCGATGGTCGCAGCTTTAACATCCCGAAGGGGAAGCTGATCCACTAAATCCAGAGACAGCCGATCACAACTAAGTGTCATGTTCCGGCTGCTTCGGACTGAAATAACGCCTTTGGGGCCGGCAACATAGCGCATTGATAAGCATAATGCATTGCTGCCATGAACTTAGCAAGAGTTGGCCTGCCAAAAATAGCATTATATGCCGAATCGCAATCAATTACATCAAAGGTAATCAATTATGTTCAGAAGTTGTCTGGTTCTCCCAATGTTACCGATAGCAAAATTTGCCCCATCGGCATCATTGAGGGACCAGGGATTATCTCATAAAATAGATGAATTATGGGTTTAATCTTTGAACGAGAGATTTGCATCTCATCCAGTGCCTTGACCAATAACAGGTCCAAGGAACTGCCCCCGTCGATCAGAACTCTTTCGACCCAAGCATTGCTAATGATCGGGGTAATGACCAAAGGGAGTCGCAATGGTCGCGTGAGCCCCTTAGGAAAATCAGCCCGATCAAAGGTCAGAGGAGTTTCTGACCAACGAGGATATTGAGGCTCCCCAAGGGGAGTCTCAACTTTATTTACCTCGCAGTAAAAAGTTTTGAATTGATGCTTAGAAGTATAAGAAGAGGAACCACCAAAAATAATATTAACATGATTTTGGGGTACCTGGTAAGACATTTCTTCGTCTCCATCAGTGTCTCTAACGCCGTAGGCTTGATCTTTTTGTGGTATGGTTGGCATAGGTCCGATTCCTTTATAGAAGTCATCCAGTTGCTTCAACCAATTGCGACAATTCTTGAGATCATGTCCTGAAGAATTATGGAACAGACACCACTTCTTGTTTCCCTGCTAGTTAGTTTGTTTTCTCAACTGGTCGCTATCGCGGCCACCAGAAGGAGTTTTACTTTTAAATGAAAACTTGTTACCTTTTCCTAGTGGTGGTTTTTCGGCGACGGCGACATCCTAGTACTGGCCAGCACGATTCTTCTTCTACTTCTTGGATTTCCCGCCGGATGATGATGCTGGTTTCTTACTAGAGTCATCCTTCTTGTCGTTCTGGAGACCTAGTTGTGGCGGAAAATTACCTGTATCCACCATCCTATTCCATTCCATGGCCTTGGCCGCATCAGAATAGTGGTTAGTCATGTCAAAGAGATCGGCCACTAAGCGGGGTGAATGGATAAGTAAATCTTCGGTAAACCTCCGATATTGCACGACATGCTTAAATGCCATAATAACGGAGTTGTCAAAAATGTTTGGAATGGTATTTCTCACTCCAACAAATCTCTTGATGAATTGCCGAAGAGTTTCTGTAGAAGTCTGGTGTAGGCAATGAAGATCATCCTCCTTGCCGGGCTTCTGGTAACAATTTTGGAAATTGTTGAGTATAGTGTCACACAACATTTCCCAATTGTAATCAATCCCTCTGAACAACCAAGTTCTCGCTGGTCCTTTGAGGATCGTTGGGAAATAATTTTTCATGACGTGGTCATCTCCACCTGCCGCTTGAATGGCAGTGATGTAGATTTGAACAAACTCGGATGGGTTTTGAGTTCGATCAAATCTCTCGATCGTTCCTAGTTTAAACTTGTCTGGCCAGACCACAACACGGAGGCTTGGCGAGAAAGCTTTACAACCGACATAGGAACTGCGGAGAAATTCGCGACCTTTGACATAGTCGCGGGTGACATCACCTTGAGGAGATACGCCTCGCGATCCCAGGCGACAATGAACGGGTGTGATCGCTATCATGGGAACTTCCAACTCGCCTGACCTTGTCATGCTGAACTGGTCCTGATGGCAATCGATTATGCCTGCCATGACTAGAGTGAGAGTAATCTCTCTTATGGGAGCAAATCATAGAGTGGGATGACGCCGTAGGTGTTGCATCAGATGCAACTTCATCAAGCGTATGCGCCAGGACTTTGGCAAAGGTCGGTCTATTCGCATCTTCGATATTAGGAGGAGGATTATGCAGAGCATCTGCGATAACATAAATGCGAACTTGTGTACTCCTCCTAGGTGTCGCAGGTGTCACCATTTCTTCAACCGCCGGAGGATAACCCGGGGCTAAAGAAGGCGTTTGGTCGCGCCTGCGACCATGCGGATGACGGGAGGTGCTAGGGGCGGCATCATAACAAGATTGTGCAAGGTACAAAGCTTCCTTCGCAGCCTTGCGAACCTCGTTTTCTCGCTGCTCGCGATCCTGATCCTCCTTCTATTTTTGTTCCAATTCCTCCCTTTGCTTGTGTTCCTGTTCTTCCCTAGCAATTCGCTGCTTGGGAATTTCGTCCGCCAAAGCAGCAAATTCTTGGGGGACTGAGGTCGCAGATGGAGAGAACATCCCCTCCTGTTCCGAATCGGATTCCAAATCAAAGAGAGACTGGAGATTGTCTGGGTCAAACCTCCCAGGACTAAACCCCAGGTTACCATCATCCACATCCTCTGAAGCGATGTGTCGTGGTACATATTCAGCCTCTAATGTGACAGGACTCCCATGAGGCGTCTATTCTATCTTCTCTGTCTCTTGGTCATAGACATGACCAAGGTTGGAGAAGATGCATCCTCAGGATGTTCCTCGAGAACATTCTCGCAATCAATCTCTTCCATAGGAATGGGATCGTCAGGTGAGGGCATCCGAATATGGGCACAGTCGTCGAGATCAAAATCGTTCTCGGAATCATACGCGCCAGACATGACTTATCAGAATTCCTGATGAAAGGAAACATCTTGAGAAAGGCCCCACGGTGGGCGCCAGCTGTCGACTATTCGAACTCGGGGTCCACAGTCAATCTTACAAAGATTTGTGAGTTAAGTGTGAGACCTTTCAGGGTGCCCTCAGGTAAGGTAAGACAAGCATAAGTCAGGGACACGAAGAATTACACAGGTTCGGGCCCTCAGTATGTTGAGTAATGACCCTATGTCCTGTTGTGATTTTACTATGAGTAAAAGGGTTTACAGGGAAGAGAGATTGTCACAGGAGATAATCTCTCTTTTGCACTTCTGTCTATGGACTGCGATCTCTAAGTCTTGATCAATATTCTATGACTGATCCCTGCTTCTGTACATTTGCCATCCTTTTATACTGAATGAAAGGATGCCGATGTTAAGCAGTTTCGGGCAATTGCCATGGTGCAGTTTGTGTAACTACACTAATCTCTTCGCCGGTTAACATATGTAGTTATAGATAACCGCACATCTTAACTCCTTGACGGTTGTCTTTATTCGGGGGAGAAGTTATCTCCATCCTGAGAACGTGTCTGGTAATGGCTCAAACACACTCAAGTTTATCTTGGTCGTGCATAGCCTGCGACCTTATGACCGTGCACATCCCGCGACCATATGATCGTGCAAGTACTGCGATCATAGATTGACTCTGTGCCCGCGACCTTCTGGTATATAGGAAGTTGTCCTCTGCGACCATAGTGGCTGCTAAGGCACAGGCTCAAATATCATATCTGAAATTGTCCTGAACATGATATATTAAATAAATAACTAGCGCGGGTGATAATGCTCGTTACCCTTACTGCCCTGGCATCCTCTGAAATAGCAAATAGTATCACTCCACTACATTGCATAGTACTCTTCTCATCCTGACTTCTTGTGTAAAATGAAAACCCGTTGATGTCGTCTCCCTTCCAAGTCCCTATAGTAAATCTTGGCCCTCTAGCCAACCATGTAACAGTTTCACTTACAGAGCCCACGGTAGCTCACAGGACTCTATTTTTGATCCACTGATATTTATCTGATTTGCGTGTTTTTTCCATATATTTTCCCCCTTGTTCATGCATATTTAGTCAAGGTGGCATTTGCATTATATATATATATATATATATATCATCAAATCGACCGTATTATTCGTTTTGTGATTTTATTGCAGGTCAACGTGATTTGGGTGAATTTTGGCTGATGGAATACGTCTCATCGATGAAACTTGACCCCCGGTCAATTCCAAATAGAAGACGTGTTTCTACGGACGCGTAGGAACTAACTGTGCCAAAATTGGAGTCTCTGGGGGCCCAGATCGCAAATCCTTTTAGCTGAGGACCTTTCTATAAATTCCTAAAACCTCAAGAACCCTTTTGCAAAATAGCCTACACTCAGAAATCTAAACCCTTACTCGGGAGAGACCTTTCTATAAATAACTAAAACTCCCAGGACCTTTTTGCATTTTTGCCATTTCTCCTCGAAACCCTAGCTGCCGGCGTTTGTTCGAATTCGAGCCTAGCATTTTTTTTCTTCTCTTCTTCCCTCTCACCATTTTCCTCACCTCCATCCCAGCTCACCGCTGGCGGCCAGGCAGTACGCCATGCGGTGCCCACGTCCACAACCTTCCTCTACCATCACCACTTCACTTGGCCTGACACATACCCGAACCCTCTTCTTCCTTCTCTCTCGGCCCTAGCAAGATTGCCGCTGGCGGCCAGGTCCATGTCGGCGGCGAGCCGCCGGTCTCCTCCCCTCGTTCTACCTCCCCCTTCGTCCTTAGGCCTAGCTACCCTTGTTTCTTCTCCCCCTTTGCTCCAAATTCCTCCCAAACCCCATTTTCCTCACCTCCGGCCCCAGCGACCGGGCATTGCCAGCGGCCGGCGTCCCTTCTCCTCCTCTCTTCTTCTTCTCCTCTCGCTCTCTCGGCGCACCTGACCGCCAGCATGACAATGGCCGGTGAGCTGCCGCCTATTCTTTCTCTCTTTCCCTCTCGACTCTCTCTCTCTCCTAATTCCTCCACCGCCTCACGCTTGGATCTACACCCGTACACCACCGCCGTGCTCTGCTTCTTGGACCTTGGCGCCGACGCGAGGTATTAGATGCGCTGTGCAAACTTCGCCGCCTTCTCCACCAGATCCACTACGCCGCCGCTATTCTCCTCAAACGCCCTCGCCACCAACCATATCTCACAACCACCTAGATCTTCGCAATCCGCCGTCCGATCCGCATGCTGCGCCGTTGCACACCACGCTTGTGCCGCCTCGCACGAGATCTCGATGGATCTCCGCCACCGACGTCGCTGCGCCACCGATCCGAGCTAGACCCGCTCGGATGCGACCCCGACGCCGCCGCCGGGTCCCCAATGCCTCCACGCCGTCCCGTGCGCTATTGTCCACCATCGATTCGAACTCCACAGCCACGCGACCACGACTTTGACCACGAGCAACTTCGACGACCCACGACCTCGCCATCGCGACGACCACTCGACCATCCCACTCCAGGCTCGACCACGACCAACGACCACAGCCCCATCTCGATGACTTCCACCACTCCACTCCTCGACAGTGAGCACCAATGATCAAATTCTCTTATCTTCCTCTGTTCTATATTTCTGAAGAACTTTATTGTGTGAAATGTGCAACTCCTGTACTAAGGTAAACAAATTACAACTTTTGTGATACATTCTTGCCTGCTGATATGAATTGAACCTTGCCTGTGAATGCAACTCTAGGTATTTCTGTTTTGCTGGAATTGGAATTGGTTGTTCATCAAGCTGTCCAGTGAATTGATATCCTCTGTATTTGAAATGAACTATTGCTTTATTAGATCAGGGTGTGTCTGATGAAATAGCAGCCTAGAGCTGAATTACAACGCAACTCCAGTGAATACAATTCAATGATAATTGGCCCCTGTGGTGCTTATGTGTAGTTGGAATCTTGCTTTGTGTTTAATTAAACTGTATCCATGTTGTTGTTCTAGATGTCAATATTGTGAGTATTTTGAATTGCTTGCTTTGCATCAAGACCCAGGAGAATCCCACTCCATATGATCATTTTAAGCCTGAATTGCTTTGTTTGATTTCCTGCGGAGTGTGGATGATTAAGGTTATGTAATTGAGACTTCAGGATTCAATTGTGTGAGTGAAATGGACATAGTTTTGCTACTGTGTGAATTGGTGTCTTCGAATCTTACTTCCTTAGATCATGTTTTATCAAATGAATAGTGGTGAGGTCTTGTGAGCTTTGTGATGTTGGAGTTGTGATCCTGGACCTCAATTTCCAGTGACTACAATTAATTCCAGTTGATACTCATCTGTTATGGATGAATGAAAATCTCGGTTGTTTTCCTTTGGTTGTGGTTGTGGTTGGCAGGATTGGGGGAACAGCTAGTATTTGATTTGTACTAATTGATCATCGATACTTGCCATAGATTGTTATCGTTGATAGTCGTCTGCGCTGCCTCGAGCACAATCGCTATACGATTCCTCTCTATTGCTCGTATTAATGAAACGCTAGTCCATATCAAACACTAATTAGGTCGCGAGATTTTCACTTCTTTCTTTCTCTCTATTTCTTCCGATATTTTCTATCTGTTTCTTTCATCTGCTTTATTTTCATTTACCATTGATTTAGTTTAGTCTTACGCATCTTGCTTTTCTTGTCCCTGTAGAAAGAACGACTGAATACTCACCATATTACAATATCTCGTCCTCTTGCGAGATGGGTGGCGTCGCCTAGACCTGGCCGCCGCCGGCAATCTCGCCGGGACTGAGAGAGAAGGGAAGAAGAGGGTTCAGGTATGTGCTAGGCCAAGTGAAGTGGTGATGGTAGAGGAAGGTTGTGGATGTGGGCACCGCACAGCGTACGACTTGGCCACCGGCGGTGAGGTGGGACGAAGGTGAGGAAAATGGTGAGGGGGAAGAAGAGAAGAAGAAAAAAGTTAAAATGCCAGGCTCAAATTCGAACAAAGGCCGGCTAGGGTTTTGAGGAGAAATGGAAAAAATGCAAAAGGGCTCTTTGGATTTTAGTTATTTACAAAAAAGGTCCTTCCCAATTTAGTGTTTAGATTTATGAGTTTAGGCTGTTTTGCACAAGGGTGGTTGAGGTTTTAGGAATTTACAGGAAGGTCCTCGACTGAAATGATTTGAGATTCTGGACCTTCGGAGACTCCGATTTCGGTACGGTCAGTTCCTATGCGTCCGTAGAAACACGTGCTTCTATCTATAATCGACCAAGGGTTAGGTTTGTCGATGAGACCTGTTCCATCAGCCAAAATTCATCCAAATTGCATTGACCTGTAATAAAATCACAAAACGAATAATACAGTTGATTTAACGATATACCGTATATGTCTAAATGTGCATGAACGAGGGGGAAAATATATGGAAAAAACATGCAAATCAGATAAATATGAGCGGTACCTGACATAGAGGATGATGCAGTAGTAAGACTAGCAAAGTTATTAGAAAAGACCTCAGAGGAGGAACACTGCTGAAAGAGAGTCTAAAGGTTATTCATCTGAGTCTGAAGATGACTCAGCTAAGTAACAAGTGACTCCAAAGCCCTCATCACGGTGAGTACATCTGAAGGTATGTGGTTGGTCGGAGTTGACCGGAGATGGTGATCCGTTTGAGACCTAGTCTTGGTTTTCGCACTAGGCTCGCCCAGATTCTAATATGCGGAATAACGGGATCTTACTCGGAAATACCGAAACCCAAAGGTTGATCAAAAAACACAGTTCAAGTAATTACATAACTCTTTATTTCAAAGAGGGATTTACACGTCAAACGCTAGACAGACTTATCTACGTCGATGAACTATAAGTGTCTAAGACTTAAATAAACTCTATGACCCTTCGATGATCTAAATTAGACCTATTACAAGGTATTTATAGTCCAATCGTATGAGTACGTATCAGACTAAGTAACATAAACATATTAGACTTATATAACTAACTAACTCTAAACAGATAAGCTTAATTATACATATTCGGATCGAATTACAATTCCGACCAGAGTTTGAATCCTTCCCAAGGTCGCAAACCTTTCCAAAGTCACAAACCTTTTCGTGGTCGCGAATCCGTTGCGAACTCGACCTGAGATCCTCCCGGATCATGACTCCCCTGTTGAGAAGGAGCCAACTCCTGTTGGTGACCAGCTGTGAAGATGTAGAGAACGACTGGGAGCCTTGGAATGAACACACGATGAGCAATGCTACAATCGTCGGATCGAATGTACGAATAGGTGCTCATGGAGCTTGGCACCTCCGTCATGGATTGTGGCCTTGGCCACTCGCGGATAGCCTTCCCTTTGTCGAGGTTGATACCATCACCGATCCCAAAGCTAGGATTGCGAAGTTTGAATAGTGGCGCCATAGAGACAAGTTGCATATTATTTTCGACTAGTCGTTGTGGTGATCGACTATGTACCTCTGCGAATAGCGCGTTGTTTTCTTCCGACAAGTTTGCTAAACAACCACCACTTTCCATACTCGATGCAGCACAATCATCTTGGCTAACTGGACGCATCACGCTCAGCACACACTTTGAGCATGCATTGACAAGCCGTTTCTTCTGATTTGCTGTCAACAAGTTGGTGTCGACGTGGTCGTTTTTGCTGATGATGAATTTCATCCCATCCTTTGTGAGGTCGTATTCTTGAGCTCTTTGATGGTAATGGGCATCACGATCGTACAAGAACGGACTTCGAAAAATCACTTGGCAAATATCGATGAGGATGACATCGCATTGAACCTCGTCGATGTAACGAGCAGATATTGAAAACTTTAGAGTACACTGACTCTTGATTTGCTGATTCACATCAGAAGTGAACCATCCCAGAGGATATGGTGGAGGATGATGAGTCGTCTGCAAACCAAGTCATCGATCCAGCCCAGAGAAGACCAAATTCTTTTGGCTTCCGGGGTCGAAGATGGCTGCGACCACCTCGTGCTTCACCTGTATGTTAACAGTGAACAATTCCTCTGTTGGGTTGTGGTCAATTGATGAACCCGAATCTTTCTTCTTCGGCATTTCCATTAGAGACAAGGTCATGTTCGCCTTTTCAACCGAATCCAACTGGATGATTTCCTCTGCGAGTGGAATAGAAGTAACATAGTTGTTCGTGTGTTTGGTTCATCCCTCCTTGTTCTTTCTGGTCGCAGTTCAGGATGAAGTTTATAACACTTCTCTTTTGTGTGCCCAGCAACATGAAAATGCTAACAAGTGTTACCCGTATCGTGGGTACCCTCTCCGGAGCTCGTCGTGATTGAAATCTCCCTCACGTTCTTGTTGTTGCGGGTCTTATTCTTCTTCTCAATCGCCAAAGCAGTCGTGCTCGCGGTCGAGATGTCTTGAACTCTGAATAGGCTTAGCTCAGCACTGATTATCTTCTGAAGTCCAGATGTGTATTTTCGGAATGTATGGGTGTCAGAAAGTGAGATGCCAAGGCCCATTGCTTGTCTCCGGAACTCCGTCGTGTAGTCCTGGATAGATTGGTCACGCCGTTGGTACAATCTGTGCCCACGTTCCCATCTCTCCTCAAGGTAACCCATCAGATAGAATTCTTGTCATAGAAGTCATTTGAATTGACCCCACGCAAGGTCGTTAGCTTCACCACTGGCAACTAGGGTCTTCCACCAATTCTTGGCGTGGTCCTTCATCTTCAAAGGTGTGAACTTCACCTTTTGAGCGCTACTGAACCCTTTCAGGTCAAAGTAGGTCTCAAGTTGGTCAATCCAAGAATCCAGTTTCTCGGCATCGATCACCCCATCATATATGGGTATATCAATCTTAGCGTCGACCTTAAAATATTCGACAGCTAAGGAGGTGTTGGCGAGGTCGTCGGCCTTATGGTCACCTTTGTCTCCAGTCTTCACACCTATAACCTTCCTTGCTTCAGGATGTACAATCATGGCCTGCTGCTTAATCCAAGCAAGCACAGTTTTCATGTTGGTGGAGAGCTTAGCCACTTGTTCGGCTAGGTTGGCTTGAACGGAGGTATCGTCAGACATTGTCAGAGATACGGCTGTAGGAACCATCAATTGATCGCCTGGAGTTTCGCCGAAAGTTTTGTAACCCTAGCGAGTCTTCACCATCCACAGGATAGAAAAGTTGCTCTGATACCAACTTGATCCGTTTGACACCTAGTCTTGATTTTCGCACTAGGCTCGCCCAAATTCTAATGTGCGGAATAACGGGATCTTACTCGGAAATACCGAAACCCAAAGGTTGATCGAAAAACACAGTTTAAGTAATTGCACAACCCTTTATTTCAAAGAGGGCTTTACATGTCAAACGCTAGACAGACTTGTCTACGTCGATGAACTATAAGTGTCTAAGACTTAAATAAGCTCTATGACTCTTTGATGATCTAAATCAGACCTATTACAAGGTATTTATAGTCCAATCGTATGAGTACATATCAGACTCAATAACCTAAACGTATTAGACTCATATAACTAACTAACCCTAAACAGATAAGCTTAGTTATGCATATTCGGATCAAATTGCAATTCCGACCAGAGTTTGAATCCTTCCCAAGGTTGCAAACCTTTTCGTGGTCGTGAATTCGTTGCGAACTCGACCTGAGATCCTCCCAGATCAGATGGCCGGCTCTAGAATTACTGAAACATGGTTAGGATTTTGCCCTTAACTCTGATACCATGTTAGGAAACCAACCAATCAATTGTATTAAGCTGAGAAGCAAGTATATATACTATACAGAGTAAATGGGTCACACAGACCGTATGCACAAATATTAGCTATACATTTATACATAACAATGCTTTCCCCTATTGGAATGCTACAAGGTCCTGGATTTTCTCTAGCTTACATGTAGACACTGCAAGAGCATATATTTAATATGAAATTTGGCAATTCATGAATCCTTGGTAATTCAGATGTCATTGAACTTGTATTTACAATTTACGGTGAAATACTGTATTCACACTTGCAAATTTACAAGTCCATAGTCCATAGTCTATAGGACAGGAATCATTATAGCATATATGATAGATATATGCCCTAGAGGCAATCATGGAGATGGTTGTATCATGTCATGTTTATGAATTCTTATTGTATTCTTGAATAAAGTATCACTTTTATCGATCAACAAGTATGTACTTGTTCGTGAAACTCTTTATAATGATACATAAATTGTCTCCATTAACTTCTACTTTATCAGTGATACTTATTCTAAACATCCCTGACTTTCGTCATTACATGGAATAATAATACAAGATAAGTCAGCACGATCATTGATTAATAGTCAAGTTTCATAGACGATGGATATGAGATATCAAATCAATGTCGTGGACACATGTTGGAGAACATATTGGTCATATTGACCCAACTTGAAACACTGTTGAGATGTTATGTGTCATCAGTTTGTTTCTAAAAGTTATTTTTTGTTTATCTTTAGACCTGAGATCATCATGGTTTCATACATGTGTAGTAACACACATTGGTGTCATGAACCGCTGCTTTTAACCAAGTAGTCATAAAGGTGACATACAGATATGTTATAAACCATGTGGTTGGAAGTGAATGGTCGAGATGGAATTTTCCCTCTCATATCTTGAGAGAGATATCTCTGGGCCCCTTGATGTAATTAGACTAAGAAAGTGCATGGCCGTGCCGAATATAGTTGAGAGTCAACTATAGATAAAGATTAGTCCATTACAAGATCGAGAAAGGACTGAGCTATTCAAGGATGACACATTTCTCACCTTGAGTTCGATCTGGTATTTTGAGACAAAGAGATAATCCATGATAAGTTGTATAGGTTCGCCGGATATGATCTTCGTATACATGTAGGTAGTCATAATGTCTTGCTAGAGTGATCCGGGAGGATCTTCAAGTCCTGATCGCATATGGTTTCGCGTCCTTAACCGTGATCAGAAAGGTTTCGCGACCATGGATTGGTCCTCTGGTTGGAATTGTAATCCGATCCGAATATATATATATCTAAGTTTATCTGTTTAGGATTAGTTAGTTATATGAGTCTAATATATTTAGGTTACTGAGTCTGATACATACTTATATGATTGGACTATAAATATCTTGTAATAGGTCTAGTTTAGATCATCGAAGAGTCATAGAGCTTATTTAAATCTTAGACACTTGTAGTTCATCGACGTAGACAAGTCTGTCTAGCGTTCGACGTGTAAAGCCCTTTTTGAAATAAAGAGTTGTGCAATTACTTGAATTGTGTTTTTCGATCAACCTTTGGGTTTCGGTATTTCTAAGTAAGATCCCGTTATTCTGCATATTAGAATTTGGGCGAGCCTAGTGCGAAAACCAAGACTATGTCTCAAACGGATCAAGTTGGTATCAGAACAACTTTCCTATCATGTGGATGGTGAAGACTTGCCAGGGTTACAAAACTTCGGGTGAAACTCCAGGCGATCAATTGACGGTTCCTACAGCCACATCTCTGACAATGTCTGACGATACCTCCATTCAAGCTGACCTAACCGAACAAGTGACTAAGCTCTCCACCAACATGGAAACCGTGCTTGCTTGGATTAAGCAGCAGGTCATGATTGTACCTCCTGAAGTAGGGAAGGTTATGGGTGTGAAGACTGGTGAAGACTTGCGCAGGGCAGACGAAGATGAAGACGAAGGCAACCACAAGACCGACAACCTCGCCAACACCTCCTTAGCTGTCGGATCTTTCAAGGTCGACGCTAAGATTGAAATACCCATATATGATGGGGTGATCGATGCCAAGAAGCTGGATTCTTGGATCGATCAGCTTGAAAGCTACTTTGACCTGAAAGGGTTCAGTAGTGCTCAAAAGGTGAAGTTCGCACCTTTGAAGATACAGGACCACGCCAAGATTTAGTGGAAGGCCCTTATCGCCAGTGGTGAAGCTGACGACCTTGCGTGGGGTCAATTCAAATGACTTCTATGACAAAAATTCTATCCAATGGGTTACCTTGAGGAGAGATGGGAACGTTGGCACAGATTGTACCAACGGCGCGACCAGACCATCCAAGACTATACGACGGAGTTTCGGCGATAAGCAATGGTCATCAGCATCTCACGTCCGATCCTCAGGTATTTCGAAAATACACATCTGAACTTCAGAAATCGATTAGTACTGAGCTAAGTCTGTTCAGCGTCCAAGATATCGCGACCGCAAGCACAAGTGCTATGGCAATCGAGAAGAAGAACAAATCCCGCAGCGACAAAAGCACGAAGGAAAGTGTGACCTTGACAAAGCGAAAGCCGAGTCCGAAGAAGAATGCTTCAAAATCGGGCACGAGTGCCTTTTGTGAACATTGTCAAGTCGTGGGACATACCAAGGACAAATGCTACAAGCTTCATCCTGAACTTCGACCGAAAAAAATGGACCAGGGAAAAGAACAGCCATGGCTACTACGACTTCACCCGACGAAGAAGTTGTCCGAGTGAATTCGGTTAATGAGGTGGATACGACCTTGTCTCTGATGGCAATGCCGAAGAAGAAGGGTTCAGATCCACCGAACGACCATCACCCAATGGAGGACTTGTTCACCATCAACATCCAAGTGAAGCACGAAGTGGTCACAGCGATATTCGATCCCGGAAGTCAGAAGAATCTGGTCTCCGTTGGATTGGTTTGGCGACTTGGTTTGAAGACAACCACACAGCCGCGACCATATCCACTGAGTTGGTTTACATCCCACGTGAACCAACAGATTACGAGTCAGTGTGTGTTGAAGTTTGCAATCTCTGCATGATATATCGATGAGGTGCAATGTGATGTTGTCCCTATCGATATTTGTCAGGTGATATTTGGGAGTCCATATCTGTATGATCGAGACGCTCACTTCCATCGGCATGTGCAAGAGTACGACCTCACCAAAGACGGAGTAAAGTTCGTGATCAGTAGAGGCATCCACGTCAACACTTCGAACTTAATTACCACAAATCAAACCAAATGAATTATCAATGCATGGCACAAGTACATGCTTGTCATGATTCGACCCATTGGTCAAGGTGAGGATACTCGACCAGCGTTGTCGTTGGCGTGCCGAGAGGATTCTGGTCGTCTGTCGGGACTGCTGGAGAAATACAGTGATCTGTTCGAGACTACCCAGGGTTCATGCAGATCGAGCCCTCATGTCATGATGACCATGCCACTATGTATAGTGAAGACCCTGATTTTCAAACAACAATGACTGAGCTCAAAACAGGGAAACCTACGGAGTTCGTTCATCGAGGACTCTTGTACAAGGGCAATTTACTTTGCATACCTCGTGGAGCACCTCGAATTCAATGGTTGCACGAAGCACACACATCGAAGGTAGCTAGTCACTTTGGGGTTACAAAGACGTTGCAAAATATTCACCGACATGTGTTCTGGCGGCGTATGTAGCAAGTGGGACTAGTTTTGTTCGAGGCTGTGGTTTCTGCAGCATCTTGAAACCGGCAAACTGAAAATTAGGTTTGTACACTCCTTTGCCAGCTCCATCGCGACCATGGGAGAGCATATCCATGGATTTCTTGGGAAGATTGTCTAAGACCTGACGTGGCAACGACTATCTATTTGTGGTCGTTGATCGGTTCTCCAAAATGATTATTCTTATACCTTGTCGAAAGACTATCACGGGAGAAGAAGAACCTCGGATCTTCTTTCAACATGTTTGGACATACTTCGGACTGCAGACTTCTATTGTGTCTGATCGCGATACCCAGTTCCTTAGTCACTTTTGGCGATCGCTCTGGACGATGATGGACACCAAGATAAAGAGGAGTACTGCTTTTCATCCGCAAACTGATGGTCAAACCGAGGTGGTAAATCGGACAGTCGTTCATCTCTTGAGAGGATATAACTCGAAGCACCCGAAGACCTGGGATGAAAGCATACCGTACCTGCAGTTTGCTTTTAATCGAGCAGTGCATGGTTTGACTGGAAAGTCGCCGTTTGAGGTCTGTTTAGGATTTCTACTACAGAGTCCTTTCAACATGGAGTTTGTGATCCCTACCTCAGCAAAGAACAGCAAGGAAGCATTTGATCAGGATCGAGCACAAAAGTTCCTGGAAGGTATTCAACGACTCCATCGTGAGGTTGAACAGAACTTGCTGAAAGCTCAACTCAAGTACAAGGCAGAACATGATCGGCACCGAGTTGATGCGCAATTCAAGAAGGTGATATGGTATGGTTACATCTGAGTAAGGAGAGACTTAAAGGTGAAGGTAAGAAACTCAAACCCATTCATTATGGTCCTTTTCGGATTTTTCGAAAAGTGGGTAATAATACTTGTCAACTTGAGTTACCTCCATATATGGATATTTACTCGGTTGTTAATGTTGAGTACCTCAAACTCTTTGAGCCTTCAATGCTGGATGATGAGCCAGATACTATAGTACCATCTGTTGAAGACTTGGTCTATCAACGAGACGAACCTCTACGCGAAGATGTGATTCTAGAGAGGAAGGTGACTACCACCCACAGTGGCACAGATGAGACTTTTTGAGTCGGTAAGCACGTGCGGCAAAGTGGTACACCAGAGAACATGGACAAGCCTAATTTCCACATCTCCAGTTTGACCAAGAGGTCGCAACAGGGGTTGGCTCCTTCTCAACATATGGTTTGGCGTCCTTAACCGTGATCGGAAAGGTTTCGCAACCATGGATTGGTCTGCGACCATGGATTGGTCCTTTCACTACTACAGAAGTGCATTCCACTAACCCATATTTTCTAACGGTTATAAGCAATCTGGGAAAAATCCGATAGAATAGGACGACAGCGGCGGAAAAGAAGCATTTTACTATCGGTTACACACTAGTCCAACGTTAGTGAAATGCAAAAACTTTTTACTATCGGTCATTACTGTACAAACCGATATAATATATTAAATAGTACTGTCGGTTTTCCATTTTTAACTGATAGTAAAATTACGCACTTTATACTATCGGTTATGACTATACAAACCGATATAATATATTAAATAGTACTATCGGTTTTTCATTTTTAACTGATAGGAAAATTACGCACTTTATACTATCGGTTATTACTGTACCAACCGATATAATATATTAAAATAGTACTATCGGTTTTTCATTCGTAACAGATAGTAAAATTGCTCACTTTATACTATCGGTTCGTACTGTACCAACCGATATTAAAGATAAACTTTTACTATCGGTTATTAGTGTACGAACCGATAGTAAAGATGAACTTTTACTATCGGTTTGTTTATTCAACCGATAGTAAAAGAAACAATGGGGGCCTTTAGAAGAGAGGAAAGTTCACTAACGGTTGTGTTTTTGAACCGATAGTAAAAGTTCATATTTACTATCGGTTATTAGTGTACGAACCGATAGTAAAGATGAACTTTTACTATCGGTTTGTTTATTAAACCGATAGTAAAAGAAACAATGGGGACCTTTAGAAGAGAGGAAAGTTCACTAACAGTTGTGTTTTTGAACCGATAGTAAAATTACATTTTTACTATCGGTTATTAGTGTACGAACCGATAGTAAAGATGAACTTTTACTATCGGTTTGTTTATTCAACCGATAGTAAAAGAAACAATGGGGACCTTTAGAAGAGAGGAAAGTTCACTAACGGTTGTGTTTTTGAACCGATAGTAAAATTACATTTTTACTATCGGTTATTAGTGTACGAACCGATAGTAAATATAGTAAAAGAAATAATGGGGACCTTTAGAAGAGAGGAAAGTTCACTAACGGTTGTGTTTTTGAACCGATAGTAAAATTACATTTTTACTATCGGTTATTAGTGTACGAACCGATAGTAAAGATAAACTTCCTTATAATGGGTTAAACGCGCGGGAGTTTTCCCTCCAGTCCAACCAAACACATTTCCAAATAAGTCTCTACTCGCACGCGGAAAACCCTAGCCTCCCCGACGTCCCCTTTTTCGCTCCTGCACCACCATTGCCGCTCGCATTTGGGTTCTTCACAGCCGCCGGTCACTGCATCGCGCCATCGTAGGCCACTCCACGAACTGTAAGTGTTCTTGACCAACCCGATTAAAATTGTTCTTGCCCCTCGTGTCAGTTTCTTAAATTGATACTGAACGCGATTAGAACCAGGTATTCTTTAGGAAAGAGTAATTGAAATGAAATCAGTTTCCTAACTTCATACAAGCATGCAGAGCGCCATGTTGAAAGACCAATACGAGTTGCCTCAATTGGAGCAGATGCGACAAATTTGGGCTCAATATATGATGGATGAAGTGGCTATCAACGATCGATCGTAAATGACTTGTGTAATATACATTGAATGTGTTAATTGGTGTATGTGTGTACTTGTATTGGTGTATTTGTGAATAAACCTCATATGTGAATAATTAGATCCAATCTATCCAATGCATGTGTATATCTTTGTATTAGTGTATTTGTGAATAAATTCAATCTCTGAATAATTAGATTCAATCTGTCCAATGTGTGTCTCTCTGTATTGTTGTATCTGTTAATAATCCTTTGTAATACTATCGGTTCATATCCTACAACCGATAGAAGAAAGTTTCTAATACTAACCGTGTCAAGTAACTAACCGATAGGAAAACTAACAGTACTATCGGTTTCCAGTGTAGAACCGTTACAAGAAATCTAACATCACTATCGGTTGAGTTCACTGAGCCGATAGAAGAAATTATCATTCACGATTAGTGAATGTTGGAATATAGGTATTTTACTATCGGTTTGCAACCGATAGAGTTGTGCTACGTTTTTTCTATCGTGCCGATCACTAGCGGTAAGAGAACCGATAGTAGAGACGATTTTAAACCGATAGTGAAAAGCAATTCTGTAGTAGTGTTTGGTCGGAATTGTAATCCGATCTGAATATATATATCTAAGTTTATCTGCTTAGGATTAGTTAGTTATATGAGTATAATACATTTAGGTTACTGAGTTTGATACGTACTCATACGATTGGACTATAAATACCTTGTAATAGGTCTAGTTTAGATCATCGAAGAGTCATAGAGCTTATTTAAATCTTAGACACTTATAGTTCATCGACGTAGACAAGTCTGTCTAGCGTTCGACGTGTAAAGCCCTCTTTGAAATAAAGAGTTGTGCAATTTCTTGAACTGTGTTTTTCGATCAACCTTTGGGTTTTGGTATTTCCGAGTAAGATCCCGTTATTCCGCATATTAGAATCTGGGCGAGCCTAGTGCGAAAACCAAGATTAGGTCTCAAACGGATCATGGAGACCGCTTATGACTTGTTATTCAGGAAGTTTTTGGTCGTGACCAAATATACACGAACCTACAGAGTCACACACTTAACGGGTTGGAGTATTAATTTGGATGGGATCTGAAACAGGTCCCCTATTGGTAATGGGTTTACCATTGGGATTAGGATTCACATTTAAGTATGACTTATATGCAAGGCCTTATAAAAGGAGACGTGGTGGGCATGCATCTGATATCTGATCTATTCTGGCCGCCACCACCATCCATGAGATAGATCTCATCAAACCCTAGCCGCATGTGCTGGTGCTAGCACACGAACACGTGGTGATCCTTCCCTAGACATTTGGACTTCCGTAGAGGTGTAGCTGCTACTGATGTACTACTGGTAACGATCTGGTTGCAACATCAACTCTTCTTCCGCTGCTACTTTGTCGCATCTGTGCATCTAGTGGTAAACCTCTTGATCTATGGTTTTATGCTTGCATGGTTCTTGGGTTTTCGAGTTAAATTTTTGAAATTATTGAGAGAGCAGTAGTCTATTTTCCACCAGAGCATCTAGGACATCAACTACAGGAAAAGAAGAAAATCCTACTCAAAGGGCAGTTGAGCTAGCTGCAGGAACTGGCTGTTGAGATATCAACCCTGGACTAGCAAAGGCGGCACGTCGAGTGCGAAGACAACCACAAATTGATGCAATCGGTGTGATAAACATGGCTGCATACCAGTATCAGCTTAACCATGGCGCCAACCTGAATCATGCTAAGACAGACCGCGCACTCCGTCCATCTCGCGCCCTTGCTGCTATGCCTGACAAGGCAGTTGTACATGAAGGGGGGAAGGCCTGAAGCAATGGTGAGTGGTAGATGCTCATCTGAGTCTCCCACTGCAAGAACTGTGGCTGCGCCGTGATGGTGCACAAGGTTCTTATACAACGAGAATAGGCGAAAGGCAAAGATGACCTACACAGTGACGCAATAGAAGAGATTGTCAGGTGACATATCAAAAGGCATAGTGCTGGGAACTGAAAATAGGCTAAGATGAAAAGGAATGCGGTGTTGATTAGGTTCATTTAAGTTGAGGCCTTAACAAACACTTCCGCGGCGGTTAGTGGTTAGTGACATTTTCCTTTCATACTAAGAATTTAAACTTAATACTACAGGTTCATAACAAATGCAAGTTATGTGTGTGTAAGATTAGGTCACATGACAATATTTTATGAGATTATTAAATGCAGATTTGTCAAATGATCCAAATCATAGCTTTTTAGGAGTGTTAGACCAAATACAAACAACCAAATTTTGAGTGAGAAGGGGACGTCAAATCTGTTTCTTAGGCAAATAAGCAACCTTTGAAATCTTTGATACGATAGTGCATCAACTGGTAGTGATGGACAAACATCTATTTTGTAATAATTTTTAGCCCCTCTATCAGAAGAGATTCACTAAGGCCCATGTACTGGATTTTTGTATCTTATATGCATCATTTTGTATCCTTGATCTCTGGTTCAATTTCCCCATCCTTCAATCTAGCTCCTCTAGAGTTCACCTAACACCTTTTTAGCATCATTGGTGGCTGCTCAGTGGTGGGTAGTGCTAGGGTGACGAGGAGGTGGAGGCGCTGCCGGCCGTGTGTGGTGGTAGCTAGTCAGGAGACGATAGATTACGGAGGTGGGTTGGTGGGGATGCAGCAAGGCGGCAATTGCAAGCGACAGTAGTTGGTAAGAGAGGAGGGGAGGAGGAAAAGGGGAGGAAGGGAGGTGAGCGGTGTTGACGTTGTCTTCAACCACTACTACAGAAATACAGTCTACTAACCTCTATCTTCTAATGGTTTTACATAATCTGGAAGAAAACCGTTAGTGTACATGGTGCGCAGTGGAGAATGGCATTGGTACTAACAGTTGGGTTGTGAGAAACCGTTAGTAAAAACCACAAGATTTTTTCTAATGGTTATGAATATATTAACCGTTAGAAGAAATATACTTATACCAACTGTTGTAGTTTGGGAACCGTTAGAATAAATTTTATTTTATTCTAACAGTTTTTAATAAATAATAGTTAGAAGAAACATACTTATAGTAATGGTTCTTATTGGGACTATTAGAATAGATTTTATTTTATTGTAACCAATAGTGCTATCTTCTAATTGTTCTAGTGTTGCAAACCGTTAGTAAATGTTCCACTATAAGTCAAACCCACTCGACCCTTGCTGCCCATCTCTCTCTCTCTCTCTATTTCCTTCTGTTCCACACTCCAAGCTAGAGTGATCAGGGCAACCTGGAAGGAAGTTCGATCCCTCTCTCTAATGTAAGCTTCTCATCACCTCCCTCTCTCTACTTGCATGCTAGCTGTAGCTCCAACTAGGAAGCTAGCTAGCTAGCTGGCTGGCTCCTACAATACACATGATTTATGAGCTCACTAGCTTACATTGTGTAGTTAGGTTAGTGTTTCTCAAGTTAGGGTTTCATATATAATATAAACATACATATATATATGTGCAGCTACTTACAATAGCTTAATTGGCCAAGTTTCATGCATGCTTGACTCATTATTTTTTTTCAATTTGTCAATTTTGTGAATTGTAGATGGACCGGGAATATTGGATATATGGAATAAAACGCACTACTCTTGAGTATTTGGAAGGTGTGAACGGGTTTATTAAATTTACTAAGCAAGAAAAGGTGAACAAGGGAGAAAAAAATATGTATTGTTCTTGTATAGATTGTATGAATTTAAATAGGTTTAGCAACTCTAATCATATTAAGAGCCATTTGATTCGTCGTGGTTTTAACGCACAATATACCCGTTGGATATGGTATGGTGAAGATCTTGACGAAACAAGCACTGCTACCAATCAGCAAGACCCGAAAGTGGATTGCAGTAATGATGATCATCAGAATTTTGATAATGTTCATCCGGATGTGCATGTAGATGATGACAATTTAGATGAAATGTTACGTGATGTAGAAGAAGATTACAGTGAAAACGACTTTGGTAAATTTGAGAAATTAATTGCTGATTCTGAGAAGCCTTTGTTCCTTGGATGTGCAAAATTTACAAAGATGTCTTTTGTGCTGAGATTATATAAGTTGAAGGCAAGCAACAGTTAGAGCAATAAGAGTTTCACGGCACTATTAGTCTCTTAGTGGACATAATTCCGAAGGGAAATGAGTTACCAAGATCAGTTTACCAAGCCAAAAAATTGTTGTACCCATTGGGAATAGAAATCGAAAGAATACATGCATGCCCAAATGATTATGTGCTATATTGTAACAAATATGAGGATTTGCATTTTTGTTCAAGATGCGGTGCATCGCGGTCTAAGCGTAGGGACCAAATTGACAATGAATGTGACGAAGTAAAGAAAGGACCTTCGGCCAAAACTGTGTGGTATTTGCCTGTAATTTCAAGATTGAAACAACTGTTTGCAAATCCGAAAGATGTAAAGTACTTGTGTTGGCATTCTGAAGGCCGAAAACAAGACGGAAAACTAAGACATCCAGCTGATTCTATTCAATGGACAAACATTAGCAGAACATTTGGAGAGTTTGGCGGTGAAGTACGGCGACCTGACATACCACCCACGTGGTAGTACACCCGATCTTCGAACATTTCCCGAATAAAGTCACATTATCAGACAAATGTTAGTTACAGAGTAGCGAAACAGAAACATGGCTTAACATAACAAGGTACTTAATTAGAAATACATACATATGCTTATTCAGCAAAGGAATAGTTTAGAGATAGTCGCAACAATCACTCTCCATCACCAATGCTGAAGTAGGTGGGATCGAAATATAGTTGCCTTCCTCTGGATAAACCTCCTCTATTGCACCGATCGGCATCACATCGTCGAAGGAGTACTTAAGGTCTAACAAGGGTATACAAATAGCAAGGATGAGTGCCAAGGAACTCGGCAAGTAATTTGAGAATATAAATGCGTCATGCATACCTTAACTAGTCAAAGAAGATCTTATTATATTATATCATATTAACCAGAATAAGTTTTCTATTCTAAATTCATTTGTGATTGTAAAAGATTCCATTTTAAGAAAACTCTACTGAACACTTGTACCACAGGGTGAGACCACCTATAGGCCTCCTTTCCTGCCGCGACTTCCAACCTAGAAGTAAGGAGTGAATATCCGCATTTTACTCTGCAGAGGAGTATCATTTTACCCACAGAATCTCTTGATTTCCATGTCGGTGTTCATCAACAGTACTCCGCATTTCTGATAATGCGTGACATCATCAAGAGAACAAAGTATTTTTCAAACCCTTCCACTAGTTCCCTCCACTGGTATCGTACCACCATACCTTCGTAGTCGGACACATCCACTACGACCACCAGTTGAGCCTATAGCTCAAGCCCGCCTTGAGTCATTCTTTCATCATAATACATATACATATACGTTCCCATTGTGGAGGTGTACTAGCTTCTGGATAAGATACTTGACTAGGCCCGTCCCATACTAGGTCTATGGTTGATACGGGTATTACGGTACTGGGTAGAAATAACAGTTGGTTGTGTCCTTAACTTTAAATCATATTTTAATACAAGATTCGAGCCCTCCTTCGGCTCTCCTCAAGATTACTCAATTCCATCTATAACATTTTCATCAAGTTATTCAACTTCCATTCTCAACACTTTTATCAGGGTTACCCAAATCCATTTACAACACCTTCATCAAGACCAACCTTTATCTTTTTATAAAATATTCTTTTTGATGCAAGATGGTAAAACTATATAGATTATCAAATAGGGGAAAACAACATAAAATTAACCAAACATGTTCTATAAGGTCAAGAATGATACTTGCCTTGCTTTTTGTAAAATCCAGTTGAAGGAGCTACCAGGGTATTGACGTTCTCGTGCTCGCCTCGCTTGGTATCTATTTAAACGTCAATCAATAAGCAAGAAAAAATAATAGTTAGTATATTTGTTAATACATATATCTATGTTTGATGGTGATCAAGGGGTCGAATGCTGGAATAGTGAAATGGTTTAGATGACTAGGTCGTGTGAAAGATGCTGGATAGGATTAAGAAGGATGGTCGAAAGGTGATAGATGAATTTGGTTTAAATCCTAATTGTGGGTCGAGTTTAGGAGACACGATCGGGGAAAATCAGGGTACGGTCGACAGTGTGATCAGTGTAGGAATTGACTTAGAAAATAGGAAAAGTTCTATCTGGTGTTTGGATTGATGATCGGATTATATATAGGTAAGGTTAAGGGCAAGGTGGACAAGGTGACATGAACGGATTTTCAATCTGAGGTCCCTAAGGTTGCAAACGACATAGGCAGTCGATGAGAATGGCATTGAATGTGGACTGACAAGGCATAGGTTGACCTACTAGGGTTTCTTTCGAGGCTTGGGTCGACAAACAAGTGGAACATGTTTGGGGCCTTAGTTGGATGGTCGAAATACTAGGGGGAAGTTGATTTCTAGATTGGACACGAACGCGGCGATGTTCGAACGTCGACGGACGACATTCGTCTGGGATGACGAAACTGGAAATAGGTTGAGATGGGGTTTTCTCGTAATACGACAATTGAAGAAAATGTAGGAAATAAGATCAAGGACTTGGTAGATAAAGTGATTTTCAATTTGTATGGTCGAAAGTGGCTTAACAGGGTTAATGCCACTGGCTGACATTAGCTGGCATGCACTGACATTGGCTGACATTGGTTTGGCACTGTCTGGCATAAGTTTACAATGTCTAAATGTCTGTGGACGGGCATTGGCACTGTTTGGCATTGTCTGGACGTGGTTTTTGACAAGGCTGGACACGAGCTGACACTGCATAGCAATGTCTGGACAAAGCTGGTGCACGGCTGAGTTCTAGGGCAAGGTCATTTGAGTGCGTTGGACTTCGATTGCTATGCCAACTATGTCTAGGAGGTAGGCGAGGATGACAAGAAATCAAAGAAGGTGGTTTTGACCACTGGGGCGCATGGACAGTGATGAACGACGGCGAGGAAGTAGGGTGGCAACACGGCACAATGCACTATTTTGGCATAGACGTTGGCACACGAACTGGGAGTGTTCCAGTGCTTTTTAGGAGACATCGTAGTTGGTAATTATGTTTGCTTTAGTGAGGTGTGGTTGGAGGACAAGGTGGTGTCGACAGGGATGGCTGGCGGCACACCTGAGAAGAGTAAAATTACCTAATTCGGCTCTGAGCCTTTTTTTTTGGTATTTACGGGGACGGGAGGCCAACTAGGGTCATATATTACGTTCTGGTGTAGTACAATTGGCCGGCAGCAAAGCAACAGTGGCCGGGGACAAGTCTCGCGGCGGCCGAATTGGTAAAACCGAGCACTCACCGTTGCTGGATTTATTTGGACAATAAAGTGAAAGTGAATGCCACAAGGAGGCTCATCTAGGTCTCAATTCGGTGTAGACGCGTTGGATCGAGGATTGGCGGCACCGGCGAGATCGTCGGTGACTCGGCCGTGGGGAAGAAGCTCGATTTGGGCATTTGTGCTGTGGTGTTTTGGAATCCGATTCCTTGCTACGGGAGTGAGAGGGAGATGTAAGAAGGCTAATGGTGTGATCAATTTAGCCGGAGGTTCGCCGGACGGGCTGGCAACAGTGGCGCGGCGCCGTGGAACAAGATGACATTGGATTCATCAAGTGGCTGGGTTTCTTGGGAATTCTTTTGAAGGGGATTGCTTCTAGGCTCAGGGTGGTCATTTTGTTCTACTGGCTCGACCCGATTTGAGGACCGGAGGAGGGTCCAATGAGGGGAACAGGGGCGGCGGCCGGTGACGACAAGGATTGAGAATTCCGGCGTTTCAGTTCATCGGAGCTCACGAGGATGCTTGAAGTGGTAGAAAGGAGTAAGGCGAAAGGAAATTCACCTTCGGGGAGGCGACTAGAGGGCTGGTGGCTCATGGCGGGTTTGTCTTCTTCACGGGGCCGAGAGGGAAAGAAGATAAACAGGAACAAGAATGTGGTGGCCGCTAATGTATTTGTTGGTTGTTGGAAGCAAATATGGAGGAGGAGAAGAAGAACAGGGAGAAAAAGAGGACACTGTTGCTGCTCTCTTGGGACTTGCATAGAGAAGAAGGGTGTGGACGATGCACAGTGCAGCAGCTGCTGGCTAGAGGAGAAGACAGATGGAGGTTGCTGCTACTGTTCACGCGTGTGTATGTGTGTGTTTGGAATTGTGTATGCACAGGTATGTATCTAAGTATATGCACAGCTGTGTGTGTATGTTTCTGTTGGAAACAATAGCAAGGAAGTAATAGAAAATAGGACTAAGGAGATAAGCATCTGTTTGTGTATGTGTGGGAGTCTGTAACTGGCTGGATGTGTGTGTTTTGTTGTTTGTTTGGTGAAGGAAGAAGCAAGTGCAAGAACTGGAATTATATAGGTGTGTGTGTGTGTGTGTGAGTATATATTTGTTTATGTGTATTTGGATGTATAGATATATATGCATGCCGAGATGGTGCAGAAGGTTTTCAAAGTGAAGAAATTCAGAAATTGACAGGGTTTGACAAAAGGACTAAATTGTGATTTTGGAGACTTGCGTTGGGTTGAATTGTGATCCTAAAAAAAGTATGTGTGTGAGTTGCTGTTTTAAATTGGAAGATGTGTAAATGTGAGTATATTGCATACTGTTGTTTAGCTGAAAAGAAAACTACTATTATGTAGTGTATAGTTGGAGCTGCTGCGAAGAAGAGTGGAGGGTGAACAGTGTAGCGGCCGCTATTGAGTTGAAAGAAGGCCATTGTTGTGTTGGTTAGCTTCATGGGTTAGTAGGAGTGGTGTATGTGTGTTTTCTTCTCACCCATACATCTGTGTTGTGTAGGTGTGGTATAAATATCCATTTAGATGTAACCCTTTGATAAAAGAGGAGCAGGAGATGGCTTGATGAGGTGTATGAGTATATGTGTGCATATGCAGTGTATTTTCAGTTGTGTTTGAGGGTGTGTGTGTAAATGGTAATGTGGTGTAGGTGCTGCAGCAGAAGAAAAGTAAGTGTGCAATTATATGCATAACTTGTTTATACATATACATGTGTGTGTGTGTGTGTGTGTATATATCTAAATGGGTGTGTATATGTATCAATCTTGTGTGGTCTGAAGGTATACACACATCTGTGGAGCTAAGAAGATTTGTGCATATGTTTGAATATGCATTTGTATATGTGTGTGTGTGTGTGTGTGTGTGTATGTTCGGTGTGTGCAGATTTGTATATGTAGGTGTGTAATGCAAGGCCTGAAGGAGAAATGGATTCAGAAGTCTAAGTTTTAAACTGGACTGAATAAAGAATCCGCAAAGAGGATTTAATTGTAAATATGGAAGCTAATTGGACTAAATTGCAACATTCATAATCTGGAAGCAAGTTTGAATTTAGTCCAATAGAAATAGTTCACACAAGAGGCAGGTTAAAGAAATCCAGAGTAAAAAATGAGACTCAATCAAAGACGAAAACGAAAATAGAAATAGGGTAAAAGTGAATAGTACTTTTACCGAAAACGGCTTAAAACACGAATAGCTGAGTCTCAGGGCTGAATCTGAACTTGTTGCAGAAGGGAAACTTGTATAAAGTAGCAGAAGGAATATGGTCGTTCAGGTGGATTGGAGTTTGGAGGTGATTCAAAGATTTTAGCCCGTTTTGATTCTTGGAGAGCTAAAAAGTACTGATTCGCTATGAAATTTGGACTGAATCGCGAAAAGTGGTCAAATGATCTTGTTTGGCTGAGAAGTTTTAGGACTGGTATGCAAGCGTACTAAGATTTAGGATTCTAGAGGAATCCAAGAGAAAACTACTCTGGAATTGGTGGAACTGAAATCTGAAAAGATCAAATAGGGTAATTAGAGTAATTAAGAATTTAGTTTTCAAAAACAGAACTGGGATTAGTTTTTGGGCTTTAGATTCTGAGTTTGGCCTTGCAGCTGAAGACAAATCGGTATAAGATAGGTAAGAAGTCCTATTTGTTCAATCTGACTACCATTCTAGGCTGTCTGGGGAATTTGGCTGACTCTGTGTCTGAAGGGACTGAACTGCAATTAAGAAAATAAGGAGGTTGGACTAGTTTGTAATTATTTTGAAATAACTTAATAATCTAGCTTTTTGATAAAATATATTTAAAGTAAAGAAATATTGTAGGCTATTTTACAAATTAGAGGTTAGTTTATAACTAATTAGAGTTTTTGAATCATAGTAGAACTATTGCTTAAAAGAAATAATCTTACGCTTAGATATGATAAATAATTATCATTAGATGATAAATGGCATTTTACAAGAAACAGAAAATAGTGTTTTTAGTGAAATAGGTACACTTGCCTACATACGCATGATTGTGCACATATGCACAAGTACATTTAAGGAAAATATCTTTAACTAGTTGCGAATTAATTTTATATTTTAGTTAAAACTTCTTAGAGAGTACTCTTAAAAGTAGCTTTGCAGTTAAAATAAAAATGAAATTTTCAGGTTCAGGTTTTTGTAAAGAAAAAATTTTCAGGCTCTATTTTTTGGGTATTACACAAAGTGAGGAATATAAGTTTTGGGCTGAGTACAGATGGTATTAATCCACACGGAAATATGTGCAGTCGGCATAACAATTGGCCGATGCTTTTATGCATCTACAATCTTCCTCCTTGATTATGTATGAAGTGTAAGTACATCATGATGTCATTACTAATCTCAGGACCCAGACAACCCAGAAATGATATTGATGTGTTTCTAGCGCCTTTAATCGAGGACTTATAGAAATTGTGGAGCGAAGGGGTGTAGGTGTGGGATGCATATAAGCAAGAGAATTATATCTTGTGGTCCATAATATTTTGCACCATAAATGATTTCCCAGCCTATGGAAATTTGTCGAGCTATAGTACGAAAGGAGGCAGGCTTGTGCTATTTGCCTAGATGAAACTGAGAGCATGAGGTTACAGAACTGCAAAAAAATAGTGTACATGGGTCAATGCAGGTTTCTTCCGATGTATTACACCTACCGTAAGAAGAGGAAATCATTTAACGAGAAGCCTGAGAAAGGATCAGCCCCAGTGTTTGTGACCGGTTAGGAGCTTTACTTGTGTGTAAAGGACATCAAAGTTGAGTTCGGTAAATGTTCTAAACCTCAAGAAAAAAATGTTTGGAAGAAGAGATCGATTCTTTGGGATCTACCATATTTGGAGCACTTACAAGTTCGACATTGCATTGGTGTCATGCATGTAGAGAAAAATATTTGCGACAGTTTAATTGGTTTGTTGTTGAACATTCTGGGCAATACAAAAGATGTTATCAAAGTTCACCGTGACATGGTGGAAATGGGGATAAGGACGGAGCCTGCACTGTTGGAGAACGGAAAGCGTACATACCTCCCCTCAGCCTGCTATACTTTCTCAAAAAATGAAAAAACAGAACTCGGTCGGTGCATGTATGGTGTTAAAGTTCCATGTGGGTATTCTGCGAACTTGAAAAAACTTGTGTCCATAAAAGACTTGAAACTGGTTGGTATGAAGTCCCATGATTGTCATGTGCTTATGTCACAAATGCTTGCCATTGTTATGAGAGGTATTCTCCCAGTTAAAGTCAGAGAGATAATTACAAAAATATGTTATTTCTTCAACACAATATCTTACAAGATAAGTGTATTCCTACTAAGTTAATTAGCTCCATTCATGGACCTTGCCAGATTTTTCTAATCTAAATATTTGCCGCAACTGTGTCCTTGCAGGTAATTGATCCGGATAGATTGGATGATTTGCAACGCAATGTGATTACAACTCTTTGTCAGCTCGAGATGTATTTCCTTCCATCTTTTTTTGATGTTATGATCCATCTAATTGTTCACCTTGTCAGAGAGATTAAGTTTTGTGGACCCGTGTTCTTACGCTATATGTATCCATTTGATAGATTTATGGGTATCTTGAAGGGATATGTAAGGAATCGTCATCAGCTCGAGGTAGTATCATCGAAGGTTATGCCGTCGATGAGATGATTGAATTTTGCACCAATTATATGGCCGGGGTTGACCCAATTGGTGTTCCTAAGTCCCGACACAAGGGTAGGCTTCAAGGCATCAGAACAATTAGATTCAAAGCAGTCATCCCCGCCAGTGATCTGTATGCAAAAGCACATTTTTGGGTCTTACAACACATGATGGAGGTGGAGCCATACATAAACAAGCACAAGGTAATGTTACGGAAACAGAATCCTTCGAAGCCAGAGATTTCGGTCACTAGAGAACATAACAAGAAATTTGCACGGTGGATGATATTTATCTGATTTGCATTTTTTTCCATATATTTTCCCCCTCGTTGATGCACATTTAGTCATATAAGGCAACATTTGCATTAATCATATATATATTTATTGTCAAATCAACTGTATTATTCATTTTGTGATTTTATTGTAGGTCAACGTGATTTGGGTGAATTTTGGCTAATGGAACGCGTCTCATCGACTAAACCTAACCCTCGTCTTATCTTCCTTTGTTCTAGATTTCTGAAGAACTTTATTGTATGAAATGTGCAACACATGTTCTGTGATACATTCTTGCTTGTTGATATGAATTGAACCTTGCCTGTGAATGCAACTCTAGGGATTTCGGTTTTGCTGGAACTGGGATTGGTTGTTCATCAAGCTGTCTAGTGAATTGATATCCTTTGTGTATGACATGAACTATTACTTTATTAGATCAGGGTGTGTCGGATGAAATAGCAGTCTAGAGCTCAATTACAATGCAACTCCAGTGAATGCAATTCAACGCTAATTGGCCCCTGTGGTGCTTATGTGAAGTTGGAATCTTGCTTTGTGTTTAATTAAGCTGTATGCATGTTGTTGTTCTAGATGTCAATATTCTGAGTATTTTGAATTTCTTGCTTTGCATCCCTGGAGAATCCCACTCCATATAATCATTTTAAGCTTGAATTGCTTTGTTTTATTTCCTGCGGAGTGTGGATGATTAAGATTATGTAATTGAGACTCCAAGAATAAATTGTGTGAGTGAAATGGACACAGTTTTGCTACTGTGTGAATTGGTGTCTTCCAATCTTACTTCCATAGATCATGTTTTATTAAATGAATAGTGGTGAGGTCTTGTGAGCTTTGTGATGTTTGAGTTGTGATCTTGGAACCTCAATTTCTAGTGACTACAATTAATTCCAGTTGATACTCAGCTGCTATGGATGAATGAAAATCTCTATTGTTTTCCTTTGGTTGTGGTTGTGGTTGGTAGGATCGGGGGAACAGCTAGTATTTGTTGTACTCATTGATCGTCAATACTTGCCGTAGATTGCGATCGATGGTAGTCGTCTGCGCTGCCTCAAGCGCAATCGCTACCTGATTCCTCTCTATTGCTTGAATTAATGAAATGCTAGTCCAGATCAAACACTAGTTAGGTCGCGAGTTTTGCACTTCTTTCAAAGAGCGACTAGCACCTCCTGCACAATTACTCATTAGGTGATCTGATGAGGACATCACTGACGAGCTTGCTGTCATCAACGAGCTTGATGTTACTACGTCCACGACGTTGGCTGATGGAGTAGGAAAGCGACAAGACGGCATGAACCCTCATGCTATGCCATTCAAGTCTTCATCAACGGAGGATCAGCAAGTTATGTCCAAGTTCCAAGAAGTCCCCGACCATCGGGCCCAAGTCGAGAGGACGTCGAGTCGCTGCCGAGTCCGGTTCGGCCATCCAGGACCAGTGCACCTTCAAACGGACACCCAGATCACATACGACGTCCAAATGAGGCAAATAAGGACTCTACGGAAAGCTTACGAGATAAGCTTTCCAACGGATTTGGCCACGCCTCTAAATTCCATCTACAGAAACGGGAATCGTCAGAATACGAACATGAACAGAATTGGGCCGGCGCTGCGTCGCCGTATTTTTGGGCCCAAGGCCCGTGTATCCCTAGGGTTAGCGTTACGCGCGCGTGGGCACCTGTTTGGGTGCCGCCCCTCCTCTGGCCGCCGCCCTATATATGCTCCCCACCGTGCTTCGTCTTAGTTGGGTTTTGTTTAGTTCATTTCGTCACGGTTGTGTGAGATATCGCCTTGTTCTTCTTGTGTCGGCTAGACCAACAAGACCAAGTTTCTGAACCCCATTATTCTTAATCTATATTCGCAATTGAGATTGCTTATCTTGTGTTCTTGCTCGTTCTTCGGTTGCCTGCAGGAACCGTCCTTCGTGGATAGGTCGATCGCGCCTCTGGTTCGGTCGATAAGAATTGTCGTGGTGGTTTAGCGATCGCCGGGATTTCCAGTTACTCGCGTGGTTGGATGCCGGATCGTTTAGGTCTCCCGACACCTACCGAAATTATCCTTCGTCTCACCAGAAGATCGGGACCCCCGCGTCCGCACTCATCAAGTGGTATTAGAGCATCCGGTTGTCTGGTGAGAATCTTCGTTTTTATTTAGTAGATTGATTTCATACCTAGAGTCCAGAAAATTGCCACACAAAAAAAAAAAATTTGCATCTACTATTGTCCAAGCCACGTCTAGCCTTTGCAATTGTTCTCACTGTTTACATTGTTGAGTTTTCGCCCACTGTTCATCGTATTGCTGGACAGTCGAGTTCTAGATCGGTTTAGTTGTCCTTGTTTCAAGTCGAGTCGCCTCGATTTGCCCAAACCCTGATCCGGAGACCCTTCGGTAAAACAGCCATAACTTTCTCATACGAACTCCGATTTGGGTCCACGACCACTCGTTGGAAGGATCTCGACGAGACGCATCCAACCAAAAATCACTACCTCTGTTCTGGTCAAATCAGAATCACCAAAATCCCTCGGGAAGACAACCTATCCGGCCCCTGAAGTTTTTAGCACAATTTTCAGAGCACCCCCCCCCCCAGAAATTTGTATCGGCCACCCCTTACCTCCAAATTGAGGGGAGACTGCTCTGTGTCCGTATTTCTGTGTTGCTGAAGTTGAAAAAAAAATCAGAAAAATCATACGAAAATAAAAAAAAATTTGATCAAAAGAGGCTGCGCATAGAAAAGAGCCGCGCAAAATTGTGAAAAAAAAAGGGAAATTGGCAAAGGAGTTCTCTGTGCTTTGTGTTCAATTTCAGTGTGCATTACCCTAATCTTAGCCCTTTGTACCATCCTTTTATTCCAGCTTGACCTACGTCTAAGACTAGGCTAGTTCCAGCAATTGCACTACTTTGGGCTAATATTCAACTTTGTATTACTGTTTGAACATTTGCTTATCCTTTGCTACATACATAAGCCTGTCCAAGCTCCACTATCTACTAACCAAGCAGGGACGGATCCTAGCCATTGCTTTACCACCTTGTGCGTTCAAGTTATCACCGTCCAGTTGCCGTTCGTACCTACTTCTTGCATGGTAAGAACCGGTAAGAGCAAAAGATAGGCTAGAGAGAGAGTTGTTGCCACCCACACACAACAGTAGCATATAGTATATATATTTCTGTGTGTTTTCTTTGTTTGCACTAACCATGTCAGGAGGAAGTAATAACGAGTGTGTGCTTCACTCTGAGTTCGCGAAGTACATGGAGGACCAGCAAAAGGCCATGGCTGATATGGCCAATAACATCGCTCAACTGGTGAATAACAATACTCATGGGATGGAGCGGCTCGAGAGAAGAGTGGCCGACTTGGTCACGAGGATGGATAACATGGAAAGGAGAGCACCTGCCCCTACTGCCTGTGTGCCTCCTGTACCCCCTGCTGCCCCTGTGCCTCCTGCAGCCCCTGCCGACCACCGCTCTTGGGCTGATGAGGTTGAACAAGCTGAGAACGAATATGTTTCTGATTCCGAGGCAGATGACGGATTTGACGTGAACAACGATCGAGATCATCGACGCCTCCGCCACAATCGGCAAGGTATGGCAAGAAATCGTCAAGGTAATCGTGAGGTACGTGATGAATCATTAGCAAAAGTTAAATTGTCAATACCTCCTTATGCTAGTAGATATGATCCTGACGCTTACCTTGACTGGGAATTATTGGTAGATCAAAAATTTTCATGCTTTGATGTTTCCCCTAAAAAACAAGTTAAGGTTGCTGTTAGTGAATTCATTGATTTTGCATCTATTTGGTGGCATGAAATTTGTAGAAGAGGAAATGAACCTACAACCTGGCAAGCTTTAAAACGTGCCATGCGATCTAGATTTGTTCCTTCATATTATGAGAGAGATTTGCTTAATAGGTTGCAATGTTTAAATCAAAATAGCAATTCAGTTGAGGAGTATTATCAGGAACTGCAAATTGGTATGTTGCGTTGTGGTTTACAAGAGAATGAGGATGCAAAAATGGCTAGATTCTTGGGTGGGTTAAACCGTGAGATTCAGGATATACTTGATTATAAGGAGTACAATTCTATCACTTGTTTGTTCCATCTTACTTGCAAAGCTGAAAGGGAAGTACAGGGACGACAAACTCGGACACGAGGAAGTTTTGGTTCGTCAAAACCGAACCATGAGGCTGCAAAGGTTCCATCGTCTACACTTCATCAAGCGTCTCCACCTGTTGTTCCTTCTACCCCTTGTCGCGCCCCGAGCAGGGTACCACGACTACTCCTGTGGAGACCTAGCTCACTGCAGCTGGCCTCATACATACATACCACTGACTTCCCAGGATAAGTCAAGCACAGGAGTTCATTGCAGCAGAGTAACTTACAAAATATTATTCATAAACAGTATGGCCTGCTGGCCTGGTACAATAAAAGAGTAATACAATGCCTTCACGGCACAAATGGTCTAATTAAAACAAAAAGACAACTACTCGGCGGAAGCTAGGCGAAACCCCCCACAGTCGTAAGAAGTTGACAGCAGAACAACACACATCAAGGCTCTGGCAGAATTGGCTCTCCTTCTGGATCCATGAAATCTTCCAAGCCTTCGTCTTGGTCATGAAGCGTTCCATCTATTGTTGATAAGTTGCAAGAGTGAGCACTTATGTATTCAGCAAGTCATAGGTAAGAGTAGAGCTACGTATAGTAGAGATGACATGATCCTATGCTATTGAGGGAAAAGAGGTGAGAGGGTTTTTCCAAAAATACTTTTCTTCCAAGATGTTCAAATCTCATGCTCATGGCAGCATTTTATATACTTAGGGCACAATCCACATGCCTCATAGATATCACATGATCACTAAATTATGGTACTACCGCGACACGTCAACATATGACAGCCCACGGCAGCACCCCTTATCATGACAACACATGTCATTTGGGTAATCTTCACTTAACAAATTTTAATTTATAAAACAATACTTGTGTCACACCCCGTGGATTCAATCCACCGCGGCATACTCCTAAAACTCGGGAGCATGAAGTATTCGAATACATTTTTAACTCTGCAGAGGGGTACCAATTTACCCGCAAGATATATCCACTTTCATGCCCTTCCTATCACAAGGATTGGACCCCTGACTCACTTCATACTGTGAGTGGCAAGGTGGAGATAACAAGAACTTTTGCCATGTTTCACACACAATTCACCCCAGACCCCGTGGTTTTCTTCACGCAAACCACAGTTGTGGCAGGGTTACACAACCCCCACTAATTGGCATCTTCCCCTCAGGGTCAGCGTGCATGATCACTTCCTGTGATATGTGTTGGAGCGCACCCCGTGTGAATCGTGACTTTGTCCTATTGGGGTTTCATGTGTGATCCACATACTACTTGTTCAGGCCTGTCCCATACCAGGCTTGCGGTCGGCACGTTAATCATGCCACTAGACGCACAACACAAGGTTCTAGGTCCTTATATGCCAGTGACCAGATCATACCACAATCCATGCACTTCCAGTGCTAGCACATCCTGTGCGACCAAGCACCTCCAGTGCTTTCACCATTCCATACCAAAATACTGGTCACGGCTAGGGGTTTTATTTCATGAATATAAATATACATAATATATTAGTTCATGGCTCATTATTTGATCAATTCACATTTCACAGGCATCAGCCTGATGCTGCCATTTCATAATTCAACTACTCTCAATCTTTCACATGCAATATTATTTTATAATCAAGGTATATTCTAGCAATTCATAAAATATAGGTTCAAGATGTTCAAGAATATGACTTGCCTTCCGCGTCGTAAGAAACAGCAGTTGAAGTCGGGTCTGCGACGAAGTCTTCGAACTCGGACTCTTGCTCTGAACAAGGATCAAACAAGCAAACAGGCATTACAATCAATCATACTCTTACTAATCCACTATATGTGATAATGCAAGGTGAAAGTGTCTCGGCGACACAAGATTTGGATTCTGGGAAGCGATTAGGGTTAAACTATGGAAACTAGGGTTAAGATTAGTTGTCAAAGGTTTACAAGATTCCAAATGTTCCAAAATATCAGAATGATACTAAGGCTGCGGCTGGTTCGCCCAAAAACAGCGAACGTCTTTAGGTCGGCATTCGGTTCAAGGCATCGACATAGGGTCGATGGATGATAGAGGGCTCAACTCAAGTTGTGACAGTAGAATAAAATGTAGATCACAACATCAGGAGTCTAAGGGACAAGGTTATGTTCAGTTTGCATACCCAGAAGGGGTCAAACTGGCCCAATGCCATTGGCTGACATAGGCTGACAAGGGCTGACAATGTCCAGGAATGGCATTGACATGGTTTGAACAGTTTCTAGTGGCCAAAATGGGTTTTGATTCAAGCATATGATGCACAAGATAGTGAGGCAACTGTTTGACAAAGTAGTTTTTGGTTTGCATGACCAGAGGTGGGTGAACAGGGCTAATGCCACTGACTGGCATAGTTTGACATAGAGTTGACATGACCAGAAACTAGGGTTTGCCATAACTTTTGATCTAGGGCTCTAAATGATGCAACACTTTGTCTGGTAGTTAGGCATTTATAATAGGAACAAATGTCTCAACAGGATCTAGGGCAGGGGATGGCCGGAAAGTGATGAAAACCGGCAAAGAAGTTGACTGGTCTGGAGCACATGCAACATAAACAGTACAGCAACTAGGGCATAGCTATATCTCACAATCTAGGCCGAATTGGGAGTCGTGATAGAAGACAAAGTTGCTCAGAATGGTCCAAAACATCTAAATGGCAAAGTGGTTTGAGCTGGAGTGGCTGGATTTGGAAGATACTGGCTGGAGAAAAGATGAACTCAAATCTGATTTGGGCATTTCTGATTTAAAGTGATTGAGCTTAATTCCTTGCTTTCATATGGTACTCAGGGTGCTATAAATGCACTGGTGAAGTTGGATTGGCTAGAGATGCACCAGAAAAGCTTAAACAGTAAGCTCAGTTCACAAGCAAAGTTCCAATTTGGGGTTTTCTAGGTTTCAGCAAAATTGATGATTCTAGTTGCTTAGGGATGTTAAGCAAGGTCTACTGAGCATATTTGATCACTGGCTCGAGAGCTAAATCGGTTTAGCTGAGGGTTAATTGCTCACCGGAGTTCTAGATGAAACACGGCGATTGTCGGTGACAGAAAGCATTTGAACTAAATTCCAAGCTTGAGAAGCATGAGGGAGATGAGAGAAGCTCACTGGGGGTGCTGGATCGAAGAAGGAAGCAGTGGTTGAAGCTAGCACCGAAGCTCCCTCTTTGCTGCTCACCGGAGAAGAAGAAGACACAGTGAACTGCTGGTTTTTCTGGTGTTTTGCTGTGTGGTGGAGTTGGCTGAGTCCGAGGGGGTATAAATAGGTAAAGCTGGAGGTTCTCAACGGTTGGAAAAGCTCGGGGAGTTGAAGCCGGCAAGATGTGACTGGATGGCGACTTCACAGCGAGCTGGCGTCGAGGTGACTTGGTTCAGCGGCTGTGAGGGCTTTTGCAGCTGGAGCTGATGGCTGGCCGCGGCGAGTTCTCCACGTGGCGCAAAGCTCCTGCGTCGACCATTGCTGGTGGCGTGCAAACGGGAGGAAATCAGCTGGCTGTGAGTCGCGCCGGGGAAGATCCACAGTGGCAAATGGCGAGCACACACGCGGCGTCGAGGTACTGGTGACGGTGGCGACCATGGGCTGGCTTCAACGACTACGGGCTACTGTAGCAGCTGGCGAGGTGAGGTGATCGAAGCTTGAAACAACGGCGCGTGCTCGAGGTCGAAGCAATAGTCTTGTGCGCTGGATCCTGGTCGTGGTCGAAGTCCCAGGCGCTGGTCGAAGACAGCTTCTGGTCGTGAACAGAGGGGCTGGTCGATCCAGGGTCATAATTGTGATGATTTCGGTTGAAGAGTGGACTGATTTGTAAATCTGGTTTTAAAGAGGTTTAATTTGGAATTTGATTTCATGGATGAGTATAATATTTCTATTAATACTCATTTAGCTCAAATCTGGAGAAAATTTGATAAGGTTTGAGGGATTTCACCTATTTTCGAAAATAGGGTAAAATTAGGGTAAAATAGATCTGGATTTTGTCGATCTCGAATTCTGGTAATTAGGGTGAGATTTGGAAGTCTGATCAGAAGGGAAATCTGTATCAAATAGCATTTGGGAGGTGTTCCCTGAAGAAATTCTGAGGTTGGCGTTGATTTGTGAATTTTAGCCATTTCAGGCTTCCAGGTAAACAGAAAAGGACTTATTCGCAGTAAAATTTGGACTAAACTGCGAAAAGTACTTAGATGAAACAATCTGGTTCCCAACTTTTGAAGTAAGTTGAGGATATACCTAGGAACATATTCCAAAAGGATACTTGAGTCTGGATAGGGTTAGATCATGATAACTCAGTTATCTGGAATCTGGGGTATTTAGGGTAAATCTGAATTTCCTGTTTTCGAAAACAGAAAGAGACTTAGATACTGGGAGTTAGGGTTAGAATTCAATTTGGTTCCTGAAGACTTTTATCTTTAGGGTAACTGGTAGGTTAAATCTGGATGGTCTGATCTTGATCTGGATCTAGAGAATAGATTTGGAGATTTTTAGGGTTTGAGAGAGATTAGGGTTCAGCTGATCTGGCTACAACTACAGAGATACATGCATGCAGGATTTTATGCAAAAACTTTTCACCCCCAAAACCAGGGTGTTACACCCCTCCGACACGAGCTACAAGTGTGAGCAAGGATTCTGCGGTGCAAACCCCCGCCAAAAGTGCTTCTTCTGTCGCATCAACAGGCCATACTCGCGACATGCAATGTTTCCGTTGCAAGGGATTTGGACATACAAAGCGTGATTGTCCTAGTCAACGTGCTCTCATTATTCGTGAGGATGGTGAGTACTCTTCTGCTAGTGAACATGAGGATGATCTTGCTTTAGTTGCCGCTAACCACGCAGGTACCGAGGATTCCGAGGGAGAAGTGTTCAATGCTTCGGCCACAGAAGGTTACCCAACACTTGTTGTGACCCGTGTATTGACTGCACAACCAGAACGGTCACCAGAAAGCCAGCGGCATAATCTGTTTCAAACCAGGATGGTCGTCAACGAGCATGCAGTGCCCGTTATCATCGACGGAGGAAGTTGCAACAACTTCACAAGCGTTGACATGGTCGAGAAGCTTGGCTTGGCCACACACCCGCATCCACATCCTTATTGCATTGAATGGTTTAACTCATGCGGTAAGCTCAAGGTAACTAAAACTGTTCGAATTCATATCTCCCTTGGTACTTATCGTGATTATATAGACTATGATGTTGCGCCCATGGATGTTTGTTCTATTTTGTTGGGTAGACCTTGGATATATGATGTCGATGCTGTTCACCATGGTAGGTCTAATGAATACAAATTTGTGTTTAAGAGAAAGAAATATGTGCTACAACCTATGACACCGGCCGAGTTAGCAAAAGCAAATTGTCAATCCCAAAATAAAAATGGTGTCAATGATAAACCCAGTGTAACACAAAAGAAAGAATCTGGTGAAAAGAATTCTGGAATTAAATTGAAAGGTTCTGTTCTTTTAGCTACAAAGGATTGTGTAGCTGATGAGTTAGCTAAAGAACCATGCAATGATTTAAAGGATTTGTCTATTGCTTTGCCCCCTGTTGCTCCTAATCTTTTTCAGGACAATATGTTCGAGTCGAGGACGACTCAAATTCAAGAAAGGGGGGATGATGAGGACATCACTGACGAGCTTGCTGTCATCAACGAGCTTGCTGTTACTACGTCCACGACGTCGGCTGATGGAGTAGGAAAGCGACAAGACGGCATGAACCCTCATGCTATGCCATTCAAGTCTTCATCAACGGAGGATCAGCAAGTTATGTCCAAGTTCCAAGAAGTCCCCGACCACCGGGCCCAAGTCGAGAGGACGTCGAAGTCGCTGCCGAGTCCGGTTCGGCCATCTAGGACCAGTGCACCTTCAAACGGACGCCCAGATCATATATGACGTCCAAATGAGGCAAATAAGGACTCTACGGAAAGCTTACGAGATAAGCTTTCCAACGGATCTGGCCACGCCTCTAAATTCCATCTACAGCAACGGTAATCGTCAGAATACGAACATGAACAGAATTGGGCCGGCGCTGCGTCGCCGTATTTTTGGGCCCAAGGCCCGTGTATCCCTAGGGTTAGCGTTACGCGCGCGTGGGCACCTGTTTGGGTGCCGCCCCTCCTCTGGCCGCCGCCCTATATATGCTCCCCGCCGTGCTTCATCTTAGTTGGGTTTTGTTTAGTTGATTTCGTCACGGTTGTGTGAGATATCGCCTTGTTCTTCTTGTGTCGGCTAGACCAACAAGACCAAGTTTCTGAACCCCATTATTCTTAATCTATATTGGCAACTGAGATTGCTTATCTTGTGTTCTTGCTCGTTCTTCAGTTGCCTGCAAGAACCGTTCTTCATGGACAGGTCGATCGCGCCTCTGGTTCGGTCGATAACAATCGTCGTGGTGGTTTAGCGATCGCCGGGATTTCCAGTTACTCGCGTGGTTGGATGCCGGATCATTTAGGTCTCCCGACACCTACCGAAATTATCCTTCGTCTCACCAGAAGATCGGGACCCCCGCGTCCGCACTCATCATGATCTGTTTGAGACCTAGCCTTGGTTTTCGCACTAGGCTCGCCCAGATTCTAATATGCGGAATAATGTGATCTTACTCGAAATTACCGAAACCCAAAGGATGACCGCAACACAACTCAAAATAATTGCACAACTCTTTATTTCAAAGAGGGCTTTACACGTCGAACATTAGACACACTTGCCTACGTCGAAGGAACTATGAGCTGGATATATGATCCAAGACTGTAATAATATTCGATAATCTAAATTAGACCTATTACAAGGTATTTATAGTCCAACCGTATGAGTACATATCAGACTCAATAACCTAAATGTATTAGACTCATATAACTAACTAACCCTAAACAGATAAGCTTAGTTATTGTAATTCAGATCGAATTACAAGTCTGACCAAAGTTTGAATCCTTCCCAAGATTGCAAACCTTTCCAAAATCGCAAACCTTTTCATGGTCGTGAATCCGTTGCGAACTCGACCTGAGATCCTCCCGGATCATTACTCCCCTGTTGAGAAGGAGCCAATTAACTCCCGTTGGTGACTAACTCTGAAGATGTAGATAACGACTGGGAGCCTTGGAACGAACACGATGAGCAATGCTACAATTGTCTGATCGAATGTACGGATAGACGCTTATGGAGCTTGGCACCTCCATCATGGATTGTGGCCTTGGCCACTCGCGGATAGCCTTCCCCTTGTCGAGGTTGATACCATCACCGATCCCAAAGCTAGGATTGTGAAGTTTGAACAGTGGCGCCGTAGAGACAAGTTGCATGTCGTTTTTGACTAGTCGTTGTAGTGATCGACTATGTACCTCTGCGAATAGCGCGTTGTTTTCTTCCGGCAAGCTCCCTAAACAACCACCACTTTCCATACTCAATGTAGCACAATCCTCTTGGCTAACTGGACATATCACGCTCAGCACACACTTTGAGCATGCATTGACAATCTGTTTCGCCTGATTTGCTGTCAACAAGTTCTTGGTGTCGACGTGGTCATTTTTGCTGATGATGAATTTCATCCCATCCTTTGTGAGGTCGTATTCTTGAGCTTTTCGGTGGTAATGGGCGTCAAGATGGTACAAGAACGGATTTCCAAAAATCACTTGGCAAATATCGATGGGGATGACATCGCATTGAACCTCGTCGATGTAACGAGCAAATATTGCAAACTTTAGAGTACACTAACTCTTGATTTGCTGATTCATGTCAGAAGTGAACCATCCCAGAGGATATGGTCGAGGATGATGAATTTTCTACAAACCAAGTCGTCGAACTAGCCTGGAGGAGACCAAATTCTTTTGTCTTCCGGGGCCGAAGATGGTTGCGACCACCTCGTGCTTCACATGGATGTTGATAGTAAACAAGTCCTTTGTTGGGTGATGGTCGTTTAGTAGATCCGAACCCTTCTCCTTCGGCATTGCCATTACAGACAAGGTTGTATCCACCTTTTCAACTGAATCCAACTGGATGATTTCCTCTGTGAGCGGAATAGAAGTAACCATAGCTGTTCGTGTGCTTGGTTCATCCCTACTTGTTCTTTCTGGTCGCAGTTCAGGATGAAGTTTAAAACACTTCTCTTTTGTGTACCCAGCAACATGACAATGCTCACAAGTGTTACCCGTATCGTGGGTACCCTCTCCGGAGCTCGTCATGGTTGAAATCTCCCTCACGTTCTTGTCGTTGTGGGTCTTATTCTTCTTCTCAATCGCCAAAGCAGTCGTGCTCGCAGTCGAGATGTCTTGAACTCTGAATAGGCTTAGCTCAGCACTGATTATCTTCTGAAGTCCAGTTGTGTATTTTCTGAATGTATGGGTGTCGGAAAGTGACATCACTATAACACGGTAGGCCAGCACAAGCTGTAAAACTGCTGGGAAAAACTTTTTTCTCAGCAGTCCTGCAGATGAAAATATAATTTTGATTTTTCACCGATGTGTCAGCTGGGAAAGTTATTATTTTTAGTAGATCTACTGCTAGGAATAAGTAATATATAGCAAGCTATAGATCAGTTTGGAAAAAAATATCTAGGATCTGTGAAACAGCTGGCAATGTTTTTTATGCTGGAAAAATCTTTTTTTTACCAGCAGTCGTACAGGTGAAAATAAAATTTTGATTTTTCACCGATGTGTCAGTTGGGAAAAATAATCATTTTTAACAGATCTACCGCTAGGAATAAATAATATATTTTTTTGGCAAAACTGAAAATTTTCAGCACAACAAAAACAGATATATTATTTTGAGATTGAAAATTTTTAGCACAAAAATAGCAGATATATTATTTTGAGAGAGAAAATTTCCAGAGGAAAAAATAACAGAAAATATTTCGGGAGATTTTTTTCAGCCAAATATAAACCCTCGCGCTAAATTCACCTATCCCTCCTCACGGCCGGCCGACACCCCACCTAAATCCCCTCGCTGCGCCTCTCCCCCACAGCCGCCGACACCCCCACCTCTCCACCACTAATCCTCCACCAATTCCGCACCCCCACCAATCCCCACCGCACCTCCACCTCAATTTCCTAGCGGCAGTGGCCTGCAGCGGAGGGAGGAGGCGGAGCGGCAGCAGCCTACGGCGGAGGGAGGAGGCAGAGCGGCAGCAGCCTGCGGCGGAGGGAGATGGCTTGTGGCGGAGGGAGGAGGCGGTGCGGTAGATCTGTAGATCGGGCACGATGCGACAGATTGGCTTGGTGAGGGGTCGAGGCCGGCGGCCAAGCGCGGCAGAGGGGCCAGTGAGGTCCAGTGTGGTAGAGGGGCAGAGGGGGCGAGGGCTGGCGCCACGGCAACTCACGGGCAGTGGTGGACCTGTTCTACAGCCGTGTCACGCCCGGCGGCTACTTCTGGCAAGCAAAGGTGTGTAATCCTCTTCCGCTTTCTCCACTGGTTAAATTTCTCAGTAAATGTCTCTTCGATAACCTTATTGTCCTCACTTTTTACCAAGATTACTCCACCCCGCAATTTCTTCAGCTTTTCTTCCATTTCTTGGACCTTCATGAACATGAGATCCACCATCAACATTGGTTAAAAAGAACACATTTATAAATAAATGACTGGCCTTGGAACATACTTCGCTTGGCAATTTAGCCTCCTTAGAATTAATTTCTTCCAGAGTCAAGTTTGACTGCAGAGCTCGTACCTATGCAAACTTGGATTTGTACTTAGATATTTCTAAGCTCCAATCAAATTGCCAACACTCAAAGATAACAGGACCATATACTACAGAGTACAGAGTACAGAAAACTTACCAGCTTCAACCTCACTAATTGCCTTCTTTTGAGCTGCGAGTTCTTCCTGTGGCATGCTATTTTCATTCTTCATCTCCTCAAGTTCTGAGCCATTTGGTATCTTGAATTGATCTTGCCGAGCAAGGTAAATTTTCTGCTTGCCATACTCCTTGAAGGAAACCTGTCCACTGTCAGCTAATGCATCCAGTGCTTTCTGCATTGCAGTTTTCTTAAGATTAAACTTCTGTAGTGCATCAGCTACATTATGACAATTCAAGGGCCTATTTTGCTGCAGAGTCATGATAATAGTCAACACAACCAAATGACAATGCTCAAGTTGAGCCTACAAGAAATCATCTTCTAGTAAGGTAAAGATCAAAGATATGTGAACAAACTATCGATAAAGTGAGAACCTGACATCCATCTAAAGTAACTAAAGTAGTCACTGAAGTGAAAGAACTCACCATTCAATGGAACAAACAATCTAGCTTCCGAAAACTGAACACACAACTTAAGGGACTTGGATTCTGAATTTAATTACTGAACTGAAAAATTTACCAGTGAATTGAAAAAATTACCTACCATCCAAAATGATAGGGATGTCTCAAATTAAATACACACTCATAAGACTATAACGCCATGGCCCGATGCCCAAAATGTGTAACAGATATCTATGAGAAAATCAAAAAAATACAACACATAACTTTACTACACACAGCTATCAGCACTTCAATAGTATAAGCCATTCAAAGGCATGCTCTGGCCATTTTTCATTATTAAACTCATGGTGTCATCCAGCACAGTCTTTTATTCTAATTTTATCATCTTATGAGATTGGTTATATCGACTGCATATGTTTGTGTTCTAAGTAGAAATCCGTGAAAGCCCAATGATTGAATTTCTACCCATCACAAATCCGTGAAAGCACCAATTGATCCTTCTTTGTCTGAGTGTTGTCTCAGGAGCATAGAAATATATTGGCATTTTTCATGGAAGCATTATTTACAGTTAGTTTCTTTCCAACCACATTCTACCAAGATTGCTCGGCGGTGCCATCACTTGCATTGCTGAAAATGTGACAAGCTTGTAGAGAAGAATTTTAGCAAAATTTTGCTAGATGATACCTTTTCCTCTTGTTTTTTCAGTAGAGAATGAGGAAGGATTGCTGTGCTAGTTGCGTTTACGCTGGTTGATTTACCAATTGTTGATTTGTTTTAGCTGTAACCCTGTTTCCTACACTAGTCGAGCCTTGTCTTCTTGAATGAGTTAGGGAAGAACTGCTCATGAGCAACAGCATCCAAATACCATAAGTAGAGATTATCATGGCATCAATATGTTATCACATACAGTAGGGTATGTCCATTTAGAATGAGCTTGCCACCAAGCTTTCAAAGTGGATGCAGTATCTCCTAGGAGTTTACTAGCTCTTCGCTTGCGTATTATCTCCTCCCTAATATTGACAAGTTTCTCTCTGTAACCCTGCAGGTTGGGAGCATTGTTTAGCCAACAACATGATAATTAATTAACATTTTAGAAGGTTGTCATGCTTGTATGGAAGGATATCTTATCATAGCACTTTAATATCAACATAGAGTGGTATGTGTTCAAGGCATCCTACCTATTGATCAGTCTTTCAGCACTCTCTTTTTGCCTATTTGCCATCAATAGCTCTCTTGTTGCAATGTACAACTAAGGACAAGTCAAAAGAACTATTCAACATATGCTGAGATCCTAGGAAGCGCACAAGTTGCATACTAATGCAATATTTAGCATCACAATCTCTTATTCTTAGCATAGCCAAAAAAAAAAAAGAATAAGAATCAGCTTGCTTAGTACCTTCTTTAGAACATTCTCATAGCTTGCCCTACTGACCAGAGAGAAGGACAATATGAATACATCAGCTCCCCTATAGCTAAGAGGTATCAATCTGTTGTAATCCTCCTGACCTGCAAAAAAATTTCACATCAAAATGGACCCAAAAAAAACATTCCAAAGCACAAACCAAACAAGAAATACTTTAAAAAAAAATTTGTGTTTCTGTAATCTAAGCTCCCCACCTGCTGTGTCCTAGAGTCCCAAGTTCACAATGCTCCCATCCACAAAAACATTGGCACTGAAGTTGTCAAACACAGTGGGGATGTAATCCTGTCAAAACCCAACAAACAAAGTAAAAAAAGAAAATCAAGATTGGCATCAAAGAATCTTCAGAAGAAAAAAAAGGGGGAAGAGATGAATCAAGATTCAAGAATCAAATCATATGAGGTCAGATCATAATGAAGCAAGCAACCATTGATTGAGCAAGAAAAGAAGATTTGAAGAATGATTAGCTGAAATACTTATAGTGGGGAACTTGTTGCAGGTGTAGCAGATGAGCATGCATGTCTTGCCCACAGCACCATCCCGCACAGCATCGAAATGGAGAGTTATTTTTTGTAAAAAATAATTAATGTGGACTATTTCTGTAATTCTTTTTTATGGGTTATTTCCGAAGAAAATTCTTCTAAAAAAGAAATTTTGGTTTGCAACCATTTATTGTTTTACACCTTCTAGGTAACACTACCTCAGAAATATATAAAGTACTGAAAGACTATGAGTATAAAAGGTTTACTATGAAATATCTGTTAAGGATGCTTATGAAATAAAATTACTTGCTTTAAATTTGAAGTTATAAGTGGTTCATGACTTGCTTCTCTTCCATGTTACACTTCCTAATTACACATGTTAAACTTACCAAAAGTACCAAGAATCTATTATTGTAACAAAACAGTTTGTTGAAAAACACAAGTATTGAGCACATGCCAATGATTTTTTTAAAAAAAATAGTGGAATAATTGGTAGATTTACAATGTTTGATTATATGATGTATACCAACAAAACAAAACTATTTTGTAACAACGGAGACAAGTTAGTGAAACATTTTGAAAACAAAATAAACATTAGAGGAGAGCAAATCAAATTCAGCAAACATGTTAGAACTTCTCTTCAAGTAGGTTTTGTCACTCATCATAGGCAAACAAACAGCAACAAACACCTCCACATGGTGGTCGTGGTATGACTAAATAGTGCTTGATGTAACCATCTAAGTTGCGAAACCTTTAAGTCTTTGGTGTTATTGACACAATACTTAGCATCAATAAGGATGGCCATGTAGAGAGAGTTGAATTAAGGAAGTCATCAAACATAGGTAGGCATCTTACCAAATAGTATGATATTAAACCAATGGAGAAATAAGGAAACAAAAAGTGACGCGATCGAGATACATGGTGACTAGGATTTTGAACTGAATAGTGTAGATGAATGGCATGAACTAGATCAATATAAGGATTAGGGATGAAGTACCCAAAGAAAGCTGATACAATTTTTTATTGTAGTTGTAACAAGGCAAGGCAACAAACTCAACAAGCAATAGCAAAGTTGTCATGTGGCTAGAAAATGGTCTTATATTGTCCATCTAGATTGTTATGACAAAAAATCCCATGAATAATCCCATATAAAATTGCATTTGTATTTTTTTGCCTTAAAAGTTGTTTCTTCAATCTATTTTCTGTTTGCATAATTTCAGATTTCATAGATTGGACTTCCAACTTGGAGATTGTTCCTGTCAGGTTTCATCTTGGAAAAATTAGTTGCAATCAGGTAATATTATTATTATTTTTGCTGCTATATGATTCTTGTTTGTGCTATTTGTATATGAACAAGGAGTTTGTGTGCTATAGATTCTTTGAAAAGTATGTCAAAGAGAGGAACTAACTAGTGACTATTGTGCAAATTTTTAGTTCATTTGGAGTAATATAGCATTGGCATGAGCTAGTGATTTAGATATGATATTTAGAGATTCAAATTGTAACTCCAAATTTTTGTAACTGGTTATTGTATAAAGATTTTAGTTTATTTGGAGTAATATAGTATCAACAAAAGCTAGTGATTTAGATATGATATTTACAAATTCAAATTGTAACACCAAATTTCTATACTTTCTAGTCTTATATTGATCAAATTCTTGTTAATAGGCTCTTCTATTCCCATGTTGCATAGGTGGATGAATGTTCAGGACTATTTTGACCAAAATAATAAAGTGCAAGGACTCAAGGATCAATGATCAACAACAAAGTGGATTCTATATTAGTTGGTGCACATGGTCCTAAAGAACAAGGGATTTGAGCATGGATAATGTGCAAACTAATAATGCTATATTTTGAGTAGTTTCCATCACTGATCACCCTTAAAAAGTTCTATATCTCAAGAAGGCTGGACAGAGTCAATCATTGTGTTCTAAAAGGCATGCATGCCCTTTAATTTATAGGTGTTACACAATGCATCCACTAAACAGAAAAAAATAGTAGACTTATGTTATATAGTCATAACTATTTAATAATTCTGTATCTATCTCTTTAGATAGACATTAGTAAATTTTTTATAATTTTGGTGTACAGATGTGAAATGTATGGAAATACTTCTAGTTATGTAATTGTGTTTATGCATATATATATATGCTCCTACAGAATCCGCAGGTTAGATCCATTGTGGTGTTGGTGCTTCTGCATGAAGCTGAAACCACTTTTACACTAAAGAATTTGATGTGCTTGAACAGCTCTAACTTCAAGTTTACAAATACTCATAAAGTTAGAATTATTTATATGGCTATGTCATTGATTACAACTACAATTACCTTCTATTATAAGATGTAAATTTTATTTAAAACAACAAAATAATAGTCTTTTGTCAAACACTATCAGAACTCTAGTCTTTAGTATATGTCGCAATAGAGTTATATCATATATGACTTTAGTTTCTCTATGATAGAAGTTGAATCCAAAACTTGAACAAACTAAGTCTTGAACATCAATTCTTTAAATCTAGCATTTAATTTTTTTGAAATATTATTTAACTTGGAAATCAATGATTTAGAGGGACCAATAGTATATTTTTTTTTGGCATACAATGTTAATCATGTAAGTCTTTGGACTCTTAATTGGAGAAGTTAAATATCAAATGGGTTTCTATTTTCACTTTGGTGAGAAAAATTGGACAAGTAGGAAGAAAGTCTCACCAATTGTGTGCCTTAATTTGAATTTTTTATGGTTTTTGGAAAAGTAATTTTTACCCCTAATCCCATATTTTTCAATTTTCCTGGTAGATCTATATTTTTTCCATTTAAGTACTTATCTTTGTTTGCAGGTTGTAATTATGCCTTTGTGTAATTATGCCTTTGTGTCATACACTTTCCTTTTCACAATTTAAGACTATTTTTATTTTTCTATATTTCACAATATAAACCTTACTATAATTCCAATATATTATTTAGTATATGTTTGACTTCTTTATCCTCTATGGTATCCTCTCACGCCTCCATTTACATTTTTTCCTCACACATCCAAACTTTATATAATAGAGGCATCATTAATTTATTATGATTATTTTCTCTCATTCAATACTCTTAATTTGCATGTGAATTAGAAATAAACTTATATTATGAATCAAAAGAAGTATTTCAACAATGAATGAATGACTATATAGAATGATGTTATTGCTTGCTTACATGAACAATAACATGGTGTGATGAGCCAATACTTAACTTATCAAATTGTATTTTGCTAGCCAATTTTTGTAGTTAGCTGAGATTATTATTAAAATTAACTTAGTAATTTCAAATCACTTTGGAGAGAGAAATTTTTGCAGTAAGCTATTACTTCTTTCTAAATAGGAAGTATTTGTTAACCTTCCCTCCCCCGTCTATTTGTGTTCTTGTTTATAAACTCATTTCAGACTAAAATCCGTATTAAACTAGTAATGATACTAGCTAATTTTATTTCAGATATACTAGCTGATTCTTACAGTAAGCCATATAATAAGGAAAGACTACGAGGATTTTAAGGTCTTTGGCATTTATTATGGACAAGCGTTGGATGAATGCGGCTAGGTAGAAAACAAACACTCAGTCACTAAATCAAATACAATGCTACTTTATGTGATTCTTTTGATTGAAACTAATGATAATTAAATGTAGGTACTCAACTGAATATAACCAAGGCATAAAGGACTTCATAGCGTTTGCTTTTGCAAATTCTGCAAAAGCAAATGAAATTCTCTGCCCTTGTAGAAAATGTGTGAACTGTGTTTGGAGAGAAGCTGAAGTTGTTTATGAACACTTGATTTGTGATGGGTTTTTAGAAGGATACACCAAGTGGATATTTCATGGTGAACAAACATCATTGCACAGGACAAACAAGAAATCTAATATAGAAAATGTTCCTAATATGGATAGTGAGCCGCAGCTAGATGAGATCACTTAAATGATCCATGACATAGGATGTGGATACCAAGAAGTTGGTGATATAGGTGGTGATGGTTCCGATTCGGAGGATCAAGATGTAGATGTTGAGACATTCTATAGGTTAGCAAGTGATGCTAGTCAAGAGCTCTACCCTAGGTGCAAACTCACAAAGCTACAATTTATTGTGAGGCTCCTTCACATAAAATTCCTAGGTGGATGGAGTAACAGTAGCTTTGATTTGTTATTAGACTTACTGAAGGAAGCATTTCCAAAGAATGCCACAATGCCAAAAAACTTCCATGATGCAAAGAAGATGGTGAGAAGTCTCGGGTTGGGTTATGAGAATATTGATGCATGTGAACATGACTGTATACTATTTTGGAAAGAGCATGCAAATATAGAATCATGCCCAAAATGTGGAACTTCCAGATGAAAGATAGAAAAGAAAAGCCCGGATGGGAAGCAAACACACAAAATTCCTAGAAAGGTTCTTCGATATTTTCCACTTAAAAAGAGGCTCCAGAGACTGTATATGTCATCAAAGATAGCAGCTGATATGAGATGGCATAGTGAAGGGCGCACTAGAGATGGGTTGATACGCCATCCAGCTGATTCTCCCACTTGGAAGGATTTTGACCACAGGTACCCAGACTTCAGTTCTGATTGTCGCAATATTAGGCTGTGTTTGCCAACAGATGGTTTTAATCCTTTCCGAAGCCTAAGTTCATTACATAGCATATGGCCTGTTGTCTTGACTCCCTACAACCTTCCACCATGGATTTGTATGAAGCAACCAAATTTTATCCTCTCTCTGCTTATTCCTGGTCCTAAAGCTCCTGGAAATGATATTGACGTCTACCTTCAACCTTTGATCGATGATTTGTTAGAGATGTGGCATGGTGTCAAAACTCGTGATGCATCATCTGGTCAATGGTTTCAATTGCGTGCCGCCTTGTTCTGGACTATTACTGATTATCCAGGATATGGATATGTATCTGGACAAGTTACTTCTGGTGAGGTTGGATGTGTTGTTTGCCATGCAAATACTTGCTCACTCCGTCTTAAAAATGGTAAAAAACATTGCTTCATGGGACATCGTCGATTCTTGCATTATTGTCATGAATTTAGAAATGATAGTGAGTCATTTGATGGTACCAAAGAGTATAGGGAAGCCCCAGTTTCTCTTTCTGGATATGATGTTATAGAACAAACAAAAGATGTAAAAAATGATTTTGGGAAGGATCCAACAGGGAAAAGACCATCCCGAAAGTGTAAGGGTAAGGATGGTGAACTAAAAAAGTATTTGGAAAAAACAACCAATATGGGTGCAATTGCCCTATTGGAAGGATATTTTGTTGCGGCATAATCTTGATGTGATGCATATCGAGAAAAATGTTTGTGACAATATAATTAACACACTTTGGGATATTGATGGCAAATCAAAAGACAATTTGAACACTCGCTTGGACCTCCAACTGTTAGGTATCAAGAAGGATCTGCATCCTATCTCAGTAGGGGACAAGTTCTATTTACCTCCTGCATCTTACTCATTGAGTTCTGCAGAAAAAGAATGTTTTGTGAAGTATTAAAATGAGTTAAATTTCCAGATGGATATGCAGCTGATATACGAAGTCATGTAAATGTTCATGATAAGAAGATAATTGGGTTAAAAAGCCATGACAATCATATTCTTTTAGAACACTTGCTTCCATTGGCTGTTAGAAGGATACTACCAGAAAATGTTAGTATTGCATTGATTCGTGTAAGCAACTTCTTCAAGAAAATATTTTCTCCTATAATCAATGTAACTAATATGGAGAGATTAGAGTCTGAAATTTCTGAAACCTTGTGCCTTCTTGAAAAAATATTTCCGCCATCATTTTTTAATGTTATGGTGCATTTAATGGTCCATCTTCCTACTGAGGCAAGGATTGCTGGCACTGTCCAGTACCGCAATATGTATCCCATAGAAAGGTATATTAATTCCATAGTAGAAGGCTCAATTTCATTAGACAGTTATTAATATTTTCATTAATTAATTATTTCAAAACTTTTATAGATTTTTGATGAGGTTGAAGAGCTATGTTTGAACTAGAAGTCACACAGAAGGATCAATTGCGGAAGGTTATATATTTGATGAGAGTATGACATTTTGCTCTCGTTATTTGCATGGTTGTGAGACTAGATTTAATCGGCCGAATCGAAATGATGATGCACAATTCAATACCTTGTCAACTGGTACCACATACTTGAACAACATAGGTCGCGGTTTGACTGGCAAGTGCACTATTACGTTGGACCATAAAACATGTATTCAAGCTCACAGATATGTCTTATTTAATTATGAGCATATTAAGCCATATTTGATGTATGTTCTCTAGCTAATTTTTTATTAAATGTTATTAAATTAGTTCAAATATATATTTTATAATATCTTACATTCAAAAAATATTTGCAGAAAACATTTGGGGTATCTTTCATCTATTGGTCATCAAAGGATTCATGAGAGAGAGCGTATACATCATGCAACATTTCATAAGTGGTTTAGATTGCATGTAAGTTCATAAACAACAATTTTAGCTAAGTACATATTTCAATGTTTTTGTATTAATCGTATAAATAAATTTTTCTAGGTGAATGAGTTACTATCAACTGGGGAAGATGTAGGAGAAGAGATTCAGATACTAGCAAGTGAGCCTTTTATGGTCGCGACAAAATATAACAGTTATTCAATAAATGGATATAATTTTCATACAATATCTTATGATGAGGGCAGATCAGTTCAGAGTAGTGGGGTAGCTATTGTTGCAAAAACTTGTAGTTTTTCTAGTTCAAAGGATCAAAATCCACAAATAGGAGATATAACATACTATGGTGTCATAACTGAGATACTTGAGTTAGATTATCGTCGAAAGGGTAATGTTGTTCTCTTCAAATGTGATTGGGTTGATGTTCTCAGAAAGGACAAATGGGTTAAGAAAGATAGATTTGGGATTACGACAGTGAACTTCAAGCATTTAATTAATACGGGGGAAAAATTATCAGATGAGCCATATATTTTAGCATCATGAGCTACTCAAGTCTATTATGTTGAGGATCCTATCGATAAAGACTGGAAAGCTGTCATTGAGTCAAGGCCAAGAGACCTCTATGACATGTCTGCGGAGGAAGAAATTGAAAATACAGTGGTAACTGACAAAGTTAGTGAAATCTCTGAGTTGAATGTTGGTGCTGAAATAAATCTTCCAGATGGCAAAAATAATTGTGTTAGAACAAACATTGATGGTATACTTGTTGAGAAATCTCCACCTCAAATGGGGAAGTAAGATGTTATTCATTGAATGTGTTGTTTATGTCTATGTTCTTTTATTTTTTCGTCTAATATTGTAAAATTTTATTGTAGCCGTAAAGATGCAAAACGCAAGAGGAAGAAATAATGGAGTTATGCGGAATGAGTATGAAGAGTTACGGCAAGCAAACATTAAAAGAAACAATGAGGTATTGAGAGCATTGCGCTTGCCTATACGACTTCCTGGAAATGAAATGAGGGAAAAATGTCTTGAGACCATATACAAGAACTAAAAAGGTTATTTGTTTTACTTGATGTGTTGCTAATTTCTATTTCTAAGAACTATTTTGTAATTATCTCCCAATATGATGCATGTTGATTATGTCATAGCACACCAATGATCAGCCTGTAGTTCCCCATCAAGAGCCATCACAACGTCAAAGGCATATCACTAGCAATGAACGTATTGAAAATGAAGATCCTGACGACATTTCTATGGAAGAACAACAACTTGGTGATAATGAAGATGAAACATTGAATATAGGTATATTTAAGTATAGTTTTGCATTATTTTGCTCTCTTTTTTATATCATTGGTTATTATTTTCAATTGCATATTTGTGTAGAGCAAACTCATCCAGGTCAAAAAAATAAAAGGAAGGGACGAGGACCCACTACCAAGCATAACATATGGAAGCGAAGGAATGAACCAAAAATTCATGTTGACCATCATATGAATAATCAACCAGTTGGTGATCAAGCTTCACCATTAACCAACTTTATTTCTACAATAGTGAGATCAGCAATACCACTTTCCTATAAAGACTGGAATGATATTGATGCAGATAAAAAGGAATCTGTTTGGGCTACTGTAAAGGTACATTTGTATACTACTAAGAATAAAAAGTCTAAATTAATTTACTCTCATTTCAGCCTTACATGTATATTTTAATAGAACTGAGATATGCTTCAATAGCTCCTCTTACTATACATAGTACTGACTAATTTTCCTTCTAATTAAGGGTGAAAATATATATGTGGAGCTTTGCAATTTATTATTAGATGTGTCATTCTAATATGAAGAGAGAGTTTCATTCTATATTTTATTTTTTACTTGCATTTTGAATTTTACTTCATAAATTGGATATCATTCCTTTATAGATATTTAAAATCATCAAAAATAGTAACTAGTGACAAGTTTTGTAGGCTCATGATCTATGTATTCCATAGACATGTATAGTATAATAGTATATAATCATTGACAACTTGATAATTTTGTAGGAATTTTTTGATGTTCATGATGACCTTGAGGATTGGGTTTTACAAAAAGCGGCAGTGAAATGGAAAGATTTCAAATGTGAAATAAAGAGGAATTATTTTGATGAAACAAAAACTGATGAGGAACTTTTTTCTATGAAGATTGATTCTAGAGTACCTAAAACAGATTGGATGTGGCTTATAGAGCATTGGAGAGCTCCGAAAAGTCAGGTAAAACTTCTTTATAAATGATTTTTAATTACAAATTAAATATATTTTATGCAATTAATTATATTCTCATCTTATAGGCCCTAAGTGAAATTGGAAAAGCAAATAGTGCAAAAATGGCAATGACACATACTGCTGGAAGCAAAAGTCTTGCTCGGATTGCACATGATATGGTATTAAATGTCTTAATATTTATTTCTACTTTCTTTAGATAACTAATTGTCAATATTAATGGAAGTGCAGTCCAAAGAGCTGGGTTATATGCCCGCTAGACATGAAGTTTTTATCAAAGCACATACCCATAAAAATGGAGTTCCAGAAAAAGGAACTGAAGACATAATTGTAAGTGTCATTGAAGGGTTACATGTATTTATAATCAACGATCAAATGTAAACATATATATATATATATATATATATATATATATATATATAAATATGAGCTTTATCTAATTTTCAGAAAACAATTGCGGAGACATGTGCCAACAAGCCAGAACTCGCTACAAAACCATAACAGAAGGAGATCTATTTTATCATGTCTTTGGAAAAGAAAAACGCTCACGTGTACGTGCTATTGGTTTGGGCCCTACTCCTCAAGACTTAAAGATGCCAGGGGTACAAAAGTATTCATCCACTAAGCTTCAAATAGCTAATGCAGCAAGGATAAGACTTCAAAATCAGAATAATCTTTTGATAGAGAGGCTAGATAAAATGGAGAGTGAGAGTGTGGGAAACAAAGAGCAATTGGCACGGATGGAAAAGAAATTGAAGAATTGAAGGAAATGCTTGCTTCACAGGCTAGGCAAAATATAGATAATGATTACAATCAAAGATCTAAGGGTCATGTGCAGGTGATTTTTTTATATGTGTTCTTTATAATATTTAAGCAATAATATACATATGGTTATTTACTAAATTGCTCAAATGTTATGTACTAATTACTGTAGGACACGGGAGACGAAAGTGATGGTTGTTCTATAGAGTCATATGCAGGTGAAAATAGGGTTCCACGAAACGTAAGTTTACATTTTATTATTTTACCTCAAAGTTGTACCTAACCTAACAATATTTAGACTATCAACTTATCCTTAATTTTTGTATAGATAATGCAAAGGAGAGTTGGTAAGACACATGATGTACCATGCTATAGGCATGAGGAGGTAATAGTTGCCAGTTAATTATACTCTATTGAATTTGGATGCTCATTATTGAGGTAACCATTGAGCTTATATGCAATTCTATTTGATCTTTAGAGAGGAAAGGAAGTTATTTTGATTTCTTTTATGAGGCCATATATTCCTATTGCTAAGAGTACGCTTCAAAGGGCATCTCGAAGTGTAATTGTTGGTGACACACCTCTTGGACCCGAGTGTTGTGAGGTGGTTGTGAACTATGTGTTGAAAAGAGATGCTCCATTGTTACGTCCATATGGGAATGTTAGAAAAATGTCTAATGCGCTTGGACGATCAATTGCATGGCCATGTGAAAAAGTAATCTATTCTATCTAGTATAATCACTCTTATTTACTTACTAATACCATCTAAGTAAACAAACTATGAACTTTTACTTGTAGATCCAAGATGATACTACAATAGGTGGTGGTCCATCTCGTGTTCTAGGTATATATAATTCTAACCTATTATTTACCTGATTAGTTACTATTTTTCCATTTGTCTTGTTTTGTTATTAATAAAACAATGCTTACAGGTGAAAGGGACAAGAGAATTAGTTGAAACTAAGTGGAAATACTTAATAATTTTATAAAGGTGAGGTGTTATCAACACAATCCACATGTTATTCATTTTTTAAATTTTAAGTGTATGTTAATTGTGCTTTGAACTAGTAGCTCACTTTCATATGATTAATTTATTTTATCAAGTGTATGCAAGTCATGTCAACCAACACAATTTTCTCATTCGCATAAGCAACAGCTTGTACTTGTTCTACAACAATCAACCAACCATCTTTTATTATAATTGTCATATGTTTTATATGTTACTTAAAGCAAAAGCTATTGATTTGTATATATTTATCTCAAGGCTATTGTAATCAATATCTTTTCTTATGCAGGTGGTTAACAGTAAGGTGTTAAAATCATATGAAGTGATGAAGATATTTTACGTCATAAGAGGAGTTTGAAAGTGGAATATTTTACTTTGGATAGTTATAGTTGGAACAAAATATATAAAGTTAGGAATATTATATATGGGCATACATTTGGTGTAAAGAATTCTTAAGTGATATTTTTATCGCAATTATTTCAGAGATTCTATATCTATTTTGTTTGGTTTTGTCAATTGAATAATTTGTTACCATTACAAATCTTGTCAATGGCTATATAAAGCAAAGAATTCAATAAAATATGGTGTGATTTCTGTTAGGATAGTGCATATTATAATTTTAGTTGTAATATTGTTGCTTAATTACTAAAAAAATATATATTTAAAATTAATTATTGACACAATTCTTTGCGGTAAATTTACTACAAATAATTCACATATTTAAATTTGATAGTCTAAATTCTCAATAACAGATCAGCTGGTAATAATTTATTTCAAGTAGTTGTACAGCTTGGAATAATGTATTACAAATGGACATACAGGTGGGAAAAGTTCAAACTTTCCAAGCGACCTACAGTTGGGAATACCCTTTGCAACCGGATCTACAGCTAAGAAAAATATTCCAAATAGTTATACAGCTTGGAATAATGTATTACAAGTGGACATATAGGTGGGAAAAGTTCAAACTTTCCAAGAGACCTACAGCTGGGAATACTCTCTGCCACCAAAAAATATTCCAAATAGTTATACAGCTTGGAATAATATATTACAAGTGGACATACATGTGGGAAAAGTTCAAACTTTCCAAGTGACCTATAGCTGGGAATACTCTCTACCACCGGACCTACAGCTGGGAAAAATATTCCAAATAGTTATATAGTTTGGAATAATATATTATAAGTGGACATACAGGTGGGAAAAGTTCAAACTTTCCAAGCAACCTACAGCTGGGAATGCTCTCTACCACCAGACCTATACTTTTTACCACCAGATCTACAGCCAGGAAAAATATTCCAAATAGTTATACAGCTTGGAATAATATATTACAAGTGGACAACCTACCGCTGAGAATACTCTTTGCCACCAGACCTACAGCTGGGAAAAAATATTCCAAATAGTTATACAGTTTGGAATAATATATTACAAGTGGACATACAGGTGGGAAAAGTTCAAACTTTCCAAGCGGTCTACAGCTGGAAATACTCTTTGCCATTGGACCTACAGCTGGGAAAAACTTTTCGCAGCACCTTTTCGCCCAACTGTAGCAAACCTTATTCCCAGCAGCTAAAGTGCTGGGAATACTGGCTTTTGCCAGCTGCTCAACTGCTAGCATTGAAGTGCTATCTTATAGTGCATGCCAAGAACCATTGCTTGTCTCCGGAACTCCGTCGTGTAGTCCTGGACAGATTGGTCGCACTGTTGGTACAATCTGTGCCAACGTTCCCATCTCTCCTCAAGGTAACCCATCGGTTAGAATTCTTGTCACAGAAGTCGTTTGAATTAACCCCACGCAAGGTCGTCAGCTTCACCATTGGTGACAAGGGCCTTCCACCAAGTCTTGACGTGGTCCTTCATCTTCAAAGGTGCGAACTTCACCTTTTGAGTGCTATTAAACCCTTTCAGGTCAAAATAGGTTTCAAGCTGGTCGATCCAAGAATCCAGTTTCTCGGCATCGATCACCCCATGTCGCGCCCCGAAACTGGGACTACGACTACTCCGGTAGAGACCTAGCTCGCTGCAGCTAGTCCCATCCATGCATACCCTTGACTTCCCAGGATAAGTCAAGCACAGGAGTATTTTACATTGCAACAGAGTAACTTACAAATTATTAAAGCAGTGTGGCCTGCTGGCCTTAATATTACATAAAGAGATTGCATTGCCTTCGTGGCATACATGGTTTAGCAAAATAACATCTACGTAGCAGAAGATAGGTGACCCTCCCACAATGAGAAGTGGACGGCAGAACAACACACATTAGGGCTCTGGCGGAACTGACACTGCTCCTTCTGGATCCAAGAAATTCTCCATGCCTTCATCTTGATTATTGAACGCTCCATCTACTAATTTGTAGATTGCAAGAGTGAACACTTACGTACTCAGCAAGTCATAGGTAAGAGTAGATACATATAGTAGTGATGATATGAACCTAGACTAGTCAAGAAATATGGATATTTGTAAAATAACCTTTTTCTTTCTTATCTCATCTCATCTTATCTCATGGCAGCACTTTTCATAATATAGCATTGCTATTCATGTTCACTAGATTATAGTACTACCGCGACACGTCGACACACGACAGCCCACGCCAGTACTCCTTATCATGACAACACATGTCATTTGGGTAATCTTGATTTAACAATTTTTATTTAGAAAACAGACTTGTGTCACACCCCGTGGATTTAATCCACCGCAGCAGACTCCTAAAACTCGGGAGCACGAAGTATTCGAATACATTTTTAACTCTGCAGAGAGGTACCAATTTACCCGCAAGATATTCCACTTTCAAGCCCTTCCTATCAAAATGATTGGACCCCTGACTCACTTCATGCTGTGAGCGGCAAGCTGGAGATAACAAGAACTTTTGTTATGTTTCACTTACAATTCACCCCTGACCCTGCAGTTTTCTTCACACAAACTGCAGTTGTGGTGGGTTATACCCCCACACCTGAGTCTCTTCTCATTACTGAGTCAACGTGCGTGATTATAATACGTGGAGGAGCTGAACCCCGTGAGTTTAGTGTATTGTTTTCCATCTCATGCAGGGGTTTCATGTGTGATCCACATAAGTACTTGTTCAGGCCTGTCCCATACCAGGCTTGCGGTTAGTACGCTTGTTCATGCCACTAGACGTACAACACAAGGTTCTAGTCCTTATATGCCAGTGACCAGACCAACCACAACGCTGCACCTTCAGTGCCTGCACAACCTTTGCAGTTTAGCACCTCCAGTGCTACCACCATTCCATATCAAAATTCTGGCCACGGCTAGGGGTTTTATTTCATGAATATATATACATACATATATAATAGTTCATGACTCAAAACTTGTTTATTTCACATTTCACAGATAACCAGTCTAGCACTGCCAATTCATAAATCAACCATTTTCAATCTTTCACGTGCAATATTATCTATATTCAAGGTTATGTTATAACAACTCTTAAAATATAGGTTCAAGATGACCAAAGATATGACTTGCCTTCCGCGTCGTAAAATACAGCAGTTGATGTCGGATCAGCAGTGAAGTCCTCGGACTCGGGCTCTTGATCTGCTCTCCAATCAAACAAACAACCAATAATCACAATCTTTTCAATACATTATTATACTATATGCAATAATGCAAAGATGAATGTCTTGATGATTCTGAAATGATTGGATGATTCTGAGATGATTAGGTTTAGAAGCTGATTAGAGTTAAGTTATGGAAACCAGGGTTAAGATTAGTTGTCAAAGGTTTACAAGGTTCCAAATGTCTCAAAGTATTAGAATCATATCAAGGTTGCGACTGGTTCGCTCAAAAACAACAAACGTCTTTAGGTCGACATTCGGTTCAAGGCATCGACATAGGGTCGATGGATGATAGAGGGGTTATCTCAACTTGTGGCAGTAGAATAAAATGTACAGCACAACTCCACAAGTCTAAGGGACAAGGTTATTTTCAGTTTGCACAACTGGAAAGAGGTGAAAAGAGCTAATGCCACTGGCTGACATGCTCTGGCACAGGGCTGACAATGTCAAAATCTAGGGTTTAAGAATAAAATGCAGTTCAAGGGCTCAAATCAAGTTGTGATAGAAGAAGAAATTGTAGATCACAACCTCAGGAATCTAAGGGACAAAGTCATGCTCAAAATGCACATCTAGAAGGAAGTGAAAAGGGTTAATGCCACTGACTGACATAGCCTGGCATTGAACTGGCATGGCCAGAAACTAGGGCTTGCCATAACTTTTGATCTAGGGCTCCAATTGATGCACCACTTTGTCTAGGAGGTAGGCCTTGATAACAGTAACAAATGATTCAATAGGTTCCAGGGCTGAAGATTGCTGGAAGGTGATGAAAATCAGTGAAGAAGTGTGGTGGCAACACGGCACAGTGAAGCCACTGGACAAGATCTTGGCATGGCTATAACTTGCAATCTGGACAGTTTCAGAGATCGGGCTAGAAGACAAAAAATGCTCAGGAGATTGAAGCACATCTGTTGGACAAGGTGGCTGAAGCTGGATTGGCAGGGAATAGATTTCCGGTGGCCGGCGCCGGAGAAGATGGCACTGCAATTAGGGGTTTTCGATACAAGTAAAATGAACTCAATTCCAAGCTCAGGGAGTGAAAGAGGGGTACAAGAAAGCTACTGGCGACATCAATTTGGCTGGAGGATCATCGGAAAAGCCTGGCGACGGTCACCGGCGACTGGTGAAGTTCAAATTTGGGGAAAGCTTCAATTGAGGTTCAATTCTGAAATCTAGATGCACAAGCTTGCTTCAAATAGCTCACTGATCATTTTGTTCCATAGAATCGAAAGCTAATTTGGGGGTAAATCGGGCTGCATTGCAGAAACAGGGCAATTCAGGAATTCTGGCGATCACCGGCATTAGGGTCCATCGGAGAGCAATTGAATGCAACAGTACAATTAGGAGGATGAGAGATACTCACTGCTGGCTTCAATTTGGCAAGAGGTTTAGTGATTGGAGCTGGCACCGTGAGCCCCCGAGCTGGACTCACCGGAGAAGAAGACGAAGGTGGAGAGGATTTCGAATTGGCTAAGTTCTGGTGAAGTGAAGCTGATACAGAGTGTTGGTTGCTTAAATAGACCAGGGGCGGAGCTTGCGAAGATGAAACAGCAAGGAAATTGGTGTTGGTGACTTGACTGGCCGGGCGCAGGCGCGACAACGGTGAACGGTGATGCGATGGCGCACAGGCGATGCAACTGCTGATCAAGCTATCGGCTCATTGGAACTCAACAATGTCGGGCGATACAAAACGGTGGTGAAAATGGCTGGCAAAGCAAGGCAACGTGGTGCGGAGTTGCTAACAACGGTCGTTGTTGCTATGCTGGTCGCTCACGGGAGCAGGTTTTGGTCGTCGACGTTGCAACGGCGTTGCCACGACGATGGCTGAGGCGTGGACGCGTGTGCACAAGCATGCACAGTCAAAAATGCAGACAAGGCTTTGCCGGCAGCGAGCAAACACGGTGCAAGGATCACGGCGAGGTTCTGGTCATGAACTAGCTACTGCCCTGGTCGAATCTGGACTGATTTGTAATATCTGATTCTTGGCTTTGGACTGATCTGTAAATCTGGAGATTTAGAAGATTAGGATTGAATTTGATTCTATTGATTTGGCAAACTTAATTCAACAGATAATTTAACACAGATAGAAGATAAAATTTGAGATGTTTGAATGATTTTTGGTATAAACTGAAAGTAAAGCAGATTAGGGTAAAATATATATGAATTTTATTGATCTCGAATTCTGAGACTTAGGATTTGATTTTGAGATACTCATAAAAGAAGATTTTGTGTTGAAAAGCATTTGGGAGGTGTTCCCTGAATCAGATTTGGATTTGGAGATGATTTGTAACATTTTGCCTTTTCAGGCTTCTGGAAAATCTGGAAAAGGACTGATCTGCGATACTCTTGGACTGATTTGCGAAAAAGGTTTAGATGATGAAATCTGACTGCCAACTTTTTGGATTAAGGTATTGGCATACCCTTGATCATAATCCAAGAATAATCTGGTCTGAACTTGGTCAAGATTTTGATTAAATCTGAATTTCTGAAACTTAGGGTAATTGGGTAATATAAAATGTTTCTATTTTCGAAAACAGAAGGAGTTGATAATTCTGGAAGTTAGAGATAGAATTGAATCTGGGTTCTGAAGGCTTTTAGGTTCAGATTAACTGATAAATCACATCTGAACAATCTGATCTTGATTTGGGTTTCACAGGAAAGATTTGGAGATTTAGGGTTTGAGATAGATACTGATCTGGCTACTACTACAGATACATGCATGCTGTTCATGAAAAAGAAAGTTTTCACCCCTAAACTCAGGGTGTTACACCCCATCATATATGGGTATATCAATCTTAGCGTCGACCTTAAAAGATCCGACAGCTAAGGAGGTGTTGGCGAGGTCGTCGGTCTTGTGGTCGCTTTCGTCTTCATCCTCGTCTGCCCTTCGCAAGTCTTCACACCCATAACCTTCCCTACTTCAGGACGTACAATCATGGCCTGCTGCTTAATCCAAGCAAGCACAGTTTCCATGTCAGTGGAGAGCTTAGCCACTTGTTCGGCTAGGTTAGCTTGAACAGAGGTTTAACTTCAGACATTGTTGGAGACGCAGCTGTAGGAACCGTCAATTGATCGCCTTCACCATCCACAGGATAGGAAAATTGCTCTGATACCAACTTGATCTGTTTGATACCTAGCCTTGGTTTTCTCACTTGGCTCGCCCAAATTCTAATATGCAGAATAACAGGATCTTACTCAGAATTACCGAAACCCAAAGGATGACCGCAACACAGCTCAAAGTAATTGCACAACTCTTTATTTCAAAGAGGGCTTTACACATCGAACGTTAGACACACTTGCCTATGTCGAAGGAACTATGAGTTGGATATATGATCCAAGGCTGTAATAATATTCGATGATCTAAACTAGACCTATTACAAGGTATTTATAGTCTAATCGTATGAGTACGTATCAGATTCAATAACCTAAACATATTAGACTCATATAACTAACTAACCCTAAACAGATAAGCTTAGTTATTGTAATTCGGATCGAATTACAATTCCGACCAGAGTTTGAATCCTTCCCAAGGTCGCAAACCTTTCCAAAGTCGCAAACCTTTTCGTGGTCGCGAATCTGTTGCGAACTCGACCTGAGATCCTCCCAGATCATTAGGACACCCTTGTCACTCCCCATTTCACTATTTCAGATGTGTCTCTTATGCCTTAGTTGTCTATAATTCTTATGTCTATTGATAGCTTAATTACTTATATGAACTGTTTTGTTGGATTTGATGACTCTTTTTGTTTTGTGCCAGATCGTTGAACAAGAGCTCTCATTGGTACTGGCCATGGTCATAGAGGCTGTAAGGGACTCTACACTCTTGATCATTTGCATCTTTTGTCATCTTCTATTACTGTCTCATCTACCACTTCATCTTCATTGTATGCATCTGTTTCAATGCCTTCCGCTAGCTTTTCTCAGTGGCATCATTGATTGGGTTATTTATGTGGTGCTCATCTCGCTACATTAGCTCGTCAGGGTGTCTTAGGTCATGTTTCTATTGACACTAGTTTTCCTTGCACGAGTTGTAAGCTTGACGAACAGCTACAGCTCCCATATATTTCTATTACTTCTAGGTCTAGTTGTTCTTTTGCTTTAGTTCATTATGATATTTGGGGTCATGTTCCTTTTGTTTCAAAAAGTGGACACAAACATTATATTATTTTTATAGACGATTATTCATATTATACTTGGGTCTACTTCACTAAACATCATTCTTAGTTGTTAACAATTTATCAATGCTTTACTTGTATGGTTCATACCCAATTTTCACTGCTATTCAAGTTTTTCGCTCCAATTCAGGGGGTGAGTATTTATCGACCGCCTTTCGTCAGTTTCTTTCTGATGAGGGGACTCTTCCTCGGCTCTCTTGTCCTAATGCTCATGATCATAATGGTGTTGCTGAATACAAACACCGTCATATTATTGAGACTGCTCGTATTATTTTGATGGCATCTCATGTTCCTCATCATTTCTGGACTGAGTCTGTTTCTATTTTTGTTTATCATATCAATATACAGTCGTCTTCTCGTCTTCATGGAAGTGCCTAGCAATATCTTGTTTTCCAGCCCTCCGGGTTATGATCATCTTCGAGTCTTCAGGTCTACTTGCTATGTTCTTGTCATGTCACATGAGCAAACCAAGGTAACCACTTAGTCTGTTTAGTATTTTTCTTGGGTACAGTCCCAAGCATAAGGGCTACCATTACTATGATCCCTCTACACATGCGTATCTCCCATGATGTCTCTTTTATTGAGAATTGACCCTATTACTTCTATTCTTCTACACGATCTCCCTCTCCTACAGAGTCCATCTCATTTCTCTTCCTCCCTCCTATTTCATCCTTAGATATGCCAACAGTTGTTGAGTCTTCATCTCTACCTTCTATATCTCTTCCTCTAACTCCAGCTATGCCTCCATTTTCGGATATGTCCTCGTTTCCTTTCCACAATACTCGTCGTCCGAAGGTTCCTACTGCTCCTACTGATCCTCCGTCTTCTGTTCTTCCTTCCTCTAATGGTGTGGCCAATATTGATGGTGCTCTTACTGATGATTCACTACCTCTGTCATTGCTCCCGACTTCTCAGTATGATCTTCATGATTGTAGTACTATTGTTGCTCATAATCGTTATAGTCTCAATACTGCTAGTACTCTGTATGAGCGTTGTTTCTATCAGGAGATTGTTGTTATTCCTAAATGATAGTTGGCTATGTCTACTAGTACTCCTACTAAGCATGTTTGTCATTTTCGTCATGCTCTTTATGGCCTTAAACAGGCTCCTCGGGCCTATTTTGAGCACTTCAGTTCAGTGGTTCTTGCTACTGGTCTCTCTCCTAATGATCATGATCCCACTTTGTTCAGTCATTTCTCGACCATGGTCGCACATTGATATTGCTATATGTGGATGATATGTTGATTACTGCAGATTATGTGGAGTATGTTGTTTTTGTGAAGCAATGTCTCAATGAGTAATTCTTAATGTCTGAATTGGGGCCTCTTGGTTATTTTTTAGGGAATGAGGTTACATCTACTGATGATGGTTACTATCTCTCTCAGCAGTGTTATGTTCAAGATTTGCTTGCTCGATCTGGGCTTATTGATACACGAACTGTTGTTACCCCCATGGAGATACATTTAAGCTTCGTCCCACAGATGGCATTCCCCTCGAGGACCCTTCTCACTATCGTCACATTGTTGAGAGTTTTGTCTATCTTGCTATCACCAGGTCAGATATATATTGCTCACAATGTCTACATGCTCAGTCAGTTTGTCAGTACTCCAACCTTAGTTCACTATGGTTACCTACTTCATGTACTATGATATATGCGTGTTGTTGCATCTAGGTCCTCACTTTCCAATTTTAATGATTAATGACATTAAGTCTTTCTGACTAACCTATTTGTTTTCAGTGTGATTAAAGGAATCTGAGGAAAAATTAAAAGGCTCAAATCTGAAGATTAAGCACAAGTTTTATAGATTTTATCAGCCAGGTGTGAAGTAGTCAGCTGAATTACTACTAAGGATTTATTTTTTTTTTACTGTACTATTAAGAGGGGTTGGGAGAGCTTTTGTCGACTAGAGTCAGAACCCAGAAACTCTTAGGGCATTTTTTGCATATCCTCTGTCTCTCATGCTTGCATATCACTTTGGTTAAGTCTAGGTTGAGGTGTTCAAATCTAAAAATTGAAACTAGACTTTAAAATGAAGGTATGAAAATTCTCAGCCCATGCGGACAATCCGCATGTGTGTTCTCATGGACATGAACATCTTTCCAGTAGATCAAAGAATTCTTGGGCCAAAAATCTTTATACTGCGTGGACAGTCCGCATGTGTGTCCGTGTGGACATGGACATTTGTTAAGTAGCCCAAGAATTTTTGAGTTAAAAATCTTTTTACTTTGCGGACAGTCTGCATGTGTGTCCGCATGGACGTGGACATTTTTCCAGTAGCCTTTGCCGGTTTGGAAAACTTTCTTTTTCTATGTTGATTGTCCATCTGTGACACAGACTGTCCGCATACCATTTTTACATAACTCCAACGGCACTTTAATTGCGTCACAACTAGCTGTTTGACACTGATACTGACTGTCCATCTTTAGTGTGGACTGTCCATGTGGATTGTTTTGTTTCCTACTCATTCTGAACGGCTAGTTGGATGGCTTGGGCCATATATACTTGCATTGAGAATGTGTGGAACATCTCTCTAAGCTAGCATTCAATACACTTGAGCCCATACACTCTCTTGCATTCAATACTTGATCTTTTGATGAAAATCATTCACTTGGCTTTGTGAGAGATCCTCCGAGAAGCTTTCATTGCATCTTTAGAGTTTCTCAGTGTTTGATTGCAATCAAGCAAAGACCTCAGGATTTGTTACTCTTGGTGATCATTATCACCTAGACGGTCTTAAAGGTGTGCTGATGATCTCTCCATTGATGGAGATTGTCGGATAGACCCAGCATTGTTGTGAGAGGTTCGATACTCACCTTTTCAGAGAGAAGGAGCAACCATAGTGGACATCGAAGCTAGACTCATTCGTTGAATCTCCAACGAGAATTAGGGGAGACCGCGCGAGTCTCTAAGACCTCGAGATATATTGCTTGTGTTTGATTCTCTCACTCTCATTTACTCATTTCTTTCATTGTGATTTGTTTGAGTTTTCTTCACACTCACTTAGCTCTTTTAGTCTTTAATTGTTAAAAAAACTCATTTTTATTTCTCATTATTGCAAAAATTGTATTTAGCCAACAAGTTTTAAAAGCCTCCTATTCACCACCCTCTAGTTGGTATCATTGATCCTACAAGTGGTATCAGAATGTGGTCTCTGTTTTGAGTAGGCTTCACCACCTAGAGAGGATGGCTTCTAATGAGGGATTCGCCTTGGTCACATCGAACGTGCATCTATCTTTGATGGGATTAACTATCCCTATTGGAAGGTGTGCATGTCCGTTTTTCTTGAGACTATGGAGCTCGATGTATGGGATATCATCAAGATTGAGTTTACTCCTCCGGATGATCCAACAAGTCATTCTGATGATGATAAGAGAAAACTCCTCTTAAATGTTTGTGCCAAAAATGAGCTCTTTACCGGTTTGTCCCTAAATGAGTTCAACCATGTGAGCAACCTCACCACTGTAGGATCAAGGATGCCGACTAGAGGGGGGTGAATAGGAGGCTTTTAAAATTTCTTTCCGCGCTAAGCAATTTTAACAAGATGATTATGAAACCTAGATTTTGCAATGAGGCTTATCAACAATCTAACAACTAGTTGCAATTAATCAATATGAAAACACAATTCAACTTGCAACTAAAGTAATGTAAACAATTGTTTCAAGGTAAATATGAAACGAATGCAACAATGGTAAATTTAGCAATTGTATCAAGATGAATACAAGATATACAAAAGAAAGACAATTGACACAATGATTTTCACCGAGGTCTCGGAGACTCACCCAGTCTCCCCTACTCCTCGTTGAAGCGCTCACGCGTAAGCCTCACTTCTATATCCACGAAGGATATCTCACTAGGGTTGCTCCTTCTCCACACCGGATAGGCGAGCACCACACCTTTCACAAGTTCTTGCCAGCCTCTCCGACAAACTTCAATGGAGAGATCACGACTCTCCTCCGACACCGTCTAAGCGAAGGCGATCGCCAAGAGTAACAAGTCGGATCCTCTATTGCTTGAACGAATCACGTGCTAGAAACTCAATGATGCAAATGAGATGCTCAACACTCTAGCACTAGCTTGCAAATAGAGATGAAGTGCACTAAACACTTACAACCTCTCTCAAATGCTATTCTCTCAAATCCTCTCAAGATTTGGGCTCAAATCTAGCCTCTAGATGCAATAACACATATGCAATGAACTTGGCTAGCTTTTCAACAGTGAAAACAACTTTTTGAGCAGCCCCAAATGAAGGCAAACACAAGATATATATAGCCCTCGAAGAAAACTAGCCGTTTGCCACGAACAGGCAAAATTTTGTATAGGCCGAACAATGTCCGGCCATCCCGGACACTATCCAGCCAGTACAACAAATTTCAACAATTGCAAAACGTCAGTTACCGTTGGGGGATTTTTTCGTAAAGGCCAGACAATGTCCAGCCATGACGGACAAAAGCCCCAGACGTATATATCTGTCTCTGTTTCACTCAGCTCAAACAAATTGTATAGGCTGGACAATATCCGGCCATACCGGACAAATTCCGGTTGTCCCGGACAAAAGCCCCCGGACGGATGCAAACGTCTCTTGTTACATGTCAAAGAAATTTGTACAGGCCGGACAAAGTCTGGCCAAAATACATTGACAGTAAAACAAGCTTAACTTTTGATCCAGATATTCGATTGAGGTGATTTTTGACTTTTTGGAAAGATAACTCAAAGGACTACAATTTTGTCAACAGGAGCAAGACCTAGAAAGGTCTAGAAACTTCTAGGAAACCCAAAAACCTTCCTACTACCAAAATGTCCAACCCAAAAATCAACTCTAATGCAATTTAGGGTATTTGCACATACGGATTTGTCGTTTTCTCGCGGATATCTCAGTTGACACTCAGCGACAACCACGACCAATATGATTTATGAACTAAAACCACAGGTCGAATATCCGATCGAAAACAGGTAGTCGAGCGTACGCAAGCGAGCCGAAAACTGGTACTACCAGTTCGAACTCCTACGACCACGACCAAACCCTAAACAGAAAACCGCCAAACTAGCAACACGATCACAACCACGTATCAAACAAGGATACGATCCAAATGTGCAAGTACAACCATGACCGGCTCTAGAAAATAAACCAATTTAAATAGCTGGCGATCAAGACTAAGTGCAGTTTTCAAAGCATTTTCTCTAATGCATCACAAACTACACCTAGACTCTCTAGCAATGCAAGAGGCGATAAAACACTGGTGCAAGATGATATGAATGCATCTGAGCTTCCGCACTAGATAGATTCAAGCTACTAGTTTCTGGCCCCTCTTAATAGTACGGTCAAACTAATAAAAAGAAACCTATCAACCCGGTCTATCTCCAAACACCGAGACCGGTAAAATCCTAAGAAAGCAATCCTTAATCTTGGATTTTACCTTCGGTGAAGCTCGACCTCGTGAAGCTCGATCCCTCAAAGCTTGTCCTCGCAAAGCTCGACCTTGCTAAGCTTGACCTCGCTCGAGATGACTCATGTCGGCATCATCCTCTTCATGCCCTTGCTTGTTTTCATCCTGCAACCATTGTGAGACTAGAACACATTCACTCAATGCACAAACGTTATCTCATATACAGTTCGTCATTAATCACCACCAGAGAAATCACTCCACACAGGAGTTAACTCAACGATTTCTCTCTTCGGCAAAATGACAAAACCAATTTCGATAAGCAACAAATGAGTAAGAGATGAACCACACAATCATATAGATCTATATATGATGAAGACATACGCACATGATCCATACTACTCATGTCATGATAAAGACAAGCATGATGCAACCACCGAGCTCCCTCTCAACACATGCATCGATCTCGATACCAGAAATAAAGGAGTTATCAAACTTCCGGATCACATGACATTCCAATTTACACTTAGCACAAGATTGATGCAACCACAGAGCTCCCCCTCAACATATGCATCAATTGTTAAATCATAACCGGGAGTCATCGATTTCTAGGGTTTAACATTAACAATTCAATGTACTTGTACTAAAATAGGATTTATACAAGTTGTCATTTAATCCTCAAAGCTGTCATTATCCAGATCAATATTAATCATCATGGATTTATCCAAATCATCATTAATCATCAAAACCTAGATATCTTAGATCGACCTAGATCCAACAACCACCGCTCATAAGGTTTGGATTACCATCAAGGAGATCTATGAGGGCACCACTAGAGTCAAGGAAGCAAAGTTGTTCATGACTAGGAAAAAGTATGAGACATTCACCATGTCACCAATTGAGTCTGTGGATTCCATGTTCACTCAATTGAACAATATTGTGAATGAACTCAAAGGCCTTGGAGTGGTTTTTACTAACATTGAAATTGTGAGAAAGATGCTTAGAGCTCTTTTGAAGAGTTTTGATACTCTTGTAACCGTCCTCACCAATTCCAACTTGTCATCCACCACTCCTACCGATCTCTATGGGAATCTCATCACCCATGAGATGCATCAGAAGGACAAGAAGGAGGCGACTGAGTCATCCGAAACAAAGAAGAAGAACTTGGCATTCAAAACCAAGACCGGCTCCAAGGATGACTCAAGTGATAGCTCCTCCGAGGAGAATCTTGCTCTTCTTATGAAGAACACTCAAAAGTTTCTTTGCAAACTGCACAAGAAGGGAATCAACATTGACACAAAGTCACAAAGGGTTCAAAACCCTCAAACTTCAAGGACATCACATGCTATGAGTATCATGAGGGGCATATTGCCTCAAGATGTCCTAACAACAAGTATTGGGACCAGAAGAATGATGAGCACACATATACCTGATCTTCTGGTGAGATTGATAAATTCAGCTAAGGTGCGTGATGACCTTGACGATCCGGCTACCAACCAGCAAGCGACTGGAAACCAGGCGATCGCTAAACCACCACGACGAAGTGTTATCAACCGTGCCAAGACACGATTGACTTGATCACGAGGATCTATTCCTGCAGGCAACCGAAGAACAAGAAAGAACAAAGATAGGCAATTTGAAATTGCAAATTAGATTAAGCACAAATGAGTTGGGGTTCAGAACTCGGTCCTGTTGGTCTAGCCGATACAAGAGGAGATAAGGTAGTTTCACACAGTGGAGAACTAAACTAAACAAAACCCAAGGAAGAAGAAGGGGGGGTGGCGGCCATATGTAGCAAGGATATGGCGGCCAGGTGAAAGGGATCTAGGATATCGACTAGAGGGGGGTGAATAGGCGATTTTAACAATTTAGCAATTAATCAAACAATGTATAGATAATGAGAGCAAATAAATAACACAATATGAACAAAGCACAATTCCAACACAAGGATATATCCCGTGGTCTCGGTGATTTGCCGATCACCCCTAATCCACGTTGAGGCAAACTCAAATCTCTAATCGCTCCTCTTATCTAGTCAACCTTCTCTCGAGAAGTGACCTAGATCTTGAGCCGGATTAGTGCGATGAGTTATCCAAACCTCGATTTCACTAAGGATGCACTTTACCGCTCCGGCAAGGTGTGCTCAACCCTTTCACAAGACGTTTTGAGGCTTCTTCACAATCTTCCTTGAAGAGCTCTCCAAAACCCTTCTCCTAGCCGTCTAGGAGCCGGCAAACTCCAAGAGTAACAAGCCGGTGATGATCACTTAGTCTTCTTCTAGTGCCACGAGGATGATTTAATGATCTAGATGCAATGCACTAGAAGATCTCAAATGCACACTCTCACAAATTCGAGAATTTGAACCCTAGAGTGTATGAAATGTGCTAAAGCTCTCAAGGATGATGACAATGCTCAAATTGTGCCAAGAGTTGTGAACAGGGCCGTGCATGGGAGTATATATACCCCTCACAATAAATATAGTCGTTACAGGCCGTTGGAAGAAAAAGCTCACTTGGCGGTCAGACCGCAGATATAAGCTCGGTCAGACCGCCGCAATTGCAACGGCATTAAACAGGCGCAATAAATGCTCAACTGCCCTTGTTAGGCACACACACACGGTCAGACCGGAGCCTATTTCGGTCAGATCGTGAAGCTGTCCAGAGACGACCTAGTTTCTGGACACCTTATACGGTCAGGCCGCAAAATACGGACAGACCGGCCATTCGGTCAGACCGTAGTACAAAAACACGGTCAGACCGATTTCACGGTCAGACCGGTCTAATAAAACGGTCAGACCGTAATAGCTCAAAACAATAGAAAGATAGTTCATGAGGTTCCAGGAGACTGACCTAGGTTTTAACTACGGACAGACCGACCTTATAAAGGTATATACTATACTAAGACATAACGTCGGTCAGTCCGAGAATTCTAATCGGTCAATCCGTGAATTCGGTCAGACCGGTCCAACATACGGTCAGACCGACTGAGACAGTGCTGAGCAGAAATGAGCTGAAACAAGCATATTCAAAGTATATGACCTTCTAGTATGCAATGCAAGTTGATTTTATGATTTGTGGCACATAGATGAAGTATTTTGTGATACACCACATGCTCCTCTTAATAGTACGGCAACTATCATAAAATCCGGTCAAAATTCTTCTCTAATCACCTTAGACCGGTAAAAATGGAAAAGACCCTATTTCGTACCTTTGCCCTTTTGATCAGTGCCCTTTCTTCATCATGAGGCTCTTTCTTCGCCTTTCATTAACCTGTCTTTAAAGTTTCTTCTTTACACAACTAGGCAGGTAACGTTAGTGTAGCATTTGTAGTTGTCATTAATTATTAAAACACTCTTTAGGGGCCTAGAAGCTACACTAGGGTAGGGACGTCGGCCAGAGCACCCACGCCCACGTAACCCTAGGGATACACAGGCCTATGGCCCAAGGTGGAGGTGACGCAGCACCCAGCAGATTTTGTCCGCGGATTTTTTCATCAATTGCGGACGATCCAAAAAGAATTTGGCCATATGACCAAGCCCATTGGAAAGGTGTCTTCGTGGGCTTCTCCGTGAAGTACTCATTTGCCCTAAACGGACTCCGTACGTGGCCTATACATCCATTTGAAGTCAGACTGCTGCTGGATAGCTGAACCGGATTCGTGGACGAATTGGGCTTGAACTTGGGCTTGACTTGATGCCTCATGGGTTGCTCCGTATTGGGTGTGGCTCGCTGACCCTCCGGTGTAGACAGTTTGAATGGTTGGGCACATGGATTCATGCCGACTCGTCATCCTCCTTGATCTTCCGACGATGTAGTGAAGGTAGCGAAAGTAGTGGAAGAAGTGAGAGGCGCCGTGTTCATGTCCGTGTTGGTGATGTCCTCATCAAAGAAGAAAGATCCCAAGAAGAAATTCTTCAAGAAAAACAACGGTGGAAACAAAGAAGCATGTTTTGGGGAATGAATGTCTAGAGGAAAGAGCTCCGACTCAGACTCTAATGACGAGGGAGCTTGTTCCAAGAGATTAGTCGGATTGGCTCTTGGAGACAACACATCATCAAGATCATCCTTTTGCCTTATGGCTAAAAGTGATGAGAAGGTATCTTCTTTTGACCCGTTATATGATGATCTAGTAGAGATGGTTAGTGAACTAAATGAAGCTTTTGGAAAAACAACAAGGAAGTACAAAGCACTTAAGAAGAAGCACTCCTCCTTAATTGCTCTTTACTCCGAGTTGAAGGATTCTCATGAGAGCCTTATTTGTTAAGGACTTCACTAACTCACCAACCATAGTAGATATTGTCATTTCTTGTGATTTGATTGATGATATGCCATGTGTAGATTACAAGCTTGACATCTCAACTAGTTGTGATGATTTAATTGACTTACCATGTTCATCTAGCACTAGTCATCACAAATTACCATGCCATGCATCATTATCTAGCACTTATGAGCACATCCTAAATGAAAACAACGAACTAAAAGCTCAAGTTAAGACTCTTAGTAAAAGTTTAGAAAATTGCTACACGGGGAAGGCTTCTCTTGATCGCCTTTTAGTGAGCAAAAATGCTCATTTAGGAAGGAGGGACTTGGATACCTTGCAAAGAAAGGGAAGAAGCCCAACAAAAAAACTATTTTTGTAAAAGCATGCAACTCATTTTGTTATAGATGTCATGATATAGGTTATTCACATGATGCTTGTCCTTTGATGACTTATACTCTTTTTGATACTTGCTACATGCTTAAGAGCTCAAAGAAGGGTTAGATTATAGCAAAGTTCATTGGTGCACTCATGCTTAAAAAGAAGCAGAAATCTATTTGTGTGCCCAAAACTTTAATTGCTAACATGGAAGGAGCTAAAAAGGTTTGGGTACCTAGACAGATTTAATTGTTTATTTTGTAGGTGAACCACAAGACCGGTGGAAAATATTGGGCGTTAAATAGTGGATGCATCGAACACATGACCGGTAACAAGGAGTTGTTCACCTCATTAACAAACAACTCAAGTGCAGACAGCCAAAAGATCACCTTTGGCGACAATCGTAAAGGAAATGCATGAGGTAGGTGTAACACCCCAAAAATAGGGCCTGAAAATTTTTCTTTACAAAAACCTGAACCTGAAAATTTCATTTTTGTTTTAACTACGAAGCTACTTTTAAGAGTACTCTCTAAGAAGTTTTAACTAAAATATAAAATTTATTCGCAACTAGTTAAAGATATTTTCCTTAAATGTACTTGTGTATATGTGCACAATCATGTGGATGTATGCATGTGTACCTATCTCACTAAAAATACTATTTTCTGTTTCTTGTAAAATGCCATTTATCATCTAATGATAATTATTTATGATATCTAAGTGTAAGATTATTTCTTTTAAGCAATAGTTCTACTATGATTCAAAAGACTCTAATTAGTTATAAACTAAGCCCTAATTTGTAAAATAGCCTACAATACTTCTTTACTTTAAACATACTTTATCAAAAAGCTAGATTATTAAGTTATTTCAAAATAATTACAAACTAGTCCAACCTCCTGACTCTCTTAATCGCAGTTCAGTCCCTTCAGACGCAGAATCAGCCAAATTCCCCAGACAGCTCAGAATTGTAGTCAGACTGAACAGATAGAACTCCTTACCTATCTTATACCGATTTGCCTTCAGCTGCAAGACTAAACTCAGAATGTAAAGCCCATAAACTAATCCCAGCTCTGTTGTTGAAAACTAAATTCTTAATTACTCTAATTACCCTATTTGGTCTTTTCAGATTTCAGTTCCACCAATTCCAGAGTAGTTTTCTCCTGGATTCCACTGGAATCCTAAATCTTAGTACGCTTGCATACCAGTCCTAAAACTTCGCAGCCAAACAAGATCATTTGACTACTTTTCGCGATTCAGTCCAAATTTCATAGCGAATCAGTCCTTTTTAGCTCTCGAAGAATCAAAACGAGCTAAAATATTTGAATCACCTCCAAACTCTAATCCAACTGAACGAATATATTCCTTCTACTATTTTATACAAGTTTTCCTTCTGCAACAAGTTCAGATTCAACCCCGAGACTCAGCTATTCGTGTTTTCAGCCGTTTTCAGTAAAGTACTATTCACTTTTACCCTAATTCTATTTTTGTTTTCGTCTTCGATTCAGTCTCATGTTTACTCTGGATTTCTTTAAACTACCTCTCGTGTGAACTATTTCTATTGGACTAAATTCAAACTTGCTTCCAGATTGTGAATGTTGCAATTTAGTCCAATCAGCTTCCATATTTACAATTAAATCCTCTTTGCAGATTCTTTATTCCATCTAGTTTAAAACTTAGACTTCTGAATCCATTTCTCCTTTAGGCCTTGCCTTACACACCTACATATACATAGATGTGCACACACACCCAGCCATACCATATATATATATACATAATACAATACACACATATACAAATGCATATGGTAACACATACATAGATCTTCTTAGCTCCACAACTGTGTGTATATATTCAAACCACACAAGACCGATACATATACACACACATTTAGATATATATGTATATACATGTATATGTATAAACAAGTTATACACATAATTGTACACTTACTTTTCTTCATCTGCAGCACATACACCACATTACTACCCACACATATCTCAAGAACAACTGAAAGTATACTACATATACGCACATGTATTGCAAATATATATACCCATATACACAGATACTCATACACTTAATCCAGACCAGATTATTCTTGGATTATGATCAAGGGTATGCCAATACCTTAATCCAAAAAGTTGGCAGCCAAGTTCTACCATTAAGACCATTTTCACAAAACAGTCCAAGAAGTATCGCAGATTAGTCCTTTTCCTGATTTTCCAGAAACCTAAAAAGGCTAAAAACCTCAACTCAACTCCACATCCAAATCTGATTCAGGGAATACCTCCCAAATGCTATTCAATACAAAATCTTCTTCTGTGAGCATTTCAAAATCTTATCCTAAATCCCAGAATTTCAGTTTCGACAAAATCCAGATTCTAAATACCCTAATTACCCTATTTTCATTTTCGTTCAAAATTTGATCAGAAACCCTAAATATTATCCTATGTCTCTACCAAACTATTTGTTAAGTTAATTGATCTTCAGCAGCAAAATCAAAATCCATCTCTATCTAGCATTTCACTGAAATTGTAATTTAGTCCAGATATTTTCCTAAAGTGCATTTCAGTCCAAATTCCAATTATCCTCAGCTTTGCGATCTAGCCCCTGGGACTTTTCATATTGCAGCCATATTGTAAATCTTGCACAAAACCCCCTCAGATTCTCTGATTTTGCAAATCAGTCCACATTACACCAATTAGGCGCAAAGCAACGCCAACTATTCGCCGGAAGAGTGAAATCCGCCACCTCAACCCCAAGGTATGTCGGTTGCGTGCTCAATACACCAGATAAGCTAGCCTTACAACATAATTCAACACACACACCAATCTCTACTCCTGTTCTTCTTCTTCTTCCTCAGCCGCATGAAGGAGACGAAGCTGCCATGAGCCGCCAGCACTCCAGTCGCCTCCCCAAAGGTGAATTTCCTTTTTCCTTACTCCTATCTGCCACCTCAAGCATCCTCGTGAGCTCCGACGAACTGAGGCACCGGAATTTTCGATTTTGGTTGCCGCCGGCCGCCGCCCCCTGTTCCCCTCATCGGACCCTTCTCCTGTCCTCAAATATAATCGAGCCAGTAGAACAAAACACCTATCCTGAGCCTAGAGACAATCCCCTACAGAAGAATTCCAAGAAACCTAACCATTTGACGAAGCCGATGTTGTCCTGTTCCGCGGCGTCGCGCCACCGTCGCCAACTCCGTTCATCGAACCTCCGGCCAAATTGATCATACCATTGGCCTCCTCACATGCCTCTCTCACTCCCGTAGCAAAGCACCACAACACAAAAGCCCAAACCTCATCTTCTTCGTCTCCGGCCGCATCCCCGAGCTCCTCGTCGGCGCCATCCCGGTCCAATTCCCTGTAGCTACACCGCTGTAAGGATCCCTGGAGCATACCTACGCCATCAATTTCGGGATCAACTTGCCACGCTGTTCCAACACCGTTGAAGCCATCGTCCTCGTCTTCTATTCCAACCGCAGCTCGCCGCCATCGACCACCGTCGAAATTGGCTGCATCACCGAGCTTCCCTTGTTCCTCTCTTGCCCCACACCAGCTCAATTGGGTTGAGAAGCTTTGTGCACCGAGTACCTAAGGTGGGATTCTTTGTCTTCGGCTGCATCGCCGATTACCTCACCGGCGCCACCAAGCTTCGATCCGACACGTCTACACCAAATTCAAACCTAGGTGAACCTCCTTGTAGCATCCTCCTTTCGTTCCATTGTCCAAATCAATCCAACCACGGTACGTGCTTGGTTTTGCCAATTTAGTCGCCGCAGGACTTGTCGCCGGCCGCTATTGCTTCGCCGCTGGCCAAAACGTCAGCTCGGGCACGTGAAGGATAACGATGTGCAACTACTAGGTGACCCAGGGCCTCACTCCTAAGCTCCGATGGCAAAATATCCTTTTGCCGTGACTTAGGCGTGCCGCCGCCGTGTCGCCTTGTCGCCGCCGACCACCGCTGTCGATGCCACCATGTCCAGTACCTTCACCTCAATCTCCTAAGCATATCTCTTCATTACCCCGATCTCTAGTTCTGCACAAAATCACAAGTTTGAGCCATGCCAAAGGTTTGTCCAGTAGCTGTACCGTGTTGTGTCACCGCCGTACTTCCTCACCGCCGTTCATCGCCGTCCTTCCTCTTCCTGAAACCACCACCAATGAGTTCCTGCTGTCTTCGCCTACCTCCTAGACATAGTTGGCGAAGCAAAGCTCAAGCAAATCGATCAAACACCAAAACCCTAGAAATTGGCAGTGCAAAGACATTCAGTTCAATGTGTCCAGGGATGTTTTTGCAAAATCCTTGACATTCTGGACCTTCCTGGAAAACCATTTTGTCAAATAGCTACCTTACTGCATTATGCACCTAATGCTTGAATCAGATCCCATTTTGCCCACTGGAAACCCCCTAAAATATGTCAATGTTCATTCTTGGACATTGTTAACCCTTGTCAATCTATGTCAGTTAGTGGCATCAGCTCAGTTCAACCACTTCTAGGTGTGCAAATTGAAATCCACTTTGTCTACCAAGTTCCTAATCCCATGTTCTACATCTTCTACTATCCCTCTGTGAGAAAACTCCATCTTGATGTATCTTCATCTATGTCGTCCGTCGACGTCCGAACGTCGCCGCGTTCGCGTCCAATCTAGAAATCAACTTTGCCCTAGTTTTTCGACCATCCAACTAAGGCCCCAGACATGTTCCACTTGTTTATCGACCCCAACCTCGAAGGAAACCCTAGCACGTCAACCTATGCCTTATCAATTCACGTTCAATGTCATTCTCATCGACATGCCTATGTTGTTTGCAACCTTAGGAACCTCAGATTGAAAATCCGTTCGCATCACCTTGTCCACCTTGTCTTCAACCTCACATATATATAATCTGATCGTCCATCTAAACCCCAGATAAAGTTTTCCTTGTTCTCTAAGTCAATCCAACTTAGACCAAACTTATCAATCCCCTTTCGACCATTCTTTTAATTGTATCTCACAGTATTCGACCACTTAAACCCTATCAAACCTAAATATATATATTTATATAAGCAAATATACTAATTATTATTTTTGCTTGCTTATTGATTGACGTCGAACTAGATACCAAGCAAGGCGAGCACAAGAACGTCAATACCCTGGTAGCTCCTTCAACTGGATTTTACGAAAAGCAAGGCAAGTATTATTCTTGACCATATCGAACATGTTTGGTAAATTTTATGTTGTTATCTCCTAATTGCTGATCTATATAGTTTTACCATCTTGCATCAAAAAGAATATTTTATAAAAATATAAAGGTTGGTCCTGATGAAGGTATTGTAAATGGATTTGGGTAATCCTGATGAAAGTATTGAGAATGGAAGTTGAATAATTTGATGAAGGTGTTATAGATGGAAATGAGTAAATCTTGAGGAGAGCCGAAGGAGGGCTCGAATCTTGTATTAAAGTATGTTTATAAAGTTAAGGACATAACCAAATGTCATTTCTACCCAGCACCGTAATACCCGTATCAACCACAAACCTGGTATGGGACGGGCCTGGTCGAGTATCTTATCCGGAAACTAGTACACCTCCACAATGGGAACGTATATGTCTATGTATGTGGTGGCATGAAGGGAGACTGCCCTAATGAGGGTTCTGGAGCTATAGGCTCAACCGGTGGGTGTAGCGGATGCGTCAGACTACACAGGTATGGTGGTACCATACCAATGGAGGGAACTAGTAGAAGGGTTTGAAAAAGGCTTTGTTCTCTTGATGATGTCACGCATTGTCAGAAATGCGGAGCACTGTTGATGAACACCGACATGGAAATCAAGAGATGCTGTGGGTAAAGTGATACCCCTCTGCAGAGTAAAATGTGGATATTCACTCCTTACTTCCAGGTTGGAAGTTGTGTCGTGGCAGGAAAGGAGGCCTACAGGTGGTCTCACCCTGTGGTACAAGTGTTCAGTAGAGTTTGCTTAAAATGGAGTCTTTTACAATCACAAATGAATTTAGAATAGAAAACTTACTCTGGTTAATATGATATAATATAATAAGATCTTCTTCGACTAGATAAGGTATGCATGACGCATTTATATTCTCAAATTACTTGCTGAGTGCCTCGGCAGTCATCCTCGCTATTTGTATATCCTTGTTAGACTTTATACTCCTTCGACGATGTGACGCCGACCGGTGCAGCAGAGGAGGTTTATCTACAGGAAGGCAACTGTATTTTGATTCCACCTACTTTAGCATTGGCGATGGAGAGTGACTATTGCGACCATCTCGGAACTATACCTTTGCTGAATAAGCATATGTATGTAATTGTAATTAAGCACCTTGTTATATTAAACCATGTTTCTGCTTCGCTACTCTGTAATGAACATTTGTCGGATAATATAACTTCATTCGGGAAATGTTCAAAGATCGGGCGTACTACCACGTGGGTGGTATGCCAGGTCGCAGCATTAGGTTTGGGTAAAATTGCTATATCTCATGATCTTTCCATTTCAAATGTTTTACTTGTTCAATCATTGAATTTCAATTTGCTTTTCATTGCACAAATTTGTGATCTTGGATTTTGTTGCATATTTTCTCCTAAAGATGTTTTAGTCGAAAGCTTAAAAGACAATTCTTTGATTTTCAATGGCTTTCATTTTTGGAAATCTCTAGCTAGTTGATTTTAATTCAAAAGATGCATCACTTTCAACACGTCTTGTTGCTCAAATTTCAAAAGGTTGGCTTTAGCATAGAAGACTTGCACATGTTGGAATGCATCAATTTAAAAAGCTTTTATAACGTGATTTGGTTCTTGGTTTGAAGGATGTGAAGTTTGAAAAGGATAAACCTTGTAGAGCTTGTCAAGCAGGCAAGCGAATAGCTACCTCACATCTGGCCAAACGCATTCTTTCAACTTGTAAACCTTTGGAACTCCTACATATGGATTTATTTGGACCTTGCGAGTTCTAAAGTATCAGGAGAAACAATTATAGTTTTGTGATTGTTAATGATTTTACTCGCCATACTTGAGTTTTTGTTCTTTCTCAAAAATCTAAAACCCCTTATGCCTTCAAAAGTTTTGAAAAATGTGTTTCACTAAATTCAGACTTTCCATCAAAAAGATCCATAGTGATCATGGTAGAGAGTTTGTAAATTCGACCTTGGTTGATTTTTGTGACACTTGGAGCATTAAACATGAATTTTCCACATCCTACACTCCACAACAAAACGAGGTTGTAGAAAGGAAAATTTGAACATTGATAAAAATGGTAAGAACAATTCTCAATGAGTATGTACGCTTACTTGGTTTTGGGCCTAAACCGTGCATACCACTTGCTATTCTATTAATCAATTTTATTTGCATCCTCTTGTGAATTTGACTCCTTATGAACTTCTTATTGGATGCAAGTCAAAAGTTTCTTATTTCTAAGTTTTTGGATGCAAATGCAATACTCTTAAAAAGAGAATGCACAGTGGAAAATTTCAAAGAAGGGTTGATGAAGGCTTTCTAGTTGGATACTCCACCACTAGTAAAGCTTATCGAGTCTTTAACAAAAACACCAATTGCATTGAGAAATCTTGCGATATATAATTCGATAAATCTAATGGCTCTCAAAAGAAGCAAGTATCTTATGATGTCATAGGTGATGATCTCCAAGAAGCAATGAAGAACATTACTATCGGACATATCAAACCTAGTGATGATGATCACGATGATGATGAAGATAAGGAGTTCAACGAACAACCCACATCACCACTGGTACATCAAAGTGAAGGCTCAAATAAATCACCTCTCATTGATGAGCAACCAGAACCAAATCAAATGGAAATATCACAAGTTGAAACCCCAAGACAACATCAAACCATTATCAAAGATCACCCATTAAATCAAGTCTTGAATGATGTTAGTAAGGGTGTTCAAACTCATTCTCATATTGCTTCTTGTTGTGAACATTACACTTTTGTTTCTTCCTCAAAGCCCACACATGTAGATGAAGCACTTGGTGATTCGGATTGGGTAAATGCGATGCATGAAAAGCTCAACAACTTCATTCAACATGAAGTTTAAACGTTAGTAGAAAGACCCAAGGATCACAATGTAATTGGCACAAAATGAGTATTGTGGAACACACAAGATGAGAACGGAGTTGTGGTGTGAAACAAAACTCGTCTAGTTGCACAAGGTTTCTCTCAAGTCGAAGGATTGGATTTCGATGAAACCTTTTCTCCCGTAGCTAGATTAGAGGCTATTCATATATTTCTTGCATTTCCTTCTATTTTTAATATCAAACTATTTCAAATGGATGTGAAAACTGCATTTTAAATGAAAAAATATCTGAACTTGTTTTTGTAGAACAACTCTTGGTTTTGAAGATTCAAAATTTCCAAATCATGTACAAACTTTATAAAGCCCTTCATGGACATAAGCAAGCCTCTTGAGCTTGGTATGAACGCCTTAGAAATGTTCTTGTATCAAGAGGCTTTAAGATTGGATAGGTTGACACAACACTTTTTACAAAAGTGAGAAAGGTTTCTTTGTGTGTCAAATATATGTTGATAACATTATATTCATTTCTACTAATGAATCTTTTTTCATGAGTTTGGTGAGATGAAGTCTAGAGAATTCGAAATGTCACTGATTGGAGAGTTAAGTTTCTTCCTTGAACTTTAAATCAAGCAACTCAAAAATGGAACTTTTGTGAGTCAAACCAAGTATGTGAAGGACTTGTTCGAATGCTTTGGGATGGATGGATGCTGAAGCTATTAAAACTCCTGTGACTACAAATGGAAAACTCAATATAGACAACGATGGTAAAGCGGTTGATTCTAAACTCTATCAACCTATGATTGGTAGTTTGCTTTATCTTATCGTATCTAGACCTGACATCATATTTAGTGTTTGTTTGTGTGCAAGATTTCAATCATCCCCTAAGGAATGACATTTGATTGCCATTAAAAGAATCCTTAGGTATTTAAAATTATACCCTAGCATAGGTCTTTGATATCCAAAAAATACAAATTTTGAATTACTTGGATATTCGGATTCGGATTATGCGGGTTACAAGATTGATAAAAAGAGCACATCCGTTAGTTGTCAACTTTTTGGTAGATGTCTAGTCTCATGGTCATCCAAGAAACAAAATTCTGTAGCCCTCTCAACCGCTAAAATGGAATATGTTTCGGCAAGTAATTGTTGTGCTCAAATATTGTGGATGACGCAAACCTTATTAGATTATGAAATTATTTTCAAAAAGGCGCCGCTCTTATGTGATAAGTGCCATAAAATTACAAATAATCCGGTTCAACATTCTTGGACGAAACATATTGATATTCGATATCACTTTATAAGAGATCATGTGGAAAAAGGAGACATAAAGATCAATCATGTAAAAATGGACATGCAACTAGCGGATATCTTCACCAAGCCATTAAATGAGTCTAGATTTTGCATACTTAGAAATGAGTTAAATGCCATTGCTATATCCAATGTGTGTTGATTGTTTTTGCTATCATACCTTGGTTCTATTTTCTTATAAAATGCTTGCAAATTTTCTTGAGACCAAAATAAGAAAATATGATAGGACACAAGTTAAGGGTGAGTGATATGATTTTTTTTATTATCACACCCCAAAATGTGAAAATATCAAAACTATGAGAATTGGCCATTTAAATCCTTTTAATTTATCCATTATAATATCTAAAAGGTTTTTAAAATTATTTGTGTCAAAGAAAATTCTCTTAAAAAAATTTAGCTCCAAATATGATTTTTGGAGATCTTGCTTCTGAATAAAAACAATTTCAAGCAAAAATCAACATTTATTTCAAATTTGTCAAAACATGTAAATAAAATAATTTAAAATATATTCTCAGTTGAAATATTTTACAAAATAATTTTTGATAAAAAGTTAAAAACATTTGAAATTCGCCCAAAAATTATTTTTGACCTAAAATGGCTGGTACTCAAGTTGATGAGTTGTGCTATTGGAATAAAATTCACTGTTACATCTCAATTACTAATAGTTTGTTGAATTCACACATGCCAAAATTATGGTAAAGACACTTCATATTCTTATATCTGAAAAGCTTAGAGAAATTAGTCTATTTAAAATTCCCATTGAAAACTATTCTTATGTATATCTCCCTTATCCTCAAATTTTTAAAAATCTCATTAAAAAGGCCTTCGACAATCTCATTTCTACCTGGGGCTAAGTAGAACTCATAAATTCCTTGTTAAAAATCATCTCAGTTTTGCTGGCACACGCAGACAATCTGCTTGGCATGTTGACTGTCCGCACAAACTATCTGTCAGAGACATAAACTTTTCTTCAAATGCGGACTGTCCGCATGCTACACGGATTCTTCGCATGAACCTTTTTGTTCAAAGATCCCGCAGCTGCCATCACCGTCCGTTCTACTCCCTCTTGTCCTCGTTTCGCACCCTAGTCGGGGTCATTTTTCTTGTCACCACCACCATCTCTCTAACAGCCACTGTCATCGTCACCACCTTTCAAGAAACCGCCGCCGCCACCACCAACTCGCTATCGGACTCCACCTCTCCAGCAACCATCACCGCCACCGCTCTTATTCTCCATCGCCGCCGCACTATGGTTCACCCGCATTCGCCTTCGTTTGTTATTTTTTCGTCGCTTCGTCTTTCGACCCACACGAACAGTCAGCGTATCACACAAATTGTCCGCATCTCTGCTGATCGGTCTAGGGGATCAGACCTATGCCGACCTTACCAACAAAGGAACAAACTTGCGGGCTAAGAGATGCCAGCGGGGACGAAGAGATGTCTTACCAGGTACCTCGTAATCATGTTAATGTTATTTTCGGAGGTTCCTCCTCCTTTGTTTCTAAACGGCAATTTAAAGCCTTTTATCGAGAGGTTAACCAAACGGAGACTCCCCTTGGAGAACCTCAGTACCCCCGTTGGTCGGATACACCTCTGACGTTTAATCGCTCTGATTGTCCTGCTGGGCTTACTTGACCATTGAGGCTGCCTCTGGTCATTACCCCGATTATCAGCAATGCGAGAGTTGAAAGGGTCCTGATCGACGGAGGTAGCTCCTTGGACATCTTATTAGTCAAGGCACTCGACGAGATGCAAATTCCTCGTTCGAAAATCAAACCCATAATTCATCCGTTTTATGGGATAATTCCTGGTCCCTCTATGATGCCATTGGGACAGGTGGTGCTCCCGGTCACGCTGGGAGAAGCAGATAACTTTCGAATAGAATTAGTTACTTTTGATGTAATTGATTGTGATTCGGCCTATAACGCAATCTTTGGCAGGCCAACTCTTACTAAGTTCATGATGGCTACGCACTATGCTTACCAGTGCGGCAAGTTGCCTGGCCCCAAGGGTGTTATTTCGGTCCGAGGTAGTCGCAACGTGGCATTGATGTGTGATCGGCTATCCCTGGAGATGGTGGACCAACTTCCCCTCTGAGAAGCCCAGGTCACCATAGTGTCCACTGATACGATCAAAGCTGCTCCTCGACCAGATGAAACACTAAAACTGGTTCCATTGTACCCAGATGATCCGTCCAAGACGATTCGGGTCGGATCAGGCCTGGACGACAAATAGGAACTCGAACTCATTGCTTTCCTCCGAGCTAACGCAGATGTGTTTGCGTGGAAACCATCCGACATGCCCGGTGTCCCAAGGGAAGTAATCAAGCACAGGTTAGCAATTTGACTAGACAGTGACCAATAAAGCAGAAGCTCAGGCGTTTTGTTGTTGATCGGCAGGAAGCCATCCGAGAGGAGTTGGATAAACTCCAAAAGGCCGGATTTATTCACGAAGTCGATCATCCGGAATGGCTTGCAAATCCGGTCATGGTCCACAAGTCAAATGGCAAGTGGCGCATGTGCGTCAACTACACCAGCCTCAACAGTACCTATCCGAAGGATGACTTTCCCCTTCCCCGCATCGACCAGCTGGTCGACTCTACTGTGAGTTGCGAACTGATGAGTTTCCTGGACGCTTACTCGGGATATCATCAAATTAGCATGGCAGAAGAAGATGAAGAGAAGGCTACCTTCATCACACCATTCGGCACCTACTGCTACGTCAGAATGCTGTTTGGTCTCAAGAACACAGATTCCACGTACCAGTGCTTGATGCAAAAGACCTTTCTTTCCTAGATGGGGCGTAATCTTGAAGCTTACCTAGACGACCTGGTTGTAAAAAGTTCAAAAAGATCGTCTCATTTAGACGATCTTGCTGAAACCTTCTGTAATTTAAATCGATATGGAATAAAATTAAACCCGGAGAAATATTCTTTCGGGGTTTCATCTGGAAAACTTCTTGGTTTTCTTGTTTGTTCTAGAGGAATCGAAGTCAATCCTGAAAAAATCAGGGCTATCGAACAGATGAGGTCTCCCTCGACCATCAAGGATGTTCAGCGCCTAGTAGGTCGCATGGGGCATTAAGCCGGTTTATATCGCGACTAGGCGAAAGAGAACTACCTTTATTCAAGGCCCTACGCAAACATCACAATTTTACATGGTCCGATGAGGCCGAAAAGGCATTTCAGGAGGTAAAAGCATATCTATCCAGTCCGTCGGTCTTGGTTTCTCCCGACAAAGAGGAACCATTACTCCTCTACTTGGCGGCCACACCTCACGCGGTCAGCGCTGTTTTGATCGCGGATAGAGAGGGTGTGCACAAACCAGTCTACTACGTAAGAGAAGTACTTCATGGTCCTAAGGAACGATACCCTGAGGTCCAGAAGATACTTTCGCACTACTGAAGGCTTCCTGTAAGCTACGACATTACTTCCAAGCACATAAGATCACAGTGCCCTCATCTTTTCCATTGGGAGACATTGTTCGTAATCCGGAGAAATCTGGTCAGATCGCCAAGTGGGCTGTCGAACTTGGAGAGTTCGACATCCATTTCACGCCCCGCACTACGGTCGTCTCAGGTCCTGGCCAACTTCGTGGTCGAGTGGACTAACCCTGAGCTACCTGTGCAGGCGTCCGAAGATTTGGAATGCCCTGATCACTGGACAATGTATTTTGACGGCTCTTGTAGTTTTCAACACTCGGGGGCTAGAGTGGTCTTAGTCACACCTCAGGGCGAACAGCTGAAGTTTGTCATTCAACTACACTTTGTTGCGACCAACAATGCAGCAGAGTATGAAGGTCTTATTGCAGGGCTCCGGGCAGCAAAATTCCTCGGAGTCTATTGATTAGTGGTGAGGGGAGACTCACAGCTGGTCGTAAACCAGGTAAACAAGGAGTACAGCACCTCCGATGAGACAATGGCTCATTACCTGGGGGAAGTGAGGAGATTGGAAAAACACTTCAGTCATTTCGAAGTCCAATACATCCCGCGAAAGGACAACATTCTCGCAGACCAATTATCCAAAATTGGGTCCTCACGCACATCCGCTCCGGCAGGAGTGTTCGTCGAACACTTGGAACATCCCTCAATCATGACTACGGTCGAGGATGATCCGGTAACAGTCTGTGTTACCAACCTCGGACAGGAACAAGATTGGACCCATCCATTGATGGTCTATCTCGAACATGGGACCTTGCCCGAGGATGAAACCGAAAGCGATCAGTTAGTTCGAAAGGCGCGTCTATACAAGTTCATAGAAGGAGTTTTGTATAGAAAAGGTACTCAAGGAGTATTCATGCGCTGTGTGTCCCCAGAGGAAGGTAAATCTCTCTTGAGAGAGATTCATGACGGTGTATGCGGTGCGCACGCGTCATATCGTACACTGGTCGGAAAGGTTTTCCGACAAGGATTTTACTGGCCTTCAGCACTTGATGATGCCAAGAATATGGTCAAGACATGTCCTCAGTGTCAGTTCCATGTGCGACAGGTTCATCAACCTGCCTATGCCCTACAAACTATCCCTCTATCATGGCCCTTCGCTGTCTGGGGGATGGACATTGTCGGTCCTATGCCACAAGCGGTCAATGGATACAAGTTCTTGTTCGTAGCTATTGACACATTTACAAAGTGGATTGAGGCCGAACCAGTACGCAACATTATCGCTGCTGCTGCACAAAAGTTCTTTCATAAGAACATTATGACTCGATTTGGTGTTCCCAATCGTCTCATCACTGATAACGGTTCCTAGTTCGCTAGTGGTCTTTTTTTGGATTATTGCGATCAGGTTGGAACCAAGGTGTGCTTTGCCTCTGTAGCTCATCCATAGAGCAATGGTGCCGTCGAACGTGCCAACGGGCAGATATTGCAGGGCATCAAAAAATGTGTTTTTGATCACCTTAAGACACGCTCAAGGGCTTGGGGAGACGAGCTCTACACCGTTCTGTGGGCACTACGTACTACTTCTAGTCGAGCCACCGGTGAGATGCCTTTCCATCTGGTGTACGGGGCTGAGGCTGTGTTACCCATGGAAATTAGTATTGATTCTGTCCGAACAGATCAATTCGAACAAGTTGATCAGAACGGGCAACGATTACAAGATCTCATCCTCCTAGAAGAAAAACGTGATCGAGCTCTGGTCCAGTCCGCAGTATATTTGCAAACTTTGCGCAAATACCATAACAAAAGGGTGCGACCACATAGTCTTCATGTGGACGATCTGGTTTTACGTAAAATACAAAACCAATCCGGTCGCAACAAGTTCTCCCCACAGTGGGAAGGCCCCTACACTGTTGTCTCAGTGCCGCGACCAGGATCAGCTCGGTTAGTGATGGAGGATGGTCGGATCTTATCCAATACATGGAACATCGACCAACTACGCAAATTCTACGTGTAAGTGCCCAATCCCTTTTCCTTTTCAATTAGCATGATTTAACAAAACTAGTGCTTTTAGCTGTTTCATATGTGGATTATTCTTTTTTGCCCGTATGTTACGAGTCTGACTCGGGGGCTGGTTGCCGATGGTTATATCGCCACAATACCCTAATCGGATTCACTGGCTGATCTCGTGATCACTTCTAGACAAGACACCCCTCAATAAGTCTTTTCTCAACGCACACGGGGCTTGCTAGCATGTCCTTGGTCATCAGAGTGGCTGCTGGTTTGCAATAAGGTTGGGTATTGTATCGAATATGATCGTCGGCTTGGTCGGGTATCCCTGGTCGTCGTTACACCCATATTTTTCCTGTGCTTATAATACTAAGTCTTCAGTATACATAATCACAGGCGGGGGCTAGGGGAATATGGCCACGACATGAAACAAAAAGAAGTGCTTCCTTTCAAAACAAAAAAATGCATACATTCGCATTGTATAAACTGTATCTGTACAGGTATAAAGATTTACATAATGCCAAGCTCATTCAAGGGTTTTTCTACAAGAGGTTTAACTTCCTCCATGATGACCTCAAGCTGGTCTTCACTCTCGACCTCGGCCTCTCCCACCACTGGATTCAGATCAAGATCTGGGCCATGGTGAAGACGAAGCCGGCAGAGGATGGCGGAGGCTGCTGATCGAACCCTTGACTTGATCGCCTCTTTTTGCCGCCTAGTATCTTTCAGGGAGATACTCGAGAAGTGACTCCGCTTGGGTCGCGACCAGCGTGGTCCAATCGCTAAGGCTAAGGTCAGCCATCGCGGTTTCGACCACATCAGCCCTCAGCAGACCGGCCACCGTCTTCAGTTTTTCGAAGATGTTTTCTTGAGCACTGCTACAGGTCGAAAGTGACGCGCTCAAGTCTTTGTTCTCCCTGCAAACAGAATCAATGGTCACCTGGAGATCTATCTTCTCTTGACCGAGCTGGCTTATTTGGTCGTCTCGCGCTGCGACAGGAGGCCATTACAAGCAATTCGTATGACAAAACCAATTTACTCTGGTCAGGAGTATGCTTACAGGAGAGTTGTGACCGCAGTTTCTGGAGTTCGGCCTCCAGAAATGAGATCTTGGAAGCTGCCCAGAACTCCTGGTTTTCCCGATCAGGGAGGCCTTTCATCAAATAAGCATTTTCTCTATGACAAAAGAAATAATTGTCAATATAGGGTTTACATTCGGACAAGAAAAGAAACGTCTTACTTACCACTGCAGGCGACCCGTTTCCTCTTCCGCGACTTCGATGCTATTTGCTATAGCCATCGACCTGGTCGCCATACGGGTTAGTTCCTGTGATATGGAAGGAGATCAGTTTCAAAACCTGGATGTTCCTATGTAAATGCGAAACTCGTAAGGGGTGTTTGACATACCTCAACATACTCCCGGAATGAGCCTTTTTCTGATTCAACTGAAGGCCGAGTCGCTGGACTCGCCTTACCCCCAGCAGGAGCAACAGATGAGTTTTCCTGCTGAGCCTTATTTGTTGCTGGGGTTGCAGATGCCAATAACTCCGATTGGACTTCTGCGTCCAACCTATCTATAACGGCCCGAACAACTTCTCGGACCAAAGGGATGGAACTTTCCTCGCCAGTAACCTCGATAGTGGGGGAAGCTTCAACATTAGCCGAGGCCACTGGAGGGCTGGGCGCTGAGTCTCTGCGCCTAGACAGATAGAAAGACCATCGGTTAGAATCTACAGTCGGTCACTGTAATCCGACCTTGTCCAGATAGGGGAGATTCTTACCTTACTCAAAATTCCACCAACTTTTGGGATTTCGAAGATGGTTCCCCAAGGAAAAGAGGACAGTCGTCATCTGTCCTGGTCTTCCTCTTCGTGAATAAGACCTTGTCTTTTTCTCCCTATGTGTACAAACTTATAAGCACATACATGAGGAATGGAGAAGACCAAGGCTGTGAGAATCCTTATCGAGGTAACCTTCTCGGTCGGGAGAGATATGGCCATTGGTCCAGATGTCTCCTGGAACATAGGCGCTAGGACTTCATCCGCAACCACGAGGTTGATAGTGGTCACTGTCGACGATTCGGACTCGGGGTCCTTAGTCGAACTTATGCAGAATTTTGTGAGTTGTGAGACCTTTCAGGGTGCCCCTCTGGGAAGGCATGATAAACCAAAGTTAGTTGAAGCACAGAGAGTTTTATACAAGTTCAGGCGCTGGATGGTGAGAGTAACAGCCCTACGTCCTGTTGGGATTGCACTATGTGTAAGAAAAAAGGTTTACAAGGTTGTGGAAAGGATCTTCACAGGCGAAGATCTTTCCCGTGTGGTTATATAAAAAACTACTAAAGTGGCCTATGAAAGCTAGTAGATTTAATCCAATGTCTTCTGTTGATCTCTTGATCTCATGATCCCATGATCTCATGATCCCCGTCTGATGCATTGGCTTACCCTTTTATACTAGTCGAAAGGGCGCCAAGGCATAACAACTTCGAACAGTTGCTCGGGTGCAGTTTTGGCAACTACACTTAACCTCCACGCAAGCTTAACACGTGTAATTAAGGAATAACTACACATATTAACCTTCTGACAGTTGTCTCCGCACGTGGAGGAATCTTCGGGATACTCGGGATATGCTTGTTGTAAGGTCTAAGTAACCCCGCGTCTCCTAGTCGAGGGTATTCTGACCGCGCGTTGCTCAAAATCATCTGACCACATATTATATGTGACCTTCTATCCGCGCATCGCACACGGGCTTCTGACCGTGCACTATCTGCGGCCTGATCGCGTAGAACCTGCGACCATGTGTCCGTGCTTCCCAGGACAGCTTGAGATCACATCAACGGACACTCACCTGGTTCGAATCTGTCTTGAACCAGACGTGTATTTATTCTGAACTAGCTCGGGTAACAATCCTCGTCAGCTAGCCCCCAAATTTGAAGAAAACGAAAAGACATATTTACTTCAAATTTAAGACTTACATCGGATAAGTGATCCGACGCTTCAAATCCTCCACTTAGTAGGGCACTAAGTGCGGCGGTTTGTTTCCCGAGACAAACTCTGGGCGGTATTTGACAGATAATGATGGCGCCGTAGAATTCTTTTTAACCCGAGATGAAATTGTAAATGTTTTAAGAGCTCGAGGTATTCGAAAAACGAACCGTCACCCCGGGGGCTATAAATACTGGAGCCCTTTAGCCTAAAACTTTCACAAGCTTTTTCCTGGCTAAGTCTTTTCCAAAGGCATCTTTTCTTCTCTTTCGTCTTCATCCCAATGGCAAATAAAAGCATCATTGAGATTGAGAGCGATGAAGAGGAAGTGGTACTTGAATTCAACCAAGATTCACAGAAGGTAAGTCTTTTCTAGATTTCTTGGTTCAAATTGCCATCTTATGCTCTGATCATTTCCTCGAACACTTTTTCAGAAATTCATAGATGACCGAAGACCAGGTTCCTCCAAGGAAGAAATCCAAGGTTGACGAGGGATCTTCTAGTGGTACAAAGGCGAGAAATGCACCACCACTCTCTCTTCCTTTGGTTCCTGTAGTCCTCCCTATTCATGCACCTCGGCAGGTCGAACCTTCATCTCCACCTTTGGAGGTCCATGATAATCCTTCAAGGCCTTCTTCTTAGCTTTCTCCATTTCATCCCAGTGATTCTCGTCTTTTGATGGGTCATCAATTTTCTGGTTTGCAAGCTGCACTTCCGTGACCAGATAATCCTCAACTTGTGTTGGGGAAACAATCTTCTAGTGGGAAGGTTACTCTTCCACCATCTGATGGTCCTCAGCCTTTGTCGGGTGATCTACTTTCTGGGGGAAATACTTCAACCTCTCCCTTGCAAGGATTGGTAATTATTTTCATCTCCTTTGCTTGTTGTTTTAACTTATAAAACTAACATATGCAAATGCAGGAGACCAAAATTGTTGGAGCCCCCAGCGACCAACCTGCTGAGATTCAACCTCCTCCCCTTGAACAGACTCTCCAAGGGGAAAAAGAGGCCTTGGAGACGAAGACCGAAGAGATGTCTTCGGCTATTCTGCACCTGGCAGAACGTTTTGATAGATCCCACTAAGAGGCGCACCAATTCCGCCTGGAGAGGGACTACGCTCGACAACAGCGAGAACTATCCGATTCGATCAGGGATGGTAGTGCGTCTCTGATTAGGGACGATGTAGATAGGCTTAGAGTAGTTGCCAGTTCTCTTGGTGTCGACGATTCGGACTCGGGGTCCTCAGCCGAACTTATGCAAAATTTATAATAATGAGACCTTTCAAGATGACCCTCCGGGAAGGTATGTAGGAATATGGAGAACAGGAGCACAGAGAGGTTTATACAGGTTCGGGCCCTCGATGATGGGAGTAATAGCCCTACGTCCTGTTGGGATTTCAATATATGTGGTAAAGATTTACAAGATGACGGGAAAAAATCTTCACAGGCGAAGGTTTTTCCTATGTAAATGTACAGAAAGAAGCCAGGGAGGCTTATAAAAGCTATCCAATCTAGGCCGTAGACTTGGCTGTTTGAATGGTTGAGATGTGTTGTATCTCGCCCCTCTTTTGTTTGATGCATCTTGCCATCCTTTTATACTAGTCAAAAGGGTGCCATGTCGTAACTGCATTAGACAATTGCTTGGATGCTGTTTAGAGAACCGCTCTTAACCCCCACGTAGGTTTAACACATGTTATTCATGGATAACTGCACGTATTAACCACCCGACGGTTGGTCCTCTACGCAGAAGAATCTTCGGGATACTTGGGATATTCCTGCTATAGGGACAGGTGAATCCCAAATACCCTGGTCGAAAGTGCTCTAACCGCGGGATGTTGGCTGATCGCGCAACATCTCCAACATTCTGTTCACGTATAGCACACGAACTCCTGACCGCGCACTACCTGCGGTCTGATCGCGCAAAGCCTGTGACCTCGGGCTGATGCTTCTCAGAATGACTTGAGTCCGCACCGCCAGGCACATGTCTTAGCTTGAATCTGTCCTGAACCAACAGTGCATTTATTTGAACTGACTCGTGTGTCAATCCTCGTTAGCTAGCCCCCAAATTCGAAGAAAATGAAGAGACGTGTTTATTTCGAATTTTTAAAGATATGCATCGGATTTTTAACCCGACTCTTCAAATCTCCCGTTTAGTGGCGCACTAAGTGGGACAGTTGGTTCCCTGAGATGGACTCTGGTCATTACGTGACAGGTAATGATGGCTCCGTTGAAATGTTTTTAATCTGAGGTGAAATTGTAAATGCTTTTAAAAACCAGAGGCGCTCAGAATGTGAACCGTCACCTTGGCGGCTATAAATACCGAGGCCTTTGAATTTGTAAAGCCTCATAATTTCTTCTCACGGTTAAGCTTTTCAAGAATAGCCTTCATCCTTCTCTTCATACGCTTCCCGATGGCAGATCACAACATCATCGAGATTGAAAGTGACGAAGAGGGAGTTCTCAGGCAGGAGCCTCAAATGCCTGAAGATTCATCTCCTTCAAGGAAGAAACCCAAGGTTGACGAAGGATCTTCCAGCAGAGCAAAGGTAGAAGACGTACCATCGTTCTTTCTTCCTTCAGTTCTTTACTCCAACACTCCCTGCTTTTGTTCGGGTGATCGATTTTCTGGTCGGCAAGCGGTGATTATTCGACCAGAAGATCCTCAACTTGTGTTGGGAAGCAATCTCCTGGTGGAAAGGTTGCACTCCCACCATCTGGTGATCATCCGCTTTTATCGGATGATCTACTTTCCAGGATGGCTATATCAACCTGTCACGAGCAGGGACAGGTAATGATCCTCATCTCCTTTTGCTGATAGTTATAGTTAGCACAACTAACTTTTGCAAATGTAGGAGATTGGAGGCCCTAGTGATCAGCCTGTTACTACTCTGCCTCTTCCCCTCAGACAGATTCTTCCAGAGGAGAAGAAGGCCCTGGAGAAGAAGATCGAAGAGATGTCTTCAGCGATTCTGCATCTTGCAGAATGTTTTGAACGATCCCGTGAAGAGGCGCACTAGTTCTGTCGAGAGAGGGACCACGCTCAGCAACAGCGGGAACTCTCCGATTTGATTAGGAACAGTAGTGTATCTCTCGTTAGGGATGATGTAGATAGGCTTAGATTAGTTGCTAGTTCCCTGGGGGTTGTCAGTGTAGATCCTACTGACAGCAATATGTCTCTAGGAGAACTCTGCAAACTTCTTTCGGATCAGGTCGACGCTCTGGTCGCAGGTATCCCTTTTGTATGTAAAGAATGCAAGAAATAAAATCTCTTTCTTTATATACATATTCTTTGCATCTTCTGTGCGAATACACGGCCGTAAGTAATGTCTTTGCGACCACTCATACACAGGGAAACTTCAGTTCTGCGGTCAGAATCATACTTTCATAAAAGTACCGCGACCAGCCCTGATACCGCGATTAGACTTAAAGCCGCGGTTAGAACTGAAGCTTACTGCGACCAAAATTGAGGCTCGGTCAGACCGTCACTTCGATTAGAATTGGAGCCCAATCGAAAGCATGGTTTCGACCATACCACAACCCGATCAGAATATATCCATACGTCCAAAAATTGGGCCATAGGATTTTTTCATGAAAATATACAAGGCACATGAAGGAAAACGTCCTCTGGAAAGCCCTGAAAAACTTTTCAGGCTTTTGTACTTTCAGACTTTGAAACAAAGAAGTCTTTTTGTTTCAGATCCGATGCCTGGAACACTTTAACGAGTTCGCCAGAGACAGTATCCATTATGGGAAATGAATAAAAATATCCAGTGGAACGTTTGAGCGGAACGTTACTCACAGAAGTGCGCCTCCCGGGGTCTATAAAAGGAGCAGGTAGCTTGTTGAGGAAGCCACATAACCAAAATCCTTTCGATTTCCGCCGCACAAAACCCTCGCTCTTCTCAACCTCCATCTTCCCAAAGCCGCCAACTTTTTTCCCCAATTCCTCACCAAAAATGGCGTCTTGGAGCCGATCAATCCATCATTTCGAGGATAGCCTGTTGGCACTAGAGAAGGAGGAGATCCTTCGTCCGCGGCTGCTAATCAACTGGTGACCAGCGGAGAAGGACCAAGAAACCCCAGTCGTCTAAGAGGGCGAACTGGTGGTTTTTGAGGAGTATCTGCGGTGCGGGTTCCGATTCCCTGAGAGTCAATTCCTGAAGGACGTTCTTGAGCATTATGGGTTGGAGCTGATCAACCTCCACCCAAATGCAGTCCTAATCCTCATAGTATTCCAACATTTGTGCGAGGCGTACGTCGAAGTGTATCCCAATGTGGAACTCTTCTGACGCTTTTACTTCTCGGCGTAGTCAAAGAGTGCCAACGCCGCCGGATGCATATACTTCCGAATAAGGGAGAAGAGAGACTATCCCTTCCCACCCCTGCGTGACTCAGTGCACGGGTGGCACCAGAAATGGTTCTACTGCACCCCGCCAACCGAGAGCGGGCTGTGGTTCGAGAACTCGCGGCCGGAGAAGCCGAGCGAGTTGGACTCCCTCCCGGCAATGAACTCGGAGTTCATGAAGCACGCCGAGGTGATCCTTCACTTAGTCGGACAAGGATTAACAGCACGCGACGTCATCCGAGACTTTGTGAAGAACCGGGTGAGCCCCCTGCGTGAAAGGGCTCATCCGGCTTGGGAGATCAAGTCCATGGCGGACAGCACCTTGGACTACAATGAAGGTACCCATCTCTGACACTGAGATCTTTTATTTTTGAAATGCATTAGTTAACTTGCATTATGGAACAGTTCTTCCCTCATCCGAGATCGAGAGGCGGACTAACTTCCTCCTCAGGGCTTATAACGCCGAGGTAGAAGGCCCCAAGGGATCACCTCGCCCCTAGAGCTTGGTTCACGCCGGCGACGACCTTAAACAAGAGCGCCGAAAGGTGTGTTATCTTTCACTTGGCCTCTATTTTGCAGGTCTTATGTATGTCCAGCACTAACGATTTTATTTGAATGAGAACAGCTCTTAGGGAGATTCGCCGAGGCGACGTTCCCAAGCGACAACGTCGGTTCCCTGGGGAAGCCGACAATGAAACATGTGAAGAAGGTTTCCTCGAAACCCAGGACGAGGAATCCCGCCCCCAAGAAAGCCAGGCCAAATCTCGGAGAGGGGTCTTCACGGAGCGTCCCTCCTACCGCAAGGAAACCTGCGGTAAGATATCACGTTCCTCCTATTTTTCCAGGTGCGGACTAGAATCACTTCTTCGTCGTACAGGGGGAGAGGAGCGAGGAGGAGGAGGATGATGATGTCCCCCTAGTCCGCCGGAGGAGGAAGATTGCAGGCTCTCCATTCGGTGACGCTCCAACTTGTCCCACAGAAACAACTGCTACCGCAGAAGTAACTGTAGCAGACTCCGCGACCACCGAAAGTCCCGTGGTCGCGGGTAACACCCCTATTCCTGAAGCCCCCGAGGTTTCAGGGTCAGTTGCCTCTACTTCCCTAGTCGAAGGGGCGACCATGGTAAGATTCTTTCACGGTCTTGTTTTCTTCAATTCCCCTTTTACACTTGCTCACTGAGTTAATGCTTATCCAGGGAGAAGAGCTTCCTGCTGCGACTCCTGTGAGTCCCAGGGAAGAAAATCCTTCATCCCCGCGGACAGGAGTGGAGGTAACCGAACAAGGCCAGTGGTAATTGCGGGCGAGGTGCCGGCCCCAGAAGTCCGGGAACCGTTCAGACCTTCGGATGCAACCTCGCCAACCGGACAGGTTTCTCAGGTAAGAACTCTTACCATTTGTCTTTATCTTCCCTTAGAAATGTGCTTACAGAGGAACACACTTAGGGGGGAAAAGGCCTTGTTCACTAAGAGGAAGACTAGGACAGACGACGACTATCCCCTTTCTCGAGGAGAGCCTTCCCTGAAATCCCAAAAACTGATGGGATTTCAGATAAGGTAAGAACCCTATCTTGGTTGTATTGAAATAAGTTGTGGTGATCACGAATTGTGACTGTTGGTCCATTTTTCCTTGTTAGGCGAAAAGAAGCAGCACCTAGCCCTTCAACCGCTCCGGGGAGGGTTGAAGTCGCTGCTAGTGCCGGAGCCTCCGGTGAGGAGCGCTCCGCCCCCTTGGTCCAGGAAGTAGTCCTGGTCGTGAGGGGAGAAACAGGCGCGGAGACCCAGTGGCAAGCAACAGCGACTGGGGATAGTGCCCAGCAAGCACTCCCACCGGCTGCCTCTGTTGAGGCTGCAACGGGGCCTTCAACAAGTCCTCCTGCCATCCTGGAAGACGTTTCCTTCCGGGAATTCATGAAGGTATGATGAACTTCTCTTTTGGTGCCTGGATTGTACATAGGACACCTTTAACTTCTTTTTGCATCGCAGGAGCTATCCCAGATGACGGCCAGGTCGCTTGCTATGATAGCGAGCGTTGAGGCCATACAAAAAGAGCGAGACAACTTGCGCAGGTAAGGATCATTACACTTCAACTTGTATAGATACAAATTGGTTATGACTACTCCTTCTGTTCTATCACAGAGAGGTGGCATTTTTGAATAAAGAAGTGGCCACCGTTAAGCTTCATTCGATCTCAGTGACTTCACACCAAGGGATCGAGATCAACAAGCTGCGGTCACAACTTTCTGGTAAGTCGATTCCTGATTAGGAAGACTTAACTTCATAACCTGCGAGTAACCCTTTCTCTTACTGCAGCGCAAGCAGGTCAAATAAAACAACTCAGTCAGGACAAGGTGATCCTCCAGGGCTCTATTCAAACCTCCGAAAGGGTGAACAGAGAGCTAAGCCGTTCGATCTTCGAAAAACTGAAGACAGTGGCTCGTCTCCTGAGGGCTGATGTGGTCGAAACCACAAGAGATAACCTCAGCCTAAATGACTGGTCTACGCTAGTCACTGCCCAGGCAGAGTCACTTCTCGAGTATCTTCCTGAAGATACACGGCGACGAGAAGAGGCGATCAAAACCAGGGTTCGGTCAGCCGCTTCCGCCATTCTCAGCCGGTTTCGACTTCACCATGGCCCAGATGCAGATCTGAATCCATTGGTGGGACCGGTTGAGGTCGAGAGTGAGGAACAATTAGAGGCCGTCATGGAGGAGATCAGACCCCTTGTAAATAAACTCTTGACTGAGCTTGGGATCGAGTGATCCCTACATCTGTATAGAAACAGTTATATAAAATGCGATGTATGTTGAAACTCATTTTTGAAATGAATATACTTTCAAATATATTTTTGTTTTATGTTGTTTCATATTATAAACATATCCCCCTAGCCCCCGCCTGTGATTGTAGATACTGAAGACTTAGTATTACAAACGCAGGAGAGAAATGAATATAACGACCAGCGATATGTGATCAAACCAACAACTGTGATCAGTGTAACGCCTAGCCTTGTTTGCAAACCAACAACCACTCAGATGACCGAGAACTTGCCAGAAAGCCCCGTGTGCATTGAGAAACGGCTTATTTAGGAGTGACTTGTCTGGAAGTGGTCATGAGATCGGCTAGCGAATCCGAATAGAACGTTGTAATGATCTAACCGCCGGCGACCAGCCCCCGAGCCGAATTCGCAGCACATGGGCATAAAGGGAAATATTCACCGTATGAAACCAAAACATTTTTTGTTTTATGAAAAAATGCTAATTGAACAGGAAAAGGGATTGAGTACTTACACATAGAACTTGCGAAGTTGATCGATGTTCCAAGTATTGGACAGAATTCGACCATCCTCCATGGCTAACCGCGCGGATCCTGGTCGCGGCATTGAGACAACAGTGTAAGGGCCTTCCCACTTCGGGGAGAATTTGTTGCGATTAGACTAGTCTTGGATTTTTCGTAAAACCAAGTCGCCCACATTAAGACTACGTGGTCGCACCCTTTTGCTGTGATATTTGCGCAGAGCTTGCAAGTATGCCGCGGATTTGATCAAAGCGCGATCACGCCTTTCTTCTAAGAGGATGAGATGTTGTGATCGCTGTTCGGACTGATCAACTTGTTCGAATTGTTCTGTTCGAACAGACCCAATACTAACTTCCATAGGCAACATAGCCTCGGCCCCATAGACCAGATGGAAGGGCGTCTCACCGGTGGCTCGACTAGAGGTAGTTCGTAGTGCCCATAGAACGGTATAAAGCTTGTCTGCCCAAGCCCCCGAGCGAGTCTTAAGGCGAGCAAAAACACGTTTTTTGATGCCTTGCAGTATCTGCCCATTGGCCCATTCTACAGTACCATTGCTTTGTGGATGTGCCACAAAAGCAAAGCACACCTTGGCTCCGATCTGATCACAGTAGTCTAGAAAAAGGCCACTGGCGAACTGAGAACCATTGTCGGTGATAAGACGGTTTGGAACACCAAATCGAGCAACAATGTTCTTATGAAAGAACTTTCGTGCTGTTGATGCGGTAATATTTCGTACCGGTTCGGCCTCAATCCACTTTGTAAATGTGTCAATGACTACGAACAGAAACTTGTACCCGTTGACCGCTTGTGGCATAGGACCAACAATATCCATTCCCCAGACCGCGAAAGGCCATGCGAGGGGAATGGTTTGTAACGCATAGGCAAGTTGATGAACCTGTCTCGTGTGGAACTAACACTGAGGACACATCTTGACCATATGCTTGGCATCATCGAGTGCCGAAGGCCAATAGAATCCTTGTCGAAAAGCTTTTCTGACCAGTGTCCGATGTGACGCGTGCGCACCGCATACACCGTCATGTATTTCTTTCAAGAGGGATTTTCCTTCCTCCTGAGATATATAGCACATGAATACTCCTTGAGTACCCTTTCTGTACAAAACCCCATTTATGAGCTTGTACAGACGTGCTTTTCGAATTAACAGATCGATTTCGGTTTCGTCCTCGGGTAGGGTCCCATGTTCAAGATAGACTCTCAATGGATGAGTCCAATCTTGTTCCTGACCAAGGTTGGTAACGCAGGCTATTACCGGATCATCCTCGACCGAAGTCATGATCGAAGGACGGTCCAAGTGTTCAATGAACACTCCTGCCGGAGCGGATGTGCGTGAGGACCCAATTTTGGATAATTGGTCTGCGAGAATGTTGTCCTTTCGCGGGATGTATTGGACTTCGAAATGACTGAAGTGTTTTTCCAATCTCCTCACTTCCCCTAGGTAATGAGCCATTGTCTCATCGAAGGTGCTGTACTCCTTGTTTACCTGGTTTACGACCAGCTGTGAGTCTCCCCTCACCACTAATCGATGGACTCCGAGGAATTTTGCTGCCCGGAGCCCTGCAAGAAGACATTCATACTCTGCCGCGTTGTTGGTCGCAACAAAGTGTAGTTGGATGACATACTTAAGCTGTTCGCCCTGAGGCGTAACTAAGACCACTCCAGCTCCCGAGTGTTGAAAACTACGGGAGCCATCAAAGTACATTGTCCAGTGATCGGGGCATTCCAGTTCCTCTGGCACCTGCACGGGTGGCTCAGGGTTGGTCCATTCGACCACAAAATCGGCCAAAACCTGAGACTTAACCGCCGTGCGGGGCGTGAAATGGATATCAAAGGCTCCGAGTTCGACCGCCCATTTAGCGATTTGACCAGATTTTTCTGGATTTCGGACAATATCCCCCAAAGGAAAGGAGAAGGGTACTGTGATCTTGTGAGCTTGGAAATAGTGTCGTAGCTTACGGGAAGCCATCAGTAGCGCGTAAAGTATCTTCTGGACCCCAGGGTAACGCTCCTTAGGACCATGAAGCACCTCGCTCACGTAGTAGACGGGTCTATGTATTCCTTCCCTATCCGCGATCAGGACAGCGCTGACCGCGTATGGTGTGGCCGCCAGATAAAGAAGCAATGGTTCTCCTTTATAAGGAGACACCAATACTGGCGGACTGGATAGATACGTCTTCACCTCCTAAAACGCTTTCTCGGTCTCATTCGACCATGTGAAATTGTGATGCTTCCGCAAGGCTTTGAAGAAAGGTAATCCCCTTTCGCCTAATCGCGATATGAAGCGACTTAAGGCCGCCATGCGACCCGCCAGGCGTTGAACATCCTTCATGGTCGAGGGCGACCTCATTTGTTCAATGGCCCTGATTTTCTTAGGATTAACTTCAATGCCCCTGGAACAAACAAGGAAACAAAGAAGTTTTCCTGAAGAAACCCCGAAAGAACATTTCTCCGGGTTTAATTTTATTCCAAAGCGATTTAAATTACAGAAAGTTTCAGCGAGATCGTCCAGATGAGACAATCTCTTGGTACTTTTTACAACCAGGTCGTCTACATACGCTTCGAGATTACGCCCTATCTGGGAAAGAAAGGTCTTTTGCATCAAGCGCTGGTACGTGGAACCTGCGTTCTTGAGACCAAACGGCATTCTGACGTAGCAGTAGGTGCCGAACGGGGTGATGAAGGCAGTTTTCTCTTCATCTTCTTCCGCCATGCTAATTTGATGATATCCTGAGTAAGTGTCCAGGAAACTCATCTGTTCGCAACCCGCGGTTGAGTCGACCAGCTGGTCGATGCGGGGAAGGGGAAAGTCGTCCTTTGGACAGGCACTGTTGAGGCTAGTGTAGTCGACGCACATGCGCCACTTGCCATTTGACTTGCGGACCATGACCGGATTGGCGAGCCATTCCGGGTGATCAACTTCACAAATAAACCCAGCCTTTAGGAGCTTGTCCAACTCCTCTCGGATGGCTTCCTGTCGGTCAACAGCAAAACACCTGAGCTTTTTCTTTATTGGTCGTTGTCCAGGTCGAATTGCTAACCTGTGCTCGATTACTTCCCTTGGGACACCGGGCATGTCGGACGGTTTCCACGCAAACACATCTGCGTTAGCCCGGAGGAAAGTAATGAGTTCGAGTTCCTATTTGTCATCCAGACCTGATCCAACCCGAATTGTCTTGGATGGATCATCTGGGTACAATGGAACCAGTTTGAGTTTCTCATCTGGTCGAGGAGCAGCCTTGATCGCGTCAGTGGCGACGGTGGCGACCTGGTCGTCCCGGAGGGGAAGTTGATCGACCATCTCCAAAGATAGCCGGTCGCACGTGAGTGCCACGTTGCGACTGCCTCGGACCGAGATGACACCTTTGGGGCCAGGCAATTTGCTGCACTGGTAAGCATAGTGCGTTGCCATCATGAACTTAGCAAGAGTTGGCCTGCCAAAGATTGCATTATAAGCCGAATCACAATCGATTACGTCAAAAGTAACCAATTCTGTTCGGAAGTTATCCGGCTCTCCCAGTGTGACCAGGAGGACCACTTGTCCCAACGGCATCATGGAGGGGCCTGGGATTATCCCATAAAACGGATGGATTATGGGCTTAATCTTCGAACGAGGAATTTGTATCTCGTCGAGTGCCTTGACCAATAAAATGTCAAGGGAGCTCCCTCCGTCGATCAGGACCCTCTCGACTCTCGCGTTACTGATGATTGGGGTGATGACCAGAGGGAGCCTCAATGGTCGAGTAAGCCCCGCGGGACAATCAGAGCCATCGAATGTCAAAGGTGTATCCGACCAACGGGGGTATTGAGGTTCACCAAGGGATGTCTCTGTTTGGTTAACCTCTCGGTAAAAGGCTTTAAACTGCCTTTTGGAAACAAAAGAGGAAGAACCCCCAAAAATAACATTAATGTGATTTTGAGGTACCTGGTAGGACATCTCCTCGTCTCCGTCGGCGTCTCTAAGTCTGCATGCCTGTTCTTTAGCCGGTAGGGTCAGCATTGGCCCAACTCCCTGGTAGAAGTCATCCAATTGCTTCAACCAACTCCTGCAGTTTTTGAGGTTGTGGCCTGCGGAGTTGTGGAGGGGACACCACTTCTTGCCTTCCTACGGATTAGTCGACTTTTCTGGCTGGTCGGCACTACGACCACCAGAAGCAGTTTTATTCTTAAATGAAGGCTTGTTACCTTTGATCGAAGGTGGCTTCTCTGCGACTCCGACCTCGCGGTACTGTCCAGAGCGGTTCCTCTTTGACTTTTTCGACTTCCCACCCGACGAAGATTCCGGCTTCTTGCTTGAATCTTCTTTCCTGGCGTCTTTGAAACCTGGTTGAGGTGGTAGGTCACCCTTGTCGACCATCCGGTTCCATTCGACCGCTTCGGCTGCGTCGGAGTATCGATCGGCCATGTCGAAAAGATCGGCCACTGATCAAGGAGGGTGGATAAGCAAGTCTTCGGTGAATCTCCGGTATCGAACGACATGTTTAAATGCCCTGATAACGGAGCCATCAGATATGTTCGGGATGGTATTCCTCACCCCGAAAAACCTCTTGACAAACTGCCCAAGAGTTTCGATCGAAGTTTGTCGTAGCCGATGAAGATCGTCCTCTTTACCCGGCTTTTGATAACAGTTTCAGAAATTGCTGAGGATGGCGTCGCACAGCATTTCCCAATTGTAGATGGAACCTTCGGGCTGATTAAACAGCCAGGTTCTAGCCGGTCCCTCGAGGACTGTAGGCAGGTAATTGGCCATGACACAGTCGTCGCCTCCTGCCGCTTGGATGGCAGTGATATAGATTTGAAGGAACTCGGATGGGTTCTGGGTTCCGTCGAACCTTTCAATGGCCCCTGGTCGAAACTTATCAGGCCAAACGACCGCACGTAGGCCGGGCGAGAAAGCTTTACAACCGACGTAGGGACCGTGAACTGCCCTGTGACTCTCGACCGGGTCACGGGCGACTTCACGCAACGGTGAAGTTATCCGTGGTCCCAAACGAGAGTGGACAGGGACCCGATCCCTACCACGAGAATCCTGCGTTCGCCTGTACTTTTCTTGTCGGGATGGTGTCGACGATTCGGACTCGGAGTCCTCAGCCGAACTTATGCAAAATTTGTAATAGCGAGACCTTTCAAGATGACCCTCCGGGAAGGTATGTAGAAAAATGGAGAACAGGAGCACAGAGAGATTTATACAGGTTCGGGCCCTCGATGGTGGGAGTAATAGCCCTACGTCCTGTTAGAATTTCACTATAAGTGATAAAGGTTTACAAGATGGCGGGAAAAACACCTTCACAGGCGAAGGGTTTTTCTTATGTCAATGTACAGAGTGAAGCCAAAGAGGCTTGTAAAAAACTATCTAATCTAGGCCATAGACTTGGCTGTTTGAGTGGTTGAGATGTGTTGTATCTCGCTTGTATCAGAGACGTTGATCTTCTTTTCTCACCCCCCTTGTTTGATACACCATGCCGCCTTTTTATATTGGTCGAAAGGGTGCCAAGTCGTAACTGCATCAAACAGTTGCTTGGATGGTTGGATGCGGTTTTTAGAGAACCGCTCTTAACCTCCACGCAGGTTAAACACGTGTTATTCATGGATAACTGCACGTATTAACCTCCTGACTGTTGGTCTTCCACGTGGAGGAATCTTTGGGATACTTGGAATATTCCCGCTATAGGGACAACCGGATAGATGAACTCCAAGTACCCTGGTCGAGAATGTTCTGACCGCGCAACATCTCCGACATTCTGTTCGCGTATAGCATACGAACTTCTGACCGCACGAAGCTTGCGGTCTGATAGCGCAAAACCTGCAACCTGATCGCGCAAAGCCTGTGACCTGATCGCGCAAAGCCTACGACCTCGGGCTGATGCTTCTCAGAATGACTTGAGTTCACACCGCCGGGCACGTATCTGGCTCAAATCTGTCTTGAACCAACAGTGCATTTATTTGAACTGACCTGGGTGTCAATCCTTGTCAGCTAGCCCCCAAATTCGAAGGAAACGAAGGGACGTGTTTATTTCGAATTTAAAGTCATGCATCGGATTTTTAACCCGACTCTTCAAATCCCCCACTTAGTAGCGCATTAAGTGGGTCGGTTGGTTCCCCGAGACGGGCTCTGGGAATTACGTGACGGGTAATGATGGTGCTGTTGAAATGTTTTTTAACCCGAGGTGAAATTGTAAATGCTTTTAAAAACCCGAGGTGATTTAGAATGTGAACCGTCACCTTGGTGGCTATAAATACCGGGTCTTCTGTTTTGCAAAGCTCCACAATTTCTTCTCACGACTAAGTCTTTTCTAAAGTTACCTTCATTCTTCTCTTCATACACCACCTGATGGCAGATCACAACACCATCGAGATTGAAAGTGATGAAGAGGAAGTTCTCAAGCAAGAGCCTCAAATGCCTGAAGATCCATCTCCCTCAAGGAAGAAACCCAAGGTTGAAGAAGGATCTTCCAACAGAGCAAAGGTAGAAAATGAGCCATCATCTTTTCTTCCTTCAGCTTTCTACTCCAACACCCCCTGCTTTTGTCTGGGTGATCGATTTTCTGGTCGGCAAGCGGTGACTATACAACCAGAAGATCCTCAACTTGTATTGGAGAAGCAATCCTCTGGTGGGAAGGTTGCACTTCCACCATCTGATGATCATCCGATTTTATCGAATGATCTACTTCCCAGGATGGCTATATCAACGTGTCATGAGCAGGGACAGGTAATAATCCTCCTCTCCTTTTGTTGATTGTTATAGTTAGCATAACTAACTTTTGCAAATGTAGGAGATTGGAGGCCCCAATGATCAACCTTCTGCTACTCCGTCTCTTCCTCCCGGACAGATTCTTCTAGAGGAGAAGAATGACCTGGAGAAGAAGACCGAAGAGATGTCTTCGGCGATTCTGCATCTGGCAGAATGTTTTGAACGATCCCGTGAAGAGGCGCACCAGTTCCGTCGAGAGAGGGACCACGCTCAGCAACAGTGGGAACTCTCCGATTTAATTAGGAACAGTAGTGTATCTCTTGTTAGGGATGATGTAGATAGGCTTAGATTAGTTGCTAGTTCTCTGGGGGTTGTCAGTGTAGATCCTACTGACAACAACATGTCCCTAGGAGAACTTTTCAAACTTCTTTCGGATCAGGTCGACGCTCTGGTCGCCGGTATTCCTTTTGTATGTAAAGAATGCAAGAAATAAAACTTTCTTCTTTATATGAATATTATTCACATCCTCTGTGCGAAAATATGGCCGTAAATATTATGTTCGCGACCACCCATACACAGGGAAATTTCAGTTCTGCGATCAGAATCACGCTTTTATAAAAATGCCGCGACTGGCTCTGATACCGCGATCAGACTTAAAGCCGCGGTTAGAACTGAAGCATACTGCGACCAGAATTGAGGCTCGGTCAGACCGTCACTTCGATTAGAATTGGAGCTTAATCAAAAGCATGGTCTCGATCATACCACAACCCGGTCAAAATATATCCATACGTCCAAAAATTGAGTCGTAGGATTTTTTCATGAAAATGTCCAAGGAATATAAAGGAAAAACATCCTCTGAAAAGCACTGAAAACTTTTCAGGCCTTTTGCACTTTCAGTTTCTGAAACAAAGAAGTCTTTTTGTTTCAGATCCGATGCCTGAACACTTTAACGGGTCCACCAAAGACAGTATCCATTATGGGAAATGAATAAAATACTCAGTGGAATGTTACTCACATTAGTGCGTCCCCTCGGGTCTATAAAAGGAGCAGGTGTCTTCTTGAGAAAGCCACACAGCCAAAAACTCTCAACATTTCCGTCGCACAAAACCCTCGTTCTTCTCAACCTTCGTCTTCCCCAAAAGTCGCCAACTTTTCCTTCGACTTTCCACCAAAAAATGGCGTCCTGGAGCCGATCAATCCATCATTTTGAGGAGAGTTTAGTTGCGTTGGAGAAGGAGGATATCCTTCCTCCGCGGCTGCTAATCAACTGGCGGCCCGCGGAGAAGGACCAAGAAACCCCGATCGTCCAGGAGAGCGAGTTGGTGGTTTTTGAAGAATATTTGCACTGCGGGTTCCGATTCCCTGAGAGTCGGTTCTTGAAGAACGTCCTCGAGCACTACGGGTTGGAGCTAATCAACCTCCACCCAAACGCAGTGTTGATACTGGCGGTGTTTCAACACTTGTGCGAGGCGTTCGTCGGAGTATATCCCAGTGTTGATCTCTTCCGGCGATTTTATTTTTCGGCATGGTCGAAGAGCGCCAACGCCGCCGGATGCATTTACTTCCGACTAAGGGATAAGAAGGAGTATCCCTTCCCACCCCTGCGAGACTCGGTGCACGGGTGGCACCAGAAATGGTTTTACTGCACCCCGCCAACCGAGAGCGGGCTGTGGTTTGAAAACTTGCGGCCGGAGAAGCCGAGCGAGTTGGATACTCTCCCGGCGATGAACGCGGAGTTCATGAAGCACGCCGAGCTGATCCTTCACTTAGTCGGACAAGGGTTGACAGCACGCGACGTCATCCGAGACTTTGTGAAGAACCGGGTGAGCCCCCTGCGTGAAAGGGCTCATCCGGCTTGGGAGATCAAGTCCATGGCGGACAGTACCCTAGACTATAATGAAGGTATTCATTTCTGGCACTGAAATCATTTTATGTCATTTCTGAAATGCATCAATTTAACTCATATCTGGGAACAGTCCTGCCCTCAGCCGAGATTGAGAGGCGGACTAACTACCTCCTCAGGGCGTACAACGCCGAGGTAGAGGGCCCCAAGGGATCGCTTCGCCCCCAAAGCTTGATTCACGCCGGCGACGACCTTAAACAGGAGCGCCGAAAGGTACACTTTCCACTTGGCCTCTGTTTTGCAGGTCTCATGTATGTCCAGCACTAATCAATTCCATTGGAATGAGAACAGCTCCTAGGGAGGTTCGCCGAGGCAACGTTTCCCAGCGAGAACGTCGGTTCCCTGGGAAAGCCGACGACAAGACATGTGAAGAAGATTTCCTCGAGACCCAGGACGAGGAATCCTGCCCCCAAGAAAGCCAGGCTAAATCCTGGGGAAGGGCCTTCACGAAGCGTTCCTCCTACTGCCAGAAAAACTGCGGTAAGATATCACATCCCTCCAATCTTTCCAGGTGCGAACTGGAATTACTTCTTCGTCGTACAGGGAGAGGGGAGCGAGGAGGAGGAAGATGATAATGTCCCCCTGATTCGCCGGCGACGCTCCAATCCATTCCGCAGAAACAACTGCTACCGCAGAGGCGGCTGTAGCAGACCCCGCGGCCACCGAAAGCCCCGTGGCCGCAGACAACATCCCAGCCCCTGAAGCTCCCGAGGCTTCAGGGCCAGTTGCCTCTACTTCCCTGGTCGGAGGGACGACCGTGGTAAGATTCTCTCAGAGTCTTGTTTTCTTCAATTCCCTCTGTGCATTCGATAAGTTAATGCTTATGCAGCGAGAAGAACTTCCCCCCCGTGACTCCGGCGAGTCCTAGGGAGGAAAATCCTCCACCCCCGCAAACAGGAGTGGAGGTGGTCGGACAAGACCCTACTGTGGTTGCAAACGAGGCGCCGGTCTCAGAAGTCCAGGAGCCATCCAGGCCCTCGGATGTAGCCCTGCCAACTGGTCCAGTTGCCCAGGTAAAGACTCTTATCGTTTGTCTTCATCTTCCCTTAGAAATGTGCTTACAAAGGAACACATCTAGGGAGGGAATGCCTTATTTACCAAGAGGAAGATCAGGACAGACGACAGTTGTCCTCTTTCTCGCGGAGAGCCTTCCCAGAAATCTCAAAAACTGATGGGATTTCAAATAAGGTAAGAACCTTTATCTTGGTTATATTAAAACAAGTCGCGGCGATCACGAATTGTAACTGCTTGGTTCCTCTTTCCTTTGTCAGGCGAAAAGAAACAGCATCCGGCCCTTCAACCGCTTCGGGGAGGGTTAAAGTTGCTGCTGGTGCAGGAGCCTCCAGTGAGGAGCGCTCTGCCCCCTTGGTCCAGGAAGTCGTCTGGGCCGTATGGGGAGAAGCAAGCGCGGAAACCCAGTAGCAACCAAAAGCGACTGGGGGCAGAGCCCAGCAGGCACTCCCACCGGCTGCCCTTGTTGTGGCCGCATCAGGGCCTTCAACGGGTATTCCGGTTACTCCGAAAGACATTTCCTTACGGGAATTCATGAAGGTATGATGAACTTCACTTTCGGTGCCTGAATTGTACATAGGACACCTTTAACTCCTTTTTTGCATCATAGGAGTTATCCTGGATGTCGGCCAAGTCCCACGCTATGATAGAGAGCGTTGAGGCCATTCAAAAAGAAAGAGACAGCTTGCGCAGGTAAGGATCATTACTTTTCAACTTGTACAGATACAAATTGGTTATGACCACTCCTTCTATTCTACTACAGAGAGGTGGCATTGCTGAAGAAAGAAGTGGACACAGTCAAGCTCCATTCGATCTCAGTGACTAGAAACCAAGAGATCAAAAACAACAAGCTGCGGTCACAACTTGCTGGTAAGTCGATTCCTGATTAGGAAGACTTAACTTCATAACGTGCGAGTAATCTTTTCTTTTGCTGCAGCGCAAGCGGGTCAAATAAAACAATTCAGTCAAGACAATGGACTCCTCCAGAGCTCTATTCTAACCTCCGAAAGGGCGATCAGAGAGCTGATCCGCTCAATCTTCGAAAAACTGAAGGCAGTGGCTCGTCTCCTGAAGGCTGATGTGGTCGAGACCACAAGAGATAATCTCAGCCTAAATGACTGGTCTACACTAGTCATGGCCCAGGCGGAGTCACTTCTCGAGTATCTTCCTGAAGATACACGGCGACGAGAAGAGGCGATCAGAACCAGGGTTCGGTCAGCCGCTTCCACCATTCTCAGCCGGGTTCGACTTCACCAGGGACCAGATGCAGATCTGAATCCATTGGTGGGACCGGTTGAGGTCGAGAGTGAGGAGCAATTAGAGGCCGTCATGGAGGAGATCAGGCCCCTTGTAGATAAGCTCCTGACTGAGCTTGGGATCGAGTGATCCCTACACCTGTACAAAAACATTTGTATACAATGCAATGTATGTGGAAATTCATTTTTGAAAATGAATATATATTCTGATTTGCATATATATTCTTGTTATGTGTTCGTTGCATACTATAAACATATCCCCCTAGCCCCCGCCTGTGATTGTAAATACTGAAGACTTAGTATTACAATCACAGGAGAGAGGTGAATATAACGACCAGGGATTTGTGATCGAACCAACAATTATGATCGAAGTAACGCCTAGCCTTGTTTGCAAACCAGCAGCCACTCAGATAACCGAGGACTTGCCAGAAATTCCCGTGTGCGTTGAGAAACAACTTATTTAGGAGTGACTTGTCTGGAAGTGGTTATGAGATCGACCAGCGAATCCGACTAGGACGTTATAATGATCTAACCGCGGGCGACCAGCCCCCGAGTTGAATTCGCAGCACATGGGAATAAAGGGAAATATTCATCGTATGAAACCAAAACATTTTTTGTTTTATGAAAAAATGCTAATTGAACAGGAAAAAGGGATTGAGTACTTACACGTAGAACTTGCGGATCCTGGACAAAGTTGATCGATGTTCCAAGTATTGGACAAAATTCGACCATCCTCCATGGCTAACCGCGCGGATCCTGGTCGCGGCACCGAGACAACAGTGTAAGGGCCTTCCCATTTCGGGGAGAATTTGTTGCGATTAGACTGGTCTTGGATTTTTCGTAAAACCAGGTCGCCCACATGAAGACTACGTGGTCGCACCCTTTTGCTGTGATACTTGCGCAAGGCTTGCAAGTATGCTGCGGACTTGATCAAAGCGCGATCACGCCTTTCTTCTAGGAGGATGAGATCTTGTGACCGCTGTTCGGACTGATTAACCTGTTCGAATTTTTCTGTCCGAACAAACCCAATACTGATTTCCATAGGCAACACAGCCTCGGCCCCATAGACCAGATGGAAGGGCGTCTCACCGGTGGCTCGACTAGAGGTAGTTCGTAGTGCCCATAGAACGGTATAAAGCTCGTCCGCCCAAGCCCCTGGGCGAGTCTTAAGCCTATCAAAAACACGTTTTTTGATGCCTTGCAGTATCTGCCCATTGGCCCGTTCTACAGCACCATTGCTTTGCGGATGTGCCACAGAAGCAAAGCACACCTTAGTTCCGATCTGGTCGCAGTAATCTAGGAAAAGACCACTGGCAAACTGAGAACCATTGTCGGTGATAAGACGGTTTGGAACACCAAATCGGGCAACAATGTTCTTATGAAAGAACTTTCGTGCTGCTGAGGCGGTAATATTTCGTACCGGTTCGGCCTCAATCCATTTTGTAAACGTGTCAATGGCTACGAACAGAAACTTGTACCCGTTGACCGCTTGTGGCATAGGACCAACAATATCCATTCCCCAGACCGCGAAAGGCCATGCGAGGGGAATGGTTTGTAACGCGTAGGCAGGTTGATGAACCTGTCTCGCATGGAACTGACACTCAGGACACATCTTGACCATATGCTTGGCATCATCAAGTGCCGAAGGCCAGTAGAATCCTTGTCGAAAAGCTTTTCCGACTAGTGTTCAATATGACGCGTGCGCACCGCATACACCGTCATGTATTTCCTTCAAGAGGGATGTTCCTTCCTCCTGAGATATACAACGCATGAATACTCCTTGAGTACCCTTTCTGTACAGAATCCCATCTATGAGCTTGTACAGACGAGCTTTTTGAATTAACCGATCGCTTTCGGTTTCGTCCTCGGGTAGGGTCCCATGTTCAAGATAGACTCTCAATGGATGAGTCCAATCCTGTTCCTGACCGAGGTTGGTAACGCAGGCTATTACCGGATCATCCTCGACCGAAGTCATGATCGAAGCACAGTCCAAGTGTTCAATGAACACTCCTGCCGGAGCGGATGTGCGTGAGGACCCAATTTTGGATAATTGGTCTGCGAGAATGTTGTCCTTTCGCGGGATGTATTGGACTTCGAAATGACTGAAGTGTTTTTCCAATCTCCTCACTTCCCCCAGGTAATGAGCCATTGTCTCATCGGAGGTGCTGTACTCCTTGTTTACCTGGTTTACGATTAGCTGTGAGTCTCCCCTCACCACTAACCAATGGACTCCGAGGAATTTTGCTGCCCGGAGCCCTGCAAGAAGACCTTCATACTCTGCCGCGTTGTTGGTCACAACAAAGTGTAGTTTGATGACATACTTAAGCTGTTCGCCCTGAGGCGTAACTAAGACCACTCCATCCCCGAGTGTTGAAAACTACGGGAGCCATCAAAGTACATTGTCCAGTGATCGGGGCACTCCAATTCCTCGGGCACCTGCACGGGTGGCTCAGGGTTGGTCCATTCGACCACGAAGTCCGCCAAGACCTGAGACTTAACAGCCGTGCGGGCCGTGAAATGGATATCGAAGGCACCGAGTTCGACCGCCCATTTAGCGATTCGACCAAATTTTTCTGGATTTCGGACAATATCCCTCAAAGGAAAGGAGGAGGGTATCGTGATCTTATGAGCTTGGAAGTAGTGTCGTAGCTTACGGGAAGCCATCAGTAGCGCGTACAGTATCTTCTGGACCTCAGGGTAACGCTCCTTAGGACCGTGAAGTACCTCGCTCACATAGTAGACGGGTCTGTGTATTCCTTCCCTATCTGCGATCGAGACAGCGCTGACCGCATGCGGTGTGGCCGCCAGATAAAGAAGCAGTGGTTCTCCTTTGTCGGGAGACACCAATACTGGCGGACTGGATAGATATGTTTTTACCTCCTGAAACGCCCTTTCGGCCTCATCCGACCATGTAAAATTGTGATGCTTCCGCAAGGCTTTGAAGAAAGGCAATCCCCTTTCGCCTAGTCGTGATATGAAGCGACTTAAGGCCGCCATGCGACCAGCCAAGCGTTGCACATCTTTCATGGTCGAGGGCGACCTCATTTGTTCAATGGCCCTGATTTTCTCAAGATTAACTTCGATGCCCCTGGAACAAACAAGGAAACCAAGGAGTTTTCCTGAAGAAACCCCGAAAGAACATTTCTCCGGGTTTAATTTTATTCCAAAGCGATTTAAATTACAGAAGGTTTTAGCGAGATCGTCCAAATGAGACAATCTCTTGGTACTTTTTACAACCAAGTCGTCTACATATGTTTCGAGATTATACCCTATCTGGGAAAGAAAGGTCTTTTTCATCAAGCGCTGGTACGTGGAACCTGCGTTCTTGAGACCGAATGGCATTCTGACGTAGCAGTAGGTGCCGAACGGGGTGATGAAGGCAGTTTTCTCTTCATCTTCTTCTGCCATGCTAATTTGATGATATCCTGAGTAGGCGTCCAGGAAGCTCATCAGCTCGCAACCCGCAGTTGAGTCGACCAGCTGGTCGATGCGGGGAAGGGGAAAGTCGTCCTTCGGACAGGCACTGTTGAGGCTGGTGTAGTCAACGCACATGCGCTACTTGCCATTTGACTTGCGGACCATGACCGGATTGGCGAGCCATTCCGGGTGATCGACCTCGCGAATGAACCCGGCTTTTAGGAGTTTGTCCAACTCCTCTCGGATGGCTTCCTGTCGGTCAACAGCAAAACGCCTGAGCTTTTTCTTTATTGGTCGTTGTCCAGGTTGAATTGCTAACCTGTGCTCGGTTACTTCCCTTGGGACACCGGGCATGTCGGACGGTTTCCACGCAAAGACATCTGCATTAGCCTGGAGGAAAGCAATGAGCTCGAGTTCCCATTTGTCATCCAGACCTGACCCGACCCGAATTGTCTTGGATGGATCATCTGGGTACAAAGGAACCAGTTTGAGTTTCTCATCTGGTCGAGGAGCAGCCTTGATCGCGTCAGTGGCGATGGTGGCGACCTGGGCGTCCCGGAGGGGAAGTTGATCGACCATCTCCAAAGATAGCCGGTCGCACGTGAGTGCCACGTTGCGATTGCCTCGGACCGAGATGACACCTTTGGGGCCAGGCAATTTTCCGCACTGATAAGCATAGTGCGTTGCCATCATGAATTTAGCAAGAGTTGGCCTGCCAAAGATTGCATTATAAGCCGAATCACAATCGATTACGTCAAAAGTAACCAATTCTGTTCGGAAGTTATCTGGTTCTCCCAGTGTGACCGGGAGGACCACTTGTCCCAACGGCATCATGGAGGGGCCTGGGATTATTCCATAAAACGGATGGATTATGGGCTTGATCTTCGAACAAGGAATTTGCATCTCGTCGAGCGCCTTGACCAACAAAATGTCAAGGGAACTCCCTCCATTGATCAGGACCCTTTCGACTCTCGCGTTACTAATGATCGGGGTAATGACCAGAGGGAGTCTCAATGGTCGAGTAAGCCCCGCGGGACAATCAGAACGATCGAATGTCAAGGGTGTATCTGACCAACGGGGGTATTGAGGTTCACCAAGAGATGTCTCCGTTTGGTTAACCTCTCGGTAAAAGGCTTTAAACTGCCTTTTGGAAACGAAAGAAGAAGAACCCCCGAAAATAACATTAATATGATTTTGAGGTACCTGGTAGGACATTTCCTCATCTCCGTCGGCGTTTCTAAGTCCGCACGCCTGCTCTTTAGGCGGTAAGGTTGGCATTGGCCCAACTCCCTGGTAGAAATCATCCAATTGCTTCAACCAACTCCTGCAGTTCTTGAGGTCGTGGCCTGCGGAGTTGTGGAGTGGACACCACTTCTTGCCTTCCTGCGGATTAGTTGACTTTTCTGGCTGGTCGGCACTACGACCACCAGAAGCAATTTTATTCTTAAATGAAGGCTTGTTACCTTTGGTCGAAGGCGGCTTTTCTGTGACTGCGACCTCGCGGTACTGTCCAGAGCGGTTCCTCTTCGACTTTTTCGACTTCCCACCTGATGAAGATTCCGGCTTCTTACTTGAATCTTCTTTCCTGGCATCTTTGAAACCTAGTTGAGGTGGTAGGTCACCCTTGTCGACCATCCGGTTCCATTCGACTGCTTCGGCTGCGTCAGAGTATCGATCGGCCATGTCGAACAGATCGGCCACTGATCGAGGAGGGTGGATAAGCAAGTCTTCGGTGAATCTCCGGTATCGAACGGCATGTTTAAATGCCCTGATAACGGAGCCATCATATATGTTCGGGATGGTATTTCTCACCCCGACAAACCTCTTGACAAACTGCCGAAGAGTTTCGGTTGAAGTTTGCCGTAGTCGATGAAGATCGTCCTCTTTACCCGGGTTTTGGTAACAGTTTTGGAAATTGCTGAGGATAGTGTCGCACAGCATTTCCCAATTATAGATGGAACCTTCGGGCTGGTTAAACAGGCAGGTTCTAGCCGGCCCTTCGAGGACTGTAGGCAGGTAGTTGGCCATGACCCGGTCATCGCCTCCTTTCTCTTGGATGGCAGTGATATAGATTTGAAGGAACTCGGATGGGTTCTGAGTTCCGTCAAACCTCTCAATGGCCCCTAGTCGAAACTTATCAAGCCAAACGACTGCACGTAGGCCGGGCGAGAAAGCTTTACAACCGACGTAGGGACCGTGAATTGCCCTGTGACTCTCGACCGGGTTACGGGCGACCTCACGCAATGGTGAAGTTACTCGCGGTCCCAAACGAGAGTGAACAGAGACCCGATCCCTACTACGTGAGTCCTGCGTTCGCCTGTACTTGTCCTGTCGGGACGGTACGGGCGGTGGGTAACTTCGCCGGCCAGAACCAGAGTGGGGACACTCTCGTTCGCGGGAACGTGTTACCGAGCGGGAAGAGGCCGTTGGGGACGCCTCAGAAGCGACCTCATCCAGCCTTTCCGCCAAGATCCTAGTAAAGGCCGGTTTCTGCGCATCCGTGACCGTAGGAGGAAAGTTACGCATGACTTCCGCGATAGATCGCAGTCGACCATGGGTGCTTCTCCTAGGGGCACCAGGTGTTACTGTTTCTTCGTCCACCGGGAAACGCTCCGGTGGTAAAGAAGGGGTCTGGTCACGTTTGTGACCACGTGACCGTCGAGAAGAACTCGGAGCAGCATCGTAACGAGCCTGCGCATCTTGAAGAGCCTCTAGGGCAGTTCTGCGTAGTTCATTGTTTTGTTGCTCGAGATCTTCATCCTCCTTTTGTTTGCGATCCCGTTCTTCCCTAGCAGCCTGTTGATCAGGAGTTTCCTCCGACAAAGTAGCGAACTATCTAGGGAGAGAGGTTGCCAATGGGGAAAACATCTCAGTTTGTTCCGAGTCAGAGTTGAAATCAAAGAGACGGTGAAGGTTATCAAGGTCGAATCTCCCCGGGCTGATTTCCAGGTCGATATCATCCTTCCCCTCAGCGGGGTCGTATGACGGACCGGATTCATCCTCTAGCGCATTGAGAACCTCTATGGGTTCTGACCTTGCACTAGTCACCCCCTGGTCGATGGACATGGCCTGGAGAGATGATTCCACCTCTGGAAGATTCTGGCCTTCAACCTCCTCCATCGGAACAGGGTCGCTTGGAGAAGGCATTGGAATGTGAGCATAATCCTCGAGATCAAAATCGTTCTCGGAATCATACACTCCAGCCATGTTTCAGCGAACCTCCGGATTAAAATTAGGACCCCTTGAGAAAGGCCCCATGGTGGGTGCCAGCTGTCGACGATTCGGACTCGGAGTCCTCAGCCGAACTTATGCAAAATTTGTAATAGCGAGACCTTTCAAGATGACCCTCCGGGAAGGTATGTAGAAAAATGGAGAGTAGGAGCACAGAGAGGTTTATATAAGTTCGGGCCCTCGATGGTGGGAGTAATAGCCCTACGTCCTGTTAGGATTTCACTATAAGTGATAAAGGTTTACAAGATGGCGGGAAAAACACCTTCACAGGCGAAGGGTTTTTCTTATGTCAATGTACAGAGTGAAGCGAAAGAGGCTTGTAAAAAACTATCTAATCTAGGCCGTAGACTTGGCTGTTTGAGTGGTTGAGATGTGTTGTATCTCACTTGTATCAGAGACGTTGATCTTCTTTTCTCACCCCCCTGTTTGATACACCATGCCGCCTTTTTATATTGGTCGAAAGGGCGCCAAGTCGTAACTGCATCAAACAGTTGCTTGGATGGTTGGATGCGGTTTTTAGAGAACCGCTCTTAACCTCCAAGCAGGTTAAACACGTGTTATTCATGGATAACTACACGTATTAACCTCCTGACGGTTGGTCTTCCACGTGGAGGAATCTTCGGGATACTTGGAATATTCCCGCTATAGGGACAGCTGGATAGATGAACTCCAAGTACCCTGGTCGAGAATGTTCTGACCGCGGGATGTTGGCTGACCGTGCAACATCTCCGACATTCTATTCGCGTATAGCATACGAACTTCTGACTGCGCGAAGCCTGCGGTCTGATCGCGCAAAACCTGCAACCTGTTCGCGCAAAGCCTGTGACCTGATCGCGCAAGCCTGCGACCTCGGGCTGATGCTTCTCAGAATGACTTGAGTTCACACCGCCGGGCACGTATCTGGCTCGAATCTGTCTTGAACCAACAGTGCATTTATTTGAACTGACCTGGGTGTCAATCCTCGTCAGATGGTACAGGCGGCGGGTAACTTCACGGGCCAGAACCAGAGTGAGAACACTCTCGTTCGCGGGAACGTGTTACCGACCAAGAAGAGGCCGTTGGGGTCGCCTCAGACGCGACCTCATCCAGTCTTTCCGCCAGGATCCTGGTGAAGGCCGATTTCTGTGCATCCGTGGCCGTAGGAGGGAAGTTACGCATGACTTCCGCGATAGATCGCAGTCGACCATGGGTACTTCTCCTAGGGGCACCAGGTGTTACCGTTTCTTCGTCCACCGGGAAACGCTCCGGAGGCAAAGAAGGGGTCTGGTCGCGTCTGCGACCATGTAACTGTTGAGAAGAACTCGGAGCAGCATCATAACGAGCCTGCGCATCTTGAAGAGCCTCTAGGGCAGTTCTGCGCAGTTCGTTGTTTTGTTGCTCGAGATCGTGATCCTCCTTCTGTTTGCGATCCCGTTCTTCCCTAGCAGCCTGTTGATCAGGAGTTTCCTCCGATAAGGCAGCGAACTGTCTAGAGAGAGAGGTTGTCGATGGGGAAAACAACTTAGTTTGTTCTGAGTCGGACTCGAAATCAAAGAGACGGTGGAGGTTATCAGGGTCGAATCTCCCCAGGCTGATTTCCAGGTCGATATCATCCTTCCCCTCAACAGGGTCGTATGAAGGATTAGATTCACCCTCTAGCGCATTAAGAACCTCAGTGGGTTCTGACCTTGTGCTAGTCGCTCCCTGGTCGATGGACATGACCTGGAGAGATGATTCAACCTCTGGAAGATTTTGGCCTCCAACCTCCTCCATCGAAACAGGATCGCTTGGAGAAGGCATTGGAATGTGAGCATAATCCTCGAGATCAAAATCGTTCTCGGAATCATATACTCCAGCCATATTTCAACGAACCTCCGGATGAAAATTAGGACGCCTTGAGAAAGGCCCCACGGTGGGCGCCAGCTGTCGATGAGTCGGACTCAGGGTCCTCAGCCGAACTTATGCAAAATTTATAATAATGAGACCTTTCAAGATGACCCTCCGGGAAGGTATGTAGGAATATGGAGAACAGGAGCACAGAGAGGTTTATACAGGTTCGGGCCCTCGATGATGGGAGTAATAGCCCTACGTCCTGTTGGGATTTCAATATATGTGGTAAAGATTTACAAGATGACGGGAAAAAATCTTCACAGGCGAAGGTTTTTCCTATGTAAATGTACAGAAAGAAGCCAAGGAGGCTTATAAAAGCTATCCAATCTAGGCCGTAGACTTGGCTGTTTGAGTGGTTGAGATGTGTTGTATCTCGCCCCTCTTTTGTTTGATGCATCTTGCCAACCTTTTATACTAGTCAAAAGGGTGCCATGTCATAACTGCATCAGACAGTTGCTTGGATGCGGTTTAGAGAACCGCTCTTAACCCCCACGCAGGTTTAATACGTGTTATTCATGGATAACTGCACGTATTAACCACCCGACGGTTGGTCCTCTACGCAGAAGAATCTTCGGGATACTTGGGATATTCTTGCTATAAGGACAGGTGAATCCCAAATACCCTAGTCGAAAGTGCTCTGACCGTGGGATGTTGGCTGATCACGCAACATCTCCAACATTCTGTTCGCGTATAGCACACAAACTCCTGACCACGCACTACCTGCGGTCTTCGCGCAAAGCCTGCGACCTCGGGCTGATGCTTCTCAGAATGACTTGAGTCCGCACCGCCAGGCACGTGTCTTAGCTTGAATCTGTCCTGAACCAACAGTGCATTTATTTGAACTGACTCGGGTGTCAATCCTCGTCACTTGGGGCCGTCAGTGTAGATCCTACTGAAGCCAATATGTCTCTAGGAGAACTTTGTAAACTCCTCTCAGATCAGGTCGATGCTCTGGTCGCCTGTATCCCTTTTGTATGCAAGGATTGTCAGAAATAAAAACTTCTTTTACCTTACATAATTTGAAAAACTCTTCATAATCTCTGTACGAAAATATGGCCATAAGTAATGTCTTTACGACCACACATACACTGGTAAATTGGAGTACTGCAATTAGAAACGCATTAATATGTCATACCGCGACCAATACTGATACTGCGATCAAATCCAAAGCCGCGGTCAGAACCAAGATCCGATCAAAACTATTATTGCGATCAGAACTGCAATCCGATCAGAATTGAAGTCTTGATAACGCCCTGACCAGATGACAACCGCTTGCACAGCGGTTATCCATTTGCAATGATCACAGAATTTCATCATGACCAAAATGCAAATTCTAAGGTGATCACAGGAACACATTGTGACCAACACATGAAAATTTACAAAAAACATGAAGGATAATGTCCTCCAAAAATCTTTGTAGCATTTTCACGTTCTTATATTCACCCTAATCCCCAAATTCGAAATAAAGAATACTTTTCGTTTTGGATTCGGTTCGGGGAATGCATAACGGGTTTCTAAGAGAAAGCATCCATTATGGAAAATGAATAAAGTATTCAATGAAACGTTGCCCTCAGTGGAACGTTGCCTCAGGCCTATAAAAGGAGCAAGTAGCTTCCTGAGGAAGCCACACAGCCAGAAACCTGCCTTAGAACTTCCGCCGCACAAAAACCCTTATTCCTCATCGCCTCCATCTTCTCCAAAGCTGCCACCTTTCCTCACGATCTTTCACAAGAAATGGCGTCCTGGAGCCGATCAGTTCATCACACCGAGGAGAGCCTTGTGGCGCTGGAGAAGGAAGAGATCCTTCCTCCGCGGCTGCTAATCAACTAGCGGCCCGCAGAGAAGGACCAAGAAACCCCAATCGTCCAAGAGGGCGAATTGGTGATTTTCGAAGAATACCTGCGGTGCAGGTTCCGTTCTCCCGAGAGCCGATTCCTGAAGGGGATCTTAGAGCATTACGGGTTGGAGTTGGTGAATCTCCACCCTAATGCTGTCCTGATCCTGGCTATCTTCCAACATTTGTGCGAAGCCTTCGTCGGAGTGCTCCCAAGCGTGGAGCTCTTCTGGCGCTTCTATTATTCGGCATGGTCGAAAAGCGCCAATGCCGCTGGATGTATTTACTTCTGGATAAGGGAGAAGAAAGAGTATCCCTTCCCACCCCTAAGAGACTCCGTGCACGGGTGGTACCAGAAATGGTTTTATGCACCCCTCCGTCTGAGAGCGGGTTGTGGTTCGAGAATTCCCGGCCGGAGAAATCCAGTGAGTTGGATTCTCTTCCTGCTCTAAGCGCAGAGCAGAAGAAACAGGCCCAAGTGATCCTTCACTTAGTCCAAGAAGGACTAACTGCTCGTGATATCATCCACGACTTCGTGAAGAATCGGGTGAGCCCCCTGCGCGAAAGGGCTCATCCGGCTTGGGAAATACAGTCCATGGCGGATAGCACCTTGGACTATAACAATGGTACGCCTTCCAGTCAACAAAAACACAAATTTCTTCTGAAATATTGTATTTGTTAACTTGTTTGCTTGTGACACAGCTCTGGGTTCGAACGAAATCAAAAAATGGATGAACTACCTCCTCAAGGCGTACAGTGCCGATGTGGAGGGAGCTAGAGGATCATCCCACCCGCAGAGCCTGATCAATGCTGGTGATGACCTCAGATAGGAGCGCCGAAAGGTACAGACTTTCTTAATAAGCTACATCTACAGATCATTCATTCATCTCGTATTAACGAGAACAACTTCGAATGATACAGCTCTTGGGGAAGTTTGGCGAGGCGACGCGTCCAGCTGAAGACGTCGGCCTCCTGGGAAAGCTGGCTCCGAAGAGAGTGAAGAAAATCTCTTCAAAGCGCGGAACAAAAGAAAGCGTTCCCAAGAAATCCAAGAGGATTCTGGGAGAGGCTTCCTTGCCAAAGGCTCCTTCTACCGCAGAGAAAACCGCGGTAAGATACTCAATTCCCCCTGTTACCCCAGGTACAAACGGGAACCACTTCTTCGTCGTACAAGGCGAAGGGAGCGAGGAAGAGGAGGATGACGTCCCTCTGATCCGCCGTAAGAGGAAGACGATCACCTCCCTGTCCAGTGAAGTCTTGTCTTCGCCCGCGAGACCAGGAACGACCGCAGCGGGCCCAACGACCACTGATAACCTTGTGGTTGCGGGTGAAGTCCCAGTACCTGAAGCTCAAGAAGCTTCAGGATTTGCTACACCTCTCCCCCTAATAGAAGGGGCGACTGTGGTAAGATCCTTCACAGTCTTAGTGGTCGTTATCTGTCTATGAACATCAATTAAGCAGTGCTTGTGCAGGAGGAAGAAAACATCCCCTCCGTCCGCCACGAGGTGATTGCTGCCAACCCTGGGGCGGCGAGCACTCCGCTTCTGACGCCTGGGCCAGAAATGACAGAACAGGACACCGCAACTGCCAGCAACCCCGTGGTCACAGATGAAGTCCTGATGCCTATGGTCCAGGAAACACCTGGTCCCAGGGGTGTATCCCTACCGACTGAGGAGGTCACCCAGTAAGGATCATCCCAGTCTCAGTCTTTATCATTCCTCATGCGTATGTATATGAATTTGTCCACACAAGGAGAAAAAGACAAGGTCCTCTTCACAAAGAGGAAGACCAGGACAGAGGACGACTGTCCCCTTTTCCTTGGGGAACCCTCTTCGAAATCCCAAAATCTGGAGGGATTTCGAGTAAGGTATGGAATCTCCCCTGTCGGGACAGGGTCAGATCACAATGGTTGTTTATAGAAATCTCAACTGATGAAATTTTCATTTGCTTAGGCACAGAGACTCAGTGCCTAGCCCTTCAGCGGCCTCGGCCAGTGTTGGAGCTTCCCCTGCGATCGAGGTCTCTGGGGAGCAAAGCTCCATCCCTTCGGCCACAGAGGTCTTCCAGGCTGTGGTAGATAGGCTGTCTACAGAAGTCCAATCAAATGTATTGAAATCTACAGCCTTAGCGAAGAATAAAGACCAGCGGGGAGAATCATCCACTGCACCTGCTGGGGATAAAGTGAATCCAGTGGTTCAACCTTCGGTTGCACCAAGAAAACTCTCATTCCAGGAGTATGTCGAGGTACGTCGAACATCCCTTAAGGAATTTGTGCTTGCATAAGAGCATCTGTGTTTCGAAACTAATCTCCTTCCTTGTCATAGGAAATGACCCGCATGGCGACCATGTCGATGGCTATGATGGATAGCATCGAGGCTACAGAAGAGGAAACAGGTCGCCTGCAGCGGTAAGGAAGACATTTCTTTACTCATTCAAATGCAAGTACTTATCTTGGTAACCATCTCTTCTGTCACAGAGAAAATGCTTATTTGATGAAGAGCCTCGCTGATCGAGAAAACCAGGAGTTCTGGGCAGCTACCAAGATTTCATTCCTGGAGGCCGAACTCCAGAAACTGCGATCACAACTCTCCTGTAAGCATACTTCTGACCAAAGTAAATTAACTTCGTTGTATGAACTGTTTGTAATGGCCTCTTGTCGCAGCGCAAGACGACCAAATAAGCCGGCACGATCAAGAGAGGGCAAATCTCCAAGCGAACATTGACTCTGTTCGCAGGGAGAACAGTGATTTGAGCACATCACTCTCAGCTTGCAGCAGTGCTCAAGGAAACATCTTCGAGAAACTGAAGATGGTGGCCGGTCTGCTGAGGGCTGATGTGGTTGAAACCGCGGTGGACGACCTCAGCCTTAGCGACTGGACCACACTGGTCGCGACCCAAGCAGAATCACTTCTCGAGTATCTTCCTGAAGATACTAGGCGGCAAAAAGAGGCGATCAAATCAAGAGTTCGATCAACAGCCTCCGCCATCCTCTGCCGGCTTCGTCTTCGCCATGGCCCAGATCTTGATCTGAATGCAGTAGCGGAAGAGGCAGAGGTCGAGAGTGAAGACCAGCTTGGGTCTATCATGGAGGAGGTTAGACCCCTTGTAGAGAAACTCTTGAACGATCTCGGCATAATGTAAATTCTTGCACCTGTACAAATATAATTTATATAATGCACATGCATGCATTTTTTGTTTAAAAAGGAAGCACTTCTCTTTATTTCATGTTGCGACCATATTCCCCTAGTCCCCGCCTGTGATTATGTATACTGAAGACTTAGTATTATGAGCACATGAGAAACATATGTGTAGCGACGACAAGGGATGCCCGATCAGACCAATAATCATATTAAACACAATACTCAACCTTATTGCAAACCGGCAGCCACCCTGATGATCAAGGACATGCCAGCAAGCCACGTGTGCATTGAGAAAAGGCTTATTGAGGGGTGTCTTTTTTGGAAGTGATCATGAGATCGGCCAGTGAATCCGATCAGGATATTGTGGCAATATAACCATCAGCGATCAGCCCCCGAGCCAAACTCGTTACATGCAGGAAAAAGAGGAATAATCCACATATGAAACAACTAAAAGCTCCTATTTTGTTAAATCATGCTAATTGAAAAGGAAAAAAGGATTGGACACTTACACGTAAAACTTGCGTAGTTGGTCGATGTTCCAAGTGTTAGATAAGATTCGACCATCCTCCATCGCTAACCGAGCTAACCCTGGTCGCGGCACCAAGAAAAGAGTGTAGGGGCCTTCCCATTGTAGGGAAAACTTGTTGCGACTGGATTGGTTTTGTATTTTACGTAAAACCAGATCGCCCACGTGAAGACTACGTGGTCGTACCCTTTTGTTATGGTACTTGCGCAAAGCTTGCAAGTATACCGCGGACTTGATCAAAACTCGATCACGTTTTTCTTCTAGGAGGATGAGATCTTGTCCTCGTTGCCCATTCTGATCAACTTGTTCGAATTGATCTGTCCGGACAGAACCAATACTGATTTCCATAGGTAACACAGCCTCAGCCCCGTATACAAGATGGAACGGAGTCTCACCGGTGGCTCGACTAGAAGTAGTACGTAGTGCCCACAGAACGGTGTAGAGCTCGTCTACCCAAGCCCCTGAGCGTGTCTTAAGGCATAAAAAACATGTTTTTTGATGCCCTGCAATATTTGCCCATTGGCACGTTCAACGGCACCATTGCTCTGCGGATGAGCTACAGAAGCAAAGCACACCTTGGTTCCAACCTGATCGCAGTAATCCAGGAAAAGACCACTAGCGAACTGGGAACCGTTATCAGTGATGAGACGATTTGGAACACCGAATCGAGCCACAATGTTCTTATGGAAGAACTTTTGTGCTGCAGCAGTGGTAATGTTGCGTACTGGTTCGGCCTCAATCCACTTTGTAAACGTGTCAATGGCTACGAACAAGAACTTGTATCCATTGGCTGTTTGTGGCATAGGACCGACAATGTCCATCCCCCAGACCGCAAAGGGCCATGAAAGAGAAATGGTTTGTAAGGCATAGGCAGGTTGATGAACCTGTCTTGCATGAAACTGACACTGAGGACATGTCTTGACCATATTCTTGGCATCATCAAGTGCCGAAGGCCAGTAAAATCCTTGTCGGAAAGCTTTGCCAACCAGTGTGTGATATGACGCGTGCGCACCGCATACACCGTCATGAATTTCTCTCAAGAGGAATTTGCCTTCCTCTTGGGACACACAGCGCATAAATACTCCTTAAGTACCTTTTCTATACAAAACTCCTTCTATGAGCTTGTATAGACGCGCCTTTCGAACTAACCGATAGCTTTCGGTTTCATCCTCGGGTAAGGTCCCATATTCAAGATAGACCCTCAATGGATGGTGTCGACGATTCAGACTCAGGGTCCTCAGCCGAACTTATGCAAAATTTGTAATTGTGAGACCTTTCAAGATGACCCTCCGGGAACGTATGTAGAACAATGGTGAACAGGAGCACAGAGAGATTTATACAGGTTCGGGCCCTCGATGGTGGGAGTAAAAGCACTACGTCCTGTTAGGATTTCACTATATGTGATAAAGCTTTACAAACTAGCGGGGAGAAACCTTCACAGGCGAAAGTTTTCCCTATATAAGTGTACAAAAAAGAAGCTATAGGAGACTTGTAAGTATTGTCTAATCTAAGCCGTAGACTTGGCTGTTTGAGTGGTCGAGATATCTTGTATCTCACTTATATCAGGGGTCTTGTTCTTCCAAATATCCTGGATCCCCTGTTTGATGTACTTTGCCACCTTTTTATACTGGTCAAAAAGGTGCCATATGAAGAAAACTGCATCAAACGGTTAGATGCGGTTGTTGGAGAACCGCTGTTAACTTCCTCGGAGGTTATTAACACGTGTTAATCATGAATAACCGCATATAATAACCTCTGACGGTTGGTCTTCAACGTGGAGGAATCCTCGGGATGCTTGGAATATCCTGACATAAGGATTACCGAATAAACTCCAAGCACCCTGGTCGAGAACGTTCTGATCGCGGAATGTGGGCTGACCACACAACATCCTGGATATCCAGTCCGCGTATAGCATACGAACTTCTGACCGCACAAGGCTGTCGGTCTGATCGCACGAAACCCACGACCTGATCGCGTAAAGCTTGCGACCTCATGGTGATGCCCCTCAGAATAGCTTGAGTTCGCATCGCCAGATACATGTCTGGTTCGAACCTGTCTTGGACCAAAAGTTTATTAGAAGTAACTCGGGTGTCAATCCTCATCAGCTAGCCCCCAAATTCGAAGAAAACGAAGAGACGTGTTTATTTCGAATTTTTTTTAAAACTATGCATTGGATTTTTAACCCGACTCTTCAATTTTTCCACTTAGTGGCGCACTAAGTGAAAACGGTTGGTTTCCCAAGACGGGTTCTGACATTATGTGACGGGCAATGATAGCGCCGTAGAACTATTTTTATCTCGAGGTAAAATTGTAAATGCTTTGACGAAACCCGAGGCGTCTGGAATGCAAACCGTCACCCAGGTGGCTATAAATACCAGGCTCCTGGATTTGTAAAATTTCACAATTTCCCTCCACGCCTAAGTCCTTTTCTTGTTATCCTGCCTTCTTCCTTTTCACATACTCCTCCCAATGGCAGATCACGATATCATCGAGATTGAGAGTGATGAAGAGGAAGTTGTCGAACAAGGGTCTCAAACAATTGAAGTCCTGTCTCCCTTAAGGAAGAAACCCAAGGTTGACGAAGGATCTTCCAGTGGAACAAAGGTGAAGAATGTAGCAAGTTTCTTTCTTCCTTCAGTTCCTTTGACCCTCCCCGTTCATGCCTCTCGGCAAGTTAGGCCTTTGTCCTTAGGGAAAGATCCCATCACATTCAATTCTCCCATCCTTTTGGGTGATCAACATCCTGGTCGGCAAGCGGTGACTATCCCTCGATCAGATGATTGCCATATTGGGTTGGCGAAGCAATCTTCTGATAGGAAGGTTGCTCTTCCACCATCTGATGATCTTCCTCCCAAGATGGGTGTATTAACGGGTTATGCACCGGGACAGGTAACAATTCTTCTCCCCTTTTGCTGATAATTATAGTTAGTGTGACTAACTTTTGCAAAATGCAGAAGGTTGGAGGCTCCAGCGATCGGCCTTCTGCTGCTCCATCTCTTCCTTCCGGACAGACTCTTCTGGAAGAGAAGAATGCCCTGGAGAAGAAGACCAAGGAGATGGCCTCGAAGATTCTGCGTCTAGCAGAATGTCTTGATCGATCCCGAGAAGAGGCGCACCATTTCCGTCGAGAGAGGGACTTCGCTCAGCAACAGCGAGAACTATCTGACTTGATTAGGGACAATAGTGCGTCTGTTGTTAGGGACGATGTAGATAGACTTAGGGTAGTTGCTAGTTCCCTGGGGGTTGCCAGTGTAAATCCTATTGACAACAACATGTCCCTTGGGGAACTTTGTAAACTTCTTTCGGAGCAAGTCGACGTTTTGATCGACTGTATCCCTTTTGTATGTAAAGAATGTAAGAAATAAAAGTTTCTTATTTCTCATGAATATTCTTCACATCTTTTGTGTGAAAATATAGCCATAAACTTTATGTCCGCGACCATTCATACACAGGAAACTTTACTTCTGCGATCAGAATCGCGTTTAAGAAAAAAGCACCGCGGCCTGCCCTGATTCCGCGATCAGTTTCAGAGCCGCGGTCAAAACTAAAGTGCGACCAGAGTTGGAACTCGGTCAGGCTGTCACTCCGATTAGAATCGAAGTTTTAGTCTAAAACACGATTTCAATAAAACCATAACCCAATTAGAAACATTCCAGTACGTCGAAAATTGAGTTGCATGATTTTTTCGAAAAAAAATGTTCAAAGCATAAAAAGGAAAAATGTCTTCTGAAAAGTACTGAAAATTTTTCAGTCCTTTTGCACTTTCAGTTTCCAAAACAAAGAAATCTTTTTGTTTCAGATCCGACGTCTGAATACTTTATCGGGGCCATCAGAGACAGTATCCATTATGGGAAATGAATAAAGCATTCAATGAAACGTTTGAAATGAGCCGTTTACTCATTAATGCGCCGCCTTGGGTCTATAAAAAGAGCAGATGTCTTTTCAAAGAAGTCACACAGCCAAAACCCTCATTATTACCGCCGCACAAAACCCTCATTTTCTTCAGCCTTCGTCTTCCCAAAATCGCCAGCTTTCCCTTTGATTCTCCACCAAAGATGGCGTCCTAGAGCCGATCCATCCACTATTCCGAGGAGAGCCTAGTGGCGTTAGAGAAGGAGGAGATCCTTCCTCCGCAGCTGCTCATTAACTGGCGGCCTGCGGAGAAGGACCAAGAAACCCCAACTGTCCAAGAGGGCGAATTGGTGGTTTTTGAGGAGTACCTGCGCTGCGAGTTCCGATTCCCTGAGAGTCGGTTCCTCAAGGATGTCCTTGAGCACTATGGGTGGGAACTGATTAACCTCCACCCTAACGCGATGCTGATCCTTGCGGTATTCCAGCATCTTTGTGAAGCGTTTGTCGGAATATATCCCAGTGTGGATCTTTTCCGGCGATTCTACTTTTCGGCGTGGTCGAAGAGCACCAACGCCGCCGGATGCATCTACTTCCGGCTGAGGGACAAAAAGGAGTATCCCTCCCCACCCCTGCGAGATTCTGTGCACAGGTGGCACCAAAGGTGGTTTTACTGCTCTCCACCATCCGAAAGCAGTCTATGGTTTGAAAACTCGCGACCGGAGAAGTCGAGCGAGTTAGATGTTCCCCCGACGATGAACTCGGAGCTTTCGAAACATGCCGAGGTGATTCTTCACTTGGTCAATCAAGGATTGATGGCTCGAGACATTATTCGAGACTTCGTGAAGAACCGGGTGAGTCCTTTGCGTGAAAGGGCTCATCCGGCATGGGAGATTAGGTCCATGGCGGATAGCACCCTGGACTACAGTAAAGGTATTTACTTCTTTAGCGCTGAGCTTTCCCATTCGTGAATTGTGCAAATTCTGACTCGAATTTGGGAACAGTTCTGCCTTCATCCGAAATTGAAAGGCGGACCAACTCCCTCCTTAGGGCCTACAACGCCGATGTAGAGGGCCCTAAGGGGTCGCCTCGTCCACAGAGTTTGATTCATGCCGGCGACGACCTTAAACAGGAGCGCCGAAAGGTACATTCTCTATCTGGCCTCCATTTTTTTAGATCTTATGCATGTCCAGCGTTAAACATTTCCATCTAAAATGTGGATCAGCTCCTAGGAAGGTTTGCCGAGACGACTTTCCCAAGTGAGAACGTAGGTTCTCATGGGAAGCCAACGGTGAAGAAGGTCTCCCAAAGACCCAGGACAAAGAGTCCTGCCTCCAAGAAGGCTAGGCCAAATCCCAGGGAGGGGTCTTCACGGAGCGTTCCTCCTACCGCAAGAAAGACGGCGGTAAGTTATCGCATCCCTTCTGTTTTACCAGGCGCAGATTGGAATCACTTCTTCGTCGTACAGGGAGAGGGGAGCGAGGAGGAAGAGGATGACGTTCCTCTGATCCTTCGGAGGAGGAAGATCGCGGATCTCCCATCCGGCGATGCCCCAAGCTGCCCCACAGAAACCACTACTACCGAAGAGGTGGTCGTGGCAGATCCTGCGACCACCGAAAATCTTGTGGTCGCGGGTGACCACCCAATTCCTGAAGCCCCCAAGACTTCAGGACCGCTTGTCTCTGTTCCTCTGGTCGAAAGGACGACCACGGTAAGGATTCCTTTCTGTCATTCCTTTTATGATTCCTTCTGTATGTTTGACAAATCAATGTTCATACAGGGAGAAGAGCTTCTCCCTGTGACTACTGCGAGTCCCAGGGGGGGAAATCCTCCTCCTCTGCAGACAGAGGGGGAGGTAGTTGAGCAAAGGCCGGTTGTGGTGGCTCCAGCGACCCAGGAGTTGCCAAGGCCTTCGGATGTAGCCCCACCAGCCAGTACGGTAGCCCAGGTAAAGACCTTGCTTTTTGTCTCTATCTTTTTCTTAAAAATATGCTCATAGTTGAACACATCCAGGGGGGAGCTACCTTGTTTGCCATGAGGAAGGCAAGAACCGATGATGGTTCTTCTTCCCAAGGGGAACCTTCCCAGAAATCTCAAGAGCGAATGAGATTTCAAATAAGGTAAGAACCTCGAATTGGCAATAATCTTAAATAAAAACTGCTCAAATTGCCTTTCTTGTCAGGCAAAGAAAGACGGCGCCCAGCTCTTCAACCGCCTCCGGAGGGGTTGAAGTCGCAGCTGGTACAGGAGCTTCCAACGAAGAACGCTCCACCCCTGTGGTCCAGGAAGTCGTCCAGACCGCAGGGGAAGGAATAAATGTAGGGACCCAGTCACAACCGATGACTACTGGGGGTAGCGCCCAGCCGGCACTCCCACCAACTGTCCCTGTAGTAAGCACATCTGGGGCTCTAGCGAGGATCCCCGCTGGATTGGATGATGCTGTCTTACAAAAGTTTATGAAGGTATAAAAACCTCCGTTCTCGTGCCTGAATTGTACTTAAGACACTTTTGATCCTCTTCCTTTGCATCACAGGGATTATCCTGGCTAACTGGCCAGTCGCATGTTGTAATGGCTAGTACAGAAGCCATTCAGAAAGAACGCGACAACTTGCGCAGGTGAGGATTATTACCCTTTGGTTTAGTATGGGAACATTTTGGTTGTGACTGCCTTGATTTTGCTGCAGAGAGGTTACAATCTTGAAGAAAGAGGTGGCCAAATTGAGGCTCAGTTCAGTCTCAATGTTTAAGAAACAAGAGACTGAAATCAACAAACTTCGATTAGAAAATGCTGGTAAGCCGATTCCTGATTAAGGAGACTTAAGCCCATAACATGCAAATAATCTCCTCTCTCTGTACAGCGCAAGCAGGTCGAATTACACAGCTTAGTCGGGACAAGGGGATTCTTGAATCCTCGATTCGCCACACCGATCGGGCGATCAAAGAGCTGAGCCTTCTGATCTTCGAAAAACTGAAGGCCGTGGCTGATCTTTTGAAGACCGATGTGGTAGAACCGAAGCAAGACAACCTCAGCATAAGTGACTGGACATCGCTGCTTACTGCCCAGGCGGATTCACTGCTTGAGTATCTCCCTGGAGATACACGGCGATGCGAAGAGGTGATCAGAACCAGGGTTCGATCAGCCGCAGTAGCCGTACTTAGCCGGGTTCGACTTCACCATGGCCCAGATGCAAATCGAAGCGCATTGGTGGGTCCGGTTGAGGTCGAGAGTGAAGAGCTGCTCGATGCAGTCATGGAGGAGGTCAGGCCCCTAGTAGATAGGCTCCTGACTGAGCTGGGGATCGAATGATCCTTATTTTTGTATCTAAACAATTGTGTATAATGCAATGTATGTAGAAAATCATTTTTGACAGGAAATATATATTTTGCATTTTTAATATTATGAGTTCCATACTATAAGCACATCCCCCCTAGCCCCCGCCTCTGCTTATGAATACTAAAGCCTTAGTGTTATAAGCAGAGGAGAAAACATAAGCATGATGACCAGGGGTGTGCGTTTTAAACCGACGATTAGGATCAATATAACGTCTAATCTTATTGCGAACTGGTAGCTACTCAGATGACCAAGGACTTGCCAGATAGCCCCACATGCGCTGAGAAACGGCTTATTTAGGAGTGACTTATCTGGAAGTGGTCATGAGATCGACCAGCGAATCCGATTAGATTGTTGTAATGATCTGTCCGCCGGCGGTCAGCCCCCAGGTCGAATGCATATGATACGGGCCTAAAGAGAAAAACTCATTATGTGAAAGCAAAACATATTTTATTTTGTCAAAAGATGCTAATTGAACAGGGAAAAAGTGATTGGAATACTTACATGTAAAACTTGCGAAGTTGATCGATGTTCCAAGTATTGGACAAAATCCGACCATCCTCCATAGCTAACCGCGCCGATCCTGTCCGCGGCACTGAGACAACAGTATAAGGACCTTCCCATTTTGGGGAGAATTTGTTGCGATTAGACTGGTCTTGAATTTTTCGTAAAACCAAGTCGCCCACGTTGAGATCACATGGTCGCACCTTTTTACTGTGATACCTGCGTAAAGCTTGCAAGTATGCCGCGGATTTAACCAGGGTGCGATCACGCCGTTCTTATAAGAGGATGAGATCTTGTGCCCGTTGTTCGGACTGATTAATCTGTTCGAACTGATCTGTCCGAACAGAACCAATACTTACTTCCATAGGCAATACCGCCTCGGCCCCATAGACCAAATGGAAGGGCGTCTCACCGGTGGCGCGACTAGAAGTAGTTCGTAATGCCCATAGAACGGTATAAAGCTCATCTGCCCAAGCCCCCGAGCGGATCTTAAGGCGATCAAAAACGCGCTTCTTAATGCCTTGCAGTATTTGCCCATTGGCCCGTTCTACGGCACCATTGCTTTGTGGATGGGCCACAGAAGCAAAGCACACATTGGTCCCAACCTGATCGCAGTAGTCCAGGAAAAGACCGCTGGCGAACTGAGAACCATTGTCTGTGATGAGACGGTTTGGAACACCAAATCGTGCCACAATGTTCTTATGGAAGAACTTTTGTGCGGCTGATGCGGTAATATTTCGTACTGGTTCGGCCTCAATCCACTTTGTAAATGTGTCAATGGCTACGAACAGAAACTTGTACCCATTGACCGCTTGTGGCATAGGACCGACGATATCCATCCCCCAGACCGCGAATGGCCATGCGAGGGGAATGGTTTGCAACGCATAGGCAGGTTGATGAACTTGCCTTGCGTGGAACTGACACTGGGGACACGTCTTGACCATATGCTTGGCGTCATCAAGTGCCGAAGGCCAGTAGAATCCTTGTCGAAAAGCCTTTCCGACCAGTGTCCGATATGACGAGTGTGCACCGCATACACCGTCATGTATTTCTCTCAAGAGGGACTTTCCTTCCTCCTGAGATATACAACGCATGAATACTCCTTGAGTACACTTTCTGTACAAAATCCCATCTATGAGTTTGTACAGACACGCTTTTCGAATTAACCGATCACTTTCGGTTTCGTCCTCGGGTAGGGTCCCATGTTCAAGATAGACCCTCAATGGATGAGCCCAATCTTGTTCCTGACTGAGGTTGGTAACGAAGGCTATTACCGGATCATCTTCGACCGAAGTCATGATCGAAGGATGGTCCAAGTGTTCAATGAACACTCCTGCCGGAGCGGATGAGCGTGAGGACCCAATTTTGGATAATTGGTCTGCGAGAATGTTGTCCTTTCGCGGGATGTATTGGACTTCGAAATGACTGAAGTGTTTTTCCAATCTCCTCACTTCCCCCAGGTAATGAGCCATTGTCTCATCGGAGGTGCTGTACTCCTTGTTTACCTGGTTTACGACTAGCTGTGAGTCTCCCCTCACCACTAATCGACGGACTCCGAGGGATTTTGCTGCCCGGAGCCCTGCAAGAAGACCTTCATACTCTGCTGCATTGTTGGTTGCAACAAAGTGTAGTTGAATGACATACTTAAGCTGTTTGCCCTGGGGCGTAACTAAGACCACTCCAGCCCCCGAGTGTTGAAAACTACGGGAGCCGTCAAAGTACATTGTCCAATAATCGGGGCACTCCAGTTCCTCTGCCAACTGCACGGGTGGCTCAAGGTTGGTCCATTCGACCACAAAGTCGGCCAAAACCTGAGACTTAACCGCCGTGCGGGGGGTGAAATGGATCTCGAAGGCACCGAGTTCGACCGCCCATTTGGCGATTCGACCAGATTTCTCTGGATTTCGGACAATATCCCCCAAAGGAAAAGAGGAGGGTACTGTGATCTTGTGTGCTTGAAAGTAATGTCGTAGCTTACGGGAAGCCATCAGTAGCGCGTAAAGTATCTTCTGGACCTCAGGGTAGCGCTCCTTAGGACCATGAAGTACTTCGCTCACATAGTAGACGGGTCTATGTATTCCTTCCCTATCCGCGATCAGAACGGCGCTGACCGCGTGTGGTGTGGCCGCCAGGTAAAGAAGCAATGGTTCTCCTTTGTCGGGAGACACCAATACTGGCGGACTGGATAGATATGCTTTTACCTCCTGGAATGCTTTTTCGGCCTCATCCGACCATGTAAAGTTATGATGCTTCCGCAAGGCTTTAAAGAAAGGCAATCCCCTTTCGCCTAATCGCGATATGAAGCGACTTAAAGCCGCCATGCGACCAGCCAGGCGTTGAACATCCTTCATGGTCGAGGGCGACCTCATTTGTTCAATAGCCCTGATTTTCTCAGGATTAACTTTAATGCCCCTGGAACACACAAGGAAACCAAGGAGTTTTCCTGAAGAAACCCCGAAAGAGCATTTCTCTGGGTTTAATTTTATTCCAAAGCGATTCAAATTACAGAAGGTTTCAGCGAGATCGTCCAAATGAGACAATCTCTTGGTACTTTTTACAACCAAATCGTCTACATATGCTTCGAGATTACGCCCTATCTGGGAAAGAAAGGTCTTTTGCATCAAGCGCTAGTACATGGAACCTGCGTTCTTGAGACCGAACGGCATTCTAACGTAGCAGTATGTGCCGAACGGGGTGATGAAGGCAGCCTTCTCTTCATCGTCTTCTGCCATGCTAATTTGATGATATCCTGAGTAAGCGTCTAGAAAACTCATCAGTTCGCAACCCGCGGTCGAGTCGACCAGCTGGTCGATGCGGGGAAGGGGAAAGTCATCCTTCGGACAGGCAGCGTTGAGGCTAGTGTAATCGACACACATGCGCCACTTGCCATTTGACTTGCGGACCATGACCGGATTGGCGAGCCATTCCGGGTGATCCACTTCGCGGATAAACCCGGCTTGTAAGAGTTTGTTCAACTCTTCTCGGATGGCTTCCTGTCGATCAGTGGCAAAACGCCTGAGCTTTTGCTTTATTGGTCGTTGTCCAGGTCGAATTGCTAACCTGTGCTCAATTACTTCCCTTGGGACACCGGGCATGTCGGACGGTTTCCACGCAAACACGTCTGCGTTAGCCCGGAGGAAAGCAACGAGGTCGAGTTCCTATTTGTCATCCAGGGCTGATCCAACCCGAATTGTCTTGGATGGGTCATCTGGATACAAAGGAACTTGCTTGAGTTTTTCATCTGGTCGAGGAGCAGCCTTGATCGCATCGGCGGCAACGGTGGCGACCTGAGCGTCCCGGAGGGGAAGCTGATCGACCATCTCCAAAGATAGCCGGTCGCACGTGAGTGCCACGTTGCGACTGCCTCGGACCGAGATGACACCTTTGGGGCCAGGCAATTTCCCGCACTGATAAGCATAGTGCGTTGCCATCATGAACTTAGCAAGAGTCGGCCTGCCAAAGATTGCATTATAAGCTGAATCACAATCGATTACATCGAAAGTAACCAATTCTGTCCGGAAGTTGTCTGGTTCTCCCAGAGTGACCGGGAGGACGACTTGTCCCAATGGCATCATGGAGGGGCCTGGGATTATCCCATAAAATGGATGGATTATGGGCTTGATCTTCGAACGAGGAATTTTCATCTCGTCGAGTGCCTTGACCAATAAAAGATCAAGGGAACTTCCCCCGTCAATCAGGACCCTTTCGACTCTCGCGTTACTGATGATTGGGGTGATGACCAGAGGTAGCCTCAATGGTCGGGTTAGCCCCACAGGACAGTCAGCGCGATCGAACGTCAAAGGCATATCCGACCAACGGGGGTATTTAGGTTCACCAAGGGATGTCTCCGTTTGGTTAACCTCTCGGCAGAAGGTTTTAAACTGCCTTTTGGAAACGAAAGAGGAAGAACCTCCGAAAATGACATTAACATGATTTTGAGGTACCTGGTAAGCCATTTCTTCGTCTCCGTCGACGTCTCTAATCCCGCACGCCTGCTCTTTAGGCGGTAAGGTTGGCATTGGCCCAGCTCCTTGGTAGAAATCGTCCAGTTGTTTCAACCAACTCCTGCAGTTTTTGAGGTCGTGGCCTGCGGAGTTGTGGAGTGGACACCACTTTTTACCCTCCTGCGGATTAGTTGATTTTTCTGGCTGGTCGGAATCCCGACCACCAGAGGCAGTTTTACTTTTAAATGAAGACTTATTACCTTTGGTCGAAGGTGGCTTCTCTGCGACTGCGACCTCACAGTACTGTCCAGAGCGGTTCCTCTTCGACTTCTTTGACTTCCCACCCGGTGAAGACTCCGGCTTTTTGCTTGAATCTTATTTCCTGGCGTCCTTGAAGCCTGGTTGGGGTGGTAAGTCCCCCTTATCGACCATTCGGTTCCATTCGACCGCTTCGGCTGCATCGGAATATCGATCAGCCATGTCGAACAGATCGGCCACTGATCGAGGAGGGTGGATAAGCAAGTCTTCAGTGAATCTCCGGTATCGAACGGCATGCTTAAATGCCCTGATTACGGAGCCATCAGATATGTTCGGGATGGTATTCCTCACCCCGACAAACCTCTTGACAAACTGCCGAAGTGTTTCGGTCGAAGTTTGCCGCAGCCTATGCAGGTCGTCCTCCTTACCCGGCTTTTGGTAACAATTTTGGAAATTGCTGAGGATGGCATCGCATAGCATTTCCCAATTGTAGATGGAACCCTCAGGCTGATTAAACAACCAGGTTCTAGCCGGTCCTGCGAGGACTGTTGGCAGGTAGTTGGCCATGACCTTGTCATCGCCTCCCACTGCTTGGATGGCAGTAATATAGATCTGAAGGAACTCGGATGGGTTCTGAGTTCCATCAAACCTCTCAATGGCCCCTGGTCGAAACTTATCGGGCCAAACGACTGCTCGTAGGCCAGGCGAAAAAGCTTTGCAACCAACGTAAGGACCGTGGACCGCCCTATGACTCTCGGTTGGGTCTCGAGCAACCTCACGCAATGGCGAGGTTACTCGTGGTCCCAAACGAGAGTGAACAGGAACTCGATCCCTACTACGAGAATCCTGCATTCGCTGGTATTTGCCCTGTCAGGACGGTACGGGCGGCGGGTAACTCCGCCGGCCAGAGCCAGAATGAGGACCATCCCGTTCATGGGAATGTGTTACCGAGCGGGAAGAGGCTGTTGGGGTCGCTTCGGATGCGACCTCATCCAGTCTTTCCGCCAGGATCCTGAAAAAGGCCAGTTTCTGCGCATCCGTGACCGTAGGAGGAAAATTGCGCATGACTTCCGCGATAGATCGCAGTCGACCATGGGTACTTCTCCTAGGGGCACCAAGTGTTATCGTTTCTTCGTCCACTGGGAAACGCTCCGGTGGTAAAGAAGGAGTCTGGTCACGTCTACGACCACGCGCCGACGAGAAGAACTTGGGGCAGCATCGTAACGAGCCTGCGCATCTTGAAGAGCCTCTAGGGCAGTTCTGCGTAGTTCGTTGTTCTGTTGCTCGAGATCTTGATCCTCCTTCTGTTTGCGATCTTGTTCTTCCCTGGCAGCCTGTTGATCGGGAGTTTCTTCCGACAGCGCAGCAAACTGCCTAGGGAGAGAGGTTGCCGATGGGGAAAACATCTCGGTTTGTTCCGAGTCGGACTCGAAATCAAAGAGACGGTGAAGGTTATCAGGGTCGAACCTTCCTGGGCTAATTTCCAGGTCATCATCATATTTTCCCTCAGCGGGGTCGTATGAAGGGCCGGATTCATCACCTAGCACATTAAGAACCTCTGTGGGTTCTGACCTTGCGCCAGTTGCTTCCCGGTCGATTGACATTACTTGGAGAGATGATTCAACCTGTGGAAGATTCTGGCCTTCGACCTCTTCCATCGGAACAGGATCACTTGGAGAAGGCATTGGTATATGGGCATAATCCTCAAGATCGAAATCGTTCTCGGAATCATATGCTCCAGCCATGTTTCGGCGAACCTCCGGATTTCAATTAGGACGCCTTGAGAAAGGCCCCACGGTGGGCGCCAGCTGTCGACGATTCGGACTCGGGGTCCTCAGCCGAACTTATGCAAAATTTGTAATTGTGAGACCTTTCAAGATGACCCTCCGGGAAGGTATGTAGAACAATGGTGAACAGGAGCACAGAGAGATTTATACAGTTTCGGGCCCTCGATGGTGGGAGTAAAAGACCTACGTCCTGTTAGGATTTCACTATATGTGATAAAGCTTTACAAACTAGCGGGGAGAAACCTTCACAGGCGAAAGTTTTCCCTATATAAGTGTACAAAAAAGAAGCTATAGGAGACTTGTAAGTATTGTCTAATCTAAGCCGTAGACTTGGCTGTTTGAGTGGTCGAGATATCTTGTATCTCACTTATATCAGGGGTCTTGTTCTTCCAAATATCCTGGATCCCCTGTTTGATGTACTTTGCCACCTTTTTATACTGGTCGAAAAGGTGCCATATGAAGAAAACTGCATCAAACGGTTAGATACGGTTGTTGGAGAACCGTTGTTAACTTCCTCGGAGGTTATTAACACGTGTTAATCATGAATAACCACATATAATAACCTCTGACGGTTGGTCTTCAACGTGGAGGAATCCTCGGGATGCTTGGAATATCCTGACATAAGGATAACCGAATAAACTCCCAGCACCCTGGTCGAGAACGTTCTGACCGCGGAATGTGGGCTGACCGCACAACATCCTGGATATCCAGTCCGCGTATAGCATACGAACTTCTGACCGCACAAGGCTGTCGGTCTGATCGCACGAAACCCGCGACCTGATCGCGTAAAGCTTGCGACCTCATGGTGATGCCCCTCAGAATAGCTTGAGTTCGCATCGCCAGATACATGTCTGGTTCGAACCTGTCTTGGACCAAAAGTTTATTAGAAGTAACTCGGGTGTCAATCCTCGTCAGATGGGTCCAATCTCGTTCCTGTCCGAGGTTGGTAACGCAGACTATTACTAGATCATCCTCGACCGTAGTCATGATCGAGGGATGTTCCAAGTGTTCAATGAACACTCCTGCCGGAGCGGATGTGCGTGAGTACCCAATTTTGGATAATTGGTCTGCGAGAATATTGTCTTTTCACGAAATGTATTGGACTTCAAAATGATTGAAGTGTTTTTCCAATCTCCTCACTTCCCCCAGGTAATGAGCCATTATCTCACCGGAGGTGCTGTACTCCTTATTTACCTGGTTTACGACCAGCTATGAGTCTCCCTCACCATTAATCGACGGACTCCGAGGAATTTAGCTGCCCGAAGCCCTGCAAGAAGACCCTCATACTCTGCTGCGTTGTTGGTCGCAACAAACTGTAGTTGAAAGACAAACTTATGCTGTTCACCCTGAGGCGTAACTAAGACCACTCCAGCCCCCGAGTGTTGAAAACTACAAGGCCATCAAAGTACATTGTCCAATGATCAGGGCATTCCAATTCCTCGGGCGCCTGCACGGGTGGCTTAGGATTAGTCCATTCGACCACGAAGTTGGCCAGGACCTGAGACTTGACCGCAGTGCAAGGCGTGAAATAGATGTCGAATGCTCCCAGTTCAACAGCCCATTTGGTGATCCGACCAGATTTCTCCAGATTGCGGACAATATCCCCCAATGGAAAAGATGAGGGTACTGTGATCTTATGTGCTTGGAAGTAATATCGTAGCTTACAGGAAGCCATCAGTAGTGCGTAAAGTATCCTCTGGACCTCAGGGTATCACTCCTTAGGGCCATAAAGTACTTCGCTTACATAGTAGACGGGTCTGTGCACACCTTCTCTATCCGCGATCAGGACAGCGCTGACCGCGTGTGGTGTGGCCACCAAGTAGAGAAGTAGTGGTTCTCCCTTGTCGGGAGAAACCAAGACCGGCGGACTGGATAGATATGCTTTTACCTCCTGAAATGCCTTTTCGGCCTCATCGGACCATGTAAAGTTGTGATGTTTGCGTAGGGCTTTGAAGAACGGCAGCCCCTTTCACCTAGTCGCGATATGAACCGGCTTAATGCCGCCATGTGACCTGCTAGGCGCTAAACATCCTTGATGGTCGAGGGAGACCTCATCTGTTCAATAGCCCTAATCTTTTCAGGGTTGACCTCGATCCCTCTAGAACAAACAAGAAAACCAAGAAGTTTTCCTAATGAAACCCCGAAAGAACATTTCTCCGGGTTTAATTTTATTCCATATCGATTTAAATTACAGAAGGTTTCAGCAAGATCATCTAAATGAGACAATCTTTTTGAACTTTTTACAACCAGGTCGTCTACGTAAGCTTCAAGATTACGCCCCATCTGGGAAAGAAAGGTCTTTTGCATCAAGCGCTGGTACATGAAGCCTGCGTTCTTGAGACCGAACGGCATTCTCACGTAGCAGTAGGTGCCGAACGGGGTGATGAAGGTAGTCTTCTCTTCATCTTCTTCTGCCATGCTAATTTGATGATATCCTGAGTAAGCGTCCAGGAAACTCATCAGTTCGCAACCCGCAGTAGAATCGACCAGCTGGTCGATGCGGGGAAGGGGAAGTCATCCTTCGGATAGGCACTATTGAGGCTGGTGTAGTCGACGCACATGCGCCACTTGCCATTTGACTTGCGGACCATGACCGGATTTGCAAGCCATTCCGGATGATCGACTTCACGAATAAATCCGGCTTTTAGGAGTTTGTCCAACTTCTCTCGGATGGCTTCCTGCCGATCAACAGTAAAACGCCTGAGCTTCTGCTTTATTGGTCGCTGTCCAGGTCAAATTGCTAACCTGTGCTCAATTACTTCCCTTGGGACACCGGGCATCACTAGTACAGAAAAGCTTTCTTCTATCGATAAAAAAAACCCTTCTACTATCGGTTTTCGTACCGATAGAGGTAGACACGATAGAACAAGACAGAACATTTTCTATCAGTAAATAACCGACAGAAGAAATTAACAATTCTATCGGCATATTAAGAGTGTACCGATAGCAAACCCGTCGTAGTCTGACGATTAACGGTGGGAAAAGTACCACTATTCTAACGGTTAATTACATGATTACCGACAGGAAAATATTACTATTCTATCGGCACCTTATGATTGTACCGATAGAAAACCCGTCGTCGTCTGACGTTTAGCGTTGGGAAAAATACCGATATTCTAACGGTTAATTACAAGTTTACCGACAGAAAAAAGTTTAGCACTCTCTCGGTTGGAAAGGAGATTACCGATAGAAAAAATCTTAGTACTCTCTCGGTTGTGTATGAGTTCACCGGCAAGAAAAATCACACTCTTCTAACGGTTAATTATAAGTTTACCGATAGAAAAAACAACAGTAGTCTCTCGGTTGTGGATGAGTTCACCGGCAGGAAAAGTCACACTATTCTGACGGTTAATTTCAAGTTTACCGATAGAAAAATGGGTAGTAGTCTCTCGGTTGTGGATGAGTTTACCGATAGAAAATTTGTAGTAGTCTGTCGGCTGTGAATGAATTTACCGATAGAACATTCACATATACAGTACGTTATTTACATTCACAATACAGTACATTCACATATACAGTACAGATGCAATACATTGTAGATTGGATACACAATACAGTACAGATGCAAAGAAGGGTAAATTCACAGAACAGATTGACACATTAGACAGTTATTCACATTTATTCACATATATATGGACAAATACAAATTGCAATCCAATGTGGACATTTATTGACTTATATATTTATTCACATGTATATAAACAGTCTATGCACAGAGTACACGAAAAAGGGAAAATTATCATGGCGGATGGTTGGGCGCAACTTCCTCCATGACATATTGAGCCCAGATTTGTCGAAGATCTCTAATCTTTGCATTTTCGTATGAGTCTTTCGACATGGCGATCTGCAAGCATGTGTGAATACTTACTAACTAACTTCCTAATTTAGAACGTGACATCCAATTTTCAAATTTGAGTTAGCTATCGATGCTTACCTGGGGGAATTGGGCAAAGTTTGTCTGCACTAGGTCGTACATGTAGCGCAACACATAAAACCCGCATTCCCACAATTGCGGCTGCTGATGGCACTGAGATAATTGCATATGCGAAGATATGTTAGCTATTGTTTCCATAAACTAATTAAGCATAAACAAAAAGTCTCGTGAGTATCTCATATTCTTTCCAAGCTAGTAGGGAGCCCTGCGGTGCGGCATGCCTCCCTCTAGCGGACACATATTTATCAAAAGCCCTGCATTTCAGTTAGTATTGCCAGTTAATGTATTATCATTAGCTAGTGACGTGAAAATTTAAATCAAACATATAAGTTACTTACGCCTCCATATTACCCTTGACCACATATTCGATCGATAATCTGTCACGCATCGAATCGAGGTAGTACACCTCGTTCCTCGGCGGACAGATCACGATGAGGATCCAGTGGCCCTGCATTGTACGTAAAAGAGGACCGCTAGCTCAAAGTATATCTCAGGTGTAACATACAAGATCGAGTTAAATTAGTACAAAATGCACTAACCTTTGGTGGTACGGCACCAGAATGAACTCCCTGTCCTGCTGCACCATCAGCGCCTTGGATATGTACTGCTCAGCATGCGCGGCGTCGTGCTCTAGCATCGTGACGCTTATTTTCTCTGGGTCGAGGAAACCCACCTTGTCACACGCAGCCTCCGATGCTAGCCTGTACATGCACCTGCATGCAGAGGACGACATTAGTATTGCACAGAAAGTTACTACATTTCAAATGAACTACAATAATGCAGAGTTAGCAAACAGAGTTAGAAAACAGCAATACATAGCATCAGCAAACTCACAGGACTCCAGTCCGTATGATGGACATATCGAGCTCCCACCAGTTGTAGAGCTCGAACAGATCCTCGTGTGCCACGGATATACTCCCGGGCTCACAGTGGAACTGCCCAGGCCTGTAGGGAACTAAGAAGTTCAGATTGCGCCGAGCTCGGTGTAGGTACCACTCGTGGAGGTCTCTGGTTGATCGATCCAATTTGCGCAAAGCTGCCTCCGACATAAGTGGGAACCCGTTCCTGAACCTCTCCGGCTGTCCCTGTCACCCTTTTCCCTTGCCTTTGCCCTTGCCTTTTGCCGCGGACTGAGCTCGTACCTTCGAAGGCAAGGGAGAGGTGATGGCGGCTTCCTTCCGAGGTGAAGGCGTGGATGCGCTGGGTGGGGTCGAGGCCGTCTTTGATGTGTCCAGGGTCGCACGAGATCGGGCCTCATGCCCCGAGCTGGGGGCGCAGTCCCCTGGTAGCCCAGCGGCAGGCCACTTCAATTAATGAGCACGTATGTTAGATTATGCAAGTTGAGTGTACTGAGTAGGATGTAATCTAAAATGTGTAGGATTTACCGATTGTATTAGAAGACACTTCTTGGGCCACTGTACGTAGGAGCCCACAGCCTCAGCAAGTGTCTGCAGTTCCTCTGTTGGGACTGGCAACGGAGAATCATTGTAGCCCGGCATGGCCATGTCCACCTGTACCTTTGCGAACCCCAACCGCAGAGGTACAGAGTGGACCCGGACATCCGGCCCAGACGGATATACGAAGCCGTGTCCAACCACTTCCTGCCCGGCGCCTACGTGATTCTGTAGGATGCAGCCCTCCGGCTTCTGCAAATTTGTAACAATTAAAACAGGTTAGCGAAACAACTCTAACAGAATGGGAGTGGCATCAACTTAAGTGCACAGATGAAGGCTTGCAGTACCTCAAGTAGATCCACTGGATCCGCGAGTACCTTCGAAGCGCAACTGCTTATTCGACCCCGCGGGGTACCGTCGTCCTGGGGATCCGCATCTGCACTCTTGGCCAGCAATGCTTCTCTCAACCGTGCAAACTCTTCCCTCAGTTGTGCGACCTCAGACTGCACCTCAGCCCGTATCTCAGCCCGCATCTCCGCCCGTATCTCCCCCCGTACCTCAGCCCGTATCTAATCGGAGAGGTCAGCTTCCTTTTCCTTCCAGGAGCGGGCCTTCTTCCTCGGTGGAGCCGGATCTACGAAACCGGCCTTCTACGACACAATGGCTCCCACGGCCTGTGTCCGCCCGGGATGCTCCTTATTTCCTAGAGCCCGGGTGAGGATGTCGTTCTCCCTCTGCGGGGTAAACAATCCCTCCGCTGCCTCCTTCTCAAAAGAGATCTGTTACATTTAAAGGTACCTTGTGAGACAGATTGCCTTATATACACTTGTGCGCACACAGTTTACGAGGTTAGCCAACTTACCATTCGCCTCACAACGTCGGCGTCCCCAGGGGTTGCAAACTGCACAGACCCCATGGACGACACGGACCCCCTCCCCCTCCACCATCGCTTGCACCTCTCATCCCGGATCTCGGAGAGCGGCAACTCAGGGGTGTCGATGACAGGATTTTGCTCGTCTTCCTTCTTCCACTGCTCCTCCTTCCCCGCATAGCCCCGGGATCCGAGCCGATGCGGGTGGTCGTTCCTCTTCTGGATCGCCCTATTCTTCTCGCTAAGGGCCTTGAACTCCTCAGTCCCCTTCTGCTTGGTGAATTCCTCCCATACCTCCTCCGATATGAAGGGGTACTTCTCGCAAGGAGATTTCCCCGCAGCGAGAAAGTTACTGACGAGCCAGCTCTTAAAGGTTTTCCATGTTCCGTTCATGTCCTTCAAGCAGGCAATCCTAGGTGTATCGTCGGGGATGTTCCACTTAGCCTGTTTCCGAAAAATGCATACAATTAATCACGAGTTAGTTAAACTTTAGTATAAGCCAAGAGAACGTGATTACGAAAGAGTTCAGCGATTTTAGTTAATTTAACCTTCACTTTGGCCCACAACCTATCGCTCTCGTCCGCCGTCACGTCCTTCCAGCTCTGGACGGTGATCTTCACCCTTTCTTTCGCCAACAGCCCAACGTAGGTCACGTACCTCCCAGCATTCTTTCCAATCGGCCTCCCAAATTGGTTGAACTCACAAGAAAGATCCGTGCGTTTGGCCAAACGCCCCAACGTCGTCGCGCCTCGCCCCACCCTCTTGCGCTAGGATGTAACATCTGCATCTTCAGTAGTTACGATGGGGTTGGCCCTAGTCGAACCACTAGTACCATCCGATGAAGACGACGACATGTCTTCCCCTACAAAACCATCAACAAACCATATGGCAATTAATTCGCCTTGGAGTTCCATAACTCAACCCAGGACTGGAGACTAACTAGGGCGGCAAAAGGGAAAATAATACAAAAAGAAAGACATGCATAAATTACTTCCTGAACTGTTTAGAAATATTTTCTATCGGTAAACACATGAGCTGCCGATAGACCATAACAATTACCTCCACAAAAGACAATTTTTCTATCGGCAAACCCGTGAGATACCGATAGAACATAACAATGTTCTCTACATATGGAATTTTGTTGACAAGCCACCATTCACTTTCATCACATAACATTCTCGATGATTTGCTATACTAATATTCATGGGCCAGCATTATTATTTCACACGTAAATATGCACACAAGCATCTAAGTGTCACTGTGCATAATCTTTAGCCTGTATGTGAGTCATCAGGACTTCACATCTATTAGGTTGGGAAAAGTCATGTATAGGCATTTGAAACATATACATCGAAGACCCATCCACATTGCCATATATTCATACCAAGTGAGTAAAAATTCCCAACCAAACTAGTACATTGCATGGCTCCTGTCCTTCCAGATCCAAATTAAGTTTTACTACTTGTGCAGAAATATTTTCTATCGGTAAACACATGAGCTGCCGATAGAATATGTGTAAGAACACCTCCAACATATAATGTGCATTACATGGCAGTTGGATACAATTGATCACACATACAACAGTTAGATAAGTTAAAATCTCAAAATAGATTCATTACAGCACTGGAACATATTATGTAAACCCTAATTTAAATCAACATTGCCTGCGGAATGTACATAATCCAACACAATAGGGAACCCTAGTGTAATTGTAAAACTCAAAGAATTAGTACGTGCAAAACACTAGGATCAAATAAGGAAGATGCTGGAAATAGAACGACGAATTAGGGTATTTACGGCGGCGTTCAGTTCTGGTGATGGAGAGGCAGTGTAGAACGCAGCGGCGGCCGGCGAAGGACGAAAATAAGAACCGGTGGCAGTGGAGAACCAGTGTCCAGCCGGCGATCATCGTGTGGGAGAAAGGAAGTGAGTGGTCACAGCGGAGGTTGTGGTTTTCTTCGCTCTCGAAGAGATGCAGTGCTCTAAGGTGGAACTCTTCGAGTGGAGGGAAACTCAAGGGCCGTGTACGAGTAATAAAGTAGTGGAGGAACTTTTCTATCGGTACAAAAATATGATACCGATAGAATTATGTAATTTTCTATCGGTACAACAAAATATTACCGATAGAAAAAGTAAATTTCCCGGAAAAATATTTGAAGTAGTGGATGCCTTTTTCTATCGGTATAAACAATAAAATCCCATGAGACCAATTTTCCCCAGAAAAATTTTTTAATTAAGTGCTTGAGATTATAGTATTGGGTGCCCTTTTTCTATCGGTAAAAACAACAAAATACCGTCAGAGTAATGAAAAGGTACACACAATTTAACATCAAACAGACCGTGGTTGAAAGCTACAGAATGATAAAGAAAGAGGGAAGATAGCCGGAAAATTGGAAAATTGACATAAAAAGAAATTGTTCATTCATTGTTGTTTTATCACTTACAAAAAAAAATAAAACCCAAAATGCTAGGTCAAGGGGTGGTCTTAGCCCTGGCTGCATGTAGAATAGAGTCAATTAGACTTGCAGCTAGGACGCAGGACTCCACTAGCGACAAGTTGTCCCTAGGATCAACTACTACCGCGTCGAGAAGGCCTGCGACCTCCCTCAGCTTCGCTATGGTATCCTTCATAGTCAAACCGCAGCCAGCGATGGTCATATCCGCGGCTTTCCTCTCCTCGCGAAGATGCCTCGTCCTCGCCCTAGCATTGTCACCATCCGTCTTCATGCGCTTAATGCGCTGGAAGAGATCGTCAAGGTCAAGCCGTAGCTGAGTGTGCTTGTCTGTAAGAAGCTTGTGCTCCTCCTAGAGGGCCCTCAGGTCGGCCTTCACTTTGGCAGTGTCTTCCACGGCTCCCATTCCCTGTGCAAATCAACAGGTCAAGAATGAACTGAACATGGATTAACAATACAGGGGTAAACCGAGGAGATTTAGAGTTCTTACCGGGGAGGGCGTGGCTGACGATCCCATGGAGGTTGCCATTGTGAAAGAGAAGATGAGGAGTCGAACAGTTCGAGAATTAGAAAAACAACAAAATACCGCGACGCATGGCGAGGTACTTATAGAGTTTCCAAGGCGACGCATGGCGACACGGTTGAGAATTCAAAGCGCCAGAGTATTCTTCTATCGGTAAAAACAGGAAAAAACCGTCAGACAACAACTACCGTGAGACTAACGAATTTATTCTAACGGTAAAATAGAATAATACCGATAGAAAAAGTAAACTTTTCGAAAACTTTTGAAGTGCCTGAGACACATGAAAGTAGCGGATGTCCTTTTCTATCGGTAGAAATAACAAAATACCGTCAGAAAAAAGGGATTTTTGCATAGCTTAATTTGAAGAAGCAAGAGGCTGCGATGAGATTTTTGCAAGTGCTATTTGAAGGGAAGAATTAAGTATTTACAGGATAAAGGTACTGTACATGTTAGAACTCATGCTGTGGAGTAAAATTGAGATATATTAATGCTGTGAACTAGCTTATCATTAAGTTCTAAAGAAAAATGTACTGCCTGATGTATTAATGATAAGTTCCTCACCTTGCTGCAGAACTTGTGGGCTGTTTGCTTGGCATTTATCCCTGAAATAGAAATTAATCATCAATGGTTCTCAACCCATAATCCTTCTTCGTGGTCATCTCGCAGATACGTTGTTTCGTCGATATCTTCAGTACAGATAGATTGAATGTCCTCTAAAAATGGAGGTATTTCATCGAATTGGTTATACTCCTCTTCGTCGACAACATCTTCGACCCCAACAATACGTCTCTTGCTGTGGAGGACAACATGCAAGTTTGGATTGGCCGGGTCAACGATGTAGAATACCTGTGTGGCTTGCTTTGCAAGTATGAATGGATCGTCTTGGTGTCCGACTCTACCAAGATCGACGAGAGTAAACCCGTAACTGTCAACTTGAACACCTCGAGGGATTTCGACCCATTGGCATCGAAACAGGGGAATCTTAAGTAATCCGTAATCGAGCTCCTATATTTCGTCAATAGCACCGTAATATGAGTTCAGTGTCACTCCGCTACATTGCGTGCTACTCTTGGCGTCTTGAGCTCTTGTGTAAAATGAATACCATTGATGTCGTACCCCTGCCAAGTCCCCACAGTGAATCTTGGGCCTCTAGCCAACCATGTCACAGTTTCACTTACGGAGCCCTCGGCAGCTCGCGTGACTCTTTCTTGGATCCACTCAGCAAATTTCCTGTTATGTTCTCTGCTAACCCAAACGTCTGACTTCGAAGGATTCTGTGACCGTAACATTACCTTGTGCTCGTGTATGTATGTCTCGACCTCCGTCATGTGTTGTAAGACCCAAAAATGTGATTTTGCGTACACATCACGAGCGGGGACGATAGCTTTGAATCCAATCGTTCCGATTCCCTGAAGCCTACCCTCGTGTCGGGACCTAGGAACGCCAATTGGGTCAACCCCGGCCATATAATCTGTGCAAAATTCAATCACCTCCTCGGCGGCATAACCTTCCATGATACTCCCCTCGGGTCGACGACAAGTCCTTACGTATCCCTTCAATACACCCATAAATCTCTCAAATGGATACATGTAGCGCAGGCACACGGGTCCACAAAACTTAATTTCTCTGATAAGGTGAACAATCAGATGGACCATAACATCAAAAAAGGATGGAGGGAAATACATCTCGAGCTGACAAAGAGTTGTAACCACGTCGCATTGCAAAGCGTCCAATCCATCGGGATCAATTACCTACGAGGACACACTTGCGCCAAATATTCATATCAGAAAAATCTTCTAATTAAGCACCACAGATGGAGGTATTGAACTTATAGTACGAGTGCATGTACTTACCTTGCAAGATATTGCGTTGAAGAAATAACATAGGTTTGTGATTGTCTCTCTGACTTTAACGGGGAGAATGCCTCTGATAGCAATGGGAAGCATTTGTGACATCAGGACATGACAGTCGTGGGACTTCGTGCCAACCAGTCTTAGGTCCTTCATGGACACAAATTTTTTCAAGTTCGCGGAGTACCCACATGGAACTTTAACACCGTGCAGGCACCGACAGAGATCTGTTTTTTCGCTCTTGGACAACGTATAGCAGGCCGGAGGGAGGTATGTACGCTTTCCATTCTCTAAAGGTGCAAGCTCAGTCCTTATCCCCATTTCCACCATGTCACGACGAGCTTTCACACCATCCTTTGCCTTTCCCGGAATGTTCAACAACAAACCAATCAAACTGTCACAGACATTTTTCTCTACATGCATGACGTCAATGCAATGTCGAACTTGTAAGTGCTCCCAGTACGGTAGATCCCAGAGAATCGATCTCTTCTTCCAAACATTTTTTTTCTCGAGATTTAGAATGCTTACCGAACTCAACTTTGATGTCGTTCACGCGCGAGTAAATCTCCTTACCGGTCAGAAACACTGGAGCTGATCCCTTCTCAGGCTTCCCGTTAAATGATTTCCTCTTCTTACGGTACGTGTGATGCACCGGAAGAAACCTGCGGTGACCCATGTACACTGTTTTCTGGCAGTTTCGCAGCCACATGCTCTCAGTTTCATCTAGGCAAATAGGGCAAGCCTTGGCTCCTTTCGTACTATACCCCGACAAATTGCCATAGGCCAGAAAATCATTTATGGTGCAAAATATCAGGGCCCGCAAGATGAAATTCTCTTTCTTGTATGCATCCCACACCTGCACACCCTCGCTCCACAATTTCTGTAAGTCCTCGATTAAAGGCGCTAGAAACACGTCAATATCATTTCCGGGTTGTCTGGGTCCTGAGATTAGTAACGCCATCATGATGTACTTGCGCTTCATGCATAACCAAGGAGGAAGATTGTAGATGCATAAAAGAACTGGCCAAGTGCTGTGCCGGCTGCTCATATTACCATGTGGGTTCATACCATCTATACTCAGCCCGAACCTTACATTCCTAAGTTCGCCGCTGAACTCAGCAAATGTTCTGTTGATGTTTCTCCATTGAATAGAATCAGCTGGGTGTCTCAGTTTTCCGTCTTGTTTCTGGGCTTCAGCATGCCAACGCAAGTGCTTCGCGACTTTCGGATTTGCAAACAGCCGCTTCAATCTAGGTATCACAAGCAAGTACCACACAGTTTTTGCCGGGGGTCCTTTCTTTACCTCGTGACGTTCACTGTCAATCCGGTCCCTACACGTATACCTCGATGCGCCGCATCTTGGACAAACATGCAAACTGGAGTACTCGTTACGGTACAACACACAATCATTTGGGCATGCGTGTATTCTTTCGATTTTCATTCCCAACGGACACAACAGTTTTTTGGCTTGGTAAGTAGATCTTGGCAACTCATTTCCCTCTGGAAGCATGTCCGCTAGAAGATCTAATAGTGCCATGAAACTCTTATCACTCCAACCGTTTCCTGCCTTCAAGTTATATAATCTCAGCACAGAAGACAGTTTTGTAAATGTTGCACATCCAGGGAACAGAGGCTTCTCAGAGTCAGCAATCAGTTTCTCAAATTCACAGAAGTCATTTTCGTTGTAATCTTCCTCTACATCACGTAACATCTCATCTAGATTGTCATCATCATCATCTACATGCACATCGGAATGAACATTACCAAAATTTGGATGATCATCGATATTATTGCAATCCACATCCGAGTCGTGCTGATTGGTAGTAGTGGTGCTTGTTTCCTCAAGATCTTCGCCATGCCATATCCAACGGGTGTATCACGCGTTAAAACCACGACGAATCAAATGACTCTTAATTTGATCAGAGTTGCTAAACCTCTTCAAGTTCATACAATCTGTACAGGACAGAGCATATTTTTCTCTCCCTTCCTCTCCTTTTGTTGCTCAGCAAATTTAATAAACTCATTCACACCATCCAAATATTCAAGAGTAGTACGTTTTATTCCATACATCCAATATTTCCTGTCCATCTACAATTAACAAAATTTAACGAGTAAGCCATGCATGAAACCTGCCCGATTAAGTTATGTATATATACATGTACAGCCTCTTACAACAGATACATGTGTTGAACCCTAGCCTGACGAAATTAACACTAATTAACCTAGCTAACTACAAAATACAAGCTAGTTAGCTCCTAAAATATGACGCATTTCCAGCTACCAAGCTCCCAAGCTTAGAGGTACAAACTTGGAACTACACAATACAGCTAGCTTGCAAGTAGAGAGGAAGAGAGATCTAGAGGGAGAGAGAGATAAGTGTCGACAATTAAGCGTATCTTAAAGAGAGGGGCGCAATCAACTTCCCTCCAGCCTGCGCTGATCACCCTAGCAGTGTAGCTGGAACTTTCGTCACAAACAGAGGGACACAGAGTGCAACAGAACAAATTAAAGAGCAGCTCAGCAATGCACGAGTAGGGTTTTCCTTATAATAGACATTTTTCTAACGGTAAATACATGAAATAACCGTTAGACTAACTTAAGTAATTTGCCGCTCACATATTCTATCGGTAAAAACACACACATACCGTTAGAGAATGTACATTACCGAGCAAGTACAGGACTTCTTCTTTCGGTAAATATGTGTATTGACCGTTAGATCATGCATGACACAGCACGTACATGAGTTTTTCTATCGGTAGATATGTGTACGAACCGTTAGATGATGCATGACACACGAGCAAGAGTTTTTCTATCGGTAAATATGTGTATGTACCGTTAGAATATGCATGACTGAGCAAATATATGTGTTTTCCTATCGGTAAATATGTGTACTTACCGTTAGAGGAGGTACTGGTACCAAACTGGGACAAACATGCACATGCCATTTCTCACATTCAAGGAATCATATCAATGTAACATCAAACAGATCTTACATCAAACGGATCTTAACTAGAAGATAAAGAAATATATTTCAAGAAATGATAATTTGTGGATTAACTAAGAGACACAAAAATACTTTTCTTAGGTAATTGGGACTTCATCTTGCCAAAGAAATTACACATGCCAGTTCACAAATTCAGGTACAAACATACACATGCCAATTCATAAATTCAAGTGCATGTCTGAAACAGCAGTACAGATACACACCTACCTACCAATACAATTAAATACACAAATACTCCCTGCACATTCAAGTTCATGTCCTAATTAGCAATACATGATACACAAATATACAACAATATACAAATACAACAATTCACACATTCGATGTATATTAGAAAAGCCACGTCTGAAATTAACAACAGATCACGACGAGGACCCAGTGGCCCATACATTTTACATAAAAGAAAACCTTTGCAGGTTGCCACAATGCAACTACCGACTACAAGTTCGACCTGATACATCACAAATCCATTCATCCAAAACAGCAAATGTCTGAACCACATTGGACTTAACCGTAGGAGTTCAGTTCGAAGACGCCCGAGGAGCTGGAACTGCCGTCGACATACATTTGTACGTATTGGTGATTTCCTCATAATCAAACTCGATCAACTAAACTCAACTCAACTCAACTCCATTAACAAAAAGAACCTACCTTCCAAGATGTTGTTCTGTGTAGTGATGGTGTAGAATGGCTGTGCAAATAACAACAATTCTTCTTCTCCAAGCAGGTAAGCATCTGGCCACAAGCTGGTGCATGCAAAAAAATGTAAGATGCTTTCTATAGGTCCTGATTTGAGAAACACGCCGGGCTTAAGGATCTTCTCGACCGAGCCAACCAAGATCTCGCCCTTCACGTCCTTCCAGCTCTCGACGGTGATCTTCACCGTTTCTTTCGCCAACAAGCCAACGTAGGCAACGTACTGCGATGAAGAACCGTGAAATACGTTGCCCCTCATGAGCATCATCCAAGGACCTGAACAGATCATAATCATATTGAAAAGAAGACACATCAAAATGAAGGATACAAAAAAAGCAGAATTATTGCCATAATCGGATTAGAATAATCTAACAATATTGCAGAAATTTTACGTACCTTCCTTGGGATGCCGAAGTCTAGAGGGCGTCGATGGAGGTGCGGAGGTGCAGCGGTCCCCTGTAGAGGTGCGCCGGCCGTTCATGGAGCTTACGGGTTACGACTACGAGCCCCAGATGAATTGTGAGAATGAAAGAGACATACCCGTGTATTTATACAACTATATATTTTCTATCGGTACAAAAACAGCATACCGTTAGTAATAAAAACATCTGTAGAAGGCGAATGGTTCTATCGGCACAATACATATTACCGATAGGAATTTTTGTACATACTCTATCGGTGTGTACGTACATTCCCGATAGAATGTTACAAGTTGTAGAAGGCCAACAGTTGTAAGATATTTTTTCTATATTCTAACGGTATAAACATTCATTACCGATAGAATATTACAAGTTGTAGAAGGCCAATAGTTCTAAGATATTTTTGCTATATTCTATCGGTATAAACATTCATTACCGATAGAATAAAACTATTTGAGACGAACAGTTCTAAGCAATTTTCTATATATTCTAACGGTACAAGAATCCATTACCGATAGAATAAAAATATTTGTAGAAGGCCAACGGTTCTATCGGCGCACTACATATTGCTGATAGGAATTTTTAATATACTCTGTCGGTATATTCATACAGTACCGATAGAATAAGTCTAGTTGTAGAAGTCGACTAGTCCTATCGGCGCACAACATTCTCCCGTCAGTACTTATGCTGATGAGACCATGTACATCATGGTCTCTTCTAACGGCAAATTTGTTCATCACCACTAGAGTAAATCATACTGCTTCTTCTATCGGGAAGTTTCTTACAAACCGATAGGAAAAATAAACCCGATGGCCTTTATGACCTCGAGGCACATTTTCTATCGGTTTTCAACTAAATCGCTAATAACCAATAGAAGATAGGGGTTAGTAGACTGCATTTCTGTACTAGTGCATGTCAGATGGTTTCCACGCAAACACATCTGCGTTAGCCCGGAGGAAAGCAATGAGCTCGAGTTCATATTTCTCATCCAGGCCTTATCCAACCCGAATTGTCTTGGACGGATTATCTGGGTACAATGGAACTAGTTTGGCTGTTTCATCTGGTCGAGGTGCAGCCTTGATTGTATCAGTAGACACTGTGGCGATCTGAGGGGAAGTTGGTCTACCATCTCCAGGGATAACCGATCACACGTTAATGCCACGTTGCGACTACCTCGGACCGAGATAACACCCTTGGGACCAGGCAACTTGCCGCACTGATAAGCATAGTGCGTAGCCATCATAAATTTAGCAAGAGTTGGCCTGGTAGGACATCACTTCGTCCCCGTTGGCGTCTCTTAGCCCGCAAGCCTGTTCCTTAGTTGGTAAGGTCGGCATAGGTCCAACCCCCTGGTAGAAGTCATCCAACTACTTCAACCAACTCCTGCAATTCTTGAGGTCGTGACCTGTGGAGTTGTGGAGCGGACACCACTTCTTGCCTTCCTGCGGGTTAGTCGACTTCTCCGGCTGGTCGGCACTACGACCACCAGAAACAGTTTTATTTTTAAACGAAGGTTTGTTACCTTTGGCAGATGGAGACTTCTCTGCGACTGTGACCTCTCGGTACTGTCCAGACTCCTTTTTGACTTCTTCGACCTCCCGCCTGATGAAGATTCTGGCTTCTTGCTAGAATCCTCTCTTTTAACGTCCTTGAGACTTGGTTGAGGCGGTAGGTTACCTTTATCAACCATCCGATTCCATTCAACAGCCTCCGCTACGACGGAATATCGATCGGCCATATCAAAGAGATCGGCCACTAATCGAGGAGGATGGATGACCAAAATCTTCGGTGAATCTTCGATATCGAACGGCGTGTTTGAATGCCCTAATAACGGAGCTATCAAATATGTTCGGGATGGTGTTTCCCACCCTGACAAATCTCTTGACAAACTGACGAAGGGTTTCGGTCGAAGTTTGTCGTAATCGATGGAGGTCGTCCTCTTTACCTGGCTTCTGATAACAATTTTGGAAATTGTTGAGGATGGCATCACACAACATTTCCCAGTTATAGATCGAACCCTCAGGTTGATTGAACAACCAGGTTCTTGCCGGTCCTTCGAGGACTGCAGGCAGATAGTTGGCCATGACCCGATCATCGCCGCCTGCTGCCTGGATGGTAGTAATGTAGATTTGGAGGAACTCGGACGGATTCTGAGTCCCATCAAACCTCTCTATGGCCCCTGGTTTAAACTTGTCTGGCCAAACGATTGCACGAAGGCCAGGCGAGAAAGCTTTACAACCAACATAGGGACCGTGAATTGACCTGCGGCTCTCGACCTGATCGCGGGCGACCTCACGCAAAGGAGAAGTCACTCGTGGTCCCAAGCGAGAGTGGACAGGAATTCGTTCCCTATCACGAGAATCCTCCTCCCATCTGGCTTTGTCCTGTCAAGACGGGACGGGTGGCGGGCGACTCCGTATACCTGAACTAGAGTTAGAGTACTCTCGGTTATGGGAACGTGTCGCTGACCGGGAAGAATCCGTTGGGGTCGCCTCATATGCTACCTCGTCTAACCTCTCCGCCAGGATTCTGGTGAAGGCCGGTTTCTGCGCATCTGTGACCGTAGGAGAAAAATTACGCAGGACCTCTGCGATAGATCGAAGCCGGCCATGCGTACTTCTCCTAAGGGCACTAGGTGTTACCGTTTCTTTGTCCGCCGGGAAACGCTCCGGGGGTAAGGATGGTGTCTGGTCGCATCTGTGACCACGTGACCATCGGGAAGAACTCGGAGCAGCATCGTAACGAGCCTGCGCATTTTGAAGAGCCTCTAGGGCTGTTCTGCGAAGTTCGTTGTCTTATTGCTCGCGATCTTGATCTTCCTTTTGTTTGCGTTCCTATTCTTCCCTAGCAGCCCGTTGATCGGGATTTTCTTCCGATAAGGCAGAGAACTGTCTAGGGAGCGAGGTTGCCAACAGAGAAAACATCTCCGTTTGTTCCGAGTCAGACTCGAAATCAAAGAGACGATGAAGGTTATCAGGGTCAAACCTCCCAAGGCTAATCTCCTGGTCAACATCGTTCTTTCCCTCAGCCGGGTCGTACGATGGATAGGATTCAACCTCTAATGCATTAAGAACCTCAGTAGGTTCCGGTTCTACGTCGGTCGCCTCCTAGTAAATAGACATGACCTGAGTGGTCAAATCGACCTCCGGGATGTCTTCGCTTCTGGTTTCCTCCATCGGAACAAGATCACTAGGTGAAGGCATCAGGATGTGGGCATAATCCTCGAGATCGAAGTTGTTCTCAGAATCATACGCTCCAGCCATGGTTCAACGAACCTCCAGATAGAAATCAGGATGCCTTGAGAAAGGCCCCATGGTGGGCACCAGCTGTCGACGATTCGGACTCGGGTCCTTAGTGGAACTTATGTAGAATTTTGTGAGTTGTGAGACCTTTCAGGGTGCCCCTCAGGGAAGGGATGATGAACCAAAGTTAGTTGAAGCACAGAGAGTTTTATACAGGTTCGGGCCCTCGATGGTGAGAGTAACAGCCCTACGTCCTGTTGGGATTGCACTATGTGTAAGAAAAAAGGTTTATAAGGTTGTGGAAAGGATCTTCACAAGCGAAGATCTTTCCCGTGTGGTTATATAAAAAACTACTAAAGTGGCCTATGAAAGCTAGTAGATTTAATCCAATGTCTTCTGTTGATCTCTTGATCTCATGATCTCATGATCTCACGATCCCCGTTTGATGCATTGGCTTACCCTTTTATACTGGTCGAAAGGGCGTCAAGGCATAACGGCTTCGAGCAGTTGCTCGGGTGCAGTTTTGGCAATTGCACTTAACCTCCATGCAGGCTTAACACATGAAATTAAGGAATAACTGCACATATTAACCTTCTGACGGTTGTCTCCGCACGTGGAGGAATCTTCGGGATACTTGGGATATGCTTGTTGTAAGGTCTAAGTAACCCCACGTCTCCTGGTCAAGGGTATTCTGACCGCGCGTTGCTCGCAATCATCTGACCGCGTATTATCTGCGACCTTCTATCCGCACATCGTACACGGGCTTCTGACCGCGCACTATCTGCGGCCTGATCGCGTAGAACCTGCGACCATGTGTCCACTCTTCCCAAGACAGCTTGAGATCACATCAACGGACACTCACCTGGTTCGAATCTATCTTGAACCAGACGTGTATTTATTCTGAACTAGCTCGGGTAACAATCCTCGTCAGTCGCGGTGTCCTGCTCGGTTATTCCCACTCCTGTCGGTAGGAGTGGAGTGCTCACCGCCCCAGGATTGGCAGGAGTCACTTCGAGGCAGACAGGGGGGATGTCTTCTTCCTGTACGGGTATAACTTAGTGGATGTACATAGACGAATAATAGTATTCAAGACTGTGAGAAATCTTACCGCAGTCACCCCTTCTGTCTGGAGGGGAGGTGTTGCAAATCGTGAAGCTTCCTGGGCTTCAGGTATTGGGGTTTCACCCGCAACCACAAGGTTATCAGTGGTCGCGGGGCCCGCTGCAGTCGTCTCTGACCCTACGGGCGGAGACAAGACCTCGCTGGACGAGGGAGCGATCGTCTTCCTCTTACAACAGATCAGAGGGACGTCATCCTCCTCGTCCTCACTCCCTTCACCCTGTACGACAAAGAAGTAATTCCAGTTCGTACCTGGGGTAACAGGGGGCATTGAGTATCTTACCGCGGCTCTCTTCGCGGTAAAGGGAGTCTGTTGCGAGGAGGCCTCTCCCAGAATCTTCTTGGACTTCTTGGGAGCAGGTTCCTTCGCCCCGCGCTTCGAAGAGATCTTCTTCACCCTCTTCAGAGCCGGTTTCCCCAAGTGACCAACGTCCTCGGTTGGATGAGTCACCTCAGCAAATTTCCCTAGGAGCTATGTCGTTCCAAATGTTCGTATTAATGCAAAATGTGTGAATGATCTACAAACGAAGCTTGCTGAGAAAGCCCATACCTTTCGGCGCTCCTGTTTGAGATCATCGCTGGCATTAATCAGGCTCTGGGGCCGAGGTGATCCCCTGGTTCCCTCCACATCGGCGCTATACGCCTTGAGGAGGTAATTTGTCCGCTTTTCAATTTCGGACAAAGGCAGAGCTGCATCACAAGCAAACAGGTTAGCAAATACGACATTTCAGAAGAAATGTACATTTTTGTTGACTGGAAGACGTACCGTTATTATAGTCCAAGGTGCTATCAGCCATGGACTGGATTTCCCAAGCCGGATAAGCCCTTTTACACAGGGGGCTCACCCAGTTCTTCACAAAGTCGCGAATGATATCGCGAGCAGTTAGTCCCCGCTGGACTAAGTGAAGGATCACTTGGGCCTGTTTCTTCTGCTCCGCGCTCAGAGCAGGAAGAGAATCCAACTCGCTGGACTTCTCTAGCCTGGAGTTCTCAAACCACAACCCACTCTCCGACGGAGGGGTGCAGCAGCACCACTTCTGGTACCAACCGTGAACGGAGTCTCGGAGGGGTGGGAAGGGATACTCTTTCTTCTCCTTTATCCGGAAGTAAATACATCCGGCGGCATTGGTGCTATTCGACCATGCCGAGTAGTAGAATAGTCGGAAGAGCTCCACACTTGGAAGCACTCCAACGAAGGCTTCGCACAAATGCTGGAAAATCGCCAGAATCAGGACAGCATTCGGGTGGAGATTCACCAACTCCAACCCGTAGTGCTCCAAGATTCCCTTCAAGAATCGGCTCTCAGGGAATCGGATCCCGCAACGCAGGTATTCCTCAAAAACCAGCAACTCGCCCTCTTGGACGATTGGGGTTTCTTGATCCTTCTCCGCGGGCCGCCAGTTGATTAGCAGCCGCAGAGGAAGGATCTCTTCTTTCTCTAGCGCCATCAGACTCTCCTGTGTGTGGTAAACAAATCGGCTCTAGGACGCCATTTCTTGAAAAAGATCGGAAGGAAAGGTGGCGACTTTGGAGGCGATGGAGGATGAGGAATGAGGGTTTTGTGCGGCGGAAGTCCTAAGGCAAGTTTCTGGTTGTGTGGCTTCCTCAGGAAGCTACCTGCTCCTATTATATGCCCGAGGCAACATTCCATTGAATACTTTATTCATTTCCCATAATGGATTCCTTCTCTCGGGAGACCCGCTATGCACTCCCCACAGTGAATCCGAAACGAAAAGTATTTTTATAATCTTTGTTTCGAATTCAGGGGCTAGGGTGTACATAAGAACGTGAAAATGTTGCAAAAATTTTCGGAGGAAATTATCCTTCATGTTTTTTGTAAGTTAAATTTTCATGTATTGATCACAATGTGTTTCTGTGATCACTTTAAAGTTTGCATTTTGATCACAATGCTATTCTGTGATCATTGCAAATGGATAATCGCAACATAGACGGTTATCATCCGGTCAAAGCATTATGTTGTCACAACTTCAGTTCTGACCACTATGACAATTCTGATCGGATTTCGGTTCTGATCGCGGTTTTGGTTCTGATCGCAGTACCAGAACTAATCGCGGTGTGACTCATTAATGCATTTCTGCTCGAAAGACTTGTTATCTCGGATTTGCCTGTGTATGAGTGGTCGTGAAGACATTACTTATGACCATATTTTCGCACAGAGATTATAAAGAGTCTTAACTCAAATCAACTCTTATAATTCTTCTCAAGAAGGAAAGTTATGTAAGGAAAAAGAGATCTTTATTTCTGACAATCCTTGCATACAAAAGGGATACAGGCGACCAGAGCATCAACCTGATCCGAGAGGAGTTTACAAAGTTCTCCTAGGGACATATTGGTATCAGTAGGATCTACACTGACCACCCCAAGAGAACTGGCAACTCCTCTAAGCCTATCTACATCATCCCAAATCAGAGAAGCACTACCATCCTTGATCGAATCGAAGAGTTCTCGCTGTTGTCGAGCGTAGTCACTCTCCAATCGGAATTGGTGCGCCTCTTCACGGGATCTGTCAAAACATTCTGCCAGGTGCAGAATGGCCGAAGAAATCTCTTCGGTCTTCTTCACCAGAACCTCTTTCTCCCTCTGGAGAGTCTGTTCGAGGGAAAGAGGTTGAATCTCAGCAGGCTGGTTGCTGGGGGCTCCAGAGATTTTGATCTCCTGCACATACAAGTGTTAGTTTTACAAGTTAAAACGACCAGCAGAGGAGATGAAAATAATTATCAATCCTCGCAAGTAAGAGGATGAAGCATTCCCCCCAGAAAGTGAATCACCCGACAAAAGTCAGGAACTATCAGGTCGTGGGAGTGCAACTTTCCCACGAGAAGATTGTTTCCCCAACACAAGTTGAGGATCAGCTGGTCGCGGAAGTGCAGCTTGCCAACCAGAAAATTGATAACCCGTCAAAAGACAGAGATCACTTGGTCGCAATGGAGAAAGCTGAGAAGAAGGCTTTGAAGGATTATTATGAACCTCCAAAGGTGGAGATGAAGGTTCGACCTGCCGAGTTGCATGGACAGGAAGGACTACAGGGGCCAAAGGAAGAGAGAGCAATGATGCATCCCTAACCCTTGTCCACTGGGAGATCCCTTGTCAACCTTGGGTTTCTTCCCTAGAGGAACCAAATCTTCGTTCATCTGTGAATTTCCGAAAAAGCATTTTGAAAATAATTAGAACATAAGATGGCAACTTAAACCAAAAATTCTAGAGAAGACTTACTTTTTGGAAATCTTGGTCGAGTTCAAGTGCCATTTCCTCTTCATCACTTTCAATCTCAATGATGTTTTGATCTGCCATTGAGGTAGAAATAGAAGAAAAGAAAAGATGGCTTTGGGAAAGACTTAGTCGGGAAAAGACTTATGAAGTTTTAGGGTTAAAAGGCTTCGGTATTTATAGCCCCCAGGGGTGACGATTCGTTTTTCGAATGCCTCGAGCTTTTAAAACATTTACAGTGTTATCTCAGGTTAAAAAAAATTCCACGGCGCCATCATTACCTGTCAAATACTGCCCAGAGTCCGTCTCGGGAAATAAACCGCCACACTTAATGCGCCACTAAGTGGAGGATTTTAAGCGTCAGGTCACTTATCCGATGTAAGGTTTAAAATTTGAAGTAAATATGTCTCTTCGTTTTCTTCAAATTTAGGGGCTAGCTGACGAGGATTGTTACCCGAGCTAGTCCAGAATAAATGCACGACTGGTTCAAGACAGATTCAAACCAGGTGAGTATCCATTGGTATGATCTCAGATGGCCTGAGAAGCGCGGACACATGGTCACAAGCTTTGCGCGGTCAGGCCGCAGACAGTGCGCGGTCAGGAGCCCGTAGGCGATGCGCGGACAGAAGGTCGCAGATAATGCGCGGTCAGATGATTGCGGGCAATACGCGGTCAGAAGATCGTGGAATACTCTCGACTAGGAGACACGGGGTTGCTTAGGCTCTACGATGAGCATATCCCGAGTGCCCCGGAGATTCTTCCACGTGTGAAGACAACTACCAGGAGGTTAATATGTGCGGTTATTCCTTAATTGCACGTGTTAAGCCTGCGTGGAAGTTAAGTGTAGTTGCCAAAACTGCACCTGAGCAACTGTTCGAAGCCATTGTGCATTGGCGCCCTTTCGACCAGTATAAAAGGGTGAGCAAATGCACCAGACGAGGATATGACACATCGGGAACAGATCAACATCAACAAGTTTCCATAAGCTAGTTTTAGTGGTGTTTTACATAATCACACAGAAAAGATATTCGCCTGTGATGATCTTTTCCACGACTTTGTAACATTTTTTCTACACATAGTGAAATCACAATAGGACGTAGGGCTATTACTCCCACCATCGAGGGCTCGAACCTGTATAAATCCTTCTGTGTTCCAACTGACTTTGGCTCATCATCCCTTCCCGGAGGGACACCCTGAAAGGCCTCATAACTCACAAATTCTGCATAAGTTCGACTAATGACCCCGAGTCCAAATCGTCGATAGGTCTCTATACATCTTGCTACCTCCTGGGTGAAGGGTGTATTTGGTTTGATGTGCCTCTTCCATGATTCGCCTTTTGATTTCCAGATTGTTTGGTACACACATCCGTCTATGAAATCAAAGTGTTCCATCATTCTTTTCCCAGAATTCTAACTGTCTTCCCACCATCATGTTTTTTCGCCTTTCTAAAAACTTTCCATCTTCCAGTTGTTTCTCTCGGATCTGATCATAGAGGGTTGATTATGTAGGATCGAGGATGCCGACTAGAGGGGGGTGAATAGGAGGCTTTTAAAAACTTCAATTTAAAAGAACTTTTGCAAAGAAAGAACAAAAGATTATATATATTGCAAAATAAAAGAGTGTAGAAGACAAACACAAGATTTTTTCCGAGGTCTCGGAGACTCGCCTGGTCTCCCCTAATCCTTGTTGAAGCACTCAAATGAATGAGTCTTGCTTCAATATCCACGAAGAATATTACTCACTAATGGTTGCTCCTTGTCCACTCCGGAAAGGCGAGCACCGATGCCTTTTACAATCACGCCGAGCCTCTTCAACAATCTTCAAACAGAAGAGGTCAACGGCCATGCCACCAAACCGTCTAGGTGAGGGCGTTCACCAAGAGTAACAAGTTGCAAGATCTCTTATAGACCTCCAACACACACTGAGAAACTCTAGATATGCAAGAATGATGCAAACAGAAAAACTCGGTGGATCACAAAAGCTCTCGACTAGATCAACAAATCAAGATTTTAAACTATAAAACAAATACTCAAGTGTATGTATGAGAAGAGGGCTGCTTGGTGTATAAAACATCTGCTCAAAGCCTCTATTTACAGCCTCAAGAATCAAAAGAGCCGTTGGAGCTCGAAAACAAAAGCAACAGTGCAAACTGACAGTCAGTTTGGGTCACGACTAGAAAGAAGTAAAATCCGGAGAAAATTCAGCTAGCCGTTTGAGGTCGTATATGGAAATAAAACAGTGCAAACTGACAGTCAATTTGGGATACTGACAGTCAGTTTCAAACTCAACGGCTGATAAAATTTACAGATAAAACTTTGCTGATCATAAAAGGAAACTGACACCTCATATTGACAGTCAGTATCACAAACTGACAGTCAGTATGCACCACAAAATCGACCAGATAAAACAAATAACTCAAACAAATCAGCTCGTGGTCGAAATGCAAACTGACAGTCAGTTTTTTGGCTCAAAAAGCACCTTCTCTGGACAACTGTCAGTTAACAAAACTGACAATTCAAACTAACAGTCAGCATAGCAAACTGACAGTCAGTATGGAAAAAACAGCTATAACTTTTAATCCAGAGATCCGATTTAAGAGTTTAATAACTTTTTTGAAAGATAATTAAAAGGCCTATCTTTTTGTCAACAGAAGCAAAAGCCAGATCTGCCTAGATCTTTCCAGAAAATACAAAAACTCTTCTTTTGTCAAAAACTTATCTGAAAACCAAATCTTTTCAGAACAAATCCAACCGAAAAGAATAAGATGCAATGACCTAGTAGTTTCTCGATTTATGCTGGAAATGTAGAGAGGACTTGCAACCCCTCTTTATAGTACAGTTAAAAGTAAGAAATAATTTCCTAAACCGATCAACCTCCAAACACCGAGATCGGTAAAAATAAATACGCATTTTACCTTAAGTCTTTTGTAGCTTCATTCTTGGCGACCTTGCGATTACGACCATAGCTCGCGACCTTGGACTTGCAACCTCCGACGACATTGCGACCTTGCGCTTTCGACCCCGGCTCGCGACCTTGTGCTTGCGACTTGCAGATCCTCCAGATAACTTAGGTCTCTGCGGCTTTCTACTTGCCAACCTTGTGCTTGCGACTTTGGCAATACTGCGACCTTAGGCGAAATAGCTCTTAGGTCTCTGCATACCTATAACTCAAAGACATGATTAGATCAAAAACACTTAATGTCATCAATAATCAAAATCCACAATAATAGGGGCCTAGATGCAACAATCTCTCCCTTTTGAATGATTGATGACAACAAGTGTTTAAATGAATAAAATCAAATGACTCCCCCTAAGTACATGCATAATTAACAAATATTCAGGAACTCCCCCTAAATGCATGCATATATAAATACCCATATGAGTCATTTGAGATTTGAGAATGAATCTATAATGATGAATCTATAATGATAAATCATGAGATATCTCAAGAATCTTTCTCCTCAATCTCTCCCCAAGCATAAACAATGTCTTTAATAAAGTAAGAAACTCAAGAATCTCTCCCCCTTTGTCATCAAGCACAAAAAGGAGGGAGGACAGAAAAAACAGACATTTATCTTAGATCAACTAGTATTTGATATATCAATAATATTCAATTCATTTCTTAGAAAGCAAAATCTAGCCTCATCTAAAGGTTTTGTGAAAATATCTACTAGTTGCATGTCAGTTCTGATAAAACTTACATCTATATCCCCTTTTGCCACATGATCTCTTATAAAATAGTGTCATATTTCAATATGCTTAGTTCTAGAATGTTGAACGGGATTATTAGTAATTTTAATGGCACTTTCATTATCACATAAGAGTGGCACTTTTTCAAATTTAATTCCATAATCCAAAAATGTCTCCTTCATCCACAAAATTTGAGCACAACAATTTCCTGCAGACACATATTCCGCTTCAGCGGTGGAGAGAGCTACAGAATTTTGCTTTTTAGATGACCACGACACTAATGATCTCCCCAATAATTGACAACTACCAGATGTGCTTTTTCTATCAATTTTGCAACCTGCGTAATCTGAATCCGAATATCCAATTAATTCAAAGTTTATATTTTTCGGATACCAAAGACCTAAGTTGGGGTAGCATTTCAAGTACCTATGGATTCTTTTAATAGCAATCAAATGACATTCCTTAGGAGCTGACTGAAATCTAGCACATAGGCAAACACTAAACATGATATCAGGCCTAGATGCAGTAAGATATAACAGGCTACCAATCATAGACCTATAGAGTTTAGAATCGACCGCTTTTTTGTTGTTGTCCATATCAAGATGTCCATTTGTAGCCATGGGAATTTTGATTGCTTTAGCATCTTCCATCCCAAAGCGCTTGAGTAAATCCTTCACGTACTTCATTTGACTCACTAACATACCGTTCTTCAGTTGCTTGATTTGTAGTCCAAGGAAGAAGCTTAACTCGCCGATCATTGACATCTCAAATTCCCTAGACATCATTTCTCCAAACTCATGACAGAAATATTCATTAGTAGATCCAAAGATAATATCATCAACATATATCTAACATATAAACAAATCTTTTTCAATCATTTTTGTAAAAAGAGTTGTATCAACCTTCCCAATTTTAAAACCTTTTGATAAAAGAAAGTCTCTAAGTCGTTCATACCAAGCTTGAGGAGCTTACTTGAGACCATAGAGAGCTTTGGACAGTTTAAACACATGGTTTGGAAATTTTGAATCTTCGAAACCAGGAGGTTGTTCAACAAAGAGTAGTGCAGATATCTCACCATTTAAAAAAGCACTTTTATATCCATTTGAAATAACTTAATATTAAAACTAGATGCATAAGCAAGAAGTATCTGAATAGTTTCAAGTCTTGCCACAGGTACAAAGATTTCACCAAAGTCTAAACCTTCGACTTGAGAAAAACCTTATGCAACAAGACGAGTTTTGTTTCTAATTACTACACCATTTTCATCTTGCTTATTTCTGAAACCCATTTTGTTCCAATTACATTATGATTCTTGGGTCTTTCTACTAAAGTCCAAACTTCATTTCTAGAAAAATTATTAAGTTCATCATGCATAGCATTTACCCAATCAAGATCATTAAGTGCTTTATCAACAAGTTTGGGTTCTAATGAAGATACAAAAGAATGATGTTCACAAAAAGAAGCAATACGAGATCAAGTTTGAACACCCTTACTGACATCACCCAATATCTGATCTAGAGGGTGATCTTTGGTGATGGTTTGATGTTGTCTTGGTACTTCTTCTTGTGCTGCTTCTTCTTGATCTTGCTCTGGTGGATCAATAAGAGGTGATGATACATGTTGATCATCATCCTCTATATTTTCATCATCTTCTTGATCATCTTCTCTTAGTTTGATATCTCCAATGATAATATTCTTCACAGCTTCTTGAAGATCTTCACCTGAAACTTCACAAGAGACTTGCTCCTTTTGCAAGCCGTTAGTTTCATCAAATTCTATATCGCAAGATTCTTCAATACAGTTAGTATTTTTATTAAAAACATGATAAGTTTTTCTAGTGGTGGAGTATCCGACTACAAAGCCTTCATCTACTCTTCTTTGAAATTTACCACCAAAGTTTATTTTCTTAAGGATGTAGCATTTGCAACCAAAAACTCGAAAATAAGAAACGTTTGGCTTATGCCCAATAAGAAGCTCATAGGGAGTTAAATTCAGAAGAGGATGAAAATAAAGCCGATTAATAGAATAGCAAGCAGTATGCACGGTTTTGGCCCAAAAGCGAGTAGGAGTCTCATACTCACTTAGTATTGTTCTTGCCATTTCTAATAGTGTTCGATTTTTTCTTTCTACAACTCCATTTTTCTGTGGAGTGTAAGAAGAAGAAAATTCGTGTTTAATACCTAACGAGTCACAAAAATCAATTAAGGTTGAATTAACGAATTCTCCACCATGATCACTACGGATTTTCTTGATGGAAAGTTCGAATTCAGTTGAAACACGTTTTGCAAAACTTTTGAAAACATCAAGGGTTTCAGATTTTTGAGAAATAAAGAAGACCCAAGTGTAGCGAGTAAAATCATCAACAATAACAAAACCATAGTTGTTACCCCCGATACTTTGGAACTCGGAAGGTCCAAAAAAATCCATATGCAGCAGTTCAAAGGTTTGCAAGTTGAAAGAACACGCTTAATAGGATGTGAAGTAGCTAATTGCTTACCAGCTTGACAAGCGCTACAAGGTTTATCCTTTTCGAAATTCACATCTTTTAAGCCAACAACCAAATCACGTTTCAAAAGCTTTTTAAGTTGATGCATTTCAACATGTGTGAGTCTCCTATGCCAAAGCCAACCTTTTGAGGTTTGAGAGACAAGACATGTTGAAAGAGATGCATCTTTTGAATTAAAATCAATCAGATAAAGATTTCCAAAATGAAAGCCTTTAAAGATCAAGGAATTATCTTTTAAACTTTCAATTAAAACTTCTTTCGGATAAAAGGTGCAACGAAATCCAAGATCGCAAATTTGAAAGAAACAAAAGATTGACATCCAATTTGACTGAAAAATTTCCTAAATACTATGGCTTCACAAGTTCCAAAAATAAATTCTGGAGTTAAATGAGATAATGAGGAACTAGTTAGCCTTTCACAGTGAAGCCAAAATTAGAGCCAACAACAAGATATGAAAAAGACAAATATTGACCAAATTGAAAGTTTCAAATTTCAGGTTTTGGGAAAATAATTTTACACATGTAAAGGCACCTGAAAAACCACGCAAATGACTTCCAAAAATTTTTAAATGAATTAACAGTAAAGACCAATCAAATAAAATATAATGTATAAACTTTCTTCAAATAGCCAACCAATTAAAAAAAATGAAAAATCAATCAAAAACCACAAGAAGTCTGAAGATGCAGATTTCAGATTTGATTTGTGAAAAATCAAATGTTGCTCAAATCAAATCCAATTGAAATGAAAATTTGCAGAAATGATTTTTAATGCATGACACATATTTTGCAAAAAGAATTTTCTAGAAAGGATTTTCCAATCAAGAGTCAAGCCCTTTTAGGTACTCAAACCTTACAAGGTCCTCTAGCCTTGTTGCATAAGTCTTTTAGTACCCAAATGGCTCTATCTTTAGGTTTTTGAAAATGAAAATCAATAAGTTTTGCAATTAAACCCCTTCTAGAACAAGAAATCAAATAAGAGTCAAAAGAACCAACTCTGAAAGGGTTAGATACACACTCATGCGAATGTTGCCCTATTAAGTGACATGCGGAATATGAAGTTCGAGAGGGTTTTACAAATGAAATGGTATGAGTGTGGTGAAATATGTGATACCTCTTACTAGATGAGTAAGCATGATTTAATTTCTCTTTTTTAAATGAATATCTATGATCTAAAGGGGGTTTAACAAGCATAGCACTACTCATATGATATCTAGTAAGGTCATGACTCAATCTATTTATTTTAGTCTTAAGTTCATCGTTTTCAATTTTATGTACATAAGATGATACCGTGTTAGCACATGAAGCATGATGCGAATGAGAACATGACGGCATATCATCACAAGTAGATGAACTAGAAGGCATAACAATAGAATCACTAGATGAGCTAGACATATCAAATGAGGAATAACTACTACTAACACCATGGCATAAAGATGAGTCACTAGATAAATCATGGTATGAGTTACTAGTATTAACCGTACAAGCATGTGAATCAACAAATGAATCAATAGACAAATTATCACATGAAGTACTAGTGTTCACAAAGCTAGCATTTGAGTCTAAACATGAATTAACACTTAAGTCATTACAAGAGGTGCTAGCATGTGAAGTGGAAGTATGTGACTCTAAGGATAGATCAATAAGCAAGTCATAAGCAACTCTATCATCTAAGGTAATTGTGGAGCTAATAGCTTCCTTGGCAAGCAGAGAATCATAAGAACTTTTCAACTCTTGAAATTCCACTTTCAAGGATGAGAAGTTATTCTTTAAAGTGCAAAAACTTTTATTCATATTGCCAAGCAAGTCATTTAACTCTACAATCATATCCATAAGCTCATCATTAGATATGTTAGTATTTGATACCGTTGAGTCACATGCCATAAGGCATATAGATTTGTCTTGAGATGAAGACTTTGATCTTGACGCTTTCTTTCTAGCTTTCTTTGAGCTCTTCTTGCAAGAGTTCACCTTTGTCTTTCTTAGGCGAACCAAGTCGATGACGTCTTTGAGCTTGCTAGAAAGCTCCCGATCCTCCGCAATGAAATCATCATTCCTAATATGCTCGGAGGTGGAATGTATGTCCTTCTCCTTGGACATAGCCTCATTTGACATAAGCATGTCAATGAGCTTGCTCGGGTGAAGTGTCGGAGAAGTCACCGTAGTTATCCTCCGGTAACACCTTAAGCAATTTCCTACAAATGTCTAGATTGGAAATATTAGCGCCATGGGCTTTGAGCTCATTTGTGATGTTGATCAAGCGATCATATATGGTGGAGAGTGTATCATGCTCCAACATCACAAATGTCTCATAGTGTTGCATCAAGAAGCGTACCTTAGCATGTGAAAAGCTAGATGTGCCCTCAAAGATAGACTCAAGGGTGGTCCAAACATCGTGAGCGGTCGAACGATCACTCACTAGTTTGAGCACATCATTGCTAAGGGATCTAAGAAGCACATCTTTAGCATTTATATTTAAGAGGAGAATATCCTTATCCGAAATCAACGGATAAGTCACACCCTTCTCACTAAGCTCCATAAATCCAAACTCAATGCCTCAAATAAGTGCTCATAATAATCTTCCAACGAAAGTAATGTGAGCCATCAAAGTGAGGAGCAATCAAATCAAAATCCTCTACCGAGTCCATCCTTTCTCTCTAGGCGGTAAAGCCTATAAATGAGAGACCCTACTCTGATATCACGTGTAGGATCGAGGATGCTGACTAGAGGGGGTGAATAGGAGGCTTTTAAAAACTTCAATTTAAAAGAACTTTTGCAAAGAAAGAACAAAAGATTATATATATTGCAAAATAAAAGAGTGTAGAAGACAAACACAAGATTTTTCCCGAGGTCTCAGAGACTCGCCCGGTCTCCCATAATCCTTGTTGAAGCACTCAAATGAATGAGTCTTGCTTCAATACCCACAAAGGATATTACTCACTAGTGGTTGCTCCTTGTCCACTCCGGAAAGGCGAGCACCGATGTCTTTTACAATCACGCCGAGCCTCTTCAACAATCTTTGAATAGAAGAGGTCAACGACTACGCCACCAAACCGTCAAGGTGAGGGCGTTCACCAAGAGTAACAAGTTGCAAGATCTCTTCTAGACCTCCAACACGCACTGAGAAACTCTAGATATGCAAGAATGATGCGAACAGAAAAACTCGGTGGATCACAAAAGCTCTCGACTTAATCAACAGATCAAGATTTTAAACTATAAAACAAATACTCAAATGTATGTATGAGAAGAGGGCTGCTTGATGTATAAAACATCTGCTCAAAGCCTCTATTTACAGCCTCAAGAACCAAAAGAGCCGTTGGAGCTCGAAAACAAAAGCAACAGTGCAAACTGACAGTCAGTTTGGGTCACGGCCAGAAAGAAGTAAGATCCGGAGAAAACTCAACTAGCCATTTGAAGTCGTATATGGAAATAAAACAATGCAAACTGACAGTCAGTTTTGGATACTGACAGTCAGTATGGACCACAAAATCGACCAGATAAAACAAAGAACTCAAACAAATCAGCTCGTGGTCGAAATGCAAACTGACAGTCAGTTTGGCATACTGACAATCAATTTAGGTCAAAAAATTTTGCTCAAAAAGCACCTTCTCTGGACAACTGTCAGTTAACAAAACTGACAATTCAAACTGACAGTCAGTATGGATAAAAACAGCTATAATTTTTAATCCAGAGATCCAATTTAAGAGTTTAATAGTTTGTTTGAAAGATAATTAAAAGGGCTATCTTTTTGTCAATAGAAGCAAAAGCCAGACCTGCCTAGACCTTTCTAAAAAATGCAAAAACTCTTCTTCTGTCAAAAACTTATCTGAAAACCAAATTTTTTCAAAACAAATCCAACTGAAAAGAATGAGATGCAATGACCTAGTAGTTTCTCGGTTTATGCTGGAAATGTAGAGAGGACTTGCAACCCCTCTTTATAGTATGGTTAAAAGTAAGAAATAATTTCCAAACCGATCAACCTCCAAACACCGAGATCGGTAAAAGTAAATACGCATTTTACCTTAAGTCTTTTGTAGCTTCATTCTTGGCGACCTTGCCCTTGCGACCATAGCTCGCAACCTTGGACTTGCAACCTCGGACGACACTACGACCTTGTGCTTTCGACCTCGGCTTGCGACCTTGTGCTTGAGACTTGCAAATCCTCCAGATAGCTTAGGTCTCTGCGACTTTCTACTTGCTGACCTTGTCCTTGCGACTTCGGCAATACTGCAACATTAGGCGAAATAGCTCTTAAGTCTTTGCATACCTATAACTCAAAGACATGATTAGATCAAAAACACTTAATGTCATCAATAATCAAAATCCACAATAATAGGAGTCTAGATGCAACAGGTTGTAGCTGCATTACCATCATTCTTCCTTCTGCCTCTTGAGTTTCCATCTCAATTCTCATTCTCTCCAAATCCTTCAACTGTTGTATCGCATACTCGACGTTTTGACCGATCTTTTGACTAAGAGCGTCGGCAACTACATTTGCCTTTCCTGAATGGTAATTGATGGTCAAGTCATAATCCTTTTATTCTAACCATCTCCTTTGTCATAGATTTAACTCTTTTTAAGTAAATATGTACGTCAAACTCTTATGGTCCATATATATCTCACACTTTTCTCCATATATGTAATGTCTCCACAGCTTCAGTGCAAAGACCACTACAGCTAATTCCAGATCATGGGTAGGATAGTTTAACTCGTGTATCTTTAGCTAAGAAGAGGCATAAGCAATCACCTTTCCGTTTTCCATAAGGACACGTCCTAAACCCATCCTTGAGGCATCACAATAAACTATATAACATTTTCCATTTCCTAGCACGATAAGTACTGGGGCAGTAGTCAACCTTAACTTCAGTTCTTGGAAACTCCCCTCACATTGAGGTGTCCATTCAAACATCACATCTTTTCATAGGAGTTGGGTCAACGGAGCTGCTACCTTAGAAAATCCTTCAATAAAGCGATGATAATATCCTGCTAGTCCCAAGAAACTCCTTATTTGACTCACCGTCTTCAGTTGTTGCCATTCCACTATTGTTGTTACTTTGGCAAGATCCACTGATATCCCTTCTCTAGACACAATATGACTTAAAAAGGTAATTTGATCCAACCAAAATTCGCACTTCTTCAACTTTGCATACAACTTATGTTCTCGCAAGATTTGCAAAACCAAGCGTAGATGTCCCTCATGTTCTTACTTATTATTCGAGTATATTAGGATGTCATCAATAAATACCATGACAAATCCATCCAAATATTGCATAAACACTTTGTTCATCAAGTTCATAAATACTTCCGGGGCATTGGTGAGTCCGAACGGCATTACTACAAACTCAAACAGTCCATATCAAGTCACAAAAGCAATTTTAAGTATGTCCTCCGTTTTGAGTCTCAACTAGTGATATCCCGACTGTAGATCAATGTTGGAGAACACACTAGCTCCTTTCAACTGATCAAACAGATCGATACTTGGAAGTGGGTACTTATTCTTGATGGTCGCATCAATCAGTGCTCGATAATCAATGCACAACCTTAAACTCCCATCTTTCTTCTTGATGAACAAGGTTAATGCACCCCAGGGTGATGCACTAGGCCTGATGTATCCTTTCTTCTACAACTCATCTAACTGCTTCCTCAATTCTTCTGACTCTCTAGCTGGTATCCGGTATGGCTGCTTGGCAATGGATGCTATCCCAGGTTTCAAATCAATAGTAAATTCTATCTCTCTTTTCAGCAGCAAACAAGTTATTTCCTCAGAAAAACATCTGGGTAGTCATACACTATTGGAATTTTCTCCAACTCCTTGGGTGCTATGGCTGCTAAGATTGGCTTAAGAGTTTTACCCTCCCATTGGGTTCCCTGAATTATGAGGGGTTCTCATCCGATCATGGCTAGGATTACTCTTTTGCTAACACAGTTGATGTCAGCACCATGGGCTGCTAACCAATCCATTCCCAATAATATTGAAATACCACTGAGTAGGATCATGATTAGGTTTGCCCTAAATTGATGGTCCAAGATTGAAAAAGGGCAATCTCTACATATGTACTGAAACAATTCAACTTTCCCCAAGACACTTATACCTAAGGGTTTCTATAGGGGTTTAGTAGGCAACTTATACTTCTTCACTAAATCTTCAGAAATGAAAGAATGGGTTGCACCCGAATCAAACAATGCTAAAATATTAATTCCAGAGATGAGAACTTTATCGATTATCACATCATTGGCAGCTTCAGCTTCTCCTAGGGTCACATGGTATATCTGTCCCTGATTCATCTCTTGTGGCTTGCCTCAACCTCTAGGTGGTACAGTACTTCGTGTCAGTTGCAGATAGCCTACTTTGGGTGGGGCTGGTAGAGCCAATTGTGATGTAGGCTTCGATCCTCCTGTTTTTGGACAATTTACCTTTAGATGTCCAAATTCTCCACACCCATAGCATTGGCCTCTTCCATTAGGGCAATCTTGAGTCATATGGTCCCCTTGACAGAACAAACACTTAGTAGTGAGCAGTGTGGCTAGAGCTGGGTGTTAGTCTGACGGAAAGACTGGATAGCCAAGGGTCTAGGGTTAGGAATCCCTAAACGTGGAGCTATCCTAGTTGTCCCTTTAACTACAGTCCTCAGGTCATAGCGAGCTCTCTTCCTATTATCTTCTTCCAATAATTGTCTCTCATGTTTCATTCCAATCACCCTATCCAAAAAATCCTGAAATTCCTGTAGTTTGAAGGGTTCAATCTGCACCCTCAATATAGATCGTAGTCCATTCTAAAACCTTTCAATCCGATTCTTTTCAGTATCCACATCTTCAGGAGCATAATGCAATAGTGATATAAATTGATGCAAGTAGTTCAACATCGTTGCACTACCTTGCTCAAGTCTCCTAAATTTTGCCTTCTTCTTTTCTATGACACTTCGTGGAATATGAGTGCGATGGAATTTCTCCTTGAATTCCTCTCAAGTTAAGTTATGGTCTTCTGGCAACGTTTGTCGAAAATTTACCCACTAGACAGTTGCACGCCCAGTGAGTTGGTGAGATACATAAAGTACTTTTTTGTGTCACTGCATTCAATAACTTCTAACTTACATTCAATGTCAATCTACCAATCATCCGCATCCAACAAATCAGATGAGGTTGCGTATGTTGGAGGGTTGGTCTGCTTGAACTCAGACAACTTCCCAATTGGAAATGGGATTTGCAGCGGTATTGCCGAGTTGTTCAACAACCTTTGGATGAGTGCGTTTTGATTTTCAATCATCCTCAAAATCGCACCATTAAACAAAGTAGGATCACTAAAATTGGTAAGTGGCACTACTGGTAATGCGTTATTGCTTTGCTCATTACTCCTATCAATATTTGAATCAAAACTTCTACAAGGTGGCTCATCTGTACCATTCATTCACAATTTTAATTTAAACAAAAAATTATTTCATTCCAATATCAAAGAACTTTTAACATCTTAACTCACCTGCTGACAATTGATAACTCAAAATCATTATTCTTGCGAACAACTCAAAACAAAATTTAAAACACTAAGGACTCAAAAGACTCCGACTAAAACTAAGGATTTGGATAAACTCTAGTTGGAACTATCTTCCACAGACTCCCTTTCCTCCAGATTTTCTTCTTCTGAATCATCTTCCTCTTCCAGATCCTCTTCTCTTGAGATGCCTAACTTGATGGTATCGGTAAAGTAATGTCCATGCTGCTCCAAAGTGTAAACTGGTTCTATAGGGACCTTATGGATGTGGAGGATTTCCCACAAGATCATCTGGGCTCCTAATAGGTCTCCTTGGGGTGGTCCTATATTGGCGATTACTAACAACACAAACATACGATGAAATTAGCTAACGGCCTAGAAAAAAAAGCTTTTGAAATTTAAAAAAAAAAATTGCACACTTTCGACAAAAATTTGAAGAGTGCGTTTTGTTAATAGTAAGTTAACATAGAGCCCTTTTACTCGGGTGAAATACCTTTATATTTATATATTTCTAAAGGAAAGTAATTTTAAAATTTTTTTAAAACAACAGAACTATACTAAACTTCTTTTGGCAGTAACATTGGCCAGGAAAGACTACAACTGTTTTTGCTCACACCATGAAGGAAAGTGTTCCGTTTAGCGGGGTTATTAAAAAAAATCTTATGATATGTTCTTTCTTTAGACACCAAAGTTTACAGTTTCTAGTTGCCAAGTATAATTCCCATATTTTTTAGAGAAAACAAAATATATATTTTTTTTGGGTCCAAGGACCATGCACTGATACCATAACTGCAACACCCCGAACCAGGGGTCTGCGAGATTTGAACATCTCTTGAACACGTTCGAGTCATGCTCATACGCATCTAATACAGAATGGAAACACATATGTATTGGCACAGCGGATTAAGAAACTTTTTATTCAAAATTTAAAATCGTCTTACAAAAATTATTGAAATAAAATTCAAAGAAATAAAATTCTAAAGCTAAGCATCGATACTCTTCATGCTAAACATCCTCTGATAATCGATCATCTCCTTCGTGGTCTTGAAAACTGTCGTCATCTGGTCTCACCACTTGGTATGGTTCTAAATCGTTTCCATACACCACCATGCAACTATAACTGAGTCTTTGAGAGTCAACAAGACAAGATATATTTACTTATAATTATACATACGGAACAACTCATGAACAATCAATACAACAAAAGATCAAGTTTCCATCACTAAAGATGCACATGAATTTTGTAAAATAGTAAAATAATATAAAAACCAACTTTTAACACTTCGAACTTCTATTGGTGAGACTATCGTACTTTTTGACGAATATTCACACTTAGTTTACTCTACAAAGGTGTTCCATACCACATCCCTTAAGCACAAGTCGATGCCATATGCATCCTTCTGCGTTTCTTTTAACGCATGACTGGCATTAAAGAAAACAAAGTCTTTAGCCGTATAAGGGAATATAAAGCTCACACAGACATGTGCGCACAAACTGACTACGCCACAAGCCGTTATAGTGTGCCACAGCCCCACTACTTCAACTTCTACCATAACTACCAAAGAACCATGCGAGTTATATTTTCTATAGGGTTACTGAACTCAATCCGCCCCATCCCAGAACTACAGCAGTTACGGAACAAACATTAGACACTCACCAAGTTGTTATTAACTTAAACAATTTTATAACCTCCTACAACAACAACTACCACAAATCCACTTGCAACAATAGATCTCAACCATAGATCTCCATAACAGATATTGACCACAGATCTCAACAACACATCTTAACCACAGATCCAAACCACTACTCCTGTAAAAACCAATAAATCAACCTATACATGCTTTCAATTATTTTTCATCAAAAATATGCAATTTCAAAGCATAAAATAATAATAGATATAATCAAAATATATAATGCATAATAGATCAAATATGCATCAAGAGTGGTATACACAACTTACCTTGATTGGTTGTTGAATCCGGAAATTTTTCCTCGAAAGCTGCTCCGACGTCCAGCAACGGATCTGACGATTTCAGACGAAAAACAAATAAATAGTAATTAAATAAAATTACGCAAGACTTTAATATAAGATTTTAAGACTTATTAGGAATCTATGGTTCAAATCTATGCCTCAATCTATATATTTAAAGCCTAGAAACTAATAAGTATCCACTCTAGAGACTAAATTACAAATAAAATAATTACAAAGATCTCTGGTCCTTAAAACTAATCTAACCTTCATCTTCCTCAAGGGAGAAAAATACAACACACACACCTTCAAGAAAGAAAAGAGGTGGCGGTGGCTTGTCCGGCAGATGACGGCTTCTCTTCCTCTCACCCGGCTCGTCTCAAATTTCTTGTTTGTGTTCTCAATGATTAAAATCCCCCTTATTTATAGCCTCATGGGATCAATCCTTTCGAATCATATTCTAATTTCTTAGTTTCCATATAAACATGATCACTTTCCTTTCTTCCAAATTCCCTTCATTTCTTCCAAATTTGGATCTCATTCCAAATTTGTTCTTTCCTAATTTGGATTGACTCAGTTGTGTTTGAGTCTGAATTCAATCAAATCCAATTGAGTTCAATTAGATCACAATTTTATCTAAGGTTAAGATTTGGATTCTTAGTCAAAATTTTGGGGCATCACACCTTTCGACATTGCCGATCTCCTGATGAGCGAGATACAGCACATACTCACTGCACCTTACTGCCACTTGCTCTATGCTCCCTACATCACAGTTCTCCTTTTTCATATTCAGGCGTATGCCGCAGACGAGCCTTTGCCTAGGAGCGCTTTGATCTTCTCTCCAGCCACTCAGGCCGACCTTGCATCGACGTCTGCCCTGCTACCGCACCAATTCCTGCCTCTAACTCTCTGAGGCAAACACTGATGGCGATGAGGCAGAGGATGAGGCCGAGGATAAGGTAGCAGGAGGGGATGCTCTGTTCAACAACATAGTAGGCACAAGTGTTGGATCCTCCCGATCTATGTTCTTCGTTGCAAAGCTCTAGAGATCGGTAGACCAGTTGCTCCAAGTGCAGCAACAAATTCTCTAGACTCAGGCTAAGCAATGCCAGATACTCGACCGCCTGTCTGCTTAGCAGGAGCAGATTCTGGCCAGTCTGCCCTCCTCATCCTCTCTCGCCCCTCACAAGAGGGTACCCTGCAACTTCTTCGAGCCCGTTTCTGGCAGCTGATCCTGCCCATGTTGTAGATCCCGCTACATCTCTAGCTGGTTCGGGAGACACCGAGGTTCTAGGATTTTCTTCTGTAGATTAGTTGGTTAGAATAGATAATTTTTTTAGGGTTCTCTTTATCTCTTTTTGTGATCTCTCTATGTATGTTTTTGGATGTTTCCTCCCACCTTTTTGTGTTTGCAAAAAGGGAGAGATTTATATATATGTCTACTTTCTAAATGTCTATTTTCCATGTATGCTCTTATATGGTCTCAATTGTATAACTTTTTCATTAACTTTTCATTTCAAGCATATTACTTGACACTTGTATGCATACATTCAAGGGGAGTCACAGTGCTTAGTTCGCTTCTTTTAGAGGCTTATTATCATCAATCATCAAAAAGAGGGAGATTGATGCATCTATATACCCTCACTTTCCGATTTTGACAATTAATGATATTAAGTCTCTCAGATTAACCTATTTATTTTAAATGTGATTAAAAGAATCTAAGGAAAAAGTTGAAACGCTCGCTCCATAAACAATAAATCACCAAATGGAAAACGCGAAGGTCTAAATTAAAATATGAAGATTAAGGACAAGTTTTCTAGATTTTATCAGCAAGGTGTGTAGTAGTTCGCTGAATTGCTACTAAGGATTTATTTCTATTTTGACAGTTATATTACCAGGAGTTGCGAGAGCTTTTATTGACTAGAGACAGAAGTGAGAAACTCTTAGGCCATTTGTTGCATATCATGTCTCTCATGCATGCATATCACTTTGGTTAAGTCTAGGTTGAGGTGTTCAAATCTAAAAATTGAAACTAGACTTAAAAATGGAGGTATGAAAATTCTCAACCCATGCGGACAGTCTGCATGTATGTCTGCATGGACGCGAACATTTGTCCAGTAGTTCAAGAATTCTCAGGCTAAAAATCTTTGTACTATGCGGACAATCTGCATGTGTGTCCGGGTGGACATAGACATTTGTCCAGTAGCACAAGAATTTTTGAACTGAAAATATTTGTACTATGCAGACAGTCCGCAAGTGTGTCCGCATGGACACGGACATTTGTCCAGTAGCCTTTGCCGATTTGGAGATTTTTCTTTTTCTATGTTGACTGTCCATCTGTGACACAAACTGTCCGCATACCATTCTAACACAACTCCAACGGCACTTTGGTTGCGTCACAACTAGCTATTTGACACAGACACTGACTGCCCGTCTTAAGTGTGGACTATTTTATTTTCTGCTCATTCCAAATGGCTAGTTGGATGGCTTGGGCCATATATACTTGTGTTGAGAATGTGTTGAACATCTCTCTAAGTTAGCATTCAATACACTTGAGCCCATATACTCTCTTGCATTCAAGACTTGATCTTTTGATCAAAATCATTCACTTGACTTTGTGAGAGATTCTCTAAGTAGCATTCATTGCATCTTCGGAGTTTCTTGATGCTTGATTGCAGTCAAGCAAAGACCTCAGAGTTTGTTACTCTTGATGATCACTATCACCTAAACGATCTTGGAGGTGTGCCGGTGATCTCTTCATTGACGAAGATTGTTGGAAAAACCCTGCGTGATTATAAGAGATTCGGTGCTCACCTTTTCGGAGAGAAGAAGCAATCATAGTGGACATCGGAACTAGACTCATTTGTTGAGTGCTTCAACGAGAATTAAGGCAGATCGGATGAGTCTCTGAAACCTCAAGATACATTGCTTGTGTTTGATTCTCTCGCTCTCATTTACTCGTTTATTTCATTGTGATTTGCTTGAACTTTCTTCACACTCACTTAGCTCTTTTAGTCTTTGATTGTTGAAATACTCATTTTTACTTCTCATTATTGCAAAAATTGTATTTAGCCAAAAGATTTTAAGTCTCCTCCACCCCCTCCAGTCGGCGTTCTTGATCCTACACATGTGACTACTTCTCGTCATCTTTTCTATGCTAGTTCGAGTCAACTTCAGCTTCATGCTTACTCTGATTCGACTTAGGTGAGTGAACCTATTGATTGTTGATCTATTACTGACTATTACATATTTCTTAGTACTTCTCTCCTTACATGAATGTCCAAGAAATAGATCGTAATATCACACTCCAGTGCTGAGGCAAAACTTCGAGCTTTGACTTTGACTGCTACTACCTTAAGAAATTGTCCGGTTTCGTTAATTGTTAGCTAATCTTGGTGTCCTGTACTACTCCACCTCTCCTATATGACAACACTAGTACTATTCAGAATGTCAATGATCTAGTAAAGTATGAATTTACCAAGTATATTAGTGTGGATGTCTATTTCACACGCTCTCATTGTTAGCAAAATCGACTATTATTCTCCAGTATGTATCGTCTGAGTTTCAAGTTACTGATTTCTTCACCAAGACCCAGGCTAGAGAGCAACATCAGTTTCATCTCTCCAAACTCCATATTTCAAAACCTTCGAATCCAGCTTAAATTTGAGAGCGATATTATATATAGATGTATAATTAATACTTGTGCATATGACCCATGTGACCCCTTTAGTAGTTATACTATATATACTTGCTTCTCATTCTAATACAATTGATTAATTGATTTCCTAACAAGCATGACATAGTGGTATTTGTTTACATCAGATTACAACAGGTTGATGTAACATCCATGCTACAATGAGATTTACAATCAACAGCAGAGCGAACACAGTAAGTGATAAGACCAATGCAAAACTGAATGAACAATGTGAAAATTTAAGGCGGTGATATTGGCACCACTTCTGATTACCCAGTTAAAAGAAAAGAGGGTAAATGGGAAAAATGGTAGGCAGTAGAGGGTGCGGCAAAATCGCTCTCAACAGCTTCCCAAAACAATGGCTTAACCACAGATGGAATATACTGCATTTCCTACAGCTCAATAGTCTATCATACTTGTAAGAAAAGTTTGATTTAAGTTGATTCATCACAAATGTGTGACAAAAGAAAAAATTACAGATAGAGAGATGCTTAAGATCCATGTCCAGAAGTTGAGATGCAACGAACAACTTCGGCTAAGATTTCCACTGGTTGGACCATAGGTTGTTGCACCTGTGAAGCTGCCATTTTTTGGAGATGCACTGCAAGTGCAAGTATATGGTTAATAGTTTGGCAGAACTTGCCAATATTATTGCAGAAAATACTGAAAAGGGAAATTTAACTCAACATGTTTAATATGCAAAACAGAACTGTTTGTCAGCATTGTTACAATTTTTAATAGCACGGACAAGCAAAGTTTCACACTGTGTATCTTCAACATCCTACTGAATAAACTTGGTCATCTTTCATACAATATATATGCTTCATTGAACCATGAAATATGGTGAGTGAACAAGTGAACAACTCTCGGTGCATCAAATTTTGGCCACTACTTATGTATTGTATAATTTGGCACATCCAACCTAACTGCATTACCAATCTGACTGTAAGGCCTTCCATTTTCTCACTCAGTGGACATAGATAGTTAGAATGTCACTGACCAACTTAGGATTGATTAAGGTCATGCTAAAGTGCTTATTTGCACAGAAAGTTGCTCCCATGAGATTTCTTGCTAAATGAAGTGTGTTGCTTGCTTGCTAGCATACAAGAAGTTAATGTAAATAGTTGTATTAGGATTAGGACCCACATTGTATTATCTCTTTCTTAATCTATATCTTATACATACCCTGTATATATAGACCTAGTTGGTCCACAATAATGTGATTGGTGTTTTTACAATTCCTAATATGGTATCAGAGCGAGGTTCCCATAACCCTAACCATATCATCGATCCCGTCGGTAGTTATTTCCTGCCGTTGCCAGCCACCAGCCACTACCATCCGTCCTACTAGGATCAAAACTGATTTATTGTAGTCATCCGAAGCCAAATTAGTGTTGCTGCAGGATCCATGTCGCTAGCGGCCTTCTTTGGCTGCCATCTGTTGTTGATTCCAGTCACCAATTGTCTCTCTTCGGAAATCAGCAGCTGCTGTCCATCTAGATCTGCAGATGTCTGCCGGAAATTTGCAGCCATCCACCATTGTCACCGTTGACCCAGATCTAAAGCCATATGACGATGCCATCAGATCTGAAGCCGTCATCTGTCACGGGCTGCTCGCGGTAGGCCAAATCTGTTCTCTCTGTTGCCGGCAGCGTCGACCCATCACTGGAAGCTGTCATTGGCAGTCGCTTGTTGCCAGTCGTCGTCTACCGTCGCCCGAAACTGTCGTCCGTCGTTGGCAGTCGCTGTTGTTGCCTGAGTCTGTTCTAACAACACTAGACAAGAACACCATCAAAATAGCACTTGTGTTCGTTTTGCTGTTGCTCTTTTGCAGTTGTTCTGTCTAGTTTGTGGTTGACCCGAACCGCCTAGAAGATCATGGTTGCTGGCATGCCCTCCAGTTTTTTGTCCACATATGACGTGAAGTTGAATAAGCAGAATTATAAGGAGTGGTCTTCTACCATTAAGATGATTCTTGAAGAGATGCAGCTTCGGGGTCATATTACTTGTACCTCAAAACAACTAGATGAAAATTCCACTTCTAAGACTTTGGAGAAATGGTTTGCTGGTGAAACACTTGCCAAGACTGTTCTTTGTCAAAATACTTAAGTTTCTATTCGGATGTGGGTTTTGAACCACAGATATCTTCCTTGTACTTAGGACCAAAAATACTTACTACTTCGGCAGTTTGCCGCTCATCAATAGTAGGGTTCCTTTGTTCAGGGGTTCTACAATCAGTTTGATGCTATTTAGTGTCAATTGGACTCATCTCCTCTGCTCTCTGTCTTACTTGCACTCATTGCGCTCCTTTTTGCTCTAAAATGGAGCAAAATTGCTTGTATGAGTTTGACAATGCAACTTCGTCCTGAGTTCAGGCTCAATTTCTTGGTCGCACCATCATTCCGACCAAGGAGGAAGCTTTATCCTCTTGTTGCTAAGACTCGTCTTCATTCTCTTGCTGCACTCTCCCAGGTGTCATCACATACAGTTTTGGCTGCTCATCATTCTTCCTCTACTGATATTCTCTCCAACCCACCTCCAAGTCCACCACGCCCCTCGGGATTCTTCCTCTAGGAAATAACGGAAATATATACAATGTGGCTGTTGTCACAAATTGGGTCATCATCAAGCTAGGTGTTTCTAGCGTCTATGAGATCATAAGTCTCATCCTGGTGCTACTTCTGTTGCTGCTACTAAGGTCCCTATCTCAAGAAATCCTTTTGATCAAGTGACTCAAATCCAGCTGATGACACTTCATCATCTAGAGCATCTTAGTCTTGCTCCAGATATGTTGCTTCTGTTGTGCATTCCTTAGTTGGGTACTATTGGTTCATCTTGGATATTGGATTCTGGTGCATCCTTGCATATGACACCAGGTATCTCCCTGCTTAAGTCATGTTTTCCTACAAATGAAGCATTCGTGTGTTTAGATTGTTGATGGTACCTCATTGCTTATTTCTCATGGCACCCTTTGCACTTCTCAGTTTACTGAGCCAGATGTTTCTCATGTACCTGGTTTATCGTTGAATCTCATGTATGTTGGTCAGTCAACTAATATGAAATGCTTTGTTGGTTTTGATGAGGATACTTGCTATCTGCAGGATTGTCAAACGAGGACCCACATTAGAGCTGGTCATCGCTATAAGGGACCTCTGGGACTATGCTTGATCATCTCCATCTTCCGTCTCCAGCTATCTCTACTATGACGTCAGCTTCTTCTGGCTCTGCTTCTGCTAGTTTTCCTCAGTGGCATCATCGCCTTGGTCATTTATGTGGTTCATGGTTGTCTTATTCCTTCGGGTGTTTTATGTTGTCTCTATAGACGATAATTTTCAATTTACGGATTATAAGTTTGGCAAACAGTTACAACTCTCTTATCTTTCTATCATGTCACTCTGCCACCCCTTTTTCTTTAGTTCATTCCAATGTATGAGGTCTTGCTCCTTTTGCTACCAAAGGGGGTTACAGATATTGTCATTTTCATTGATGGTTTTTCTCAATATAAATGGATTTATTTTATTAAACATAGTAAGCATCTTCATATTTATAAATCCTTTGTCTCTATAGTCAAAACTCAACTTTCCACTTCTATTAAAACCTTTTGGTTTGACTCTGGAGGAGAATATTTATCTCACGCCTTTCGTCACTTTTTAACTGAACAAGAAACTCTTCCATAGTTATCATGTCCCGATGCTCATGCTCAGAACAGTGTTGCAGAAATATCACAGAGACTACACGTACTCTTCTGCTTATCTCTCATGTTGCACCGCATTTTTGGGCTGAAGCAGTGTCAACTACTATTATCTTATTAACCTTCAGCCTTCTTCTATTCTTTAGGGCCAAAGTGTTGGTGAATCTCTCTTCTCCACGGTATGATCTTAGTGTCTTTGGTTGTACTTTCCATATTCTCTTTCCTCCACATGAGCGCACCAACTTATCCACTCAATCTATTGAGTGTGTTTTTCTTGGTTATAGTCTTAAGAATAAAAGTTATCGGGCTATGATCCTTCAACTCATCAGATTCATTGTTCTCAAGATGTTTCTGTTAATGATGTCCTAGAGGCAATCATAGAGATGATTTTATTCTTATTGTGTTCATGAACTTTTGAATAATATGTTAAACTTTTTATTGAAAAAATTATCTTTTTTATCAGCAAATGTGACTTGTTCGTGGAACTCCTAATTTATTTGGTGATATTTTTCTTATAAAATCCCTGATATATTATCATTCAATAGGACATTAATGATTAATAAACCAGCACATGTATTGATTGATGATCATATTTCACAGGCCATGGATATAAGATATCAACTCAATAATGTAAATACAAGTTGGAGAACATAATGTTGGATTAACCCATTTTGAAACTATTAGACTTAGTCATATAAGTGTCACCATCTAGTTTCAAATAATATTGATTGATCTTTAAATCTAAAATCGTCATAGTTTCTTACATGCATAATAGTATACTTGGTGCTAACAAACACTACTATTAATTGAGTGATCATAAAGATAATATTCAAGTATGCTATGAACCATGTGGAGAAGGATGAACGGTTAAGATGGAACTTACCTCTTATATAACAGGAGAGATATCTCTTGGCCCTCGATATAAATGAACTGAGAAATACATGTCCATGCCATATGTGGTTTAGTGCCAACTACGAGAGGGTCAATTCACTATGATATCGAGAAAGGATTAAATCGCACAAAGGTGGCACGTATCTTGACTTGGGTTTCATCTGGTATCGTATGGCGAAGAGATCAAAATATGTGCATAATATAGGATCATTGGATATGATCTTTGTGCATACTCAGGTGGTCATTAAGTCCTGCTAAGGGCCACTATCGACATGTGGTTCAGGTAAGTGTTTCCGGGCACGACCAACTATGCATGAACCTACAAGGTCACGCACTTAACAGATCGAAAATACTTAGATTGGATAGGATCTGTTACGGGCTTTAATACCGTATTGGAAACTTAACGTAGGATTCCACCTGCAGCACTATACAAAGAGAGGCATGGTGAGTTTTCGAATCAATCCACAGAAACCCCAGCCGTCACCACCACTATAACCACAACCCCTAAATCCTAGTCATGCATGTCGGTGCTAGCACACTAGCACACGATGTTCCACACTTGGACATTGCTGCCATTGTTGCACTCATCAAGATATGTTGCTAGGTGCACACATAGTTGGGTTACTACTCCAAATCTCCTTCCACTGCCAATAACAACCTAATCTATGGTTTACTACTTACAATTTTCGAGTAGAAATTTTTGAATTCTACTAGCGTAGCCTACTTGTTCCCCTTTAGTTTCTTTTGTTGAGGATCACCTTTTCTATGCATCTCCATCTACACAGTCCTCCTCTCCTGCGAAGACGGTATTTTTTTTCTTCCCTCTTCTGAATCATCTCCTCTTTTGCTGTTCCTTCGTATGTTGAGACTTCATCTACATCGTCTACTATCACATCTTATCCTCTCCATTATACTCATCGTTCTCGTGTTTCTCAAATACTCAACCTCTTTCACCAGCTAATCCGCCTCCCCTTGGCATAGCTAACCCTGATGAGGTCCATGTTGATGATCCTCTTGCACCTCGGTATGATCTTCATGACCGTCATACTATTACTGCTCCTAATTGCTATGGTTTTGCTGCTGGTAGTAGTATTCAGGTAGCACATACTTACCTAGAGGCTGCGACCATCCCTAAGTAGACAGTTGGTCATGACTGAGGAGCTTTATGCCTTAGAGCACACAAGTACATGGATATAGTTCCATTGCCCTATCATGTTGTTCCGATTACTTGGAAGTGAGTCTTTAAAGTAAAGACTTGCTCTAATGGGTTAGTTGAGTACTACAAAGATCACTTGGTTGCTCATGGTTTTCAAGAAGAACATGATGTGATTATGATGAGACTTTTGCTCCTATTGTTCATGACTACCGTTTGCACTCTTATTGTTGTGGCTGCTACTCGTCGGTGTGAGATTTCACTGATGAATGTGAAGAATTCTTTTCTTCATGGTGACTTACCAGAGGAGGTTTATATACAGCCTCCACCAGGCTTCTATCCAAATGGACATGTTTGTCATTTTCGACGCACTCTTATGGTCTCAAACAAGCTCCTTAAGCTTGGTTTGAGCGATTCAGTTCAATTGTTCTGAAGGCCGATTTTGTCAGCAAGGAGCATGATCCTACTTTGTTTATTCATATTTCTTCACAAGGCTAGACGAAACTCTTACTATATGTTGACAATATGCTTATTACTGGTGATGATCCTTGCTTTTGTTAAGCAACTTCTTAGTGAGCAGTTTATGATGTTTGGTCTCAGACCACTTCGATATTTTCTAGGTATTGAGGTCACATCCACTATTGATGGTTTATGCTTGTCTTAACAATGGTATACTTTGGACTTAACTTTCTCGTTTTGGTCTTACGGATACCAAAACCGCTGCTACTACCATGGAGCTTCATCTTTAGCTACGACTGACTGATGGCATGCTTCTTTCAGATCCCTCTCGATACAAGTAGATTGTTAATAGTCTTGTTTATCTTATTGTTACTAGACCGGATATATCTCATGTTGTTCATATGTTCAATCAGTTTGTTATTGCTCCATACTTCGATTCACTATGCCCATCTTTATGTGTTACACTATCTACAGATGATGTCTTCTTGGAGCTTATTTTTCTCCATTGATAGTTCTTTCCAACTACAAGCCTATTCTGATTCTACATGGGTGAGTGATCCTGTCGATAGACACTCATTGATTATTGTATTTTTATTGGTATATCTCTCCTTGTCAGGAAGTCCAAGAAACAAATTGTGGTTTTTCACTCTAGTGCTTAGGTTGAGTTGCGAGCTCTAGTGGCTAGGGGAGGAATTGAGCCGAGCTTGAATGAGCTAGCCCTGGCTCAGCTCGGTTTCCTCAAAGGGCTGAGCCATCTCAACTCGTTAAGGTCCAAGCCAGAGAGCAAGCTCGACTCCTATGTGAGCCAAGCGAGCTCAAGCCGTTCGCGAGCTAGTGAATTTACCTGTTCAAATAGATTTTATACATCATTTTGAGTCAAAGTAAGCCAATCCTCTAGTGTTTGAAGGAGTGAAATTTTTGATGGGCCAAATTCATGAGCCTCTAAACGAGCCAAGCCCAAGTGATCTAGCTGTGGCTTGGCTCAACTCGGCTCATTAACTTTCATGAACTAAAAACCAGGCGAGGCGAGGCTTGTTATCTCCTTCAAGCCAAGCTCAAGTTGAGCTAAAACCAAGCTGAGGCCGATTTGTACAAGTGCTTCAAGCTTTTGTTCCAACCCTACTAGCGATTACTACTGCTGAAGTAATCTAACTTTGTTGGTTACTTGCTAATTTAGGCGTTGTGCTTCCTGCACCAACTCCTTTGTTTGGTGATAACACTAGTGCTATCCATATTGTTTCCAATCCAATGAAACATGAATTGACTAAACACATTGGTATTAATACTTCTTTCACTTGATCTCGCTGTCATCGGAAGACTATCTCTCTTTGCTATTTGCCCTTAGAGCTTCAAATTGCTAAATCATAGATTAAGAAGCAACATACTTTTCTTCTTTCTAAACTCAAGATTGTTGATCCGCCTTGAGTTTGAGGGGGTTAATGCACATAGTTGTATTAGGATTAAAACCCACATTGTATTATTCCTTTCTTATTCTATATCTTGTATATATATATATATATATATATATATATATATATATATATATATATATCAGTGTTCTAAAAGGTGGCCACCTAGGCGCTCGGCGGTGACTGGCCGCCGCGATTTGCCAAAATCGGTAGCCTGGGCGGTTGCCCCACGTAGGCGGTGAAAGGTGGTCCAAGTCGGCGTGAGGCGGTGCAAGACGGCAAGAAGCAACGCTAGGCGGAGGAAGAAATGAGTTCAAAATGTACGCAGAAGGTTGTTTCTTTTCTCCACTTCTCCATAGTCCCATGTCTCGCATCGTCGCCATCGCTCAGCGAACGAGGAGCCGCCGTCGTCGCCAAGGGACGGATCTCCCTCCGCCGCTGAAGAACAAGATCTCCTGCCATCACCGCCACTGCTACAGCCCCACGAACGAGGAGCAATCGCGAACGAAGGAGAGCCACCACCGCCGCCACCAACGAGTAGATCTGCCGCCATTGCCAAGAAACGAGATCTCCTTCCGCGGTTCCGCTCATCCGCCACCACCGAGGAACGAGACTCCTTCCGCCCGTCCGCCGCAGCTGAGGAAGGAGATCTCCCTCCGCCCATCCACCCACAGCTAAGGAAGATCTCCCTCCGCCCATCCGTCGATCTCCCTTGCTCTGTATCTTTTTGGTTGATTTGGTAGATACTAAAGCTTAGCCAACGAGTAAATCTGTCACTGATCTCCCTCTCCATATCCCAAAAACAACTGGCATATGATGCATCCTTGCATTTTACCAAGTGACTGTCCTAGGAATATGAGATACTAGACTATAACTGCCTCTGAATGAGAATAGGGCCTTCAGATTTACTATATTATATGTGTATTATATGTAAGGATGCAGCCGCTTAATTAGCGCCTAAGTGGCCCGCCTAGGCCCCACCTAGCGACCTAGGCGCTAGGCGCCAGTCGCCAGGCAACCGCCCGCCTGGCGCCTAGCGCCTTCTTGAACATTGATATATATATATATATATATATAGACCTAATTGGTCCACAACAATGTCATCACTATTTTCCAATTCCTAAGACAAGAAACTGTCAACCTAAATGAATTGGCCGATGTTCAGCAGTATGAACCATTATGTAGTGATGTGCAATAGTCTTTTCCCCTTTTTTTCTCTTTATGACATGTAATAGTATTATGTTGTATTTTCTTCGCACTTTTAAGTGTATGTGCTGTGCAAAATGCAACTTTTGTTATTGCACTAGACTACTGTGCTTCTCAATGAAATTTCATTGTTATGAGCCTGGAAGGTGTGATATGCACTTGGAGTTGTTGAAATGTAATGAATTTTTATATTTTGTTGTTTTGCCAAAAACATCATCTTATATCTATCATATCAACAAAGGTTGAGAAGTCTAAACAGAAAAAATCATCATCTAGTGGAGCTCTTGTGATATTAGTCACTATGATTCACAGGAATTGCATAAGAATGACCAAAAGGCCCAATTAAATATTCTGTGGGATACAAGAGGTTAACTCAACAAGAATTGATTTGGGATCTTCATTGAACAAAATCATCTCGTAGACTTGAATGCACTAAACTTTCAAGAAAATAGTGATTGGACTTGGGTCTGCAATCATAATGTTGCCACTTGCCATTATCTATTCAAGTGATAGCCACTGGCAGTGTCAGATGAAAACTTAGAGGACATTACTGGTTTTGACCGATAAACTTAAAAGGCAAAGTCCGGTGTTGCGTAGCTAAAGTTTATTGGAAGAGCTATTTTATAGTACTTTCAAAGTTTTTGAGCCATTCAAAACTGGGAATCTAAGGGATGAGATATGACGGCACCTGTGAGTACCACCTCACCAGGTGGCGAATTGTGCAAGGAGGTGCTAACAACATAGGGGTATCCAAGTAATTAAACAGTTCTCTTTTGGTCCCAAAACAACACAACAAAATAGAGGGCTTAATTCTGCTTCTTCCAACTGACCTTTGCAACACTACATAGAGCTGGCAACGGCAACTAGCAAGCAACAGACGGAGTGTATGTGTGTGTTCCAGGCTCCGGCCAGCGAAGGTGCTGTCTGATGTCATCATATTCACATGCAATGTTAGATCGATCGATCTTATGAACTTGTTGGGATTGAGGGGTTTGTGATTTTGTGTTTCTATTAGGATGCCAGTGTTGATGCCTCATCGGTGCATCAACTTCCAAAGCAGATATTTTATAATTTGATGCATTTTTTTCAGAAATAGATTGCTTGCATGCCACTTCTTGAATCAGATCTACAGTAAATCAGTAAATCAGTAATTGTCGATCTAATAAAAAAAATCTGAGCTTTCAGTATAGACAGGCAAGGTGTTTTTCTTTGAGGAGTTAATGGCAGAATTATAGTGAATAGCAACACCACTTTTACCCTCCATAGATTTAACTTGTACCTCCGAAGGGTGGGAAGTACTTGTACCTCTTGGTACCTCTTGGAAATACCGTAAAATTTCTCTTATTATAATACTAGATTGATTCTTTTGTTTATTTAGAAAACAATTTTCAAAGTGACCATAATCATAGTTTCTTGTTGTGTTTGGAAGAACATGACTAGGCCTCCAATATCACCGGTCTTGATTGGGAATTCTGCCTCCGATGTTAACATTGTACTAGAGATTGGGATTTATCAATTTTTTTGCCTTCAAGATTGTATGCTTCTCCCCAGTCCACATAATGCATTCCTATGCTCAGCATTGCAACGATATTTCCATTTTTGAGCTTTTCCATGTAATCTGGTGTTCCCTCTTGTTGGTAACATCTTTTAATTTTCTTTATTATATTTGAAGTATCCTTGTAAAAATAAGTGTATATATGATACGCTTACTCTCATGGTTGTTCTTTTGATACAATATATATTTATAATCTTGGTGTCAATACATACTTCAGTGGAGTGGCTATTTTCTAAAAAAATGAACTTTATCTAAAACACTCTAGCATCATGCTCAAGGTGTCAGTCAAAGTGCGTATGTGAGGTGTATTATCTCTAAGCATTGCTTCCATACACACCCGTTTAGAATCAGAACTCCACCCTCTTTTTAGTCATGTTCAATTTGAGTGGAATCAGCTATCAGTCACCTAATTCAAATTCGAATTCGAATTTTCTTAGCTGTACAGATTTGGAACTAACACATTCAATTCCTCAAATCCAGGCCTAATTTGTAAGAACCAGCTAACCAAACAGGAGCCAGAAGTTTAAACTGATATAGAACAGCATATATATAGATGCTGCAAGATATACGCCAAGTGCACTAACCTGGATGGAAACACGCAACTGCCATGACCTGCTCAATACAAAAAAATAATAAAAATATAAATAAAAATCCAACTTTAAAGAACTAGAAAATCGAAACCAGAGGGGGCTCTAAAGTTTAAAGATAAGTAAAGGAAAAAGAAAAAGATTGCAGATTCTATAGTACTGACTGGGGTTGAGGGCGGTGAGGGCAGCGGCGCCGGAGAAGTCGCAGGCGGCGAGGGCGGCGGCGCCGCCGGCGCGGAGGAAGTAGTCGTTGAAGGCGAAGGAGGCATGGGCCTGGAGGTCTGGCGGGTCGAAGCAGACGCCGCCCTCTTGGATGGCGCGGCAGTCGGCGCCGCCGGCCGGGCCGCATGCCCAGTCCAGCGCCGCCTGCAGCGCCCCGTCCTCCGCGTTGTTCTTCGCCACGCACCACAGCTGCCCCCCACCGCCCGCCGACGCAGCCCCTTCAGCCACGCCGCCGTCGAGGGCCACGAGCACGGAGAGGAGGGGAAGAAAGGGGAGAGGTATGGCTGCCGCCATTGGGGATGGTACCGTTGCGGAAGAGGAGGGGGATAGAAAGCCAGGCTGGGAGCTGAGCTAGACTAGCTAGTGCAGTGTGGAGTGGAGTGGTGTCTGAATAGCGTTTTTTTTTTTTTCCCTCTCTTCGGCTTTCCACTTGGGGATGGGTGCTGGAAAATTGCGGATTCCTTTCTTTTTCGGAAAATTAGCCACGTAGAACCATATTATAGTGATATTTCTTATTTATTATTATAACCCCCTGATTTTAATAATATTATTGTGTTTAAAAATTTATTTGCTGTTTATCACTGATCAAATAAAATAACAATTTTAAGAGAAATTTTTTAAAATGACCAAAATACCCCTCTAGGATATACATTCAAAGACGACATCATCCTCTCGCCCCAACCTATGTGATCCCAATAGCTCCACCACCCCCATTCTCTAGCCTCAACTACGACAGTCACAATGGGTGTGAAAGTAGCATGGGTGGCGACAACAACAAACACAATTGCCTCGAGATTAGTGTTGAGCTTAAGAGCCCCATCACCTCCGATAGGCGTTGAGCTCAGCATCCAATAAAACAAGTCTAGAAGGGTAGTTTGATCATTTAAAAAAAATTCCAGCAAAATTATTATTTTATTGAATCAGTAATATACAAACAAATAAACATATAAATACAGTAGTATTCAATAAAACCACACAATCATAATAGTAAATAACAAATACCACCATAACATAATAATATGTAGCCAATTTTTCCTTCTCTTTTTAAAACAAAGGCTAACTACACTTTTGCTCTCTCTCTCTCCCTCTCTCTCCCTTCCTCTATTTTGGCTATAGGCTCGTTTGGATACTCTATTTTAAAACAACTTAAATTGGTGTATACTTTGATTATATATTGTATTGGTCCAAAATAAGCATTGTTTTACACTCATATTAGTAAAAAATTATAAAATTGTAATATTAGGAAAGTATTATAATTTCTTATTGCCACTATAAATATTTATAAATATATTAATGATCAAAATTTAAAATTTTGATCAGTACATATAAATTATGACACTCCAAACAAGAGAGAGTAGTCCCTAAGAGGTTTTGTATATTATTTTGATGTCTTGCCTTTTAGTTATATGAATAATGTGGTGGTTTATATCCACGTCAACAAGTTGGTAACACAAAAATTATCTTGTTTTATTCCCCTTTCAACAAAATGGTAATACAACATGTCAATAGGGATGCTAAACTAGACATCGCGGAAGGCACCATGGAATTTGTGCGAATGCCTGGGGTATTGTAGGAATTCATAGTCAATTCATAGCTGTCATATTATTTCATATATTAATAATATACAATAGGTTACATCATTAAAACAATTGAAGAAAACATTTAGGATCTAAAACGAAATTCGGTTTGGAAGGTAAAGGGCTAATTTGAGTAGTTTTAAAGTAGAGAGAACAGAGTAACATAAAAGCAAAGTGTAGTGATAAAAAATGTATTATCTTTTCTTTTGTTTGGGTCATTAGATCAAACTAACAATCTGTAACATCCTAATTTATATACAGTGTTTTCACAAGTTGAGCTATCAATATAGGACTAATTAACCCATGCAATTTAGGCTTGTTGGATCAAATCGGGCTAAGGTGTTATATTGCCCTCGTCGGTCATGCCAGTTAACACTCACGACACAAGAGGCAACATGATTAGGATAATGGTTGGCTCTAATACCATCTATAACACCCTGGGTACATCCACACATACTAATGCTTAGGCTCCCATTCTCATTTCATCTAAAAGAGTTACCTCAAGTGGTATGGCTAGTTCCTCAGACTTTATATACAATGCTTTTGTGAGTTAAACTGTCAACATAGAATTAATCCATGTTATACTAGACTTCTTGGACCAAACTAGACCAACGTGTTACTAGACTTAAGCAAAATGTTGGTTGGGCTAGGCTCAAGTCGGCCCAAAAAAAATCTTGGATCCATTCAAGGCTAGTGGACTCTGCCCAAACCTGATTTTATGGGCACCTAGGTTGGGCCAAATTGGTGCAGTTTGCACTACAGAAGGCCATCAACCCAAGCCTAGTTTAGTCTTTGAGCCTCAAAATCAAACCCTAGTTTGACTCTATAGGCACCAGGCTCAAGTTGAAATCAAGCCTAGGTTAGGCTAGTTTTGCACAAGTCTAGGCATTACATCTAGATTAAGATGGGTGAAAAATTTCGGATTTCTCGCAAAATAATTGACCATCTTATCTTCTCTCTTACATCAATATAGATATTCGAATTTGGTTTGACAATTGAGATGGTAGAAGACGTGTGACTCTGCCTATTAAGAGGATCCGACTCCAAAAATTATATATCGAAGAAAAACATTAATATTTCTAAAAAAATTTCTAGTAATTGCATTGTGAAATTTACCATATTGAGACTTGACTATAATTTTTTAGTGTAATGTGGAGTGCGGTGAAAAAATTGAAAAAGTGGCAAAAATTATACTTTTTGTGTTATAGTGGGGATTAATGGTGCAATTTACTCAAATAGCAGCCAAAGTGCATATAAACTATATATCTGTTTATTTCTATTATCTCAACCCTATTAAAATTTTTAAACTTTTGGTTCTTTACAGTTTCCACATGTGTTCTATCCAACTATTTCTACATTGGAAGTAAGAGAAATTAATTTTCCAACATATCTTTTGGATGCTGATTTATGTAAAATTTAACAAAAGGAATCAAAAATCAACGTGAAAACATATAGTTGTTATTTGCCAAATAATGCTAAAACCCTACTACTTTATCCCTTGCAAACTTATAAGTGTGTTTTCCACTTATGGAATAAAAAAAGAGAATTACTAATAGGTAGATATCTTTTTTTTCTCTTGCATGTATCTCTTTCCATCTTGAATCAAACTCTCTTTGGATCCTCCAAAATTCACTTAATCCCCTCTTTAGCTTCTTTGGTAGCGGTAGCCTAGTGGTAGGTGGAGGCGTTAAGAGGAGGCAGGCCACTAAGAGATGGCAATGGAAAGATGGTAGTCGGACGGTGGTGTGGCGGCGTTGGCTAGCTACAAGCGGTAGTGGCGGTGGTGGAGAGATCAAGAGGAAGAGGAGGAGGGGAGGGAGAAGAAGAAGTGTGGGGGAGATGGGGATGGAGACTAATAAATCTAGATGGGATGTGCGGTGCAAATAATGTAATTTTTTAAAGAAAAATAGACACTTTCAGCTTAGATGTTTCCTAAAAAAAATTTAGGTTTTGTTAATGTGTAAGTATTTGTTTTTTCTTATCTTGCATACATCTATTCACTGTTAGATCAAACCCCTCTCCTTAAATCTAACTCTTTAGAGTTCACCAATCCCCTGTTTTATCTTCTCCAATGGTAGTGGCCTAGTAGCAGTGCCAACCACGAGCGGTGGTGGCCGGTGGGAAAGAAGAAGATGATGGAGGCGGCGAGGAAAAAGAATAGTAACAGAGGAAGAGGGAGAATAAAGATTAAATATAGAATTTGATATGTGATATGGATGCTGTAAGATTTTTAAGAAAAAATCACTAACTACATTCTTGACAGACTAAAAAATTTTTTGGAGAGAAGCTGGGTTGAGTAGACATAGAGATTGGTTGCAATTAGACTGCACGTATTTTGAACTTTTCGGTCATGTCATAGATGGTTTAGAATGGAAACAACTATCTAGTCATTTATTTTTAGGGCCATTTTAGTCTATGCTACTAGTGAAATTAGAAATTCAACATATGGTATTAAAAAAGACAAATTGATTTTATGTTACTGGAATCCTAAAAATTTTCAGAAAATTCTTCCAACAAGGTCAAAGCAGTTGTTAAAATGACACTTATGCCTTTATCTTTTTTGGGTTAAAGCAACTGGCACTAGCGGATGCCCGCGACAGGGTGCATTGACGGGAGCATGCATGCCTGACGGCAGTAGTAGTGTGCTTGAGCGTGATAGCAATGGCAATGGTGGTGGCGCATGTGCCATGGTGAGGCAAAAACAAGTGTGCACACGGCATGGCGCAACGGGCAAGAACGGCAAGCATGAGGCAGCGGCAGCGTGCACTGCACGGCGTAGTGGGCAGCGACGGCAACGTGGTGACGACTGCGGCAACGTGTGCGCCTTGGCGAGCAAACGCAGCAACGGCAACGGTGGCAGCGGTGATGCGCACAGCACAGCGTGACGAGCTAGCATGCAACAGCGGGTGCGTCGTGTGCGAGCACAACGACCGCAATAGCGCGCGTGCGTGGCGGGCAAGCATGCAACGTGGGAGCAGGCATAGGCGTGGCAGTAGGCACGTACATCAGCGGCGATGTAAGAAGGTGGCGCGCGGCACCAATGGTGTGGGCAAGCAACGATCAGGGTGGACAATGCCATATTTATGTTCGATGAAATGTCTCAATACCAAAAATATATTAAAAAAAAGAAAAGACATAGATATCTTTACCATTTTCAAAAAATTAAGTTAGGAATGACATATATGAAATAATTTTTTTGTTTCAGCGGCATATAAACAATTTGTCTTTTTTTGATGGCATATCTTGAATTTTCATTTTTGTTAGTGACGTAGAGCCAAATTTTCCTTATTTTTATTAGCAAGTTGCACGCACATGTAGTCGTGATGTGTTTTTGGGTGAGTTTGGTTCGTACTATTGCCCATATAGGCAAACGAGCTCAAATGGTTGAATCTTATCGGAAAAAAACAATGTTAAGTTCTCTTGTTAAAAACTATAAAATCAAAATACAATTTGAAGAATAGCCAAAGTGAGGACTTTTTGACAGCGTGGGTGTAATATCTCATACTAATACTGATATATATTATTGTCAAATATAATTATTAATCAGTCAATCGTGCAAATTATAAAAAATCTGGCACCAATTGAGCAAAAAATTTATGAGTGATATTTTAATTTATTATAAGAATGAATTTGGAAAAATTAACTAAAAACACAGCAAAAATGGAATGTCGCAACAGAATAATAAATTGTGAGAGTGATGTATAGATCCAAATATCTAATATCATTAAACCACCAATATTTTATAGTTAAATCCAAAATTTTTAGGTGATACAAAACAAACTAACTATATATGACCACGAATAGGATTTTCCTAATTAGGCATGTCTATATGCCAATAATAGATAAAATATGAGTTTTTGCTCCCTTATAAAGAATAATAATTCAAATTGACTTCTTATTAAAAAAATAAAAATAAAAATAAAAAATAACAAGCTTACTAACCTGAAAGGTAGCAATGTGGAGAAATCTCTCATGCCTTTGATGCATGCTCAACACGCTAATGGAAAGTTGGCATTGTCTATAAATAGGATATTTCTTCAGATGAATCACAAGTCACTTTCCTCATAGCAAATACTCGTGAGAACAAGAGAATAGTAATTAAGTTGAAGCATTGCCAAACTTAGGTCTTCGACACAAGAAATATAAGACAAACTATGCATATATTATGATCACATTTTCTCATTTGAAAACTGTCTTGTTGCAGCTATTTTAAACTATATGTTATTCTATCACTTGCTCTTTTATTATCTTGATATATCTTTACACTGAAATTTTGTAAAAGTAAAATGACTTTATTTTATTGACTATGGAAAAATGATGATCTAACGTTCTATTGAGGTATATGGTGATGGATCTTTGAGAATCACCAATACCAATCAAGCTGGTAGTAATAATATTGAAAATATATCCAAATAATTGAATAAAATTCTTTTCATATTTTGTTCTACTTTATTTTCAGTACTGATATTAAAAAGAATGATATATTATTATTTCTTCTTTCTACTTTGATTTTCTTGTGGTTCTGTAAGAGATGAGCTATTATTTTATTTTTATTTTTTGTATAAAAGATAAAGGGTATTATTATTATTTTTTTCTTTTACTTTATTTTTATATTAAAAGAGAATGTTGTTTTACTATCTTTTCTTTCTATCTTATATGTCAGTATTGCTACTTCATTTTTGTACAAAAAGATAATGTTGTATTATGAATTTTTTTTACCTTACTTTGGTATGTAAGAGAATGTATGCATCATTTTTCTTTTTGAAAGAGCTATTGTTGTAAGTTTATCTTTTTGTGTAAATTGCAGCTACAACAGCAAATGTATTGTACTGGTCACAGTTCAGGTATGAAACTATTTGATCCCTCTTTTGGGGACGTCTCTTGTCTGAACAGGGTATACAGTGACGGATTCGTTGGAGCGATCGGTACTGGTAAATCATGGGTGGCGGTTCTGAGTGGATCAAAGGTGTTTGCTCTTCAAGAATAGAAGTGTCCTAGGAAGGGTTGTGGTGTAAAATTTCATTTCGGTGACTCTCAAAATTGGAAATGCTTGTTGTCGACGATTGGAACCAGGGTTCCCAGTCGAACTTACACGAATTTAGTTTGTTTAGTAGAGAGACAATCCAGACAATCACCAAAGAAATCATTGTATCTATGGATCTAATGACACAGAAATTTATACAGATTCAGGTCCTCAAAGTTTGAGTAATAACCCTACTCCTGTTGCTTTTCACTATGAGTATAATGGATTACAAAAAGAATGTATTATCTAGTTCTCAATTGTCTTGTTGAGAACTCTTTCCCAAAAGGATCTGCCCTTCTCTTCTAACTTTTTGCCCTACTTATACTTGTCGAAAGGGTGTTAGTTGCTTCATCGAAGGGACGCCTGGTAGTTGTCAACAACTGCTGTATAGCGGTGGCCATCAGTTGTTGTCGGTTACTATTCGCCAGTTTATGACATGAGATTATGGAAAATGTGTATTCATCTTCATCTTCACGACAGTTATCATGGATGATTAAATTAACTGCATGATCTTCAAAGCATGGTATAAGTTACCAATATATGGTCGCGCACTAACTGCAACCATGTATTGGTATCTGACTTTATCTCTGTGACTTGTGATGATCGTGGGCAAATGTCTCCGTGACCATAATACTCGCAGGTAATATAATAATATATGAGACCATGGACTCTGCAACAATAAACATTGAGGTTATAGAGTTTCGTGGCTACAAGTACTAAAATTACGGGAATTAAACATCCTTGATGGGTTATGTCTAGTATATCCTTGGATTATCCCATTATCTCTTTCCTCGGCCTCTGTGACTGATCCATTTGAGACCTAGTCTTGGTTTTCGCACTAGGCTCGTCCAGATACTAATATGCGGAATAACGAGATCTTACTCGGAAATACCGAAACCCAAAGGTTGATTGAAAATACAGTTTAAAGTAATTGCACAACTCTTTATTTCAAAGAGGGCTTTACACGTCGAACGTTAGGCACACTTGCCTACGTCGAAAAAACTATAAATGTTTAAAACTCAAATAAGTTCTATGACTTTTCGATTGTATTCTATTCAATGATCTAAACTAGACCTATTACAAGGTATTTATAGTCCAATCGTATGAGTACGTATCAGACTCAATAACGTAAACGTATTAGACTCATATAACTAACTAACTAATCCTAAACAGATAAGCTTAGTTATATATATTCGGATCGGATTACAATTCCAAACAGGGAACGAATTCCTTTTTATGGTCACGAACCAATCCATGGTCGCGGACCCATCCATGGTCACGAAACCTTTCCGAACACGGTTAAGGTCGCGAAGCCGTATGCGATCAGGACTTGAAGATCCTCCCGGATCATGACTCCCTTGTTGAGAAGGAGTCAACCCCTGTTGCGACCTCTCGATCAAATTGGAGATGTGGAAATTGGGCTTGTCCATGTTCTCTGGTGTACCACTTTGCCGCATGTGCCCATTGATCTTTCCGACTGATTCGAAAAGTCTCCTTTATGTCACTGCGGGTGGTAGTCACCTTCTTCTCCAGAAGCACATCTTCGCGTAGAGGTTCGTCTCGTTGATAGACCAAGTCTTCAACAGATGGTACTATAGTATCTGGCTCATCATCTAGCATTGAAGGCTGAAACAGTTTGAGGTGCTCAACATTGACAACCGAGTAAATATCCATGTATGGAGGCAACTCGAGTTGACAAGCATTATTACCCACTTTTCGCAAAATCCGAAAAGGACCATAACGAATGGGTTTGAGTTTCTTACCTTCACTTTTAAGTCTCTCTTTACTCAGATGTACCCATACCATATCACCTTCTTGAAATTGCGCATCAACTCGGTGCCGATCATGTCGCGCCTTGTCCTTGAGTTGAGCTTTTAGCAGGTTCTGTTCAACCTCACGATGGAGTCATTGAATACCTCCCAGGAACTTTTGTGCTCGATCCTGATCAGATGTTTCCTTGCTGTTCTGTGCTGAGGTAGGGATCACAAACTCCATGTCGAATGGACTCTGTGGTAGAAATCCTAAACATACCTCAAACGGCGACTTTCCAGTCGAACCATGCACTACTCGATTAAAAGCAAACTGCAGGTATGGTATGCTTTCATCCCAGGTTTTCGGGTGCTTCGAGTTATATCCTCTCAAAGATGAACGACTGTGCGATTTACCACCCCGGTTTGACCATCAGTTTGCGGATGAAAAGTGGTACTCCTCTTTAGCTTGGTGTCCATCATCGTCCAGAGCGATTGCCAAAAGTAACTAAGGAACCGGTATCGCGATCAGACACAATAGAAGTCGGCAGTCCAAAGTGTGTCCAAACGTGTTGAAAGAATACTCAAGTTGCTTCTTCTCCCGTGATAGTCTTTTGACAAGGTATGAGAATAATCATTTTGGAGAACCGATCAACGACCACGAATAGATAGTCGTTGTCACGTCGGGTCTTAGGCAATCCTCCCAAAAAATCCATGGATATGCTCTCCCATGGTCGCGATGAAACTGGCAAAGGAGTATACAAACCTAATTTTTGGTTTATCGGTTTTGAGATGCTGCAGAGACCACAGTCTCGAACAAAACTAGCCACATCTTGCTGCATACGCGGCCATAACACATGTCGGTGAAGATTTTGCAACGTCTTTTTAACCCAAAGTGACCAGCTACCTTCGATGTGTGCGCTTCTCGCAACCATTGAATTCGAGGTGCTCCACGAGGTATACAAAGTAATTTGCCCTTGTACAAGAGTCCTTCTCGCCGAACGAACTCTGTAGGTTTCTCTGTTTCGAGCTCAGTCAGTACTGTTTGAAAATCAGGGTCTTCACTGTACATATTGGTATAGTCATCATGACATGAGGGCTCGATCTGCAGATAAGTAGAGGGTTGTAACTGGTGGTCGCGACAACATGTCCACCAATTTGTTGTGTACGCCCTTCTTGTACTTAATCACCAGATTAAACTGCTGCAGATACGACATCTACTTCATGTGCCGAGCTTGCTGTAGCTTGGACTGAGTTTGCAAATATTGCAACGGTTGATGATCGGTGTGGACAACAGTCTTTTTACCCAAGAGATAACACCGCCAATGTTTTACGGCTTGATGCAGTGCGCATAACTTCTTATCATAAGTCGGGTAGTTCTTCTGAGCTCCCTGGAATAACTCAGAGTGATATGCCACTGGTCGACCTTCTTGCATGAGCATTGCGCCCATCGCATAACCTGAGGCATCGGTTTCTAGCTCAAACGGTTTCTGGAGATTCGGCAAAACTAACACAGGCGCCTCGCTGATCTTCCTTTTCAGCAAGAGAAACATGTCCTCATGTTTCCCTATCCACTCGAACTTCTGATCAATCCTGGTTAATGCATGCAATGGAGAAGCCACAAACGAGAAGTGTTGGATGAACTTCCGAAGATATTGGCATGCTCCCACAAAACTACGCACGTCTGTAACTATTCGCGGTCGCGACCACTCGCAAATCACTTTTACCTTATCGAGGTCGATTTGCAACGTACCGTTGCCGACCATGAATCCTAGGTAAAGTAGAGTTTGCTGGCCGAACTCGCACTTCTTACGGTTGAGGCGAAGTCGATGTTGCCGAAGCTATTCGAACACCTTTTCGACATGAATGAGGTGATCATGCCATGAACGACTATAAACCAGTATGTCGTCGAGGTAAACGATCGCAAAGTCGTCGATAAACTATCTCAATATGTCATTCATAAGACACATGAACGTTGCCGGGGCGTTGCAGAGACCAAACGGCATGACCAGCCATTCGAACAGACCTTGTCGTGTTTTGAACGCGGTCTTCCACGTATCCTCCTCTCGGATGCTGACTTGATGATATCATGACTTAAGATCCAACTTGGAGAAGACAACGACATGCTTCAATTGGTCTAGCAGGTCATCAATACGAGGACGGGGGTACCGGTTCTTGATGGTGATCTTGTTTAGTGCTCTATAGTCGATGCACATACGCCAAGTCCCATCTTTCTTTGGCACTAACACCACAGGAGATCCACAAGGTGAACTACTCGGTTGAATGACACCATCGTTCAGCAACTCACCAAGTTGTCTCTTGATCTCTTCATTCTCCAATACTGAGTTGTGATACATACTCAAATTGGGCAGTGTCGCATCGGACACAAGCTAAATTTCGTGCTCAACTGGACGTTTCGGCGGACGACCCTGGGTAGTCTCGAACAGATCACTGTATTTCTCCAATAGTCCCGACAAACGACCAGAATCCTCTCGGCACACCAACGACAATGCTGGTCGAGTACCCTAACTTGGACCAATGGGTCGAATCATGACAAAGACACACTTGTGACATGCATTAACAATTCGTTTGGCTTTATTTGCGGTAATCAAGTTCGAAGTGTTGACGTGGATGTCTCTACTGATCACGAACTTAACTCCGTATTTGGTGAGGTCGTACTCTTGCGCCCGCCGATGGAAGTGAGCGTATCGATCATACAGATACGGACTCCCAAAGATCACCTGACAGATATCGATAGGGACAACATCGCATTGCACCTCATCGATATATCGTGCAGAGATCGCAAACTTCAACACACACTGACTCGTAATCTGTTGGTTCACGTTGGATGTAAACCAACCCAGCGGATATGGTCGCGGGCGTGTGGTTGTCTTCAAACCAAGTCGCCGAACCAGTCCAGCGGAGACCAGATTCTTCTGACTTCCGGGATCGAATATTGCTGCGACCACTTTGTGCTTCACCTGGATGTTGATGGTGAACAAGTCCTCCGTTGGGTGTTGGTCGTTCGGTGGATCCGAACCCTTCTCCTTTGGCATTGCCATCAGAGACAAGGTTGTATCCGCCTCATGAACTGAATTCACTCGGACAACTTCTTCGTCAGGTGAAGTCACAGTTGCCGTGGTTGTTCTTTTCCCTGGTCTGTTTTTCTTTGGTCGAAGTTCAGGATGAAGCTTGTAGCATTTGTCCTTCGTATGTCCTGTGACTTGACAATGTTCAAAAAAGACACCCATGCCTGATTTTGAAGCATTCTTCTTCGGACTCGGCTTTTTCTTTGTCGAGGTCGCACCTTCCTTCGTGCTTTTGTCGCTGCGGGATTTGTTCTTCTTCTCGATCGCCATAGCAGTTGTGCTTGCGGTCGCGATGTCTTGGACGCCGAACAAACTTAGCTCAGTACTGATCAATTTCTGAAGTCCAGATGTGTATTTCTAAAATACCTAAGGATCGGATAGTGAGATGCCGATGACCATTGCTTGTCTCCGGAATTCCGTAGTATAGTCTTGGACGGTCTGGTCGTGCCGTTGGTACAATCTGTGCCAACGCTCCCATCTATCCTCAAGGTAACCCATCGGATAGAATTCTTGTCACAGAAGTCGTTTGAATTGACCCCATGCAAGGTCGTCAGCTTCACCACTGGCGACAAGGGCCTTCCACCAAATCTTGGCGTGGTCGTTCATCTTCAAAGGTGTGAACTTCACCTTTTGATCGCTACTGAACCCTTTCAAATCAAAGTAGGTCTCAAGCTGGTCGATCCAAGAATCCAGTTTCTCGGCATCGATCACCCCATCATATATGGGTATATCAATCTTAGCGTCGACCTTAAATGATCCGACAGCTAAGGAGGTGTTGGCAAGGTCGTCGGTCTTGTGGTCGCCTTCGTCTTCATTGTCGTCTGTCCTGCGCAAGTCTTCACCAGTCTTCACACCCATAACCTTCCCTACTTCAGGAGGTACAATAATGGCCTACTGTTTAATCCAAGCAAGCACGGTTTCCATGTCGGTGGAGAGCTTTGCCACTTGTTCGGCTACGTTAGCTTGAACGGAGGTATTGTCAGACATTGCCGGAGACGCGGCTATAGGAACCATCAATTGATCGCCTGGATTTTCACTGGAGGTTTTGTAACCCTGGCGAGTCTTCACCATCCACAGGATAGGAAAGTTGCTCTGATACCAACTTGATCCGTTTGAGACCTAGCCTTGGTTTTCGCATTAGGCTCGCCCAGATACTAATATGAGGAATAATGGGATCTTACTCGGAAATACCGAAACCCAAAGGTTGACCGAAAACACAGTTCAAAATAATTGCACAACTCTTTATTTCAAAAAGGGCTTTACACGTCGAACGTTAGGCACACTTGCCTATGTTGAAGGAACTATAAGTGTTTAAAACTCAAATAAGTTCTTTGACTTTTCGATTGTATTCGATTATTCGATGATCTAAACTAGACCTATTACAAGGTATTTATAGTCCAATCTTATGAGTACGTATCAGACTCAATAACCTAAACATATTAGACTCATATAACTAACTAACTAATCCTAAACAGATAAGCTTAGTTATATATATTCGGATCGGACTACAATTCCGAACAGGGAACGAATTCCTTTTCATGATCACGAACCAATCCATGGTCACGGACCCATCCATGGTCGCGAAACCTTTCTGAACACGGTTAAGGTCGTGAAGCCATATGCGATCAGGACTTGAAGATCCTCCTGGATCAGTGACCATGAAAAGATAATAACAGGTAACTTAAGTCTCTTTCTGTGGTTTTCTGTGACATTGGGAAGGCATGTGCATCCATGTAAAGGCTTGGGCTACTAACTTGAGTAATAATCTCCGTCAGCTAGCCCTCGAATTTGAAATGAAAAGGTTTCTTTTCCTCGAAAAGGCATTTCGAGTACTCAAAAGGCAACTTTTCGTTTTGAATTCTAACATAACCCAAGAAAAACTCTGGGTGCGTGTGTCAAATTTATTGGGACAAGCATTAAATGCAAATTTCTGTCGAAAAAAGGTCTTCTAATGTGATCGCAACGGTTGGAAACCCGAGGAATATTACTTTAAAACTCCATGTTTTAAGTTTCCTTTGGCCTAAAACCATTCTCAGAATTTTCCAAGCTTTTTCAGACTCCCAAGTTTTTCTGAGTTCTTCGTTTTTAGCTTTCTCTTCTTTTCCTTAAACTTAAATCAATGGTTTTCTAGGTGCGCTCTCGTCACCGAACAGAGGAGAATTTGCTGGGCTTGGAAAAGGTGGATTATCTCCCCTCAAGGTCGCTGATCCCATGGCATCCTACTGGGGAAGATGATGAAAGCCCTGTGGTTCGAGAGGGCGAGTTGGTGCTCTTCAAGGACTTTCTACACAGTGGATTTCGTCTCCTAGAGAGTGATTTTTTTCAAGAAGTCCTCGCACATTATGATTTGAAATTGGTAAACCTAAATGCCAATTCCATTTTGATTCTTGTTGTCTTCCAGCATTTGTAAGGGCATACATTGGAGTTTTGCCCAGTGTTGCTCTTTTTTAGCCAATTCTATTTTGTGGCGAGCTTGAAAGGTACCGCTGCTCCTGGGTGTGTCTACTTCAAGTTATGGGAGAAGGACTTCCTGCATTTTCCTCTTTGCGACTCTGTTCACAAGTGGTATCAGCGGTGGTTCTATTGTTTGGCTCCTACTGGTTCGCAGATCGGTGACCAAAGAAGAGTGGGGAGAAGGATGCTGCTCCTCTCCTTGATGATGAGCAGAATAGGCAAGCCCAAGTAATCAAATACCTGATAAACAAGGGCTTGACTGCTCGTAATGTGATCAAGGACTTTGTGAAGAACTGGATCAGCCTCTGAGGAAGAGGGATCATCCTTCCTGGGAGGTTAGGGTCCTGGAAGACGCTACCAGGGACTACCACCCGGGTAATTGTCCCAATCCTAGGATTGGTCAGATTGGTAATTTTTTCTCAATTTGATTTTCCTTTAGAATTGAGCTTTGTTGTCTTATTTTGATTGTTATTTAACAGTCCTGTCTGGTTATAATGTCGACATAAGGACAAATTTTCTTTTGAACTCTTATAACCGAGGAATGCGATATTGATGCACCGAGGCCGCAAAGCTTGGTTGGCAACATTGATGAGTTTGGCCAGGCGCGGCGAAAGGTATTACTCTTTCAGAAAACCTATACATATTTGCCTTTGAATGATAATTTACCAAAAAAGTTCATTTTGGATTTGTATAGTTGTTCACACGCCAAGCAGCCCAAAAAAGGCCTACTGGCAACGATGTAGAATCCTCTGGTGGTTCTTCATCAAAGAAGCCGAAGAAGGCTCCCTCTGTGACCAAGAATTTGGCCAGGGCGAGAGCCTTGCAAATAAATCCTATCACCCATCCTACAACCACAGCGGCGGCGACTGCGACCATTGCCACAACGGGGGTCCCTGTTGTGACATCAGCAATTGTGGCCACGGAGGTTCTCACGACCAAGGCTGTAGCGAGCCAACAAAGGCAGACGTACAACTGACCCTCGTGTTGCGACTAAGAGGGTTATCACAGTAATATTTTTAGCTTCTCAAACTTTACCTAATACTATTATGAATCAACTCATGATCGTATAGGGAGAAGGAAGTGATGTGAAGGAGGAGGAAGACGCCTCCTTGTTTAAGTTGAGGAGGAGGACAAGAACTACCTCTGATGAGTTTGCTCCGGAGGCACTGTCCACACTCTTGTCTCCTAAGGGTGTGGCTTCGAGTTCCCGAAATTTTATGAGACCCAATATCAGGTAAATATTTGCCTCTTTCTCTAACTAAATTATAGTATCTAGTTAGGAATAATTTATCATGCCTATAATTGTAGTACAGGGCTCCTTCATTTGCTGCACTGCCTACTCCACCAGCTAAACTATCTGAAGCCAAGATGGTGGAGGCTACAGATTAAGTAGCGACAAAGACAGCGGCTGCAAATGAAGTTGCTGCGACTGTTGAAGTGTTAGCTTCACAGGCGCCGAGGAAGAACCTGAGGCCATCATTGACGAGGTGGTTCAAGAAATTCAATCGAATGAACTCATCAATGATGGAAAAGATGAGGTCGCGGTTGCGACCTCGACCATGGGGATAAATGAACAAACAAATACCTCTGCTCCCCCTCTGGTTGAAGAAACAATTCCCCCCTTTAGTGTTGAAGAACAAAGAGAGGAGAGGGCACAGGAAATGGCGGTCCAATCCACCAAGATTCAGCGCTCTACTCAGGATATGAATTCCCAGTAGGCGCCTCATAGTTTGGCTTCTACTAACCAAACAACTGGATTTAGGGACCTTTCTGAGAGGTCTCTTGATGAATTCTTAGAGGTAAGTAAAAATATTTACCTTAAAGTTTCGTTTATTTTTTTTAGGAATCTTCTTCCCAGTATTTTTTGTTTTATTCATTTCACGACCCATGTTGTGACCACATATGTCCTGCTAGTAGAGCGATTGAAGGTCGCACAAACTGAAAATGGCTAGTTGAAGCAATAAGTATCTTGCTTTTAATCTTAGTCTTTTAAAGACTGTAATAATACTCATTGTCGCAGGGAAAAATTTGCTCTACTTGAGGAGATGGCCAATAGGTGCAGCAATGAGGAAGCTGCGACCATTGAACTTCCCTCTTTAAGAAGAGAACTGGCTGAAGCCCAAAGGGTGAGTGACGAAAGGCTTGCCAAGATTCTGGCGCTTGAGGCCAAATTGAAGGAGGCCAAAGAGAATGCAGCTACCTTTGAGCAAGCATCGGAGCTATACAACTTTCTTCTGGAAAAAGATGGACGTCTCCTGGTGCTTTGCGAGAAACAACAAAACAGGGTAGCAAGTAAGTTCACTTTTGACAGAATTTGACATGGCCTTTGTGAATTTCATGAATTCAACTGAATTCATTTCTTCTTCTTTTCAGTGCAAAAAGAGCAAATCAATAAGCTGGCTGAAGAGAAAAATCACTTTGAGCAAAAGTTAATCTAGAGAGGAATTGATATTGATACTCTCTATACTGTCATTGATCGTCAAAAAGCAACCAGCGAGAAGGCCAGGGATACTGCTAAGCTCGTTCGTAACGAAAAGAATGCTTTAGAAGCAACTATCAAGAGCTATACCAGTATCGAGTTAGACACCTTCAAGAAGTTGAGGATGGCCGCAGACTTACTAAAGGCAGATATTATTGATCCTAAGAAGGATAATTTAAGCCTTAGTGAGTCCTGCAAATTGATTGTTGCCCAAACTGATTAGCTAGTCGACAACATCCCAGAAATTGTGAGGAGGAAAAGAGAGGCACTAAAGACCAATGTTGGAGCTGTAGTCTCTGTCATTCTCTGCAAACTTAGGCATCACCATGGGCCAAATTTAAAGTTAAATCCTGTGGTGGAAGATGCAACTTTTGACAACGAGGATCAGTTGAGTGCAATCATGAATGAAGTTAGGCCTCTAATAGAAAGTCTGCTTTGCTGGTTTGACCTCTCTTGATGTATATTTCTCATTGTATTTTGTGACAATGGAATTATAAATGCAAATGAAAATGTTTACCGGTTTTATTGAAGTCTTTGTTCCTTGCAAATATATATGATTAGCAGAAAATTCAATGATTGAAAATATGTTAAGTACTTAGTTTTCTGACTTAATACTATAGTTATATTTCCCTAGCCCCCTCTTATGTCCGTTTATACTGAAAGCATAGTATAATGGTTGCAGGATTTAAGGTAAACTATGATCTCAAACATACTAATAAGTCTCTTATGCGTTGAGAAATGGCTTAGAAAGAGGTGTCTTAGCTGATATGTGATCATAAGGTCACAAGAATAAACACTTAATATAAATGCACTAGCTTTTTGCTAACTGACAGCCACTCGAATGATCAAAAACAAGCTAGTAAGTCTCTTAAGCGTTAAGAAAGGCTTCTAAAGAGATGTCTTAACTAGATGCGACCATGAGATCAGCCAGTGAATCCACTTAAACATCATAATAAAGTGCTAATTGCGACTAGCCCCCGGGCATGGCCCGAGAAAAGAATAAGGATAAAAATAGGAATGTAACCATAACATAGAGTGAAAAAAGTACTTTATTGTTTAAGAAATTTACAGTGAAAATGGAAAAACTTACACATTAAATTTTTACAACTGGTCTATGTTCCAGGTATTAAATAAAATTCTCCGTCTTCTATAACTAATCGAGCCAATCCTGGTCGCAGCATTGAGACTACAGTGTAGGGGGCCTTCCTATTGAGGGGAGAATTTGTTGCGACCAGACTGGTTTTGAATTTTTCTCAAAACCAAGTCTCCTACGTTTAGACTACGTGGTCGCACTCTCTTACTGTGATATTTACGCAAAACTTGTAAATATGCTGCGAACCGAATCAATGCGTGATCGCGTTTCTCTTCAAGAAGAGTAATTTCATCTGTGCGTGTTTCACTTTGATTTATGATATTTAATTTATCTACACGAACAAAGCCAATTTGGATTTCAATTGGCAACATGGCTTCTGCACCGTAAACTAGTTGAAAAGGCGTTTCGCTTGTAGCTCTACTAGATGTAGTGCGAAGTAGCCATAGAACGAAGTAGAGCTCTTCTACCCAAGCTCCGGAGTGCAATTTAAGGCGATCAAAAACACGTTTCTTAACCCCTTGTATAATCTGCTCATTGGCATGTTCTACTGCACCAATGCTTTGAGGATGAGCAATGGATGCGAAACAAATTTTGGTTCCAATATTGTCGCAATAGTCTAGAAAAAGACCACTAACAAATTGGGATCCATTATTGGTAATGAGACGACTTGGAACATCAAATCGTGTTACTATGTTCTTATGAAAGAATTTCTTCGCCGCTACGATGGTAATGTTGCGAACTAGTTCTACCTCAACCCATTTAGTAAACATATCAATGGTTACAAATAAAAACTTGTATCCATTGACCACTTGAGGACTATGACGCACAATATCTATTCCCCATACAGCAAATGGCCAAGTTAAGAGAATAGTTTGTAATGCATATGCTAGCTAATGAACTTGTCGAGCATGAAATTGATATTGCGGGCATGCTTTGACCAATTACATGGCATCATTGAGTGCCAAAGGCCAGTAATAACCCTGTCGACTAGCCTCCATGAATTTCTCTCAGAAGGTTTTGTCCATCTTCTCGAGGTATACAGCACATAATTACTCCTTAAGCACCTGTTCTGTACAAGGTTCCTTTGACCAATCTGTACATACGTGCTTTTCTAACTAACTGATCACTCTCGATTTCGTCCTCATGCAAGGTCCCATGTGTGAGATAGATCCCCAATGGTTCAATCCAATCCGCTTCATGCTCGAGGGTGGCGACGTTAGTCATCGCCTGTTGGGGGAAATCTCCGCGAGACTTGCCCGGGGACGTGGCCTCCGGTGCCTGCCCCGGGGCGCGGCCTTTTGGCTCCCGGGACTTGGCCTCCGGCGCCGGTCCCGGGCGCCGCCATTTGCCCGGGGACGTGGCCTCCTGTGCCTGCCCCTGGCGCGGCCTTTTGGCTCCCGGGACCCGGCCTCCGGCGCCAGTCCCGGGCGCCGCCATTTGCCCGGGGACCTGGCCTCCGGTGTATGTCCCGGGACTCATCACCCTTCTAAAGGTAAAGTCTCTACTTGTTGATCACGTGCAGGTCACGCGAGGAGCGCCTCGGGAATCAGCGACCACCTGTCAAGCATCCAAGGCGCTTGACCGGGAGAAGGACGTTGCTACCCCTCAATCCGACGGTAGCTTCCGGGGTAGTTTAGTCTTTTTTGCTTCTTTTTGGGGCTATAAATAGCCCTTGTATCCCTCTGTTGTAAGACAAGTGATTCATTATTGGAATAGCCAAAACTCACAGGTGTGCTCCGGAAGCCTCTCCCCCGAGAGAGCCTCCCCAGCCGACTCCGGTAGGGAGCACGCCGACAGGACTAGGGCCCCCACCGGGACCCGAACCTGTATAAATCCTCGTGTCAATTCTTGTGTTTGTCCGGCGGGGGAGGACCGGTCACCCGGTCAACCCGCGCCGCGTTTTATTCGCTAGGATCGTTCACAAAACCTGCCGGGGTATTCGCAATACCACGACAGTTGGTGCCGTCCGTGGGGACTCGTGACAAGACGCCATGGCTCCCCCAGGAACAAGGGCTTGCACCCTTCCCGGTGACGCCGGTCTCGGAGACCCGGCGCCGCCCGTCCGGGACACGGCTGTCTCGGCGCTTCCGCCCGGAGGCGGCCAGGCCCAGGTACCGCCTCCCGCCTTCCCGCTTAACTTAAGTGCTTCTACCTCTAGGTCGCTCCCGGTTACCGCGGGGACCTCGGCTGGGACCAGTCTCCCCCCGACGGCTCCCCCGGCTCCTCGGGACGCCCTGCTTGAGGCCTTAGTGGAGGGCCAGCTCCGCGCCCAACGCTCTATGGATGAGCTGCTCAGCGTGTTGGCGTGTCCTCCGGCCCCCACATTTACGCCGCACCCATACTCGGGGGCTATGCCCCCGTTTATGGGTCATCCGGCGGCCCCTCCGGCCTCCGGAGGTTTGGCCGCCCCGTATGATCCCGCCGGGGGGTTCCCTCCCCCTGCGGGATATACGTTCGGACCCTTCCCAGCACCCGGGCCCGTCCCGGTGCCGGGGGGCTACTTCATGCCCGGGCCCTTTGTGGCACCAGGGGGGTACCCCGTTCCGGGTCCATTCCCGGGGCTGGGGGCCCATTTCGTGCCGGGGGTTTTCCCTACGCCGGGAGCCAATCCCGCCCCGCGCGTCGCGTTTATCGCACCGGGGGCGGTCGACAGAGCAGCTCCCGTGCCTCAGCGGACCTCCCCCCGCATCGGCTCCCCGGCTCCGGACGCCGCCCTGGGGGCTCCCCCGACGCCGGTTCCAGATATTACAGGGGCTTCCCCCTTTCCAGTTCCGGTCGTTGCCACGGGGGCTCCCTCCGCTTCGGTCCCAAACGTCGCCGTGGGCACCCCCTCCCCGGTTCTGGATAATACAGGGGCTTCCCCCTTTCCGGTCCCGGGGGTCGTCGCAGGGGGCTCCCCCCAACCAGCCCCGGAAGCCTCCGGGCTGGCATCTACAGTGCGTAAGCTCCCTCCCTCGGTGGAACAGGTCCGTTTCTCCCGGGGGGAGGTCGAGCGAATGCATCCACCTGAGCGCGGGGAAGAACTTCCCCCTGGCCGCGGGCGTGGGGAGCCTCGCTCTCACACCGGTCGGGGGAAGAGACCCGCTGAAGAGCCAGTCTCTCCAGAGGAGAGCCCGGACGTCCGGGAGCTCAGCCCCGGTCCGGAAGAAAAGCGTCGCCACCGCCACTCTGGAGGACCTCTCAGACCGCTTCCCAACTCCGACAACGAGGACGTGTCCCCCGTCAAAGGAGACAGCGACCGGGGCTCTCCCCGGGAAGTGCAGGGGGCTAATCAGCCCCTATGCCGGAGACTTCGCAGCATCCGGTGGCCGCGACCCTACCGCCCTCCGCACATCGAGCACTATAACAGTGAGGCCGATCCTTACGAATTTGTGCAGGTATACTCCACAACCATCTCCGCGGCCGGGGGGGACGAGACGGTACAGTGCAACGTCTTTCCCCTCTACCTCACCGGCATAGCCCGCTCCTGGTTCTGCAACCTGAAGGCCGGTTCCATCAAGTCTTTCACGCAGCTCCAGTGGGAGTTTTGCGCGAACTTCCAGGGGAACTACGTGCGTCCCCTGGACTCCTCGCAGCTGTACACCGTTCGGCAGAGGACAGGGGAGACCATTCGAAGCTTCTTCAAGCGCTTTGCCCAAGTGAAGAGCAAGGTGGCTCATGTCCCCAACTCTACGGTCATTGAAGCATGCAAAAGCGGGATCCTCCCGGGGGAGCTCCACCGAAGGCTCCCCCGGAGCTGCCCCTCCTCCGCCGATGAGCTCTTCAACGTACACGAAAAGTACGCTCGGGCGGAGGAAGACGACATCTGGAAGAAGACCCAGGGGGCTCTGGCCCCGCCGACCGGGGGGCCAGGGATCCCCCTCAAACGCCCCAGGCAGGGGGGGCGTAGCGAGCCACGGCCTTGGGACACTTTTGTCCTCGAGAGCGGAGGCGGCTCGCGCGACCCCCCAAGGGGCAACCGCCCCTTCCCCAAGCCGAAAGGCCATGGGGGAGGACAGTCTTCGCGCGGCCGGGACGGCCCCACGGGGAGAAGTCGGGAAGGACCGTGGTGCAGCTTCCACGGGTCCAGTACCCACGCTACTGGAGACTGCCACCAGCTGCTGCAACACTTCGCGGTGTTCCTCGACCAGCGCGGGCAGGGGGGGACTCCGGCCTCCTTGCCCCCTCGGCCAGCTATTCCGGCCCTTCCCGCTCCCGCAGGGGGGGCAGCCACAGGAGGGGGAGCCTTCAGAAGCTCTCCCCTTCCAAACTTCTCAGCGCCGCATAAACGTCATCGTGGGAGGGTCCGCCTCCGGGCGGGACTCTAAGCGCCAGCGTAAGCAGTACGCGTGCGAAGTCAAGGTTGTGGGGGTGCTACACACGTCCCCGTCACCCAAGTGGTCGGACGTCCCCCTCACCTTCACTGCGAAAGACGCGTGAGGGGTTCGCTTCCCCCACAACGACGCGCTCTTGTCTCCGCGACCATCTACAACTGCCACCTGGCCCGCATCCTCGTGGACGGCGGGAGCTCCGCCGACGTCCTATTCCTGAAGGCCTTCAAAGAGATGCAGGTAAATGAGAAGCTCCTGCAGCCCGCGGCAGGGCCCCTGCAAGGGTTCGTCCCGGGGAAGGCGATCCACCCCGTGGGCAAGGTGGATCTCCCTATGACATTCGGCACCCCGGAGAACTACCGGACCGAGCTGGTCCGCTTCGACGTAGTGGACCTCCCCTCCTCATACAACGCGATTGTGGGGAGGACCACAATCAACCGGCTGGGGGCTACCACCCATCAAAACTACCTCTGCATGAAGATCCCCGGGCCGCACGGCATGATCAACGTCCGGGGAGACCAAGACGTGGCCCGTGCTCTCTACGAGCGCGCCGCCGCCACAATTGGAAGCGTCAACCTCATTAAGGCGCCTGGGGGGAGGCCTCTCTCCTGGAATCAGACGTCGCTACACCGCCTCCCGGGAGGCCCCTCCTCAAGCCGCGTCCGGAAGGGGGCCTCCGGAAGGTCCTGCTGTCTTCGGGCGACGGGGACAAAACTGTCCGGATCAGGGCAGAGCTCCCCGAGGACCATACAGAGCAACTTGCAGCCTTTCTGCGCGAAAACTCCGATGTTTTTGCGTGGAAGCCTTCGGACATGCGGGGCGTCGCCCGGGAGGTTATTGAGCACAAGCTCGCAGTGACCCCCGGTCACCCCCCAGTCAAACAGAAGCTGAGGAAGCTCTCCCTTGAGCGCCAAGAGGCAATCAAGGGGGAGATCGCTCGGCTCCGAGAGGCGGGGTTCATTCGGGAGGTCCTGCACCCCGACTGGCTCGCGAACCCCGTCCTCGTGAAGAAGTCAACCGGCAAGTGGCGGATGTGCGTGGACTTCACCGACCTTAACCACGCCTGCCCCAAAGACAACTTCCCGCTCCCGCGGATTGACCAGCTCGTCGACTCCACCGCGGGGTGCGAGCTGATGAGCTTCCTAGACGCCTACTCGGGCTACCATCAAGTCCGGATGGCGGAAGGGGACGAGGAAAAGACGAGTTTCATAACTCCCCTCGGAACCTTCTGCTACATCCATATGCCCTTCGGGCTCAGGAACACGGGAGCGACATTCCAGCGCCTCATGACGCTGGTCTTCAAAGATCAAGTCGACCGCAACGTCGAAGTCTACGTAGACGACGCGGTCGTCAAAAGCCCCCGCGCAACCTCCCACACCGACGACCTGGCGAAGACCTTCCGCAACCTCCGCGCGTTTGGGCTCAAACTCAACCCGGAGAAGTGCGCCTTCGGCGTGCGCGGGGGGAAGCTCCTGGGTTTCCTCGTGTCCCAGCTGGGCATAGAGGCAAATCCCGAAAATATCCGGTCATTCCTGGACATGCCCCCGCCGCGCTCCGTCAAGGATGTTCAGCGGCTCTCTGGCCGCTTAGCCGCGCTCAGCCGCTTCGTCTCGCGGTCGGGGGAGCGAGGCCTCCAGTTCTTCAAGATCCTCCGGGGGCTCGAGGGGTTCCGCTGGACCCCCGAGGCCCAGGAGGCATTCGACGACCTCAAGAAGTATCTCACGAGCCCTCCAATGCTCGTGAGTCCGTCTCCAGAAGAGCCCTTGCTCCTCTACCTTACCGCAACCCCGGTCGCCGTCAGCGCGGTATTGGTGAAGGAGAAAGGGGGGCAGCAGCGTCCCGTGTACTACGTGAGTGAGGCCCTCCAGGGGGCCAAAACTCGGTACACCGAGATGGAGAAGATCTGCTACGCCCTCCTGATGGCATCCCGGAAGCTTCGCCACTACTTCCTGGGGCACCCCATCACCGTCCCGTCGTCCCTCCCCCTGGGGGAGGTGCTGTGGAACAAAGAAGCTACCGGCCGGATCGGGAAGTGGGGGGCCGAGCTCGCCCCCTTCTCCCTGTCCTTCACAGGCCGCTCCACCATCAAGTCACAGGTCCTTGCCGACTTCGTCGCGGAGTGGACTCCTGCCTCCGGGTCCGGGGACAATGACCTCCTTGTGCCGCCTCGACGCAGTGACCATTGGACCCTCATGTTCGATGGGTCGCTGTGTCTCGCCGGGGATGGCGCGGGAGTAGTCCTCCAAAGCCCCGAGGAGAAGGAACTCGAGTACGCCACGCGGGTCGAGTTCCCCGCAACCAACAACGTCGCCGAGTACGAGGCATTGCTCCTCGGGATGCGCCTTGCGCGCTCCCTGGGGATCCGACGCCTCATAGTGAAGGGAGATTCTCAGCTCGTTGTTTGCCAAATGGACAAGTCTTACCTGTGCCATGACGCAAACTTGAGTCTTTATTTGCAAGAGGTGCGAAAGATGGAGAGGCATTTCGACGGCCTCGAGGCCCGGCATATCCCGCGAAGGGACAATGACTGGGCCGACGCCTTGGCCCGGGCAGCAAGCGCCCGGGAATCGCTCCCCAAGGGGGCCTTCTTGGAAATCATCACGCAGCCATCGGTGGCCTCTCCGGACACGGGCAACGAGCCCCGCGTCCCGGAGGTCGCCGAGATCACCCGGACTCCGTCATGGATGGACCCCCTCATCTCCTTTATTAAGGGGGAGGGGGACCCTCCCAACGAGACCGAGGCTAAGCGCATCCGGGCCAAAGCCCGGGCATATCTCCTACTGGAGGGGAGGCTCTACAAGCGGGGGGCTTCCGCCCTCCTGCGCTGCCTCCCTCGGCCGGAGGGACTCCAACTTCTCGAAGACATCCACGCGGGGAGCTGTGGTTCTCACCTAGCCCCGCGTGCCATCGCGGACAAGGCTCTCCGACAGGGCTTCTACTGGCCCACGGTCATGCGCGACGCGCGAGACCTTGTCTCCGCGTGCGAGGCATGCCAGAAGATGGCCAAGGGCTCGAACCTCCCCCCTGTAGCGCTGCAGACTATCCCCATCACTTGGCCCTTCGTGCGCTGGGGAATGGACCTCTTAGGGCCCTTCCCCCCAGCGCCCGGAGGATACAAGTATGCGGTGGTCGCGGTCGACTACTTTACAAAGTGGGTTGAGGCAGAGCCCTTGGCCAGCATCACGTCCCGGGCCGTTCAGCCGTTTTTCTGGAAAAACGTCGTTTGTCGTTTTGGTGTCCCCCGGGAAATCACCGTGGATAACGGGACCCAATTCGACTCGGCTTATTTCTGGGAATTCTGCGAAGGCCTGGGGCTCGTCGTCCACTTCACCTCAGTGGCTCATCCCTGGAGCAATGGGGCCGTCGAGAGAGTCAACGGCGTGATCCTACAAGGATTGCGCCGGAGACTCGAGCAAACCGCTTCTAAGCGGGGTGCATGGGCAGAGGAGCTCCCTAGCATCCTCTGCTCCATGCGCACGACCCCGTCCCGGGCGACGGGACGTACTCCCTTCTCCCTAATCTACGGGGCGGAGGCAGTCCTCCCCCCCGGCGATTGGCTTCCGATCGCTGCGAGTCGAGCTCCTAGATGGAGCCACGACCGCAGCGTACCAGGCCAACGAGGCCAACCAGCAACTGGAGATCGACCTCGTGGAGGAGGAACATGACCGAGCGCTCCTCCGCCACGCCATCTACGAGCGCGGGATGGCGCGCGCATACAACCGGCGCATGCGTGAAAGATCCTTCCGCCTTGGGGACCTTGTCCTCAAGCGCGTCACAGACCCCCAAGCCCAGGGTAAGCTCTCCCCCAAGTGGGAGGGTGTAATATCCCTATTTTTGACTATCTTTTCTGCTTACGAGTCAGCATATATTCTTTGGAATCCCTGTTGTCTCAACCCTATCTTGATCTTAGGTATGCCACTACCTTAACCTAAAAAGTTGGCAGTTGAACTTCATTCCCCAGATCATTTTCGCATTTCAGTCCAAAAGTGTTTCAATTTAGTCCTTTTCAGAAGTTTCAGAAAACCCAAAAAGGCTAAAAGTCCCAGATCATCTCCAAATCGAGATCTGATCAAGTGATTACCTCTCTTTCATTTTTCTGAACATTTTCCCCTTCTGGGAGAATTCCAGAATCTCAACCGAAACCCTAGTTTCAGCCTCGACGAAAGTTTCAAACCCTAATTACCCTGTTTACCCTAATTACCCTGTTTTCGATTTTTGCCAAAACCACCAGATCTTATCGGATTTTACCATTTTTCCTTCTGGATGAGTCTAAGACATTTTGTAGCACTTAGCTGCAAAGTCAAAGTTCAAATCAGCCCTTCAGATCTCCGAAATTACAAATAGGCCCAAATTCCCTAGCCAAAACCTTCACAGTTTTGTCCAAACCGTCACAAATCAGTACAAAGTTTGCAACCAGGTCCCTGTGCCGTTTTCGACCAGAGCAGTTCGACCAGTGCTCGTTCGACCAGCGCCCCGCCATTTGCCGCGCCGTTGAACTCACCGCCGGCGAAGTCCCTCGCGCTGCCACCTTCACGGCCACGTAGCCACCAACCGCGCACAACTGTACCGCCACCGTGGAACGCTTCAACCGCACCGTGCCGTGTTCTTCCCCGCGCGCGCGCGTGCCTGCTGTTGTCAGGAGCTCCACGCCACATGGCTGCCATCCCGGAGATCATCGTCTCGCCTCCCTGACGAAACCCCGATTTCGCGCGATGCTCCGCCTCTGGCAAAGCCCCGCCATGTCCCGAAGTACCTCGATGACCGCCCCAGCGCCAGAAGGAAAATCTCCCCAGCGATTGCTGCTGCTCCCGAGAGCTTCACCCCGCGGCTATATAAAGCCCCCCCTTGCCCAGCGTTTCTTCACACACCACCGTAGTTGAACACCTTAGCCTCCACCACCAGAGAGCAACCGAGTTCTCCAGCGCCGCCGTGAAGACTTTCTTCTCCGGCGAGTTGCTTCTGAGGCCACCGGTGCCAGCTTCGCCCGAAGCTTCTTTCTCCAAACCAACGCCACCAGTAAGCTCCCTTCATCCCTCTCTTCGTACCATAGCATCTAATTGGCCCCCGGCGAACCCTAGCGCCGGCGATCGTCGGAAAACCCAAATGCCCTGTTTCCTCAATGCTGCCCGATTCAACCCGAATTAATCCTCGTGCCAGTGATGAGAATTGTCCAGTACACCCATTTGAGCAAGCCTACAAACTTAGATTTCAAATTTGAGCAGCGATCATAGCCTTTCCGAAGTTTGCGCGCCACCAGTGAACTGGTCCTCGTCGCCAAGCTTCTCCGGCCACTCTCCGGCCGAATTAACCCTGCAAATAGCCCCCTCACCTCACCCTCTCACTCCCTGAGCAACGAATCGACTTCAAACCCTTTAAACCGAAAATGCCCAATTTAGGAGTCATCTTCTCCAGCGCTGGTCGCCGGAATTTTCCCCCGGCCGATCTAGCTCCGCACACTTTGTCCCTTAGATAGATCTCAATACCCTGAGCAATATTGTCTACTAGCTCAACTTCTGAATCGACCTGAATCAAAAGTTATGGTCATGCCAAGGTTGCTGTCCAGTGGTTCAGTTCATGTCCAGACCACCGTGTTTGCTCACCGGATTTGGCCACCCTCCGGCCACTTTCAGCCTTTGAGCTTGTTGAGAGTTTTGTAGCTGTTATCAATGCCTAAACCCTAGACAAAGTTTTGCATCAATTGGAGTCCTGAGTCAAAAGTTATGCAATGCCCTAGTTTCTGGCCATGTCTAACACTATGTCAGTGCATGTCCACTAGTGGCATTGGATGATTTAGACTTGTTACTTTTGAGCAATTGAAATGCCACTTTGTCCAGTAAGCCTTCTTAGCCATGTTCTACAACATTCCCTACTATCACATCTCCAGAAAACAGACCTAGAACCAATTTAGGGCAATGTCAAGCCATGAGCCGAATGTCAGCCCTTCGACATTCAAGTCCTTTTGAGCCCATCTCTTCGACCAGTGTCAAGTGACCTTGTCTAAACCATTTCCTTGCATGCATGATGTATTTGCGTATTATTTTCGAGTGCTTGTATGCTTATATAGTATGTATGTGTTGTTCGTACCCGCCGTGGAACTAGACGTTGAAGGAGCAGAGGAGATCCCCGAAGATTCATTTGAGCAGCTAGACCCATCACTGCAAGGCAAGTCTCAAACCCTTGATCATGTCTAGCCTATTATTTTGAAATGAAGTATGTTATCTGTTTTCAAGTATATGCATGCCTTAGATTCAAATAAGAACTATGTTTCAATAAAATGATTAGATATGACCTAAATGATTATAAAGCCCCTTTTGACATTGAATACCCCTGCACCCTTGTCACCCTAGAATATCATGCTTAGGCTATGCTATGCTTAAAGATTATATGTTAAATGTTGAATGGTCACATATGAGAAAAGCATGTTCAAAACCCTTTTGTGAAAGAAAATGTGATTGGAATCGATAGTGAGGATGGTTTGATTGGATGGTGCTGTGTGCGCACTGGGAATGTGAAAGACTCCTCACTAGAGGTTCATAAGGACTAGAACCTTGTGTTGTGCTTCTATGCGGCATGAAAAACGTACCAACCACTTGCCTGTTTATGGGACGGGCGCAACTTAGTAGCTTTCTTTAGTGTTAGCTTTTCCCTGCAACGGTTGTCGGTCCAGTTTCTTGCGAGAACTGGTGGGCCGCAGAAGGCCATGAGTGATGTGAGTTCAGAAAAATCATGAGAGGAAAAGGTGGAAAGAAGGAAGACGCCCTATGCCAGATTAAGTCGTGCGCGACTGTAATCAAGAGAGGCTATGTGTCTTGCGAGAACATAGACCCAGGCTAGAAAGTAAGGCAGTGGGGAGGACCCACAACGGTACTTGAGACTTAACTGTCTATTTGCCAGGCAGGGAAATAGTTAATGCTAGGACTGTAAACTGTTGTGTCATCTCGGCCTTGTCACATGCGTAAAAGTCGCATGAAGCTGATCCGACTTGAAAGCCGAATGATTGGTGGATTAAGGTGGTACACCTTTGCAAAGTTTAAAAAGTATCGGATACTCTGAGCTCCCAGGTCATGGAGTCTGCGCGCTGTGGATTCTATTCACGTCGATGCAGCACAAGTAGCTTTTGGAAGATTTTTCACAAAATCTGAGTAAAGTGGTGACTCATGAAAGACCGCCACACATAACATTTCTGAAAACCTAGCTTAGGATTTTACAAATCTCGCTTTCGAAAATAAAGACCCTTTCTTCAAAGCTGTATGTGAAGATCTATTATATATATATATATATATACAAAGCCAAAGAGCTATTCTTTGAGAAATTTCCCCCTCATCTATATATACATGCATTGTTACTTGGGACTTGTTGAGCACCATGTGGACAATGTGCTCACCCTTGCTTTTGCAAACAAATTTAGAAGAAGGATTCGTCGACCCTGAATCTTACGGTCTTGAACCCAATGTGGAACAAGAAGAAGAAACTGAAGACCAAGCTTGATAGAGGGTTATGCACCAAGGTGGAGTCCGATGTGGAGAAGGCCCGTACACTGCTGCTGCAGAAGAAGAAGACTGATGAAGTCTTTTTGCTTATTATTGTGTTTCATTTTGTGCCGACCTTTGTGTCGAAAACTCTCTAATTTGTATCAACATTTAAATGCGTCATTTTGGCGCTAAGTTATTGTAATGTTGGTCCTTGTGATCAGCACTTGTTTTTAATTACTCGTATTTTTATATGATGCATCCTTTTGTTGTGAGCTGCAATGTACCTTTTCTGAGTGCAATCCACCTGGGCGATTGCCACTGGAATCCTCAAATGAGGGTCCCACAGAGGGCCCCTACAGGATCTCCGCGGTCCTGGGCTCGGGGGCTTACAAACTCTCCAACCTTCAAGAGCAGGAGCTGAAGCACACGTGGAACTTGCGTTTACTTCGCAAGTTCTATGTTTAGCCTAACGGGCCTGTCCCCTCCCCCGGAGCGATCACGCCGGAGGGGGAGGAGGGACACTGTATTTGCTTTTCCCTCCCCCTTCGCAGCTTCGCAGGGGGAGGCGTTGTATTTCATTTTGTTATCAATACATAGATCTTGCTCTTCAACTGTCTCATTGCAGGTCCTTCTCATTACCGCCCCTAACGGCGATGCCCTCCCTGCGAGGATGCCCTCCCCACGAGGAAGCCCTCCTCGTGAGGATGCCCTCTCCGTGAGGAAGTGGGCCCAGACCCAGCAAGTCCCTCCGGTAGGGCGGCTTACGATCAACCCTCGTGGACGAGGGTGTAAGCGGCAACCCGGTCCCCAGCGGCCGTGGTAACGAGTCACTTTGGGAGACTAGTCCCCTACCCGAACACTCAGACCCGTCATCGGGCACTTCCTCCTCCGGGAGTAGACGCTCTCCCCAGCGGGACGTCTAATGGCTTTCTTGGATATCTTTTCCCCGGAGACTTTATTCCCGGCTCCCCGTTCTTACGGCGACCGGACGATTGTCTCCCGGAAGGATTTTCTCCGGAATCTTCCTCAGGATTTCTGGCCTTATTGTCTCCCGGAGAAATTATTCCCGGCTCCTCGTTCTCACGGCGACCGGACGATTGTCTCCCGGAAGGATTTTCTCCGGAATCTTCCTCAGGATTTCTGGCCTTTGTCTCCCGGAGAAATTACGGATTTCTTGGACATTTCTTCCCCGGAGACCCTATTCCCGGCTCCCCGTTCTCATGGCGACCGGACGATCGTCTCCCAGGACATTTCTTGGGTTTCTTCCACACGAGGCCTTATTCCCGGCTCCCCGTTCTCACGGCGACCGGATGACTGTCTCTTGGAAGGTCTTTCCCTTGGAAACCTCGTTTTAGAATTTTCTAACTTAGAAAAATTCTCATGCTACAGGTTATCTCCACTCCGGGGGCCTTGTTACCCCCACAGCGCGCGGAGCTACCCTCCGGCCCGCTGTGGGCGGGGGGGGAGGGGGGATAAGGAACCCCCGGGTGTCGACCACACCGACCACGAGCAAACTTAGCTCATCCTTATCAAAAGGAGTCGTCCGGACCATCCAAGAAAAAATAAAAGCTCAAAGAAGAAAGCAAACACAGCTTTATTGATCATCCAACCCGGAGGACATCTTCCCCCTCCGATGGGCATCGGAAACGATACAACCCGGGTCAAAACCCGGAAGCTCTCTACATTCTAAGGCTCCTACGCCTAATAGTCCCGGAGGCCCTCTGCTAGCTCCCGGGCCAGGTCCCAGTATAATGCGCGCACGCGGCGCCGAGCTTCCCGGAGCACATCTTCGAGCCAATATTCGTAGTCTGCCGGTGGAAGTATCCGACGAGGGGGTATCATCCGGGACCCCAGGCGCGGAGGGGACAATTCGGCGCGATGATTGTCAAAATTGTCCAAGTGCCACTCTGGATGCCACCTTAACCGGATCGGCTCCCGAACGGCGTCCCCGCTGCGCTTCCTGGAGATGGGGCTTAGCAAGATCAAAGCCGCTTGGGCGTCCCCCGGGGAACCTCTCCCGGACCTTCTCCCGGGAATAACCTCCTGGGTACCCTGGTAACATTGCATTCAATTCAAGACTTAGAAAAATTTCTAATTGTATTGCATTCAAAATGTCTTTTTACAAGTGTGGGGCTTCTCCTAAGAAGCTGCCGGGATCAAAATCCTAAGAAAGCAAAAAGGGTCATATCTAAGACCCGGGGGGAGGCTCATACTTTGTCATTGGTGTCCTCCCCCCGGGGGGCTTCCGCCGGGGCCGGGGCGCCCTCTACCGGAGGCGCCGGCGCCGGGAACCTCACACAGACAATCCGGTCGTAGAAGCCCCCGGCAAGTTGCTCCACCTCCCGGTGCGAGGGCTCGAAGAACTCGGGGAAGCTCCGGGGGATGCGGCCCCCGATCACCCGGGCACCGACCCCCCGGTGCTCAACAAGCCCCGCCGCAGCCGCAACGACGGGGATCGCCCGGCCCCGGGCTCGGGCGTCGGCAGCCTCTGGGATGACGGAGACCTGTGCATTGAGAAAACGCACAGCCTCCGCGAGGGTCGCCGGGGGCACCTCCGAGCTGCTCCCGGAGCCTAGGCTCACGCCAAGGCTCTCGAGGGCCGAGCGGACGGAGCGGCCCGCGTCCGTCACTGCTCGGACGCTTGAGCCCTCGAGCTCCCGGAACGCCTCTTCCCTCGGCTTGGCCTCCTGCCGAAGGCTGCCGTTGACGGCCTCAGAGACGTGAACCTGGGCCCGGACATGGGCCAGCTCCTGGAGGGCTTCGTCGCGCTGCCCCAGGTAGGTCGCGACCCTGTCCTCCGCGTCCTTAAGCAGCCGGCCGATCCGCTGCTCAAGGGCCCAGGTAATGGCCGCCGCCTACAAACTCTAGAGTTAGAAAAGATTCAAGTGAAAGGCACGAAGGAGGACGTCACCGATTCGGGTTACCTGGGCCTGGAGAGATTGAAGCCCCCCAAAACGCTCATGGAGCGTCCCCTCCGCAACGAAGGCCTGCACCTTCCGGGTCTGCAGGCCCTCCGTATAGCGGGCGACCTCCCATGCGGAAAGCAGGGAGGTCCCCCGCTCGGTACCGGTCCCGTCGCGGCCGGTGAGGGGTCCCCAGACCTGGGCGTCCGGCAGTGTAGTCGGCGTCTTCGTCGCCGAGGAGGTGGCCTCCGTGGAAGTGGCCGAGGAGCTCTCGGAAGAGGTCCCCGCCCGAGGAGGGACCATCAGCCCTTTCCCCTTCCCGGGCGGGAAGGCCCCCAGGGCCTCCACTTCCGGAGGGATCTCGAAGACTGAGGGGCTCCCCCCCTCGTCCACCGGCCACTCCATCCGCGGAGGCGAGGCCTCCGCAAACCTCACCTCCAATTTCTCCGGCTCTAAGGGGGCCGGGGGCGCTGGGAGGGCCGCTACCGAAGGCGGCGATGGGGCGTAGTCCGCCGAATCAGACGCTGCCCCGCCCGCGGCTGGTTCCTTCCCCCGGGCCTCAACGGGGCTCTTCGGGGGAGGGGGAGTTACTTCTTTCCGGGCCGGCGCCCGGGCGCGCCCGGTCCCGGGGGTATCGTCCCGGGGCTTCGCCGGTGTCGAAACCGGCGTCGTCGATGGGCCGGGGGCTTTTTGAACTCTGGCCTTCTTAGGCTCAGAGCCCCGGCGGCGTCCTTCCCCCGTTTGTGCGACCCGGGGGTGGGGAGGGGCTTCCTCTCCGGCAGCTTTAGCCCGTAGGCCTCAGCCACCAAGTTCAGGGGAAGGCCCTCCCCCACGAGGCGCACGATGCGCTTGTGCTCGTCGGCGAAGTACCTCCCCAGGAGGTTCTCCGCCTTCTCCCGTGCCGCCGAGTACGGCCGGACTACAAAAGGTAAAGAGTTAGTCAAATTTCCAAAAATTTGTAAATGCAATAAAGCAGGTAACGGACTTACGTCGGGTCACCGGCTTGACCGGGGGCCACTACTCCGGGCCCATCCCGATCCCCCTTCTCCCGCGCGAGAAGGGGGAGACCCTCAGGAGCATCACCTCCTCGCGGCGTTCCGCATAGAGCGGGTGCCCCGGGAGATGATCACCTTGCCGAGGAGCTCAAGCTCCTCGTCCGTCCACACCGGAGGCTTCGGCGCGGACAATCTGCTGTAGGCGGGGGGCTCCGGAGCGTACGTCACCTCGTCTTCCCGGACCCGGAGGTAGAACCACCTCCGGATCCAGTCGCCCCAGTGGTCCCGGGAGGCCGCCTCCGGGTAATCAGCTACCCGGGACGGCAGCATTTGCACCATCACCGAGCCAAAGGGGGACTTGGGTCGCCCCTTCACCAGGTGGGAGCTCCTCGCCGCCGGTTCATAGAAGTACAGGAAGGCGCGTAGGGTAGGCTCCCTCCCGGTCGCTGTCTCGAAGAGCCAAATGAAGAGGCCCATCCGGACGAGTGCGTTCGGGGTGAGGTGGTTTAGAGCCACCCCATACTCCTTCAAAAACTCCCGGAGCAATGGATGCACCGGGAGCCGAAGCCCCGCCTCCAGGAAGGCCTCGAAGGCCACTATCTCTCCGGGCCTGGGGCGGGGGGCTCCGCCCTTCTTCACGGGGACCCGGATGTCCCCGTCCTCAATGACCCCGCGTTCGACCAGGGACTCCGTGTCCTCGGCCGTGAACTCGGACGCCCAGAGGAAGTTCGGAGCGACCTCCTCCGGGGGCACCTCGGTCGTCTTCGCTCGACCCTTCGATGCCATCAGGTTTGTTTTTTCCCAGACGACTGCTACCGGGAGAGAGTTACCGGGAGAAAGCTACCGGGAGAACTAAATGCGCTAAGGTTGAGAAGTTTGGAATGAACTTCCCGGGCCCCCCAAGGCCCTATTTATAGGGGAGAGCCGTGATCCAGATGAGCGCCACGTGGTACTCCGCGGAGCAATCTGGGCCGTTGAAGTTCAAACCGTGCGCGGGAAACGAAGGGACTGGCGCGCAGATCGAGGCACCGGTTCGAACCGCGAGCGCATTTATGGTGAAGCGGCTCCGGTGGCTTGGTCCGGAGATTTTCCCGGTGACATGTACCATTCCCACCGGAGACGCGAGCATCGTCTCTGGGGGGCATGGGGGGCTGCTGTTGGGGGAAATCTCTGTGAGACTAAGTCCAGGTAAGTTGCGTCACATTTGCCCGGGGACGTTGCCTCCGGTGCCTGCCCCGGGCGCCGCCTTTTGGCTCCCGGGACCCGGCCTCCGGCGTCGGTCTCGGGTGCCGCCTTTTGCCAGGGGACGCGGCCTCCGGTGCTTGCCCCGGGCGCGGCCTTTTGGCTCCCGGGACCCGGCCTCCGGCGCCGGTCCCGGGCGCCGCCATTTGCCGGGGGACGTGGCCTCCGGTGCCTGCCCCGGGCACCGCCTTTTGGCTCCCGGGACCCGGCCTCCGGCGCCGGTCCCGGGTGCCGCCATTTGCCCGGGGACGTGGCCTCCGGTGCTTGCCCCGGGCGCCGCCTTTTGGCTCGCGGGACCCGGCCTCCAGCGCCGGTTCGGGCGCCGCCATTTGCCCGGGGACGTGGCCTCCGGTGCCTGCCCCAGGCGCCGCCTTTTGGCTCCCGGGACCCGGCCTCCGGCGCCGGTCCCGGGCGCCACCATTTGCCCGGGGACGTGGCCTCCGGTGCCTGCCCCGGGCGCCGCCTTTTGGCTCCCGGGACCCGGCCTCCGGTGCCGGTCCCGGGCGCCGCCTTTGGCCCGGGGACCTGGCCTCCGATGTATGTCCCGGGACTCATCGCCCTTCTAAAAGTAAAGTCTCTGGTTGTTGATCACGTGCAGGTCACGTGAGGAGCGCCTCGGGAATCAACGACCACCTGTCAAGCATCCAAGGAGCTTGACCGGGAGAAGGACGTTGCTACCCCTCAATTCGACGGTAGCATCTGGGGTAGTTTAGTTTTTTTTGCTTCTTTTTGGGGCTATAAATAGCCCTTGTATCCCTCTGTTGTAAGACAAGTGATTCATTATTGGAATAGCCAAAACTCACAGGTGTGCTCCGGAAGCCTCTCCCCCGAGAGAGCCTCCCCAGCCGACTCCGGTCGGGAGCACGCCAACAGGACTAGGGCCCCCACCGGGACCCGAACCTGTATAAATCCTCGTGTCAATGCTTGTGTTTGTCCGGCGGGGGAGGACCGGTCACCCAGTCAACCCGCGCCGCGTTTCTTCGCTAGGATCGTTCACAACACCTGCCGGGGTATTCGCAATACCACGACATCGCCTCTGGTGCCTCTATGATTGAGGGCTGTTTTAAGTGCTCAATGAACACTCCTACTGGAGTGGATGCACGTGAGGAACCAATTTTCGACAATTGGTCTACGAGATTATTGTCTCTTCGCAAAACAAATTGGACTTCAAAATTTCTAAAGTGTTTTTTCAATTTCCTCACTTCATCCAAGTATAGAGCCATTGTCTCATCAGAACAGTTGTTTTCCTTATTCACCTAGTTTATGACTAGCTGTGAATCTTCCTTCACCACTAATTGATGAACTCCAAGGGATTTGGCTACTCGAAGCCTGGCTAGAAGACCTTCACACTCTGCTGTGTAATTGGTAGCAACAAAGTGTAATTGTATGACATACTGGAATTTCTTGCCTTGAGGTATGATTAAGACCATTCTAGCCCCCGAGTTTGAAAAACTTCGAGAGCAATCAAAATACATCGTCCAGTGGTCGGTACTTTTCAAATCTGCTAGCTCTTGCGCAAGTGGTTCGGAATTAGTCCATTCAACCACAAAATCTGCAAGAATATGAGATTTAATTGCTACTCAAGTAGTGAAATGGAGATCAAATGCTCCGAGTTCTACTGCCTTCTTCGCAACTCGACCAGTCACTTTCGGATTTTGGAGAATGTCCCCTAAGGGAAAGAATGAGGGCACGAAAATCTTGTGTGCTTGAAAGTAATGTCACAACTTTCTGGAAGCCATTAAGAGAGCCTAAAGTAACTTTTGGACTTCAAGGTAACGCTCTTTTGGTCCATTTAGTACTTCACTTACATAATATACTGGTCGTTGCACACCTTCCCTTTCCGTGACCAGTAGCCAAGTAAATGAGTAATGGCTCTCCCATGATCGGGGAAACCAACACTGGAGTACTTGATAAATATGCTTTTACTTCCTGAAAGGCTTTTTTGGTTTCATCCGACCACTGGAAAGTATTGTGCTTACGAGAGCCTTAAAGAAAGGTAGTCCACGATCACCCAACCGAGAGATGAAATGACTCAAAGCCGCCATTCGACCAGTTAGTCTTTGCACCTCTTTCGTGGTCGAAGGAGATCGCATTTACTCGATGGCTCAAATTTTCTCGGGATTAACCTCAATGCCTCTCGAACAAACAAGAAAACCTAAAAGTTTACCAGAAAAAACTCCAAAAAAGCACTTTTCAGGATTCAACTTGATTCCATGTTTATTCAAATTACAAAAAGTTTCAGTGAGATCATTTACATGACTAGAGCTTTTCAAGATTTTTACAACCAGGCCATCAACATAAGTTTCTAAATTACGTCCTAATTGAGATAGAAAGGTCTTCTACATCAAGAGTTGATACGTGGAACCAGCATTTTTGAGCTCAAATGGCGTTCTGACGTAGCAACAAGTGCCAAATGGTGTGATGAAGGCATTTTTCTCTTCATCTACTTCTGCCATGCTAATTTGATGGTACCCTGAATAGGCATCCGAGAAGCTCATCAGTTCACAATTGCTGTTGAATCAACCAACTAATCAATATAGGGAAGTAGAAAATCATCCTTCAGGCAGACATTATTGAGACTAGTGTAATCGACGCACATGCGCCACTTACCATTGGATTTTAGAATCATGACCGGATTTGCGAGCCATTCTGGATGATCAACCTCGCAAATGAAACCAGCCTCCTGGAGTTTATCTAACTCCGAACGGATGGCTTCTTGTCAATCAGGAGCAAAGCGTCTAAGTTTTTTCTTTATTGGTCGCTGTCCAGACCGAATTGCTAGCCTGTGCTTGATCACTTCCCTTGGGACTCCAGGCATGTCGAATGGTTTCCACACAAACACATCTGCATTAGCTTGGAGGAAAGTAATGAGCGCAAGTTCCTATTTATTGTCCAGTCCTGACCCAATCTGAATGGTTCTAGACAGCTCGTCTGGGAATAAGGGAACCTGTTTAAGTTTTCATGCTGTCGTGGAGTTACCTTGACCGCATCTCGTTCCTTGGTAGCCATTTTAACGTCCCAGAGGGGAAGTTGGTTGACCAATTCCAAGGATATGCGATCACAAGTGAGAGCTGTATTTTGACTGCCTCTAACTGTGATCACGCCTTTTGGTTCGGCACCTTGACGCATTGATAAGTATAATGCGTTGCTGCCATGAACTTGGCGAGCGAAGGTCTACCAAAGATTGCATTATAAGCTGAATCAAAATCAATTACATCAAAAGCAATTAACTCTGTTCGAAAATTCTATGGTCCCCTGAGTGTCACTGGCAAAACAATTTGCCCGATGGGCATCATCGAAGGACCAGGAATTATCCGAAAAAATGGGTGAACCACTGGTTTAATTTTTGAACGAGGTATTTGCATCTCATCAAGTTCTTTTGCAAATAATAGGTTGAGAGAGCTTCTTCATCAACCAGTACTCGTCCCACTTTAGCATTGCTAATAATGGGGGAAATTACCAGGGGGAGTCGCGGTGGCCGCGACAACCCCTTAGGGCAATCTTCCTGGCTAAAGGTCAGGGAAGTCTTTGACCAACGGGGAAATTGAAGCTCTCCAAGAGGAGCTTCAATATTATTTACCTCCCGATAAATAGATTTAAATTGACGCTTAGAAAAATAAGACAAAGAACTACTGAAAATTATATTGACATGATTATTTGGTACCTGATATGGCATGTCCTCATCTCCATTAGCATCCTTAATTCCACAGAATTGTTCATGTTCTGATATAGTTGGCATAGGTGCATTACCTTGGTAAAAGTCCTCCATGCACTTCAACCAGTTGCGACAATTCTTCATATCATGTCCAGGGACATTGTGCAACGGACACCATCTCTTACTTCCCTGCGGGTTAGTCTGTTTGTCGGCATGGTTGCTATTGCGACCACCAGAAGGAGGTTTATTATTTTTGAATAGAACTTTTTTACCTTTTTCCTATAGTTGCTCATCCATGATTGCGGCCTCTCAGAATTGACCTGCTCCATTCTTCTTGGACTTCTTGAACTTTCCGCCACAGATGATTCAGATTTATTGTTTGAATCATCCTTCTTTTCAGTTTTGAGACAGGGTTGAGGAGGTAAGTTATCCTTATCCACCATCCTATTCCATTCCACAGCCTCAGTCGTGTCGGAATATCGATCAGCCATGTCAAAAAGCTCTGATATTGATCTCGGCAAACGGATACTTAAGTCCTCCGTGAACCTTCGGTATTGAATGCCATGTTTCCATGTCGGTGGAGATCTTAGCCACTTATTCGGCTAGGTTAGCTTGAACGGAGGTATCGTCAGACATCGTCGGAGATGTGGCTGTAGGAACCATCAATTGATCACCTGGAGTTTCGCCAAAGGTTTTGTAACCCTGGCGAATCTTCACCATCCACAGGATAGGAAGTTTCTCTGATACCAACTTGATTCATTTGAGACCTAGTCTTGGTTTTCGCACTAGGCTCGCCCAGATTATAATATGCGGAATAACGGGATCTTACTCAAAAGTACCGAAACCCAAAGGATGATCGCAACACAGTTCAAAGTAATTGCACAACTCTTTATTTCAAAGAGGACTTTACACGTCGAACGTTAGGCCCACTTGCCTACGTCGAAGGAACTATGAACTGGATATATGATCCAAGGTTGTAATAATATTCGATGATTTAAACTAGATCTATTATAAGTTATTTATAGTCCAATCGTATGAGTACGTATCAGACTCATATAACTAACTAACCCTAAACAGAGAAGCTTAGTTATATAATTATATATATATATATATATATATATTCGGATCGGATGACAATTCTGACCAGAGGACATATTCCTTTTCATGGTCACGAACCAATCCATGGTGGCGAAATCTTTCCAAACACGGTTAAGGTCGCGAAGCCGTATGTGACTCGACCTGAATATCCTCCCGAATCATGACTCCCTTGTTGAGAAGGAGCCGACCCCCTATTGTGACCTCTTGATCAATCTGGAGATGTGGAAATTGGGCTTGTTCATGTTCTCTGGTGTACCACTTTTCCGCACGTACTCGTTGACCTTTCCGATCGATTCAAAAAGTCTCATTTGTGCCACTGCGGGTGGTAGTCACCTTCTTCTCCAGAATCACATCTTCGCGTAGAGGTTTGTCTCGTTGATAGACCAAGTCTTCAACAATGGTACTATAGTATCTGGCTCATCATCCAGCATTGAAGGCTCAAAGAGTTTGAGGTGTTCAACATTGACAACTGAGTAAATATCCATGTATGGAGGTAACTCAAGCTGACAAGCATTATTACCCACTTTCCGCAAAATCTGAAAAGGACCATAACGAATGGGCTTGAGTTTCTTACCTTCACCTTTAAGTCTCTCCTTACTCAGATGTAACCATACCATATCACCTTCTTCGAATTGAGCATCAACTCGGTGCCGATCATGTCGCGTCTTGTACTTGAGTTGAGCTCGCAGCAAGTTCTGTTCAATCTCACGATGGAGCCGTTGAATACCTTCCAAGAACTTTTGTGCTCGATCCTAATCAAATGCTTCCTTGTTGTTCTGTGCTGAGGTAGGAATCACAAACTCCATGCCGAAAGGACTCTGTGGTAGAAATCCTAAACAAACCTCAAACAGCGACTTTCCAGTTAAACCATGCACTGCTCGATTAAAAGCAAACTGTAAGTACGGTATGCTTTCATCTCAAGTCTTCGAATGCTTAAAGTTAAAGTCCCTCAGGAGATGAACAACTATGTGATTTACCACCTCGGTTTGACCATCAGTTTGAGGATGAAAAGCCATACTCCTCTTTAGCTTGGTATCCATCATTGTCCAGAGTGATCGCCAAAAGTGACTAAGGAACCGGGTATCACGATCAGACACAATAGAAGTCGGCAGTCCGGAGTGTGTCCAAATGTGTTGAAATAATACTCGAGCTGCTTTTTCTCCCGTGATAGTCTTTCGATAAGATATAAGAATAATCATTTTGGAGAACCGATCAACGACCACAAACAGATAGTCATTGCCATGTCGGGTCTTAGGCAATCCTCCCAAGAAATCCATGGATATGCTCTCACATGGTTACGATGGAACTGGCAAAGGAGTGTACAAACCTAATTTTTGGTTTGCCAGTTTCGAGATGCTGCAGAGACCACAGCCTCGAACAAAACTAGCCACATCTTGCTGCATACGCGGCCAGAACACATGTAAGTGAAGATTTGCAATGACTTTGTAACCCCAAAGTGGCCAGCTACCTTCGATGTGTGCGCTTCTCGCAACCACTGAATTCGAGGTGCTCCACAAGGTATGCAAAGTAAATTTCCCTTGTACAAGAGTCCTTCTTGACGAACGAACTCTGTAGGTTTCCCTGTTTTGAGCTCAGTCAGTGTTATTTGAAAATCAGGGTCTTCACTGTACATAGTGGTATAGTCATCATGACACGAAGGCTCGATCTACATGAACGCTGATAAGCAGAGGGTCGTAATTGGTGGTCGCGACAACATATCTGCCAATTTGTTGTGTATGCCCTTCTTGTACTTAATCACCAGATTAAACTACTACAGATACGACATCCACTTCATGTGCCGAGCTTGCTGTAGCTTGGACTGAGTTTCTAAATATTGCAACGGTTGGTGGTCGGTGTGGACAACAGTCTTTTTACCCAAAAGGTAACATCGCCAATGTTTCACGGCCTGATGCAGTGCGCACAACTCCTTATCGTACGTCGAATAGTTCTTCTGAGCTTCTTGGAATAACTCAGAGTGATATGCCACTGGTCGACCTTCTTGCATGAGTACTGCGCCCATCGCGTAACCTGAGGCATCGGTTCTAGCTCGAATGGTTTCTGTAGATTCGGCAAAGCTAACACAGGTGCCTCGCTGATCTTCCTCTTCAGCAAGAGAAACGTGTCCTCATGTTTCCCTATCCACTCGAACTTCTGATTGATCCTGGTTAATGCATGCAATGGAGAAGCCACAATCAAAAAGTGTCGGATGAACTTTCGAAGGTTTTGGCATGCTCCCACAAAACTACGCACGTCCGTAACTATTCGCGGTCGCGGCCGCCCACGAATCACTTTTACCTTATCCGGGTCGATTTGCAACGTACCGTTGGTGACCATGAATCCTAGGTAAAGTAGAGTTTGCTGGCCGAACTCGCACTTCTTACGATTGAGGCAGAGTTGATGTTGCCGCAGTTGTTCGAGTACCTTTTCGACATGAATAAGGTGCTCATCCCACGAACGACTATAAACCAATATGTCGTTGAGGTAAACGATCACAAAGTCGTTGATGAACTGTCTCAATACGTCATTCATAAGATGCATGAAAGTTGCCAGGGCGTTGCAGAGACCAAACGGTATAACTAGCCATTCGAACAAACCTTGTCATATTTTGAACGCGGTCTTCCACCTATCCTCCTCTCGGATGCTGACTTGATGATATCCTGACTTAAGATCCAACTTGGAGAAGACAACAGCATGCTTCAATTGGTCTAGCAGGTCATCAATACGAGGACGGGGGTATCGGTTCTTGATGGTGATCTTGTTCAGTGCTCGGTAGTTGATGCACATAAGTCAAGTCCCATCTTTCTTTGGCACTAACACCACAAGAGATCCACAAGGTGAGCTACTCAGTTGAATGACACCATTGTTCAGCAACTCACCAAGTTGTCTCTTGATCTCTTCATTCTCCAATACTGAGTTGCGATACATACTCAGAATGGACAGTGTCACATCGGACACAAGCTGAATTTCATGCTCAACTGGACGTTTCAGTGGACGACTCTGGGTAGTCTCGAACAGATCACTGTATTTCTCCAACAATCCCGACAAACAACTAGAATCCTCTCGGCACGCCAACGACAATGCTGGTCGAGTACCCTCACCGTGACCAATGGGTCGAATCATGACAAGCACGTACTTGTGACATGCATTGACAATTTGTTTGGTTTGATTTGCGGTAATTAAGTTCGAAGTGTTGACGTGGATGTCTCTACTGATTACGAACTTAACTCCATCTTTGGTGATGTCATACTGTTGCGCACGTCGATGGAAGTGAGCGTCTCGATCATACAGATACGGACTCCCAAAGATTACCTGACAGATATCGATAGGGACAACATCGCATTGCACCTTGTCGATATATCGTGCAGAGATTGCAAACTTCAACACACACTGACTCGTAATCTATTGGTTCACATCGAATGTAAACCAACCCAGCGGATATGGTCGTGGGTGTGTGGTTGTCTTCAAACCAAGTCGCCGAACCAATCCAACGGAGACCAGATTCTTCTGACTTCCGGGATCGAATATCGCTGCGACCACTTCGTTCTTCACCTGGATATTAATGGTGAACAAGTTATCCATTGGGTGATGGTCATTCGGTGGATCCGAACCCTTCTCCTTCGGCATTGCCATCAGAGACAAGGTTGTATCCGCCTCATCAACCGAATTCACTCGGACAACTTCTTCGTCGGGTGAAGTCGCAGTAGCCATGGATGTTCTTTTCCCTGGTCCGTTTTTCTTCGGTTGAAGTTCAGGATGAAGCTTGTAGCATCTGTCCTTGGTATGTCCCGCGACTTGACAATGGTCGCAAAAAGTACCCGTGCTCGGCTTTGAAGCGTTCTTCTTTTAACTCGGTTTTCTTTTTGTCGAGGTCACATTGTCCTTCATGCCTTTGTCGCTGCGGGATTTGTTCTTCTTCTCAATCACCATAGCAGTTGTGCTCGTAATCGCGATGTCTTGGACACCGAACAGACTTAGCTCAGTACTGATCGATTTCTGAAGTCCAGATGTGTATTTCCGAAATACCTGAGGATCGGACAGTGAGATGCCGATGACCATTGCTTGTCACCGAAACTCTATTGTATAGTCCTGCACAGATTGGTCGTGCCATTGGTACAATCTGTGCCAACGTTCCCATCGCTCCTCGAGATAACCCATCGGATAGAATTCTTTTAGCATGAGTCGTTTGAATTGACCCCACGCAAGGTCGTCAGCTTCACCACTGGCGACAAGAGCCTTCCACCAAGTCTTGGCGTGGTCCTTCATCTTCAAAGGTGCGAACGTCACCTTTTGAGCACTATTGAACCCTTTTAGGTCAAAATAGGTTTCAGGCTGGTCGATCCACGAATCCAATTTCTCGGCATCGATCACCCCATCATATATGGGTATATCAATCTTAGTGTCGACTTTAAAAGATCCGATAGCTAAGGAGGTGTTGGCGAGGTCGTCGATCTTATGGTTGCCTTCGTCTTCATTTTCGTCTGCCCTGCGCAAGTCTTCACCAGTCTTCACACCCATAACCTTCTCTGTTTCAGGAGGTACAATCATGGCCTGCTGCTTAATCCAAGCAAGTATAGTTTCTATGTCGGTGGAGAGCTTAGCCACTTGTTCGGCTAGGTTAGCTTGAACGGAGGTATCGTCAGACATCGTCGAAGACGTGGCTGTAGGAACCGTCAATTGGTTACCTGGAGTTTCGCTAGAGGTTTTGTAACCCAGGCGAGTCTTCACCATCCATAGGATAGGAAAGTTGCTTTGATACCAACTTGATCCGTTTGAGATCTAGCCTTGGTTTTCGCACTAGGCTTGCCCAGATTCTAATATGCTATATAACGGAATCTTACTCGGAAGTCCTGAAACCCAAAGGATGACCGCAACACAGTTCAAAGTAATTGCACAACTCTTTATTTAAAAGAGAGCTTTACACGTCGAATGTTAGGCACACTTGCCTTCGTCGAAAGAACTATGAGCTGGATATATGATCCACGGTTGTAATAATATTCGATGATTTAAACTAGACCTATTATAAGATATTTATAGTCCAATCGTATGAGTACGTATCAAACTCAATAACCTAAACATATTAGACTCATATAACTAACCAACCCTCAATAGATAAGCTTAGTAATATATATATTCGGATCGGATTACAATTCCAACCAGATGACGTATTCCTTTTCATGGTCGCGAACCAATCCATGGTCGCGAAACCTCTGAACACTGTTAAGGTCATGAAGCCGTATGCGACTCGACCTGAAGATCCTCCCGGATCACACTCCTACGAATCTCTTAACGAACTGTTGAAGAGTTTCAGTCAATGGTTGGCGTAGTCGATGAAGATCATCTTCTTTGTCAGGCTTCTCATAGCAGTTCTAGAAATTGTTGAGGATTGCATCGCACAACATTTCTCAATTGTAAATTGATCCTTCTAGTTGATTAAACAACCAAGTCCGTGCTAGACCATCAAGGACTGTTGGCAAATTATTTGCCATAACCCGTTTGTTTCCTCCTGCTGCTTGAATGGCAGTGACATAGATCTGAAAAAATTTAGATGGATTTTGAGTACCATCGAATATCTCGATTATGCCAAGCTTGAATTTATCAAGCTAGACCACGGCATGTAGTCCTGGAAACAAGGCCTTACAACCCACGTATGAACATGCGGTTGTCGATCATCGCGACTATCGCCTCGCGAAAAGAGTTAGCCTGAGGAAACTTGCGACGTGGTCCCAAGCGCGAGCGTACTGGTTCATGGTTATGGTCGTGAGAACTACCAATTTTTCGGGCTTTGTCATGTTGGGTTAATGTAGTGTGTATACGGTTATGTCGTCTCTAGCTTTGATAAGAACTATCCTGCTCTCGGGAGTAAGTTGTTGAATGCGATGATGTTGTTGGAGTTACATCCAACGCAACTCCATCAAGGCTATCTGCAAGTACCCTTGCGAATGTTCCCCATCATTGTTCGCGAAGCCAGAGGGAGGATTGCGAAGTGCCTCTGCAATCACACGGATACGATCCTGTGTACTCCTTTTGGGTGCACAGGGGTTTTCACCATTGTCGCTTCAGCCGTCGGGGAGTACTCCGGAGCCGAGAGTGGCGTCTGATCACATATGCGACCATCAAGATGTCGCTGGCGAGAAGTTTCTAGACCAAAATTGCGGGTGGTGGTATCATGGCGACATTGCGCAAGACGTAGAGCTTCCTCTGCGGCCTTGCGAACCTCGGCCTCTCACTGCTTGCACGCTTCGTCTTCTTCCCGTTTGCATTCTCCTTCTTCCCTGGCAATGCGTTGCTCAGGGGTTTCCTTAGAAAGTGCACCCATGGAACAGAAGTCACAGATGGAGAAGCATCTCCTCTTTGTCTGAGTCAAACTCGAAATCAAAGAGAGACTTTAAATTGTCCGGAACAAAATTTTCCAGACTAAATTCAAGGTCTTCATCTCCTGTGTTGTCTGGGACAATGGGTTGTGGCACGTACTTGCTCTTGGATGTGGCAAAACTCACAGAAGGTGAGTGAATTGCTTTCTCGGGTTCCCGATCGATGGACGTGACTAGAACCGGAGATGATTTTTTCCTCGGGATAAGTTTTGAGGGTAGCATCATCATCTTCGATGGGGACGTAATCCTCATCCATGACATCAACATAATCCTCGAGATTGAAATCGTTCTCGGAATCATGTAAACAAGGGAAAGGATCCATGAATACAATAAATCCTGGTGAATCAGAAAATGTCTTGAAAGGATCCCCACAGTCGGCGCCAACTGTCAACGATTGGAACTAGGGTTCCTAGTCGAACTTACACGAATTTAGTTTATTTAGTAGGAGACAATCCAGACAATCACCAGAGAAATCACTGTATCTATGGATTTAATGACGCAGAAATTTATACAGGTTCAGGCCCTCAAAGTTTGAGTAAAACCCTACTCCTATTGATTTTTCACTATGAGTATAATGGATTACAAAGAGAATGTATTATCTAGTTCTTAATTATCTTGTTGAGAACTCTTTCCCAAAAGGGTTTGCTTTTCTCTTCTAACTTTCTGCCCTGCTTATACTTGTCGAAAGGGTGTCAGTTGCTTCATCAAAGAGACGCCTGGTAGTTGTCAACAACTGCTATATAGCGGTGGCCATCAGTTGTTGTCGGTTGCTATTTGCCAATTTATAGCATGTGGTTATAGAAACTGTATATTCATCCTCATCTTCACGACGGTTATCATGGATGGTTAACTTAACTGCATGATCTTCAAATCATGGTATAAGTTACCAATATATGGTCACGCACTAACTGCGACCATGTATTGGTACCTAACTTTATCTCTGTGACTTGGGATGATCGCGGGCAAATGTCTCGACATCCATAATACTCGCAGGTAATATAATAATATATGAGACCATGGATTCTGCGACAATAAACATTGAGGTTATAGAGTTCCGTGGCTACAAGTACTGAAATTACGAGAATTAAACATCCTTGATGGGTTATGTCTAGTATATTCTTGGATTATCCCATTATCTCTTTCCTCGGCCTCTATGACCATGAAAAGATAATAATAGGTAACTTAAGTCTCTTTCTGTGGTTTTCTGCGACAATGGGAAGGCATGTGCGACCATGAGAAGGCTTGGGCAACTAACTCGAGTAATAATCTATGTCACTTGTGGTCATGTGTGGCATTGAATTGTATTTTTATGTTTTTTCTTTTTGTTTTACTTATAGTAATGAGATTAATGAGAAATTCTTTGTAAATAATTTTATAATATTTTGATACAATATCTTACTTTATTTTCTAATTATTGTGTATACCATTTGTAGAGTATGACATCCAGTTGATTTTAAATTTTGGCAGCTTTTAAAGTAGGAGATCATGTTGCCAAAATGTCATCGGAGCATGAGCTTGAACACTAAGCTAAATCAGTTGTGATGCATGTGACTAGAAGTTTTATATTTTATTCTTGTCATATTTTGTGCTAATATATGTTATCTATATAATGAATAAATTCAACTTTATGATACCCTTCGGAGTTGAATCTATTTCACGATAACTCTGTTCTATAAGTGTGTGCTGATTGTTGCTCCTATGCCCTATTTGAGGGCGTGACAGTGGGTGACGGTGTGCATTGTGGAGGAAGAGTTAGTCTAGAGCATATACACCAATACAATATTTCAATTAAGCACATATATGAAAATGGAGGAGATTGAGAGTTGAACTCACAACCTCTCTTTGCATGAACTCACGTTCTAACCATTCGAATATACATATGAGTACATACTAGACTTTTCTATTCCCTCTATTTCACAATATAAGGCTCTTTACTCTTTACACAGTCTTCAAGATCAAACCTTGACCATTGATGTGTGTGTGTGAATATTTAGGCATAGGTCTAGTCTGTCTAAACAAGATAAGACTAATATAATGGTTTTAATATAGCAATGGAAATATAGAAAGTACTATTGCTATTGTTAGAAACCAAGGACAAGGATGAAAACTAAAGCAATACAAAGAATGCAATGAAAGAAAGCAGAGGAATAGTAAACATACAATGCAAAAGAAAGGAGATAAACAGTAAATTACATAAAAAGATGAACAAAGTAATTATATAGAAAACTAGTAAACTAGAAAGACAAAATAAATAGATAATAAGAATAGAAATATACAAAAGGAACAATCATATTAAGAAAACATAATACTTACAAAGGAAGAAGACGAATCCTTTTACTATGTTCACACACGTACAAGTTCAAGTTCAGTACATGCGTTCAGATTCAACATAAGTCATATACTATGACTCTCTATATAAAGTCTTTATTTAGTGCAAAAATATTATAATACTACTTAGATTTTATTTACAAGTGAAGTGAAATAGAGTAGAAATGGAAGTGGAATGGAAGAGTGTCGTGTCTTGTATGAATGTTGCTCAAGTGTTCTTCAAGTGTTCAAGTGTTGATGTCCCTTGAGAAGCTCCCCCCTTTTATAGAGGTCTTGAGTCACCATATATTGTGGAGATGCATGAGAAGGATTCCCACTTAATTATCTCCTTTAATAGTTTCTCTCATATAATCTGTCCTTTTCAATAGTTTCTCTCATATAATTTATCTTTCTTGTCTTCAAAAGAAAAAAAATTGTATCTTCTCCTTTTGTTTTTTCTTTCATAGGTTTTGTCTTCTTTACCCAATAGAGTGCTTTTTGACTCTCACATTTTGTCATGTTAAGTAGAGGTGCCTTTTGACCCTTGAAATCTGTTTTCTTTTTTAATCTTTTAAGGAGGTAATATATTATGATGCCTCCTCTTGATCTTCTTGCTTTAATGAGGAAAAATAATTAAACTTTTGGGAAGATGAGATACTAGATTCACTGTCTTGTAAAAAAAAAAATTCTAGGCTTCAACATGGAGCCTTTGAATCTAACAGTTGCGAACTTTCTTGTATCATTTGAACATTGTTTCATAAATCTGAAGTTGCAGCTGATAATCCTGGTTTCTTCAAGAGTAATTCTTTTGTAACCTTATTTTTTAATTTGACCATGCTAGATCTGTGGTGCTTTATTATGTTCCCCCTTCCTTGTATGATTAGTTTTATGTCAAACTTATCCCACAATTCCACCTGATATTTTCTTATCATGGCGAATAGAAACTGATTGTGACATAAATTTAATTCCCACTACATGATCCAAGGCATTCTTGTCTCTAAACAGAATTACATCAAGACAAAAAAAATATTCCTTCAGATCTCTAGTAGGTTTTTTGGACCACCTTCTTGATAATTTCTGCTGGAAGAATTTCTGGAATGGCTCCTATCTTAAGCCAGAGTTCTTAAAGAACCATAGTGGTATATTGAATAATTTTTCTTTAAAGCGGATAAACCATGAATGCTTCATTTGAATGTTTTGAAGTAGGAGAGCATTTTGCCAAGCATCTTGATAGTCCCAATAATTATATTTGTTAGGACTATGTAAATAAAGTGATCTAAATACATATGAGTTGGAAGAAGTATCCCATTCTTCACCCCTAGAATATATAGAGAGAAACACTATTCTATACTCACCCCTAAAATAGTTATTCTATACCCAACTTCTATATCGTTGGATCGTACATCGAAATTAGAATTTTAGTAACATTAGTAACTAACATAGACGACAGAAAATTGGTTGAACCGCTTTATCATCCCTAAAAAATAGGAACTCATATCACGATTTGTTACAACCGCACACTATCCCTAAAAAATAGGAACCGCCTAAAAAATAGGAACCGAAATCATATTAGTTTATTGTCATATTAGTGTCACTTTACTGTCCATGATCTACACTGGTCGATATATAAATAAAATATTTTTTAGTCTGTGGATTTATTGGTCGTATATATACATTTACTGTTATATTAGTTTCACTTTACTGTCTTATTAGATATCACGTTTTTCTGTTTACATACCGTACTGATAAATTTATTGGTCGATTCATATCACTTTACTGTCCACATGATCTGCACTGGTCAATATATAATCGAAATATCTTCAGTCACATGGATTACTGGTCATAATGATACATTTTATTAGTTTTATTTTACTGTCTTATTAGATATCATGTCTTTCTATTTACATGCCATAATGATAAATTTACTAGTCGTATACTATAGATTTACTGGTCTGACCAACTACAATTTACTAGTCATATACTATAGATTTTTGTCAGTAAATTTACTAGTCGTATACTATACATTTATTGGTCAGATTTATTGGTTGGATCAATAAATTTATAGTATACGACTAGTAAATTTACCAGTCGTATATTATGTTAGTAAATTTATTAGTCGTATACTATAGATATATACTATAGATTTTTGTCAGTAAATTTACAGTCTAATATAATAAATTTACTAACTAAAATATATTATCTCTTCTCATACTAGAACGGCTATCCGAAGAACATCAATTTACTACCGATTTACTGTTAATATAGATAAAATTTACTCTCCAACCAACTACAATTTACTGACAAATGAGTGTAACAAATAGGTAAAAAAAACTAATTCTTATCTATTTCAAGATGGCAAATCCGGATCAGCGACCAAACGCAATGAATACGTCTAAGCGGTTGCGGTCGAGACGAGGTGTTACGGGCACGTGAGGCGGCATCATGGGCGCACTAGACGATGGACAACAAGCTATCGACCGCAGTCGAGATGCGGCATTGACGTCGCGTGGGGTGGCGGTGCGGGATCGATGGCAAGCATCGGCGGCGCGGGTGCACAGGGTAGCAACACAGTGCGTAATACAGAAAATGAAGAGACGGTTGACGCGGATATCAATCAGTAACAAACTAATAATAAAATATTTCAAAAACTTAATGCCGTTATAGATTAAAACGACGTTAAATTTCTTTAAACAGAGGGTAACCATTATTTCTATCCAACGGTTGTAATTTGGTCTAGTAAGTTAGATCGGACAGTTCCTAAACTGGGTGTAGAATAGCTATTCTAGGGGTGGGTGTAGAATAGTGTTTATATATAATAATAATAATAATAATAATAATAATAATAATACATATCATAATATATTAGTAATAACTACAAAACTATAAAAATACTTTTAAAAATGAATCTAGTGGTACTATTTTTATTTTGCCGCTCTGATATATTTTGAATTTATTATCAATCAAAGTTTATAAAAATTGACCATAAAATTCTGTGGGGCTATATTATGAAACAAAAATAGGACTTGTTTGGTTGGCTATCATGAATACTACAAATAATTTAAATATGTGTCATACGTCCACACACATGTGGGCTCATCATATTTTGTGGCAAGTTAGTGTTTTTTAAGGTGTCTAATAGTGTTGTGTTCATTTTTTTAAAAAAATGTGTGTTAAAGATCTCAAATGTTATCTAATAAAATATGACATCTATAACTATAATAATAAAATAAATAATAGTCTAATTGAATAGATCACACATAATTTAAAATATAGCAATTTATAGTCACAAATATGCCACCCCTCGGGAAGTCGTCTTGCTGCCCATCATACTACAGCGGCTCCGTACGCAGGATCCAAGCCTCCTAGGGCACCCCATGACGCACGCTCCAAGCACGTGAGCAGCGAAACCTCGCGAGAGGACGAGGGTTTCGCACTTCTACTACTAAACCCGAACTAAAAAACCCCCCTCGACTCAGCCTCGCACGGCGCAGCAGCCACCTCCTCTCCTCTCTTGCTCTCTCCCTCCCTCCTATCACTCCTCTCACCACCTCCCCTGAGATCTCCATGGCATTGCACGCCCCCGTTCTCGTACTGAGTAAGTGCCGCTTCGCCTCCCCGTCCCTCCCTCCCTGCGCTAGGGTTCTTGCGCCTCCTGATTTTTTCGAGATTTTTTTTCTGATTAAAAAATGATGTCTTTTTTCGGCTGCAAGCTCCTAGGTTTTGATTTGACCTGTTTCTTGAATTGCTTGTATGGAAATTTACTTGATCCCGCCGCGTCTTTGTATCTGATGTGCGATTTGGTTTTGTTTTTAGATTTTTGCTAGGGTTTTTGTGATCTGATCTCACTGCTTCTTCTTTATTTTGAAATTTGTCTAATTTTGTGTGTTCCGGTTGAGCAGAGGATTCGCTGAAGCGGGAGTCGGGCGCGAAGGTTCACCACGCCAACATCCAGGCCGCCAAGGTGAAGACTCATTAATCTTTCTTGCACTCGTTTTGTTTGGTGGTGGTATGATACTTGTGGGATGATGATTTAGCTGGCAGAATGCCTTAGTTCAGCTAATCAGAACACCGCTGTAGCTTTAACAATGTATTAAGTCATTGATACATCTTGTAGTTTCACACACACGCCGTACTAAACTAGATTCTAAATATTCATGTTAATAGTCAATCCATGGGGATTAAATTCTTGGTTGTTCGTACCACTTTTTTAGAAACCTGAAATTACATTTGGAATGTGACAGTCGGGTCATTGGTGATTAAGAGCTATGTTAGCTTAATTGAAGTATTCCGCCTTCTAGGCTACATGGAAAGCACTCTTTCAACTTTATTTTACTGTTATGTAATATATATGTTATTAACTGATGCGCAGGCCGTGGCAGACATCATACGCACTACATTGGGTCCTCGTTCCATGTTGAAGATGCTTCTGGATGCTGGAGGAGGTGTCTAACAGATCTTAATCTAGTTTGGAGTTTACACTGTTATCATTTGCAAGTTATATCAATGTTTACATGAACTTGATGGGAAATAACATGTTGGATTTCATGCTGGATCATGTTTGCATCATTCCAATTGTGTGGCATGCTAGGTTGTCTTGGTCCTTTTTCATCCAGAACCTGTTTCTGGTTAAACTCACCCTATGAATTTTCTACAATTGCTGCTATGCTATTACCATCAAAAGCTGGAGCTGTATGCATTATAGCCTCCCAAAAATGACCAGACTTCTCTAAAAAAATGCCAGATCTATTGTGAAGCTGTTGATCCAGACCTATTCTTCCTTTCATACCTACCACATTAAGAACTTGTGTCTAGTTAATATGGAGGCTCTGTGTTTGTTGCTGCCATGTGAGATGAAATCATTCCTTTCTATGTGCTTGTTATTTATGGCCATTTGTTATAGTAATGTGAGTGTATCTGTAAAATTATTTTTTTTAATAATAATTGGCCTACTTCTCCCAACAGTGATAGCATGCTATGTAAGACTTGATCGGTGCCTTACAAAAATCTTTGATTTTACCAAATACAGCATATCATGATTTGCTGGCTGATAAAATATGGAAATTGTGGGTCAACACATATATTTGTGAACTAAAGGAGCCATTGTAGGTTGGAGAGCCTTTATATAAATATTCACAGTAATTGATTCCGCAAATTGCTGGCTTTTGGTAAAAAAACTAGTATGAACTAATTGTCTTTTTTTCCACTTGCAATTGCATCACCAATAGTAGTGCATCTGGGACAGTAATCTGATGCACATATAGTTTATGACATTCTATCAATTGTCTACTAATAATGCCACCAATGCTTCCTTCTTCTGCTAAGAAGTCCTTATGAAGACCAGTGGTGGAGCTACATATTAGAACTAGTGTAGTCTTTACCAGTGGTGTCCTCCTCTATAGCTTCTCTAGATCTTTGCATAAATATCCCTTTGTTAGATGGCTTAGATGAAAAAGTCCAGTGGGGTCCTGTGACCGCACAGGACTCAATATGCGCTAATGTTGAAGACTTCCTTCAATTTTTACTTTTTTTTTGATCAATTCCTTAAATGCAAGAACTCCATTAGTGATATTTGAATTAACTTTTGGCACTTGTTTTTCTGCTTGCCCAATTTTTTTGGCCTTGTATTCAATAATATTGCAGTTTGCATTTTCATTTGCATTGATATGACAACGTATGTACAATTACCCTGAGGAATCATTTGCATGATGCATTATGCTGAGAATTGAAGTTGGAGAGGATTTCTCATTCATGTACCTTTTTTTATGGCTCTTTACATGTTTTATTGTATTTGAATTGATTCTGGTTTTGTAGGCATTGTTGTTACTAATGATGGCAATGCTATCTTGCGGGAGTTGGACATTGCACATCCTGCTGCAAAGGTATGTCATATTATATGCTATTTCTCTGTTATTTGTTGCTGTTGATGAAGGCCCACTGGTGCAGTTCTTAGTCCACTCTATTACTATTTGTTGTAAAAGGGTGAATTCATACTGCTAATGTTGTATACCTAACTATTGCTTTCTTTGTTTCAGTCGATGATTGAGCTAAGCCGTACACAGGATGAAGAAGTAGGAGATGGCACAACCTCTGTCATTGTTCTTGGTATTCTTGTTCACCCTTATACATCTCTTTTTGGCACTTGCAGTGGTCAAGTGTTGATTATGATGAATAACAAGAACCATTATGTAGTTGCATTCAAATTAATGAAATGTGTCATTTGATGTCATCTAGGTATCTAACTATGGTATAAAAGCCAAATCTGGATGCTGGCTGAGCTTAGCATAGGGCTATCAGTATATACAGCTATTTTGTCTGTAAAAAAATATACACAAGTAATTTGCACTGCAAAGTAACATGCTTGAGATTGACTATGCTTGCTGTTCATGTCAATCCTTCATAAGTGGTAGAACGATAGTAATCTAATAGGTGCTCCATCAGCTCAGTGATGTCTTTAAGCAGATTCTGTCTACAAGAAAATTCAATTGATTTGAGCTTTTTAGTCCTTACATGATAACTTCTCAAATTTTGTTAGCTGGTGAGATGCTCCATGTGGCAGAAACATTCATTGACAAGAACTACCATCCCACTGTTATTTGCAGAGGTAATGTTTGCTTAGTGCTCAGAGTATTGGATCCAAACTTGATTTTTTTTCTTTATTGGTTTTAGGATCTGTTCTGAAAATTTTGCTTTTTTTTTCCTCAGCATACAACAAAGCTCTTGATGATGCCATAGCTGTTCTTGACAAGATTGCAATGCCTGTAGATGTGAATGATCGTAAGTTCCACGTGAAGCTTGTAATAATTATTTGATCCCAACATGTTAAAAATATTATACAAGCTCTTGGAGAAATTGGTTTTGTCCTCTTACATGGGTCATGTTCTATTTTGGTAAACTGATGTCACTGAGATGTGCCATAATGCAGGTGGGACAATGCTAGGGCTGGTGAAGAGTTCCATTGTTACAAAATTCACTGGTCAGTTTGGTGACCTAATCGCTGTAAGTATCTTTCTCATATGTAAAAGTTGACTACCAGCTGATCTCTCTTCTTTTTCAGTCTTTTTGAGTTCATGGTTTATCTAACATCTTTTCTTGCTGTACTCAGGACCTTGCTATTGATGCTACTACAACAGCTGGTGTTGACCTAGGTCAAGGTATGCGTGAAGTTGATATCAAGAAATATATTAAAGTAGAGAAGGTTCCTGGTGGTCAGTTGGAGGATTCCAGGGTTCTTAAAGGAGTTATGATCAATAAAGATGTTGTTGCTCCTGGAAAAATGAGAAGAAAAATAGTTAACCCACGTATCATCCTGCTGGATTGCCCTGTTGAGTACAAGAAAGGAGAAAATCAGACCAATGCTGAGTTGATGAAGGAAGAAGACTGGTAAGAGATGTCTAAATGCAACTTTTCCCGCCCATGTATATATGAATTATAGTGATCCTGTTGAACTTTTATGGATCAGTATTGTAGAATAATCTGGTGAATATGTTATTGATCAACAACTACTAATTGCAGGCAGGTTCTGCTAGAGTTGGAGGAGGAATACATCAAGAACCTTTGTGCACAAATTCTAAAATTCAAGCCTGATTTGATTGTCACAGAGAAAGGGCTCAGTGATCTTGCAATCCATTATTTAAGCAAGGCTGGCGTTAGTGCAATCCGAAGACTAAGGAAGACTGACAATAACAGAATTGCTAAGGCTTGTGGAGCAGTTATTGTGAATAGACCAGAGGAGCTTCAAGAATCTGACGTGGGAACAGGAGCTGGCCTCTTTGAGGTCAAGAAGATAGGTGATGAATTCTTTGCCTTTATTGTTGACTGCAAAGAACCTAAGGCATGCACTGTTCTGTTAAGGGGAGCAAGTAAGGACGTCTTGAATGAGGTTGAGAGGAACCTGCAGGTGTGTGCTCCTGCTTTTTTTTGTCCTTGTTATTTCTAATAATAGAAAGGTCTGTGTTAACTTCTTTCATTCATAGGATGCCATGTCTGTGGCAAGGAACATTTTGAAAAACCCAAAACTTCTACCTGGAGGTGGTGCCACTGAATTGACTGTATCAGCAACACTGAAGCAAAGAAGTTCTTCAGTTGAAGGTGTAGAAAAGGTATGGTTCGGGATTAAGACTTTTTGGATTGATGGTGATGAACCCATTTCTATGGATATCTAATGATATATTCACATATAATGTGCACCAGTACAGCAATACTAAAAAAAGAATGTGTGCTCTTTTGTTTTGGAAGGGCATAACACAGGCATATGAAATAAAATTTTATGGTTGATTGTAGCTTTTCTTTGGATATCATGTTCTGTCCTGAATGGCTAATTTACCTCATATTGTCTGTATCAGTGGCCCTATGAAGCTGCCGCTTTAGCATTCGAGGCAATTCCAAGAACTTTGGCTCAAAATTGTGGTTTGAATGTTATCAGGACAATGACACAACTCCAAGGAAAGGTAATAACTCTCTATCTCTACTATTGATTGCTAGGTAACTTCTGTGGACTTGAATCCTGTATGGTTTGGGCTTCTCTTAGAAATCTCATAAGCTGTGCATCTAATATGTGCAGAGGGAGAGGAGCTTAAGCTTCTTGGTGGTAGAGCCTGTTTGAAGGGCTTTGCTTCTCCTAGAAATCCTGTAACCTGGGCTTCTCAGAAAAGCTGGGGAAGGGGGGCTTATGCTTCTTACAACAAATGTGACTTAGTTTATTTTGAGAAGCCACTACAATAGTATTCTGTTTTGACAGACTTTGGTAGCTGTAAGTTTTAGCTTAAGCCCTCCCAAACAAACCACGGATGGACAACTTCTTGGATAAGCTGCCTTTAAGCTGAACCATTTGAAAGGGGGCTTAGGCTCATAAAGGATTAAACATTAAGCCTAAGCACCCTCCAAACAGGCCCTTGATTTGTTGTTTTACATTGCCAATGACCAATGTGCCATTTGTATAATGTTTGGTTTTCGACTAACTAATATGTCTTACAAATTCATGACATTCTTGTTTGACTTTTTTGCTTGAATGACTTTTGTTGCTTCAGCATGCAAATGGTGAAAATGCCTGGGTCGGCATTGATGGAAGGAGTGGTGACATTGTTGACATGAAAGAGCGGAAGGTCTCTCTCTCTCTCTCTCTCTCTCTCTCTCTCTCTCTCCTTTGTGTGCTTGCCTAAACACCAGGAATTTGTTTTCTTTTAGATCTGGGACTCGTACAGTGTCAAAGCACAGACGTTCAAGACAGCCATTGAAGCCGCTTGCATGCTTCTAAGGATTGACGACATTGTTAGTGGCATCAAGAAGAAGCAGGCTCCTGGAGCAAGTGCAGCTCCAAAGCAACCGCAGATTGAACAAGAGGGTGATGCAGACAATGAACAGATGATCCCGGAGTAGAACTTGTATGGGCTGTATGCTGTTGGCCCGATCCCTCACTGGTGATGTTAAGCATGACTTGCTCATTAAGGAGAATGTTTAATTAACACATGAAGTGTCTCTTGAGTTGCATTTCTTGAATTTTCTTTTGTGACTAGGCCTTCAGGATCATTTCATACTGGTGTGAAGTTGTACCACTTTTATATGGTTGATGAGGGGCATGAGATTTGTAGTTTTGTATTGGATCTTAAATTTTGTGCGCAAGAGTTCGCAAGGTTGGCTGCTGTTCATTTTGTTATTAAACCTGATACTTAATGATCAGTAGAACCTCTATTAAGCAGAAAAACTTGTAGTATCACTTAAGCTGTGGTTTGTTGCTAGGAAAATTCTAATGTTGAGTGCTTCAGGTTATGGATGAATTGTTATGATACTATCTTATGCCGTATAAAATCTTTTTGTTGGATTTGGTCACTGAACATCAGCTGTTCTAATTCTGATATCGCACCTGTTCTAGGGTTCTAACTGGGTAAAATTTTTTGCTATATTTAATATTTTTGTGTTTTTTTATGTTTGCCAATTTCTTAGCTAGGTGTAACGAACTTATGCGCTGCTTGTATGTGGAAATTATATTGGTCTCTTATTGCCATGGAAGTCATTTAACTCAACAGAAATGGTATTATGGTTTGTAATGGTGTAATTAGAGTATGTTGTCTCAATAGTAGCATATATAGAAATGCTAAAATTCGTCGTCAGGGTGGTCCTGGTGGTTGGAGAGAGGGCCAGAAGGGTAAGTTGTACATGGTTTGCATTTTTAAACTTGAATTTTAGTCTAAGACGCGTCTCCGAAACTTGACTGTATTACTGAAGTCCATCCTAACTGCGTTACTTTGGTTCATTTTGTCTTTTGTGAAATGATGGAAAAAAAAATAAAGTAGCTAGCTATAGTGGAGTCATTAAACTTACTTATGCCATATAAGTCCTTGATTTAATTTTTTCCATTTAAGTCCATACCGTGTTATTTTTCATCATTTAACTACTTAGTGGTATAATTAAGCAGTTTAGAGATATGGTAAACTAAAATTCCAAAGATTTAAGTGACACATAGGGCCTTCAATGGAATTTACTCTACTTTGAATTTCAGAATTAGTGCCAGGACAGGGCATTGTCTAGCCTTCGCAACCCAGTGAAAAATCTTTTCTCTAATTGCTGTTTTATACTCCCACTATTTTTAAAAGAAAGTCGTTTTATAGAGTAAAATTGTAAAAAAAATATTTTTGTATATTTTTGTGATGAAATGTGACATAACTCTTCTAATAATATTTTCATAATCATTATTTCACTTAATCATTAATTATTTACATACAAATAATGCACATATCATATTAATTATAAATATTTGGAGTGAACAAATAATTTTATTTTATTTTTTAAAAGTTGTGTATGGAGTTAATACAATATTTTTTTAAGAATAGAGGGAGTAAAACTAGTAAGTGTGTTTGTACAATTCATGTTGCCAAGGTTTTGATTTACAATCTTTTTATTTAAATAAAGTTGCTAAATCAGGCATATTCTTGTTAATTAATGGACACTAATATATATGTGTGTGTGAGAGAGAGAGAGGGAGAGATAAAGCTACACGGTCTCATAACATATAATTTAAGAGAACCATCATTATGGGTAGGGTGTTGAGTATTGATGAGAGATACGTGGTTAGAGATAGAATCAATTATCAATATTATATATTGGATGAAATAAATTAGTGTATAATATTTTTTATTAAATAACTATAAAAAATATATCAAAAATTCAAAAATCATATATTACATAGTAATATAAATATTGCACGACAATATAATGATATATAATCCACACCTCAGTTCACCAATATTGACTGCACTTGAACTATTCTCACAAAACCCTATATCTCATCTCAAAATCATAGCAATTTGATCATCTCCAAATATCAAACCAATAAAATCCTTGTGGGTTCATTCATACTTAAGAGGTTTTGTTATCGTGTTCTTTTTGTTGTCTTCATGATCTGTATCTTATTCACACTAATATAAAATCATACGTCACGACAATCCGATTATTATTAATTATCAAAACCATTATACCTTGGAACAGTGTGAATAATCTTTTTATAAAAACCCACGAATTTCTCTTCCCACCATAACTCTAGGTATTAATGAATTTCCATCTCAGTAACACATATCCATCTGAACTACAAAATTACAAATCCTTCTCCCCTAGCAACCAAAACCCTGAAGCAATGGACAAAAGCTCCAATTGAAGAAACCACACTATTCGACTCTCATTTATTAATATATGTATTCCTTTTTATATCTAAAAAAAAACATATGGATACATCATAGTTCATACACCATCCATCCATTACCGATCCCTTTTAACTCCTAATATATACATTGGATCCATCTCCTTAGCAATTACTAAATCTGTTCTCAAATAGTTGTTATTTTAACAAAAAAAAAATTTGTTTACAAATAATTATCATTTTGCATTTTTTATATGTATATTTCCTATATTACTCCTATTTAATATTTTTGCTGCTTCTAAATAGACATCCTTCTAGTTTTTTTATTTTTTTTTTCAAATTGTTATATAAGTTTGAGACATATGCCCTTCCTTTATAAGTTTATTTTCCTAACAAGTTTGTCTACCAAAACTAAGAAGACATGCATGTATTGAAGTATAAACAAAATTTTTATAAGATGTATTAATTAAAGTTATTTTGGTCATTGTTTTTATGCCTTATTTCTAAATCTAGATGTCAAAACATCTGTTTGGAAACGGAGGTAGCACTCTCTAACAAATGGATGTAATGATTTCATTGCCTCGTTATTTATTACTAGGGTTAGGGTTAGATAAGTCTTATGTGAATAATAATTAGACTATCATAATTATATAAAACTAGAATTATTACTCAGTTAATTTAGGATTTGTTTGACCCGCCTTAAAACTGAATAAACTAAAGTTGGGTCAAACACGCAACTCAATGGCTTATGTGAGAAGCCACAGGGGATAAACCCGATAAGTTGCAGTTGCTCTATCCCAGTTTCTCGGGCTTATCTTCTCACACACCCTCTATCTCTCTTTCACGTCATGCCCAATAAGTCCAATGCTGTTTGATGTTGTCATCCTAATGCCCAAGGCCTCCGCCCAATACTAAGATGCCTCGGTGTTGTTGTTCGATGCTGCTCTAACACCTCAACATCGCCATTCATCGCCCCGTTTCGCCTTGATGTCGCCCACCCCAACGCTGCCATCCAATGTTGCCCCGCCCTTGCCAGTTGCCATTTGTCGTTGCCAGCTGCCTGACGTCCTAATTGCTTCAATTGTGTGTGGATTGTTTTGATTTAGTGTTTTATTACTTCATTTGTGTTTATAAATTGTTTGATTTGTATGGATCATTGATGAGAAAAGGAGTTACTGTTCATTCTTTTAGCATATTTCTATTTTAAGCTTTCTTGTTTATGCTTTCTAACTACAACGTATTTTATTGAAAGTGGGGTTTATAAATAGCATTTTCTACCAAATAACTTATTAGGTTTGTCGACAATCGGAAAGCCGACCATCGGACTTGTATCAAGACAATAAGGGGTATAAAGATTTTTATACAGATTGAGATTCTCGATGGATTGAATAAAAACTCTATGTTTTGTCTTGTGTATATTCGATGAATCTCTTTTTCTTTTACAAAATTTTTTTATTTATAGATGTATAGAGTTAGTTTTATCTGAAGCAATTATCGCCGGTTGTCCTACTATATGCGGTTTACTTTGGCGGTTCTTGGAGATCATGTTCTAACTGCTCGTTATGGTGATGATGGGGGCATTCACGTGACTTTGACTGATGGTCCTGTGACCATAGATGGCATGGCCAGTTTTGTGGGTAACTGGTCAAGAACAACTGGTTATGAACGACTGGTCGAACATATGTAGTTGTGATTTCGTGTAAAAGATTTCAGATGCTATTTGATCATAATTGGTTGTGGTCGAATAGATTTTTGATCAGAGCGGACCTTAGTCTTTAATAACTTAATTAATTTTAAATGATTAATTGTTGTCAAGGTTTATGAAATAAATCGACTTCTCAAATTTATAAACTTAAATATCAAATAAATTGTTTATCAGAAAAATTACAACTAGACCAAACTACCTCTACATTTTTTATACATAATACGAAAATACGTCTCTACGTCTCTATTCCAAAATGGAGAATCGGAGTGGCGACCAAAACCCAAACCCCTAAAAAATTACAAAAGAGAACCAAAAAATAAAAAATCCCCCAAAAAAAAAAACTCTCACAACTTGTTCCTTTCTCCTCGCAATGCCCAAACACAAAACCAAACCCACGAAGCAACCGAAACCCCCCTCCACCATGCCCGACTCCTCCGATCCCGCAGCAGCGAAGCCCGATCCCGACATGCCGCCGCGCCGCCTCGCCGCCGGCGGCAAGCTCCGCAAGCCTCTCTCGGAGAAGCAGCGCGCCGCCGCCGAGCAGCGCCTCGCGCACCTCCGCTCCCACCTCCGCCTCCACCCCTTCGTCTCGCACCCGCCCGCGCCCTCTCAAGAGCCCGCGCTCCGCGCCCTGGGGCTCCTCGACTTCGCCCGCCTCGGCCCCGAGCTCTCCGCCGCGGCGCCCCGCCCCGACCTCGTCGCACCGCTCCTCGCCTACCACGACCCCGCACGCCGCCGCAGCTTCGTCCGCGGCGCCCGCGTCTCCGTCTCCCGCGCCGACCTCGCCCGCGCGCTCTCCCTGCCCCCCAAGCCCTCCCCCGCTGCCGCCGCCCCACCTGACGCCGACGCTTCCTCCGGCGCGGTCATGGAGTTCATGCACGCCCACGTCTTGCTCCCGTTCCAGGGTGATGATGCGTGCATACTTCCCCCCGAGGTGGCGGCCGCCGAGCAGGCTGTGCGGGATGGTTTGGCGCATAGGGTGGACTGGGGCGGGCTGATCTGGGGCCTTGTGGAGAAGGAGATGACGGAGGTGTTTAGGAGGGATGATGGGGTGTGCTACTTCGGGGCGCATCTGCAAAGGCTCATTTGGGCGCAGAAGCCGGTGTTGTTCGAGATGCCGGAGGATGGGGAGAAGGGAGAGGTCGTCCTGGAGGCGTCGGTGGACGCGGAGATGGAGGAGGAGGATGCGGATGTTGATGCGGATGTGAAGAGCAGGAGCTTGGAGGAATTGGAGTCGGGGGATGTGGATATGAAGTGCAAGAGCTTGGAGAAGTTGGATTTGGGGGATGCAGATGCGAATTGCAAGGGATTGGAGGAGTTGGAGTCAGGGAACGTGGGTGCGAAGATCAATGGTTTGGAGGAGTTGGAGTTGCCAGCTGCTGATATGAAGGAAAATAGTTTGCAGGAATCGGAGTCCGGGGTTGTGACGACGGAAGCAGCGGCTATGGCCCATGAGACATTGACGGGATCACATGAGGAGGCGGAGGTGGCTGCACCAGAAGAGGACAAGGAAGCCGTGGCCACGGCACCACCAGAAGAGGAAGTGGTGGCTGCAGCACCATCAGAGGAGGAAGCGACAACCACAGAACCATCAGAGGAGAAAGCAGCAACGGCAGTGCCACCAGAGGAGGAGACAATGGCGGTGCCCCTGGAGGAGACAATGGTGGTGCCCCCGGCTGAGGAAGTTGTGGCAGTGCCAGAGGAGGAGGAGGAGGAGGCAGAGGAGGCAGAGGAGGAGGAAGAGAAGGAAGCGACAGGGTTGAGCTTGGGGATTGGTGGTGCCAATGATTATGATGGTATGGATGTGGAAGGGGATGCAAATGTAGAAAATTTGGATGAGGGTGATACAGGCAATGATGAGGTGGAGTCGGAGGATGATGCGTTTGAGGAGTGTAAGGGTGGGGAGGAGATGAATTGGAGAATTGGGGGCGAAAAGGGCAATGAAGGCATGGCACATTGTTTACAACGATGTAACTCAAGTGGGTTTGGGAACATGGAGTTTGAAAATTTGAGCAAACATGATTTGGAGATGAGGGACGAAGCAAGGTTTGATGATGGGTTCTCTGGAAAAATGGGGTCTTTGGATAGAATGACATCGACGGACCTCCTTCAGGCGATGAACTCAATTCCCGTTACATATAATGTTGTAGAGAATGTACATGACCTGTCCTCTGGGGATTTCTTGGCAATTGGGGGCAATCCGCACAAGAACGGAGCAGACTTGGGAGCTGGGAGTTCTTTCTTCTTTGGGAATAACGGGAAGCGGCATATTGGGGACATTGATGGGTACAGCGACCAGGCACAGGCTCAACAGCAGTTCCCACAGAGCAATCAATCAAAGAGGATGCGGAACAATGGCAACAACAGCATGTCATTTGAATCAGCAGATTTTAATGCAAATTTTGCTGAACCCATACAAAGCATCATGACCAAGGCTAGCATGTTCTATGAGCAGAAAGAGCGGGAACTTCAAAATGCACTGGTGGAGAAGCAGTGCTTGACTGACATGCTGCAGCAGAAGGATGCAATTATCCAATCTCTGAATTCAGCTAGGTTTGATCAAGAGAACAAGTGGCAGGCAGAGCTTAGACGATTCGAGCATGATCTCAATGTGATGGCCCAGTTGGTCAGTGGCTACAAGAAGGCTTTGAAACAGTGCCGAGCCTCTTTTGCTGATTATAGGAAGAAGTTCCTTTGTGACAAGCCCCGTTATGCTGATGTCGCTGGTGGTGGTGGCCTTGTTCTCAGTGTTAAGGAGTTGGAGAGGCAGCGGTTGGAGGAGCAGCAGCAGAAACTCGCTATAGCAAATGAAATGATTGAAAAGTTCCAGCTTGAATGGTTTTCAAAGCTTGATGAGTGGACAATGTCTGTCCAGCTTCTGTGGAGCAGAAAAGAAGCACTTGCTAGGGAGGTAGATATTCTCAAAGAAAAAAGAACAGTGAAAGTTGTGACTCCGGCTACTGAAGAATGACTTGGCTGACTGCCAGAGGTACACGGATTAGCATAAAAATAGTTTGTATTGTGTGGATGAATTCTGTAGTTAGGGGACTGTCATGTTTGCTTCATTCTTGGGAAATTCTTATTTACTGTGTTTAACAGTATATGCATGATCATTTGAGCACTTACAATGCTAAATTATTGTCTGGAGCATTGTTCTATGCAGCACACTTTCTCTAATTACTTACTACTATAAATAATTAAACAGCCTGCTTGGTCAATCCCATGGGATATCCATTAGGGCTATGATGTAGCATCAGTAAGTGTTACTTGCCTTAAGTTTTTTCCCCTATTTTCCCCCCTTGAATTGCCACAAGTCATAGTCCCAAGGATGTCATACTTATTTTCTATTTTAGTTTTGTACGCAACCTTCTTTAGCAAATTGTGTGTGGTTGGTAGCGAGGTCTATTGATCAGCTCTGTTTGATAGATGCAAATTAATTTTGGATTTAAGCTTGGTTGGTGCTTTGGCATCACTTTTTGATGAACGAGGGATACATATTTAGGTTATCAGATTGTAACGAGGCATCATATTGTAACAAAATGTGCATTTGTGCTATGTGGTTAGCCAGATACAAGCAGATTGTAGGGTTTTTTTTTAAGGAAGCAGATTGTTGTTATGAAGATGTCATTCTACTGCTTGATTGCTCATACACTTCAAGATGGACAAGAAATATTAAGTCAGTTTACGGTATAGATTTTCAACACATAAATAATCCCTACAAACTTACAATGATAAGTTACATGAATGCTCACAGAAAATCATTTGACCTTGAATTTTACAATCATGCTAACTACTTGATTGCTCATACACTTCAAGATGGGCAAGAAATATTTAGTTAGTTTACAGTATAGATTTTCAACACACAAATAACCCATACAAACAAACAATTACAAGTTACATGAAGGCTCACAACTTATCATTTAACCTTGAATTTTGCAATCATGCTATTCCAGGTAATGCAGAATTAACCTAAACAAATTTATTGTAAAAACAAAGCTGTGATAGTTTCCACGGGAGCTAGTGTTCCAACAACTAGTGTCAGTATTTGATTGTTAGTAGGTGGAATCAGTCAATAACCAGCTTGTCTCAATATTTTAATTTGATCTAAATAATTTTAAAATGAACATTTGGTCAAAACTCAGCTAATGACTGCAAACTAACCTTTTGTTTTATAGAAGATCCGCAGATGGTCACTTGAACATTTTGAAACTCATTTTCCTTATTTTTGGATGATATTGTTAAACAATGTACTTAACTTCCAAAGCAATTGTAGTTTGGATAAAATCATTTGAGATTGTTAATAAATTGGTGTAATTCTGTGTAATTTCATGTTCATCTGAATATTAGATCAACTGGCCCATTTTATTGGGATCCAGTCTTGGTTTGGCTGGATGGTTTTGGTAGTAACCATCCACTTATTGCTGGTTTCTGGAATCCATCAGATCTCTGAGGATTCTGTTAGAATATTTGGTTTGCCACTCGCAGTTTGGGGCTTCTACCTTTTTCCCCCATCATTTGGCATGTTATCTAACTAAATTCAAATAGGATCTATTCAAAGCAACTCCAAAATGGCATCTTGATATTTAGTGTGATAGAATACATTCTCCCTTGAAATTTTTCTTGGTAGGCAAATAGCAATACGTAATTCTATTGTACCTGTTTGTTTGCTCTAGTTTTATGCAGTATGGAAAATTTTCATATACAAATTGACTGCTCTCTGAAAGAAATACTACTAAATTAGGATTTTGTGAATTGCTAATGTCCTACACAAGTTTTGTTGTGCAAAGTTTTTGGTGTGGATGTGTTGTTCTGAATACCTTATTTTGTTGAAAACATCATGTGGGGACTGAAAATTACAGTTTTATTGGCAGTTCTCCGTGTGAAGCTGACGGTACATGGCTTTCTCTGCATCTTTGTGCAGCTGACTTGGTTTTGTTGGATGTAAGCTCCAATCTGTTGGATATTTTGATGTCTATGACTTAGCAGCAACAGCAACTGTGCAACCTGGTGGTGGTATACTGTAGTAATTATTCGAGCTCTATGGCTTATATGTATCATTATATCTAGACATTGTAATTTTCAGTGCTTAATGAAGGTGTCTTTTTAGTCTTCTGTTTTAATCCACATTTAAACTGTACATTTGCTTCCGCTGTTTGATCTTGAACCCCATCTAGCCTTCATTATGCATCAATTCAGTTGTAATACTGTATTAGGGCAATTTGCTTTGTAACACTGAAATTTTTTTGAATTTAACTGTAGGATACTGATATTTCAATAACATGTGGATCCTAAATCTACATATCAGTCTCACAAATCAATGATCAATAGAAATATTCTATTTTTGCAGTTTGTTTTAGCTAATTTTTTCCTATTGTATTTTCATCCCTCTTGAGCTCATGAAATTGCATCAATGGAGCAGGTAGTTTTGCCCTCATTTAGTGTATACTGTCACTGGCAGGGCAGGGTAGCTGGGCAGAATCAGCAGGGTTGTACTTGTTAGTACTTTTGGATGGTTTAGTTTTGTGTTATTCTTGCAAGCAAATACACAATGACAATGCCATATTATTCTTTGGAAAAAAAGGGGGGGAAAGAGTAGTGAAGAATGACTAGATTTCAGTGTAGCGTGCTGGTTGTGCTGCTGTTCAGGTTTAGGTTTCGTTTTCAGCGTGGTTCTTGGATCCAGCTGGGATGTCGGAACCGGATGTTTTCTTTGTTGTTCCAGTTCTTCTCGGTTTTTTTGGGTTATTTTGTTTTTTTTTTAAAAAAAAATTGTATTTCCTTAATAGTGTACAATCACCTACATATTCATTCATGCAACATATCAATCTAATACCCCTAGCTTTAGCTGGAATTATATGTACCAGTCTAGGTCGAGATCGATTTCTGTTGGGAATCTGAACCTTGCTGATGTTATGTAAGCTCGATTGGAGGGCGGAGGCTGGAGCCTCACCATGCTGGTCGGGTTGGTGTTGTGAATGTCGTGCACTGGTTGAGCCCTTTATCCCTTTTCAGATTGGAGGGCAGAGGCTGCAACCTCTCTCCTCCGTTCCACCCTTTATCCCTTTTCAGATTTGGTTTTAGCAATTGGTGACCACTGGTTCCACTATCTTATTCTCATGATTGGGAATTAGATACAAATGATAAGATGAACTCGTAAGGCTTCAGTATCCCACATGCTAAATGGTATTTTATTCTTTGGAAAAATTAGTTGAAGAAACTGTAAATATGAAATATTACTATAGAAAATTGATTGAGACTAATATATGAGAGGCATCAAGTGTCCTATAATTAAATCTAAAGTTTTTTAATATTAGTTATATGTGTTGAACAGACAACATTCTGACAATGTAATATAAGTGTTAAAAATCAATTAGGTGTTAATATGTTTTTGTCCAAATATCAAAATACTTGTTGCATAACATGATAACTATCATGAGTCTAGTTCAGGTGCATTGTGCATTATATCAAATACAGAATCAATTAGACAAAAGCACAAAAATGGAAGGAGAGAAACCAAAAGGTATTGATGAGAAAAGTGAGAATTTGTGAGGCCATCTCCAATGGTATTACTTTCATGTAAACTCAAAATGCGAAAAAAATTGGTTTAGAAAAGACATGATAAGATCTTATGACTCTAACACAATAGGTGAGGCCTTCATGTTGGCAACCAAATTAGAGTCGACATGGTGTCATATTGAAGAGAGTAACATGAAGCCACGCGGTTTCTGAGCCATGGCATTGGGTGTGCATGTATAGTGACACACTTTGTGGGCTCCACAAGTCTCAAGCAGCAACTTGAACCTATCTTAATTAGTCAGTGAAGTTGATAGGTGGGATAAAAGGAAATGGAGTTCTCTTGTTATTCAGAAAAAGAAGTTGAGAGGGAGTAGCAGAGAGAAAGATGGCACCCACTCATCATAAAGAGAAAATAATCACTTTTAGCTGTTGTGTAGGATTTTCAATTAATATGAGATGAAACTCGTATGACAGTGAATGAAATGTGTTTAAAAATAAATTTTACTATTTGAAAATTGGGTCTACATGTAAGAGGAACCATATTTTAGCCACTAGAGAATATTAATTGTTTTTTGGCTGAACAAAATTTATTTTAAACAGAATTTTTTCAATGTCTTACTCTACATCAGTCATGTGTACCACTCTCATTTGCTCACACTAAACTCTTACTAATTTCTTCAAATGGTAGCAACCATTCCAATAGATTTTCGTCCCCTTAGTTTCATAAATTGGTTAAATTACACAAATTCACCATTTGAAAATACCGAAAATCCTAGCTCTCAGTTTCAACCAAATTTTATACCATCACCACGTTCTATGAATTACTCTCACGTGCAATTTCCGCAACAGCCTCCATGTCGAACGCCTAGTCAAGAGACACCTCACCACCTTCTTGGCCGCCGTGACGGCCGTATATCTCCATCCTCACCCCTCTCTCTCTCTCTCTCTCTCACACACACACACACACACACACACACACTATTTACATTATCAACACTGTCCCATGTGTATCATCTCACACAAAATAGTACTAAGCAAAGTGTGTGGAAGAGCTCTGGTGAGGAGAATAGTATAATACACCTGAAGCTTACATGAGGGTGAGAACATTACTCCTCAAGTACTCACAATTCACTTTGATTCACTTGTGAAGGATTTCAAGACTCGCCACTAGACTTCAAGTCTTGAAAGGTTACCAGGTCAAGTGTTGCACTAAGATGTTCACATTACATAATGTGTGTGATTTTGTTTCAAATCATCATATGCTGGAGTGAGTATAAAATCATGACTTGGCATATTGCTTGAGAACTAAAGGATTTGATTCGTGTACAGAGGATTATAAACACAAGGCAAGAGAACATGGTGAAAGGAATTTGGCATGCTTTATTTGACAAGTAAAAGTTTCTCATATTTTTCTTGAACAAGGGGCCCAGTTTAATCACAACTTGGATTGTGGTGGGAAGGGATGAGGGTTCAAAGATGCATCAGTTGGACACCATGCTTTCTGTCTCCTTGACAAACCCGTCGCCGGTCCAGTCCTTGTCTGATTGCAGGCCCTTCCTTATGGCCTTCCTCTGCTTGATCGCCTCTTGTTGCCGCTGTACCAAATCAGTGTGCGTGGTGAAATACTGGAGGGAAGCCCTGAGATGATGAGAAGACCCAGGGTTAGTGATTGATCTAATTAGAAAGTAAAATCAATTGATCTAATTAGAAAGTAAAATCAATTGATCTAATTAGAAAGTAAAATCAATCACATATGCAATTCAACAGTGATAGAAAATGAAAACAACAGAATTCAGAGAATAAGGATATTGGAGGTGTTTTCTGCAATTAATAAATTTACTTTCTTTGTATACTTTTTCTATAATTCAAAACAGAGCATTGCTAGGCCTAGGAATAGACCAAAACCCAACCCTAACCTGGCCCAACCCACAAAACCAATCCTATTAAACTGAGTTAAAGCCTAACCCAACCCAACCCTAATCCATTTCAACCTTTTGAGACGGCCCAAATATTGCTCCCATTGTTAACTTAAAACTTTTCATGATGTAAATCAAAAGCAAAAGAGTAAGACAATTCTACCATCTTACAAATTGTTAAGGCCCCCTTTCCTAACCCATGGGCGGAACCTTTTTTCAAACTCATGGTCTGATTCTAAATGCAATGCCCAGCACAGCCAAGCACTTTTCATTGTAAGGCCCATTCAAATACACCAAAACTTAACCCATAAACCTGCTTGCCCATTTAGCCTTGGGCTTGTTGAGCCAATTCCCATGCCTAAGCGCTATAGGTGTTTTGTATATGCGGGGCAGAAAGTCTGTATGATACTCAGGAGAAACTTTCTTGCATAACAGAGTAAAGCAAGGTCTAAACCAACAAAAATGAATCGTTACATAATACATTGTCTATCATCCACAAATTGACACATAGGATCAGATGTGTAGAGCAGGGAAAGAATCGTCTATAGGAGACACAAGTACAGTTGAAAGGTAGTAATGGCATAATATATTATTGCTAGTACTTGTCCATCTTCCATTTAGTGATTAGCCACACCACATTTCCTCAACATTTTCCCCCTGTTTTGAAAAAGACTATTCTTTGATAATCCTGGCTTATAGTCATTTATATATGTAACAGAAAATTAGAAGCAACTGTATTGTCATGCACTTTCATGATTATGAATCATATTTCTATTACTTGCAAGGATGTTGATTTGTTAATACTATATTAACAAACAAATGCTTATGAGCTTGGAACAAAGAAACTGACTATTGGAAGTAGCACGCCACAGACAGAGCACCGGTGCTATTAGCAAATAGTTCAAAGCCACACACGTGGCTTAGGTTGCCGCCTATACTATATCAAACATAATGATAAAAAAATGGAAGCATTCACGTACCCTCGGAAATCTTCAATTGATGAAAAGTTGTGCTTTCTCATAAAATCCTGCAATTCAGCACAAAGCTTCTTCACAAGGCCATAACCATGCATCATTACACCTGTACACACCTGTGATGAAAATGTGAAACTTTAGTTAGAAAATTCTCAAGATATGTATAATAACAAGAAAATGATATCTGAGAAAATAAACACACTATAACTTGACCAACCATGCTTCAGCAGCGCGGATATGGACATGCACAATAAGGGGTGAAGTCAGATTGGCCCCCAGACTCTGGTAAAACATATTGGTTATCATTTTGAAGAGCTCACCTGTACTGTATCTGCTCCAAGCAAAAGAAACTCAGCAGCATCATTGCCAGTCTCAACACCACCAATGGCAGAGAGTGACTGCCCATCAGTGAATTCTTCTTTCATCATCCTTGCTATCTGCATGACTTTTGCAAGTGCTATAGGGTGCACAGCTCTGGCAGAATAGCCACCCGGTGTGGAATATCTGCAATTCAGAACATAATGATATCTCCAATTGGTATCAATAAATGAACATGCTCTCAGAACAACTCAGGGAAGAGAAGCTAACCCCTCAACACAAGGTTCTGGACGTAAAGTGTTGAGATTAATTCCCATCACACTCATGATTGTGTTAATAGCAGAAACTCCTTCACATCCCGACTTAAGAGCTACTCTTGCGGGCTGCACAAGAAATGAAAACAGTAACCAATAAAAAACTTCTTCAGCCATCTGAAGTGCAAAGTACCATGGACAACCATCTATCTGTAAGGCAACTGATGGCAAGAATATCTCAACAAATTTTATGAAACTATGCTTTCTTTCGGGATGGGAAATGCATAGAGACATCAACGTGTAATTCGTGTTTGTGATTAGCATAAGTTATGATGTTATCGCTTTGTGAGATGTACAACAGAATGATAAGTCTGCTAGCATGGAGTATTAGAGCCTGCACAGCAACAATAACCAGTGCAAACTTATCATACATTAGCAGTGACATATGTTATTCCAACCATAGAACATGTCCATAACTCACTATCAGAAACGTTTGGAAAAATAGAAGGGGAATGAAATAAGCAGAACATATGTAGAACCATCTAAAAGGATCAATATTCCAAATGTAGTGAACAAAATTAGTCCATACATTGCTAAGTAACAGCTTTTGCTAGAGGATCAATAGAAGTTAAATCAGAGAAACAAACTAGTTAGATGAGTACAAAGCAACTTAAGAGTTTCAACACTAGGGAAGGATAAAACTGATTTAGGACTTCACTGGTGGTTGAACCAAATAAAACAGAGGTGCTATGTGACTATTAAGTAGTACATAGATGTATATCTTTTGCTAACCTGTGAAATATCTGTAATGTTAGGAGTCATCTTTGCCCAAACAGGCACGGTGGCCTTCTCATTTATCCAACCGCAAACCTCCTCTAGCAAGCCACAGTCTTGTCCCACAGCAGCACCCATTTTTCGCTCCGGCATGCCATGAGGGCATGAGAAATTTATCTCAAGAGCGTCCTAATAAAAATATAGGTCATTAGCCTTGCAGTATTGTACCTCTGATAAAGTATGCACCTAAAGACACATGAAAATATTACCACTCCAGTCCCTTCAACACGCTCAATAAGCTCATGCCATGCAGCTTTGTTGTATTCCTCCATTATCGAGCCAATAAGTATCCTGTCAGGATATTCTTTCTTCAACTTCTTGAACTCATTCAGCATCATTTCCAGAGGCCGGTCACTGATAAGTTCAATATTTTCCCATCCAATGATAGGCCCCTTGACAGCCCCATTTGGCACTGCCCGGAGCCGGGCATAACGAGGGGTTACATTGATAACTTTTTCAGCATCCAAGGACACCTGTCATTCATACTAACACTCTTAGCCATAATGTTTTGTAATCATGGAACTTAGCATTTTTGGTACACAACAAACTGATAAAGTTGTACTACTTTCTTATGACTGAATTTTACCGTAGAAACTTTGGATTATTTGTAGTGATTGGTGAAACTAATGAAAACGCAGAGTGGGTACCACCATATTAATACAGTGGAACTTTTACTCTTCTTTTTTGGGTAACTAATAGTCAAGGATGCAATGTTTATTTGAGAATCTAGAACATCTGACTCCAACAGCAAATTGACATTCTTTGGACCAAGGAGACTTGTCAGAAATGAAAAGAATCTTAATCAGTAGAACATGGGTCCTATAGAGGAGTACACAATTATCATAACTTACATGCTGGATTAGAAGAATCAATGCAATTATACCACACAAAGATCTGATTATAAACCAACCGCATTACTGTCTCATGTAGGCAACCGCCATGAGAATTGCATGCAAATGAACTAAGATCATGTTTGGAAGGATAGTTTTTGACTCATTCATAGGAGATTTTTATAGCTCAGGTCTAAACTACTAGTTTAATTAATACAAAATTTTGATGAGATCCCCCTTTCCCAAGGATATCATTCCTCTTACCAACCACACCACCTCCTGACCCACAGGGTCCAAAGGGGACCAGCACACATCTGCAGTTCCCAATATTTGATCTCTCCTGACCCAACCACACCACCTCCTGCTTTCAAACTTAAAACAGTTATTGGTTCTCAGTGTACTTTGGATCTAGAGTAGACTAGGATACTCTAGATCTAAAGAGTTGAAAAGATCTGATTTCTCATCATCCAACCACACACTACCTCCTGTCTCGACATCAACATAACAATTACTGGTTCTTAATTAAATTTTAAGTAAGTACCATCAATTGGCTCCACTCCAAATCCAAATTATACTAAAAAAGGCTACAGTGTATGAATTCTTGAACTGTATGGTTCAAAAACCCAACCTTTTGCGCTGTAACAACATATTAGATCAAAAGGGATGGCAACTTTAACACAAACAAATCGAAGGAAGCGCGCGCGCGAGAAAGGAAGTTACAGTCTTGGCGATGACGGCGCCCCAGCCCTCGTCGAAGGCGCGCTTCATGACGGTGTAGTTGGTGCCCGGGGGCCCCGACCCGATCACGAAAGGGTTCGGCATCCGCAGCCCGTTCACGAGCACCGACAGGTCTGGCTCGCCGGCGCCAGAGGCGGAGGCCGAGGCGCGGGGCGCCACAGATCGCCGGAGGTGGGCGGTGGACAGACGAGGTGACGGCGAAGCACGAAGAGCTAATGACTCCATTATGTTTTTTTCCCCGATTAGAATCTGAGAGTATCACTGATGATGGAGAAAGGTGAGACGCTTTTATAGTATTTTCTGAAGGCTTTTTATTATTATTTTTAAAAAGCTTTTGTTCGCTGTTTTGGTTATCTGAACATGAGAAGCATGATTTGAACCCAGAATCAAGAGGTGAGAGAATAGTGTCCTAACCAGCTAAGTTATGAGAGATTTGTTAATTTATTTTCAGCCATATGATTTTGAGTCATCTGAAGTTTTTTTGGGTTTGTATTGGGTCACATTGAGATAATAACTAGTATCTAACATATTATTGATTACTACTTCAGTTGTATTGTGTTTGTATCAGGACTCATTTGTTTTGTTTTGAGTAAGATTATTATCATAAATTCAAATTTAACGTCATAATAAAGTTTGATTCGTCCACTATTTCTACAACATTTTCTGTTATCCTAATGTGTCTTTTCTTTCCTAACTATTGGGCAACTTTTTATATTAAAAAATGCTCCTGGAGAACATTTATAACTTTTTCTTAATCATTGATTGCTTAAATGCAAACAACACATATCACATTATTGTATATTCGAATAATAAGTTTCTTATGATTGTATAAAAATATATTTTTAATATAAAAAGTTGGTCAATAGTTAGGAAAGAAAAGACACATTAAGATAACAGAAAATATTGTAGAAGTAGTGGGTGAATCAAACTTTATTATAATGCTAAATTTGAATTTCTGATAATCTTACTCAAAACAAAACAAAAGAGCCTTTTTACAAAAACAATATAACTCAAATGACAAATCAAAAACATGTTAGATACTAGTTATTTTCTCAATGTGAACCAATACAAACCAAAAAAACTTCAAATAACTCAAAACTATATGACTGGGGATAGGTTAACAAATCTCTCTTAACTTAGCTAGTTAGAACACTACTCTCTCACCCCTTTGTTCTGGATTCGAATCCTGCTTCTGCCATATAACATATTTTTTCTGGTCGAGTGGGGCTTGTCGAGTTCTGGACACTTGACAGGTCCCTGGTCGAGTACTGGGCACTCGACATGTTCGTGCTTGAGTCGCCTGGTCGGGTCTTAACTTGTTGTGATCTTGGGAATCGACAAGAGCCTTGTCGAGTCCTGGGAACTCGACAAGCGGGTTCGTTTGTCGAGTTTTCAGGACTCGACAGGTTGACGTGACGGTCTATCTGTAAAATTATGGGTTATTTTGTAATTAATTATTTTATGTGGGTTATTAATAAAAAAAACTCCTGAACATGCTATTATGTGTGAAAAAAATAATAGTGGTCTTCTCTATTTTTTTTCGTGAGTTACCTCCTTTGTGTTTGTATATGTGAGAAAAATATCAGGATATTTCTTGTAGATGATGTTATCACAAAAAATCACAAGTTATATAGAAGAGAATATAAAAAAAATACACTCAAAGAACATACAAATTTCAGCCGAAAAGGTAAAATTTATAACCCAACTGGTAAGATATTACAGTGGGTTGTTAATTTATCTACTGGAACCAAGGTTCTAAAACAAGTCTAGACTGTGTGACTTGTTGGTTTTGTTGCACCATATATCAGATACCGAAACAATATATTGGGTGGTACATCCAGATTATCAAAATACAATTGATAATTATGATACCTAATCTATATTAAATTAATTTAATAAGATATTTCATAATTTTTTTATTAGTAAAAGATATGCAAGGTCATTAACTATAGGAGCTTCAACTGAAGCAAATTATATATTAAGATCCATGTTTTGGACATTATATTATATGAATAAGTGGTTGAGATATATTCGTGATTCCATATAATCTAGTATATGTTGAATGATAAATAAGAAAGATACAAAATTTTAGTATTATTTGGGGGTAAAAATTGATATACCTGCTAAATTGTTTTTTTAACACCGATTGGAACACGTTTACTTTAAAGACAATGTCCTTAGTTTATAAGACTGTCTCCAATAGAACCGCTCCAGTCGGCGCGCCATCCATGTGAGCCACCCCATCAGCCAAGTCGTGAGGATCAAGCAAAATTCAACCCTTGGCCAAGCAACACTAGAGCATCTCTCTTTTTGGTGGGCTCCACAGGCATGCGTCAGTCGAAACCGTGCCATTGGAGCAACCATAACCGCTCAAAAACACAGTTGGTGGGCCCCACAAATTTTTTTATTTCATTACACGCAACCCACAAAAACTAGTCACTATTTTATTGCGGGACCTGCACTTCATTCACTGGAGCTAGCTAGCATGCTGCATCCAGAGACACGTACGGTGAGTCCCACCACTATTGCAACGCAACAGTTTTTAAATTTGAACCCATACCCATACACCAAAACCCACATTAATGACAGGTAGGCCAACAAATAGTGGGTCTCGCAAGTCAGCGATAGTACATAAAAATTCAGCGAATAACGACAACGGTGGGTCCTATCACTGTTGCGCATGTCAGTGTAAATTCCCACACAGTTACTTATTTCACCCCAAATTCCATCACTAACATGTGAGGCAAATCCTTGTAGAGCCCAACTGTCAGTTGCAAAAGTTAAATTTACCGAAGGTTACGAGACGCGGACAATGGGGCCCACCATTATCACACGGCAACAACACTTCAGGTTCTTCGCGTACTTTTTCACCAATACACATTAGGCTAATAATGGGTCCAGTGAATTTAATGGCCTACCTATCATTGAGAGTACTTTATTTTTTGTGCATCTGACTGTTGTAATTTCTTTTATTTCTTTATTTATATCCTAAGTTACTAACATGTGGGTTCTATATTTTTTGGCCCACCTATCATCCACATTAATTTTGTTACTTTTAGTGTTCATAGTCATTTTAATTTGTTTTTAAAGTGGGATCCACCTATCATAGACTTCAAATTTAGCTGTTAGAAATATAGCTGATATAAAAGAGCTCTTGAGCATTTATTTAATTGTTTTGGTTTCAAAAAATTCTAAAAAATTTAGAAAAACTCATAAAAATTCAGAAAAATTACCCTTAGTCACTAGTTCCATATAAATAGAACCCTCATTTACTCATTTCAACACACACATTCATAAATCTCACACCTTCTTTACACCAATTATATAACATTTTCGCCTTAATTTTTTTAGTATTTTGTATGGATAGTAATCCTCCTGAAGATTTTCTAAACTAGATTATTTCTCCTAATACACTTGGAGAAAATCCAGAAACAGCCGATAATCCAAACCCCCCCACCTTATCCATTTGATAATCCTAATTTTCCAACACTACCTTCTCCTTCCGATTATCCTCCATATCCCCGCGCCCTCAGTATTCATATGCTACTCCATATCCGTATCCCCTTCATATCCACTACCTTCTCATATCCACCTAGCCATCCATATGTGTCGTATGGGCAAAATTTCCATTTTGCCAGTACGCCAACCAACTATTTGCTGCCCTCGCCACCGCAACCCTATCCAAAAATTCAAAATCAGCATCTGTGTTAGACTCTGGTACGCCACATTCTACACCGCAGGTCGTTATTGACGACGATGATGACCATGTTCTCCTAGATTCTGTCGGCCGCAAGTCATTGTTTTAGTCAGCGGCCGACGATGTTAGACTAGTGAGTAATTTGTTTTCACATTCAATTTTCGTGGAGAGAATTATTTCAGAATTTTGTAATGTTCATATTCATTGTTTCATGACAACGTTATATTTCGATTGCGTAGATCAGTGTGTGGTTGAGTAATTCTCTTGGCCCAGTTGACAGGAACAACAAAAAAAGTGACAAGTATTGGGCAAGTGTTACAGTGGCGTATAACGAGAGCAGCTCAAAAAATCGGACAAGGGAGCTGAAGCATTGCAAAGACCACTGGCTGTGAACTAGCAAAAAAATTGTTCAATTTAATGATTGTTGGTGCAGACTTAAAAGAGGTCTACGCCAATGGTCATTCCGACAACTAACTAATGGCACAAGTACGCGAGTTGTACAAGAAGGAGATGTGGCACCTATTTGTTCTGGATCACTAGTGGATGGGTGTTAGGGGCCAACCTAAATGGAATCAAACCTACAACGACACCGGAAAAAAAGCAAGGCTGAATGAAGACGGTACTCATACATCATCCTCATCTAACCCAGATGCCCTCATAGAGGAGACGTAGCCAGAAGGTCGTGACGCAGCCAACAAGAAGCGTAAAAGAAAAGGCAACAACCAATCTCCCTCATCCAACATAGATGTGTAAGAAGACTTATGAACCTTTGTCAAAGTTCACACTGAGCGCATGGAGGCAGTGGACCGTGCAGCCTCCTCTCTGAATGATCACGACAAATTTAAGGGAAAGTTAGTACTTGCCAAGTCATTCACAAAATTGGTGACAACGAACAAATCAAAATGCAACAATGATGAAATGAAGGATCATATGGAAGCGTTGAAGTTTGTTAAAGATTTGATCAAGGATGCTAATTTGGACTAGACTATGTCGTGTATCATTTTATTTTCACTATGTACTTGTAGAACTATGTATCCATCATTTGTGCAATTAAAATATCTTTAGATATTATCTGTTGGACACTATTGTTTGGAAAATAGTTGTCGGACGCATCTGTTTGCAAAATAGTATTCGAACATTGCAATTGGAAACTAGCAAATGGAATATTCGATTTGACCTATATAAACCGAACCATCCCAACACATACTTCTCATCCTCACCAATACTCCTCCTTTGAAGACCCTCACTTCTCATTTTCAAGTACTCTTCTTTCCAAATCCTCTCCCTCAAAAATGTCATCCAACTCTAGCACAAGTACATGTAGTGAAGAGGAAGAGGCCGTCAATACCTTATAGAATTTCCTTGCGGGATTTGTAGAGGAAGATCCCGCCATGGTGAAGTTAGAAGAGTGTCTTACAGTCGGTATGCAAGTTAGGCTACAAGTTTCTACCTCCCGCTATCGTCGGTGAGGTAGCAGGAGATACATCAATAGAGATCGTGAAAACAGCCATAACCGCCTCATGGCGGACTACTTCTGTGAGGATCTGATTTACCCCGACTAAATATTTGTTGGAGGTTCTAGATGAGGAGATCTCTCTTTCTTTGAATCGTCGGATCTCTTGATGAATGGTCTACATTTTTCACTAAAAAAAGAGATGCTACTAACTGTTCAGGATTGTCACCTATATAGAAGTACACTGCGGCAATTCGTTTGTTGCCGTATGGCTCTCCTGCCGATGCTGGCAATGAATATGTACGAATCGGGGAATCCACAACAGTCTAGTACTTGGAGAAATTTGTCGATGGAGTGATCGACAACTTCGACGAGGAATATCTCCGATGGCCAACCGTCGAAGATATGCAGAACCTATTGCAACAAGGAAAGGCGTATGGTTTTCTAGGAATGATAGGAAGCATAGATTGCATGCTTTGGAAATAGAAAAATTATCCAGTAGCATGAAAAAGACAATTTAGTCATGATGATTATGGAGTCCCGACCATTATACTAGAAGCGGTCGCCTCCTAGGGCCTTTAGATATGATATGCCTTCTTTGATGTTGCTGGGTTCAACAATGATATTAATGTGTTAAATCAATCGCCCTTATCCACTGACGTTTTTGTAGGGACGAGCTCCTCAAGTTCAATACTTCGTCAATGGAAAGCAATACAACATGGGATACTATCTAGCAGATGATATATATCCAAAATGGGCTGCATTTTGAAGACGATACCCCTATCCCACATAGATAAATTCAGATTGTTTGCATAACACTAAGAAAGAGTAAGGAAATACGTGGAGCGAGCAAATGGTCAAGAGACTTCTAACGTAACACCGCCTCATATCCAACATGATTCTCCAATTGCTTTCGCTGATACAATCGCGAGAAATTCCAACATTCATAATCAACTGATACATGTCTAGCTCAAAAGAGATTTGATTGGGCATATTTTGCAGTGTTTTGGAGGTGGCCATAGCAACTAGTTGTTATTTTTTGCATTTCTAATATTTTTTATTAGTATGTTGATGTTAAATTTTAAGTCTAAATGTCTGAATGTATCTAATATTGTATGTTTAATTTTATGTTTAACTGTTTGAATTTAATAAAAATATTTATTTTCGTTATGTCGAATTTTCCATCCCGCAAGTTAAATATTTATTTGTTAGAATTATCTTTATAAAAATTTTTGATTAATTTTTATCAATTATTTAATTAATAATATGATAAAAAAACTCATTTAGATATTTAATACGCAGAACCCACCGAAGAGTTTCCCGAAGAGTCAAATCATTGGAGTTCTTGACTATTAGAGAGATTCTTCATGTGTGAGTCCCACGAAGAGTCTTTGCAAACAACTCCTCGTTAGAATGAGCGAGACTGTTCAAAAAAAATTTCACTCATGTATTGTAGAATATTCTCCCAAAGAGTCTCCTAAAAAATCTCTCGAACAGTCTAACCATGAGTCTAAGCTAAATTTTTTAACAAACAATTCGGTAGCTGATCACGGAAACTAGCCTTTGTAAATTCATCACAAATATTTTGTTAAGTCAATCAGGGATGAGAGTCTTTCCTATAGGATAATAACATGCAACTCAGTTTTATTATCTATCGATATTAGAGCGTGTGTCTAAAAAAAATTATAAAATTGTTTAAAATAGAAGAGTTATTATAAGATAAATACTAATTCTACCACCGATAATACCGATTGAATGGGTAAAAAATTAGAAAACACAGAAATATTAAGGATAAATACTTCCCATGCCAAATGCCTCGGTATCTGCAACTGCTATAAAAATAAAAAAACTATCTCCAACGGCAGCGCGAAGCTTGGCTCGTGTCGACGGCGGCGGTGGCGTGCTCGGCGTTTCCTCAGCGCGATGGGATGCGCGTGCGCTACGGGACGAGTTGAATGACGAGCGAGCGCGAGGCGAGGGCGGCACCGGCGTTGGAGACGAAGCAGACGCGAAGAGACGCGTTTTGCGGGCCCTACGAAGAAACCAAACAGCGAACTCAACTCGCGGGAAAATGGATTTGGCATATGGGTCCACAAAAAGAAAAGGCCAACATATCAGTGACTGGCTGTTAGGTTAATGCGGGAGAAAGTTTAAGCGCCTGGGCCCCACCAGCTCGTAAAACGAGTGAGTGCGCGAGCGTCGATGGCGTCAGTGACACGCATGCAAGCTAGTTTGAGTCACGGACAAGTAGGGCCAGAAATTTTTAGGGCCCACGTGTCAGTGAGTAAAAGGAAAAAATAACGTGTTCGTTGGAAAAAAAAAACCGCGTTGAGGACCGCATCTCTTTTGACCCCAGCAGCTGACATGTGGCCCTAATGGCGCGCGGGCCCGCACGTCAGTGAGTAGCCGCACAAAATTAGAGCCGTTGAACTGGTTTTTGGCCGGGGCCCACTTGTCAGCCTCACAAAATTCGTTCGTTGGAATTAAACCGTTATAAAATAGTCGTTGGAGGTTATTTTAATGTTTTTTGGGCTTAGAAAATCTAAAAAAAAGCAAAAAATCCCAAAAAAATTCTAAAAAATCACAGAAAATTCTTGCAGCTCTCTCCTATATAAAGGGCATATTCTTGACCTATTTTAACACAAAATCTTCATCCATCCACAACAAAGGCCATTTCCAATCCTCGTAAATTTTTTAAAAAATAGACATTGATTCTAATCCACCGGGCGGTTTCGTTAACTGGCTTGGCTCTTCCCATTCGCCCAGCGATAACACCGAAAGCCCAAACACCCAACAGCAACCCAGTTATTCACAGCCACCGACTTACTAGCTGTATCCACCGAATTACCAGCCGTATCCACCGACTTACCAGTCAGCGTATCTACAGTACATCCAAAATTATCGTCCATATCCACCGCAAGGCCATGCAATTCCTCCGCCTCCACAGTACAGCCAAAATTTTCATTTTGTCGGTATGCCGCCGGCCTGTACGCAGTTTTCCCCACCTCAACCGCATTTTGCGTCTGTCTCCGACAACGGCACTCCAGACTCTGCTCCACCTAATCTGGTGGCCCAAGTTGTCATCGATGACACGAACACCAATGCTACGATCGAAGCTAGCCGGAAGATGAAGCGCTTACCGTGGTCCACCGATGATGACATAAAACTGGTAAGTCGGTGATTTTCGTACAAGAGTACTATGAGGGAAATATACTTACATTCGACTTCGTTATTCAATATTTTTGTTGATAACACACAGATCAGTTCATGGCTCAATAATTCGCTCGATCCTATTGATGGAAACAACAAGAAGTGCGACATATACTGGGCAAATGTCGTAGCGGCATTCAACGAGATGGTCTCGAGAAACAGGAGAAGGGAGACCAAACACTGCAAGGACCACTGGCAACGGAGCAATAAAAAAGTGGTCCAATTTAATGGTGTTTGGCTTCGACTGAAAGATGTCTATGCCAGCGGTCATTCCGACGACTAACTCATGGCGCAGGCCCGTGAGATGTACAAGACGGAGATGGGTCATCCGTTCGTCTTGGATCATTGGTGGACGGTAGTTTGCGGGCAACCTAAGTGGTCCACGGTCTACGTTGATGTCGCTAACAAAAGAAGCAGGTTGTCTGAGTCGGGCACGTACACGTCATCATCCAACGACAATGATGTGTCACCAATAGAGACACGGCCAGAAGAACGAGATGCCGCTAAGGCGAAGAGCAAAGGTAAGAGCAAAATTGATGCAGCGCAGGATTCTACGGCGGCAATGGGAGAGAATCTTGATGCCTTCATCAACAATCACCATGACCGTGTCGAAAAAAGGAAGGACGTAGTTCGTGTGTCTGAGTCATTGTGCAGCCTGGGGAAGTCGAAGGAGAAGTCTGCCTTGTACAAGGAATACTCGAGAATGATGGGCATCGACAAATCCACCATGGACGACGTTCAGAAAAAGGAGTATACGGCGGGCATGAAGATGATAAGAGATAAACTAAAAGCCCTGGAGGGCGAAGATTAGTTATGATGTTTTGAATTTACTTTGGATAGCCAACCATGTATGTTTCTTTGTTAATCTATGTACGATGCTTTATTAATTAATGCATGAATTAAATTTAGCATTCTTGTTAGAATATGACCGTTGGAATATAGTCGTTGGTATGTAGCCGTTGAAAACTAGCTGTTCGAAATTTTTTGTTGGAATATAGCCATTCGAAACTAGTCGTTGGAATATGGCAGTTCGAAACTAGCCGTTGGAATATAGCCGTTCGAAACTAACCGTTGGAATCAACCTGTTCGAATATAACCGTTGGACTCCTTGTCTATATATTCAACCCCCTTGAGAACGTTCTCATCACAATCTAACTTCTCTTGCAAAACAGTATAGCACTTCGCAAACTCACCTTCGTTGCCACTCACAAAATGTCGTCTAGCTATAGTTCGAGTATAAACAGCCCTGAGGAGGATGCCATCAGTAAAATAGAAGATTTCTTGGTGGACTTTGTGAAGGAGGAAGATCATATTATCGCCGGTTTGTACGCCCGATTTGATGCTGCTTCCTCCCGTGGACGTCGCCGACGCAACAATAGGAGATATGTTGATAGAGCTCGCAAAGATGGCCATCTACGACTCGTCGCGGACTACTTCTCTGACTCTCCGGTTTACCCCGACGGTATATTCCGTCGGCGATTTCGAATGGAGAGACCCCTCTTTGTTCGTATTGTCGAAGCGCTCGGTGAGTGGTCCCCTTATTTCACTGAAAGAAGGGATGCCACTAATCGCTGTGGACTCTCCCCTTTACAGAAGTGCACCGCAGCGATGCGTATGCTAACATATGGTGGCCCCGCTGATGCCGTTGACGCGTACGTGCGGATAGGGAGTCCACGACAATTGAATGTTTGGAGCACTTCGTGCAAGGCGTCATCGACAAGTTTGGCGAGCAATATCTTCGCAGCCCCACCGTCGAGGATATCCACCACTTGCTGCAACAAGCAGAGGCTCGTGGCTTTCTGGGTATGCTGGGAAGTATTGATTGCATGCACTGGGGATGGAGAAATTACCCAGTAGCATGGAAGGGACAATTTACGCGTGGAGATTATGGAGTCTCGACGATCATACTTAAAGCGGTGGCTTCTTTCAATCCCTAGATATGGCATGCTTTTTTTGGTGTGGCAGACTCCAACAATGACATCAATGTACTAAACCAATCACCATTGTTCATTGATGTAATGAAAGGGCGAGCCCCTCGTGTTAAGTACACTGTTAATGGTCGGTAGTACAACATGGGTATTATCTCGCCGACGGTATATACCCGGAGTGGGCTGTCTTTGTAAAGACGATACCGCTCCCGCAAACGGCGAAAACTCGGTTGTTCGCACAGCATCAAGAAGGAGCAAAAAAGGATGTTGAGCGGGCTTTTGGAGTCCTGTAGTCTCGGTTCGCCATTGTGCACGGTGCGGCAAGATTTTGGAGACAGTCAACCCTCGCGAAGATTATGCGGGCTTGCGTCATCTTGCACAACATCATCATAGACGACGAACGCGACAACAATGCCGAGAACTATGACTACAACAATCATCCGGGCACATCCACGGTAGTACCGCCTGTGATCCACACTCGGAGTACGCTTTTATTCGAAGATGTACTTCGAAGAAATGTTGCCATCCGTGCTCAACCTACGCACATGCAACTCAAAAGAGACTTGATCGAGCACATTTGACAATGTTTCGGAGGAAACACCGACGAGTAGTATCTTACCGAATTTCGTAGTAGACATTTGTTTGCAAATTTAATTTTAGTGTATTTCGCAATTATGTCATGTACCACTATTTGAATTTTAATATCTATTATTTTTTTGTCAAGTGCAATTTTTAAATTCAAAATGTCAAATTTATTTTTTTTGTCACAAATGTCGAATTTAATTTCGTAAGTAATATGTTAATATATTGCTAATATTGAAATTCATGAATTAATACAAATTCGTTGAATATATAATTGTCAAATCGTATAGAGCCAAGCCAGAGCCAAGCAATTGGAGTACTTGGTTCTTGTTTGGTGTTTGCTTGGTGGTTAGGAGGTGGGGCCCACGCTAAGAGCCAAGCAAGAGCCAAGCTGTTGGAGGCTTAGTATTTGCTTGGTGCTTTAAGATGGTGCTCGCACACGTGGCAGGGATATTCTGTTTAAGAGTCAAGCAAGAACCAAGTCTGTTGGAGATAGCCTTAGAGCTTTGCACAGAAACCGGAGATTCACCACTCCCCTCGACTGTTACCCTTCCACCTTCCACTGGCAGCGCAGCGATGTACGCGGGACATAGCGGCAGCGAGCAACTGTGCGCGTGACGGACCAGTGGTGCGTGGCCGCGCACGTGGAGGAGGATCTCGGCGGTGAAATACAGTTACTCGCCGCTAAGGAGCGGCGCTGCAGTGAGCCCTCGCATGCCAAGTAGCAGGGAGTGACGGCGGTCACGGCAAGCAGCGCTCCTCCGCTCTCCTGCAATGGCGCATGGCGACAAAGCGCGGCCGCACGACCGTGAGCGGTGGTGAGGCTCGCCACACGCATATATGGCATGTAAGGCTGCCACGTCCGTGAGGAGCTCTACCCGAGGAGCGGCGGCGGTCCGGCGAGCTACAGTGACGTTCGCGAGGCGGACGAAGCGGATGACGAAGCAAATGTGCGAGGCACGCGACGGCGGATGGCAAATGGAGATGAAGCGGCAAGCCGACAGCGAGGCGCACCCACCACACATGGGAATTTTTTTAAATAAGTCAAAGTTAAAAAAAATTATGAAAATGACCCACAATGAAATAACAAAATTAACTCGTCAACACATCAAATCACAACTTGACTTGAAGCTGCGAGAGAACAGGTAGTTTCGAATCATAGATCGAAATAATGGATCAAAATATATCGATGTCGGAAGAATAAAAAATTTTGGTAAAAAATTGAATTTAAAGTTTATAATTCTTTTAGGATCGATATTTTTTTATTTATAATTTTATCGATGATCAGTTTGAAATTATAGAACTGTGAGTCCAAACGATCACATCGACACAAATGAATCATTAATCGGAATTATAGATCACAAGACATAACTCTGATTGATGATTCGTTTGTGTTGATTTGATTATTTTGGATTCACAATTCCACAAATTTAAATTGATTATTAATGAAATTTATAGATAAAAAAATATCAATTCTGGAACCATTTGAAAGTTTTAGTTCAATTTTTTCAAATTAAATTGTACTAAAATTTTCGATTCTTCTGGTATTGATATATTTTAATCTATAAGCCTGATCGATGATCCGTTTTATTTTCACAATTTTACTGATTCAAACGGATCGTTAATCAAAATTATAATTTAAAAGATATTGATATCGAAAAAATTAGAAAATTTATGTGCGATATAAGATGTACCAAGTACCCGGAGACGTGATTTGATGAGTTAGGCACACAATTTCGTTAATGAGTTGGCACACAATTTCATTAAATTGTGGATTATTTTCACAATTTTTTTAACTTGGGTTATTTGAAAACAAAATTCCACGCATGACTTGAGGCGATACACTCTGCCTGAGGCCCTACTGGAGGCGCACTACCTAAACCTTTGCGCAAGGCGCCACGCGCAGCTCGAGGCGGCAAAGTGCATGCATCCCGAGCACAGACACACGCCAGTCCGATGGTACGGCGATCGCCGGCGTGGATGTTTTTATTTGGGTTGATTCAAGTTACTTTAAAGGCATATTTTTTCAGTGTAAATTTGTGTAAATTTGCAGAATCACGTGCTTGAACTCAAAATTCGAACCGGAACATTGAGGACATTATGTAATAACTATTGTACATTATAAAAAAATTGTACATATCAGAATATATTTATTTACTAAAACTGCACCAAGTTCAAAGAAAAAAATGTGTGATGGCTATGTGATTTGCACGCACTTGTTAGTATTTAAATTCATATACAAATATTAATTTATTATAAAAATATTAATCATTATTATTGTTGCTTGATCTAATGAGTGAAAATATATATAATATTTATATAATAATTATTACACTTTAGAGCATCAAGTTTCATGTTTTGTTTGTTGATGTGTATGAGGATGAGTTTGATACGTGTTTGTGTGTGCGGGTGATGGATAAGTCGAGAAGTGTGTTGCCATACTTTTACCACATATAATACAGTATTTAAAAAGTAATAAATAATCATGAAATTGTTTTTTATCTCGCAGAGATGATCTAGTTTTACAAGCAAGAGAAACTGAGTTCGTAGCGTGTAAAAGAGAAACGATGTCGCAGTGAAGTTTTAAGATTCTCTACACGATTAATCTAATTTGGTAAACCGCGTTAGAATATTTATAGTGTAATGCAATTATTTGCTCAGGCAGGATGTTGTCGGGCTTAGCTGTCCTTGTGAGTTGGCACAGCTGCCCGGAGAACGGTCCATCTATGCTGCAGAATCTCGTCTCATGTTCTGCTCCCTCCCTTTTACTCAATGAAAATACAGTCCTGCTGCTTTTCGTGGTATAAAAAACCATCGCTAGATCCATCAGCTACACATCCAGACTGTACTCTCCCAGAAAGATCACTTAACACGTCACATATACTCTCTCTATTCTATTTTACATCAGTTTAATTTTCCACAAGATTTTAAAAATATGATATAAAATTACAATTATATCTCTATATTTATGATTAATATAATATATGCTATGCATTCTGTTCATTCAAATACACATTGTTATATCCATCAATTACGTATTTCCTACCTTAAAACAAAAAAAAAATTGAGACATCTTTTTCTATAATCTAAATCGTCTAATCAGAATTTGAATAGTCTATATTAATATAGACGAAAAATTGAGATAATTAATCATCTCATATAAAATAAAAACTTGATTCAAACTGTTAGTTTTTGATTCAAAAGTCTAAATTAAAAGAAGACATGTATCATTTGTATTTTTAAGCCAGTTATACAAGTCCATCAACTACACATCTAGAGGTAACTCCAAAGTATGAGCTCTCACACGACAATAGTCAATTCATTTGTTTTTCATAGGGTAAATTGTAAATTTTAGCTTAACAGATTCTTAAATTTGCTTGATTATTTGATTATCTATCAGTTAAATTAATAAAAAATATAATTTAATAACATAACACTTTAAAGTCAACATGATATTACGCATCAATAACTTTTCTAACATATAATTTTATCATATGACATGCTACGTCAATTTCTTGATGACATGACATATCAAAATAGAAACTGAAAATATAATATTGTTTTGATTAAATACTTAAAAATTAAAATAAAAGAGATTATAAAATTTTCAAGAATACAAAATACATAACATCAAAATGCAAAATTTACATTTAATTTCAATACTTAACTAACAAAATAATAAATTTAACTAATGTAGATAAATTTAAGAACCGAATTGACTTAAGGAAATATGTTTAGAAACCCGTCAAATTAAATTTCAAATTTAAAAACCAAAATAACACAACTACACAAATTTAATCACCCGACTGCAATTTACTCTTTTTAATAAGACCGTTTGTTTTGTTTTTCCACAAGCTTGCTTTTTACAATTTAGAAACAGAAAAGGGAAAATCATTCAACAAGCTAGATCAACAGAATAATATAGATTACCATGTTGGATGAACAAGCAATCCACACAAGGTGAGCCAATGGTGGAAGCTAATATGGGAATAAGAAATTGACAACGTGGGAGACTTGCTAAGCTATCCTATCAAGAGGGAGTATTATAAGGATAAAACCATAAAAGTCGTTCGCGAACAAGATGTACATGACCAAAAACTTAAAAGGTACTTAGAAACGTATACATCCACATAGATAGATCCCCAAAAACACCTGTGCTGTCAACAATCACTAAAGATTGATGCGATTTCCCTTGAAGCATATACTGATGACAGATGCTAAGAACCAAGAACCACCCAATACAGGTTACATCAACCAAATTTAAATTTTTTCTATTCTCCATAGGCTCCTTAGCCCGATCATGCTAAAGATTAGAGCCTCCTAGGAACTTCAATACGAAAAACTCTCGCCGTGCTCAAGATTCCCAAAGATCGTAGATTCCAGAGACAATGGTGGGATGTTACAACCACAGTTCTCAAAATTAGTGGAGCAAGCGAACAATGTTTCAGTCACGCTTTATAACCTTTGAAAGGCATGCCCTGCCCGTGATCACTGCAACATAAGATGCCACGGTAACAATGATTCCACAGAGAAGAATGAGCCGATCATAAATTGGAGACTGCACCGCATAGACCCTGAGGCCAATAGTATTCCAGAAGCTTTCAGTCCACACAGGATCTGCAGCACCCATAGGATCCGAGGTATTTGCTGGAAGGACATGCCACATATTGTTTTCAGACTTCAGCCGGGTTGAATAGGCAGGGACATACCTGAAAAATGATGGAAGATATAAAAAAATCAGTAAATACATTCAGCAAACAGAGGAGAAAACAGAGACAATATGTGATCACTCAGACAATCAGTGGGTGCTCTTACATCATAACAAATAGATCATACTCCCTCTAGTCAAAAAGATTGTCGTTTTTTGATTACATGGTCTTCAACATGCAACTTTTATCATTATTTTTTTTACTATAATATTTTAATAAAAAATTATAATATTATAAAAAAAAATTTTATGACAAATATACCTGTATAATTTTCTAATAACTAATCTAAATATTTATAAATACATTAATGATCAAAATTAGAAAATTTTGATCAGTGTACATACAAAAGTAACAATCTTTTTAGACTGAGAGTAATTCACAAAGACTAGGTGCATTACAGATACCTTCATTCATCCTTGTTTAGTGTGTTTAGTAAATTAGAACTGAACTGCTAATATTTATGGCCTATTGGCCCCAACAAACACTGCTTTCCCAAATGAATATAACTTATTAGAACGTAGTTCCCGTGGAAGAAAATTACCTGGTTGTAGATACAACACATCTACCTCCACCCTCCACTTCTGCCCCGACGCATATTTCACCTTCATTACCACAATCTCCAGTACAAGAACTTCTATTGGCTGGTAAAGTAGAAGTTCTATCTCCCAGAAAGTTCCATACGAACCGAGAGGTATCACCCGCATTTGAAGGGAACTGTGTACCAGAAGGTGAATCCAGAAAAACACCAACATAATGACTTGGGCAGGAATTGCTTGCAGAAATGAAGGTTTTTGCAATGCCACAAGAGAGACCAGGATCACAAGTCAGTAGACATCCGATGAGTTCTTCCACCAACGAAACATTCACTCTTATAGAGTTCAGTACCATGAGATTGATAGGCAAGTCAGCACTGGCAAGAATATATAATGATCGTGCAAGCAAAGCAGCAGCTGCTGCTATTGATGATGAATTGATGTTTGCTGCAGGAAAAAAAAAGAAGCATGACAGCTGTGTTTCAAAGACTCATATTGTCACATTTGTGCATGATCAACGTACCAGAGTTGTCCAAATAACTGTGATAGAATCCATTGGAAAAATGGGAATCAAAGTCCTCCAACACAACTCCAGAAGTTGATGTATTCTGAATCGTAAGGGTCATAGCAAACAGGTCACAACACATCAATCTTCAAAGAGAAATATCTTGGAAAAGTCAAGTGCAACAAATTGTCCAAAAAAGGTGCTTATCTGATAATTTGCACACTGATATCATTATCAAAGAAATAAATCACTATGAATCATGGGTGTTCGACAAAAGCAAGTGGCTAACCTTTCTCATAAATGACATTAATGAAGATGGTGGAACACCAGGATTTGATGCAGCAGCTGATTTTACTTTAACATTATCAGAACCAAGTGAATCACTGGCACTTTGGAGTGCACGTAACATTTTCTTTGTAATTGATGAGTTCTGCAAAAGCAGAAGAGGCACATTTCAATAAGAAGGAATCAGTTGTCTATAAACAGTTATTTTTTCCAAACTCACAACTGGATTATAACCACTAGTGCACATACAGTATTGTTTTGACTCCCAATGTGTTTTGCTCAAGAAACCACAATTACTTAAATAGATCTCTTTACAAGAAAAGATCTTCAAATTATAGAAATGTTAAGAAACAAGTTCACTGTGCAAATTGATGAACAGATTACTCTAAATGAAGCATAAAAAGGATCAGGAACAAAATCAATTGTATATAGAGATGCTCCACAGCCTCTTGTATGCCACAAATTTAGCATTTGTTTTATCCATTTTCTGGGTGACCATACAAAAATCACTGCAGAGTGCAGTCCCTTCCAGGAACTCACAAAACTAGCTCGCATAATACGTTGTGGAGCAAACAGTAGGAAATAATCTCTATGGTCAAGGTTGGCTCGCAAAAAATATTGCAGAAAATAGTAGGGTTAGATGTTCAATGAAAATAATACATGAAATATCATTAGAATAGAGTGATGATTAGTAAGATATGGTATCTATTCTAAATTATTTTTGTTCTCACAGTTGCACAAGTCAAATAATTCTTACCCCTGCAGCATGTGCATAAAATAATGGAAAGCCTTGACTTAGGCCCTTGCCAACAGAACCAACCTCCAGGACCTGAATCATGTTCAAAGCAAGTGCTCAAATAACTACCCAGGACAAGTTGCAAAGTTGTGTAAGAAGACAGTTAGATGTGTCACTTGAAACTCAAAATCATAAAGTAAATTTAACTCAGAATTTATTTTGTTAATAACTGAAAATTTCAGCAGGCAAGGCCAGAGAAAATGAGCCAAGAAAGGCTTTTATATGCTCAAAAAAAGAAGGAAAATAAATACTCCATCGGTTGTAAAATATATGGTGTATTTTGACCACTTACACACGGATTAAGGAGGTTCTAAGTAATAGAACAGTAAGGAAAAATACTAAACTATCCTTGCTCAAATGAGTTGGAAAGGAGAGAGAATGTTTATTGTGAGAGATTAGTCATAATGGTAGAGAGAGTAGGGAAATAAATTGGGGTTGAACAGGAAAAGTGACAATATTTTTGCATGCAATCCTCATATTTTGCAACAAGATTGAACAAATAGTGTCTTATATTTTGCAACAGAGAGATTACTACATAAGGATTTTGCATGATTGCCAATGCTGTCCAATCTGGCACTCACCTGGTCAATCATTGAGCTACTGATGCCATTCACTGAATCAGCACCTTCATCTAGCTCCTGTAAAAATTTTCGGCTACCAAGATAACCCCAGGCTTCACCATTGAAAACAGCAAAAACAAGCTGCATAAAATATAAGATGATATCAGGAACAAGAACACCGCACAAGGAGATATAGGGCCAATCACCCTAATAACCCATGAAATCTACCATTCAATGCATAATCAAAAGACATTGATGAGCATATTAGAAGCTGCAGGATCAAAATGAGTAACGTAAAGAAACACAGAGGAGAAGACTGCAGGAGTCCTGCCCTGACAGACAGGAGGTAAAAAGAAAAAAGAAAGAAAGAAACACAGTGCAATATCAAGGGAGCAACTGAATTTCCAGTGGTGATAAGGTACCTGTTTCTTGAGAGTGCTTAGATCATGCAGGTGAGAGAGAGCATCAACAGCAGTAAGCAAGGCAATCAATCCCTGAACATAACTGAATAATTATTCAATAATCTAACAAGTAACTGAAATAAGTCATCACAAATCAGTGGTAACTTACAGATATGGGAGAATCAGCACCTAGACTACGGTCCCGGAAAAAAGATGCAGTGTCTTGGGATGCCACGGCCATTATTATTGGCTTCTGATGCTCTGTCGATGAATTTCTGATTGGTGGTAATGAAGACCATACACTGCCCTTCAAATATGAGGATGAAAAGTTCATATTAACAAAAAAAAAAAAAAAATCAAAACCCATAATAGCACTATGCAGGTGCCAATAGTAAATGCCCAAAGACATCTTGGAACTTAACTATACCCTTAACTTTTTCAAACATCAGAGCTAAATGCCTATGCAATAGAAGATGTGGTTACCTGTGTCCACCTAAGGGCAAGCATGATTGCTCTTTGAGACAGGATTCTGAATCATGTGTTTCAGCTTTTGTTGTCTGAAGTTCATTTAAATTACAAGAAATCATAATTCCATTGGATCAAATACATACTTCTGCTATAGGTAAACATGTTCTGACAGAAAACATGGCTTCAGAAGAATATCCAAACCTGCATAACGAGGTTGAATTCCGCAACATTTTCTTGGTATGCATTATTACTCTTATCATTCTTTTCAGCAATCTGTTATCAACAGTGACAATCAAAAGAGCATAAGTACAGGTATTTAACTAAAGGATTTTGGCCTTCAAGAACTTTAAACCATTATAACAGGCAGAATACCTTTCGAAGAGTTTCTGTGCTCTCCTTGGAGAGTAGAAACACTGGAAAATCATATCGATTCAACATAATACCAGATCCCTGCAAAACAAAATAGTCAGGATAATAATATAACAGAGGTATTTTCGATTCATGAAACCAACTTTGATGTCAAAGGGAAGTAACATGCTTGACTCTTGAGAGGGTGGTACCATTCCAATCAAACCCATTAACTTACAGCAGGATTCCAATCATGGCTGAGATTTGAGTATGGTGCAAAAGCCTCCTGTGGAAATTTTCTATCTGGTGACAACTCTGCATACTCAGAAACAGTACAATTAAATTCGTCAGACACAAATGGAGAGACAAAAATACAAAAAATACACGCAAATGAGAGGAGATTACAACTGACCGAGTAAATTGTTATGCACATCATTTGACTCAACCAATACACCAGCCACCTTACGGTAAAGTTCTGGATCATTGGAGACCCTGCAAAACCATATATAAAAATTACCAATGTTCTTTTTTCTTGTAAATAGAACTCTTAAGAGCAATAAAACTCCAAAAGAAAACCACAAATATCAGGTATTGATCTTGATTATTATTGTATTTCCATCAAGATAAAGAGAGAGAAAAAATACTTCTACACTTTATTTCACATGCATGAGCAAACCATTTACAATTACAAGTGATCAAAATTTAGATTTAGACAATTTGAGAATTGTACCTCAGAAAGAAATTGGGCATCTGATCTAAAGGAAGAAGAAATGCATACTTTTGTACCAACTGATCATTGCTGTTTTCAAGCCTGATAATTGGTGCAATAATACTATCGGAACCAGGATCTGACAACATAAAAGACATAGCAATAACTAATTAAGTTAAACACAACATTGGCTAGCTTTTTAATGATGACAGAACACGAAATTCAGACATTAAGCATGCAACATAGGAGTAAACAGCACATAACACAAGAATAAACTGGAGACTCACTAGAACAGCCGATTTCACCAGAAAGATTCAATAACCGCACACAAGGGAAGCTTTTGACGCTGATGTACATTGCCTTCACAAGATCTGGAACAGATTCCAAAGTAGCAGCATCACCTAAAAATCGGAAAGGAGAAAAGAACTCCCAGTTATAGTACAGCAAGCAAGCTGAGAAATATACAGCCTACACAGCAATTTTTTTTTGGACAACTCCATTGACCGGGTAAAGCTCCAACCAAGGGGGAGAAAGCAAACAAATATTTTAAATATAAAAGCTAGAGCATAGGATACGTTATCTTTACATTAAACATCAGAAGCTCTCAACAAGAGAACCAAAGGAAAGAGCAAAACAATTATAGTAAAGTGGATAGCCTACTCCTAATGTCTGCTGAAACCTCATGCTTGAAGTGATCTCCCTGACAAAGTGTATCATTGTAAATCTCCCACACAACAATTGAAACCTGCTCCTGCTTCTTTGCAAATCAATTGCTTGTCCGAACAGCCTACTGTTGCAAGTATATTAATACAGCTAGTGGCATCATTGTTTCTGATTCACCCCCAAACATTCATACATAATACCTCTGCAGTTAAGGGATTGCTACAATTAAGTGTAGCTATCAGGGGCGGAACCAGGCCCGGGGTTACCTGGGCTTCAGCCCCCCGGACCTGGTAACATAAGGCCCATCTCACCTTGGCCCAACAAATCCCAGCCCAACCCCCAAGAGACCAGCCCCACCCAGCTTCCCAAACCACTCAAGCCCTTCCCTAGCTCAAAATTCCTTTTGAGTGCACATCCTCAGCTGCCGCCCATCATCACCTGTCAGCAAGGTCTTGATCGGCTGTCCACTTGTCACCAGAGATGTCAAATCTATCTCCATCGTCCAGACCTTCCGCGCCAGCACGAACGTAACTCATAAGTCATTCTATCCAAACCCAACGCATATCCACCTTTCCACTCCGGCTTCACCATCCAGTCCTTCCTCGCATAGGAGTAGCGAAGCCAACTAGCAATTGCTGCACAATGTGGAAGCTCGCATAGGGAAACTAAAGCAATATGAAGTTGATATTTGCCCATACGTTTTGAGGATATGTGCTTGAACATTGAGAATTTTGAGAGTAAAGTGCTTTTTCTCCCTGGGATAAGTTTTTTTTTTTTACAATGGATTAGATGAAGCCTGGAGTATAAGGGCAATCATCAGGTTTTGGTACCACGTGGCTTCATTGTAAATTTGATATGTACATATTTTTATTGAATCTTGATGGCACCGTCCATCTATGGCAGTCCATAATGATTCAGAATTTTTTCTCATTTGGAAGAAATACTAGTGATTTTAGATGAATTTTGCACCTTGATAGTATCATAAACTACTATGTCTAATGGCTGGGATTTCAAGCAGAAGATCGATACATTGTGGATTTAGACGTTTTGTGTGTGTTTAGTCTGCTGCTTCAAGCTGGTTTGGTTTGGAGATATGGTTTACTAGTAGTTTTTTGTGAAATTTTTTTTCCATATTTAATTTAGGTTCCATGGAATCTAAAATCATGATGCAATGTTTGGTTTTGGTGCATGGGAATTTATTCTACTTCTGTTCTACCCCTCAATGCCTCATTGGGTAATTTACCTAACCTTGTTTTAATGGATTTTGAAACAGTTAATGGATTAAGTGATTAACTGTCTCATACTTTTGCTACAGTTTAATTCTAGTGTAAATAGGTAGCATAGCTTTAGGGCTAAAGCCTGTTTGGAAGGCAGTTTTTGGCCCATTTCTAGGGAATTTTTATGGGCTATGTTTGGAACACTTGTTTAATTAATGTAAAATCCCGATGGGTTCCCTTCCCCTAGAAATTTGCATCTTACGCAAACAGGTCCTTGATGCATTACATGTTAGCCCCCTAACGTTGATTAATGGTTCCGCCACTGGTAGCTACAGTCCGGCAATCGCAATAATTCCCAAACGAGATAGCACGAAATAGCGGCACTTATGAAAGCGCCATCTCCAACAACTATTAAGTTCAAGTTCTCTAATAGCACAGCCGGAGTTTGTCAAAGCTTAGAACTAACTAATTAGGGTTAGCACCAGTTTCAGCTCAAGCTAAAATTGACCCCCCCCAAACTTAGTATCAGAGACCGGATGGAATCGAAGGAAGCACGAGATCGTCTCCATTGGACCAAAGGCGTACTGACGCAAACGAAGCGATTAGGCGAGTAGAGTAGAGGACGAGCTCACCGGAGACAGCGGGAGGGAAGGTGGCGAGAAGGACACAGGCGAGACCGGCCGCGAGGAGCAAAACCCTGCAGCCACCGGCCATGGCGGCGGGGACGGCGGAGGAGGCGGCGATCTGAAGGACGCGTAATTTGATTTTGACGAGAGGAGCGTAACTGCGTAGGGAACGGGTTTTAATGTTAGCGAGGGGAGGGGCAAGGCTGACAACAGGGACCCACAAGGAGTGGCTTGCTGCGCATGCTGCCGTGTGGGCCTACATATGAGGTTTTGGTTGGTTACAATTTTTTTTTTAGTTTTTGTTCAATTATATGGTTTTAAAAGAAATTGTGGTAATAAAAACTAAAAGTGTTTGGTTCTAAATTATTTTATGGTTTTTGAAACTATACTTTTTTCAAAACCATGGTTTTTCTCAGTTTTGCAAATTTTGGTTTAGTCCAAACCACAAGTTTTGGCGGAGATAGCAAAAGGAGGCGGGCGACGGCGGCGACGCAGGTGGTGGCGGAGATAGCGCGGCTGTCCGGGAGGTTGAGGAGGCAGGTGACAGTGACGGAGATTTGTGTATGCCTTTTAGTGGTCGAAATAAACTACAAAAAGAGAGACAAATAAAACTTCCTTCTTATGGCCGTAAGACATCTCAGGAAGAGACAATGAGTAAGTCTAATGTATTCTACGACTAGTCGAGCCACAGGTAAGACGCCTTTTGATGTGGACAGTGTCCCGATCTTCTGATAAGTAGAGGTAAATCGATTGATGGAGAACTCGACGTTGACGATCTGGCTTCCAATCAAAACTGATTCGAACCCCTACAATCACTACACCACGGCTCCGTTGGTTATCGACCACGCCAAGACACGGTTGACCTCGCCACGAAGGCTTGTTCCTGCTGCAAATCGAGAACACAAGCAAGAAAGAAGAAGAAGCAACTGAATTGTGAATTGTATTAAGCTCACGACTTGGGATTTCACAAACCGAGTTCGGCGATACTGCAATGGCAGAATAATCTAAGCAAAATCCAAATCTAAATAGTGACGGCTACTGAGTATATGAAGAGGCAGCGTGGCTAGGGTTTCTCATGACCTACTAGGGAATACATGGGCCGAAGGCCCAAAATAAGGTGTCGCAGCACCGACTTGGCCTAATCAGAATCTGGTCGAAATTTATTTTGTTAATTTCTAATGATCCAGAATGAATTTGGACATGGGGCTAGATCCATTGGAAAGATCTCGTCGTGGACTTCTCCGTGGACTATAAGAACGTCCCAATCGGACTTCGTATGAGGGAGTTATGGTTGTTTGAAGGCAAACTGCTTCTAGATGGCCGAACCGGACTCCAACTCGAATCCGTCTTGGACTCCAACTCGACTTGGGCTCCTTGCTAGTCCTTTCCATGGTTCATAAGTACAATATTATCATCATTAGGTAGTAAACCATTCTCAAAACCATATATATATATAACTTGGGAATGAGTTCACCTGGCAAAGCAATAATCGGGCTCGGTCGTGCTTTATTGGTCCTTGTGTAACAAACGGAGGATTATGGTTGGTGCGTGTATCCGAAGAAGTGATGTCCTCATCATCCTCCCCCTCTTGAAGTGGAGCTGTCCTCAGCTCAAGCTCGTCTTCCTCTCCCAAGTACGGCTTCAAATCCGTAGTCCAAAAGCTCTTGGACTTGTCGCTGAATTTCCTTTGTCTCCTCTGGATTTGTCCTCTAATTGGTGGCAGCCTCGGGGGTATCTCAGCGGGAGAAACGTCCTCATACTCCTGCAAAAGGTTAGTGATAGGAGGGGGCAAAGTACTAGATATATCATCAAGTGAAAACAAAGCATCTTTGCATATCAACGCAGAGCACATCACATCATTCTCTTCAATTTCAGCAAGGTCAGATTTGGTTGCAAGGAGAACTCCACTCTTCAACTTAATTTCAGCGGCCTTAGAGCTAGATGATGCAACATTTTTCGCTATTTGTTTACTTTCAGATTTCAAAGCATTCTCTTTTTTCTTATTTTCAGTTCGTTCTCTATCAAAGTGCACAATTTCAGAATGTGTCATAGGAAGTAAAGTAATTTTCTTTCCTTTGTGCACAAAAGTATATTTGTTACTTCTACCATGATGAGTTACATCAGTATCATATTCCCATGGTCGGCTTAATAAAAGTGAACATGCTTGCATAGGTACTACATCAAAATCAGCAACATCATGGCACGATCCAATGAAAAATTGTAGTCTTGCAGTTTGTGTTACCTTTACTTTACCGCTGTTGTTGAACCACTGAACATGGTATGGATGGGGATGTGCAAGTATGGTCAAGCCAAGCTTCTTGACCAGATCTAAACTCACCAAATTGTTGCAGCTCCCACCATCAATTATGGTTCTAACACGTCGGTCCTTGACAACGAGGAACATCTGAAACAAATTGTGGTGTTGGGCTCTCTCTACTTGCTCCATTTGTGTGCTCAACACAAGTTGCACAATAAAGGTCCGGTAGTTATCCGTCGCCGCAGTGCCTAAAGTTTCCTCATCATCGCCGTCAGCATCATGTTCAAACTCATCATCACCTGCATGGTTAGCTACAAGAACTAATTCATCTTCCACATCACTTGCACTAATGTACCTACCATCCTCAGTAGCAATGTATGCGCGCTAACTTGGGCAATCCTTCATGACATGTCCCATGCCCTTGCAGCGGTGGCACACAATCCCTGTCGTGTGATCCGTGGAAGCAACCGATGAAGAACTATTTGCTTGCGCCTACACATTAGAAGTTTTGCTCACCTCAGAAGTTCGTGGAGGTGGAGGTGGTGCTGTTGATCGTGTCCTATTTGTTGAAGGTGCAGCAGACCGAAAAGAAGAAGATGGGGCTGGTTTGGCTTGCCCCTGCGTCGGCCTTGATGCGGAGGTACCACCGAAATTGCTTCTTGTCCTTGGTTGTCCGTGTCGTCCCTGCAATTCTTTTTCTGTCAACATAGCAAGCTGGAACAACCTATTGATATTATTATAATCTTTGTAATCAATAATGTCCTGAATTTCACGTCGTAAACCCCCATAAAAACGAGCCATCTTTTCCTCCTGAGCCTCCACTACTCCACAATGCAACATGCCTATTTGCAGCTCTTGGTAGTATTCCTCTACAGATTTATTCCCCTGAGTCAAGCGTTGTAATTTCTTAAGTAAATCACATTTATAAGAAGGAGGAACAAATCTATTTCGCATAGCTCGCTTCAAGCTATCCCAAGTATCAGGCTCTACCCCAAGGTTTCCTATTTCGTTCCACCAAATGATAGCAAAATCTTTAAACTCACTAGTGGCTTGCCTAACTCTATGAATTTCAGGAACCAGATGGGAATTAAATTTTTGTTCAACAGTCATCTCCCAATCTAAGTAAGCGTTTGCATCTTATGCACCAGAAAAGGATGGGATGAAAAATTTTACCTTAGCAAACGGATCGTCATTCTCACGAAAATAGTTACCTTCCATGTCGTGTCGATTGTGATGCACTCGTTGTTGTTGGCAAATATCATGGGCAGCACGGCGCATGGTAGCCGTGTTGCGGAGCTCAGTTTGTACAACAACCTCCGTGTCGGCATCTTCAACTTCAACTTCATGGGAGGCAGCTTGCTCCTTTTCTTCTTCATCTCCATGAGGTGGACGCTGCTACTCTATATTGTCCAACCTGGTAGCAAGGTCGGAGATGCGCCGGTCCATCCTCTCAAATGCAGTTTGGTTCTCACGGTTGGTTCGAGCCATGTCATCAATGTGCTTATCAAGTTTTGCACTGATGTCGGCCAACATCTTGCGGATTTCATCTTCCTCTTCTGCAACTCGAACTTTTGTTTGCGGTCCTACCATGGTTAGTAGTAGAAAACAGAAGACAACACATGAGTATTATCCCTATGACTACTAGGTGGGGGCAAGTGGGACTCTCACAAAGCGTTTTACCACGCTCTTACAAGTGTTCTTACCAAGGTAGTAGGGGTGCAACCGGTGGCTGGTTCGTGATACCGTGACGAGCGTGGGTGAGGCGATTGCAAGGTAAATCTGTAACTGAGTTCGAAGAAAGTGGAGCTCGGAATGCAAATACATGTGTAGCAACAATTCAATATTAGTAATGTAAAGTTGAAAATTAGTCCAAAGTAATAGTCAAAGTGCTGGAACTAGCCTAGACTCAGATCTAGCTCAAGCAAGCAACTAGAATTACAAAGGACTAGAACCCAAGATGCGTCACTGAAAATTTTCTTCTTTACTACACATATTTTTCTTCTATGATTTTTTTTCTTTTTTTTTTGTAATAAACAGTGCGGCTTTTGTTTTTTTTTTTTTGCACTTGCCTCTTTCTTTTGCAACTGTACATTCACGCTCCAAAAGCTCCGAATCTGAAGATCTACTCAACAGAAAAGTTGTAGATAATTTTTTTATATTTCCAACAAGTACAAGAACATCAAAAACGGAGTTGGGAATCAAAAGATATGGCAATTTTACCAAAATTGTCTCAGATTGAGCAATTTGAATCCTAATTGGACTAGAGTTTGAAGATTACACAACTAACTTTGCCCAAATTTTAGCGTGATAAAAACAGCTGAATTTGAAGATTACCCCAACTAACTTTTTGTGGGATTTCTCGCAACGATTCCAGAAAGTATAAGTTTATCCCAATCCGAACTCAGATGAAAGAATTATAATGAAAATACCAAAACAGACGTATTAGATTCAAACTCTACACCGTCGACATTAACGGCCTAATATCTCATAGATGGAAGCTGAATCTGACTTTTACCTCAACAGAAAAGTTGTAGAGCATGATCTGATGTTTCCAGCAAGTACAAGAATGTGAAAATCTGAGTTCATATGAAGAAGATATGATGAAAACAACAAACTGGACAGTGACAGATTCGAATTGGACGCGACGACGAGGAGATCGACGTGCAATTCGACTCCGCGACGAGATGCAAGACTAAAACTAAACCAAGACTAAAACTAAAACCAGCACTCGACAATGATGGACAAAAATTCAAAGATGCAAACTAACAAGAACGATGCAAGGCTAATGGCTAGGGTTTGGACAAGGTAAACAATTTTTTTTTGTAGGGTAAATTTTCTGGACTCTAGGACGAAGAACATAATCAATCTAAACAAAGAGGGGATACAGTGTTACCTATCGGGCAACCTTCGCTCTGATACCAACTGATGTGGACAGTGTCTCGATCTTCCGATAGGTAGAGGTAAATCGATTGATGGAGAACTCGACGTTGACGATCCGGCTTCCAATCAGAACTGATTCGAACCCCTGCAATCGCTACACCACGGCTCCGTTGGTTATCAACCACGCCAAGACACGGTTGACCTCGCCACGAAGGCTTGTTCCTGTTGTAAATCGAGAACACAAGCAAGAAAGAAGAAGAAGCAACTGAATTGTGAATTGTATTAAGCTCACGTGTTGGGATTTCACAAACCGAGTTCGGCAAAACTGCAATGGTAGAATAATCTAAGCAAAATCCAAATCTAAATAGTGACGGCTACTGAGTATATGAAGAGGCGGTGTGGCTAGGGTTTCTCATGACCTACTAGGGAATACATGGGCCGAAGGCCCGAAACAAGGTGTCGCAGCACCGACTTGGCCCAATCAGAATCTGGTCGAAATTTGTATTATTAATTTCTGGCGATCCAGAAGGAATTTGGACATGGAGCCAGATTCATTGGAAATATCTCGTCGTGGGCTTCTCCGTGGACTATAAGAACATCCCAATCGGACTTCGTATGATGGAGTGATGATCGTTTGAAGGCAAACTGCTCCTGGATGGTCGAATCGGACTCCAACTCGAATCCGTCTTGGACTCCAACTCGACTTGGGCTCCTTGCTGGTCCTCTCCATGGTTCCTAAGTACAATATTATCATCATTAGGTAGTAAACCACAAAACCATATATATATATATATATATATATATATATATATATATATATATAACTAGGGAATGAGTTCACCTGGCAAAGCAACAATCGGGCTCGGTCATGCGTTATTGGTTCTTGTGTAACAAGCGGAGGATTATGGTTCGTGCATGTATCCGAAGAAGTGATGTCCTCATCACTTTTCCAGCTGGTCTATGGTACAGAAGTCATGCTACCAATTGAAATTCAAATTAGTTCTACTTGTGTGGATCACTTAGATACAATAAACAAAGTGAAGCCTGCGAAAATGAAATTGCTCTTCTCGAAGAAAAGCGCGATCGAGCACTCATGCGGTCAGCGACATATTTACAGGCTCTGTAAATATCACAGTAAGAGGGTACGACCACGTAGCCTTCACGTGGGAGACTTGGTTTCAAGAAAAATCCAAAACCAGTACAATCGTAACAAATTCTCCTCTCAGTGGGAATGCCCCTATACTGTAGTTTCAATACCATGACCAGGATCTGCTCGATTAGCTATGGAAGACTGAAGAATTTTATCAAACACATGGAACATCGACTAGCTGCGTAAGTTCTTTGTATAAGTTTTCCCATTTCCATTGTAATTTCATATGAATTAAATATTTTCCTTTTCACTCTATGTTATGGTTGCATTTCTACTTTTAGCCTTACTATTTTCTTGGGTCACGCCTGGGGTTGGTCATGATAAAATGACTTACTATGATGTTTGAGTGGATTCGTTGACCGATCGCATGGTCGAATCTAGATAAGACATCTCTTTGTAAGTCGATTCTTAACGCATAAGAGACTTACTAGCATATTTCTAATCATCTGAGTGGCTGTCAGTTAGCAAAAAACTTGTACATTTTGTATTAAGCTGTTTATCAAAATGACTTAATGATTGCATCTAGTTAAGCCATCTCTTTGTAAATCGTTTCTTAATGCATAAAAAACTTACTAGTATGTTTCTATACTGCGACTTTGGTAGAAGTGATCGTTCAAGCCTTGGTCTTCTTCAACTAGATTACTTACCTTGTGACCACTATACCATGACTTCGGTATTAGTGATCGCAAGAGGGGGCTAGGGGAATATAACTATAGCATTAAGTTAGGAAGGATAAGTACTTCGCATTTTTTATTTCTTTTTTCATTTTTATCATCTACTTTCTGCTAATCATGTATATTTGCAAGGTACAAAAAATCTGATGAGCAAAATATTTTCGTTTCCATTGTCAAATTTACAAAAAATTACAATGAGAAGGGATACATCAGGCAAGGTCGAGGTCGTGTAACTGTTTGTCAACTAAAGGCTCGACCTCGGCCCTGGTTGCATTTAGTTGATCTTCACTATCAAAAATTGCATCTCCCACCACTGGATTCAGATCTAAATTCGGACCGTGGTGATGCCTAAGCTTGTAGAGGATGGCAGAGACTATGACACAGATCCTTCTCTTCGCGGACAAGCTTCTCGGCTTCTCAAGTAAGCTTTGCAGTCTCTCGAGCCCTCTCACTGGCCGCCTTGTAGCGGTCGACAACCTTTTGAAGAGTTTTGAGGTCGTGTCCTCACCTGAACTCCTCTTCGAGGCGCTCTTTCTCCCCTTGGAGGAAGTTGCATAATGCAGTCTTCTCCTTCAAGGACACCAAGGTTTCAGCAAGCTCTTCGCTAATCACCCTCCCAGCTTCGTGTCCCTATACGACCATGAGATCATTCGTAATCATATACAAAAAATTCAAAGAGTAAAAATCTTTACCTTGGAGACGATGCTGACCGGGCTACAGAAGGATGTGGGACATTCATTGCTCCTTCTATAATATTCACTTCCCTCTCGGCTACAGATAGAGAAGCTGCAGCGAGAGAGGAGATGTCCCAACTTGTGTTGTACATGCAATTTGGGATTGGATAATTCTTTCCTAACTAAATGGTTCAACTTAGTTAGAAAAAAGATAGATGTTCACCTCAAGCAATGTGGAGCAATTTGTCTGGCCCTAGATGAGGCCTGACCCACAGTTGCAGCAAATGGGTATAGGCTCACAACCTCCTCCCTTCTGTCATAATTACTTTGTGCAGCCAGGGAAGAGGTCTTAATCAATTTCTTCGGTGAAAATCCACTAGATGATCTCACATCATCACCAGATAACTTCTTCGAACCTATTGGACATTCGAGCAACTACAAAAACCAGAGCTAAAGAAAAAAACCTGCACAAAATTTTCCAAAAGAGAATTACCTTTTGAGACAACTATGCAACATCATCAACACTGATCACCTGTGGTTCCAGTGCCTTGACATTGCCTTCTTCAGCCAAACTCTCTTCTACTTCTTCAACAAGTCGCTTTGGGATTTAAGATGCCATTGAAGCGAAAACAGAGAAAAAGAGAGAAGGTTGGAAGATGAAGAGTCTAAAACTTAGAAGAATCTGCGAAAGATTGAAGACTCTAGAACGGCGAGGCTGGCTATTTATAGGCTTCCGAAGGTGATGTTTCGAGTTCCCGGCCTAAGGGTGCAGCGAAAAGCCCTCGAGATCTTCCCAAATGCCTGCTTGGCGACCGCACTCAAAGTTTTTCTTGGGACGCAGCGGAAACCCTCAAGATTTTTCAATACCTGTCATGATAGCTTGGCAAATGCACTCAAAGTTTCTTCTTGAGTTGCGTGGGAAGGCGAAGCGATAGAGTATTAGTGGAGAATGCGAAACGACGGGGTACTGTACTGTGATAGAATTCGAAACGACGAAATACTGTACTAGAATTCGAAGAGACGGACTACTGTGCTAGAATTCAAAGCGATAGGGTTACTGTGTTAGAATCTCCTTGTTTCAAATTAAGGGTTAGCTAACGGAGATTTGTGTATGCCTTTTAGTGGTCGAAATAGACTACAAGAAGAGAGACAAATAAAACTTCCTTCCTATGGCTGTAAGACATCTCTGGAAGAGACAATGAGGAAGTGTAAGGTATTCTAGACTTAATCCAACCCTTATAGATGTTTACCCTGTAAGTACAATCACTAATCTTTGTGATCGTAACACTTATCATCAAAAGAGTTCATAGTCGAAAGGACTCTATTACCTGCGACCACCCTGGTCGTAGAGATAAGGTCGTAGTCAATACATGACCAAATAAATAGTATTTACCTTGTCGATGAACCAAAAGTTGAAGGCATTCTTTAAATAAAGGACTGGTCGAGAATTCATCTACCGACCACGGTTTGAAGGTCCAACAATTAGATGGTTATGTTTATTCGACCATACTCGATGATTATGGCCATTCGACCATACCCAACGGTTATGCTCATTCGACCACCACCTTTGGATACCGTGACCTTTTATTTTCCCACAAATATCATAACTCCCAAATATGGTAACCATCAAGAGGATAAATGCGCAGACAATAATATACGCGCAGCCACTCATAATTGCACATCAATGACCAGAGCACGTCCTTCGCCCGGCGACCCTTCAATTTTGTAATCGACGACCTTCGACAAGCTATAAAAGGAGGAGGTTGAGGAGAAAATAGAGAGACCCGAAACAGTGAACAACGGAGCCCTACACAGTTAAGAGAATAGGAGAATGGTTTTTAGCTTATTCAAGAACATCTCTTGTTCTTCTCTATAATCCTTTACAATCTTAGTGAAACCACAACAGGAGAAGGGCTATTACTCAGTCTTCAAGGGCCCGAACCTGTATAATTCCCATGTCTCTGGTGCATCTATATTTGTGATTCTTCCCCTGGGTGTTTGTTAGAAGTGCTTCCCTAATCTTGTGTAAATTCGGCTTGGAACCTTGTTCAAATCGTCGATAGAAGGTGGTGGCGGCGGCGTGGGTGGTGGCTGAGATGGCGCGGTCATTCGAGAGGTCGAGGACGCGGGCGACGACGGTGGGATAGACTGAACACCAAATTGAAAACATTGAAAAAAATGTGTATCCAAACACCTATAAAAATTGTAATTTTCTCAAAAACTGTGGTTTTGTAATACTACGAAATAGTATGATTTTGGTTGTATGATAATTCCAAAGTCATAATTTTAAAATATTGTGTTTTTCAAATACTGTGTTTCCAAACAGGGCCTGACAATTTTAGTGAGGAACAGGGATGCTATTGCTACTTGCTACTAGGGCCGCCCTCAGCTCCTCCCACACTATTCGAGTTCGGCTCAAACTAGGTTCAAGCCAAACTCAAATTTGATCTTGAATTTGAACTCTAATTTAAATCAAGCACTTCTTGGACTCTTTTTAGTCAGACTCCAATTTAGAATTTTAAATTTTGCCCTGGCCCACCCGCCTGCCCGAAATTTATATAATCATATATTTTCTTAATGAATTAATATAATTTATAAGTATAAATAAATCAAACTAGTTTTGTGAAAACCTATATTTAATTATTATAAGTATCATACAGCTTTCATTAGTTAGTCTCTAGATATCTTTATTTTATAATAATACCTGCAACCACTAGTACAGAAATGTAGTCTACTAACCCCTATATTCTATCGGTTATTAGCGATTTAGTAGAAAACCGTTAGAAAAAGTGCCTCGCGGTCATAAAAGGCATAAGGGAGGTATTTTTTCTATCGGTTTGTAAGAAACTTATCGTTAGAAGAAGCAGAATGATTTACTCTAGAGGTGATGAACATATTTACCGTTAGAAGAGATGCATAAGTACTGACGGGAGGATGTTGTGTACCGTTAGAACTGGTCGACTTCTATAAATAGTTTTATTCTATCGGTACAGTATTTATATACCATTAGAATATATCAAAAATTCCTATCGGTAGCCTGTTGTGAACCGATAGAATAGTTCGTCTGCTACAAATAGTTTTATTCTATCGGTATGTACTGTATGTTTATACCGTTAGAATATATCACAAATTCCTTAGAATTGTTTGTCTTCAAATAGTTTTATACTATCGGTAATGTATGTTTATACCGTTAGAAGATAGCACAAATATCTTAGAACTGTTCGCCTTCTACAACTAGTCTTATTCTATCGGTAATGTATGTCTATACCGACAGAAAATGTACCAAAATTCCTAGCGGTAGGATGTAGTGTGCCGATAGAACCGTTCGCCTTCTACAAATAGTTTTATTCTATCGGTAATTTATGTTTATACCGACAGAATATCTCCAAAAATTCCTATCGATAGGATGTAGTGTCCCGATAGAACCGTTCGCCTTCTACAAATAGTTTTATTCTATCGGTAATATATGTTTATACCGTTAGAATATATCACAAATTCCTTAGAACTGTTCGTCTTCAAATAGTTTTATTCTATCGGTAATGTATGTTTATACCGTTAGAAGATAGCACAAATATCTTAGAACTGTTCGCCTTCTACAACTAGTTTTATTGTATCGGTAATGTATATCTATACCGATAGAAAATGTACCAAAATTCCTATCGGTAGAATATAGTGTGCTGATAGAACTGTTCTCCTTCTACAAATAGTTTTATTCTATCGGTAATGTATGTTTATACCATTAGAAGAGATCTCAAATTACTAACGGTAGGAGGTTGTGTAGCAATAGAACTTATCTAGTACTATAAATACCCAGGTTTGTCTCTTTCATTCGTACAGTTCATCGGGCGCTCGTAGCCCTAACCTGTAAGCTCCATGGACGGTCGGCGTACCTCTACCGGCGACCGCTGCACCTCCGCACCTCCATCGACGCCCACTAGATTTCGGCATGGCAAGCAAGGTACGTAAAATTTTGGCAATATTGTTAGATTATTCTAATTCGATTATGGCAATTATTCTGCAATTTTTGTATCCTTCATTTTGATGTGTCTTCTTTTCAATATGATTATGTACGGTGTCTTGTTCCTGTTTTTTATTAAAACAACTAAATAATATCACTGTGGCACAGATAATGTTCAATTGCTTGCTGATCCTATCAAATGAAGAAAATTATCAGGATATATTTGCAATTTAAACGCTATCTAACATAGTGAAATGCCAATAAGAGTATAAATGTAATATCTTCATCTCTCAGTAGGTTGCTCAATGCCAACTTGGACTTAGTAATAATTGAAATTGAAAGATCATGAAATTGAAAATGAAATTGAAAGATCATGAAATTGAAATTGAAATTGAAAGATATTTGTAATTAAATTGAAATAAAGATCATGAAATTGAAATTGAAATTGAAGTTGAAATTGAAAGATCATTAATGTCAAGATATTTACAAATATCATGAGATACACAAATATCTTGATCTTCTCTGTAGGTTGTTCAATGCCAATAACATAGTCAAATGCCAACTAGCTTGCTCAATGTTCAAGTGCATGTAAAAAGTTCATTAAATAATTAATATATGTATATTGGCATGGTAATTTCTTCTGATGAAATAGAGTAGAAATGTAATATCTTGATCTCCAGTTGCAAGTTGATGTTACTATGAAGAAGTACAACCTAACCTTCAGTTGGTAGTCTTTCTCAGATAGGGAGTCATGTAGGAAACAGTAAACAATCTTAATTTGCTCTAGAATGCTTATTTATGATCTGTGTAGGTCCTTGGATGATGCTCATGAGGGGCAACGTATTTCATGGTTCTTCATCGCAGTACGCTGCGTACGTTGGCTTGTTGGCGAAAGAAACAGTGAAGATCACCGTCGAGAGCTGGAAAGAAACTGTGAAGATCACTGTCGAGAGCTGGAAGGACGTGAAGGGCGAGATCTTGGTTGGCTCGGTCGAGAAGATCCTTAAGCCCGGCGTGTTTATCAAATCAGGACCTATAGAAAGCATATTACATTTGTATCGGTGTTTCAGCCTTTTTTTGCATGCACCAGCTTGTGGCCAGATGCTTACCTGCTTGGAGAAGAAGAATTGTTGTCATTTGCACAGCCATTCTACACCATCATTACACAGAACAACATCTTGCAAGGTAGGTTCTTTTTGTTAATGGAGTTGAGTTGAGTTGAGTTGATCGAGTCTGAGTCCGAGGAAATCACCAATACAAATGTAACTCGACGGCAGTTCTAACTCCTCGGGCGTCTTCGAACTGAACTCCTATGGTTAAGTCCAATGTGATTCAGACATTTGCTGTTTTGGATGAATGGATTTGTGATGTATCAGGTCTAACTTGTAGTCGGTAGTTGCATTGTCGCAACTTGAAAAGGTTTTCTTTTATGTAAAATGTATGGGCCACTGGGTCCTCGTGACAATATGTTGTTAATTTCAGACATGACTTTTCTAATATACATCGAATGTGTAAATTGTTGTATTTGTATATTGTTGTATATTTGTGTATCATGTATTGCTATTTGGGACATGAACTTGAATGTGTACATGGGAGTATTTGTGTATTTAATTGTATTGGTAGGTAGGTGTGTATTTGTACTACTGTTTCAGACATGCACTTGAATTTGTGAACTGGCATGTGTATGTTTGTACCTAAATTGCTGTGTCATACATGAATCAGTTTGCTTTTGTTTTGAGCCATTAACTAGAATGAGTTTAAATAGTACTCATTTTTTATGTTTCCTCTTGCATTTTCTTAAAGGATGGAGGCAAACCAAGATATCTCATGTAATTAGAGATTTTTAATTTCTTTGGCAAGATGAAGTACCAAGTACCTAAGAAAAGTATTTTTGTGTCTCCTAGTTAATCTATAAATTAACATCTCTTGAAATATTTCTTTATCTTCTAGTTAAGATCTGTTTGATGTTACATTGTGTTTAGATATGATTCTTTGAATGTGAGAACTGGTGCCATGTGTGTCATGCATTACCCAGTTTGGTTTTGTTTCAGCCATGTACCAGTATCTCTTCTAACGGTAAATACACATATTTACCGATAGAACAACACTTGAATGTGAGAACTGGTGCCTCAGGCATGCACTTGAATGTGAGGACTGGTGTGCATCTGTGCACTTAGATTGCTGTGTCATGCATTACCCAGTTTGGTTTTGTTCCAGCCATGTACCAATACCTCTTCTAACGGTAAATACACATATTTACTGATAGAACAACACATGTATTTGCTTATGTGCCTCAGGCATGCACTTCAATGTGAGGACTGGTGTGCATCTGTGCACTTAGATTGCTGTGTCATGCATTACCCAGTTTTGTTTTGCTTCAGCCATGTACCAGTACCTCTTCTAACGGTAAATACACATATTTACTGATAGAACAACACATGTATTTGCTTATGTGCCTCAGGCATGCACTTGAATGTGAGGACTGGTGTGCATCTGTGCACTTAGATTGCTGTGTCATGCATTACCCAGTTTGGTTTTGTTTCAGCCATGTACAGTACCTCTTCTAACGGTAAGTACACATATTTACCGATAGAACAACACCTGTACCTGTTCAGCAATGCACCAGTACCTCTTCTATCGGTATACGTGTGTTTGTACCGATAGAAGATGTGAGTATAAAATTACCCGCATTTAGTCTAACGGGTATTTCATGTATTTACCGTTAGAAATAGGTCCAGTATAAGTGAAACCCTACTCGACCATTGCTGAGCTGCTATTTTGTTCTGTTGCACTCTGTGTCCCTCTATTTGTGATGAAAGTTCCACGCTCGCAACTACACTGCTAGGGTGATCAGGGCAAGCTGGAAGGAAGTTGATTGCACCCCTCTCTTTAAGGTAAGCTTAATTGTCATCACTTATCTCTCTCTCCCTCTAGATCTCCCTCCCTCTCTACTTGCAAACTAGCTGTATTGTGTAGTTCCAAGATTGTAGCTCCAAGCTTGGGAGCTAGCTGGAAATGCCTCATGTTTTAGGAGCTCACTAGCTTGTATTGTGTAGTTAGCTAGGTTAATTAGTGTTAATTTTGTCAGGCTAGGGTTTAACACATCAGTTGTAAGAGGCTGTACATGTACATATACATAACTTAATCGGGCAGGTTTCATGCATGACTGACTCGTTAAATTTTGTTAATTGTAGATGGACAGGAAATATTGGATGTATGAAATAAAACGTACTACTCTTGAATATTTGGATGGTGTGAATATTAAATTTGCTGAGCAACAAAAGGCGAGGAAGGGAGAGAAAGTTATGCTTTGGCCTTGTACAGATTGTATGAACTTGAAGAGGTTTAGCAACTTTGATCAAATTAAGAGTCATTTGATTCATCGTGGTTTTAACACGCGATACACCCGTTGGATATGGCATGGCGAAGATCTTGAGGAAACAAGCACCATTACTACCAATCAGCAGGACTTAGATGTGGATTGCAATAATATCGATGATCATCCGAATTTTGATAATGTTCATTCCGATGTGCACGTAGATGATGATGACAATCTAGATGAGATGTTACGTGATGTAAAGGAAGATTATAACGAAAACGACTTCTGTGAATTTGAGAAACTGATTGCTGACTCTGAGAAGTCTCTGTTCCCTGGATGTGCAAAATTTACAAAACTGTCTTCTGTGCTGAGATTATATAACTTGAAGGCAGGCAACGGTTGGAGCGATAAGAGTTTCACGGCACTATTAGATCTTCTAGCGGACATTCTTCCAGAGGGAAATGAGTTGCCAAGATCTACTTACCAAGCCAAAAAACTGTTGTGTCCGTTGGGAATGGAAATCGAAAGAATACACGCATGCCCAAATGATTGTGTGTTGTACCGTAACGAGTACTCCAGTTTGCATGTTTGTCCAAGATGTGGCGCATCGAGGTATACGCATAGGGACCAGATTGACAGTGAACGTCACGAGGTAAAAAAAGGACCTCCGGCGAAAACTGTGTGGTACTTGCCTGTGATACCTAGATTGAAGTGGCTGTTTGCAAATATGAAAGTCGCGAAGCACTTGCGTTGGCATGCTGAAGGCCGGAAACAAGATGGACAACTGAGACACCCAGCTGATTCTATTCAATGGAGAAACATCAACAGAACATTTTCTGAGTTCGGCGGCGAAGTTAGGAATACAAGGTTCGGGCTGAGTACAGATAGTATGAACCCACATGGTAATATGAGCAGTCGGCATAGCACTTGGCCGGTTGTACGAAAGGAGTCAAGGCTTGCCCTATTTTCCTAGATGAAACTGAGAGCATGTGGTTGCGAAACTTCCGGAAAACAGTGTACATGGGTCACCGCAGGTTTCTTTCGGTGCATCACACGTACCGTAAGAAGTGGAAATCATTTAACGGGAATCCTGAGAAGGGATCATCTCCAGTGTTTCTGACCGGTAAGGAGATTTACTCGCGCGTGAAGGACATCAAAGCTGAGTTCGGTAAGTCTTCTAAACCTCGAGAAAAAAATATTTGGAAGAAGAGATCGATTCTTTGGGATCTACCGTACTGGGAGCACTTACAAGTTCGACATTGCATTGACGTCATGCATGTAGAGAAAAATATCTGTGACAGTTTGATTGGTTTGTTGTTGAACATTCCGGGAAAGACAAAGGATGGTGTGAAAGCTCATCGTGACATGGTGGAAATGGGGATAAGGATTGAGCTTGCACCTTTGGAGAAAGGAAAACGTACATACCTCTCCCCGGCCTGTTATACGTTGTCCAAAAGCAAAAAAACAGAACTCTGTTGGTGCCTGCACGACGTTAAAGTTCCATGTGGGTATTCCGCGAACTTGAAAAAACTTGTGTCCATGAAAGACCTAAAACTGGTTGGCACGAAGTCCCACGACTGTCATGTACTGATGTCACAAATGCTTCCCATTGCTATTAGAGGTATTCTCCCAGTTAAAGTCAGAGAGACAATCACAAACCTATGTTATTTCTTCAACGCAATATCTTACAAGGTAAGTACGTGCACTCGTACTATAAGTTAATTAGCTCCATTTGTGGAGCTTAATTAGAAGATATTTATGATATGAATATTTGCCGCAACTGTGTCCTAGTAGGTAATTGATCCGGGAGGATCTCCAAGTCCTGATCGCATACGGCTTCGCGACCAAGTCTTAATCGCATACGGCTTCGCGACCAAGTCCTGATCGCATATGGGTCCGCGACCATGGATTGGTCCGCGACCAGGAAAAGGAATTCGTTCCCTGTTCGGAATTGTAATCCGATCCGAATGTGTATAACTAAGCTTATCTGTTTAGGATTAGTTATATGAGTCTAATACGTTTAGGTCTCTAAGTCTGATACGTACTCATACGATTGGACTATAAATACCTTGTAATAGGTCTAGTTTAGATCATCGAAGAGTCATATAACTTATTTGAGTTTTAGACACTTATAGTTCCTTCGACGTAGACAAGTGTGTCTAACGTTCGACGTGTAAAGCCCTCTTTGAAATAAAGAGTTGTGCAATTACTTTGAGCTGTGTTTTCGATCAACCTTTGGGTTTCGGTATTTCCGAGTAAGATCCCGTTATTCCGCATATTAGAATCTGGGCGAGCCTAGTGCGAAAACCAAGGCTAGGTCTCAAACAGATCAGTAATTGATCCGGATGGACTGGGCGCTTTACAACGCGACGTGGTTACAACTCTTTGTCAGCTCGAGATATATTTTCCTCCATCCTTTTTTGATGTTATGGTTCATCTGATTGTTCACCTTATCAAAGAAATTAAGTTTTGTGGACCCGTGTGCCTGCGCTACATGTATCCATTTGAGAGATTTATGGGTGTATTGAAGGGATACGTAAGGACTCGTCGTCGACCCGTGGGGAGTATCATGGAAGGTTATGCCGCCGAGGAGGTGATTGAATTTTGCACAGATTATATGGCTAGGGTTGACCCAATTGGCGTTCCTAGGTCCCGACATGAGGGTAGGCTTCAGGGCATCGGAACGATTGGATTCAAAGCTATCATCCCCGCCCGTGATGTGTACGCAAAATCACATTTTTGGGTCTTACAACACATGATGGAGGTCGAGCCATATATACACGAGCACAAGGTAATGTTACGGTCACAGAATCCTTCGAAGTCAGAGATTTGGGTCACCAGAGAACATAACAGGAAATTTGTTGGGTGGATCCAAGAAAGAGTCACGCGAGCTGCCGAGGGCTCCATAAGTGAAACTGTGACATGGTTGGTGTCGACGATTCGGACTCGGGGTCCTTAGTCTAACTTATGCAAAATTTGTAGGTTGTGAGACCTTTCAGGGTGTCCCTCCGGGAAGGTATGTTGAATTATGGAGAACTAGAGCACAGAGATATTTATACAGGTTCGGGCCCTCGATGGTGGGAGTAATAGCCCTACGTCCTGTTGGGATTTCACTATGTATGGTAAAAGGATTTACAAGGTGACGGAAAAGATCTTCACAGGCGAAGATTTTCCCTATATGTTTGTACAAATCAAAGCCTGAAGGGCTTTGTGAAAACTATCTAACTTAGACTATTGTCTTCGGGTTGTTTTTTTCTGGTCAGGTTCGATTAATCGATCACTGGATGGCTTAGTGTTTCGATCTCTCGACCCTTCGATCTGATCTCTGGGTCAGACGTCCCATCTCCATTTGATGCACCAGGCTACCCCTTTATACTGGTCGAAAGGACGCCAAGTCGTAACGGCATCAAACAGTTGCTTGGATGCGGTTTCGTCAACTGCTCTTAACTCCCACGCAGGTTTAACATGTGTTATTCATGGATAACAGCACGTATTAACCTTCTGACGGTTGTTTCTCTACGTGGAAGAATCTTCGGGATACTCGGGATATCCCTGTTATAGGGACAGATTAATCCCACGTTCTCTGGTCGAGAGTACTCTGACCGTGCGATGTTGGCTGACCGTGCAACATCTTCAGCCTTCTGTTCGTGCATAGCATACGAACTCCTGACCGCGCACTAGCTACAGTCTGATCGCGTAAAGGCTGCGACCTCGGGCTTGTGCTCCCCAGAATGACTTGAGTTCGCCCCGCCAAGCGCTTGTCTGGTTCGAATCTATCCTGAACCAGTCGTGCATTTATTTGAACTGACTTGGGTGTCAATTCTCGTCAGTTAGCTAGAGGCCCAAGATTCACTGTAGGGACTTGGCAGGGGTACGACATCAATGGGTATTCATTTTACACAAGAGCTCAAGACGCCAAGAGTAGCACGCAATGTAGCGGAGTCACACTGTTTGCTATTTCCGAGGATGCCAGGTCAGTAAGGGCGCTGAACTCATATTACGGTGCTATTGACGAAATATGGGAGCTCGATTACGGATTATTTAAGATTCCCTTGTTTCGATGCCAATAGGTCAAAATTCCTCGAGGTGTTAAAGTTGACAGTTACGGGTTTACTCTCGTCGATAGTGATAGAGTCAGACACCAAGATGATCCATTCATACTTGCAAAGCAAGCCACACAGTTATTCTACATCGTTGACCCGACCAATCCAAATTTGCACATTGTCCTCCACAGCAAGAGACGTATTGTTGGGGTCGAAGACGTTGTCGACGAAGAGGAGTATAACCAATTTGACGAAATACCTCTGTTTTTAGAGGACATTCAATCTATCCCTACTGAAGATATCGACGAAACAACGTATCTGCGAGATGATCACGAAGAAGGATTATGGGTTGAGAACCATTGATGATTAATTATTTTCTATTTCAGGGAAAAATGCCAAGCAAACAACCCACAAGTTGTGCATCAAGGTGAGGAACTTATCATTAATACATCAGGCAATACAATTTTCTTTAGAACTTAATGATAACTTAGTCACAGCATTAATATTTATCTCAATTTTACTCCACAGCATGAGTTCTAACATGTACAGTACCTTTATCCTGTAAGAACTTAATTCTTCCCTTCAAATTTTCTTGCCAAAATCTCATTGCAGCCTCTTGCTTCTTAAAAAATTAAGCTCTTCAAAAATCCCATTCCCTGAAACATCATTTTCCAATGCCCTGCCCACTTCAATATTACTCTGGGAAAAATTTACTTGTTGTATCGGTATTATTTTGTTATACCGTTAGAATAAAACCATTAGTCTGACGTATTTTGTTGTTTGTACCTATAGAAAAGGGCATCTACTACTTCAAATATTACCCTGGAAAAATTTACTTGTTCTATCGGTATTATTTTGTTATACGGTTAGAATAAAACTATTAGTTTGATGGTATTTTGTTGTTTGTACCGATAGAAAAGGGCATCCACTACTTTATTACACATGGCCCTTGAGTTTCCCTCCAGTCGAACCGTTCCAACTTATAGCACTACGTCTCTTTGAGCGCGAAAACCACAACCTCCGCAGTGACCACTCACTTCCTCACTCCCACACGACGATCATCGCCTAGATACTGGTTTGCCATTGCCACCGGTCCATATTTTCGTCCTTCCCCGGCCGCCACTGCGTTCTACATCGCCTCTCCATCACCACAACTGATCGCCGTAAAATACCCTAATTCGTCGTTCTTTTTCCAGCATCTTCCTTATTTGATCTTAGTGTTTTGTACATACTAATTCTTCATGTTTTGGAATTAAACTAGGGTTCCCTATTGTGTTGGATTATGTAAATTCCGCAGGCAATGTTGATTTAAATTAGGGTTGACATAATATGTTCCAGTGCTGTAATGAATCTATTTTGAGATTTTAACTTATCTATACTGCTGTATGTGTGATCAATTGTATCCAACTGCCATGTAATGCACTTTATATGTTGGAGGTGTTCTTATACATCTTCTATCGATATCTCCTGTATTTGCCGATAGAAAAAATTGTTATGTTCTATCGGCAGCTCATGTGTTTACCGATAGAAAAGATTGTTATGTGTGAAATAATAATGCTGGCCCATGAATATTAGTACAGCAAATTATGGAGAATATTGACTTAAACTAAGATTATGTGATGCCAGTGAATGGCGGCTTATCAACAATATTCCATAACATAGAGAACATTGTTATGTTCTATCGGTATCTCATATTTTTGCCGATAGAGAACATTGTTATGGTCTATCGGTATCTCATGGGTTTACCAATAGAAAACATTGCTGAACACTTCAGCAATTAATTTTTGTATGTCTTTTAGTACTATTTTCTTCGGACATCCCTTTAGCAGCCCTAATTAGTCTCCAATCCTGAACTGAGTTATGGAACTCCAAGAAGAATTAATTGCCATATGTTGCCTGCTTTCTATATGAAAATGTGTAGATGAAAATGCTCAGAAATAGAATCTTATCTTCTATTGGTAGTTTCTGTGTTTACCGATAGAAAAAATATTTAAAATAGGTCCTATTGCTTTGTAAAATGATTTGGTTTTTGTTTCCATTAAATTTTTGATGGTTTGTTGATGGTTTTGTAGGGAAAGACATGTCGTCGTCTTCATCGGATGGTACTAGTGTTTCGACTAGGGCCAATCCCAACGTAACTGAAGATGCAGCTGGTTCATCCCAGCGCAAGAGGGTGGGGCGAGGCGCGACGACGTTGGGCCGTTTGGCCAAACGCACGGATCTTTCTTGTGAGTTCAACCAATTTGGGAGGCCGATCGGAAAGAATGCTGGGAAGTACGCGGCCTACGTTGGGCTGTTGGTAAAAGAAAGGGTGAAGATCACCATCCAGAGCTGGAAGGACGTGACGGCGGACGAGAGGGATAGGTTGTGGGCGGACGTGAAGGTTAAATTAACTGAAATCACTGAACTCTTTCGTAATCACGTTCTCTTGGCTTATACTTGTTGGATCTAGGTAGATCTTAGTATCTAGATTTTGATGATTAATGATATTTTGGATAAATCCATGATGATTAAAGTTAATCTGAAGATATCAGATTTGATGATTAAATGACAATTTATATAAATCCTGATTTAGCACAAGTAAATTGAATTGATTATCGGTAAACCCTGAATTGGATGTTTTCCTCGATTGCGGGTTTGATATTGATGCATATGTAGAGGATAAGCTCGGTGGTTGCATCAAGCTTGTGCTAATTGATTGATCAAGATGTTATATGTTAAATCTTGAGGTTGATGACTTCAGTTGTGGATTTGATATCGATGCACATGTTGAGGGAGAGCTCAGGATGATTAGTTATCCATGTCTGTGCAAAAGGTTGATGACTCCGTGTTCTGGATTTGATATCTCTATGTATGATTGAGAGAGAGCTCATGATGTTAGTCATCCATATTGATTGATATCATAACTTGAGTAGTATGGATCGTGTGCGCATTTCTTGTATCATATATGGATCTATATGATTGTGAGATTCATCCATTACTCATTTGTTGTTCAATTGAAATTGGTTTTGTCATTTCACCGAAGAAAGAAATTGTTGAGTGAACTCCTGTGTGGAGTGATTTATCTGGTGGTGATTAATGACGAACTGCAAAAGAGACTAACGTTTGCGCATTGAGTGTATATGTTCTAGTCTCAGTTTGATTGCAGGATAAAAGCGAGCAAGGGTGTGAAGAGGATGAAGTCGATATGAGACATCTCGAGCTTCGCGAGGTCAAGCATAGCGAGGTCGAGCCTTGCGGGGACAAGCGTCGAGCGGTCGAACTTCACGAGGTCGAACTTCACCTAAGGTAAAATCCAAGATTAAGAATTGTTTTCTTAGGATTTTACCGGTCTCGGTGTTTGGAGACAGACCGGGTTGATAGGTTTCTTTTTACTAGTTTGACCGTACTATTAAGAGGGGTCGGAAACTAGTAGCTTGAATCTATCTAGTGCGGAAGTTCAGATGCATTCATATCATTTTGCACTAGTGTCTTGCATTGTTAGTGAGTCTAAGTGTAGTTCATGTGTATTAGATTAAATGTTTTGAAAACTGCACTTAGTCGTGATCGCCAGCTGTTTAAATTGGTTTATTTATGTAGAGCTGGTCGTGGTCGTATTTGCATGTTCTGATCGTATCAGTGTTGATACGTGGTCGTGGTCGTATCGCTTGTTTGGCGGCTTTCTGTTTAGGGTTTGGGCGTGGTCGTAGGAGTTCGGACTGGTCGTACCAGTCTTCGACTCGCTTGCGTACGCTCGACCAAACCCTATCGACCACCTGTTTTCGATCGGATGTCAAGACCTATGTGGTCGTGGTCGTTGCTAAGTGACACAAATCACATCCGTGAGAAAACGGCAAATCCGTATGTGCAAATACTTTAAAATTGCATTTGAGATGATTTTGGCTTGAACATTTTGACAGCAGGAAAGTTTCTGAGTTTTCTAGACGTTTCTAGACCTTTCTAGGTCTTGCTCCTGTTGACAAAATTGTAGAGCTCTGAGTTATCTTTCCAACAAGCCAAAAATCACCTCAATCGGATCTCTGGATCAAAAGTTATGCTTGTTTTACTGTCAGTCAGTGTGCACTGGCCGGACAAATGCATCCGTCCGGAGCTATTTGTCCGAAGTGGCCGGACAGTGTCTGAAGTGACCGGACATTGTCCGGCCAGTACAAATTTTTTGAGCCGAAAAATGAAACGGACAAATGCATCCGTCCGGAGCTATTTTTCCGAAGTGGCCGGACAGTGTCTGAAATGACCGGACAATGTCCGGCCTGTACAAGTCTTTTTGAGCCGAGAGTTAACAGAGACATATCCATTTGTCCGGACGTTTTGTCCGGACAAATGGTATCCGTCCGGCCTTCACAAATTTCGCCCAACGGTCACTGACACGTTTGCAACGGCTGAAATTTTTGTACTGGCCGGACAGTGTCTGAAGTGACCGGACAATGTCCGGCCTGTACAACTTTTGGCCCGATTTCTTGCAAACGGCTAGTTTTTCGTTGAGGCTATAAATACTTCGTGTTTGGCTTCATTTTTGGGTGCTCAAAGAGTTCATTCTTCAGCTGAAAACCTAGCCAATTGATTTACATTTGAGTTATTGCATTTAGAGGCTAGAATTGAGCCCAAATCTTGAGTAGATTTGAGAGAGAGCTTGAGGGAGATTGTGTGAGTGTTTAGTGCACTTCATCTCCATTAGATTGCTAGTGCTAGAGTGTTGAGCATCTCATTTGCATCATTGAGCTTCTAGCACTTGGTTGATTCAAGAGAAAGCGCATCCGGCTTGTTACTCTTGGCGATCGCCTTCGCCTAGACGGTGCCGGAGGAGAGCCGAGATCTCTCCAATTGAAGTTTGTCGGAGAGGCCGGCAAAAGATTGTGAAAGGTGTGGTGCTCGCCTATCCGGTGTGGAGAAGAGCAACCCTAGTGAGATATCCTTCGTGGATATAGAAGCGAGGCTCCGAGAGAGCGCTTCAACGAGGAGTAGGGGAGACCGGGCGAGTCTCCGAGACCTCGGTAAAAATATTGTGTCAATTGCATAATTCTTATTTGCTTTATATTCATCTTGACACAATTGCTTATATCACTATTGTTGCATGTATTGTTAAATATCTCATATGGTTGAATGCAACTAGTTGATTGAATTGTTTTAAGCCTCATTGTATAATTTAGGTCTCTCAATTATTCTTTAAAATTGCTTAATTGAAAAGAAATTTTAAAAGCCTCCTAATCACCCCCCCTCTAGTCGGCATCCTTGATCCTACAATACTAAAGTTTAACTAACTCATGATTAATTGTATGTATTGTTTGAAAACAGGCTTAGTGGAACATTCTCGACGATAAACCTAGGACGGCCTGCTTGAAGGACATGAACGGAACATGGAAAACCTTTAAGAGCTGGCTCATTAGTAACTTCCTCGCTGCGGGGAAATCTCCTTGCGAGAAGTATCCCTTCATATCGGAGGAGGTATGGGAGGAATTCACCAAGCAGAAGGGGACCAAGGAGTTCAAGGCCCTTAGCGAGAAGAATAAGGCGATCCAGAAGAGGAACGACCACCCGCATCGGCTCGGATCCCGGGGCTATGCGGGGAAGGAGGAGCAGTGGAAGAAGGAAGACGAGCAAAATTTTGTCATCGACTCCCCTGAGTTGCCGCTCTCCGAGATCCGGGATGCGAGGTGCAAGCGATGGTGGAGGGGGAGAGGGTCCGTGTCGTCCATGGGGTATGTGCAGTTCGCAAACCCTGGGGACACCGACGTTGTGAGGCGAATGGTAAGTTGGCTAACCTCGTAAATTGTGTGCACACAAGTGTATATATGTATTTGTATCACAAGGTACCTTTAAATGTAACAAATCTCTTTTGAGAAGGAGGCAATGGAGGGATTGTTTACCCCGCAGAGGGAGAACTACATCCTCACCCAGGCTCTAGGAAATAAGGTGCATCCCGGGCGGACACGGACCGTGGGAGCCATTGTGTCGTGGAAGGCCAGTTTCGCATATCCGGCTCCACCGAGGAAGAAGGCCCGCTCCTGGAAGGAAAAGGAAGCGGAGCTCTCCGATAAGATACGGGCTGAGGTACGAGCGGAGATACAGGCTGAGGTGCAGTCTGAGGTGCAGTCTGAGGTCGCACAAATGAGGGAAGAGTTTGCACAGTTGAGAGAAGCATTGCTGGTCAAGAGTGCAGATGCGGATCCCCAGGACGACGGTGCCCCGCGGGGTCGGATAAGTAGTTGCTCTTCGAAGGTCCTCGCGGATCTAGTGGATCTACTTGAGGTATTGCAAGCCTCCATCTGTGCACTTAAGTTGATGCCACTCCCATTCTGTTAGAGTTGTTTCGCTAACCTGTTTTAATTGTTACAAATTTGCAGAAGCCGGAGAGCTGCATCCTACTGACTCACCTAGGCGACGGGCAGGAAGTGGTTGCACACGGCTTCGTATATCCGTCTGGGGAGGATGTCCGGATCCACTGCGTATCTCTGCGATTGGGGTTCGCAAAGGTACAGGTGGACATGGCCATGCCGGGCTACAGCGATTCTCCATTGCCAGTCCCAACAGAGGAAATGCAGACACTTGCTGAGGTAGTGGGCTCCTACGTACAGTGGCCCAAGAAGTGTGTTCTAATACAACAGGTAAATCCTACACATTTTAGATTACATCCTACTTAGTACACTCAGCTTGCAAAATCTAATATACGTGCTCATTAATTGAAGTGGCCTGCCGACGTGCTACCAGAGGACTACGCCCCCAGCTCGGGGCATGAGGCCGGATCTCGTGTGAACCTGAACACAGCAAAGACGGCCTCGACCCCACCAAGCGCATCCACGCCTTCACCTCGGAAGAAAGCTGCCATCACCTCGCCCTTGCCTTCGAAGGTACGCGCTCAGTCCCCGGCAAAAGACAAGGGCAAAAGCAAGGGCAAAGGGCGAAAGGGACAGCCGAAGAGATTCAGGAATGGGTTCCCACTCGTGTCGGAGGCAGCTTTGCTCAAATTGGATTGATCAATCAGAGACCTCCACGAGTGGTACCTACACCGAGCTCGGTGCAATCTGAACTTTTTAGTTCCCTATAGGCCTGGGCAGTTCCACCGTGAGCCCGGGAGTATATTCGTGGCACACAAGGATCTGTTTGACCTCTACAACTGGCGGGAGCTCGATATGTCCATCATACGGACTGGAGTCCTGTGAGTTTGCTGATCCTATGTATTGCTGTTTTCTAACTCTGTTTGCTAACTCTGCATTGTTGTAGTTCATTTGAAATATAGTAACTTTCTGTGCAATACGAATGTCGTCCTTTGCATGCAGGTGCATGTATAGGCTAGCATCGGAGGCTGCGTGTGACAAGGTGGGTTTCCTCGACCCAGAGAAAATAAGCCTCACGATGCTAGAGCACGACGCCGCGCACGCTGAGCACTATATATCCAAGGCGCTGATGGCGCAGTTAGACAGGGAGTTCATTCTGGTGCCATACCACCAAAGGTTAGTGCATCTCGTAGTAATTTAACTCAATCTTGTATGCTATACCTCATATATACTTTGAACTAGCAGTCCTCTTTTATGTACAATGTAGGGGCCACTGGATCCTCAGCGTGATCTGTCTATCGAGGAACGACGTGTACTACCTCGATTCGATGCGTGACAGATTATCGAACGAATATGTGGTCAAGGGGAATATGGAGGCGTAAGTAACATATATGTTTAATTTAAATTTTGACCTCACTAGCTAATGATAATACATTAACCAAAAATGCTAACTGAAATGCAGGGCTTTTGAGAAATATGTGTCCGCTGGAGGGAGGCATTCCGCACCGTAGCGCTCCCTACTAGCTTGGAAAGAATATGAGGTACTCACGAGACTTTTTGTTTATGCTTAATTAGTTTATGGAAATAATAGCTAACATGTCTTCGCATATGCAATTATCTCAGTGCCATCAGCAGCCGCAATCATGGGAATGCGGGTTTTATGTGCTGCGCTACATGTACGACCTAGTGCAGACAAACTTTGCCCAATTCTCCCAAGTAAGCATCGATAGCTAACTCAAATTTGAAAATTGGGTGTCACGTTCAAAATTAGGAAGTTAGTTACAGTATTCACACATGCTTGCAGATCGCCATGTCCAAAGACCAATATAAAAATGCAAAGATTAGAGATCTCCGACAAATCTGGGCTCAATATGTTATGGAGGAAGTTGCGCCTAACCAACCGCCATGACAAGCTTTTTGCTCACTTGTTGTCAATTTTCTCTTTTTCGTGTACTCTGTGCATAGACTGTTTATATATATATGAATAAATGTCCATATTGGATTGCAATTTGTATTTGTCCATATATATGTGAATAACTGTCTAATGTGTCAATCTGTTCAATGTATATGTGAATTTACCCTTCTTTGCATCTGTACTGTATTATGTATCCAATCTATACTGTATTACATCTATACTGTATATGTGAATATACTGTATTGTGAATGTAAAGAATGTACTGTATATGTGAATGTACTGTATTGCATCTATACTGTATTTCTATTGGTAAATTCATTCACAACCGAGAGAGTACTATCATTTTTTCTATCGGTAAACTCATTCACAACCGAGAGAGTACTATGGTTTTTTCTATGGTACACTCATAATTAACCGTTAGAAGACTGTAATTTTTCCTGCCGGTAAACTCATACATAATCGAGAAAGTACTATCCTTTTTTCTATCGGTAAACTCATTCACAACCGAGAGAGTACTAAGGTTTTTTCTATCGGTACACTCGTAATTAACCATTAGAATAGTGTAACTTTTTCTGTCGGTAAACTTATACACAACCGAGAGAGTACTATCCTTTTTTCTATCGGTAAACTCTTTCACAACCGAGAGAGTACTAAGATTTTTTCTATCGGTACACTAGTAATTAACCGTTAGAAGAGTGTGACTTTTGCTGCCGGTAAACTCATTCACAACCGAGAGAGTACTATCATTTTTCTATCGGTAAACTCTTTCACAACCGTCAGACTAGAACGGTTTTTCTACCAGTTGTCGCCTAAAATGCCTTTAGAATAGTGTTAGAATAGTGCAGTTCTTCTATCGGTTATTTACCGATAGAAATTGACCTGTCTTGTTCTATCGTGTCTATCTCTAACGGTACAAAAATCGATAGTAGAAGGGTATTTTTTACCGATAGAAGAAAGTTTTTCTGTATTAGTGAACAAATTACTTATTAGAAAATTATTTTCTATTTTGAAATTTTTTTTATTTGTCAAACCGTAAAACCCACCCCTCTGATGGATATCCATTGATTAATTAGCCCGCCCCATCTAGACCTCTACTCCAACTCTAGCTTCTACCGCAGAAAAATTAGAATCATGTTACTCCAAATCTAAATACACTTTTGAAAGTGTTTGCACAAGACGTCGATTTCTTCACTTTAAGGTTTCAAAATAACATTTATAACCTATGAATAAAATATGGTATTAACTGTAATTGATGGCATAGCTAATTATTTTCAACTTTATTGGCATGTTATAAATTTGAAAATTGGAGTTAGTAAAGCACATCAAGTTTTGCTCCAACTTTCTTTGTAAAGTAATTCTAACTCCACTTTAGCTTTGGAAAAGCCACCAACTGGAGCATCCTTATTTGACCAGGTTACTCCAACTCTAACCTAGAAGCTATAACCCGGAGTCCGACCAAACAGGATCTTAGTTGAGCTCAATTCAAATAAGCTTTGAGCCAAGCTTAAGTTGAATCAAGATTAAGTTGAGTTAAGCTTGAGCTCATTTGAGTTTAAACTCTATTCTCGTGAGTTTTAAACCATTATTAAGTCCATTCGAATCGAATTTAAGGTTGATTTCGAACTTGAATAGTAGTTTCAATAAGCTCAAATCGTACATCATTCTTTGAATTTTGAATTATTGTTGAACTTGTTTAAACTAAACTCAAAAATATTTGAGTTTTGAGCGAGCCAAATTTGAGCTTGACTTTGAGGTTTGCTGAGCTTGATTCAGCTCGAATGGGGCTGAGAGAGCTTACCGAGTTGACGCGATGGCTAGAAGATCGGACGGTGTACGTTGTCCTAGAAAATCAACCAAGTCAATAGATTCCGTTGGATATGGCTTTTGTGCCTTCTTGACCGTAGGATTGAAACATGGGCGTCGGGAGCCCCACAAAACAACAGCCTCCGACTAAGGTGGCTCGGCACCGCCATCAACCAGCGGCCTCGCGACGGCGACGGTGGCAAGGTGTAGTTGCAGTACGGATGTTGGGGGAAGCATTTCAGAACTGGTAACTGCAGAAACTAATGTTGGTACCGTACCAGCATGCTGGAAAATCAGACAATTCACTCATCTATTCCAAGTTCTTCTGGTTCTAGCATAGATTTGCAGGTCATTCATGACAATTTTTACCAATTCGGGAACATATGCAAGAATTAGTCCTGATCTGAACTCTGCTTAACTCTCACTTGCTCATCAGTGCTAGATAATTTATTACGACCACATGCTGGATTTGCCTATTTCTTAAATGATGCTGTGATCAAAAGCTGCTTCACTAACGCCCAGAGGTACATGGATTAGCATAAAAGTAGTGTGTCATTGTGCGGATGAATTCCATAGTTAAGGGGCTGTCATGTTTGCTGTATCCTTGGGAAATTCTTATTTACTGTTTGTTTCAGAGTATGTGCATGATCATTTGAGCACATGCAATGCTCAATTATTGTCTGGAGCATTGTTCTATGCTGTACACTCTCTAATTACTTGCTACTATAAATAATGATTTAACTTGATTCCATGGGATATCCGGTATGAGGCTGTCTCCAACCCTAACTCCTTCCTGACAGGCTCTCCAGGAGAATATTCTCAGCCAGGTCAGCGAAGAGTCTCTACCAACAATTTCTTCCTCTTCAATGCATAGACTCTTCAAGAGGTTCTTCGCGAGCCTACTCCTCCAAGAGCCTCCCTCTCCAATGCAAAGGCTCTTGGAGAGACTCTTGGGTGGACTCCACGTATTAAATATATAATTTCAGTTTTACCATCATATTAATAATTACATAATTATATAAATAAATTAAAAATTGTACGACAATATTTCCAACATTTAAAAATTTAATTTGCGGATAAAAAATTCGGCATAACGAAAATAAATATTTTTGTTAAGTTCGTCACAACGAAAATAAATATTTTTATTTAATTCGGCAGTTGAACATAACATTAAACGTAAGACATTTCATACATGCATCGGTTTTGAAACTTGAAATTTAACATCGACGTGCAAATTAAAAATACTAGAAAAGTGACATATAACTACTAATTTCTGTGGACACCTCCAAAATGCTCCCAAATATGTTCAATCAAATCTATTTTGAGCGTTGCATGTATCGGTTGAGCCCAAATGTTGGTATTTCTCTGGTCACATCAAGGAAAGCAACTGTACCACCATGTTGGATATTAGGCGGTGTTACGTTTGAAATCCTTTGGCTGTCTTCGAAATCGAAGAGTGGCCCGTCAAAATCTTGCTCATCCTCAACAATCATATTATGTAGTATGACACATGTCCTGATGATTTTCACGAGAGTTGAGCGTTGCCAAAAGCAGGCGGGGCCATGCAGGATGGCAAAGTGGGATTGTAGAACTCCAAATGCTCACTCCACATCCTTCCTCGATCCTTCTTGATGCTGCGCAAACAGTCTGTGCTTATTTGTCTGCGCAAGGGTACCGTCTTCACGAAGGCAGCCCACTCTGGATATATACCATCTGTTAGATAGTATCCCATGTTGTACTCGTGCCCATTGACGAAGTACTGCACTTGAGGAGCTCGTCCCTGCAAAGTATCGGTGAACAAGGGGGATTGGTTCAACACATTTATGTCATTATTGGAGCTGGCAACACCGAAGAAGGCATGCCATATCCAAAGGTCCTGAGAGGCAACCGTTTCGAGTATAATAGTCAGGACTCCGTAGTCGCCGTGAGTAAATTTTCCTTTCCATGCTACTGGGCAATTTCTCCATTCCCAGTGCATGCAGACTATGCTTTCGAGCATGTCCGGAACCCGCGCGCCTCTCCTTGTTGCAATAGGCGCTGCATGTCTTCGACGGTCGAGCGTCGAAGATATTCCTGGCCAAAGTTGTCGATCACTCCATCGACAAATTTCTTCAAGCATTGGATTACTGTGGATTCGCCAATCCGTACGTACTCGTCGACAGCATCGGCAGGAGAACCGTACTCAACAAACGAATGGCCGCTGTGCACTTCTGTAATGGAGACAACCCTCGGCGGTTAACGACACCTACTCTCTCGGTGAAAAAGGTGGACCACTCACCAAGAGATCCGACAATACGAAGAAAGAGGGGTCGGCTCATCCGGAACCTCCGACGAAACAGGTGGTTGGGGTACACTGGATCTTCGCAGAAGTAGTCCGCCATGAGGCGGATATGGCCGGTTTCGCGGTCCCTGTCGATGTATCGTCTGCCACCGCGCCGATGACAGCGTGAGGTAGAAGTCTGCAGCCTTGCTTGTATACCGGCAAGCACACGCTCTTCTAACTCCACCATCGTAGGATTTGGGTTGACGAATCCCGCAAGGACACTCCGTTAGGTATTTACGGACTCTTCATCTTCACTGTATGAGCTTGAACAAGAGCTGGACGACATATTTGAGGGAGAGGGATTTCGGAATGAGAGGGATTTGGCAGTGAGGAGTATTGGTGGGATGAGAAATATGTGCACGGTCGATTCGATTTATATAGGCCAGGTCGAATATCCTAACGGTTATTTTTCAAACTCCAACAGCTATTTTCCAAAAAGATGAGTGCAACGGCTATTTTTCAAACTCCAACGGCTATTTTCCAAAAAGATGAGTGCAACGGCTATCTTTCGAACACATGAGTCGAACGGCTACTTTCAAAACAGATGAGTCCAACGGCTACTTTTCAAATACATGAGTCAAACGGCTATTTTTCAAACATATGAGTCCAACGGATATTTTCCAAACATATTTCAATTGTAGAAAAGAAGGATACATAGGTGTACAACGACACATCGAAAATAAAATACTACACTACTCAGCCTAGTCTATGTTGGCCTCCCGGATCAAATTTTTTACAAACTTCAACGCTTCCGCATGAAGTTAGATTTGTCCGTGGTGACCAGTTTTGTTAAAGACCTTGCAAGGACTAGCTTCTGGTTGAGCTGGTCGTGTTTGCTCAGAGTGGAGGCCGCACGGTCTGTCGCCTCGACGCGCTCAGTGTTAGTCTTGACGAAGGCTTGCAGGTCTTCTTGCACGGACGTGTTGCCCAAGGGAGATTTTTGTTTGCCATTCCCCTTGCGCTTCTCCTTGGCGGTGTCGCGACCTTCTGGGCGCGTCTCCTCCACGAGATGCTCATCTGGATTGGACGAGGACGATGTGTGCGTACCGTCCTCGCTCAGCCATGCTCTTTTGCCGGTGTCGACATATGTTCGGTTCCATTTATGTTGATCCCGAACATTCGTCCACCAGTGGTCCAGAGTGAATGCTTGCCCCATCTCGCTCCTGTACAGCTCACGCGCTTGTGCCATTAGTTGGTCGTATGAACGACCACTAGCATACACTTCCTTTAGCCTGCACCAACAACCATTAAACTGAACAACTTTTTTGTTAGTCCGGAGCCAGTGGTCTTTACAATGCTTGACCTCCCTTCTACGATTTCGTGGGCTGCTCACATAGTACGCTGCAGCCACACTCGCCCAGTACGTGTCGAACTTTTTGCTGTTCCTGTCGACTGGGTCCAGCGAGTTGTTCAACCACGCACTTATCTACACAACTGAATTATAAATGGTGTCATATAACTTTCAAATAAAATCCAGCAAAATGTCAAAATAATTCCTTCCACAATATCTGAATGTCAAAACGGAATACTCACAAGTCGAACATCGTCGGCCGGTTGCCAAAGCAACCGCCTGCGCCCAGCAGGACTCGGGAGACCATGTTCGTCGTCGTCGTCCGCTCCGAGCTCCAGCGTAGATTGTGGCGTACCCACATCTGGGGGGGATGGGGATCTGAGATTTTGTCCGAGGCCTGCCGGTGGCGAGGGATGACCATATGAAGCTAGGGCATCGACAAAATGATAGTTCAGCTCATACAGTGTATATGGATGGCCTTGTGGAAATGAGTGCGGCGGTGCATATGTGGCGGAATATGGATATGGAGGAGCATGTGCATACTGCAAGCTGGGGGGGGGGGAGGGTAGAGGGGATATTCGGACGGATAAGATGGTTGTGGAAAATGAAGATTAGCGGATGGATATGGTGGAGGATTTGAATTACCTGGTATTTCCGGATTTTCTCCAGTTGAATTAGGAGAATTAAGCCAGTTAACAAAACCCTCAGAAGGATTAGTATCCATATCAAAGCTTAAAACTAATTTTAGTGCACAAAGTGTGTGAAAAGTATTGTGTAAAATATTGTAAGATGTGTGAAATGGGTGTGGTGAAGTGAACATATGAAGCCTCTATTTATAGACAGACTTCTGTGAATTTTTGGGAATTTTTAGATTTTTTCTGAATTTTCTAGGATTCTTTTGGGAATTTTGGGTAATTTTTTAATGGAAAAAAAATTAAATAATGCGTAACAGCTAATTTTCCAACGGCTAAAACTCTAACAACCGAAAATACCACCACTGACAGGTGGGACCATCCACAAACCATTCGTTGGATCAATTAAAAACCTTAAAAAAATACAATCCGACCGTTGCGAGCTCCAACAGCTACTTATAGTCGGGCCCGACAAAAATGAGGACCCATATGTCATCCAGTGTATGAGTGTGCATGCGGTAAGGCGGGGAGGCCGAGATTTCGCTCACGCGGTACTGTGGCGGGCCCCACAAACCACGTGAGATCACTGTGTCACACGAGATCACTGTGTCACGCGATTACAATCGCCTCCAACGCCCGCGTTCGACCGGCGCGCGCTTGGTGGGGCCCCCCACTACACAAATGCGCCACGACCGCCTGGTCGCGCTCCTCGTCACTATTCCACGTGTCGCTTGCGCATGATCGACCGCGACTTCGACCAGCGCACGCCCAGTCGTGGTCGCGCGTTGCGGCCAGCCTGATGTAGCATTAGTAACTTAGTCAGTGCTACTTGCCTTTTAAGTTTCCCTTATTTTTCCCTTGTATTGCCACAAGTCATAATCACAAGAATGCCATACTTATTTTTGTTTTGTCGGCAGTCTTCATTTGCAAATTGTGTCAGTTGGTATAGAGCCGGGTTCGGGTCACTGTGGTAACCAATCATCGCAGTTTAGACTAAGAATAGTAATATCAGATTGAGTATTATGTTAAAAAGTTGTATAAATTAGTGATTATATAAGATTGAATAAATACAATTTTTTTGATAAAAATTGCAAAAAATATAAAAAAATCAAGAATGGACGGAATTCCCAGCCTCCCAGCCAACTATGGACCAGAAAAAAAGAGAAGCTAAACACCGTTACAGAGGTCTAAGATCAACTCTGTTTGAGAGATGCAAATTAATTTTGGATTTAAGGTTGGTTGGTGGGTTGAGATCAGTTTTAGGTTAATGAGGGATACAGTTTTAAGTCATCAGATTCTAGTATTGTAGCAGAATGGTGCATTTGTTCCATGCAGTTACAAGCAGATTGTTGTTACAAAGCTCATGTGATTCTACTACTTATTTGTTCATACACTTCAAGTTGGGCAAGACATATTGAAAATTTTCTTGGTAGGCGAATAGCAGTAATGCAATTCTAATCAATCTAGGACTATGTGAATTGCTAATGTCCTACACAAATTTGGTGGTACAAATCAAGTGTTTGGTATGGCATGTATCTGAATATGTTATGTGCATTTTATTTTTGTTGAAGAACATTATGTGTATGTTGAAAATTGCAGTCTTATTGGCAGGTTCCTTTGTGAAGCCGCGCACATGCCCCACTGCTTGTCTATTATCACTCTATGTATCTATCTATGTTTATTTGTTGATGACATATGAGTTTTTGTGATCTGTATCGAATACATTGACTGATTGGTTCACATCTACTCTATCCAATCTAAAAAGAATGTCGTTCTTTTACTGCACATAGTCAAATTTTTCTAATTTTGATTATGAATATATTTATAAATATTTAAATTGACCATATGAAAATTATACAAACATATTTATCTAAAAAATAATTTTATAATATTATAGTTTTTATTTAAAATATTTTAATAAAAAAATCAAAATTATATTTTAGATACTGTGTACAGTTAAAAACGATATTCCTTTTAGATTAGAGGGAGTAAAAAAAAGAGTTTTTTAGCCTACTTAAGCGATCTAATCAATTACTTGAGAATATGTTGTTCTGTTGGTGTGCCTCTTCCCAAACACACAATAATATACTTATGAGTAGCCGTCCCAGAGGGTCCTTCGTCTGAATCCTCCACTAGCATTGGACCAGAGAATCAAAATTTTAAGGCTGAGTCTAATGCATCGAGTCTTGGACAGACTCTTCAGAGAAATATTTTGTGTCACACATGCGACACGCAACACAAAACACCAATTACTCCAATATAAAAACTCCTGAGAGACTCCTGGCATGAGCCCACGTGCGAAGCGTCTTTTTAAGAGCCAAACACTCCAATGCATTGCCGCTTGAGTGGCGTTTTATGTGGGGCCCACGTATAAATTATTTATATGATAATTTTTGTATTATATGATTATTAATAGTTAAAAAATTATCAAAATTAAATTCGGATAATTTGAATATAACAAAAACAAATTAAAAAATTGTGAGGGAATGGTTCCACCCGTTCCGCGCGCCCTGACACCGTAACTACTCAGGATATAGTTGCTGTCACATTTGTGAATCTCAGTTCCTGTTTACAGTATAATAGTAGTGGCAGCACAAGAAATTGCAACAATTATTACTTATGGATATAATATCATAATTACATTAGAGGGGCTGACAGGTTTAAAATAAAAAATTAATTTGCTTTTTTTTTAGAGATACAAGTGTTGTCTAGGGTCCTTCACAGGTTATACTTCACTTGTCACATGACCCCAAGATATCTTGGTCTTCTGAAACTTTCATTAATTCTCTTTTGCTGATGAGACAATCAGCGAGAGCAAGTACAGAGTACTCAGTAAGTTACAATATAATAATTGCATATTCATATACATGTAGAGTTGACAAGTGAAGTAGATATATAGGTTAAAAGATGCCAAATATACATATATGAATCGACAAAACCATTTAATACGTTTTGAGAATGAGTCTTTGTGTAGATAGTTTCATGAGGGGATTGTTCAAAATTTTGATGATTGGACAATGATTTAACACATCATGATTATTCGAAACTTCACAATACTATTTGTGCCGCACAACATGATTTGAACTCACTGGTTGTGGCATGCCCCAAGAACTCAGGGGCACGGTGATCCGGGAGGATCTTCAGGTCTTGTCGCATACGGTTTCGTGACCTTAACCGTGTTCGGAAAGATTTCGCGACCATGAAAAGGAATATGTCCTCTGGTAGAAATTGTAATCCTATCCGAATATATATAACTAAGCTTATCTGTTTAGGGTTAGTTAGTTATATGAATCTAATACATTTAAGTTACTGAGTCTGATATGTACTCATACAATTGGACTATAAATACCTTATAATAGGTCTAGTTTAGATCATCGAATATTATTACAGCCTTGGATCATATACCCAGCTCATAGTTCCTTTGTCGTAGGCAAGTATGTCTAACGTTCGACGTATAAAGCCCTCTTTGAAATAAAGAGTTGTGCAGTTAACTTGAGCTGTATTTTCGATCAACTTTTGGGTTTCGGTATTTCCGAGTAAGATCCCGTTATTCCGCATATTAGAATCTGGGCGAGCCTAGTGCGAAAACCAAGGCTAGGTCTCAAACGGATCAAGTTGGTATCAGAGCAACTTTCATATCCTGTGGATGGTGAAGACTTGCCAAGGTTACAAAACTTCCGGTGAAACTTCAGGCGATCAATTGACGGTTCCTACAGCTACGTCTCCGACAATGTCTGACGATACCTCCGTTCAAGTTAACCTAGCCGAACAAGTGGCTAAACTCTCCACCGACATGGAAACCGTGCTTGCTTGGATTAAGCAGCAGGCCATGATTATACCTCCTGAAGCAGGGAAGGTTATGGGTGTGAAGACTAGTGAAGACTTGCACAGGGCAGACGAAGATGAAGACGAAGGTGACCACAAGACCGATGACCTTGCCAACACCTCCTTAGTTGTCGGATCTTTTAAGGTCGACGCTAAGATTCATATACCCATATATGATGGGGTGATCGATGCTGAGAAACTGGATTCTTGGATCAACCAGCTTGAGACCTACTTTGACCTGAAAGGGTATAGCGCCCAAAAGGTGAAGTTCGCACCTTTGAAGATGAAGGACCACGCCGAGACTTAGTGGAAGGCCCCTTGTCTCCAGTGGTGAAGTTGACGACCTTGCATGGGGTCAATTCAAACGACTTCTGCGACAAGAATTCTATCTGGTAGGTTATCTTGAGGAGAGATGGGAACGTTGGCACAGATTGTACCAACGACGCGACCAGACCGTCCAAGACTATACTACGGAGTTCCGGAGATAAGCAATGGTCATCGGCATATCGCTATCCGATCCTCAAGTATTTCAAAAATACACATATGGACTTCAGAAATCAATCAGTACTGAGCTAAGTCTGTTCGGCGTCCAAGACATCGCGACCGCGAACACAACTGCTATGGCGATCGAGAAGAAGAACAAATCCCGTAGCGACAAAGGCACGAAGGACAGTGCGACCTCGACAAAAAGAAAACCGAGTCCGAAGAAGAACACTTCGAAGCCGGGCACAGGTACTTTTTGCGACCATTGTCAAGTCGCGGGACATACCAAGGACAAATGCTACAAGCTTCATCCTGAACTTCGAGCAAAGAAAAACGGACCAGGGAAAAGAATAGCCACGGCTATTGCGACTTCACCTGACGAAGAAGTTGTCCGAGTGAATTCGGTTGCTGAGACGGACACAACTTTGTCTTTGATGGCAATGTCGAAGGAGAAGGGTTCGGATCCACCGAACGACCATCACCCAACGGAGAACTTGTTCACCATCAACATCCAGGTGAAGCACGAAGTGGTCGCAGCGATATTCGATCCCAAAAGTCATAAGAATCTGGTCTCCGCTGGACTGGTTCAGCGACTTAGTTTGAAGACAACCACACACCCACGACCATATCCGCTGGGTTGGTTTACATCCGACATGAACCAACAGATTACGAGTCAGTGTGTGTCGACGATTCGGACTCGGGATCCTTAGACGATCTTATGAAGAATTTGTGAGTTGTGAGGCCTTTCAAAGTGTTCCTCCGGAAAGGGATGATGAGCAATGTCAGTTGGGGCACAGAGAGATTTATACAGGTTCGGGCCCTCGATGGTGGGAGTAATAGCCCTACGTCCTGTTGTGATTTCACTATGTATGGAAAATGTTTACAAGGTTGAAGAAAAGATCATCACAGGGGAAGATCTTTTCTGTGTTGTTGTCTAAAAACGACTAAACTAACTTATGAAAGCTTGTGATCTGTCATCATCTCTTGCCTTGTACATTTGCCCACCCTTTTATACTGGTCAAAAGGGTGCCAATGCACAATGGTTTGGAACGGTTGTAGAAGTGCAGTTTTGGTAACCGCACTTAATTCCCACACAGGCCTAACACGTGCAATTAAGGGATAACTGCACTTGTTAACCTCTTGGCAGTTGTCTTCATACGTGGAAGAATCATCACGATCTTAGGGATATGCCTGTTGCAGAGCTAAGCAATCCCGAGTTATTCTGGTCGAGGGTAGTCAATGACCTTCTGACTGCGCATTGTCTGCGGCCTCCTGACCGCGTAACGTCTGCGATCTCATGATCGCGCAAAGCCTGTGACCATAAGTCATTCTTGTGTCCGCGCTTCTCAGGTCGTCTGCGACCATATCAGCGGAGCTTCATACATTCATCTGGTTCGAATCAGTCTTGAATCAGATGTGCATTATTTCGAACTAGCTCGGGTAACAATCCTCGTCAGCTAGCCCCCAAATTTGAAGAAAATGAAGAGACATATTTACTTCAAATTTTAATCTTGCATCAGATAAGTGACCCGATGCTTCAACTTCTACCCTTAGTGGCGCACTACGTGTGGCGGTTTATTCCCCGAGGCGGGTTCCAGGTTGTTTTTGATAGGTAATGATAGTGCTGCTGACTTGTTTTTTAACCAGAGATAAAACTGTAAATATGTTTTAAGAGCTCGAGGCGTTCGCAAATACGAACCGTCACCCCTGGGTGCTATAAATACCGAAGCTCCTTAATCCTAAAACTTCACAAGTTTTTTTTTCTTGGCTAAGTCTTTTCTAGAGCTATCTCCTTTTTTCTTCTGTTTTCATCTCAATGGCAGATCAGGACTCCAAGAAGATCATTGAGATTGAAAGTGATGAGGAATCACTGGAACTTGACTTGGACCAGAAGGTATGTACCTTCAAAAGATCTAGTTCCAGTTTTTGTCTCGGTCATTCTCAAAGTAGTGTACTTTGGAATTTTTCAGTTTAACGAGGAACAAATCCCCCCGAAGAAAAAAGCAAAAGTTAACGAAGGATCCTCCAGTGGTGTTGCAGCTGTAGGTGCAAAGGTTAGGGATGCATCATTGCTCTCTCTTCCTTTGACCCCTATAGTTCTTCCTGTACATGCTACTCCACAGGTTGGAACATCATTTTTGGCTTTGGGGATCCATGATAATCCCGGAGGGACCCCTACATTATCACGAGCGGACAATGCAGCTGCTCTTGATCAGACTTCACAGGATGGTCACCTTTCTGGTGGGAAGGTTGCATTTTCGCGACTAGGTGGTCCTCGACTCTCGTCGGGTGACCTATTTTTTGGAGAAAGTTCTGCATCTCCTCATTCGACTCCAATGCGAGGATTGGTAATTATCTCTATTCTCCCTATGAGTCGTTTCGTCCTCAAAGCTAATACATGTGAATGCAGGAGACAAAAATTTCCCGAGCCTCCAGCGACCAGCCTGCTAACATTCAAGTTCTTGGCAAGGGTGCAGCCTTCAAGCGAACTCTCCAAGAAGAAAAAGAGGTGCTGGAGAAGCATTTTGAGGAGATGTCCTCGGCCATTCTGCATCTGGTAGAATGTCTTGACAACTCTTGCAAAGAGGCACACCAACTTCGCTTGGAGAGAGACCATGCTTGGCAGCAGCGAGAACTCTCTGATACGATCAGGAGTAGTAGTGCTTCTTTGCTTCGGGATGATGTAGATAGGCTTATAATAGTTGCTAGTTCTCTTGGGGCGGTCAGTGTAGATCCTACTGATGCCAATATGTCTTTAGGAGAACTTTGTAAACTTCTCTCGGATCAGGTTGATGCCCTGGTCGCCTGTATCCCTTTTGTATGTAAAGATTGCCAGAAATAAGAATTTCCTTTACGTTGCACACCTTGATTTCTCAAGAAGGATTATGCAAGACTTATAATCCCGAGTTAAAACTCTTCCCAATCTCTGTGCGAAAACATGGTCACAAAAAATGCCTTTGCGACCAAACATACACAGGTAAATCCCTATCCGAAGTATGGCTTCACGACAACTTTTTCGATCAGAAATGCATTGAAGTGCTATACCGTGACCAAAACTAGTATTGCGATCAGAACTGAAACCGTGATCAGAACATAATACCTTGATCGAGTGACAATCGTATATGTTGCGATCACCCACTTGCAGTGATCACAGAATTGCATTGCGATCAACATGCAAATCTCGAGACGATCATAGAACTGCATTGTGATCAACACATAAAAATTATTTCACAAAAGTCATAAGGGACTATTTCCTCAATAATCTTTGTAAAATTTTCATGTCTTTATGTGCACCCTAGCCCCCGAATTCGAAACAAAAAATAATGAAAATATATTTTGTTCCGGATTCACTGTAGGGAGTGCATAACGGGTTTCCAGAGAGAAGGCACCCATTATGGGAAATTAATAAAATATTCGGCGAAGGGTTGTCTTGGGCATATAAAAGGAGAAGGTAGCTTTCTGGGGAAGCTTCACAACCAAAAACCCTCCGTCTGCCTTAGAATCACTCGCCGCACAAAAACCCCCTTTCGCTCCCCTCTCCTTCGTCTTCCCAAAAACACCAACTTTTTCACATCCTCTTCCGAAATGGCATCCTGGAACCGGTCCGTTTACCATGTCGAGGAGAAGTTGATAGCTTTGGAGAAGGAAGAGATTCTCCCCCCATGGCTGTTGATTAACTGGCGGCCAGCGGGGAAAGATGAGGAAACCCCAATAGTTCGTGAAGGCGAACTGGTGATCTTTGAGGAGTATTTGCGCTGTGGGTTCCGATTCCCAGAAAGCGTGTTTCTGAAAGAAATCCTCAACCACTACGGGTTAGAACTCATCAATCTCCACCCAAATGCTATGTTGATCCTCGCGATCTTTCAACATCTCTGTGAAGCATTTGTTGGGGTGTTGCCAAGCGTGGATCTTTTCCGGCGCTTTTACTTCTCGGCATGGTCAAAGAGTACCAATGCCGCCCAGTGCATCTACTTCCGCATAAGGGAGAAGAAAGAGTACCCATCCCTCCCTCTGCGAGACTCAGTGCATGGATGGCACCATAAGTGGTTCTACTGCTCTCCTCCCTCAGAGAGCAGGCTCTGGTTTTCAAACATTCGACCAGAGAAAGATAGCGAGATGGACTCCCTCCCTGTTCTCAGCACGGAGTTGAAGAAACAGGTCAAGGCAATTCTTCACTTAGTCCAGCAGGGACTTACAGCGCGTGATATCATACGCGACTTTGTGAAGAACAGGATGAGTCCTTTACACAAAAGGGCACATCCGGCCTGGGAGGTGGAGGACTCAATGGCGGACAGTACATTGGACTACAATACAAGTGTGTCCTCTTGTTCACAAACGGCACATGCTTACTGACGAAAAATTGTCATGTCAAGTAATTTGGCTTGTATGTGACACAGTCCTTTCTTTGTCCGAGATTGAGAGGCGGACAAACTACCTTCTGCGGCCATACAACGCAGAAGTGGAGGGAGCTAAAGGATCCATTCATCCCCAGAGCTTGATAAATGCCGGCGAGGAACTTAAACAAGAGCGCCGAAAGGTATATTTTTCTCCCAACTAGACTTGGTATGAATTGTCTACTTAGAGATCATGTCACTCCAAGGCATATTACACAGCTGCTGGAAAGGAGAATCGGAACAAAGCGTCCGGGAGACGATGGATCTTCGGGGGAAGTCGCCAAGAAGAAGGCGAAAAGAACCCCCACGAGGCCCAAGGCAAAGGAACTTACTCCCGGAAAATCCAAGAAGATCTTGGGAAGGGCCTCGCACAAGAAACCCACAACTGCGAAGAAAACGGTGGTAAGATATTCCGTACCCCCCGTTTTTCCAAGCATGAGTAGAAATTACTTCTTGGTTGTATAGGGTGAGGGGAGCGAAGTCGAGGAAGACCACGTCCCTCTTATCTGCCGCAAAAGGACTCCTGCTAGTCCTGGGGGGGCGAGTACTCCACTCCTGACGACAGGAGTGGGAATGATCGAACAGGGTCCTGCGACCACTACCGATCTCGTGGTCGCGGACGAAGTCCCAGTGCCTGCGGTTCATGAAGCTCCAGGACCAATGGCTTCATCCTTACCAACAGAAGAAGTTACTCCAGTAAGGACCCTTGCAGTCTTGCTTTTCATCGTTCCTCAGGTGTATTCTCATAGACTTGCATACACACAGGGAGAAAAGGATAATGTCCTATTCAGGAAAAGAAAAACTAGGATAGATGACGACTGTCCTCTTTTTCCTGGGGAATCATCCTCGAAATCCCAACAATGGACAGGGTTTCGAGTAAGGTAAGAATCTCTCTTGTTTGGACAGGGTCATATCGAAGTGATCGACTGAAGACATTCTAACCGGTGATTCACTTGTTTGCTTATGCTAGGCACAAAGATGCAGCGCCAAGCGCCCCAGTGACCTCTACGAGTCTTGCTGCTCCTTCTGCTACGGAGGTCACGGGCGAGCAAAGTCCCATCCCCACGGCCGAGGAAGTGATTCATGCCATTGTGGAGGGGATGGCCACAGAAGTCCAATCGTAGAGATTGGAATCTGAAACCCAACTGTAGAGGAGGCTCAGCAGGAAAAATCATCTGCCACCCCGGCTGGGGATAAGGCGAGTCTAGAGACTCAGCCTTTGGCTGAATCAAAAAGCAGCTCGTTCAGCGAATATATCGAGGTATGCAGAACACCTCTTGTTATTTTTAAGTTCGCACTTGCATAGGAATATCCAAGCTCTAAAACTGATCTCCTTTCATGTCATAGGAACTAACTCGTGTGGCAACCAAGTCGATAGCTGCTGCGAAGCATATCGAGGTCGCCCAACAGGAAACAAGTCGCCTGCAGCGGTAAGGAAGATGTTTCCTCATCTGCCTGAATTTTAGTCCTATTTTAACAATTGCCTCCTTTGTCACAGAGAAAATGCCTTTCTGATCAAGAGCCTCGCTGACCGGGAAAACCAGGAGATCAGGGCAGCCACCAAGATCTCTTTCCTGGAGAAAGAACTCCAACAGCTGTGATTGCAGCTCTCCTATAAGTGCACTTCCAACCAGAAAGAATTAACTTGTTATACGACCTTGTTTGTGATGGTTTCTCATTACAGCACAAGAGGATCAAATAAGCCAACTCTCTCAAGAGAAGAAGGATCTCCAGGCGACGGTCGAGTTGAAAAACTCGAAAGTTGATTCTATCTGCAAGGAAAACGAGGGCTTGAATGCAATGCTCTCAACCTGCAGCAGTGTTCAACAAGACATCTTCGAAAAGCTGAAGATGGTGGCCAATTTGCTAAAAGCCGATGTGGTCGAAACCCAGAAGGACGACCTTAGCTTTGGCGACTAGACCACACTGGTCGCAACCCAAGCTGAATCACTTCTTGAGTATCTTCCTGAAGATACAAGGCGTCAAACAGAGGCGATGAGGACAAAAGTGCAATCCGCAGCCTCCGCCATTCTCTGCAGACTTCGTTTTCACCATGGCACGGACCTTGATTTAAATCCAGTGGTGGGAGAAGCAGAGATCGAGAGTGAAGATCAGCTTGCGGTTATAATGGAGGAAGTCAGGCCTCTAGTCGAAAACCTCTTGAAAGAACTTGGCTTATGGTAAATTTTGTACCTGTACAGATGTAACTATACAATGCATATGTATGCCTTATTTTTTGAAAGAAGAGCACTTTTTTTTTGTTTCATGTTGCGACCATATCCCCCTAGCCCCCTCCTGAGATTATGTATACTGAAGACTTAGTATTATAAGCGCAGGAAAAATATGGGTGTAACAACGACCAGGAAAACCTAAGAAACACTGTGACTTAGGTGTTATCATCCGACCATACCGATAATCATTTTCAATATAACACCCGACCTTATTGCGAACCGGCAGCCGCTCTAATGACCAAGGTCATACCAGCAAGCCCCGTGTGCGTTGAGAAACGGCTTATTGAGGGGTGTCTTGTCTGGAAGTGATCATGAGATCGGCCAGCGAATCCGATTGAGGTATTATAGTGATACAATTATCGGCGACCAGCCCCCGAGCCAGGCTCATTACATATGGGCAAAAGGAATGATTATAACATGAAACAGCTATAAGTACCGATTTTTGTTAAATCATGCTAATTGAAAAGGAAAAGGGTTTTGAACACTTACACGTAGAACTTGCGTAGTTGGTCGATGTTCCAGGTATTGGATAAGATCCTACCGTCCTCCATTGCTAGCCGAACCGATCTTGGTCGCGGTACCGAGACAACAATGTAAGGGCCTTCCCATTGAGGGGAGAATTTATTGCGATTATATTGGTTTTGTATTTTACATGAAACCAGATCACCCACGTGAAGGCTACGTGGCCGCACCCTTTTGTTATGATTTGCGCAAAGCTTGCAAATACACCGCGGATTTCACCAGAGCTCGATTACGTTTTTCTTCTAGGAGGATTAGATCTTGTAATCGTTGTCCATTCTGATCAACTTGTTCGAATTGATCTGTTCGGACAGAACCAATACTAATTTTCATGGGTAACACAGCCTCAGCTCCATATACCAGATGGAAAGGTGTCTCACCAGTGGCTCGACTAGAAGTAGTACGTGGTGCCCACAGAACGGTATAGAGTTCATCTACCCAAGCCCCCGAGCATGTCTTAAGGCGATCAAAAACGCGCTTTTTGATGCCATGCAATATTTGCCCATTGGCACGTTCAACGGTACCATTTCTCTGCGGATGAGCTACAGAGGCAAAACACACCTTGGTTCCAATATTGTCGCAATAGTCCAGAAAGAGACCGCTAGCGAATTAGGAACCATTATCAGTGATGAGACGATTTGGAACACCGAATCAAGTCACAATGTTCTTATGAAAGAACTTTTGTGCAGCGGCAGCAGTGACATTGCGTACTGGCTCGGCCTCAATCCACTTTGTAAACGTGTCAATGGCTACGAACAAGAACTTGTATCCATTGACCGCTTGTGGCATAGGACCAACAATATTCATCCCCCAAACCGCGAAGGGCCATGATAGAGGGATAGTTTGCAGAGCATAGGCAGGCTGGTGGACCTGTCTCGCATGAAATTGACACTGAGGACATATCTTGACCAGATTTTTGGCATCATCAAGTGCCGAAGGCCAGTAAAATCCCTGTCGGAAAACCTTCCCGACCAGTGTACGAAATGACGCGTGTGCACCACATACACCGTCATGAATCTCTTTCAAGAGGGATTTACCTTCCTCTTGGGACACAGCGCATGAATACTCCTTGAGTACCTTTTTTATACAAAACTTCTTCTATAAGTTTGTACAAGCGCGCTTTTTCGAACTAACCGATCGCTCTCGGTTTCACCCTTTAGCAAGGTCCCGTGTTCGAGATAGACCCTCAATGGATGGGTCCAATCTCGTTCATGTCCAAGGTTGGTAACACAGATTGTTACAGGATCATCCTCGATCGTAGTCATGATCGAAGGATGTTCCATGTGTTCGACGAACACTCTTGCCAGGGCGGACATACGTGAGGACCCAATTTTGGATAATTGGTCTGTGAGAATGTTGTCCTTTCGCGGGATGTATTGGACTTCGAAATGACTGAAGTGTTTTTCCAATCTCCTCACTTCCCCCAGGTAATGAGTCATTGTCTCATCAGAGGTGTTGTACTCCTTGTTTACCTGGTTTACGACCAGCTGTGAGTCTCCCCTCACCACTAATCGACGGACTTCGAGGAATTTTGCTGCCCGGAGCCCTGCAATAAGACTTCATACTCCGTTGCGTTGTTGGTTGCAACAAAGTGTAGTTGAATGACATACTTGAGTTGGTCACCCTGAGGCGTAACTAAGACCACTCCAGCCCCCGAGTGTTGAAAACTGTGAGAGCCATCAAAATGCATCATCTAGTGATCGGGGCATGCCAAATCTTCAGACTCTTGTACGGACGCTCCGAGTTCCACAGCCCATTTCGCGATCCGACCAGATTTCTTCGGATTCCGGACAATGTCCCCCAAAGGAAAAGATGAGGGCATTGTAATCTTATGTGCTTGGAAGTAATGTCGTAGCTTACGGGAAGCCATCAACAGTGCGTAAAGTATTTTCTGCACCTCAGGGTATCACTCTTTAGGACCATGAAGTACTTCGCTTACGTAGTAGTCGACTTTGTGTACACCTTCTCTTTTTGCGATCAATACAGCACTGACCGCGTAAGGTGTGGCCGCCAAGTAAAGGAGTAATGGTTCTTCTTTATTGGGAGAAACCAAGACCGGCAGACTGGATAAATATGCTTTGACCTCTTGAAATGCTTTCTCGGCCTCATCAGACCAAGTAAAATTATTATGTTTGCGCAGAGCTTTGAAGAAAGGTAGTCCCTTTTCGCCCAGTCGTGATATAAATCGGCTTAATGCCGCCATGCGACCTGCTAGGCGCTGAACATTTTTGATGGTCGAGGGAGACCTCATTTGATCGATAGCCCTGATTTTTTCGGGATTAACCTTGATTCCTCTGGAACAAACGAGAAAACCTAGGAGTTTTCCAGACAAAACCCCGAAAGAACATTTCTCCGGGTTTAATTTTATTCCAAATCGATTCAAATTACAGAAGGTTTCAGCAAGATCGTCTAAATGAGACGAACTTTTTAAGCTTTTTACAACCAAGTCATCTACATAAGCTTCAAGATTACGCCCATCTAGGAAAGAAAGGTCTTTTGCATCAAGCGCTGGTACGTGGAACCAGCGTTCTTGAGACCAAATGGCATTCTGACGTAGCAGTAGGTGCCGAATGGCGTGATGAAGGCAGTCTTCTTTTCATCTTCTTCTGCCATGCTAATTTGATAATATCTTGAGTAAGCATCCAGGAAACTCATTAGTTCGCAACCCGCAATAGAATCGACCAGCTGGTCGATGCGGGGAAGGGGAAAATCATCGTTCGGACAGGCACTATTTAGGCTGGCGTAGTTGACGCACATGCGCCACTTGCCATTTGACTTACGGACCATGACCGGATTTGCAAGCCATTCCGGATGATCGACTTCGCGAATAAATCCGGCCTTTTGGAGCTTATCTAACTCCACTCGGATGGCTTCCTGCCGATCAACAACAAAACGCCTGAGCTTCTGCTTTATTGGTCGTTGTACAGGTCGAATTGCTAACCTGTGCTCAATTACCTCCCTTGGGACACCGGGCATGTCGGATGGTTTCCACGCAAACACATCTGCATTAGCTCGGAGGAAAGTAATGAGCTCGAGTTCCTATTTGTCATCCAGACCTGATCCAATCCGAATTGTCCTGGATGGATCATCTGGGTACAACAGAACCAATTTTAATGTTTCATCTGGTCGAGAAGCAGCTTTGATCGTATCAATAGACATTGTGGCAATTTGGGCTTCTCGGAGGGGAAGCTGATCTACCATCTCCAGGGATAACCGATCACACATCAATGCCACATTGCGACTGCCTCGGACCAAAATAACGCCCTTGGGGCTAGGCAACTTGCCGCACTGATAAGCGTAGTGCGTAGCCATCATGAATTTAGCGAGAGTTGGCCTGCCAAAGATTGCGTTATAAGCCGAATCACAATCAATTACATCGAAGGTAACCAATTTTGTTCGGAAGTTATCGGGTTCGCCCAGCGTGACCGGGAGCACTACCTATCCCAATGGCATCATAGAGGGACCAGGAATTATCCCATAAAATGGATGAATTATGGATTTGATTTTCAAACAAGGAATTTGCATCTCTTCTAGTGCCTTGACCAGTAAAATGTCCAAGGAACTATCTCCGTCAATCAGGACCCTTTCAACTCTCGCATTGCTGATAATTGGGGTAATGACCAACGGTAGCCTCAATGGTCGAGTGAGCCCCACAAGACAATCAGAGCGATCAAACGTCAAAGGAGTATCCGACCAACGGGGGTACTGAGGTTCACCAAGGGGAGTCTCCACTTGGTTCACCTCTCGGTAAAAAGTTTTAAATTGTCGTTTAGAAATAAAAGAGAGGAACCTCCGAAAATAATATTGACATGATTACGAGGTACCTGGTAGTTCATCTCTTCGTTTTCGTCTCTTAGCCCGCAAGTCTGTTCTTTTGGTGGCAAGGTCGGCATTGGTCCGATACCCTGGTAGAAGTCATCCAACTGCTTCAACCAACTCCGACAATTCTTGGGGTCGTGGCCTGTAGAGTTGTGGAGTGGACACCACCTCTTGCCTTCCTGCGGGTTAGTCGACTTCTCTGGTTGGTTGACACTGCGACCACCAGAAGCAGTTTTATTTTTAAACGAAGATTTGTTACCTTTGGTCAACAGAGGTTTCTCTGTGACCGCGACCTCTCAGTATTGACCAGTTCGACTCCTTTTTGATTTCTTTGATTTCCCGCCTAATGAAGATTTCGGCTTCTTATTTGAATCCTCTTCCTTTACGTCCTTGAGACCTGGTTGAGGCGGTAAATTTCCTTTGTCCACCATCCGATTCCACTCAACGGCCTTGGCCGCGTCGGAATATCGATCAGCCATATCAAAAAGATCGGCTACTGATCGAGGGGGGTGGATGAGAAAATCCTCAGTAAACCTCCAATATCGAACGGCGTGTTTAAACGCCCTGATAACAGAATTATTAGATATGTTCGGGATGGTATTTCTCACCCCGACGAATCTTTTGACAAACTGATGAAGAGTTTCGGTCGATGTTTGTCGTAGTCGATGGAGGTCGTCCTCTTTTCCCGGCTTCTGACAACAATTCTGGAAATTGTTGAGGATGGCATCGCATAACATTTCCCAATTATATATCGAACCCTCGGGCTGATTGAACAGCCAGGTTCTTGCCGGTCCCTCGAGGACTGTAGGTAAATAGTTGGCCATGACCTGATCATCGCCACCTGCTGCCTGAATAGCAGTGATGTAAATTTGAAGGAACAATGATGGATTATGAGTTCTGTCAAATCTTTCAATAGCCCCCGGTTTAAACTTATCTGGCTAGACGACCGCGCGAAGGCTGGGTGAGAAAGCTTTACAACCGACATAAGGACCATGGAGGGATCTGCGACTCTCGACCTGATCTCAAGCGACCTCACGCGAAGGAGACACCACGCGCGGCCCCAGGCGAGAGTGGACAGGAATTCGTTCCCGATCACGAGAATTTCCCGTCCATCTGGCTTTCTCATGCCGAGATAGTACTAGTGATGGCCGATTTCGTCTACCAAAACTAGAGTTGGAATATTCTCTTTCATGGGAACGTATCGCCGACCCGGAAGAGGCTGTAGGGGTCACCTCGGATGCGACCTCGTCTAACCTCTTCGCCAAGATTCTGGTGAAAGCTGGTTTCTGCGCATCTGTGACAGTAGGAGGAAAATTACGTAGGACCTCTGCGATGGATCGAAGCCGGCCATGTGTGCTCCTCCTGGGTGCGCCAGGTGTCATCGTCTCCTTGTCTGCCGGTAAATTTTTCGGGGGTAAAGAAGGTGTTTGGTTGTGTCTGCGACCATGCGGACGACGAGAGGAACTAAGAGCAGCGTCGTAACGAGCTTGCGCATTTTGTAGAGCCTCTAGGGCTGTTTTGCGGAGCTCATTATCTTGCTGCTCGCGATCTTGATCCTCCTCTTGCCTGCGCTCTTGCTCTTCTTTCTGCTTGCACTCCTATTCTTCCCTGGCGGTCCGCTGATCGGGCGTTTCTTCCGATAAGGCAGCGAATTGCCTAGGGAACGAGGTTGCCGATGGAGAGAACATTTTTGTTTGTTCCAAGTCGGACTCGAAATCAAAAGACGGTGGAGGTTATCAGGATCAAACCTCTCCAGGCTAAGTTCCTAGTCAACATCACCTTTGCCCTCGGCAGGGTCGTGCGATGGACCGGATTCAACCCCTAACGCAGTAGGAACAACATTGGGTTCCGGTTCTGCGTCTATTGTCTCCTGGTCGATAGACATGACCTGAGTGGTCGAATCGACCTCTGGGACATCTTCGCCTCCGGTTTCCTCCATTGGAACAGGATCATTAGGTGAAGGCATCTGTATATGAGCATAATCCTCGAGATCAAAGTCGTTCTCGGAATCATATGCCCCAGACATGGCTCACCGAACCTCCGGATAGAAAAAAGAACGCCTTGAGAAAGGCCCCACGGTGGGCGCCAGCTATCGACGATTCAAACTCAGGGTCCTTAGTCGTTCTTATGCATAATTTGTGAGTTATGAGGCCTTTCAAAGTGTTCCTCCAGAAAGGGATGATGAGCAATGTCAATTGGGGCACAGAGAGATTTATATAGGTTCGGGCCCTCGATGATGGGAGTAATAGCCCTACGTCCTGTTGTGATTTCCCTATGTATGGAAAATGTTTACAAGGTTGAAGAAAAGATCATCACAGGCGAAGATCTTTTCTATGTTGTTGTCTAAAAATGACTAAACTAACTTATGAAAACTTATGCTTGATCTGTCGTCGTCTCTTGCCTTGTACATTTGCCCACCCTTTTATACCGGTCAAAAGGGCGCCAATGCACAACGGTACCCCCTTCCTCGTATTGACTACCTGCTAGACCAATTAAAGCATGCTCTTGTCTTCTCCAAATTGGATCTTAAGTCAGGATATCATCAAGTCAACATCCGAGAGGAGGATACGTGGAAGACTGTGTTCAAAACATGTCAAGGTTTGTTCGAATGGCTGGTCATGCCGTTTGGTCCTCGGCAACTTTCATGCGTCTTATGAATGATGTATTGAGACAGTTCATCGACGACTTTGTGATCGTTTACATCCTAGTAAGGTTTTTGCTCAATCTATTGATTTTAGATTTAAGTTCATCATTTTCAATCTTAGGCACAAGAGATGATTCCGTGTCAACATATGAATTGTGATAAGAACATGATGGCATCTCATCACAAGTAGACGAACTAGAAGGCATAGCACTAAAATCACTGGATGAGCTAGGCATATCAATTGGGGAGCGACTAGAGCTAATACCATGGCATAAAGATGAGTCACTAGATGAATCATGGTATGAGTTACTAGAATCAACCATACAATCATGTGAATCTAAAAAAGAATCATTAGACATATTATCACATGAAGTACTAGTATCCACAATGCTAGCATTAGAATCTAACCATGAATTGACAATAGAGTTATTACAAGAGGTGCTAGCATGTGAAGTGGAAGTGTGTGACTCTAAAGATGAATCAATAGGGGAGTCACAATCAACTTTAACATTTAATATACATGTTGAGCTAATAGTATCCTTGGCAAGCAAAGAATCATGAGAATTTTTCAATTCTTGATATTGCACTTTTAAGGATGAATAGTTATTCTTTAAAGTGCTAAAATTTTTAGTCATATTGCCAAGCAAATCTTTTAGCTCTACAATTATATCCATAAGCTCATTGTTAGAGAGGTTAGAGTTTGATACCGTCGAGTCGCATGCCGTAGAGCATATTGAATTGTCTTGAGATGAATACTTTGACTTCAACGCTTTCTTTCTAGTTTTCCTTGAGCTCTTCTTGTAAGATTTTGCTTTTGTCTTGCTTAGGCAAACTAAGTCGTTGACTTCCTTGAGCTCGCTTGAAAGCTCCCGATCCTCCGCATTTAACTCATTGTCCTCGATATGCTCAGAGGTGGAACACATGTCCTTTTCCTTGGACATAGCCTCATTTGACACAAGCATGTCAATGAGCTCACTCGGTGAAGTGTCGAAAAGATCACCGTTCGTAAGAGTAGATGTGAAATCACCATAGCGACTTTCCGGCAACACTTGGAGTAATTTTTTGCAAATGTCTAGATCGGAAATATTAGCGCCAAGGACTTTGAGCTCATTTGTGATGTTGATCAAGCGATCATATATGTTGAGAGTGTGTCATGCTCCAACATCACAACTGCCTCATAGTCCCGTAATAATATACGCATCTTAGCATGCCCATAGCTAGATGTGCTCACAAATAAAGACTCAAGAGTGGTCCAAACATCGTGAGCAGTCGAACATTCACTCACTAGTTTGAGCACGTCATGACTAAGTGATTTAATAAGCACATCTTTAGCTTTTGTGTTCAAGAGATGAATTTGCTTATCCGAAGATGACGAATTAGTTATACCCTTTTGCACTAACCTCCACAATTTTAAATTTAACGCCTCAAGATGAGTACTCATTATAATTTTCCAACATGACTAATTTGAGCCATTAAAGTGAGGAGCTAACAACCCAAAATTCTCTATCGAATTCATCCTTTCTCTCTAGGTGGTAAAACCGATAAATGAGAGACCTTGCTCTAATACCAATTGTAGGATTAAGAATGCCGACTAGAGGGGGGTGAATAGGAGGCTTTTAAAATTTCTTTCTCAACTAAACAACTTTAAAATATGTTTAGGATAACCTAGGGTTGCAAAAGGTTTAACAACAATCTAATCAACTAGTTGCATTCAACGATATGGAATAAGAAATTCAACATGCAAAACAATTTAACACTAGTTGCAAAAACTCAATATGAATTATATAATACACCAAGCAACTAATGAGTTAAACAATTGTGTCAAGGTAAATATGAAATGAATAAGAGATACGCAATTGACACAATATTTTTACCGAGGTCTCAAAGACTCGCCCAGTCTCCCTTACTCCTCGTTGAAGCGCTCACTCATGAGTCTCGCTTCTATATCCATGAAGGATATCTCACTAGGGTTGCTCCTTCTCCACACTGGATATGCGAGCACCACACCTTTCACAAGTTCTTGCTAGCCTCTCCGACAAACTTCAATGGGGAGATTGCGACTCTCCTTCGACACCATCTAGGCGATGGCGATCGCCAAGAGTAATAAGTTGGATGCGCTTTCGCTTGAACGAATCTCGTGCTAGAAGCTCAATGATGCAAATGAATGCTCAACACTCTAGCACTAGCATGCAAATGGAGATGAAGTGCACTAAACACTCACAACCTCTCCCAAATGCTCTCTCTCAAATCCACTAAGGATTTTGGGCTCAAATCTAGCTTCTAGATGCAATATCTCATATGCAATGAACTTGGCTAGCTTTTCAATAGAGAAATCAAGTTCTTGAGCCACCACAAATGAACGCAAACACAAGATATATATAGCCCTCAAAGAAAACTAGCCGTTTTCCATGAACAGGCAAAATTTTGTAGAGGCCGAACAGTGTTCGGCACGAATAGGCAAAATTTTGTACAAGCCGGACATTGTCTAGCCATGCCGGACATTGTCCGGCCAATACAGCCAATTTCGACCGTTGCAAAATTACCGTTGGGGGATTTTTTGGGCCAGACAATGTCCGGCCATGCCGGACACAGTCCGGCCGGTCCCGGACAAATATATCTATCTCTGTTAACTCTTGGCTCAAACAAATTTGGACAGGCCGGACAAATTCCAGCCTGACCAGACAAAAGTCCCTGGACGGATGCAAATGTCTCTGGTTACACATAAAATTAGCTAAGAGAAAATTGTACAGGCTGGACGTCCGGCCATGCCCGAACAATGTCTGGCCAATACACATCAACAGTAAAATAAACATAACTTTTGATCTAGAGATCCGATTGAAGTGATTTTTGGCGTGTTGGAAAGATAACTCAAATGGCTACAATTTTGTCAACAGAAGTAAGACCTAGATATTTCTAGAAAATTCAAAAACCTTCCTACTGCCAAAATGTCCAACACAAATGTCATTTCTAAATGCAATTTGTCTATTTTCTCGCGGATATGTTTGCTGACAGTTAGCAACGACTATGACCACACAGGTCGAACATCCGGTCAAAAACAGGTAGTCGAGTGGATTTGGTCGAGCGTACGCAAGCGAGTCAAAGACTGGTATGACTAGCTCGAACTCCTACGACCACCACCAAACCCTAAACAGAAAAACCGCCAAACGGGAGACACGACCACGACCACGCTCCAAACAATGATACGATCAGAATGTGCAAATACGATCATGACCAGCTCTAGAATATAAACCAATTTAAATAGCTGGTGATTAAGACTAAGTACAGTTTTCAAAGCATTTTCTCTAATGCACCACAAACTACACTTAGACTCTCTAGCAATGCAAGAGGCGATAAAACACTAGTGCAAGATGATATGAATGCATTTAAGCTTCCGAACTAGATAGATTTAAGCTACTAGTTTCCGACCCCTCTTAATAGTACGGTCAAACTAGCAAAAGGAATCTTATCAACCCGGTCTATCTCCAAACACCAAGACCGGTAAAATCCTAAGAAAACAATCCTTAATCTTGGATTTTACCTTCGATGAAGCTTGACCTCGTGAAGCTCAACCACTCGAAGTTAGTCCTTGCAGAGCTCGACCTCGCTAGGCATGACCTCGCTCGAGATGACTCATATCGGCATCATCCTCTTCATGCCCTTGCTTGCTTTCATCTCGCGACCATTATGAGACTATAACACATACACTCAACGCACAACGTTAGTCTCATATATAGGTCATCATTAATCACCACCAGAGAAATTACTCTACACAGGAGTTAGCTCAACAATTTCTCTTTCCGGTGAAATAACAAAACCATATTCAACAATCAATAGATGAGTATGAGATGAAATATAATCATATAGATTCGTATATGATAAAGACATACACACACGATCCATACTTCACATGTCATGATGGCAATCAGATCAGATGACCAATATGATGAGCTCCACCTCAGGATATATATCGATGTCAAAACCTCAATAAGGAGCCATCAAGCTTCAAGATTTATCTCATGACATTCCAATTTACACTTAACACAAGATTGATGCTGCCACCCAGCTCCCCCTCTACATATGCATCAATATTAAACCACAACAGGAAACATCCATTTCAGGGTTTATCAATAATCAATTTAATTTACTTGTGCTAAATCAGGATTTATCCAAGTTGTCATTTAATCATCAAATATGTCATTATCCAGATTAACATTAATCATCAGGGGTTTATCCAAATCGTCATTAATCATCAAAACTTAAATACCTAGATCGACCTAGATCCAATAGTTTGGACACACTTCGGACTGCCGACTTCTATTGTGTCTGATCGTGATACCCGGTTTCTTAGTCACTTTTGGCGATCGCTCTGGACGATGATGGACACCAAGCTAAAGAGGAGTACGGCTTTTCATCCTCAAACTGATGGTCAAATCAAGGTGGTAAATCACATAGTTGTTCATCTCGTGAGGGGCTTTAACTCTAAGCATCCGAAGACCTGGGATGAAAGCATATCGTACCTGCAGTTTGCTTTTAATCGAGCAGTGCATGGTTCGACTAGAAAGTCGCCGTTTGAGGTCTGTTTGGGATTTCTACCACAGAGTCCATTCGAAATGGAGTTTGTGATTCCTACCTCAGCACAGAACAGCAAGGAAGCATCTGATCAGGATCGAGCACAAAAGTTACTGGAAGGTATTCAACGGCTCCATTGTGAGGTTGAACAGAACTTGCTGAAAGCTTAACTCAAGTATAAGACGCGACATGATCAGCACCGAGTTGATGCGCAATTTCAAGAAGGTGATATGGTATGGTTACATCTGAGTAAGGAGGGACTTAAAGGTGAAGGTAAGAAGCTCAAACCCATTCGTTATGGTCCTTTTTGTATTTTTTGGAAAGTGGGTAATAATGGTTGTCAGCTTGAGTTACCTCTATACATGGATATTTACTTTGTTGTCAATGTCGAGCACCTCAAACTCTTTGAACCTTCAATGCTGGATGATGAGCCAGATCCATAGTACCATCTGTTGAAGACTTGGTCTACCAATGAGATGAACCTCTACGCGAAGATGTGATCTTGGAGAAGAAGGTGACTACCACCCGCAGTGGCACAAAGGAGACTTTTTGAATCGGTCGGAAGGTCAACGAGTACGTGCGGCAAAGTGGTACACCAGAAAAGATGGACAAGCTCAATTTCCGCATCTCCAGTTTGATCGAGAGGTTGCAACAAGGGTTGGCTCCTTCTCAACAAGGGAGTCATGATCCGGGAGGATCTTCAGGTCGAATCGCATACGGGTTCATGACCTTAACCTTGTTCGGAAAGGTTTTGCGACAATGGATTGGTTTGTGACCATGAAAAGGAATATGTCCTCTGGTCAGAATTGTAATCTGATTCGAATATATATAACTAAGTTTATCTGTTTAGGGTTAGTTAGTTATATGAGTCTAATACGTTTAGGTTACTGATTCTGATACGTACTCATACGATTGGACTATAAATACCTTGTAATAGGTCTAGTTTAGATCATCGAATATTATTACAGCCTTGGATCATATACCCAGCTCATAGTTCCTTCGACATAGGCAAGTGTGTCTAACGTTCGACGTGTAAAGCTCTCTTTGAAATAAAGAGTTGTGCAATTACTTTGAACTGTGTTGCGATCAACCTTTGGGTTTCGGTATTTCCGAGTAAGATCCCATTATTTCTTATATTAGTATCTGGGTGAGTCTAGTGCGAAAACCAAGGCTAGGTCTCAAACAGATCACACGGAGTACTCGAATACTTCTTTAAAATTCTACAGAGGTGTACTGCTTTACCCACAAGATTCCTCAACTTATTACTGTCAGATCATTTATATGTCACAGTTCTGCATGTGACTGAGCTGAGGATAATACGTTGTTCATCCTGCATTATAATAATCTTGGCTTTGCCCAGTATAAGGTTTACCACTTGATTGGTAGCCTTAATACCGCTGTAGCAGGCTAAACCATCCACCCTAACTCCTTCTCAGTACTGGTCTGCAGTAGGGATCTTTCCTTTGTCCAGTAGTGGTATAGTGTAAAGGTCAATGCATGGAAGGGATCTTCTCTAACCAACAATCACACAATCAAATAATTATTCATCAATATGTCCTACTCCTACATGTGGAGACATGTTAATTACTCAGCAAGATTACTATCTCATACATGTCTCATACCAGGCTTGTGGTGGTAAGTTTTAATGCTACTAGATGTATAGCACAACTGATTAATCCTTATTTGTCAAGGTGAGGCATCAAATCACTGTCCCACTTATGCAGTTTTCGCCCACCAGTCCGACCATCCTCACCACTAACATTCATTGTTTTTCAAATAAACATTAGCAAGTTAAATATACTTAGTCATAAATTCTTTTATATGAGTACATACTAAATTTGATTGAAAGTAGTAGTTGAAATGAAATCCTTGTTGAGATACTTTAGGGTTTTGCTTGCCCAGTATGAATTTCCACTTTATGTGGCTTAGATCCATACCGTTATGGTGAGTTTAGCTTGTTTGGTAAAAATTTCCACTCTAGTTAGCTTAGATCTTTACTGTTGTGACAGGTTTGGGTTCACTTGGTAGGCATCCTACTATCAGCTGCCTGTGATTATTCATTTACATGCATATACTTATACTTATAAAAAACAACATATGTAAGTTTTTATAATATATGGGTTCAATATGGTCAAGAAGTAGTGACTTGCCTTGCTGGGTGTGATGTTCAGTTAGAGTTGCTGAAACGGCGAGCTTTTGGAGCTTGATTCAATTGAAACCTAATCGAACGACAAACAATGTGGACATAGGTCCATCAAACAGAATATAGCTATACATAGTTATACTTATATGCATGGAAGTTAGTTGGTAGTCAAGGTTGAGTGAACAAGATGTATTATGAGATTGATTTGGATAAAACGAACTGAATCAAGTTGGGCGATGGAATTGAATGGCTGAGATGAGATACATTCAATTGAATGATGAAATTAGATGAACATGATCGACCTAGTACCAGAGATAGAATTTAGAAAGGTAGAGGATATAAATTAGAGTTTGAATTTATGAGGAGATTAGTTGAGTGGAAATGCGAGTTGAAAATAACTTAGTTGAAAATTTGAGATTTTAAAAGTCTACACAGATTCACTTTTCATTGGCTGGCTGAAGTATATTGAACTTAACTAATTTAATTGTTTAGCTTCATAATATACTACTTTATTTTAGAGAAGTGTTTGAAGATGGGCAGTTATCTTAATTTGGCAAAATCACCTACTCATTTTAGATTAATTTGGTTATTTATGATATTATTTTAGTTTCAAAAAGATTCTGAAATTTTATATTGCAACAAAGAAAATATGATTAAATTTTTATTTGGAATGGTATTTGGATTTAATTTTCATTGGTTTATTTTAATTTTGCATGGTTAGAATATATTAGAATTGTATAGGTACGTGTATGCATGAATAATTTATGATGCTCATGAGATCGGATGCCGAGTTACTCAGATGATAAGATTGTATAAGGAACGTTGAAAGATCTTAAGATTGGTAGTTGGTGGTGATGGTTAGGTTTAGTACAGATTGGATTCAAGTAGATACTACTTGGTTTAATTCGAAGTTAACTAAGATAGCTTACGAGTAGGATTGAGTCTATCTGCTAAGACGAACTGATGCTTTGGCTCATCTAGAGCCCTAGGTTAGCTTATAGAACTTGGGTTGGAGACTATATGAGTATATAAGGCACAATGGAAAAAAAGGAGAGATTAGGATTGGTACGATTGATGGGCAATCGACTTGAAAATAGACTCAGAAAATAAGGAGATTTTGATCCAGAGTTGGATGCAAAATCAGATTATATATCTGGAAGGTTGAAGACAAGGTGGGCACGGTGACGTGGACAAATTTCCAATTTGAGGTTCCTAAGGCTATGAACGACACAGGTATGTTGATGGGAGAGATTGGACGAGGACAGACAATGCTTAGATTGGTCTTCTAGGGTTTTCTTCGTCGAGGCTTGAGTCAATAATCAGCTAGAATTTGGTCAAGGCACTGGTTGGGTGGTCTAAACACTAGGGCAAAATCAATTTCTTAACTGGATGCAAACGCGGCGACTTTTGAACGTCAAAGATCGACATTCGTCTGGGGTGACATAGCTGGAAATAGGTCAGATGAGGTTTTCTCGCGATACGACAATTGAAGAAAATGTAGAAAATATGTCTACGAACTTGGTAGACAAAGTGAATTTTGATTTGCGTGCACCAAAGTAGCTAAATTGAGCTAATGCCATCAGTTGATAGTGTTGACATGGATTGACATTGCCTGATAATAGAATGGCATTGACTTGGACAAAGTTGGTTCACAGGCGCGACCTAGGGCTTCGTCGATTGAGCGAACTGGACTTCATTGGCTCACCAATCATGTCCAGGAGGTAGGCGCTGCTAAGAGGAATCCAACTGTACCGATTGGGTGCACTGGGCTGTCTAGACGGCAGTGAATGGCAGCAAACGACACCGGAGAAGAACGGTGGTGACACGGCGAAGTGATGTTACTTATGGACAACTTTGGCATACAGCTAACTCTAGTTTTTATGTGGCACCAATATGTGACATAGTGAGGTAATATGTTCAGTGGCTCAAGGCGCGCATGATGGCGATCGGGCAGCACGCTGGCGGCACACTAAAGAAGGGGTAAAAGTATCCAAATTGATTTTTCGGGCTTGGTTGTGGCGTCTGGTTTGTCTAGGAGTTAGACGTCACTATTCTTCACGTGCCCTAGCTGACGTCTTGGTCGGCGGCAAAGCAACGCCGGCCGACGGTGTGTTTTGTCAAATTAAAAGGTAAAATAAGTACCTCGCTGCTGCCGGCTTGGTGTAGTTGATGAAACGACGACGAAGTGCTGCAGGACGGTTCCTCCGAGTCCTAATTGTGTGTAGCTGCATGGAATTGAGACGGGGTAGTGAATGGCGATGCTAGCAAAGTTCACAGTGACGCAACAGAGGAAGCGAAGGGCTGATTTGGGGACTTCTACGGTAGGGCTTTATAATTCGACTGAATGGCAGGAGAGCAAGAGGAGGACAAGGGGTATTTGGCGGTGAGGTCAATTAAGGTGTTGGCGAGTGGCGGCGGCTTGGCGACGGTGTGGCAGAGCTCCAGAACAGGACGACGTCATATTCACTAAACGGTGGATTTTCTAAGAATTTTCTTTGAAGTGGAATGTTTTTAGGCCCGAGAGGAGTATTTTCTTCCACTGATCTGGCCAATTTTGATGGCTGGAAAGGGGTCCGATGAGGGAATTAGGGGAACTGGCCGGTGGTGAGAAAAATGGAAATTTACAACGATTGGCGGCACCGGAACTCGAATGGCTTCTTAGGTAGTATATTGGGGAATAGAGGGAGAGTTTGGGACGATTGGCAGAGCTGGTGATGGCCGGCGGTGAGCTGGCAACATGAACCGTCGACGGTGGCTTGAGGAAGAAGGTGGGGTAAAATGGAAAGGAACATAAGAGGATATGGCAGCGTGAATGCTCTAATCAGTGCAGATGCTAGTGTGAGGGTGTGTGTGAGGTTCCTCACCTAGGCTTGGAGGAGAATTGTTGCAGTGCTTTAGCTCCTTTGCTTGGTAGCTGCTGCTAGCTAGTTACTGGAGGAAAAAGATGGAGTGATAGCTGAAAAAGAACAGAAGTGATGGCTGTATGTGTATGTATGTATCCATGTATTTGGTTGTTGAGGGATATTAACAAAGAATGGTACTGTTGTATATATGTATTCACCTCTAATCATATATGTGAATGTTTCATACGAAAAACCCATATTTAAATAATAAAGTAGAAAACAACATAGAACAAAAGAAAATTATAGATTTGACGCCAGTCGCCAATCTGGGTGGTGATTTTTTGGATACGCCACAAGTCGCCAGATTATATGGCGATTTAAGGGCACATCATCAGTCGCCACTCCAAGTCACCATCTGGGGTAAAGACTAGTGGCCCTACCTCGTTGTGACTTTTTTTATTTCTAAAATAACCAGTATGGTTTTTGTTGATTCTAAAATAACCCGTGTGGTTTTTGTTGTTTCTAAAGTAACCCATGTGGTTTTTTTTTCTAAAACAGCATGAGAGTCTATTTTTTGTATGAATAACCCAAAAAAAGAAGAGTCAGAGATAAAACCTAGAAAGGGCTATCGAACCACCCCGGCTCGCCTAGTTAGGGAGAAAAGACCCGTGATGGGTTGGGTTGATTGATTCGTCGATTTCATGATTGGTTTAATTTGTCAGATTAACAAAAGCTAGAACTGAGCATAAAAAAGAATGTGAAAACGTAAGAGAAATAGCATAAATGAGTTTTATTTCCAGGTCGTAACATGTTAGGGTTATAAAAGAAATAATACAATAAAAAAGCAACAGAAAACATAAAAAAGTAGATAGTTACACGCATTTGTGACAATTGTAAAAACAATTGGAGCTAGATCTACAGCAACAAAGGGTGATCAAATTTTGATGCGCCACTTGATCCGAGTAGAGTGTGTCCAGCTCACCTAGAAGAGTATTTATAGTGTTTTTCTCTACCTCATTCCACTCCGGATCGAGCCACGACACATAATTGCATTTATCCCTAGCCTCTTCGCGGCCGCAATGTATGTAGTTTCTACCCACAGTGTTGTAGGCCCAAGACGTACTGACTGTAACATCACCTCAACATTTGTACATAAAGTCATCTGTGTCAGAGGAATCATCGGGCCAGTTGAACTCCTCCGCAGGATGCGTAGTTGGGTACGTGTCTCCATGGCAAGAGCAATAACAAGGATGCCTACAGCAACACATGTGTTGAACATCGTGCATGTTGATCGACGGCTCCTCCATGAAGTCGAGCTGCTCACAGAGTCTCTTCCGCATGCAGAGAAGATAAAGCATCGTACGTGCAGCTTTTGCGCTCCACTCGGGGTCAAGTCAAAGCAAGAAAGTGCACTTACGAGTATCTTCTCTCGGACACTCTAAAAATCTTCTCCCATAGTTACCCTGAACGGAGGATGTATTGGTCTTCGGCAACAAACCGCAGTTGCAATGGCATGGTGTTGAAGTTTGTCCTTCATCCTAGGAACGGAAGAGAATAGGCAAAAAAGTAACGCATAAGGAGCCGCTTATTTTAGGCGAGTTGATTATGTATTCACCTTGGTGCGTCTTCTTCTCTGGCCATGGCTATTCTCCCCCGTCATGTTCGGATGGGCTAGTGAGGAAAGTGTGAGTTGTGTGTTCGGAACTGAGAAACCTAATTTATAGAACCGAAAGTTTTGAACAGTTCAAATGTTTGTCGGCTTAGTTGTACATAAGCTAAACAGCTGAAAAGTCAAAAAGGTGAAAAGTTGAAAAGTTTGACAGTTGAAAAGCTGGAAAGTGGAAAGGCTAAAAAGTAGAAAGGCTAAATCTTAGAAAAGCAGAAAAGTACAAAAGTTAGGGTTTTCTACAAACCATGCTAAAATGTAACGCAGTTGCATAACTTCAAAAAGACCAAAGTAATACATACACACAAACAAAAATCATGTTTCATACAGGCAGTAAGACATTTGCAAAAAACACAGTTGCAAAAAAAACTAATGTCGCCCCCTCTTCGGACAATGACGCCGGTCCCATTGAAACGGCGACGGTGAGAAGGTGCTACGCGGAAGCACCGTCCTCTGTGATGGTTGTCGACGGGGGGCTGGGCGCGCGCCCGGTCGAGGCCTGTATTAGGAGCACTTGTATGTGGGACATGCTCCACAGGGTCCTACGACGGCGGAGGCGCCTCACCAAGCTGTGCGGAAGCCAACTGATGTTGGCTCTGGTGGGTATCGTCTGTCCACCGCAACACGTCGATGTAGTCCGTGTACAGAGGGTCGAGGACCACCTCGAGCTCGGCAGGGACTGACCGAGGAGGAATGCACGGTGGGCGCCTACTGGGCGGTGCGGACGGACCAGCCAAGGACGTACTCACATGCTCGTCCATCGTACACTACGATGTGGTGACGTACTCCTCGTCCGAGTCAAACATGATGTAGACCCCCAGGCTAGAATTGGAGGCTGAAGGGCGCGCACGGGGACCCTCAGAGATCCGTACACCACCACGCGACGCCACCTCCATATGAGGTGGAACACGTGAACAGTAAGAGCGGGGCGGGGGCGTACTAAGATAAATCAGGGCGTCGATGATCGTACCTGAGGGCCTGGTTGCGTTGGGCCGATGAGCGGCCAGCTGCGACGGCATATGAATGGGCGGGGCCCGTGGCAGAGGAGGTGCAACAAATATCGAAGAAACGGCGGCACTCTCCTGCAACAGTTGGGATCGATGTGACTCGGTGAATGAAGGTGATGGCCTTCTCGTACTCCTCGGGCGTGATAGGTAGATGTGCTTGCCTCTGATGGAGTAGCGGTCGCGTCACAGAGGTGATCGCACGGATGCCGTCAGCCTGCAAGACCACAACGCAATGGTAGGCGGAAATAACAATAACAAGCAGGAAATGGAGTGTTCGTGTGTACCTGGCGGTGTACTCGGGATGCATGGTGTCAGTCGTATGTTTGATGCACGCTCAGAATAGGCACTTCGGCAGGCGTCGAAGCTGGTGGGCAATGCGATCAATGGTGCAAGGGATGTACCATCGGATGTAGTCACCGTATGTCGTTGAATCGTATGCATCTCCTCACGCACTACATCTATCCCTGCTGCCTGCTCCCAACGACGAGTGTAATGAGCCTATTGGTCCTCCCAACTGATAGTCTTCTTGCCCTTATGGGTCTGCCTACAGGAAAAACAAAAGTGTTAAGTATTTTCATGGAGGCGAAGCACTATGGGCGGAGATGATCACGAGCTTACTCATGCTGCGACAACCGATGTGCAACATCGAGAGGGGGGATCGGCTGGAAAAGGCCAAACTGGTACATCACCCTCCATGGAGCGTATACCTCCAACATATGGTTGAAGACAAGAACACATCGAGTGAACCATAACTCTCGGTCCTCTGTACATACCGACGAGATCCCGCCTGCAATTTTGCTCTCGATGTAGGTGGCTGTGCATGCCCTCCATACAACACGCGATGGATGGAGCAGCTCCAGCTCGTCGTTGTACGCACTATAGCATGCGTGCACCTGGACGGTGGCCCATTGCAGCTCGTACTGCCACCAACGATCCCCCATGGTCGGGCGATCAATTTCGTCCTCTGCATCCTTGGGCGGGTACCCCTCCGGTAGAGCCACCGGCACATCGGTGTCGAGCGGTCGTCCTACAGGTAGGTGCTCGTACTACCACAACAGAACAAGCAGAGGACACCCAGACATATTCGCCTGCCAGGCACGCCGAACACAGGCGTCGCATAACCCTCGGTATGTCGCACACAGAACCGCCGACCCCTAGCTGATCTGTGGGATTTGCTTGATCGGTGTGTCAGCGAGCATCTGTGCCAGTGGGACAAGCCAACGGTCCACTGTGTCACCGTGCGTACCTGCAAACAAGAACAAAGATAAGAATTAAATGCAGTAAGTGAAAGATCTGTGCCTGTACCATGTTTAAGCATACCAATAAACTTGAAGCTACCAAACAGGTGTAGTAGGTACACCTCAAAGTGTCGGCTGACTGTCTACTCATCAACATCCACTGGGTACGTCCTGAAGTGAGCGAGCCAAGCTGCAGGAACTCCCACATCATAGTGGAAGGGCTTGTGACCTAGAGGTAGGGGTGAAACCTTTGTGTGAACGTGGCATCCCATCCGGCAGGAGTGGGTGGTGGTACCTAGGCCTGTTTGCGAATCGGCAGGTCGAATAACTTCGCCACATCCTCGAGGGTGACGGTCATCTCCCCCACTGGAAATGAAACGTGTGTCTTGGTCCTCCATCTGTCTGTCAGAGCAGAGACTAGTGATCGATTGTGCCTAAAAGACTCTACTCTAGTGATCGTCCTGGCGAAAGGAAGCAGCCCCACTACCCTCAGCCGTGCGATGTATCTCCCATCGAGAGGCCAAGCCGTGCTGGACAATCGCAAGCGAAACGGCTGAAGCTCCTCTCTGGACCTCAGGGCTCGAGCTTGATGACGATCGTGGTAGTACTGGTCCAGTAACTTAGGAAGTTGTCCACGATTGTGAGCCATGTCTGCAAGCAGTAACATTAAGTTAGTACATCATATGAAATGAATTGCAAATCAAATACGTGAGAGGAATGAATACATATTGCACAACATTACTGATTCACGTTTGGTGTTGTCCGGATGGAACAGGACATGTCCTCCTTGTGTGGCCAGGCTATCGACAAACAACACACTTTCGCAGCTCATTGCGTTCTGCATTATCCATGTCATTGCCAATTCAAAGTGTCCGTCGTTGCCCACGGCCTTTCCGCTCCAAGTGTGGTAGTGGAACATACAAGATCTCGCCTGCTCTACACGACAGCTCTCTGTAGTGCTCCTGAGTCCCCCAAATCTCAAAGTTTGCAGTACATGTTTTAGCAAGGAACCGTGCGCCATATTAAAGTGATAGGTACGTCTCGCTCGACTTGTTGTCCTGCGCACACGCTGCCATCACATGGGAGCACGGTTTATGCAACAAAGCTAGCTTGTTACAAGTGCACTTGACGCCGTACTAAAAAATCACACCTTGCTTCTTGATCTGCCGCATGTATCCTCCCCCCACGTTCTTACTCTTCAGATAAATGACCCAACTTTGCCTTCTGCTATTAGGAATGCACTGGGCTAAGTGTTTCTGAACGGTCGTGGCTTTCATTTCAAAGTACCTCTGCACTTCGTGAGGAACTTTTGATGGTGTGACGCCAAGTAGTGCCCTTGCAGATGTACCTCTCTCGTGGAAGTATTTAGCCGTGCGATGCCATGTAAATTCCACAATTTCGGTGAGCGGAAGACCTCGCACCCCCCAGCACAAAGTTGTACACCTCCGCCATATTGGTTTTCATTATTCCGTATCTGGCTCCTCTCTCATCGTGCAGTAGTGACCACTTTTCAGGAGCTTTGTCATCGATCCATTCACTAAATTTCTTAGTTCTTGATCTCCGGCAGCAGCGTCTCGGCCCATTTGAAGTTCCCACGACATTTTCTTCACCCTCTACCTATTGCGAACTGCTTGCCTCTGACCTTTGAGCTTTAGCTAGATCTGAGGTATCTTGTTCTAGCTCGTCCCAAATTCATTGGAATTTACTGTATGATCGAGGATGCCGACTAGAGAGGGGAGAATAGGAGGTTTTAAAACTTTTCGACTAAAAACAATTTTTGCAAGGAAAAGACTAAGAGCAAATAAACTGCAACAATTTAATATATTTTGCACTAAGAAAGAGTAAGAAAATCAAACACGGTGATTTATCCTGAGGTCTCGGAGACTCGCCCGGTCTCCCCTACTCCTCGTTGAAGCACTCAAATGAATGAGTTTTGCTTCAATATCCACGAAGGATATTTTTCATTAAAGTCGCTCCTTCTCCACTTCAGATAGGCGAGCACCGATGCCTTTCACAAATACGCCGAGCCTCTCCGACAACCTCCGTTAATGAAGAGGTCAACGGCCACACCTCCAAACCGTCTAGGTGAGGGCGTTCACCAAGAGTAACAAGTTGCGAGATCTTCTCTTGACCCCCCAACAACCACCGAGAAACTCTAAGGATGCAAATGATGCAAATGAATGCTCTCGGAGGCTCTCTTTCAATCACTATGAATGATACTTAATCAAAAGATGAATATATTAGCACTAGGGAACTTGGGCTCAAGTGTATATCAAAATATAGCTCTTGTTATTTTTAAAAACCTGCTCAAAGCTCATATTTATAGCTCAAGCCTCTCAACTAGCCGTTATGGTCGAGCACAGAAAAATAGTGCATGCTGACAGTCAGCCTTGGATGCTGACAATCAGCATCGACCACAATCATCTCGACAAGATATGAGCATAAAACTCAGCTAGCCGTTGTGGTCGTATATGAAAATAAATCTGCACATGCTGACTGTCAGCATTGCTGATAGTCAGCATCGACCTTGAACGGTTAAAAACAAATCACGAAGAAAACTTAGCTAGCCATTGTGGTCGCAAAAGGAAAGAAATCAACTCATGCTGACAGTCAGTATCGACCACTGACAGTCAGCGTCGACCACAAAAATGACTAAATAAAACACTCAGAAAGCAGATGATTTTTAATTAGGACTTGTGCTGACAGTCAGCATACTCACGCTAACAGTCAGCATAGGCAAAAATAATTTGGCTCAAAAACAACCCTCTATGGACAAATAGCAGCATTGAAGCTGACATTCATGCTGATAGTCAGTGTCTCATGCGGACAGTCTGCATGGATCTGTGCAATAGACAGTAAAACAAGCTTAACTTTTGATCTCGATATCTGATTGAGATGATTTTTGGCTTGTTGAAAGATAACTCAATGGGCTACAATTTTGTCAACAAGAGAAAGGCCTAGATTAGCCTAGATATTTCTAGAAAATTCAAAAATATTCCTATTACCAAAATATCCAACACAAATGTCCGCATCCACACGGACATGTATGCTGACTGTCAGCATCGACCACGACCAGTTGGTCGATAAAAAATAGAATTTCGAATAAACAAAATTGATCAAAAACATTTGGTCGAAAGCTTCTAGTCGAATGGCAGTATGAGAGACTAACTGTTAGCATCAACTTGACCATGAATATGAATGCAACAATATGACTTAAGAGTTTCTCAGTTTTTTGTTAGAACTAAAAGAGATTTCGCAACTCCTCTTAATAGTACAGTTAAACTAAAAATAATTTCTATAAAACTGGTCAAACTCCAAACTCTGAGATCGGTAAAATAATCAACCACTTGCCTTAGGTCTTTGCGACTTTCGTCTTGTGACTCCCATTTGACGTTTCTTCCTTTCACCTGATCTTATACTCAAAGTAAATAGATTAGTCCAAGACACTTGTTGTCATTTATCATCAAAATCAAGATTAAGGGCCTAGATGCAACACTTACGGCCCTGGTTCTGATCACACAACTGCTTAAACTTCTTCATCAGGCGTGCGCTTTTGTAATGTGTGAAAAAGTTCACCGCAAGATGTCGTTGACACTGTTGGATCAAGGATGCCGACTAGAGGGCGGGGTGAATAGGAGGCTTTTAAAAACTTTAAACTTGAACAAATATTTGCAAAACAAGAACAAATAATAATAGGAGAAGGGAACGAACATAATAATTTTTACCAAGGTATCGGAGACTCGCCCAGTCTCCACTAGTCCTCGTTGAAGCACTCAAGTCACTTGAGTTTTACCTCAATACTCACGAAGAGTATTATCAACTAACGGTTGCTCCTTGTCCACTCCGGAAAGGCGAGCACCGATGCCTTGTACAAACTTTGCCGAGCCTCTCCGACAATCTCCGCACTGGAGAGGTCAACGGCCACGCCTCTGAACCGTCTAGGTGAGGGCGCTCACCAAGAGTAATAGGCAGCGAGGTCTTCTCTAGACCTCCAAACACGCACCGAGAAACTAAGAATATGCAAATGCAAAAGAACTGAACCTCTCGGTGGATTGAAAAACACTCAACTTGATCAACAGATCTAGATTTTGTGTGGAAAACTAAAGCTCAAGAGTGTATAAGAGAATGCTACTGCTTGTTGTGTAAAACACATGCCCAAAGCCCCTATTTATAGCCTCAAGAAACAAATGAACCGTTGGAGTTAGGGCTGAAAATCAGCAACACAAACTGACAGTCAGTTGCGTGTACAACGGCCGACAAAATTTACGGATAAAAATTTGCTAGCCATTCGTGGTCGTTTAAGGAAACTTGAAACCCACAACTGACAGTCAGTTATGCAAACTGACAGTCAGTTCGACCAAAAACTCGACCAAATCAAATAGAAACTCAGAAGAAAACAGCTGTGGTCGAATCCCCAACTGACAGTCAGTATGGACAAACTGACAGTCAGTTTAGTACAAAAGATTTGAGCCCAAAATACACCCTCTCTGGACAATTCTCAGTTTAATTAAACTGACATTCAAACTGACAGTCAGTTATGCAAACTGACAGTCAGCATGAACAAAAATAGTGATAACTTTAAATCCAGAAATCCAAAAGAGGTGTTTAATAGCTCGTTTGAAATATAATTTCAAGGGCTACATTTTTGTCAACAGAAGTAAAAAACAGATCTTCCTAGATCTTTCTGAAAATTGTAAATACTCTTCTGCTGTTAAAAAACTCAACTGAAAATCCAAATAAATCAAATCAAGTTCAAATCAAATCCAACCAAATAGATGCAATGCAATGACCTAAGTTTCTCGGTTTATGTTGGAGATAAAGAGAGGAATTTTGCCACCCCTCTTTATAGTACGGTTAAAAGCTAAAAACAATTTTCCTAAACCGATCACCTCCAGACACCGAGATCGGTAAAAAATAAAGACAATATTACCTTAGGTCTTTTATGCTTTCCCGGCTTGCGTCTTGACTTCATTTTCGCAACTTGTGCTTTTACTTCTTTTGCGTTGGGTTCGTTTTGTTCATCTCGACAATCTTCCCAACGGAGCCCTGTATTAATCATTCTCAAAAAAATACAATTAGTCTTAAACATTCTGTTTTCATTAATCATCAAAATTAGGGTTAGGCATGAAGGCCTAGATGCAACAGACACCACCAGCTAATCAAGTTATTCCATCTATACTGCGAGTCCTCAGTGTACTACATGAACTCAATTGCACTCAACAGGCCCTTGTGTTTATCATGGATTACACATACATTCCGTCTATCCTTCACAACAGCTTGTTTCAGATTTGCAAGGAACCACACCCAGTTGTCAATGCTCTCGCCTTCTACTAAGGCGTACGCCATGGGAAGTAGCTGATTGTTTGCATCTGCGCTAACAGCTATCATTAGAGTTCCCTTGTACTTTCAGTTAGAAATGTGCCATCCATGCAAAGTACTGGCCTGATGTACTTGAATACAGAGATTGCCTGCCCAAACGACCAGAATATACGCTCCATGTACTCAGCTCCAGGCACTGGCACTGTGTCACCATTTGTGCCCACAACTGGCCTATGAACCCTGTCTATTACATTGGTGTCTACGATTTGCTGTATCAGTCTGGGTACGTAGTTATATGAATCGTAGAAAGATCCAAATAGCATCTCAAGACCAAGTTGTTTGGCTGTCCATACCTTTCCGTACTGAATACTGTATCCAAATGTGTCGTCGATTTGAGCGACAATTTCTTTCGGTGCCATGTCCAAATTTGCATGAAGGTTCGCCAAAATCACATTTGCCATAAATGCGGATGACATATTCCTGTGGCTCCGTGAGACTTTTGTAACCGAACAGTCATGTTCGGTGATTCTGGAAACAACGAAGTGGTCACTATCCTTATATCGGACAACACGAACATAAAATCTACATCCCTCCACCGTGCACTTCACTTCGTACAAACGCAGATTTGTTCTGTCCACCTTGAAAGAGCGACGTAATGCCATGGACCACATCGCCATGCCTTGCTTGGCCTCCACCTTGCTTCGGAAATGTTGCCCTAATGTTAATCTTTGCTCATCCGATACCGACTCCGACCTGCAATCATTGTGGATTTGCACGTGATCGAAACTACTTGGATCTAACCATTGTTAGGGAGGTCCCATCCCACGATAATCTTCTTATTCGCTAGAGGAATCCACATAGTCTGCATTCACCTCCAAACCTTCACTACCTGAGTATTGCATACCCTCGTCTTCACCTTCGTCGGTGTAAGCCTCGTCCCTAGGCCAGAAATGCCCACCCATGAATTCTGCGTTTGGGACACTCGCAAAATCCTGTGTCATGGTTGGATCAATGAATGGCTCAGGTACCTGTTCCGCCGGTTCGATGTTCAGCATCGTCACATACAGTACGCAGTCATCTGGGCCATGATTGGGATTTATCACTCTCCTAACCAGAGAACCCCAAGATCTGTCGCCTCTAAGTTTACACAATTTCGAACAACCTGTTTCACCAACAGGCACCAACGCTTCTATGACAATTTTGTGTAAAGATGGGTCAATATTTAGGATGACTATGACTCAGGTCTTAAGGTCTTCAAAATTAACAGCACTGAGATCATTCAATTCCATGTCTATACGGTGACTGCCACATAGGTCATCCCTATATGGTCCGTTTCTGATTACTTGTTCCCCGTGAAAGATATATACTATTCTTGTTTCTGACATTGTCTACAATAACAAGTGCAGTACGACAACTCATCAGCTATTATATCTTTAATATATTTTGCACATTACTCTATGGTGAGCCTTAAGACCTGTGTGATGGATTTATTCTGTTGCCACTGGCTTTATTTTTTTAACATCTAATCTACAATTCATACATTCTCATCTCACATACAAATGATCTAATTATTTACTAATCTAATTTAATACACAACTCATCCATATTATAATTAAACTTACATAACATTATACAATAGATCCAAATTATATACACATCATATTTATAAATGCACAACATTATACAACACATCTAAATTAAATTACGTACACATCAGATCTGAGTTAGTTTCACACAGCAGATGTGGATTATCCAAAAATTTTCTACAGCAGATACATATTTCCTAAATTATCGATTCACTAATTATTAATCTAGTTCATTCTCTAATTATATAGTATATCTAAATAACAGATCTACACTTACACAACACATGTACCTCAGATCTACGTATTCTACATCAGATCTAAATTATTAACACATTTTTCACGCATTTCTGAAGCACATCTACATTTTAAACTAAAATTTACACTAATTGGCACTAGCAATTTTAAACAAAATTTACCTTGTCCTCTTCCTCTTCCTTCTCTTCTCTTCTCTTCCTCTTCCTTTTCCTTCTCTTCCTCTTCCTCTTTCTCCTTTTCTCCTCTTTCCTCTCCTCTCCTCCTCTTGTCCTCTTTTCCCCTCCTCTCGCCCTTTTCTTTGGTTCAGTTGTTAGCCTCTTTTCTTTTGTTGCTTGTTCTGCTCCTCCAGTCGCCAACCTAACTTTATATACCATCTTTAGTTGCCAGCCCGTCTGGCGACACATGCTTCTCTCCTTAGTTGCCATCCCTTCTGGCCACTGTAGGCCATTTTGGGTAAGTCACCAGCAGGTCTGGCGACTGGAGTCATATCTGCAATTTGCTTTTGTTCTGTGTTATTTCTGATTTTATTATTTAAATATAGGTTTTCTGTACGAAAAATTCCATATATGTATGTGTGCCTCTTTTGATGTCCACATTGTATATATGTGTATAAACAATGATCCACACATAGGGGTTGAAGAAAACAAAGAGAAGAAGACAACTTGACTTAAAGAACAGAATTGTGATTTTAAAATTTTAATTGGACTAAATTGCAAATAACCATAATTTGGAGGTTAATCTGGACTTAGTTTAGTACACAGGGTTTCACTGATTAATTAGATTAGAGATGATTTGGAGGGAAAAGAGAACGAAATGAAAACAGAATTAGGGTAAAAGTGAATAGTACTTTTACCCAAAACGGTCAAAAATATGAATAACTGAGTTTCGGGGTTGAATCTGAACTTGGTGCAAGAGAGGAACTTATATTAAATAGTATAAAGAACATACTTGTTCAATTGGATTCAAATTTGGAAGTGAATTGGAGAATATAGCCATTTCTGGCTTTTGAAAACAGAAAAAAAGACTAATCCGCGATGAAGTTTGGACTAAATCGCGAAAAGTGATCAAATGAATTAGTTTGACTGAGAAGTTTTAGGTCTGGCATACAAGTATAATACAGTTCAGGGTTTTAAGATAACTTAGATAAAATTTGTACAAGGATTTGTAAAATGAAATAATTGAGTTTAGGTGATTAGGGTAATTAGAGTAATTAGGAAATTCCATTTTCAAAAACAAAATTGGGTATGATTTCTGGGCTTTAGAAGCTGAATTTGATCAGGATGCTAAAGACAAATCTGTATAAGATAGGTAGGAGATTCTATTTGTTCAGTCTGATTGGAATTCTAAGCTGTCTAGGAGAATTTGGCCTATTCAGGGTTTGGAAGGACTGAACTGTAATTAAGAAAATTTGGAGGTAGGGCTAGTTTGTAATTGTTTAAAATAACTTAATGACATAGTCCTTGAGTAAAATGATTTTAAGGTAAAAGGGATATTGTCAACTATTTATCGTATTAAGGTTTCTAAAATAGACAAATGATTAGAGATGAATTTTGTTATAACTATTTAGAATTTCTGAATCATATTAGAGCTAATGTTTAAAAGTAGTAGTTTTATATTTAGGAATCATAAACTATTCTCATTAGATGATAAATGACTTTTTTTATAAGAATGAAAAATAGTGTTTCAGTGAAATAAGTACACATGCATACATATACATGTATGTGTACTTATGCGCCAGTAAATTTAGGGAAAATACCTTTGAACTCTTGGAGAAATTAATTCTAAGTTTTTTTGTGAAGACTGCTAAATAGTAATCTTAAAGATTGTTTTAGAGTTGAGATAAAAATAAAATTTTGCTGATAATTTCAAAAGGACAAACTTTAGAAGATAGTTTTGTGACCCAACTTAAAATGAAGTTTTCAGAGTCTGATTTTTGTTAAAAAAAAATTTAGACTATTTTTGGGTATTACAAAAATGTAACACTAATTTTTTTTCAGTAATTATTAACAATAATTTTTTTGCCAAAATTGTATAATAAACAGTAATTGTTTTGACCGTAAACAGTAATTACTAAAAGTAATTTTTATTAACAATAATTATTAACACTAATTTTTATTAACTGTTTTTTATAGTAATTACTGTTAGTTTCTTTGATAGTAATTTTTGATCGACAACTAGTTTTAAGGCTCATCAGAAGTGCACACTGACATGTGGGAACAATTGAATTTTGGGTCCGCTGTCAACCACGCTGACCTGTAATGTCGGGGTCCAATGATTTTAACTCAATTCGTTTCTAATCGCACCAAACAAAAAAGCCCACTCTCCAACTAACAGGTGACCCAGCATTATTTTGGACTGTCAGTGACATTGTGCAATTTATTGCGCGATGAGCACGACACGCGAAGCGAGCGCACCCATGTTAACTTCACGCGTTTTGTGGGACCCGTCACTCACGTGTCACTTCGCACGCTGCACGCGTTACCTGCGCACATACACCTAATGATTTGCAGGCCCCAACTTTTCTGATCCCACTTGTCAATGCATTTTTCACAGAGGAGCTTAGCACAGTTGTGAACGGTGAAGGTCACAAAATACACCGTCAAATGTTATCAATTCATCTAACGTTGCCACCACATGCACCTGGACACCAATGAGACTCATCTCTCAGAACTTCAGGCGTCTATTATTTCACCACATGTCACCGTATAATTGGGTCACCTACTCGAGTCGAACGTATCAGTCGAGCACCTGAAGTATCTTTTGATTTTCGAATCAAATTTCAGTCGAGCGTCTGCTTCACCGTATAGTTTTGCCCTAAACTTTTTCTTTTGATTTTCGAATCAAATTTCACTAATATCTGTGAAGCAGCCCGATGTTTGAAGTGACTGAAGTGATGCATGCTGTTCCAGGAAGAAAAAGCAAGCAAGAGCCTATTCTGATAGGACAAAGATTCGCTACAGTCGCCACTGTAGTACGGAGCAACTGCAACAATTTTTTTTTTTGAAAAACTAATTGGTTTTGATATATATTAAATAAAGCCTTCGAATTGAAAAATATCCAATGAAAAAAAATAATCCGCGACAAATGGGTAGTAGCAAGTTGATTCCCAATTATTTAAATACAAAATATATCTAGTACTCAAATAAGAAATTTGGCTAATTTTTACAAATTCCCGCAGATAGCTAATGGGGACCTAGGTGAGAACTGGTTAGACACTAAAATTGTGAATCTCCCCACCTACATGCATTTTCTTTTCTATATTATCAAAATTCAAAGGGTCTTTGTATTGAAGAAAAAATTCCCCTGAATTCTATTTTTTCTAATCTAATCAAACCATTGCATGTTTCCATGCAACCATAGCGAGCTAAGAATAAAAAAACTTAATTGACTACCATCCTGAGGGAGAAGATTTGGTCTGTAACCATTAAATCAATTATTCTTCAACTATCCAACTATATCTTTCTCACGTAATTTCCTTCCAACAAGTAACAGCTATTTTTTTTTACCCTAAAATTTTTGCATGCATGCCTTGTTTTTTACTCACTCCCACAAGGGACTGTACACTTGCTCGACTGAGCCATCTGCATAGTAATACTGTACAAATTGGTCTCTCATCTCATAGCCTTCGCCGTCCACGTACCAACCCCCCATGTCATGGCTGGCCACCACCACCGGTGCCTCCGGCCAGTAGTACTCCATTGGCGCCCCCTCGGCGGCGGCGCACCGGCCAGTGCCGTCCAACTCCGACAGCACGTCCTCCAGCCCGCCGTAGCCGTCATCGCTCGGCGTCCCGGCCGTCATGCTCTCGGCGCCGTCCTCCCCCACCGCCGTCGACGCGCTGCCACCGCCGAGCTCGGCCTCGAGCGACCGGATGACGAGGCTCAGCCGGTCCACGTCCTCCGGAGGCTGGTCGGCCGGCGTGTCCTCCAGAAGCTCCATCAGCAGAGCGCCGTCGACCTCCGGCACACAGCCGCCGACGTCGCCGAGGGCGAAGCCGTCCCCACCACCATCATGCAAGCTCTGGCCATGTTGATCCATGCAAATGACTAGTTCTTGTTTCTTGCAAGAACGTTTCTTTTTTGTGCAACTTGGAGAAGCCTTTAACTTGGTCTTGGTGGTGACTAAAAATGTGAAGGATTGAGTTGTATATATAGGGGGAGAGATTCGTGGAGACTTGAGACTTGTGCCCGAATTGATTGGAGCCAAACTAGAATAATTTTCTTAGGATTTGGATGAAATGAGAGTGAAATGCTCTGGAAAAGAGAGAGAAGGGGAAGTGAAAAAGTTGGAAGGGGCACACAGAAAGGAACGCATGGCTTAGGTTTGATGTTGGTTTGGCGGTGACGGTGATGCTGCTGTTTGGAATCAAATGTAAGTGCGTGTTTAATACATATGTGGCAGTTAGGTACCGGTTATAGCTCGCTATGAAGGTAGTATAGAAATAGAGCGCACGAAAAGGAACACTTGGCCCAGGTTTGATGCCGATGTGGTGGTGATGGTGATCTTGCTAGGGAGAACAATTTCACTGATACTTCTGTGCTGATTTTATGATAAATTATGATTGGTACCTAATTGCCGTACGTGTATTGCACATCCACAAAGCTACCAGTTCACACTTGGTGCTGAACTGATTTATGCATGTTTCTTTTTTTTCCCCCTCGTTTTGTCTTGGCTTCCGCCTTCCGGTAGGTAGTAACACGCTTGATTTTCCAGGAAAAAGAGGCTACGAAGATGATTGAATATCGGGTTTGATATTTTTGCACAACAAAGGTTACTTTTTTTCTTAATTGTCCAAGATTGGTTTCATTATCACAAATATTACTTCCAAAACTATCGTATGTAAGTGAGATTTCAATTAACATCTTCGAAAATACATGATGATGGCATGCATGATGCCAAAGATCCATCCAAAATCTTCAAGCACCTATGTAGCCTTTGGGCAAATTATTTTAGGTTATTATTATTTTTTAATTTTGTTTATGTGATTTAACGTCCCATTCACATGTGGACCCAACCTCTCCTTATTAACCTCATAACATAAAATTATGAAATTTTTCTAACAAATATTTTTTTTCTCATTTTTAGTGCCATTAACAGTTAACTTGGATAGTCAATTTATAGAAGTTTTTTTTTTCTAAAAATGAAAAATCCATATTACCCACTCTATTTTCAAAAAAGTCTAGATCACTCTGTACTTTGAAACTGAACACTTTTACGTCCTTTGCTCTCAAACCAATACAGATTTTGTCCAAAATCAAATTTGAATGGTTTTATATGAGTTTTTTTTTGCACCCTTGCCCCACAAGCCATTGTAAATTACAATTTAACTGGAGAAAGTGTTCAATTGTTCATCAGGCACTGGCCCTCGCGCCTAGAGACTGTGTCTTGACGAGAAAACTGAGCACCATGCCGAGTGGTGCCTTTTCAGCTTGTCTTAAGATTCTAAGTGAGATCCTCGTCAACCTACCAAAACATTTACTCTTCAATTTGCCATAAACATCTGTACAAGTAGTTTTGATCTCATTGCTGATGATTGTGTTAGCTTATGCTTTTTGTAACAATCTGGACTAGAGTATGAAATGGTGATTGCTGAGAAATGACGAGCAATATAGACTTGGATATTGTGATTGTATGAAATAAATTCATTGTATTTCTCATCCTCAAAATATAGACTAAACACATTCTATGTTCCCTGTTAATGGATCCCCATGTCTTCTGTCATACAATGTGCTATGCACTACTAGATTTAAGATTCTCCTGAAGCGGTAGAAACTAAAATGGCCAAACCATAACTCCATGTTCTATGGGGAACCTGTAGGGATGCACATGTATTGTAATATATTGTTGCTTGTTGCGCCGGAAAGGAGCACGGCGGCTGCGCCGGAGCCGCCAGCAGCAGCGGCGAAGGGGGCGAAAGAAACCGCCCCAGGATGAACCCGGTGATCAACAGAGGTGAGTCATAAATTTGCCTGCATGAGTTGAATTTTTTTTGGTTTCTGTTCTCGTTCTTGAGATCTTAGGGAAGTATAATTGTATATAGATTAGTTTAAGGTTTCTGTCCATGCTTTTGAAGAGCAACATGCATGTACAGATGGCTATATGTGTATCATGCATATACGTGTATACATATATAGATGTTGCAATTTAGAAACACTTCCTCCCGTGAAATTAATTACAATTTAGAAAAATTTGAGAGGCAAAATTACAAAAAAATCCTATTCAAAATTAGTCAAAAGCTTAATTTAGACCAAATATACATTGATTTAGGAAATAAAGAAGATAAAATATTTGGTTTTAAAGTAAAGAAATTATTTGGATTTTTTTTTTAAAAAAAACAGAGGGGTAATATTTACTTTTTCCCCTTTTTTAAAAAACACAATAATACTTGTAGAGAATAAAAATGACTTAAAAAGTATTTGTTTGTCTTGTACTCCTATTTAAGGATGGAACTAATATATTAGGGTTTATGTATAATTTTTCTAAGACTCTATTTGAGATTGATGTAAAACATATGGAGGATGCAGTATGTATAGAATATAATTTAGTAATATTATTACTATTAAGTGTTTTTATAAATAATATATTTAAAAATAATATATCAAACAAAATTTTTGAAACCCGCTGCGGTGCCAAATGTCACTTGTCAAAACACGTGAATATGATGCTGTTTCCAATGTTTTATTACTTGCTAATTACTGAATATTGAGACAAATCACATCACCAAAGTCTCCTTCAATGGAAATATGCGTGTTATCCACCAAGAGAGGTGTGCTTTGCTTTCTTTTCTTCTTTTTTTTTTAAAAAAAAAGGATTATTTGGGACTAAATTCATAGCTAGGAAACGTATTAATGGAATCATCACGAATCCTAATTTCTAAAATCCCAAATTCACTTTGGAGCATTGCATCCAAACTGTCATATAGTACTATAGATATAAATTAATTGCCTGTTGGTATGTTGATGTGGTCTCATTTGGTATTGTTTTTTAAAATAATTTTAATAATTTATTTTTTCAATTTTTAGAAATATTTATTGGAGTAATCTCATGGAGCGAGAGATTGGGTGGTACAATAATATTAATCGGATGTAAGTTTTCAACTTTACATAATTGGAAGGTACTAGAAAATAAATTGTGAGGGAATGGTCCGCCTGTTCAGCGAAATCTGACACTGTAACTGTTCAGAATGTAGTTGCTCTCACATTTGGGTATCTCAATTTCTATTTACATAATAAGAATAGTAACAGCACAAAAAATTATAATCATTATTATTTATGGATATAATACCATAATTACATTAAGAGGCATTTTAGTCTATGCCACTGGCGAAATCAGAAATTAATGCCACTAAAAATCGGCTAATTGGTTGTGTGCCACTGGGTTTTGAAATTTCTTTTGAAAATGCCATTCTGATAGGACATAGCTCTAACGACCTTAGGTCAAACACGTTTGACCAGTAAAAATGACTATAATACCCTTTTTGCAAAATGCTATTGGAAAAGTGTGTGATTTGTGTATATGCCACTCAATGGAAGTTTTGGCGTCATGCTTAGTGTAATATGGAGGGAATTTTTGGCTCCATTTTGTTTGACCTCTATATAACAGCTGGGGAGGGTAGCAAGATTGAGAGGGAAAGCAAGATTAAGAGGGAGAGTAAGATTGAGAGAAAGCATGTTTAGTGGTCTATTGGATCTCATGGGGCATTAACGGCATCTAAACTTCGATGCGATTGTGGCTTGAGAGCAACCAAGTGTTTTTGATAAAAACCCTAACCGGGTGTTTTTGAGGTGCCCTAGATGGAAGCTAAATGTGTTTTTATCTTATTTTGTGCTTCTTTTGGATCTTGTTTGTTGGTTTTGATCTTGTTTTGCAATATATAGGAGGGTGGATGCTCATTTTGACTATGTGAAGATCTTATTGATAGGTACATCAATGAGGAGATTGGAGAGCAAGATGAAGCTGGCATTGTAGGTCTAAAGAACAAATGAATGAGCGATTAGTTGTAATAAAGGAGATAAACAACAAACTAAAAGCAGTAGTAGAGTTGAATAACGAGATTAGAACATTACTCAAGAATATCTGCAAATTGAATATGGTTTGTTGGATGTTGATGGCATGTATGGTTGTAAACTGGTTTCTTACTACTAGAATGTAACCACTGTATAGCATGGATGGTTTACTGTATGAAATGATGTGGTAGTATCAATAGCAACTTTTGAATGCAATGTCAGTATCAATATTCAATATGCAACAGCTTTGAACATTACTTTGTAGCTAGATGTATGCAACTTTGTAACTAGTGATCTATTTGCTTTGAACATTACTGGATCAACTTTATGCAGTTGCATACATCCAAGTAATATGCATTATCAATGGCAGTAACTGGATCAACTTTATGACTGCTGCATCCAAGTAATAGGCATAGACTAAACACAAACAAAACAGAAAGCAAAACAAATCAAAAGATACCAATTGCAGCACCATGTGACATAATAGAACAAAAGAACAGTATCAAACTAATACATCACAAGAACAAAAGCAGAACAAGTTCATTTATCAAACAGATGCTGGTTGCACTTTCTTCTTGGGCCTTGGGGACCCTCACTACTACAGAAGTGCATTCCACTAACCCTTATTTTCTAACGGTTGTAAGCAATCTAGGAAAAATCCGATAGAATAGGACGACAGCGGCGGAAAACCATCATTTTACTATCGGTTATACACTAATCCAACGTTAGTGAAATGCAAATACTTTTTACTATCGGTTATTACTGTACAAACCGATATAATATATTAAATAGTACTATCGGTTTTCCATTTTTAACTGATAGTGAAATTACTGACTTTTTACTATCGGTTATTACTGTACAAACCGATATAATATATTAAATAGTACTATCGGTTTTCCATTTTTAACTGATAGTGAAATTACTGACTTTTTACTATCGGTTATTACTGTACCAACCGATATAATATATTACAATAGTACTATCGGTTTTTCGTTCGTAACAGATAGTAAAATTACTCACTTTATACTATCGGTTGGTACTGTATTAACCGATATAATATATTGAATAGTACTATCGGTTTTTCTCGGGTAACTGATAGTGAAATTACTGACTTTTTACTATCGGTTATTACTGGACTAACCGATACAATATACTACATAGTACTATCGGTTCAACAACACAAACCGATAGTAAAATGACTTCATATACACTAATGGTTATGACAGTGGGGACCTTATTTTACTATCGGTTTGTGTTGTTGAACCGATAGTAAAATTGGACAACTTAATTAGGTCGACCCCTGCTCTGCGCTCTACATGTTGGAATCATTTCAGCCGCGCACAACTCCAAGCTAGAGTGATCTGGAGAAGCTAGCTGAGAGGTTGATCATATTTCCATCCCCCTCGGTATTGTCATCTTCTCATCACCTCTCTCTCTCTCTCGATCACTCTTTCACACTCTCCCTCTCTCTCTCTACTTGCAATTCATTAAACTAGATACATGTATCTCCAAGCTAGCTAGAAGGCTGGGTTGGCTAGCTAGCTATAGCTTGCTGAATTTAAGCAGCTAGCTAGCTGGCTCTTCCAATTAATGCATGCATCAAGTTAATTAGGGTTTCATATATACAAATCCATTTAATGTAATTAAACAGCTCATGCATGTACACACATATGGCCTAGCTAATTATGTTTCATTCATATATGCATGCCCTGAGTCATTAATTATTTATTTGAATTTGTCAATTTTGTGAAATAATTGTAGATGGACCGAGAATATTGGATGTATGGAATAAAACGTACTACTGTTGAGTATTTGGAGGGTGTGAATGGATTTATTAAATTTGCTGAGCAAGAGAAGGCGAAGAAGGGAGAGAAAGATATGCATTGTCCTTGTATAGATTGTATGAACTTAAAAAGGTTCGGCAACTCTGATCAGATTAGGAGTCATTTGATTCGTCATGGTTTTAACGCACGCTATACCCGTTGGATATGGCATGGTGAAGATCTTGAGGAAACGAGCACTACCGCTACCACTCAGCAGCACCCGGAAGTGGATTGCAGTAATGATGATCATGATCAAAACATTGATAATGTTCATTCGGAAGTCCATGTAGATGACGACAATTTAGATGAAATGTTACGTGATGTAGAAGAGGACTACAGCGAAAACGATTTAGCTAAATTTCAGAAATTAATTGTTGATTTTGAGAAGCCTTTGTTCCCCGGATGTGAAACATTTACAAAGTTGTCTTCTGTGTTGAGATTATATAACTTGAAGGCAAGCAACGGTTGGAGCGATAAGAGTTTCACGGCGCTATTGAATCTGTTAGCGGACATGCTTCCAGAGGGAAATGAGTTGCCAAGATTGGTTTACCAGGCCAAAAAACTATTGTGTCCATTGGGAATGGAAATCGAAAGAATACATGCATGCCCAAATGATTGTGTTCTGTACCGTAACGAGTACGAGGATTTGCATGTTTGTCCAAGATGCGGTGCATCGCGGTATAAGCATGGGGACAGAATTTATCACAATGGATGTGATGAGGTAAAGAAAGGGCCTTCGGCCAAAACTGTGTGGTATTTGCCTGTGATTCCCAGATTGAAACGGCTGTTTGCAAATCCGAAAGATGCGAAGTACTTGCGTTGGCATGTTGAAGGTCGGAAATAAGACAGAAAACTAAGACATCCAGCTGATTCCATTCAATGGAGAAACATTAACAGAACATTCAGTGAGTTTGGCGGCGAAGTGAGGAATATAAGGTTTGGGCTGAGTACGGATGGTATGAATCCACACGGAAATATGAGCAGTCAACATAGCACTTGGCCGGTTCTTTTATGCATCTACAATCTTCCTCCTTGGTTATGTATGAAGCGGAAGTACATCATGATGTCGTTACTAATTTCAGGACCCAGACAACCCGGGAATGATATTGACGTGTTTCTATCACCGTTAGTCGAGGACTTACAAAAATTGTGGAGCGAAGGGGTGCGGGTGTGGGATGCACATAAGCGAGAGAATTTCATGTTGCGGGCCATGATATTTTGTACCATAAATGATTTCCCGGCCTATGGAAATTTGTCGGGGTATAGTACGAAAGGAGTCAAGGCTTGTCCTATTTGCCTGGATGAAACTGAAAGCATGTGGTTATCGAACTGCAGAAAAACAGTGTACATGGGTCACCGCAGATTCCTTCCGATGCATCACGCCTACCATAAGAAGAGGAAGTCATTCAATGGGAAGCCTGAGAAAGGATCAGCCCCAGTGTTTGTGACTGGTAAGGAGCTTTACTTGCGCGTGAAGGACATCAAAGTTGAGTTCGGTAAATGTTCTAAACCTCCAAGAAAAAATGTTTGGAAGAAGAGATCGATTCTTTGGGATCTGCCATATTGGGAGCACTTACAAGTTCGACATTGCATTGATGTCATGCACGTAGAGAAAAATGTTTGTGACAGTTTGATTGGTTTGTTGTTGAACATTCCAGGAAAGACGAAAGTTGGCATCAACGTTCGCCGTGACATGCTCGACATGGGCATAAGGACTGAGCTTGCACCGTTGGAGAAGGGAAAGCGGACATACCTCCCCCCGGCCTGCTATACTTTGTCAAAAAGAGAAAAAACAGAACTCTGTCAGTGCCTACATGGTGTCAAAGTTCCATGCGAGTATTCTGCGAACTTGAAAAAACTTGTGTCCATGAAAGACTTGAAACTGGTTGGTATGAAGTCCCATGATTGTCATGTACTGATGTCACAAATGCTTCCCATTGCTATCAGAGGCATTCTCCCAGTCAAAGTCAGAGAGACAATTACAAAGCTATGTTATTTCTTCAACACAATATCTGGCAAGGTACGTAAGCGTGTACTCCTAGCAAGTTAATTAGCTCCATTCGTGGAACTTGTCAGATTTTTTGGATCTGAATATTTGCTGCAACTGTGTCCTTGCAGGTAATTGATATGGATGGACTGGACGATTTGCAACGCGATGTGACTACCACTCTTTGTCAGCTGGAAATGTATTTCCCTCCATCCTTTTTTGATGTTATGGTCCATCTAATTGTTCACCTTGTCAGAGAAATTAAGTTTTGTGGACCCGTGTTCCTGCGCTACATGTATCCATTTGAGAGATTTATGGGTATCTTGAAGGGATATGTAAGGAATCGATATCGGCCTGAGGGCAGTATTATTGAAGGTTATGCCGCGGAGGAGGTGATCGAATTTTGCACCAACTATATGGCCGGGGTTGACCCAATTGGCGTTCCTACGTCTCGGCATGAGGGCAGGCTTCAGGGCATTGGAATGATTGGATTTAAAGCAGTCGTCCCCTCTAGTGATCTGTATGCAAAATCCCATTTTTGGGTCTTACAGCACATGACGGGGGTGGAGCCATACATACACGAGCACAAGGAAATGTTACGGAAACAGAATCCCTCGAAGCCAGAGATTTGGGTCACCAGAGAACATAATAGGAAGTTTGCTGGGTGGATCGAAAATAGAGTCCTGCAAGTTTCTGAGGGCGATGTAGATGAAGATGTTACATGGTTGGCCAGAGGGCCTAGATTTACTGTAGGGACTTGGCAGGGGTATGACATCAACGGCTATTCATTTTACACAAAAACTTAGGACGAGAAGAGTGCTATGCAATGTAGTGGAGTGACACTACTTGCTATTTCGGAGGATGCCAGGGCAGTAAGAGCACTCGACTCATATTACGGTGTTATTGAGGAAATATGGGAGCTCGATTATGTATTACTTAAGATTCCTCTGTTTCGATGCCAATGGGTCGAAATCCCTCGAGGTGTTAAAGTCGACAATTATGGGTTTACTCTAGTCGATCTCAGTAGAGTCGCACACAAAGATGATCCATTTATACTTGCTGAGCAAGCCACACAGGTGTTCTACATCGTTGACCCGGCCAACCCAAAGTTGCACGTTGTCCTTCACAGTAAGAGACGTATTGTTGGGGTCGAAGACGTTGTGGATGAAGAAGAGTACGATCAGTTCGACGAACTACCTCCATTTTTAGATGGAATCCTTCAATCTGTCCCTACCGAAGATATTGACGAAACAAGTTACCTGCGAGACGACCACGAAGAAGGATTATGGGTGGACAACCATTCTTGACTAATTTGCAATATGTAAGTGACGTATATTACTTGGATCGAAGAATGTTCAAATCAATTTTCAAAAATTCTTTGGGAAAACATACGTGATGCATTGAGAATCATTTCTGCAAATTTCATTTCAATTGGAGTATATACTTGATTTGAGCAATAATTGATACTTTTCACAAATATATATGAAAACTGCAAATTTTCATTCCATGATTGGTCTTTATTGTTATTTTATTTCAAAATTATTGCAAGCCATTTGCATGGGGTTTCAGGTGTCTTTACAAGTGCAAAATGATGTACTGAGACCCATCTGTATTTGTTTTCAGGAAATACCTTTAGATCAATTTAACAGTATTATACTATCGGTTTCAACCTCCAAACCGATATGAAATTAACATATACTATCGGTTTATTGTAATAACCGATAGTAAATACAATACAAAATGATGTATTGAGATCCTCTGTAATTCTTCTAAGGGAAATCCTTTAGGGTCAATAGCATTGTATTTTACTATCGGTTATAACTGTGAAACCGATATGAAATTAAACTATACTATCGGTTTATCGTTAACAACCGATAATGATTTACACTGTGTTATGATCCCCTGTTCTTAGTTTACTATCGGTTTACTGTTCACAACCGATAGTGATTTACACTGTGTTATGATCCCCTGTACTTAGTTTGCTATCGGTTTACTGTTCACAACCGATAGTGATTTACACTGTGTTACGAAAACCCTAACTTACATGTTTTTACTATCGATTTTGTGGTGATGAACCGATAGTAAATATTTATTTATTAGGTTATAACTTGCACGATTTTCCCTCCAGTGCAACTGATCACATTCCAAATCGAAAAATACTCGCGCGGAAAACCCTAGAATCGCCGACGTTCGCTTCTTCGCTCCTCTGCGCCACTGGTTCTCCACCGCCTCCGGTATTGCATTGCGCCACCGCCTCCGGCATTGCATTGCGCCACCGCCTCCGGCATTGCATTGCGCCACCGCCTCCGGCCACTCCACGATCCACTGTAAGTGTTCTTGACCAAATCGCTCGCGTGTATTGCTTAATTTTGTATGCAATGGTTCATATCCCGTTCCATGGATTACAAATAGAAACCTAGAGTAAAATTCATGAACTACAAACTTGATAGCTATGAGAATGACAGAATTGATGAAAATCATAGCAATTTGTCATACAGTGTAGTTCACTATCGGTTTCTTACTCAGAACCGATAGTAAATACCATAAACTGATTTTTCTGTTAATTATATCCCATTTCTAATTTTCATCTGAAATTTTGGTTCATTTATATTTTAACATACCTTATGTTCCTGCTGAGCAATTACTTTATGTTCCTGCTGAGCAATTTTGGAAATTTTTCCTAATGCTGACTTGATTACTATCGGTTTGATTTGGAAAACTGATAGTAAATAGTAGTGCCATCATAGTTTGCACAGCTAATATGAATTTTCTGTGAATTACTTCCCATTTTCTAATTTTCATCTCAAATTTAGGTTCATTTATTTTTTAACATACCTTATGTTCCTGCTGAGCAATTACTTTATATTCCTGCTGAGCAATTTTTGAAATTTTTCCTAATGCTGACTTGATTACTATCGGTTTGACTTGGAAAACCGATAGTAAATAGTAGTGCCATCATAGTTTGCACAGCTAATATGAATTTTCTGTGAATTACTTCCCATTTTCTAATTTTCATCTCAAATTTAGGTTCATTTATTTTTTAACATACCTTATGTTCCTGCTGAGCAATTTTTGAAATTTTTCCTAATGCTGACTTGATTACTATCGGTTTGACTTGGAAAACCGATAGTAAATAGTAGTGCCATCATAGTTTGCACAGCTAATATGAATTTTCTGTGAATTACTTCCCATTTTCTAATTTTCATCTCAAATTTAGGTTCATTTATTTTTTAACATACCTTATGTTCCTGCTGAGCAATTACTTTATGTTCCTGCTGAGCAATTTTTGAAATTTTTCCTAATGCTGACTTGATTACTATCGGTTTGACTTGGAACACCGATAGTAAATAGTAGTGCCATCATAGTTTGCACAGCTAATATGAATTTTCTGTGAATTACTTCCCATTTTCTAATTTTCATCTCAAATTTAGGTTCATTTATTTTTTAACATACCTTATGTTCCTGCTGAGCAATTACTTTATGTTCGTGCTGAGCAATTTTGGAAATTTTTCCTAATGCTGACTTGATTACTATCGGTTTGACTTGGAAAACCGATAGTAAATAGTAGTGCCATCATAGTTTGCACAGCTAATTTGAATTTTCTGTGAATTACTTCCCATTTTCTAATTTTCATCTCAAATTTAGGTTCATTTAAATTTTAACAGACTTTATTTTCCAGCAGAGAGATTAGCATAGTTTCCACTGCTAATCTTTTAAATTTTCCTGAATATAGACCTTAGTACTATCGGTTTTCCTTTTAAAACCGATAGGAAATATAGTATTTGTTAGTTTGCACTGCTCATCTGAATATTCTGTGAATTACTTTGTCATGTACCTTTCTTCATATCAATTGGATGGTTTGTTTATGGTATTTTAGGTAAAGCCATGTCGGCATCTTCCTCGGCTGATACTAGTGATTCGGCGAGGGCGAATGTAGATGGCGCTACCTCGTCCCAGCGCAAGAGGAAGGCGCGAGGCGCGACGATGTTGGGTCGTTTGGCCAAACGCGCGGATCTTTCCTGTGAGTTCAACCAGTTCGGGAGACCGATCGGGAAGAACGCCGGGCACTATGCTGCCTATGTTGGCTTGTTGGCGAAGGAAAGGGTGAAGATCACCGTCCAGAGCTGGAAGGACGTCAAGGCCGACGAGAGGGATAGGCTGTGGGCGGAAGTGAAGGTAAAATTAATCAAAATCACTGAACTCTTGAGTAATCACATTCCCTTGGTTTATCCTAGAGATTAGGTAAGTCCTACTTATATGCACCATTTGAAACAGGCCAAGTGGAACATCCCGGACGATGGTCCCAAGATAGCTTGCTTGAAGGACATGAACAACACGTGGAAAACCTTCAAGAGCGTCCTCGTCAGTACCTTCCTCGCTAAAGGCGAATCTCCATGCGAGAAGTACCCCTTCATAACGGAGGAGGTATGGGAGCAATTCGCCCAACAGAAGGGGACTCCTGAATTCAAGGTATGAATGGTTCCTTTGCTTGGTTACACCATTGTATGCAGTAAGCAGTGGTGCATTAATTTTCTTGTTTCTGGTACGAAGGCCCTCAGCGAGAAGAACAAGGCAATCCAGAGGAGGAACGACCACCCACACCGGCTCGGTTCTCGCGGCTATGCGGGGAAGGAGGAGCAGTGGAAGAAGGGTGAAGACGACGCGTCGCATTTCGTCGACTCCCCTGACCTACCACTCTCCGAGATCCGCGATCAGCGATGCAAGCGCTGGTGACTGGCCAGAGGGACCGTGTCGGCCACGGGGACTGTGGCGTTCCCAAACCCCAGGGACGTCGAGGTCGTGCAGCGACTCGTAAGTTGGCTAACTATGATCACTAGTGTGCGCACAACTTTGTATATATTTCTTCCTCACAATGGAGAGCTTTCAATGTAACAGATCTCTTGCTCGAAGGAGGCGACCGAGGGATTGTTCAGTCCCCATAGGGAGAACGACATCCTTACCCGGGCTCTAGGGAACAAGGAGCATCCAGGGCGGACGCGAACCGTGGGGGCTGTGGTGCCATGGAAGGAAGGCTTCTCGGACCCCGGGCAAAAGGCGAAGAAGCCTGGCAGCTGGAAGGAAAGGGAAGTGGAGCTATCTCAGAAGATATGGGCAGATGTGACTGCACAATTCGCGGACATGTTCGCTCAAATGAACGAGAAATATGAACGCCTAAGCCGAGTTGTGCAGTCCAAGGGTTTAGATCCAGCTGCCGAGGTCGACGCTGCCAGGCCGAGTAGTGTTGGCTCGAAGGTTCATGTGGATCCGGTGGACCTGATCGAGGTATTGCAACTCTTGAGCTATATATGCAGTTCGGCTGATGCCACTCCCGTTACGTTAGAATTGTTTCGCTAACCTGTTATAATTGTTGCAAATTGCAGAAGCCGGAGAGCTGTACCCTATTGATCAACATAGGCGACAAACCTGTTGCTGTTGCAAACGGGGTCGTATACCAGTGTTGGGAGGATGTCCGGATCCACTGCGTACCTCTGGAGCCTAGATTCGCAAAGGTACAGGTGGACATGGCCCTCCCGGGCTAGAGCTCTTTTCCGTTGCCCGTCCCAACGGACGAAATGCGGACAATTGGCGAGGCATTGGGCTCGTACATACAGTGGCCCAAGAAGGGTGTTAGACTACAGGAGGTAAACCCTAGCCATTCTAGCTTACAACTCAGTTAATATACTTAATTTTCAAAATCTAATTTAAGCGTTTGTACTTAAAGTGGACGATGGATACCAGCACACTTCCTGAGGACACCAGCCCCGCCACAACGCATGAGCGAACTCCTTCGGCCCCCATGCCTCCTCCGACGGCCTCAAACCCTTCGCCATCAAATGAGGCCGATGGCACCACACCCCAACCTTTGAAGGTATACACTCGCTCCCCGCCCAAAGGCAAGGGCAAGGCCAAAGGCAAGGGCAAGTCCAAAGGCAAGGCCAAACAAAGCCAGCCGGGTACGTTCAACAACGGGTCCCCACTCGTGTCGGAGTACCTTCTGCGCAATATGGATCAAATAACCAAAAGTCTCCACGAGTGGTACCTGACCCGGTCTAGGCGCCACATCAACTTCTTGGTTCACTTCAGGCCAGCCCATTTTCACCGTGAGTCCGGGAGCATATCGGTGGCCCACGAGGATTTGTTCGACCTCCTCAACTGGCGGGAGCTTGATATGTCCATCATACGGACTGGAGTCCTGTGAGTGTGCTGTTGTCTGAAGTTATCACAGTTCGTTTCATAAATCTAATCACTTTTTGTATGCACTACTTACTAATGTCTACTTTGCATCCAGGTGCATGTATAGGCTGGCGTCGATGAGGGCATGTGACAAGGTGGGTTTCCTCGACCCAGAGAAAATAAGCCTCACGATGCTAGAGCACGACCAAGCACATGCGGAGGAATACATATCAAGGGCACTACTAGCGCAGCAGGACCGAGAGTTCATCCTTGCGCCGTACCACCAAAGGTTAGTGCATTTCCTACTAATTTAACTCATTCTTGTATGTTACGCCTAACATATGTATGAAACGGTTCGCTTATATATGCAATGTAGGGGCCACTGGGTCCTCGCCGTCATTTGCCCATGGATGAATGAGGTCTATTACCTCGATTCGATGAGCGACAAGGTGGCGCATGTTTTCACCCTCACATGGCACATAGACGCGTAAGTAACATAGTTGTCTTAAATTTTTCTCTGACTAGCTAATTAATGATAAGATATTAATCGACAATGCTAAATTAAATACAGGGCTTTCAAAAATTATGCTAGTGCTGGAGGGAGGCATGACGCGTCGAAGGGCACAACAATTTCTTGGAAAGAATATGAGGTAATTAATACGGATGGAAGTACTCATGATGAGTCTTTTAATTTAAGCTTAATTAGTTCTTTCGAGTTAATGTGGGTTTATGTCTTTGCATATGCAATTTTTCCAGTGCCATCAGCAGCCACAATCGTGGGAATGTGGCTTCTATGTCATGAGATTCATGTATGACCTGATCAGGAGAAACTTTGCCCAATTCCCTAAGGTAACTATTTTTGCTGACTCAAAGTCGAACTTTAATTAGATGTGACGTACGATCCTAACTTCATACACGCATATATGCAGAGCACCATGTTGAAAGAGCAATATGAGTTGCCTCAATTGAAGGAGCTGCGAACAATTTGGGCTCAATATGTCATGGAAGAAGTGGCTATCAACGATCGATAGTAACTGACTTGTGTTGATTGTTGTATTTGTGAATATATATTGAATGTGTTGATTCATTAATTTGTGAATATATGTGAATATATGTGAATAGATTCATTGATGTATTTGTGAATAAACTCGATCAATATGTGCATAAATTCAGTCTGTCCAATGCATGTGTATATTACTGTATTAGTGTATTTGTGAACAAATTCAATATGTGAATATTGGTGAATATTTGTAAATATTGGTGTATTTGTGAATGATCCAATGTATCTCTGTATTGCTGTATGTATATTGCTGTATGTATCTCTGTATTGCTGTATGTATATTTGTAAATATTTAGTACTAACCGTGCCACTACATAACCGATAGGAAAAACTAATATTACTATCGGTTATATACTACAACCGATAGAATAAAGTTTCCAGTACTAACTGTGTCCACACAATACTATCGGTTCATATTTAGAAACCGATAGAATACAGTTTCCTGTACTAAACGAGTCTACAAAATACTATCGGTTATATAATATAACCGATAGAATAAATTTTCCAGTACTGACTGTGTCCACACAATACTATCGGTTTATATATAACAACCGATAGAATAAAGTTTCCAGTACTAAATGTGTCGACAAAATACTATCGGTTTATATAAGAGCCGATAGAAAAAAATGTTTAGATTACTATCGGTTTAGATCCTAGCCGATACAAAAGGCCTAAACAATACTATCGGTTTTTATACGAGCCGATAGAAAAAACTTATACAATACTATCGGTTTAAAACCGAGCCGATAGAAGAAATAGTCGATAGCGATTAGTGAACGTTGGGATTGTAGATGTTTTACTAACGGTTTTTGAACCGATAGAAGTGTGCTGCCCTCTACTATCGTGCCGACCACTATCGGTAAGAGAACCGATAGTAGAGTGGATTTTGAACCGATAGTGAAAAGCATTTCTGTAGTAGTGCCTCCACTTGGTTTAGAAGTTGACATGCCCTGAAAGAAGAATGTGTCATTAGTAGTCAAAAAATAGCATATGTCATAGTCAGTCAAAAGTGGAATCATTTGTTTACTCTGTCGAATCATTTGATTTTAGTTGCCTTTGTCTCTTAACTCTTCGAGCTTACTCAATAGGATCATTGCTACTTGCAGCTGATTGGACTGGTGCACCCTTGCATTGCTTCTAATGATGCCCTAATCCTCCACACCTACTGCATTTATGCCTCTTCCTTACCCCTATTTCATCAGAACCTTTGATTCTCTGCTTTCTAGGTCTTCCTGGCTGCCTCTTGAGGACAAGTGGGCACAATTTGAACCCAGGATCCACAACAGGCCACTAATTTTTGTCAGTCATTGGATTGAACTGACCCTCATATGCCTTTTTGAACCTGTCTACATAATATTCATGCACATACTCTTCTATGTTTGCCCCACTTATTGAGCAGATGAAAGCCAATGCATGAGTGCATGGTTTCCCACTTAGTTGTCATTGTCTACAAGTGTAGAAACTCTTGTCTAGGTGTACTGCATGCCTCCATTCAGTCCCTTGTACATCCCTCCCATTGACTTCGACTATGTAGTCCCCACTCCTGCTGACTTTGTATTTTCCCAAACTCCTACTAATTGCATTCAGCTTCCCTGTGACAACATGTAGTATTGCACACTGCAACTTGTTTCCAATCATTCTCCTTACAGCAAACTTCTCCATTATAAGTTGTCTGATTTTGTCCATCAAGTCAACAATTTGCAGGCCTTTGTGAGGACTGATCCAACTATTGAAAGACTCAAAAAGGTTATTGTTTATGCAATCAACCTTGCACACCTTAGAGAATTTGCACCTAGACCAAAAATTTTTATGGTTCTCTCTCAAATAAACAATAGCTTCAGGATGTTTCTCCTCTATGTTAGCAATGTATTTGTTGTACCCCTCAATTGTGTAACTGAGAGTGGCTGGCCACATGTTTGTAGCAAAAACATCTCCCTTGAATTTTTTTTGAAGTTCTTAATTAGATGCCTAAAACACTCTCTATGTTCAGCACCTTTGTACACCTTATTGACAGCAAAGTCTACCCCCTTGCCTGCATCTGTGTTTATAACTAAACATAAGGAATCCCAGTTGCTCTATGTAAGTTCTGAACAAATCATTCCCAACTGTCCAATGACTCTAACTCTGTGATGCCATATGCCACAGTGTATAACCAATTGTGGCCATCGATAGCATATGCTGCAACAAGTTGTTCCTTGTGCTTCCTTGTGAGATGAATTGTCGTCAAGGTAAACGATCACAAAGTCGTCGATGAACTGTCGCAATACGTCATTCATAAGATGCATGAAAGTTGTCGGGGCATTGCAGAGGCCAAACGGCATGACCAGCCATTTGAACAGACCTTTTCGCGTTTTGAACGCGGTTTTTCCACATATCCTCCTCTCAGATGCTGACTTGATGATACCCTAACTTAAGATCCAATTTTGAGAAGACAGTAGCATGCTTCAATTGGTCTAGTAGGTCGTCAATACGAGGAAAGGGGTACCAGTTCTTGATGGTGATCTTGTTCAGTGCTCAGTAGTCGATGCACATATGCCAAGTCCCATCTTTCTTTGGCACTAACACCACAGGAGATCCACAAGGTGAACTACTCGGTTGAATGACACCATTGTTCAGCAACTCACCAAGTTGTCTCTTGATCTCATCATTTTCCAATACCGAATTGCGATACATACTTAGATTGGGAAGTGTCGCATCAGACACCAGTTGAATTTCATGCTCGACTGGACGTTTCAGTGGATGACCCTTGGTACTCTCAAACAGATCACTGTATTTCTCCAGCAGTCCTGACAAACGACCATATTTTCTTGATCGATGGGTCAAATTATGACAAGCATGTATTTGTGACATGCATTGACGATTCGTTTGGCTTGATTCATGGTAATCAAGTTTGAAGTGTTGACGTGAACGTCTCTATTGATCACGAACTTTACTCCATCTTTAGTGAGCTCATACTCTTGCGCTCGCCAATGGAAGTGAGCGTCACGATCATACAGATACGGACTCCCAAAGATCACCTGACAGATATCGATGGGTCGAATCATGACAAGCATGTATTGACCGATGAGTCGAATCATGAAAAGCATGTATTTGTGACATGCATTGACAATTCGTTTGGCTTGATTCGCGGTAATCAAGTTCGAAGTGTTGACGTGGACGTCTCTACTGATTACGAACTTTATTCCATCTTTAGTGAGCCCATACTCTTGCACTCGCCAATGGAAGTGAGCGTCACGATCATACAGATACGGACTCCCAAAAATTACCTGACAGATATCAATGGGAACAACGTCGCATTGCACCTCATCGATATATCGAGCAAAGATCGCAAACTTCAACACACACTAACTCGTAATCTGTTGATTCACGTCAGATGTAAACCAACCTAGCGGGTATGATCGTGGATGTGTAGTTGCCTTCAAACCAAGTCGCCGAACCAGTCCAACGGAAACCAAATTCTTCTGACTTCCGGGATCGAATATTGCTGCGACCACTACGTGCTTCACCTGGATGTTGATAGTGAACAAATCTTCCGTTGAATGATCGTCGTCGGGTGAATTCAAACCCTTCTCCTTAGACATTGCCATCAGAGACAAAGTCGTATCCGCCTCATCAACCGAATTCACTCGAACAACTTCTTCATCGAGTGAAGTCGCAGTAGTCGTGGCTGTTCTTTCCCTAATCTGTTTTTCTTTGGTTGAAGGTCAGGATGAAGCTTGTAGCATTTATCTTTGATGTGTCCCGTGACTTGACAATGCTCGCAAAAAGTACTTGTGCCCATTTTTGAAGCGTTCTTCTTCGAACTCAACTTTCTTTTTGTCGATGTCGCACTGTCCTTCGTGCCTTTATCGCTGTGAGAACGGTTCTTTTTCTTGATAGCCATAGCAATTGTGCTCATGGTCGCGATGTTTCGGACGCCGAACAGACTCAACTCAGCACTGATCGATTTCTGAAGTCCAGATGTGTATTTTTGAAATACCTGAGGATCAGACAGTGAGATGCCAATGACCATTGCTTGTCACCGGAACTCTATCGTATAGTCCTGGACAGTCTGGTCGCGTCGTTGGTATAGTTTGTGCCAACGTTCCCATCTTTCCTCAAGGTAATCCATCGAATAGATTTCTTATCGCAGGGGTCTTTTGAATTGCCCCCACGCAAGGTCGTCAGCTTCACCACTAGCGACAAGGACCTTCCACCAAGTCTTGGTGTGGTCCTTCATCTTCAAAGGTGTAAATTTGATCTTTTGAGCGTTACTGAAGCCTTTCAGGTTAAAGTAGGTCTCGAGCTGATCGATCCATGAGTCTAACTTCATGGCATCAATCTCCCCATCATATATGGGTATGTCAATCTTAGCGTCGACCTTGAAAGATCCAACGGCCAAGGAGGTATTGGCGAGGTCGTCAGCCTTATGGTTGTCTTCTTCTTCCTTGTCGTTTGGCCTGCGAAAGTCTTCATGAGTCTTCACACCTGTAACTTCCCTACTTCAGGAGGTACAATCATGGTCTGCTACTTAATCCAAGAGCACGGTTTCCATGTCGGTGGAGAGCTTAGCCGCTTGTTCGGCTAGGTTAACTTGAACGGAGGTTTCTTCAAACATCTTTGGAGACGCCAGTTTAGGTACCGTCGATTGAACGCCTTCTGTTGCAAGATCTTCTTGCAGATTTTCACCGAAGATTTTAGAACCCGGGCGAGTCTTCACCATCCACAGGACAGAAAAGTTGCCCTAAGACCTAGCGTTGGTTTTCGCACTAGGCTCGCCCAGATACTAATATGCGGAATAATGGGATCTTACTCGGAATTACCGAAACCTAAAGTATGATCGAAAATACAGTTCAAAGGAATTGCACAACTCTTTATTTCAAAGAGGGTTTTATACGTTGAACGTTAGGACGCACTCGCCTACGTCGATCAATGAACTATAAGTGTCTAAGACTTCAATCTAGATTCGATGATATTCGATGATCTAAACTAAACCTATTGTAAGGTATTTATGGTCCAATCGTATGAGTACGTATCAGACTCAATAACATAAACGTATTAGACTCGGAAACTAACTAAAACTAACAGATAAACTTAGTTATATATATTCGGATCGGATTACAATTCCGACTAGAGCTCGAATCCTTCTCAAGGTCACGAACCAATTCATGGTCACGAAACCTTTCTGAACTCGGTTAAGGTCGTGAAGCCTTTTCCGACCACAACCTGAAGATCCTCCTGGATCACAGTCACGATGTCTTGTACACCGAACAGACTTAGTTCAGCACTGATAGTCTTCTGCAATCTTGACGTATATTTCCAAAACACTTGAGGATCAAACAACGAGATTCCAATGACCATCGCTTATATTTAGAACTCCGTCATATAGTCCTAAACAGATTGGTCGCGCCACTGATACAATTTGTGCCTATGATCCCATCTCTCCTCGAGATAACCCATCGGGTAGAACTCTTTTCATAAGAGTCATTTGAATTGACCCCACGTGAGGTCGTCTGCTTCCCCATTGGCGACAAGGGCCTTCCACCATGTCTTGGTGTGGTCCTTCATCTTCAATGATGCGAACTTTATCTTTTGAGTGCTACTAAACTCTCGCAGGTCAAAGTAAGTCTCAAGCTGATCAATCCAAGAATCTAGTTTCTCAGCATCGATCACCCCATCATATATGGGTATCTCAACCTTAGTTTCAACCTTGAAAGATCCGACAGCTAAGGATGTGTTGGCGAGGTCGTCGGCCTTGTAGTTGTCTTTGTCTTCAACATCGTCTGGCATACGCGAGCTACTTGAAATCTTCACACCAGTTGCCTTCCCCTTCGAAGCATTATCTTCATGAGGTAAGGTTATGGCCTGCTGCTTGATCCAAGAAAGCACAGTATCTATATTGGCAGAGAGTATGGCAACTTGTTTGGCCAAGTCAGCTTGAACGAAGGTTTCTTTAGACATGGTCAGAGACTCGACTGTTGGTGCCGTCGAATTTTCGCTTTTGGTTGTAAAAGTTTCTTGCAGAATTTTGCCAGATGTTTTGTAACCCAGGCGAGTTTTCACCATCCATAGGATAAGATAGTGCTTTGATACCAACTTGATCCGTTTGAGTAATAGACCAGATTTGTCTATACTCAATCGGATGTGAAATATGGGATCTTACTTGGAATTACTGAAACCCAGTGCTCAAACATAGAAATAAAAAGGAACAAGGCCTTTTATTATAAAGAACTTGTACACATTGAACGTTGATTGCACTCGATCTACATCGATCTAGGTCTATAGGTTCTATATCTGATTCTATCTAAACTAGAACTATTATAGGGTATTTATAGTCCGATCACTTGAAAACATATCAGACTTGACAACCGACTAAATCTAGTCATATTTGTATCGGATATCTAATTTGTATCGGACTTCAACCGATCAAATAGAGATAGAGTTTGAATCTGTTACGCATTCGACCTGAGATCCTCCCGGATCAAAATATTTCACCTTCATTAATGGAAGGCTTCTCTACATCATGAGCATACGCATCAGGCACATCTTCATCACTAGCCGCATCATCTACTTCCTACTCTTCGTCATCAACATCTAGCACATAATCACTGTCAGTACCATCCCTGTCACTATGATAACTCCTATCACTATGCACCACCTGTGAGTCAGTATCTGAATAAATATCCTCGTCATCTACACCTACATAATCATCACTATCCGATCCGCAACAGCATCAGCATTGTTCGAGACACTGGTCGTAGCTTGCTGTCCAGTGTGGTCTGCATCAGCATCAGCAATGTTAGGGACACTGGTCATAGCTTGTTGTCCAGTGTGGTCTGCGTCAGCATCAGCACTGTTAGGGACACTGGTTGTAGCTTGCTGTCCAGTGTGGTCTGCATCTGAACTGGTGTTTACTTGCTGTATAGTGGGGTTTACATCTTAATTTGTGTTGCCTCGTTGTTTTGTATCAGTTGTTTGGGTAGGCTGGGTTGCATCAATAGGCTCACATGTGTGCAATGGGGAGGTGTGCCTAGGGGGCCTTCAATATATAACTGCCCTGTTTCTTTGGGACTTGGGGATTTTGAGGTTTCCTGCCTTCTTTTAGAAGGTTTCTTAGGATTGGGTGATGATGTTAATGGATCTTCAAAATCTAAGATAAACACGCTCAACTGAACTAACTTTTCTTTACTATGTATGCTAAAAGCTTGCAACAAGTCACTCTCATTTACTAGACTCACATACTCCTCACTATCTCTCAACTTATAGCATATCTCTAGCATTTGCTTAGACCCACAATCAAATTGTTTTGCTAGCTCATCAATTAGATCCAACATTGAGTATCTATCAGTGTCTCCCTTTCTCCACATATGTGGTGCTTTATCAGGTTTACTAAGATAAGTACTAACCTAGATATTCAACCTGCATGCACTATCATGATCCATCCTACATAGCACAAATTCGTACAAAGCATTGCATCACAGTTAGCAAAAGGAAAAAAAATCCCCCAGACTTTTGCACTACAGTCACCACAATTACCCTCAAACCAAAATTGCAAGCTTTTATACTAGGAGATGACTTACCCTTGAGTACATGAATGATCCATGCTTACGATCTGGGTGATGGCAATCCACCGCCTTCGCACTGGATGATGGCAATCCGCCTCCTTCACACCTAGGGTGGATGCTCCGCCTTTGGATCTAGGACTTCTCCTTTGCACCTACGATGCTCCGCAACCCTGGGATTCGCCACCTCTGGATCTAGCACTTCGCCTTCGCACCTACGATGCTCTACCGCCTCAGTATCGATGATCTAAGATTTCTCTAGACAGTGCTAGGGTTTCGCCAGAGAGTGTCAGAAGGCTTGATGTTGTGGTCATGTTCTGGGTAACTGTAAGAGTTACGTGTGCTTCAATAAGGTTAGCGGCATAATAGATATTTTTGGAAAACCTGACATGCCCAATATTTAAATAATAAGAAAAAATCAAACTCTATTGACGAAGTGTAACGGCAATGGCATTTTCAAAAACTATTTTGAATTCTAGTGGCATGTACCAATTCGTCTTTTTTAGTGGCATATCTCAAAATAGTCATTTTCTCAGTGGCACAAAACAAAAAAGTTCCTTACATTAAAGGGGCTGACAGGGCCAAAATAAGAAGTTGATTTGTTTCTTTTTAAGAGATACAAGCGTGGTCCAGAATCCTTCACAAGTCATACTTGACTTGGCACATGACCCTAAAATATCTTGGTCTTCTGAAACTTTCACCTATGCTCTTTCGCTGATGAGAAGATCAGCAAGAGTGAATATAGAGTACTCAGCAAGTCACAGTACAACAATTGCATATTTATATATATGTAGAGTTGACCAATGAAGTAGATATGTAGATTAAAAGATGCCAAATATACATATATGAATTGGCAAAACCATTTAATATGTTTTCAAAATGAGTCTTTGTGTAGCTAGTTTCATAAGAAAATAGTTCAAATTTTCATGGTTGTACAATGATTCAACACATCAGAATTATTCAAAATTCACAACACTATTTGTGCCACAAACATGATTTGAACTCATTGACTACGGCATGCCCCAAGAACTGGGGGGCATGGAGTAATCAAATACTTATTTAAAACTCTACAGAGGTGTACCACTTTACCCGCAAGATTCTTCAACTCATTACTGTTAAATCATTTATATGCCACACATCTGTATATGATTGAACTGAGGATAACACGTTGTTCACCTTGTCTTATCATAAACTTGGCTCTACCTAGTATAAGATTTACCACCGGATTGGTAGCCTTAATACCATTGAGGTGGGCTAAACCCTCCACCCTGAACTCTTCCCAGTACTAATCCACGGTAGAGATCTTCCCTTTATCTAGTAGTGGTATAGTGTAAGGCTCAATGCACGGAAGGGATCTTCCCTAATCGGCAATCACACAATCAAATGATTATTCATCAATATGTCCCACTCCTCTATGTAGAGTCGGGTTTATTACTCAGCAACGTTACTAGGTCATGTCTGTCCCATACCAGACTTGTGATGGTACATTTTTATGCCACTAGATGTATAACACAACTGTTTAGTCCTTATTTGTCAGGGTGAGGTATCCAACCACTATCCCACTTATACAGTTTTCGCCCACCAATCCTACCATCCTCACCATTGACATTCATTTGTTTTTCAAATAGACATCAATAGGTTAAATATATTTAATCAGGAATTCTCTTGTATGAGTACACACTAAATTTGATCGAAAGTAGTAGTTGAAATGAGATCCTTGTTGAGATACATTAGGGTTTTGCTTGCCTGGTATGGATTTTCATTCTAGGTGGCTTAGATCCATACCATTGTGGCGAGCTTAGTTTGTTTGGTAAAGATTTTCACTCAATGTGGCTTAGATCTTTACTATTGTGACAGGTTTAGCTTGTTTGGTAAAGATTTCCACTTTAGGTGGCTTAGATTTTTATCGCTGTGGCAGGTTTGGGTTCACTAGTAAGCATCCTACTATAAGTTGCCTGTGATTGTTAATTTACATACATGTAATTATACTTATCAAAAACAACATACGTATGTTTTTGTAATATATGGGTTCAACATGGTCAAGAAGTAGTGAATTGTCTTGCTTGGTGTGATGTTCAATTGAAGTTGTTGAAATAGTGAGATCTTGGGGCTTGATTCGTTGAGACCTAACTGAGTGACAAACAATGTGGACATAAGTTCATCAAACAGAAATTTGTTATGTATAATTATATGTGTATGCATAGAAACTAGTCGTTAGCTAAAATTGAGTGAACGGAACTGATTATGAGATTAATTTAGATGAAATGATTTGAATCAAGTTGGATGATGGAATTGAATAGGCAAGATGAGATAGATCCAATTGAATGATGAAATTAGATAAACATGATCGACTTAGTATCGATAATAGAATTTAGAAAAGTAGAGGATACAAATTACAATTTTAATTTATGAGGAGATTAGTTAAGTGGAATGTGAGTTGAAAATAATATGATTAAAATTTTATGATTTTAAAATTTTACATAGATTAACTTTTTATTCACCCGTTGAAGTGAATTAAGAATGAATTGGTCAGTAGAACATCTAGAAAACATGTTTTCAAATTAATACAAATGGTTTGATTATTTATTTCCTTAATAAAATACTCTATTTTAGAAATACATTTGAAAATTAGTAATTAGTTTGATTTAGTAATATCACTTAGTTAATTTAGATTTTCTTGGCTAGTTAGATTATTATTTTAGATTTAGGGAAATTCAACAACTATATTATAATAAAAGAAAAATAAGTTGAGTTAAATTCATGAATTTTAACTTCACATTATCATAAATTGGGATGGTCTTTTGTATTTTAACTAGGTTAAAAAGGATTAGAATTATAATAGGAATAATTTATTAATATACAATTAAAATTAAATTCCACTTCTATTTCAACTTCAATTTTAGTTGAATTAGACTAATAATTAATTAAAATAGTTTAAGGAGAAGCTTAAGTCAGTTTATTGCTATTATCATTTTGTTTTCTCAAAAGGGTTATTAATTTCAAATTTCATACTTTAGTCTCCACCAATTAAAAGTAATTTTTGTCAAACTTTCAGTCTAATTCTCAAACATTTTTTATTAAAGATTAATTAGAATAACTAGAAATCAATTTAATTTAAAATTTGGAGTTGGAGCCCGACTCGGGTCTGGACACTACTACAGAAATACAGTCTACTAACCCCTATTTTCTAACGGTTTTACGCAATCTAGAAGAAAACCGTTAGTGTACATGGTGCACAATGGAGAAGAACATTTGTACTAACGGTTGGGTGGTGAGAAACTGTTAATAAAAACCACATGATTTATTCTAAAGGTTCTCAATATATTAATCATTAGAAGAAACATACTTATACTAACGATTATATTTCTGGAACCATTAGAATAGATTTGATTTTATTCTAACGGTTCTTAATATATTAACTGTTAGAAGAAACATATTTATACTAACAGTTATATTTTTGGAACCATTTGAATAGATTTGATTTTATTCTAACAGTTCTTAACATATTAACCGTTAGAAGAAACATACTTATACTAACAGTTATATTTTTGGAGCCGTTAGAAAAAATCACATAATTTAATAAATAGCCTTGCCGTCGTCTCCTGTTTGTCTCTCTCTTCCTTCTTCTCGGTCGAGACGCCTCTCACCTTCTCAAACTGCTGCCGCTCTTCGCCGACCAAATCCACCAGTAACTGTCACTCCGCTAAATCCTCGCCGCCGATCGCCTCTTACATCGCACCCGTACCACTGCCATCAGATCTATTTAGATATGTCTCTCCCGCCGTGCTTCTTGCCTTTGTTTTCCACCACCACAGCTCGCGCCGCCGCTTGTTCCTCTCCTCTCCCTCTCTCAGCACACCTTACCGCCAGAGTGACAACGGCTGTGAACTGCCTCCTCTCTCTCTCTCTCTCTCGACTCTCTTCTCCAATCCTCCAAACCCTAGATCTAGGCCATTGACGGCTTAGATTGCATCGCCGCTGTGTTCGATACGAGCATCTGGTGAGCTCAAGCCCTAGATCCACGCCGCCGGTGACCTCCACAGCAGCGACGACCTTGGTTTCCTCCACTCGACTTCAGTTTCCTCATCATCGACCAACGTTACATTGACCGCCTCCTTCATCACCGACCCACGCTGCGTTGACCACAGCCATGACAACTTCGATTGCATTTCTCCCCCTCTGCACCGACAACAAGTTGGTAACGATCTCTTTCTCAAAATCTCTCATCTCTCCCTCCTCTGTTCAATGTCTTCCTAGAATGTGTGTATGTAAGAGATTTTGAGATGCTTGGATGTGAATGAAAGAATAGGAAATTGATTTTCTTGAAGATGCTCTGGTGCTCTTTAAAAAGATCTTTGCAAATTTTACAATCAAATCTTGAAATGTTCATGATCTTGATGTGAATGCAAATTTTTAGCTTAATGAATTACTTTACTTTTTTTGCAGCTAGGTATGAATCAATCATCTTCTGCCAGAGTTAGACAGGATGCTGCAACAAGTGCTATGCAGGGTTGGCATGCTCAGCATCTCCTTGCCAATGGCATGTTCGAGATCAGATCATAAAGGTTAGGACTTTTACCTTTTATTGGTGTTCAGTATTCATTTACTTATTATTCTGTTCATGTAAATTTTTCTACCTTCTCTATAGGATAAAGATTCAGTTCCCCTAGCAAGTCGTGATAGGAATCTAAAAGGCTTTGGTATGCTTTGCAAGTTTTCTTTCAAAAATCAAGATGCAGCTGTCTCATTTATGGTTGCTAAAATATTTTGGGGTACTCAAGAGGCAGAAAGCACCTAGTCCAGATTACTCTTTCAAGGTCACCTGTGCAAAAGTAATCAAGTCACAGTTAAGATTTCCTATCCTTTCAGTTGGTTATGTGTCATTGATCCGGGAGGATCTCAGATCGAGTTTGAAATGGATTTGCGACCACGACAAGGTTTACGACTTTAGAAAGGTTTGCGACTTTGGAAAGGTTTGCGACCTTGGGAAGGATTCGATCTCTGGTCAGAATTATAGTTCGATCCAAATATATATATAACTAAGTCTTATGTATTAGGTTTAGTTAGTTATATGAGTCTAATATATTTAGGTTACTAAGTCTGATACGTACTCATACGATTGGACTATAAATACCTCATAATAGGTCTAGTTTAAAGCATCACATATTATTACAGCTTTCGATCATATATCCAGCTCATAGTTCTTTCGACGTAGGCAAGTGTGTCTAACGTTCGACGTGTAAAGCCCTCTTTGAAATGAAGAGTTGTGCAATTATTTTGAGCTGTGTTTTTGATCATCCTTTGGGTTTTAGTAATTCCGAGTAAGATCCTGTTATTCCGCATATTAAAATCTGGGCAAGCCTAGTACGAAAACCAAGACTAGGTCTCAGACGGATTAAGTTGGTATCAGAACAACTTTCCTATCCTGTGGATGGTGAAGACTCGCCAGGGTTACAAAACTTCCGGCGAAACTTCAGGCGATCAATTGACGGTTCCTACAGCCACGTCTTCGACAATGTCTGACGATACCTCCGTTCAAGCTAACCTAGCCGAACAAGTGGCTAAGCTCTCCACCGACATGGAAACTGTGCTTGCTTGGATTAAGTAGCAGGCCATGATTGTACCTCCTGAAGCAGGGAAGGTTATGGGTGTGAAGACTGGTGAAAACTTGCGCAGGGCAGACGAAAATGAAGACGAAGGCGACTATAAGACCGATGACCTCGCCAACACCTCCTTAGTTGTCGGATCTTTCAAGGTGGAAGCTAAGATTGCTATACCCATATATGATGGGGAGATCGATGCCGAGAAGCTAGACTCATGGATTGATCAGATTAAGACCTACTATGACCTAAAAGAGTTCAGTAGCGCTCAAAAGGTGAAGTTTGCACCTTTGAAGATGAAGGACCACGCCAAGACATGGTGGAAGGCTCTTGTTGCCAGTGGTGATGCTGATGACCTTGCGTGGGGTCAATTCAAGGGACTCCTACGACAAGAATTCTACCCGATGGGTTATCTCGAGGAGAGATAGGATCGGTGGCATAGGCTGTATCAACACTGCGACCAATCTGTCCAGGACTACACGACGGAGTTTCGGAGACAAGCAATGGTCCTTGGAATCTCACTCTCCGACACCCATACGTTCATAAAATACGCATCTGGACTTCAGAAGATAATCAGTGCTGAGCTAAGCCTGTTCAGAGTTCAAGACATCTCGGCCGTGAGCACGACTACTTCGGCAATTGAGAAGAAGAATAAGACCCACAACGACAAGAATGTGAGAGAGATTTCAACCACGACGAGCTCCGGAGAGGGTACCCACGATACGGGTAACACTTGTGAGCATTGTCATATTGCTGGACACACAAAGGAGAAGTGTTATAAACTTCATCCTGAACTGCAGCCAGAAAGAACAAGGAGGGATGAACCAAGCACACGAACAGCTATGGTTACTTCTATTCCGCTCGTAGAGGAAATCATCCAGTTGGATTCGGTTGAAAAGGCGAACACGACCTTGTCTCTAATGGCAATGCCGAAGGAGAAAGGTTCGGGTTCATCAATTGACCACAACCGAACAGAGGAATTGTTCACTGTTAACATACAGGTGAAGCACGAGGTGGTCGTAGTCATCTTCGACTCCAGAAGCCAAAAGAATTTGGTCTCCTCCAGGCTGGTTCGACGACCTTGTTTGCAGACGACTCATCATCCTCGACCATATCCTCTGGGATGGTTCACTTTTTACGTGGATCAGCAAATCAAGATTCAGTGTACTCTAAAGTTTGCAATATCTGCTCGTTACATCGACGAGGTTCAATGCGATGTCATCACCATCGATATTTGCCAAGTGATTTTTAAAAGTCCGTTCTTGTACGATTGTGATGCCCATTACGATCGAAGAGCTCAAAAATACGACCTCACAAAGGATGGGACGAAATTCATCATCAGCAAAAACGACCACGTCGACACCAAGAACTTGTTGACAGCAAATCAGGCCAAACGGATTGTCAATGCATGCTCAAAGTGTGTGCTGAGCATGATGCATCCAGTTAGCCAAGAGGATTGTGCTGCATCGACTATGAAAAGTGGTGGTTGTTTAGCGAGCTTTCCGGAAGAAAACAACATGCTATTCGCAGAGGTACATAGTCGATCACCACAACGACTAGTCAAAAACGACATGCAACTTGTCTCTACGGCGCCACTGTTCAAACTTTGCAATCCTAGCTTTGGGATCGGTGATGGTATCAACCTCGACAAGGGGAAAGCTATCCTCGAGTGGCCAAAGCGACAATCCATGACGGAGGTGCTAAGCTCCATGAGCGTCTATCCGTACATTCTATCAGACAATTGTAGCATTGCTCATTGTGTTTTAGTTGCAAGGCTCCCAGTCATTCTCTACGTCTTCACAGTTGGTCACCAATAAGAGTTGGCTCCTTCTCAATAGGGGAGTCATGATCCGGGAGGATCTCAGATCGAGTTTGAAATAGATTCGCGATCACGAAAAGGTTTACGACTTTGGAAAGGTTTGCGACCTTGGGAAGGATTCGATCTCTGGTCGGAATTATAGTCCGATCCAAATATATATATAACTAAGTATTATATATTAGGTTTAGTTAGTTATATGAGTCTAATACGTTTAGGTTACTGAGTCTGATATGTACTCATATGATTGAACTATAAATACCTCATAATAGGTCTAGTTTAAAGCATAGAATATTATTACAGTTTTGGATCATATATCCAGCTCATAGTTCTTTCGACGTAGACAAGTGTGTCTAACGTTCGACGTGTAAAGCTCTCTTTGAAATAAAGAGTTGTGCAATTATTTTGAGCTGTGTTTTCGATCATCCTTTGGGTTTCGGTAATTCCGAGTAAGATCCCGTTATTCCGCATATTAGAATCTGGGAAAGCCTAGTACGAAAACCAAGGCTAGGTCTCAAACGGATCAGTCATATACAGGTGGACAGGGGAAACATAGATTAACAATACTTTCTAGTGGAATTGAGCTTCATCTGAAGAACTTTCAAGATTTCACATCAAGATCATGAACATTTCAAGATTAGCAATAAATTGACATATTCTAATGGTTCTTATTAATGAACCATTAGAACATAATAAGCTATTTGTACGGTTCACTAATAAGAACTATTAGAATATAGTAAGCTATTCTAATGGTTCACTAATAAGAATCGGCCATTAGAATAGCTTACTATATTCTAACGGTTCTTATTACTGAACCATTAAAATAGCTTACTATATTCTTACAGTTCATTAATAAGAACTGTTAGAATAAGTTGTTTTACTAACGGTTTTGAACTATTAGAGTAGTGCTAGACTTCTTCTATCGTGTCGATCACTAACGGTTGGAGAACCGTTAGTACAAATGTTTTGGAACCGTTAGTACCCAACTTTTTTGTTGTAGTGGGAGCCCACTAGAAGCTACTAAAGTTGGAGCTTGGCTCCTGATCCGATTCGATTTAGATCTACTGAGAGTTGTTACGAGGGTAGTGGACGCCGACCATTTCCGGCGACCACCGACAGCGGTGACGGTGGGGTGACAGCTATCAACACCTTACACGTACACCGCAGCAGCAATAGCGATGATGAAGCGCGCAGGATTCAAAGGGGAAAAACAAGGAAAACGGTTAGCTCACCGTGGTTGGGCCATTTCGGCGAGGTTCACCGGTGGGGAATAGGTCTAGTCATTACTTTAGAGTCTCAATTTGGTGAAATCTGTGTCAATTTTGGGTTTGATGGCTATGATAGAAATCAATTTCTCAGGCAACAGTGGAATGGAGGTGCACGGCAATTCTCCAGCGGGGGTTCATTGGAGTCGTAGAGGTTAGGAGGGGGGAAAGAAGTGACTCAGAGGCGTCTACTGGTGAGCTTGGATTGAAAAGAAATCTGCCGCGGAGGTCTGGTGTTGCGAGCTCATTTTGCAGCGAGATGGCCTCATCGGTAATTCGGTGAAAAGTTTAAAATTTATCTAAACAAGATTATTTCTACGACTGGGAGGAGTAGATTAGGAAGAAAACTTTCGAGTTTTTCGGCCACTTTGGTAGTCTGATGGGCAGTACAGAGGACGTGGTTGTCGTGGGCGGAAATGGCAGTCTGGCGACGTTGGCTCACCAAAGTTGGGTTGGGGAGTTTGGTGAGGACTAGATGAGGTTGGTTGCGGCGATTTGGGCTCGGCCATGGCTCATCGGAGTCCAATTGGCGATGGCCGGAAACAGATCAGTTAATCAACAATGGAGTAGAATTGAAAACACAAGAATGCTCTAGTGTTGTGTTAAGTTGCTAGCTGGGATTTACCAACAAGAGTTCAAAGGGAGTTTGCTAAGAGAATTGTATTGAAGTTTTGGCATCCCATCTCAATGCTAAGATTAGGACTACCTAGTTGAAGATTGAACTGAGCTAAAACTAATGTTTATAAAAGAATCCTAAATGAAATTTGTGGATATGAATCAGAAATGCACAAGCAACAGGAGTTTAAAAGATGTACCTGATTCTAGAAGTGGTAAAGACTCAAGTTGCTTCCATTGAGGTTTAAGTATACTGCTTAGGAATGGTTTGAAGTTGAATAGAGGAAGCAAAAGACCAATCTAGCAGGATGGATGTGTGCATAGGTTTTCTACTACTACTGTTGTGTGCATGTTGCTTGGTAATGTTATAGGATCGAGGATGCCGACTAGAGGGAGGGGGGTGAATAGGAGGCTTTAAAAACTTTTCGAGTAAAAGAATTTTTGCAAGATATGAAGGAAAACCAAGTTTTGACAAAAGAGTCTAAAACAATCTAAAGATCAATTTGCATTCAACAAGATAGAAGATGAATTACAATGTGCAACTAAAAGTAAGCGGAAGCGAACAAATCAAGGCAAATATAAAGAGTGCAAGAGAGAAATCAAGTGAGACAACGATTTTTTATCGAGGCCTCAGAGACTCGCCTAGTCTGTCCTACTCCTCATTGAAGCGTTCACGCATGAGCCTCGCTTCTATATCCATGAAGAATATCTCCACTAGGGTTCCTTTTTCTCCACTCCGAAAAGGTGAGCACCAAATCTCTCACAATCACACTGGGTCTCTCCAACAAGCTCCCTCTATGGAGAGATCACCGGCACGCCTCCAAGCTATCTAGATGATGGCAATCACCAAGAGTAACAAGTGAAATGCTTTCATTTGATCCACTTCTACACAAGAAACTCAATATGCAATGCAATTCACTCTCTTGTCTAGCTCTTCAATACAAGAATTTGTGAATTTGATGGAGAATTGAATACTCTAAGTTTGGCAATCAACTAGCAACAACTAACAATGAATTCTGAGTGCAAAACATAATTAAGTGAATGCCACATAAAGTATATTTATTGCCCTCCAACAAAAACTAGTCATTTGCAAGTTTAAGACAAAATTTAAGTTCGGCCACATCAGACATTGTGCAGCTAGTTCATGTCAATAGTAACCGTTGGACATTTAATGCACTTGTCAGTGACCATTCGACACAAACTTGTGAAAGCCGGACAGATACATACTTGTCTGGACAAATGGTTCGGACAGATGTATACGTCTCTAGTTACATTCAGTTTAAATGGTATTGCCTAGACTTTGTCAGGCAATTTCAGACAAAGTTTGGCCAAGTCAGACAAATAGACTGGACAAATGCAATGTCTCTGGTTTCATCTTTGCTGAAGCTAAATACGAACAGATTTGAGGTCATATGACCAACTTTATATGAATACGACCACGACCAGGTCTAGTACTGATACGACCAATTTTGATCTGATACGACTACAACCAGTTCCAATACTTATACAATCAGCTTTGTACAGATACAACTACGACCAGGTCTAGTACTGATACGACCAATTTTGAACTGATATGATCATGACCAGGTTCAATATTGATACGACCAATTTTGCTTTACTGAATCAACTATGTCTGTTACTGTGACGACCAGATTTATTACTGTGACGACCAGATTTATTACTGTGATGACCAAGATTTTTATTGTCGTGACCAATTTTTTTATTTTACTGATTCGATCAGTTCTTTTATTGATGCGACAAAGTCTATTACTGTCACGATCAAGTTTTGTATTGGCCAGACATTATCCGGTCACATCGGACTTTGTCCAGTCATATCAGACAAGTTGTGCCCGTGTAACCAATTTACAGAGTTTAACCCAGAGCTTTGCAAAAAGACTTTATCTTGCATCTATACTATATGATATGCATTTTGAGCTTCAAGGCATTAGATGGATCAAGCGGGCTACACCCCTCTTAATAGTACAATCAATAAATCTAAAACTGAAAGGATTAATCTTGTCGACTTCACCACCAATGACCAGTAAAAGACTAGAAAAGGAATCTTAATCTTCATTTTTACCTCAACCATCTTTCATAAGGTTTGAGGATTCCCCGCTTGTTGCTTTTGTCACAACATCATCATACTTTGATCTAAGACTAAAACCAATTGGAATAAACACATTAGTTTGTTCTTTTTGTTTGTAGAATTCACCTGTATATATTTGTTGTGGATATCCATTTGAGTGTGTTTTATTGACTAAAAGAACTAGCTGGGTGGCCTACTGGATGTATGTATGTATGTATGTATGTATTATCAAATGTATATGCTAGATTATGTAGTGAGTAGTTTTACAGCATTCTACACTTGTATTGTCTCTTCCCTATACATGATGATGAGAATCAGGTGGCTGGTATCTGGGGCATTCGCAACAAATGAGTGGAGCTATTGTGTTTTGGTTCTTGTTCATGCCATAGCAGTTGAAAGTGTGAACAGGGATAAAATCTTGATGATTTTGGGAAAGAATCCCTCTCTTTAGTTATATACACGGTGGGCCTTTTTGGGCCGGGCCGGCCTCATATACACACACATATACATTAACACCCCCCTCAAACTCAAGATGGTTTTGGGAACTCGAACATATTGAGTTTGGAGAGAAGAAAATGGTGATGCTCCTGAGTTTGTGCCTTGGTGAAGAAGTCAGCAACCTGAAATTCCGAAGGCACGTATTGAAAAGCAATCGTGCCAAGATGACAATGAGATCGAGTGAAGGAGGCATCAACACCAACATGCTTGCTCATCTCGTGCTTCACAAGGTCTCTTGCCATCTGAATGGCACTAGTGTTATCACACAACAATGAGGTGGGAGCAGAACACTCAACACCAAAGTCGGCCAATAGCCAGTGAAGCCAAATGATCTCTCTGGTAGTAACAGCCAAAGCCCTAAGCTCAGCCTCAGCACTAGATGTGGAGACTGCAGTCTGTCTCTTGGACTTCCAAGTGAGTAAAGAAGTCCCAAGAAACACACAATAACCCGTAACAAAACACCGATCATCAGGATTGCTCGCCCAAGTAGCATCAGAGTAGGCATGGAGGCTCAGAGGGCTCGATCGACTGTAGAATAGTCCGCGGGACACTGTCCCACGGAGATAGCGCAGCACACGAAGAAGATGACTATAATGAACAGAAGTGGGCACACTCACAAACTGACTGAGAATGTGAACTGCATGGGATATGTCAGGTCGAGTGACTGCCAAGTAGACAAGACTGCCAACAATATGCCCGTATCGAGACGGATCCGCAAGTGGAACACCATCAGTGGAACAGAGCTGAGCTCGAAGCTCCATGGGTGTGCTGGCTGTCCGGGTGTCTATGATAGCCGAGCAAGCAAGTAAATCCTGAGTGTAGCGCTGTTGGGATATGTAGTACCCTCCTTCAGTAAGAAGAACCTCAAGTCCCAAAAAATAGCGCAAAGAGCCCAGGTCGGACATGAGAAACTGCTCACTTAGGCGTCACTTCACAAAAGCAACATACTGCAAATCATCACCGGTGATCAGCATATCATCCACATACAACAATATTAAAGTCCGACCATGAGGAGAAGTATGTATAAACAAGGCGGGATCATGAGCACTAGCTGTAAAGCCAGCTGCGAGAATCACAGCACAAAAACGCTCAAACCAGGCACGAGGGGCCTGTTTGAGGCCATAGAGAGCACGCCGAAGACGACACACATGACCGGCTGGAACGGAAACACCTGGTGGTGGCTGCATGTAAACCTCCTCCTGTAAATCACCATGAAGAAACGCATTCTTGACATCCATCTGAGAGATAGTCCAAGAACGAACAGCAGCCACAGCCACAAGAGTGCGAACAGTAGTCATGTGAGCAACAGGGCCAAAGTCTCATAATAGTCCTGACCATACTCCTGCTGAAAACCACGAGCAACAAGACAAGCTTTGTAGCACTCGATAGAACCATCAGACCGTGTCTTAACCTTGAACACCCACTTGCATGTAATCAGAACTGCATGAGCCGGTAAAGGAACAAGCTCCCATGTGCCTGTGCGATCCAGAGCAGCCAGCTCCTCGGCCATGGCCAATTGCCACTCAACACGAGTAATGGCCTCCTGGTATGTATGTGGCTCAGCGATGATAGCTGCAGAGAGAGCATAACGAGTAGGCGGAGTAATAGTGGAGTGATCACGAAGGCCATACCGTGGCAGGGTGGCAAGCTCCAGCTCAGGCGGATCATCAGCAGGGACGCTATCGGTACTGGCCGGCAGAACAGGAGGTGTCTGAGGAGGGCGAGGACGACGGGTGTAGCAGTGAAAGACTGGAGGACGAGGAAGTGGAGGTGGGGATGGTGGAGTAGTGGTAGGAAGAGAAGGACGTGGTAAGATAGGAAGGGAGGGAACGACTGGTGAAGGTGATGCTCCTGGTGGAGGCGAAACAGGAGATGAAATAGAAGATGTCGTGATGGGAAGTGAGAGAAAGGAGAGCGACTCAGGTGGACACACACGAGGGGTGGTAGGAGAGTGGAAGAAAGGACGATCCTCAACAAAAGAAACATCACGAGAAAAACACTTGCGACGAGCATGAGGATCATAATACCGATAGCCCTTATGCTCGAGACTATACCCAAGAAAAACACACTCAACAGACTGCGAGGTTAGCTTTGTGCGTTCTCGAGGGGAAAGTAGGACGTAGCAAGTGCACCCAAACACACGGAGATGATCATATGTGGGTGGAGCAGGAATTAAGAGCTCCATGGGACACTTGCCATCAAGACGAGTGCACGGCTTAAGATTGATAAGATAAACAGCTGTGGAAACCGCCTCAGCCCAGAAATGATGTGGGACATGAGACGAGATGAGAAGAATACGAGCAGTCTCAAGAATATGATGATGTTTGCGCTCGGCAACACCATTCTGAGGATGACCACCAAGACACGAGAGCTGGGGAAGAGTCCCCTGAGCGGCAAGAAACTGGCGGAAAGCATGTGAAACGTACTCGACGCCAGAGTCGGAATGGAAAGTCTGAATGCTAGCAGAGAACTGAGTACGAATCATGCGAGTGAAAGTCTGGTATATCGATAAAAACTGATAACGATGAGACATGAAGTAAATCCAGGTATATCTGCTATAATCATCAACAAAAATAACATAATATTATGTCCACCCTTGGACACAAAAGGAGCAGGACCCCATACATCAGAGTTCACTAAAGCAAAAGGGTGGCTAGTATGAGTAACACTAGAGCTATATGGGAGTTGTAGCTGTTTACCAAGCTTACAACCCTGACAAACAAAACGCGACCCAGTCTCGATAGGACCTAAGACACCTTGACGCATAAGTGTAGATAGACGCGACTCACAGAGATGACCTAGTCGATGATGCCACTCAAAAGAGTCGATCGCATAAGCAGCAAAAAAAGATGATGTAGAAGCAGCAGACGAACCATGTAGAGGTGGAAGATGAAGGTAATCCAACACATAAAGACGACGAGAAGAGTCTCTACGGTGATGGCCAGTACCAAGTAGCCTGCCTGTTCGACGATCCTGCACATAGCAGAAAAGCTCATCAAACCCAATAAAACAACCACGATCAGCAAGTTGTCCCACAGAAATGAGACTCATAGATAACTGTGGAACATGAACAACATCTGGTACGGTAAATTGAGCAGAAGAAATACAGCCCTCAGAAGTAGCAGGCAAGGAAGTACCACAGGCTGACCAGATGTGCAGGCCATCGGTGACCGGTTGACACGCGGTCAAATGGGAACCGTCCGGCGTGACGTGGAAACTGGCACCGGAATCCAAATGATAATCAAGTGAAACCATACCTATCGGCAAAGCAGGCGGAGTGGCCAAGCCAGCAGACGCACCAACAGGCGGCAGAGGAGTAGGAGCCCCAAAGGTCGAAACAGTGGGAGCACGCTGCTGGTGAAGATACGCCTGAAGTTGAGAGTTCTGAAGACGCAACTCGTGAAGCTGCACCGACATCACCTGAAGCTGAGTGGCGGAGGAGGAGGCGGCATCCTCCACAGAGGCAGCAAAAGGGGCAGTACCTCCACGAAGAGGTCGAGGCGGACGCCGGTCAGAAGCGGAGTCATCTCGAGGGCGCCAGGCAGGCGGTGCCAGCTCCGAATGAAGCCGGAAGCAGCGCGCAGAGGTATGACCGTGCTTCTTGCAATGAGTACACACCACAGATGCACGAGCAGCTGCAACAGCTGGCACCTGGGTGAGAGAATCAGTAGACTCCGAGGTAACAGCGAGAACTGAGAGGTGCTGCTGAGAAGCTGGGGCCACAGGTGACTGAGTGCGTAGACGAGTCTCCAAAACAAGAACAGCTGCAAGAGCATCATCCAGAGTTGGCGGAGTCACACGACCAAGCAGCTGGGCACGAATGCTCTCGAACTCCGGGCGAAGGCGCATGACAAAGGCAAACATGTGGGATCTCGCCTGGTGAACACGAACAGCACTACAACTGGAGCAACTGGGGCTCAGAAAGGGGACAAGTGCATCCATCTGACGAGTAAGAGCACTGAAGGCACTGTGGAACGCCTGCACAGACAGATCCCCCTGCTGGAGATTCTAAAACCGCTGCTCAAGAGCATACAACTGATCAGAACTGTCCTGTATGTAAAGCTTCGGCAAGTGCGTCCACATCACCTGAGCGGAGGGAAGCATGGCAATCTCCATTCGAATGTCCATAACCACGCTGTTGCAGATGAGCTACATAGCTCGATCATCATCAGTGACCCACACCTTGGCCACGTCTGAGGGAGTCGTGGGAGCCGTCTCGGTGAGATGAGAGAGCAAACCAAGACCTCTCAGATTGACATGCACGGTGGTAGACCATTGAGGATAGTTGGACCCATCAAACTTGACGTCCAACACAGGAAGAGCATCACGTGCCATCAAGAGGGCTCAAGTGGCGCAACAGTGTGGTGCAGAAGAGATGACCAGGGGAGCAGTGCTCAAACCCTAGCCGAGGTGATGTCTCCCAATCAGCAGCAAGGAGAGCTCAGTCTGTGGCGGCGACGAGAGGCCGCGGGCACAACAACGGGTAAAACCCATGTGGCAACGAGGGGCCGGCGGCTAGGGCACAGACAACGAGGGGCCGGCCGCGCGAAGACGGGCGACGAGGGGCCGGTGGCTCGGCGACGAGGGGCTGCGGGGGCACAACAACGGCTAAAACCTGTGTGGCAACGAGGGGCCGGCGACTCCGGGACGGGCGACAACGGCCGGCAGCGCGGGGACGGGCGGCGAGGGTTGGCGACAGGGGCCGGCGACGGGGGCGACGTCGCGGGGGCGGGCGACGGGAGCCGTCGGCTCGGGAACGGGCGACAAGAACGGGCTACGAGGGGCACGGCAACGAGGGGCCGGCGCCTTGGGAACGAGCGACGAGAACAGGCGACGGCGGCCGGCAGCTCGGGGACACGCAGGGACTGGCAACGTGGAGCCGGCATAGGCAGGGTTAAACCCTTGCACTGATACCATGTGAACAGGGATAAAATATTGATGATTTTGGGAAAGAATCCCTCTCTTTAGTTATATACACGGTGGGCCTTTTTGGGCCAGGCCGGGCCTCATATACACACACATATACATTAACAGAAAGCAACTAGCTAATTTCGGCTGTTAAATTCTATCCCCTCAAAGTTTCCCAGTATAAATTAGTGTTTTATTGGGTCTAAGGGGAATATGCATAGATTCTCAACTAAGTTCCTAATTTAGGTGAATTATTTTGGAGAATTCTTGCATAGTTTGGTGTTTTGTCGAGGATCGAATTGCAATTTAAAAGTTTGAAGGACTAAAATGTAAATATTCATAATCTGGATGTTCATTCATACTTAGTTTAGTACACATGATTTTTCTGATAATTCAGATTGGAAGAGATTTAGATGAAAACAAAAACGAAACAAAAACACAGAAGGGTAAAAGTAAACAATACTTTTATCGAAAACGGTCGACAACGTGAATAACTGAGTTTCGGGGTTGAATATGAATTTAGTGCAAGAAAGGAACTTGTATTAAATAGTGTAAAGAACATACTCGTTCAATTGGATTCAAATTTGGAAGTGAATTGGAGAATCTAGCAATTTCTGGCTTTTGAAAACAGGAAAAAGGACTAATATGTGATGAAGTTTGGACTAAATCACGAAATGTGCTCAAATGAATTAGTTTGGCTGAGAAGTTTTAGGTCTGGCATACACGTATAATACAGTTCAGGGTTTCAAGATAACTTAGATAAAATTTGTACAGGGATTTGTAAAATTAAATAATTGAGTTTAGGTAGTTAGGGTAAATAGAGTAATTAAAAAATTATGTTTTCTAAAACAGAACTAGATATAATTTTTGGGCTTTAGAAGTTGAATTTGATCTGGATGCTGAAGGAAAATTTGTATAGGATAGGTCCTATCAGTTCAGTGTGATTAGAATTCTGAGCTGTCTGGGAGAATTTGGCTGATTCTGGGTTTGAAAGAATTGAACTGTAATTAAGGAAATTAGGAGGTAAGACTAGTTTGTAGATGTTTTAAAATAAACTTAGTAATCTAGCCTTTTGGATAAGATGTATTTAAGGTAAAAGAGTGTTGTAAACTATTTTATCAAATTAGGGTTTTGTTTTATTATAAGTCATTATGGCTTCTGAATCATATTAGAGTTATTGTTTAAAGAAGTAGTTTTATATTTAGAAATCATAAATTATTCTTATTAGATGATAATTGACCTTTTTACAAAAACGAAAAATCCTGTTTTAGTGAAATAAGTACACATGCATGCATACACATGTTTGTACACATATACACAAGTACATTTAAAGAAAATATTTTTAAACTATTGGAAATTAATTTAGACTTAAGAAAAAATAAAATTTTTATGGTCGGATTTTTGTAAAACGGAATTTTTAGACTCTATTTTTGAGATGATACATAAATTAATGTCTAAATAAAAAAGAATGACTTATATGAGAATCAATAATAGAGATAAGAATGTTTAATCATGTGATAAATATATTTTAATATTATTATATTATATTTCTTTGTAATGTCTCTATTATTATGAGCCAGAGGCTGAAAATTCGCTTCCCGATCCCCCTAAATTTCCTGCTAAATTTTTTTTTGACATGTATGAGAAGAACCTGCCCAACATAATCCAAAGAGAAACGAAAAAGATAAAACACGCATTAAACACAGCGACAACCACACTCAATCACATAGGATTCACGCTATGGCCACCGTCGACGCAGCCGCCAACTAAACGTCTCATTTGGTCGGGTTCAGATTCTTAATTTTTGAGTTAATATCAGATTAGTTTGATCAAATGAGATGGTCTCAATTGATAGTTTTTCTGGAGTTAAGATGAAACAGAAATAATTTTTTTACTTAGATATTTAGAGCAAAGTTAAAGATACTCCAACAATTCCAATTCTCAATTTTAGAATATAATCATAAAGATAGAGCTAATTACATAGTCTTAGTTACCATTGTTATCATATTCTGTTCATAGAAGATAAAATATAGAGAAGTCAGAATTTTTTATCAAATATTTTTAAAACTCCAGTTTCTAATGTATTTAGAGTTAGAATTTTATGACTCTAATTTCTCTACGATAGAAGTCGAAGTTGGAACTGGATCTAAACCAAACAAGATTTAATAAAGATATTTTGATTTCACGCTTTATATAAACAAAATTTTAGTTAACATCTTATTTTTTTCATAAAAGTCCAAATGATTTGTCTTGTATATTTTGAATTTATTTTAAATCAAAATAAATACATTTGACATAATTTTGGCTCTTCTGCCGAAGAACATGACGTGATATCAATTATATAGTTTTCTATAGGAAAGCACGGGCAACTAACTAGTAACACCATTGACTGCATGTTCCAACGTCATAGCATTTGATATCTTTATCGATTATTATATTACTACATTTTTTAAATTTAAAAGTTTAATTCAACGGAGCAATTAACTCTAACAATTAAACGAAATAATTCAATTCACAACACATCAAACAGATCAACATCAAGTCGAAAAGGATCAGTTTAATTCATAACACATCAAACATATTAACACCAAGTCGAAAAAGATCAGTTCCATTCACAACACATCAAACATATCAATACCAAATCGAAAATGGCCAGCGTTACCGACACACATTGCCTAATCCATTGGCTTGGCAATATTCGACTTATTAAACATATTAGCTCACACTGTATGTACTTTATACAACCAGTAAGCACATGCTTGGAATTCATGCCGACCAAATTTGTTATTAAATATAGATGCAACAGAAATAACTATATAAATAAATAAATAAATATTTATTTATATGAGATATTTAATAATCATTACATTTGTGATTTCATTGAAAATAATTAATTATGTGGATAGTTTAATAGGTAAGTTTTAATGTGATTGAGGTAAGAACAATTTAGAATATTGACAATTAGATCTCTTAAATCAATAATTAATATTGTTTGGATTAGACAATTGTATAGAGAAAATTTTTTGAAAATTCAAAACTTAAAAATTATAGTAGTATAGATAAGATTTTTTTTATATGTAAAAGGTTAAAATTCCATATGTTACAAGTACTAATATTTATCTGATTAATCTAACTAATATAATCTGGACATAATAATTAAATAATTGGCATACTTTTTCTTTATTTTTAAAATTAATGTCAGAACTTTTAGATCTAGGAGTGGACGTGGTGTCTTAACACCTAATTTTTTCCACCTAGTTAATGTGAAAATTTATAGATTTCAAAGAAAAAATAACGCCTCCATCTCACCTAATTTTCTCATTAATGTGAGAATTTTTATGGATCTCACAGCAAATATAATGTCTTTAATCTCACTTACTTTTATTACATATTTATAGAATAGCCTCATGCAGTCTCCTTTCCCGTGAAGTGGCTAGCATCATGAATCCGAGATCCCATAAGTTTTATTCACATTATGGTCGGTTCAGTACAGAGTCTTCAGATATTATTTAAAGAAAGTTAATTCCAATTATCTATCTCAAAATTCTTTAAAAAAAAAAAAAGATAGAGAAACATTCCCTGTCCGGCATCGTCCCGTCGCCATCCCAACCTATAACTTTGGCACAAAAAAATTCGAGTTAGTAGCTCAGATGCCTAGTAAAGTGAATAAACAAAAGTGAAGAAAAAAGAAGAGTGAAGTGAAAAGGGTAGACCAAAGAGACTTATTTGATGCATTTTGTGAGGTTAGACATGTTCTGACCATAGAGATGGGCACACCCAATCTATAGCAGGCACTGGCTGATGTTTGATTGGTAGGAAATTTCATATCGAGAAAAATGCGCCATACCTACTTGTAGTTTAAAGAAGTTGTAAAATACCACTTGCATTTTTATTTTTATATAGAAAATTCCCATTAATATTATTAAGTTATTGTAAATTTCCGCCCGCCCTTAATTCACTTGTCTGTAGGCATGTGAAATGACTTTTTTTTTTATTTTTGCTCCTATATGCTAGTGTAAGAACTTAAGGTTTAAAAAAAGTCATTTCATATGCGAATTAGAGCATCATGTGGGAGTTTGAAAAAAAAAAAAAAGAAAATAAAATACATTTTTTGTCTCTCTAATTTGGTCTTGGGCTCACTCCTTTTATTTTAAAACTGTTCAAATTGGTTCTTATACTTTCATATTAGATGTATTTTAGCTCTTAAGTGGTTTTGTGAATTATTTTTATAATATGATTTTAAGTGCATTGATGATATAGCTATTTTTGCCTATGTCAGATTAGTAACACAGAATCATATCATTTTCTCTCTCTTTCAAATGGCTGGTAACACCATATGTCATCACGTACACTAACTTGAACATCGAGGAAGGTGCCATGGTGCAAATGTCGATGCCCAGAGCATTGCCAAAATGCCTAGTCAATTTATATTTGTAATATTTTTGGTATATAAGTTATATATAATAGTCTATATCATCAAAACAATTCATAATACTGTCTATGAACCAAAAGAATTCAGTTTTGAAAAGTAGAGAGACTAATTCAAGCTGTTTTGAAGTAGAGTGATCAAAATGAACCCGAATATAAAATAGAGGGATCAAAAATATACTTTACCAAAAAAAATAAAGAGATAAGTCCAAATTTGGGGCTATCTATTTTGGCCAGAGTTCAGTTTTAGTTTTGTTCTTTGAAACCATCCAAAAAACCATGGTTCTATTATCAAAATTATGCAATTTTCATTCATTACCTGGTTTTATGGGTGGTATTCCACACTTAGAAACTTTTTTTGAGTTAATTTCACATGACAAAAATAGATGATAGAGACGGAAAAGGGAAAATTGTCCCCGACCAACCCATATACGAATAGGAAACTACAAATTCTTGAAATTTGAGACAGGTAAGGCACAATTTTCTCCTTCAGATTAGAGTCTATCTCTAGAAAAAAAAATGCTCTAAAATAGTGGTAGGGGAAGCTTAATGCAAGTGAATGGCCACCAGTGAGTGTGCATCTCTGTTGATGACAGCACCAAGTGGATGTCCATCCATGTCAAGCTTTTGGTGCTCTCTAAGGCTAAGCACATTCTTTGCTTGTCCTTGCATAGATAGATAGATATGCCCCACTATGTTATTGAAGCCAATAATTGAGGTATAGATCTTGCTCGGGTACTCGCATTATTGTATCCAAAATTGACCAGTTAAGTGTAGAGGCTAAGCATGTTTAGTGGGTGTTTCTGTCCAAGTGAACTGTGATCTCCAGCAAAGGCAAACTCACTATTGTTTGTTTGTCTGTCTGTATATGAGATTCACTGCAGTATTGTGTGGCTGGAAATTGATTATATAAGAAGATATTGGAAAAATCATATTTGTATCTATATTGTAATTAGACATCCATAAATATCGATATGAGTGTGGATAAATATCGGATCGTAGAAGGATCTTAGTTAAATACGTATTGACACATATAAAATTAAAAAATACTATAATAATTCAATTTAAAATTGCACCACATGTCACTGAATTTGTAGCACTTTCTTATTTAATTTGGAATTTTCTTGGTAGGTTCCTAAACATGCATAATAATGCAAAAAATAGAGAACTCTAAAAATTGATTAATATGAAGAAAACCTATCAAAATCATACTAAAACAATACAAATTCATATAAAATAAAACCCTAAAAGTCTAAAAATCCATAAAATCATAAAACCCCCATAAAATTTGAAAATAAATCAATAAAATTAGCTTAAAAAGTTTAAGAAAATAGAAAGCAAAGAATACCTGAATTTAATACATTTCAAAAAATTATCAAGAGTTTTTTTATTTTTTATATGTTTTTGGATAGGTTCCAATTTTCATAAACAATGATTTTGTGAAAAATATTTTTATTAATTTCACAGAATTTCATAATATATATAATTTTATTTTTATGACTTTATGCATTTTAAAATGCTTTTTTCAATTTTTATTTTTAATAGTTTGTTGCTCGCCTTTTTCTCAAATTTTTTTTTATCTAATTGAAATAATGGTTGAATTGGGGTGAGCCAATTGATAGAAGTAACTGGAGTAAAGTAAATTTATTTAAAAAGAAGCTTTTTTACACATATGCTAAAATTTCTCAGGTTTTCTGTAATTTAGTTATATTCATCAATTTGTCAGAGCCGGCATATTAACTTTGTTTATGTTCGAGACCCAACATAGAATTTATTTATTTATTGATGTTTTGAGACCAGAATACTATTTGTTAAAAAAAAAAGTAGTATGCCATCAAGTGGAGAGGTACCCGGATACCCTGGTATAGAAAATTTGTAATGGTGACTAGTTGAATTTCCAAACATAAATTTAAAATTCTAAGTATGGCACACGGATACCCTGATAGAGCCCACGGGCTAAATCTCAACGCTGAGTCTTAAATTACACACATGAATTAATTCCTCCAATACTTAAAAAAAACTTTTTTTAGGAGCCAACCTATAACATTTTTTTTCTTTTTGAGATTATAGCATTTGATTTCTATAGAAGAATATTGTATGTGCCTAGGTCAGGGTGAGCAAGTCTCCCCCTGACGTTTTGTAATTACAAAGAAGTTTAATAATTATTATATAGTAAATTGCTCCCTCTATTTTTCAAAATTAAATATAAGCCTTTCTGATAATTCAAGAAAAGTCCTTCAAGTACTCTCTAAATTTTAAAATTATATATATATATATATATATATATATATTCAAACTATATTTACATTTTTGTTCTCTGAATTTAGTTTCGGGATCCACTGATGTCTCACACATCTTCTTATTTGTATTCTTTCACAAATATTAGATGTGGATTAGTCAGAGTGCTGATATTATTGAGACATTATTCTTTCCAAAAGTTTCATGGAAGGAATATTTTGTACGAGTACTTGTTGACACGAAACGTGGTGAAACGAATCAAATGGCATTTGCTTTATAAAATGACATAAAGCACTTTCTAGAACACTAATGTGTGGAGGGGGCAAAAAAAAATCAAATGTAGTTTGTTCAACTCTGCACATGCACAGTGTTTGTGCAGAAGTAGTCTATATCCACTTTTTTTATCTGGGAAAATTTATAATGTCATAAAAAATCGGTAGATTCAAAGTATGGTGCTGCTGAATGGCACTATAAAAATTATTTATATTGGAAAATGTTGCCTTTTAGGTCTATTTTCAAAAAAAGAAATACAAAAATATCCCTCCTCCACATCCGGTGATAAATTATTTTTGGGAGTTGATGTTGGCAAGGAGCTATACCCACTTAGTTAGTCATGCTGGAGTCAAAGGGGGCTACTATGGCGATTGGGTGGGTGGAGCATGCATGGTTTAGCTCATCAGTATTACAATCCAAATATTGCGACGGCCAGAAACCGTCAGAAAAAATATAATCTATCAAGAAAAGATTTCGTGGTAGTCAACCATCAAGAAATGACACTGAAGATTGATATGTCAGAAAAATTCATCTATTTTAACGATCAACCTTCTTTCTTGATGATTGTTTCTGATAGTTGATTCTCAGGAATTTGGTGGCTCCGTCAGACAAGATGTCAGGATTTTTCTTGATATGGTTTTGTGGGTCCGTTATGAATAACTTATAACTGTTAGGAATCAAACAAATTTTGATAACGTATGATGTAAATGGAGCAAGAGCATTTTTATCAAATTAGAAAAAAATTAACCTTGACAGTGTTACTTTTTGTGCATAAATAAGTTTTGCAATGTCCTATATCAATAACGTTCTCGGGTGGTACCATTTTACTAAATAAATGGTTCTTCAATCGTACTGTGCAAAATAATTCTTTTTTATATTATTTGTATCGATGTAAGATATAGTAATTATATATAAAACTACAGCATTCTTTAAAAGTTGGAAATACTGTTACTAAGATTTTTATATTATTTGGTTCACATGTAAATCATATAGGGACCGATTTATATTTCATCAACCAGATAAATTAATGCAATCAAATGCATTAATCACTAACATATGTGTGAAAGAAATGCATATATTATACTACTAGCATAGTCTACCATATAAGTTAATACATGATCTAATAAAACTAGTCTAAATTAGTGGTTTTGACAAAAATAAAGTGAAACAATATGAACCAACATGACCTATTTCTCATATAAAATCTAACAAAATAATGGCAATGATAAGCTCCATTATAACCACCGAATCAAGTTATTTATACCTGTCTTTGTTCATCTTTTTTTCTTCTTCTAAGAGTCCAGTAAATTAATTTAGTTACATATGTTCAACATAGTTTTCAGTTTTTTTTTTGTTTTTAAAAATATAAAACCACAAAAAGAATAACAAAACAATAAAATTTCACAACCAAAATTAAATCTAAATACTGAAATAACCATTAGTATTTTAGTTTTGTTAGGTTCAACTATTTTGATTGGGACAATTTGCGCTGTAAATTTGTAACACTATAAAATTTGGGTTTAGCTACAACTTACAACCTACAATAGGGGTTAATCAAAGGGACTCGAATTGGATAGTGGTCATACCAAATCCAAATCATATTATTTTTAATAGAATTTGAATTCGAATATACGGACATATTTGGATTCAAATACGAATCGGATAGTTAGTGCATACGAATTCGAATCGAATTTTTATTCCATTCGTACCTAATTAGAATGTTATGTAGATTATACTGTTATTTTAAGTTTTTAATATAATTTTATTTCTACAATATTGTTTGACTGGGTTAATGGGTAATATGATAAAAAGCACTTTCCCAAATATATAATTTTACATTATTTAGAATTGTTATTGTGGTAGAAATGCAAAGTAAAATACTATTAAATAACTAAGTGAATGCGGATATTATTTGAATTCTAATTCTACTCCGAAACTAGTATCCCATATTAGATCTGAATTCGAATATGATAAAATAATCAGATATATATCCAAATTTGAATCTAATTATATAATCAGATATTCAAAAACATTCGAATCCGATTTTTCTGGATTCAATATCCGAATTATCTGATTACATCTTTAGTCTACAGGACACTGATTTCTAAATGATATGATGGTCTTTGACTAACATGTCACACTCACATTTAATTTTTTATGAGAATACCTTATTTTTATAGTACACTTCTCCTAATTTTTCTATTTTGTTTGTCGGCAAGCATGCCTTTTGAGTTGATAAAGAGCTCAAATCACAAACAACCACGTTTTTTGTTTTGAAAAAAAAAATGACAGAAGACTCGTGGAATTCTCATGACAAACAAAAGGTTCGACTATATAATACATATATCTTGTCCAATCATCATCATTACATCATATATCTAAAAAATTATCCATTTATGGGAGATAATTTGATAGTTATTGATTTAATCCATCATGACAATGCAAGATATATTTGCAATAAAATGTTCTTTTCTATCGGACATTATATATCTACAATAATAATATATCAGTCCAGATCTAATCAATACATTGATAGATGAGACTTGCATGCTGGTTATGATAAGTCTAACCTGCATGTCAATAAGTCAATATCTAGCATTATCAGTAAAAAAATTAGTTAGAAGGAGTTGACTGCATTATTTTGAATAACAAAGGGGTTTATACGCTCCATTTTCAATTAAACATATTTGATTCCACAAAAGTTATAGCAAAAAGACTTTCGACCTAATTTTTCCTTAAATTTTAAGCACAATTTTTTATCACTACACCATGCAAAGAGATGACATGACATTGGTTTTCTCGATGTCTTAGGTTCTCGTAGTTGGTGGCCATGTAAAATCATTATCAAGATTACAGATACATTGGATGGCTCCTGACTATAATCTTTGTAGAAGTTTTGTTTCCTCTGCAGCATCTCACTTTTCTAAACACAATTATTGGTTAGCAAATGATGCAAAGATATAGCATATTACTGGTTTTCCTGATGCATTAGTTCTTTGTGAATGGTGGTGATGTAAAATTATTATCTTGATTACAGATGCATTGGATGATTTCTGATTATAATCTCACATAAGAGAATCCTTGTAGAACTTTTTTTTCGCTCCAACATCTCACTTTCCTAAACACAATTATCGATCCAAAGAGTGACACATCATTGGTTTTCCTGATGCATTAGTTTTTCGTCGGTGGCGATCATGCCTATAAAATTGTTATTTAGATTACAAATACGTGAGACTATTTCCGATTACAATTTCACATAAAATGTTCCTCGTAGAAGTTTTTTTTTCCACTCCAATATCTATTTTTTAAAATATAATTATTAGTCAGCACACGGCAAAAGAGATGACGACACATCATTAGTGTTTTTATTAAGTACATTAGTTGTCGGATGGCGGTCCCAAATAAATTCTCTCTCTTTTCCATCATCTTTCTTTTCCATCTCTTTAGTCTCTAGTCGTCTTCTTTCGAACTCGACCGTAAGTTAGGTATCACTCGCTTTTCTATATATCGTACCTAACGAATTGACACTTCCATCTCAACATCCACGTCATCCTCTTTTACTTCAATTAATTAATTAAATTAATTGTACTAATCGTTTTGAAGGATATAAAAGTTAGGGCCATAATGGAGGAAGCACTAGTGGCTTATCAGGTTCCACAAAATCTTCTTGACCGAAATGATTAAATATTTTAAGGGTTTTTTATGTCCTTTTGGTAGGAGTTGAAAAGTGCATTGGAAATGTTGTGCTTCTGCAGTAGGCTGTGTTGCACAAGTTAAACTCATATCCGACAAGTGTTCGAAGTTCATGGATATTTATAAATATTGCTATGTTTAGGACGACCAAATTTGTGTTTTTCTTTTGTTGAACTTAGATGTCTGGTTTTGTTCTATTAAAATGACAGTTAGTAACCCTATAACAGGGATGTAACAATGTAAAATAGTAAAGTATGCTTATTATTAGTGTGTGATAGTGCAGTAACTTGTGGTGCTGTAATAAGAGGAGTTGTATGGTAATACTAAAAATATGGGAAATTTTTTTTATGCCACTGCAAAAGTTTTGAAATTGTAGTTTGTGAGGTTGACAAAGTAAGACGAGACTCATATATCACTGAGATATTCAGTGACAAATAAAAAATATTAAAATTTTATAGTGGCATAAAAATATTTGCCCCAAATATGTTCATTATTATAAAAAGTGCTATATATGAGAAGATAAATATTTATAGATGAAAATATATCTACATATCATCCATCCGTAATTCTTAACTGGTTAATTATAATTAGAAAAACAGATATATATATCACACTATCAAACGAAACTTAGAAAAATATTATATTTGAATAAATGATAATGTTACTACTCTCATGCATGCAACAAGAGAAAAAATAATGGGGAGCATGTAGTTCTTCCCATGTTATTCTTACTTCTCAAGTGATATGCTGGACAAGAGTTGCCCATAATCTTTTTAAGATTAAAAAAAGGATAATTTGAAATATTATTTACAAGCACCTCCTTTCTTTTTTTTAAAAAAAAATCACATCTATATTTTTTTTCATGAATCAACACCACTTGTTAGAGTGCGCAGGGAAAATACTCAGGCACAAAAGTGTTCTAGGTGGAAGCTAGAAGTTTGTTATTGAATGTAGTTTTATTAAAAATTCCAAAAATGAACTTTAGTAGAATTTTTGTTCAAGAATAGATCAGAATTGATTAGGGGCTAACGTCACATATCAAGGTGCTAGGGGTTTGTTGTTTTTAAGGGGGGAAGTGGATGTTGCTTTAGCCTTAATTCAAGAATAGAAAAGAAATAAATGATAGTTAGGAATAGTCGGATTTCAAGTGCAAAGTCGTGTAAACTAACACCATAAATAATGACATTAACTCCCAATCCAAATAGTTAATACTATAACCTTTGACATTAGCTCTCAGTTCCATTCTGGGTCAATTATTGAGCTCCACAACCCAATATTTGGTATTGAAGAATTCGCTTTGGTTTGTGTTTTGAGTTGTTTATTGAAAAAAAAAATTATGGAGGCCTTTTTTATTATTATTTTCTAATTATTTTTTTTAATAAAAAAGTTGTGGAAGCTATTCCATTGCACAGAGAGATTTGTGTAATTCAGGTATTTCTTTCTTACATGGACCCAGAAAAATGGTGCATGCTGGCTAGGGTAAAAAAGGGGAAGCCTAAAAACTTCTTTTTTGTGTCAACTAGTTGCCCAACTTTATGGTTGCCAATGTGCACAAACCTTATAAAGTCACAACTTAAAGTAAGTGTATCCCACTATAATAATAGTGGTTTAGGTTAAAGTCAAAAGCTATGACATGCTTTTCTAAACACAACACAGGAATTGCTATCTTAAGATTCGAATAATTGAGATTAAGATGGGAGAGTAATCCTGATCTCACAAAAAATTTCAAACACTTCAAAATCACTCATTATTTCATCCAAATAGTTTGATCCGATCAAACAGTTGTCTTGAATATGTCTTTCATGTTCTATAACTTGAAAAAATAGGTGATTCAAATCCCATTATAATCAATTCAAACTGAAGACGACTTGACCAAATCCAGAGGGTTTTCACTTTTCATTTTCTTGGACAAAAATCCAATTGAGTGCAAAAGGCTGCCCTTTCATTGTCATGTGTAATACCTAATTCATTTTGAGTACTTTCACCAAATATTCCAATGATAGTTGATCTTTAGTTCACTTACATATCATATCTTATCTTCTAAGCACCCATACATACAAAATAGATGGCATATAATCATATATCACCTTTGCATATTGTTTGTCCCAACTCCAAGTGGCCCAAAAGGAGAGCACAAAATACTTCTTAATCAAATCCTATCATGCCATATGAGGTGCAAAGACCAAATGAGTCCTTTTTTCTCGGAAAAGTTCTATCCATCTTAATGCGTATTTGATTCAATGTAGATTAAACTTATAAGTCAATTTAAGTCCACAAATCCAATAAACCGATAGAAGAAGACTAAATCTTATTTGGATCTTCTCGTTCAAGAGGCTTTAACTTATAGAATATGTCATAAATTTAGGCTCTTATTTAGCTTAGTCAACTTGCTAGAGCTTGATAAGCGGATAACAATTCAATAGAAAGTTTCTTATGAAGAGAGTAGATGGGAAATCTTTGAAAACTGTCTGATTAAATGCAATGGATGGCTTAGATATTCTATCTACTCATACAATTCATGAGATTAATGTTTTGGGACATCCGAACTGTCCAATTAAGATCAAACTTAAAGATATATGTTCAGAACTCACAAGATATATGTTAAGATTTTATGGAACTAAGGATTGGAAATTTTCTATTAAATTTTTATCACGGAAAAATTGGCCAAACACGTCCTTTAGAACCATAACTTTCAATTTTGTTGATAGATTGAAATTAAATTCTCCAAACCAATAGCAAGTTAGCCCATATATAAGTGACTTGAAGAATTAACAGATTAGTGAGTTTTTTAATAGAATGACCAAAGACGTACACACCCAATGTAGGCCCCTCGTTAGAGGGAACCTAATACAAATGCCCAGGTAATTTGTGCACAGGAGTTGAAACTTCAGAACATCCAACGGCATTTACATACATACATACATTAATCATAGCGTACGGGATCATTCAGACCCATATTACAACAATCGACGTGTGCGGAACCACGTCAAGTAAGAGTAGCAAAATCAGTAAAGCAGAGGGGAACATCTCCCTCATCCAGCAAAGCGTGCAGCAGGGCGAAACCCACATCGCTCTCACTGAGGTTAGGTGACCCTTCAGGCGCTTGAATCTCCTGGAACTGTGTCGGGGTCTTCTTGTGCCGGCTCGATTCCATAGTCTATGAAATCAGTTGATTCCTCCTCTGTACTTATTGGATCAGCAAGGGTGAGCATACAAAGCTCAACAAGTTCCCGCATAAGGAATTATTGTATGTAGTTATTGACAACAACAAGCTCTATGGTTCCCATACTTAATGAAATTTTATTGAAAACAGAGGTATCTTAGTATTTTGGAAAGTCTCCCTGAATCTGGGGTTTTGTTTCTCAAAGTAATTTGTCAAAACTGTACATATGTATACTTTTCACAGAGTCAGGCTAAACTCCCATGAGTTGCCGTGGTTTGATCTCATTTTAAAGAATTTAGCAATACTAATCATGCTGCAACGACGCGGGTTCACCCCACGACGACCAGGCTCCAGAAAACCCGGGAGCACGGAGTATTCGAATACCTTTTTACACTCTGCAGAGGTGTATCACTGTACCCACCACGAAAACTCAACTTAAATGTCGGATCAGCTCCCTGCGACTTATACGCAGGTGACCAGGCTGAGTTTACACAACAGTTTACTGACCCATTGTTAATAATTTCCTGCCCGATACATAGACAATACCGGCCCCATTATCAAGGTAGGTACTCCCTACAACATGATACATGGCAAGCACGCGTAAGGTCCTCATTATCGTTGTGGGTCCTCCCCACTGCCTTTTCTTCTAGCCTTGGGTCCATGAAGTCCTCCTCTGGACGCATGGAATTCCCACTTCCGGGTTCGGTCGCGCACGACTCGAGAGCCAGGCTAGGGCGACTTCCTTCTTACACCTTATCCTCTCTACCCCTCACACCACTCGTAGCCCTCTGTGGCCCACCAATTTCCACTCGGGAAACCGGATCGACAACCATTGCAGGAAATGATTAACTTTAGGTGAGTCATGACATTGTGCCTGTCCCATACCAGGCGGGTGGTTAGCACGTTTTCAGGTCGCTAGAAGCACAGCACGACGATCCCGTCCTTATGGACCCTTAGCGAGGCTTTCACAAACCCACCGCGCACACAGCGCCAACCGTCCAAACCAACCCTCGCTAGTAGTCCCTATTTCTTTTGCATAAAATGATCTTTTAGAAATAGTTTGCTCATGCTTCTGCCTTTCTCTTTTCTTTTACACATTTATTAGTATAGACATGTATTTCCATTCTACATTTTTACTCCTAAGGTGACAAGGTAAAGTAATTTGTTATGAAACAAGGGGGGTCTGCAAAATAGGACTATCTACTCACATCATTTCTCAACATATACTTTTATCAAAACTATCTATGCATACATGCGTAGGTACCAAATTCCAAATAATTATATGCATGAAAATAATAGGCGCAATATGTTCAAAGGAGGGAAACTTGCCTTGCCAAGCAGTAGTGTCGTAGTCTGCGGGTTCTTCTGTTTCCTCTTCCGCGTAATCGAAGTCTTGATCTTCAAATACAGGCATACACACAAGGTATTACAATCAACTTACAAAATACGACAACTTATGCTCACATAAAATAATAAGGCGCTATACTGGAACGGCTTCTGATTTCTGAACTGGACTAGGGTTTGGGCTTTGGATTTCCAAGGGTTGAATTGTGCTAGTTTAGAATGGACAAGAAGAGTAGTAAATAAGACTCTTAGGGTCGACGGACATTGGACGTCAAAAGGGCGACGTTCGGGTCACGTCCGAACTTAACCTAAAAGCCGAAAAGTGAGTTAAGGGGTCTAGGTAACTCTGAATGAGATGAAAATTGGACAGTAGGTGTATTAGACTAAGGCGAAGCTATTTGACAAAGTGGGACAAGCAGAAAAGTCTTAGGTTTTCTTGAATTTACAAAAAGGTCCAGGACACAGCAATTTCTATGCCATTGTACTGCTGGAATTAGGGTTTATGTGTCCTGAGCAATTGGCTCATGCATTTGAAGGAAAACTATGTCAAACATGTAGGCTTAAGTGTCAGGAGGTGTCTGGCCGGAGGGTTTGGCCGAGGATGGCCGGAGTTGGCCGGAATTTGAATGCCAAGGTGGCTGTTTTGAACAGAAACTAGGGCAGAGCAATGGGAGCAGCTAGGGTTGATCAATTTGGAAATTGATCACATATTCTTGCTCCTGGGAGTGTGGAGGTCACTGCTGATGCATTGGTTTGTCCAGTTGTTGCGTTTGGAGGCTCGCCGGAGTAGATGACCGGAGCTCACGGCTGGGGATTTGGGGGTTTTTGATTGGCTGAAAGAAAATCGAAACTAGCTAGCTGGGGTGATCAAGCATGCTCTAAGGAGCAATTCTCCTCACTGGCACGAGTTCTAATTCTCTCTGGATCGAGCTGAATTTGCAGAACAGAGGCAATTGGAAAACCGGTGATAGCCGGAGTTGGGGAAGAAATGAGCTCAATTCCTTGCTCGTGAACCATGTAGAGGATAAGGCGAACACGTTGGTGGCTTTAGTTTGGAAAGAAACTCACCGGAGTGTGCTGTCACCGTGGAGGCCGAAGGTGGAGACGTGAGGAAGAAGATGAATAGTGTTTTGCTTGTGTTTGCTGTGTGGGTGTGATGAAGAGGTAGTGAGCTCTGGCTTTTATAGCCTCTGGAAGCTTTGGGGGAGGTAATGGCCGAGGGAGGGCGCTTCTGGGCGCGGTTGCGATGATAGCCGGTGGCGAGGACGGTGGCGATGGGACGGTGTACCGGCGTGGGGATCAAGGGGTATGGCTACAGCTCGGGCAAAGGACAGCGGTGGCACTCTCACCCAATGCCGGTGCTGGACGTGGCTGAGGAGCACAGGAACGGCGACTTTTGTGCGCAGCCAGCTGGAGCGGCGTTCGGTGGCGGACGCGACGGGACGAAGCACGGTGATCTGGGGTTCCCGAGGCGTTGCCGTGGCTTGGACAGGTGGCGGAGCTTGCTGGGCACGTGACGCGCACACGGGGTGGTGCCGGCGGCGAAGGGACGCGGTGGCGCGGCACGGTGGCGCACGGGCGGCACGCAGAGCGCGCGCACGGCACGGGCACAGGCACAGTACAGTGCCGTGTACTGTACACAATGCTTTGATCAGGGGCATTTTGGGTATTTTTAGGATTTAGGGACCCAAATGCAAATCCGACTTTTCTGAGGGCTGGATAAAAATATTATATACTTGTTCCAATTGAGTACGCGCGAAAACGAGAAGATTTGGCAGGGTTTCGGATAAAACGAAAACGGGGCTGAGTAAAACTGGTACTTTCGTTTTCGGATTTTTCTAACGGCTGAAACTCTGATTTTCGTCGCGAATTGGGAAACGTTTCTAAAGGACGATATGTATTAAATAGCGATATGAACGCGTAGGAGAAGACGGATCTCGATTCGGACTTCAAACGGATATTTTAGACTTTTTGGGCCTCCTAGAAGCGGTCGTTTTTGATTTTGAGATAGAATCGGCCGACTTGAGATGTTTTGATATGAAAGATTCTTAGAGCGCATCGCGCTTATATTGGTTTTGGTTTGGGCTCTTTCAGAGTTAGGTGATGCAAGGTGCGTGTGATGAGGCGATGCTCAGAGAATGAAAATAGGGCAAAATTAGGGACGTTACACCCAATGACCAAAATAATATAAAAAAGAATTACTAAGGGGTGCACGCTCTTCATATTGCAATCTAGTGCACACATGATGTGGCCAAACTACATAAGGCGGTCTCCAACGAGAGCGCGAGAAGTGGCTCGCGTCGACGGCGGCGGTGGCGTGGTCGACGTTTCGTCGGCGCGATTGGACGTGCGTGCGCTACGGGGGGAGCTCAACGACGGTCGAGCGCGAGGCGAGGGCAGCACCGCCGTTGGAGACGAAGCGGTGCGATGAGACGCAGTTTGCGGGCCCCACGAAGAAACCAAACAGCGAACTCAACCAGCGCAAAAAAAAATCTGACATGTGGGTCCCCAAAAAGAAAAGGCCCACACGTCAGTGACTAGTGCTACGTAAACGCGTGACGAAAAGTAAAAGCATGGGCCCCACCAGCTCGTAAAACGAGTGAGTGCGCCAGCCTCACTGGTGTCAGCCACGCGCACGCACCCTAGCTACAGTCACAGACTTGTGGGGCCAGCAATTATTAGGGCTCACGCATCAGTGAGTGAAAAGAAAAAAGAACCAGTATGTTAGAAAAAAAAAAAGAAACCGCGTGAACGCCCTCGTTTCTATTGACCCCGGTCGCTGACAGGTGGGCCCAGTGGCGCGCGGGCCCACATGTCAGTGAGTGGCCGCACAAAAAAAGTCGTTGGAAAGATTTTTAGGCTGTGGCCCACCTGTCAGCCTCATAAAAAAGGGCAGTTGGAATTTAGCCATTATAAAATAGCCATTGGAGATTATTTTAATGTTTTTTGGGTTTAAAAATCGTAAAAAATAGCAAAAAATCCCAAAAAAATTCCAAAAAATTATAGAAAATTTCCCCTGCCCTCTCCTATATAAAGGGCATGTTCTTGACCTATTTTGACACAAAAATCTTCATCCATCCACAACAAAGGCCATTCCAAATCCTCGCAAATTTTTTTAAAAATCCGACATTAATTCTAATCCACCGGGCGGTTTCGTTAACTGCCTTGGCTCTTCCCATTCTCCCAGCGAAAACACTGAAAGCCCAAACACCGAACCTTAACATGATTTTTCGCAGCCAACGACTTACCAGCCGTATCCACCGAATTACCAGCCGTATCCACAGTACGGCCAAAATTATCGTCCGTATCCACCACACAGCCACGCAATTCCACTGCCCTCACAGTATAGCCAAAATTTTCATTTTGTCGGCATGCCACCGACATGTCCGCAGTTTTCCCCACCTCAACCGCACTCTACGTCTGTCTCCGACAACGGCACTTCAGACTCTGCTCCAGCCAATCTGGCGGCCCTAGTTCGCATCGATGACACCAACACCAATGTTGCTGTGCACGCTGGCTAAAAGACGAAGCGCTTACCGTGGTCCACCGATGACGACGTAAAACTGGTAATAATTTGATTTTTCATAAAAGAGTATTATGATAAAAAGACATATATTTACGTTCGACTTCGATATTAAAATTTTTTTTACTACATACAGATTAGCTCTTGGCTCAACAATTCGCTCGATTCTATTGATGGAAACAATAGAAAGTGCGACATGTACTGGGCCAACGTAGCAGCGGCATACAACGAAACGGTGCCAACAAGTAGGAGAAGGGAGACCAAACACTGTAAGGACCACTAGCAATGAACCAACAAAAAGGTTGTCCAATTCAACTGTGTTTGGCTCCGACTGAATGAAGTCTATGCCAGCGGTCGTTCCGACGACCAACTCATGGCGCAGGCCCGCGAGATGTACAAGACAGAGATGGGTCATCCGTTCATTTTGGATCATTGGTGGATGGCGGTTGAAGGTCAACCTAAGTGGTCTGCAGCTTATGTTGATCCTCCCAGCAAAAGAAGCAGATTGTACGAGTCGGGCACATACACGTCATCGTCCAACAACGATGACGTGCCACCAGCGGAGACACGACCGGAAGGACGAGACGCTGCTAAGACGAGGCGCAAAGGTAAGGGAAAGGTTGATTGCTCGTAGGATTCTATGACGGCAATGAGAGCAGATCTCGATGCCTTCATCCAAAATCAACCTGACCGGGCCGACAAGAGGAAGGACGTACTCCGTATGTCCAATAACTTGCACAACGTGGCAAAGGCGAAGGAAAAGTCCGCCTTGTATAAGGCGTATTGGAAAATGATGGGTCTTGACAAATCCATCTTCGACGATGCACAAAAAGCGGAGTACGATGCAGGGATGAAGATTCTTAGAGAGAAACTTAATGCTGCCGATGATTAGTTATTTTGTTTTTCAATTATCTCTTGTAGCGAACCATGTATCCTTCGTTATTAATCTATATACGATTCTCTATTTAATTTTACTTTGAAATATAGCCGTTGCAAAGTAGCAGTTGAAAAGTAGCCGTTGAAAAATAGCCGTTGGAATATAATCGTTGGACTCTTCGTCTATATATTCACCCTCTCCACAAAGTTTCTGTTCACAATCCAACTATCTTCTCAAACGTTGCACCTCTTAAGAAACTCAGTTTCAGTAGCCACTCACAAAATGTCATCTAGTTCTAGTTCGAGCACACATAGCTCCGACGAGGATGCCATGAACAAAATTGAGAATTTCTTGGTGGAATTCATAGAGGAGGAGGAGGAAGACCGTATTATCACCGGTCTTTACGCTCGACTCGATGCTTCGTCATCCCGCGGACGCCGTCGAAGCAGCAATAGGAGATATGTTGAGAGAGCTCGCGAAGAGGGGCATCAACGGCTTGTCGCGGACTACTTCTCCGAATATTCTGTCTACCCTGACAGTATCTTCCGGCGGCGTTTTCGGATGGGAAGACCCCTCTTTCTCCTCATTGTCGAAGCTCTAGGTGGGTGGTCCCCCTACTTCATCGAAAGAAGGGATGCCACTAATCGTCGTGGACTCTCCCCTTTACAGAAGTGTACTGCAGCAATGTGTATGCTCACGTACGGTGGCCCCGCCGATGCTGTCGATGAGTATGTGCGCATTGGGGAATCCACAGCGATTCAATGCTTGGAGAACTTCGTGCAAGGTGTCATTGACATATTTGGTGACCAATATCTTCGCAGCCCCACCATCAAGGATATCCACCGCCTACTGCAACAAGGAGAGTCCTGTGGCTTTCCGGGTATGCTGGGAAGTATTGATTGCATGCACTGGGAATGGAGAAATTGCCCTGTAGCATGGAAGGGTCAATTCACTCGTGGAGACTATGGAGTCCCAACGATTATACTTGAAGCGGTAGCTTCGTATGATCTCTGAATATGACATGCTTTTTTTGGTGTTACTGGCTCCAACAATGACATTAATGTACTAAACCAATCGCCCTTATTCACCGATGTGTTGAAAGGGCGGGCTCCTCATGTTCAGTACTCTGTCAACGGCCGACAGTACAACATGGGGTATTATCTCGCCGATGGTATATACCCGGAGTGGGCTGTCTTTGTGAAGACGATACCGCTTCCACAGACGGTGAAAGATCGGTTGTTTGCGCAACACCAAGAAGGAGCGAGAAAAGATGTTGAGCGGGCTTTCGGAGTTCTACAGTCTCAATTTGCCATCATGCACGGTGCGGCACGATTTTAGCAACAGTCAACCCTCGCGAAGATCATGCGGGCTTGCGTCATTTTGTACAACATAATCATAGAGGACGAACGCGACGGCAATGGCGAGAACTATGACTACAACGATCATCCGGGCACATCCACGGTAGTACCTCCTGTGATCCATGTTGGATCAAAGATGCCGACTAGAGGGGGGGTGAATAGGAGGCTTTAAAAACTTCAAATAAAAACAAGTTTTTATACCAAGAAGAACCAAATGCAATTTAATATATTAAAGGGAGAAGATAGAGAACAAACACCACGATTTTTACAGAGGTATCGGAGACTCGCCCAGTCTCCACTAATCCTCATTGAAGCACTCAAATCACTTGAGTTTTGCTTCATCTTGATCTTGTTCTGGAGGATCAACATGAGATGATGATGCGTTTTGATCAACATTCTCAATGTTGACATCTTCTTCTTGATCTTCTTCTGTTGGCTTGATGTCTCCAATGGTTATGTTCTTCATTGCTTCTTGAAGATCTTCACCTGAAACTTCATGAGAGACTTGCTCCTTTTGCGAGCCGTTAGTTTCATCAAATTCGACATCACAAGATTCTTCAATGCAACTTATATTTTTATTGAAAACACGATAAGCTTTGCTAGTGGTGGAGTATCCGACTAGAAAGCCTTCATCTACTCTTTTTTGAAATTTACCACCAAAATTTCTTTTCTTAAGAATAAAGCATTTGCATCCAAAGACTCGGAAATAAGAAATATTTGGCTTACGCCCAATAAGAAGTTCATAAGGAGTCAAATTCAGAAGAGGATGCAAATAAAGTCGATTTATAGAATAGCAAGCGGTATGCACGGCTTCAGCCCAGAAGCGAGTAGGAGTATCATACTCACTTAGCATAGTCCTTGCTATTTCTATAAGTGTTCGATTTTTCCTTTCAACGACTCCATTTTGCTGTGGAGTGTAGGATGTGGAAAATTCGTATTTGATTCCAAGAGTCACAAAAATCAAATAAAGTTGAATTAACGAACTCTCCACCACGATCACTACGGATTTTCTTGATGGACAATTCGAATTCAGTAGAAACACGTTTTGCAAAACTTTTGAAAACATCGGGGGTTTCAGATTTTTGGGAAATAAAGAAAACCCAAGTATAGCGAGTGAAATCTTCAACAATCACAAAACCATAATTGCTACCCCCGATACTTTGGAACTCAGAAGGTCCAAATAAATCCATATGAAGGAGTTCCAAAGGTTTGCAAGTCGAAAGAATGCGCTTAGTTGGATGTGAAGTAGCTACTTGCTTGCCCGCTTGACAAGCGTTACAAGGTTTGTCCTTTTCAAAATTCACATCCTTTAAGCCAACAACCAAATCATGCTTTAAAAGTTTTCTCAATTGATGCATTCCAACATGTGCAAGTCGTCTATGCCATAGCCAACCTTTTGAGGTTTGAGAGACAAGACATGTTGACAGAGATGCATCTTTTGAGTGAAAATCAACCAAATAAAGATTTCCAAAACGAAAGCCTTTAAAGATCAAGGTTTAATCTTTTAAACTTTCAACCAAAACTTCTTTTGGGAAGAATGTGCAACTAAAATCAAAATCGCAAATTTGTGCAACGGAAAGCAAATTGAAATTCAGAGATTCGACCAATAAAACATTAAAAATAGAGAGATCATTTGAGATTGCGATTTTACCCAAGCCTACCACATTTCCTTGATGATTGTCGCCAAAGGTAATCTTTTGGTTCTCGCTTGAGTTGTCTTTAAGTGAGGTGAACAACTTCTTGTTATCGGTCATGTGTTCGGAGCATCCGCTATCGAGCACCCAATGCCTCCCACCGGTCTTGTAGTTCACCTGCATACAAAGAATTAAGTTCTTTTAGGTACCCAAACCTTTTTGAGTCCTTCAATGTTAGCAATCAAAGCTTTGGGCACCCAAATAGATTTCTTCTTTTTATTTAACATGGGTGCACTAACATACTTTGCTATAGCATAACCTTTTCTTGACTTTTGAAGCATGTAGCAAGTATCAAAATAATTTGGAGTCATTAAGGGACATGCTTCATGCGAATGACCAGTTTCATGGCATTTATGACAGAATGTGTTGCATGCTTTAACAAACATAGTTTTAGAGTTTGGTTTCTTCCCTTTCTTTTGAAAATATCCTAATCCTTCTTTTCTAAAAGAACACTTTTGTTTACTAAGGATTAGATCATGAGATATTTTATCTTTATAACAGTTCTCTAACTCTTTCCCAAGCTTTTCTACTTGAGCCTTAAGTTCATTATTTTCATTCAATATATTATCATTAGAAACACATGGAATGTGATGACTACTAGAGGAAGAATCATCCAAATTACATGAAGTTGATGCATCTACCTTAGATGTAACATTTTTTATGAGCATGCTTTCATAAGAATCTTTAAGCTTGGAGTATTGAGTGCGTAGGGAAGAATGTTCTTCTTTAAGCGCTTTATACTTCCTTTTAGTTTTTCCAAAAACTTCATTTAATTCGGTTATCATTTCAACTAAATCATCATAAGATGGATCATTAGAGTGTACCTTTTCATCGCCTTTGGCCATAAGGCAAATGGATGAACTAGTTGAGGTGTTGATGTTGCCGAGAGCTATTCCGGCCATCTTCTTGGAGCAACTTCTTTCGTTGTCGGAGTCGGAGTCGGAGCTCTCGCCACTGGACATCCACTCTCCAAAGCAAGCTTCTTTGATTTCTTCAGTTTTCTTCTTGAAGAGCTTCTTCTTCTTGTTCCACGCCTTGTTCTTGTTTGGACATCTTGATGCTATGTGTCCCTTCTCATGGCATCCATAGCAAATGATGTCCTTGAAGTTGTTTTGTTTTGGTCCCTTTGGTCGTGTGTCAAGGTTGACACCCTTCTTATGCAATCTGCGAAGAAGTTTTTGAGTGTTCTTTACCATGAGTGCAAGGTCTTCATCGGAGGAGCCATCGCTTGAATCGTTCCTTGCGTTGGCTTTGAAGGCCAAAGCTTTCTTCTTTGTCTCCGAGGGTTCAGCTGCTTCTTTCTTCTCCTTCTTGTGCATCTCATGGGTGATGAGGTTCCCATAAAGATCGGTCAGTGTTGTGGTCGATAAATTGGAGTTTGTGAGAACTGTGACCAAAGTGTCGAAACTTTCCGGTAAGGCCCTAAGCATCTTTCTCACAATCTCAATGTCAGTAAAAACAACACCAAGACCCTTGAGTTCGTTCACAATGTTATTCAACCGAGTAAACATGGAATCCACAGACTCAGTTGATGACATGGTGAATGTCTCATATTTTTGCCTCACCATTAGCAAATTTGCCTCTTTAACCTTTGTTGTTCCCTCGTAAATTTCTTCGAGGGTGGTCCAAACCTTATGAGCAGTCGTGAGATTGCTCACACGGTTAAACTCATTCAAAGATAAACCGGCAAAGAATGCATTTTTCGCACCGGCATTTAAATGCAGTTTTCTCCTGTCGTCCTCAGACAGACTTGCCGGATCATCCGGAGGAGTAAAACCGAGTTTAACAATATCCCATACATCAAGCACCACAGCTTCTAGGAATACCGACATGCGCACTTTCCAATAAGGATAGTTTGTCCCATCAAAGATAGGCGCACGACTGGTATGACCAAGAAGGAAATCCCCACTTGACGACATCCTCTCTCTAGGCGGTAAAGCCTAATGAATCGAGAGACCGAGCTCTGATACCACGTGTTGGATCAAAGATGCCGACTAGAGGGGGGGTGAATAGGAGGCTTTAAAAACTTCAAATAAAAACAAGTTTTTATACCAAAAAGAACCAAATGTAATTTAATATATTAAAGAGAAAAGATAGAGAACAAACACCACGATTTTTACCGAGGTATCGGAGACTCGCCCAGTTTCCACTAATCCTCGTTGAAGCACTCAAATCACTTGAGTCTTGCCTCAATATCCACAAAGGATATTATCACTAGTGGTTGCTCCTTGTCCACTCCGGAAAGGCGAGCACCGATGCCTTGTACAAGCTTGCCGAGCCTCTCCGATAATCTCCGATCTAGAGAGGTCAACGGCCACGCCTCCGAACCGTCTAGGTGAGGGCGCTCACCAAGAGTAACAGGCAGCGAGGTTTTCTCTTGACCTCCAAACACGCACCGAGAAGCTAAGTGAATGCAAATGCAAAAGAACTGAAACTCTCGGTGGATCGGAAAAACACTCGACTTGATCAAAAGATCAAGATTTTAAGTGGAAAACTAAAGCTCAAGAGTGTATAAGAAATGCTACTGCTTGTTGTTATAAAACTCATGCCCAAAGCCCCTTTTTATAGCCTCAAGAATCAAATGAACAGTTGGAGTTAGGACTGAAAATCAGCAACTCAAACTGACAGTCAGTTTAGTGCACAACGGCCGACAAAATTTACGGATAAAAATTTGCTAGCCGTTTGTGGTCGTTTAAGGAAAGTTGAAACCCACAACTGACAGTCAGTTATGTAAACTGACAGTCAGTTCGACTACAAACTCGACCAAAAACAAATAGAAACTCAGTTAAAAGCACTGTGGTCGAAACCCCAACTGACAGTCAGTATGGACAAACTGACAGTCAGTTTAGTACAAAAATTTTGAGCCCAAAATACATCCTCTCTGGACAATTGTCAGTTAACACGAACTGACATTCAAACTGACAGTCAGCCTGAACAAAAATAGAGATAACTTTAAATCCAGAAATCCAAAAGAGGTGTTTAATAGCTTGTTTGAAAGATAATTTCAAGGGCTACATTTTTGTCAACAGAAGCAAAAACCAGATCTGCCTAGATCTTTCTGAAAATTGCAAAAACCCTTCTGTTGTCAAAAACTGAACTGAAAAACCAGATTTTTCAAATTAAGTTCAAACCAAATCCAACCAAAAATGATGCAATGCAATGACCTAGATTTCTCGGTTTATGATGGAGATAAAAAGAGAACTTTCGCCACCTCTCTTTATAGTACGGTTAAAACTAAAAACAATTTTCCTAACCGATCTTCTCCAAATGCTGAGATCGGTAAAAATAAAAACTCATAATACCTTAGGTCTTTCGCATCTTCATGATTTGCATCTGTCTTTTGCTCTCCTGCTTCTCGTGCTTCACTTCATGTCGGGTTTATCTTGATCATCTCGTAATTCTTCCCGAACAATCTCTATATCAAAAAGTCTCAGAAGCACAGTTAGTCCAAAACACTTTGTTTTCATTAATCATCAAAATTAGGGTTAGGCATGAAGGTCTAGATGCAACAATCCACACTGGGGGTACGCCTTTATTCGGAGATGTACTTCGAAGAAATGCTGCCATCCATGCTCAACCTACGCACACGCAACTCAAAAGAGATTTGATCGAGCACATTTGACAACGTTTCGAAGGAAACACCGACGAGTAGTATCTTACCGAATTTCGTACTAGGCATTTGGTTGCAAATTTAATTTTAATGTATTTCACAATTATGTTATGTACCACTATTTGAATTTTAATATCTATTATTTGTCTGTCAAGTGTAATTTTTAAATCTAAAATGTCGAATTTATTTTTTTTGTCGCAAATGTCAAATTTAATTTCGTAAGTAATATGTTAATATATTGTTAATATTGAAATTCATGAATTAATACATATTCGTTGAATATATAATTATCAAATCGTATAGAGTCAAGCAAGAGTCAAGTCATTGGAGTGTTTGGCTCTTGTTTGGTGCTTGCTTGGTGGTTAGGAGTGTGAGACCCACGCTAAGAGTCAAGCAAGAGTCAAACTGTTGGATGTTTGGTACTCACTTGATGCTATAGAATGGTGTTTGCTGACGTGGCAGGGAATATTCCGTTTAAGAGTCAAGCAAGAGCCTCCACTGTTGGAGACAGCCTAAGAAGCAAAAGCAACTAACGTGGGAAGCCAGGGAAAATAACAAGGATCTTCTGTGGAGAGTACTTATATGTACTGTTTTGTTATTTACTTGTAAGATCCTTTAATTTATCTTGTAAGATTAGTTTAAAACTACTTTTATTGTTAATGACACTTATTATTATGATGTTTTTGTTGTAAGTTGTATATTATAATTGTTTATATTAAGAAAAATTGTCCTAAATTCTCTTCTACTATCATCTTTTATTTTTTGTAAATCAAATCTTTCTATTTGGAACGAGTAAATAACTTTTCAAATAAGTGTAATCAGGTCTTTTAGATATTAGGCAAAATTAATCAGTTAGCACCGCAATTTCGTCAATCGCCGTCAAGATTCCAAGTCCAGATGTTATGATGCCCCCACTTGCCATGGAGACTAAGGAAATAAATAAGCAAATTAATTAGAAGAAGTAGATCAATTAGCATCGGCACTTTGCGAGTTAATTTGATATGTAGTGACTCTCTTCTTTTTTTCTTCTTTTTTTTATTATTTGTCTTTTTAAATTTTTCACAATCTTTTAGATATAATTTTGATCCATCAATTTGTAAAACTATATATAAGTGAAAATTATAAATAATCATCATATAAAAATAAATATGATGAGAAATCTACTAATATTGTTTTTATAATATGAGTTTTGATATTTTGTGTATATTAATGTTCAAAATTTAAAAATTTGATTTGTATATATATGTCAAACGATAAATATATCAAATACAAATAAAAATGAACAAAGATACTAGTAGTTGGAGGTCTTTTGGGAGATCAATTATCAATTCGTGCTTTCTGCCTCTTCTTGTTTGATTACAATATTGTATCAAGTGATAAGAGCACATAAGATAAGTTTAGATTTAATTTTTTTAAGAAAATTGTAAGTGATAGTATCTTTTTGTTGGTATCAAACAGTATCTCACCCTCTTATTTTTCTTTATATGAGTATATATTCTAATCATTTAGGTGCTTTTATATATATATATAAATATAAACACACACAGGGTTAGTTAATTTGATCACGAGGCAATTGTCTCTATCATTTATGGTCGGACGGCTGTTCGATAGTTTAGTAATTTGGAAATATTCTCCACATGTTGCAGCATGGTGCCAAAGGCTTGCTAAGACCAAAGTTTGCAGTATAAAAATAAGTTCACGTGTAAGGGCCCTTTGTATCATATTAGATGCATGCGTAAATAGAAAAATATTATTTTGATAATAGAAACCAAAAAAAAAGTTTACAAATATAAACGAGAATCTCTTAGAGATATAGAGTAGGTGAAACGTCAGGATTTGGCTTGGCCTTGGAGAGATCCGTGCACCATAGCCTTTGGTCATAAAAAAAAGTTCTTTAGAGGATTCGCTTATGAGTAATTGAGCAAGCTTTGAATGAAAGAAAAATTCGACAATACAACACATTCGCATCTCGCTGTCATTCAATCAAACTACCATTAATGTATTTTCCTCTCATAATGCTACCTTCCTTCTCGAATAATTATCATTTTTATAATAAATTTTGATTATAACTAATTATTATTTTACATTTTCTAAATTTATTTTTCTCATATTTCCTTTATTTAATACTCTCCAAAAAAATTGTAGGTTGCAATTTTATTAGCTTATTATTTGTTGGTGAGATGGATAAATTTTTTATCACTAGTTATTGCTCAAAATTAATAAGAACATTTTTCTTACCTGCAGTACCAAATTATGATTACTTGGTTATTGAAATAAAAGACAACTATTTACAAACAGATAGTATATGAATCTTCATAGTGAGAAACAATAAGCGGAGAGGGACGACGCAAATGCCCTCCCCAATGCTACTTAGGAATTTTACATGAAAAGTCTTTACCTTGAGAACATGAGTTCACGGAGGCCTGCCATCGTATTAATTTTTGGGTTGCTTAGGGTGTATGTAACTGTTATTTTTTTTAAAAAAATTTATATTATGCACACTAACTTTTAAATTTAGAGCTAATCTCCACTCTTTATCTCTATTCATCTTCTTTCTCTTCCTCTTCTCTCCTCTTTTAGGCACTGCTGTCCATGGTAGACAGTGCCACTGTTTTCTCACTGCATCGCCTCCCTCACTCCTCCGCCATCACCTCCTTCTCCCTCGCGGCCACCAACTCCCACCCATCTCCATCCATGGTCGGCGACTCCATCGCTGCCTCGTCTCCACCCGCTGTTGAGCCATCATCGTCGGAAAATCTAAGAAGAGGCTTAGTGAATCCTCAAAATCTAGATTTAAGAAAATTTTGAACCAACGGTGAAAACAAATTTATACAAGATAAAAAAAATAACTACCTATTAACATAACTCTTAAATTTTTTTAGTACTGAATCCAGAGTCTCAATGTGATTGATTGAAAGATAAAAAAGATGTTAGGTGATTATAATTTCATATCATGGATGGCTATAATTAGAGAATTGAGTAAGCATAATTTTGGTACATGGATTTAATACAAATAATAGTTTTGTTAAAAAAAATACTTCAAAGAATTACTGGGAAAAACCAGGAAAAAAAGTTTGAAACTGATTGATTAGGTTCTTGTTAAACTAGGTGGGCCCTTGCGTGTTGCTGCGGGTATTGAGAAAATAAATTTGTAGATGATAAGGTATTGTATCTAGAACTGAATAATTATGACTAAGTCATGTACTGATCTGACCAGTTTTGAAGTGCACGATCATGATCAGGTTTTGTCCTGATTAGACCAATTTGCATTGAACGATCATGAACAACACTTGTATTTTTTGAACTGGACGACCATGATCAGAGCTTGGACTGATACGACCAGTTTTGAAATGGACGACCACTACCAGACTTGTTCTGATACTACTATTTTTTGAACTGAACGACTATCACTAGGGCTTGTATTAACGCCACCATTTTTGAACTGAACGACCATGATCAGGTCTTATACTGATCCTCGTTATGATTACATCGGATAAAAAATCACTTCCTCTTGAGCGGTGGGAGGAATGGAGATAGGAGGCGATTCTGGTGGCGATTTGGGAGATGCTTGGAGCTTTGATGGAGTCTCTTTCGGATGATCGGCTGGCTTTCATTCTTTTCCTTCAGCTGCTCCCCTGGTCTCCTGTTCCTGTTCTTTCGCTTGATTGTCCCTGGTTTTCGTGTGTAAGTTGGTCCTTCTGGCTTTCATGGCGTTTAACTCTAAGTCTTTGGATTGGTCTCTTGGATGTGATTTTCTGTTTTCCATGAGGAATTCGTTTCTTTCTAATGTCACTCAAAGCGTGGAGTTTTCTTCTAAGGATTTCCTTATGGTTGCTTCTTTCGGTAGAAGTATATTCCGTCCTTCAGAAGCTTCTTTAAGTAAAATCCTGTCTGCTTATTTTGGAGGTTTAAGTTTGGACTTCAGAGTGATTGCGTTGACTGATTTCAGTTTTAGATTTTCAGTTTGTGACAAAAGAATTGGTTTTGCCATTCTTAAGATGAATCAGGTTATTCATAAGGATTTCTCCTTATTCTTCTCCCTTTGGAGAGACGGAGGTCCAAATTGGAGGAGAGAATTTAGCCTCTGGAAGCTAGAGCAAGAAAAGGAATGGTCTTTGGTTATTCATAAAAAGAATTCAAAACATTCTGGTATTTCTGTCTTTGATCGGATCCAATTTCCTAATCAACCTCGAAGGAATTCTTCTTCAGGCTGGGTTTCTGTGTTCAAACGTCTTCAGTTCCAGAATAATCATCTTCAACAATCTTCTAGCTTGACCCCTCGGAATTCGCTTCGATGTTTTAATTGTCTTGCCTTGGGTCATGTTAAACGGTTTTGTCGCTCACAGGTGCGCTATTTGAATTGCTATAATTATGGCCATTTTTGTCATTATTGTTTGAAACGTCATTTGGTTTGGAAAAGGAAGAGGCTTTTTGGCTTCCAGGCAAATTGTGGTAGTGGAACTGGTACAGTTGCCTCTCCTTTCGCGCCTCTTTCTGGAGGTTTTCCCTTGAATCGGATGGCTAATTGGTGTCCTCAGTTTGGATCTAACCTGGATCCTGTGGCTAGGATGGATTTGGAGAAGGGTAAACGTGTGCTCTGTCACTTCAATTCTTTCTCTGAGTTCTTTGGATTTCGTGATTTTACTGTGGTTAATCATTACGCTCCCCAGTGATCCGGGAGGATCTCCAAGTCCTGATCGCATGCGGCTTCGCGACCAAGTCCTGATCGCATACGGCTTCGCGACCTTAACCGTGTTCGGAAAGGATCCGCGAACATGGATGGGTCCGCGACCATGGATTAGTCTGCGACCAAGAAAAGGAATTCGTTCCCTGTTTGGAATTGTAATCCGATCCGAATGTGTATAATTAAGCTTATCTGTTTAAGATTAGTTATATGAGTCTAATACGTTTAGGTTATTGAGTCTGATACGTACTCATACGATTGGACTATAAATACCTTGTAATAGGTCTAGTTTAGATCATCGAAGAGTTATAGAACTTATTTGAGTTTTAGACACATAGTTCCTTCGACGTAGGCAAGTGTGCCTAACGTTCGACATGTAAAGCCCTCTTTGAAATAAAGAGTTGTGCGATTACTTTGGGTTTCGGGATAAGATCCCGTTATTCCGCATATTAGAATTTGGGCGAGCCTAGTGCGAAAACCAAGGCTAGGTCTCAAATGGATCAAGTTGGTATCAGAGCAACTTTCCTATCCTGTGGATGGTGAAGACTCACCAGGGTTACAAAACCTCCGGCGAAACTCCAGGCGATCAATTGACGGTTCCTACAGCCGCGTCTCTGACAATGTCTGACGATACCTCCGTTCAAGCTAACCTAGCCGAACAAGTGGCTAAACTCTCCACCGACATGGAAACCTTGCTTGCTTGGATTAAGCAGTAGGCCATGATTGTACCTCCTGAAGTAGGGAAGGGTATGGGTGCGAAGACTGGTGAAGACTTGCGCAGGGCAGACGAAGATGAAGACGAAGGTGACCACAAGACCGACGACCTCGCCAACACCTCCTTAGCTGTCGGATCTTTTAAGGTCGACGCTAAGATTGATATACCTATATATGATGGGGTGATCGATGCCGAGAAGCTGGATTCTTGGATCGATCAACTTGAGACCTACTTTGACCTGAAAGGGTTCAGTAGCGCTCAAAAGGTGAAGTTTGCACCTTTGAAGATGAAGGACCAGGCCAAGACATGGTGGAAGGCCCTTGTCACCAGTGGTGAAGCTGACGACCTTGCGTGGGGTCAATTCAAACGACTTCTGCGACAAGAATTCTATCCGATGGGTTACCTTGAGGAGAGATGGGAGCGTTGGCACAGATTGTACCAACGGCGCGACTAGACCGTCCAAGACTATACAACAGAGTTTCGGCGACAAGCAATGGTCATTGGCATCTCACTATCCGACCCTCAGGTATTTCGGAAGTACACATTTGGACTTCAGAAATCGATCAGTACTGAGCTAAGTTTGTTCGGCGTCCAAAACATCGCGACCGCAAGCACAACTGCTATGGCGATCGAGAAGAAGAATAAATCCCGCAGCGACAAAAGCACGAAGGAAAGTGCGACCTCGACAAAGAAAAAGCAAAGTCCGAAGAAGAACGCTTCAAAATCGGGCACGGTGCCTTTTGCGAACATTGTCAAGTCGCGGGACATACCAAGGACAAATGCTACAAGCTTCATCCTAAACTTCGACCAAAGAAAAACAGACCAGGGAAAAGAACAGCCACGGCTACTGCGACTTCACCCGACGAAGAAGTTTTCCGAGTGAACTCGGTTAATGAGGCGGATACGACCTTGTCTCTGATGGCAATGCCGAAGGAGAAGGGTTCAGATCCACCAAACGACCATCACCCAACAGAGGACTTGTTCACCATCAACGTCAAGGTGAAGCACGAAGTGGTCGCAGCGATATTCGATCCAGGAAGTCAGAAGAATCTGGTCTCCGCTGGACTGGTTCGGCGACTTGGTTTGAAGACAACCACACACCCGCGACCATATCCACTGGGTTGGTTTACATCCGACGTGAATCAACAGATTACGAGTCAGTGTGTGTTGAAATTTGCGATCTCTGCACGATATATCGATGAGGTGCAATGCGATGTTGTCCCTATCGATATCTGTTAGGTGATATTTGGAAGTCCGTATCTGTATGATCGAGACGCTCATTTCCATCGGTGAGCGCAAGAGTACGACCTCACCAAAGACGGAGTTAAGTTCGTGATCAGTAGAGACATCTACGTCAACACTTCGAACTTGATTACCGCAAATCAAGCCAAACGAATTGTTAATGCATGTCACAAGTATGTGCTTGTCATGATTCGACCCATTGGTCAAGGTGAGGGTACTCGACCAGCATTGTCGCTGGCGTGCCGAGAGGATTCTGGTCGTTTGTCGGGACTGCTAGAGAAATACAGTGATCTGTTCGAGACTACCCAGGGTCGTCCGCCGAAACGTCTAGTCGAGCACGAAATTCAGCTTGTGTCCGATGCGACACTGCCCAATCTGAGTATGTATCGCAACTCAGTATTGGAGAATGAAGAGATCAAGAGACAACTTGGTGAGTTGCTGAACGATGGTGTCATTCAACCAAGTAGTTCACCTTGTGGATCTCCTGTGGTGTTAGTACCAAAAAAAGATGGGACTTGGCGTATGTGCATCGACTATCGAGCACTGAACAAGATCACCATTAAGAACCGGTACCTCCTTCCTCGTATTGATGACCTGCTAGACCAATTGAAGCATGCTGTTGTCTTCTCCAAGTTGGATCTTAAGTCAGGATATCATCAAGTCAGTATCCAAAAGGAGGATACGTGGAAGACCGCGTTCAAAACACGACAAGGTCTGTTCGAATGGCTGGTCATGCCGTTTGGTCTCTGCAACGCCCCGGCAACCTTCATGCGTCTTATGAATGACGTATTGAGACAATTCATCGACGACTTTGTGATCGTGTACCTCGACGACATATTGGTTTATAGTCGTTCGTGGGATGAGCACCTCATTCATGTCGAAAAGGTGTTCGATCAGCTTCGGCAACATCGACTTCGCCTCAACCGTAAGAAGTGTGAGTTCGGCCAACAAACTCTACTTTACCTTGGATTCCTGGTCGGCAACGGTACGTTGCAAATCGACCCAGACAAGGTAAAAGTGATTCGCGAATGGCCGCGACTGCGAACAGTTACGGATGTGCGTAGTTTTGTGGGAGCATGCCAATATCTTCGGAAGTTCATCCGACACTTCTCGATTGTGGCTTCTCCGTTGCATGCATTAACCAGGATTGATCAGAAGTTTGAGTGGGCAGGGAAACATGAGGACACGTTTCTCTTGCTGAAAAGGAAGATCAGCGAGGCGCCTGTGTTAGCTTTGCCGAATCTCCAGAAACCGTTCGAGCTAGAAACCAATGCCTCAGGTTATGCAATGGGCGCAGTGCTCATGCAAGAAGGTCGACCAGTGGCATATCACTCCGAGTTATTCCAAGGAGCTCAGAAGAACTACCCGACTTATGATAAGGAGTTATGCGCACTGCATCAGGCCGTGAAACATTGGCGGTGTTATCTCTTGGGAAAAGAGACGGTTGTCCACACCGACCATCAACCATTGCAATATTTGCAAACTCAGTCCAAGCTACAGCAAGCTCGGTACATGAAGTGGATGTCGTATTTGCAGCATTTTAATTTGGTGATTAAGTACAAGAAGGGCGTACACAACAAATTGGCGGACATGTTGTCGCGACCACCAGTTACAACCCTCTGTTTATCAGCGTTCATGCAGATCGAGCCCTCATGTCATGATGACTATGTCACTATGTACAGTGAAGACCCTGATTTTCAAATAGCACTGACTGAGGTCGAAACAGGGAACCCTACAGAGTTCGTTCGTCGAGAAGGACTCTTGTACAAGGGCAATTTACTTTGCATACCTCGTGGAGCACCTCGAACTCAATGGATGCGAGAAGCGCACACATCGAAGGTAGCTGGTCACTTTGGGGTTACAAAGACATTGCAAAATCTTCACCGACATGTGTTCTGGCCGCGTATGCAGCAAGATGTGGCTAGTTTTGTTCGAGGCTGTGGTCTCTGCAGTATCTCGAAACCGGCAAACCAAAAATTAGGTTTGTATACTCCTTTGCCAGTTCCATCGCGACCATGGGAGAGCATATCCATGGATTTCTTAGGAGGATTGCCTAAGACCCGACGTGGCAACGACTATCTATTCGTGGTCGTTGATCGGTTCTCCAAAATGATTGTTCTTATACCTTGTCAAAAGATTATCACGGGAGAAGAAGCCGCTCAGGTATTCTTTCAACACGTTTGGACACACTTCGGACTGCCGACTTCTATTGTGTCTGATTGCGATACCCGGTTCCTTAGTCACTTTTGGCGATCGCTCTGGACGATGATGGACACCAAGCTAAAGAGGAGTACTGCTTTTCATCCACAAACTGATGGTCAAACCGAGGTGGTTAATCGTACAGTTATTCATCTTTTGAGAGGATATAACTCAAAGCACCCGAAGACCTGGGATGAAAGCATACCATACCTGCAGTTTGCTTTTAATCGAGCAGTGCATGGTTCGACTGGAAAGTCCCCGTTTGAGGTCTGTTTAGGATTTCTACCCCAGAGTCCATTCGACATGGAGTTTGTGATCCCTACCTCAGCACAGAACAGCAAGGAAGCATCTGATCAGGATTGAGCACAAAAGTTCCTGAAAGGTATTCAACGACTCCATCGTGAGGTTGAATAGAACTTACTGAAAGCTCAACTCAAGTACAAGGCGCGACATGATCGGCACCGAGTTAATGCGCAATTTCAAGAAGGTGATATGGTATGGTTACATCTGAGTAAGGAGAGACTTAAAGGTGAAGGTAAGAAACTCAAACCCATTCGTTATGGTCCTTTTCGGATTTTGCGGAAAGTAGGTAATAATGCTTGTCAGCTCGAGTTACCTCCATACATGGATATCTACTCGGTTGTTAATGTTGAGCACCTCTAACTCTTTGAGCCTTCAATGCTGGATGATGAGCCAGATACTATAGTACCATCTATTGAAGACTTGGTCTATCAACGAAACAAACATCTACGTGAAGATGTGATTCTGGAAAAGAAGGCGACTACCACCCGCAGTGGCACCAAGGAGACTTTTCGAATCGGTCGGAAAGATCAACGAGCACGTGCGACAAAGTGGTACACCAAAGAAGATGGACAAGCCCAATTTCCACATCTCCAGTTTGATCGAGAGGTCGCAATAGGGGTTGGCTCCTTCTCAACAAGGGAATCATGATCCGGGAGGATCTCCAAGTCCTGATCGCATGCGGCTTCGCGACCAAGTCCTGATCGCATACGGCTTCGCGACCTTAACCGTGTTCGGAAAGGATCTGCGAACATGGATGGGTCCGCGACCATGGATTGGTCCGTGACCAAGAAAAGGCATTCGTTCCCTGTTCGGAATTGTAATCCGATCCGAATGTGTATAACTAAGCTTATCTGTTTAGGATTAGTTATATGAGTCTAATACGTTTAGGTTATTGAGTCTGATACGTACTCATACGATTGGACTATAAATACCTTGTAATAAGTCTAGTTTAGATCATCGAAGAGTTATAGAACTTATTTCAGTTTTAGACACATAGTTCCTTCGACGTAGGCAAGAATGTCTAACGTTCGACATGTAAAGCCCTCTTTGAAATAAAGAGTTGTGCGATTACTTTGGGTTTCGGGATAAGATCCCGTTATTCCGCATATTAGAATCTGGGCGAGTCTAGTGCGAAAACCAAGACTAGGTCTCAAACGGATCACCCAGCCTGCCTCTACTCCCACTTCTCCTTCCACCTCGGATATTTTTGTTTTGGCCTCCTATTTAGCCACTGTTCTTCTTGTTAACTCCTTCACAAACATGGCTAATTACTGGGTGGATCCTGCTCCATTCTTGCGAGATGGATTGGAGGAAATTGTTGTGCAAGGTCGTCCTCTCCGTGCTAGGTGTGTATCTACCAGAAATGAGACCAATGACAATGTTGCAATTGTCAGTCTTGCGCCGGAGGCTGTGGCACCCATTCAAGTGATCAAAAACTACTTTCAGAATGCAAGAGAGATCAAGTCTACCCTTCGGGATTGGGAGATGCTTCTGTTCGCTTTCAATCAGCTTTGTAGAGAGATATCTTGCTGGATGAAGGACTTCATGTTGAAGCTAATTTCATGCTTTTCCTTAACCGTCACAATGAAGGTTTTAATGCAAGAAGGGTTAGCTTCAATTAGGAAGTTTGGCTTTTGCTGTTAAACTTTCCTCTTGATTTCTGGTCTTTTCAAACTCTTAACAAGGCTGTTTTTTCTTTTGGCTTTCTCAAAGAGTGGGACAATGATTATCAAAGAACTAGTGATAGATCTCATGTTATGGTGAAATGTTTAGTAACTTCACTTGTTGACATCCCTCGTTATTTGGTCGTTACCGAACCCAGTGAAACGTTAGGAAGGAGCTGGACCGTGCAAGTTGTTATATGCTCTTCCCATCAAATTGGGGCCTTGGAGGGTGATGAGGATGATCCTGAGGATCCACACCCTGACTTAGAAAATGTTGATGAAAACCCTGATGATGACCTGAACATGAATTTAGATGATGATCCTGCTGAAGGTGACCCTGCGAACTTTCAGAATATTGGGGACCCTGTTTGGGATGCTCTTGTCCCTCAACAAACAAAAGCATGGGATGCTTGGAGAGTCAATGATTAGTCTTCTATCTCCTCTGGATCTTCATCTGGCTTTATAGTTGACTTTGCTGATGATTCACTTTGCTGTCTGTTATTTGACTTGTCTTTGAAGATATCTACTGGGAGGATAAATTTGCTGTTATATCTTCACTGTTCATGGAGTCTTTTTAATTCTTCTGCTCCAAGAACTTCATCTTCTAATGAGATTTCTCTGTGGTTCAAGAACCAGTTGCTATCCTCTCCTTCTAGAAAAAGAAAGTTGAAGGCTCCTTTGGAAGTTTCAGGACTGCGTCGTAGCCCCAGTTTGGCGGCTAAATTCAGAGGTTTCAAACCTGGATCCTTCCCGCCTTTTGCTTCTGATCAACCAGGCTTCTCTCGACTTCCTGCTCCACACCTTTCTTTGGAGATGCTGCAAGCTTTCAGATCTTTTTGTGGAATTCCTTCAGAGTTGATCTCTAAGGAAAAATTGCAAGCGCCAAGGATTATGGACATTGATGACTAATTCATCCTGCAAGACTTTTTTGCTGATTTGTTCTAAGTTTGGGGAAAGACTAATGCTGTGTTTTATCTTAATATGTCTGATCCTAATTTTTTGTTACATTGTAACCTGGTTTGTTACAATGAGTTGTCATCTGAACTCTCTTTTCAGCTATGCATACTTCTAGTAAGTTTAATATTCTCAATTGGAATATTCGAGGTTTAAACTCTTTGGATAAAAGGATTGCCATTTGTAGTAAAATTATGGATGAAAATTGCTCTATTATCTGTTTGCAAGAAACAAAAGTGCAATTGGTGGATATTTTTCTGATCAAGTCCTTCTGTCCAACATTTTCGAATGATTTTGAATTTATTCCTTCAATTGGTAATTCTGGAGGGATTTTAACTGTTTGGAATAGAAACTTTTTTACAAAGGAAGATGTGATGTACAATGACTTTTGTCTCTCGGTTACTCTGAAACATAAACTCTCTAATAAGCTTTGGATTATTTCAAATGTTTATCGTCCTTGTTGTCCTCAAAGGAAGTTGAAATTTCTTGACTGGTTTAGAAACACTTCGGTGTCTTCTAATTCTCTCTGGATAATTATGGGAGACTTCAATCTTTCTAGGTTTCCTTCTAATAAGAATAAATGAACCTTTAATTCTGGAGAAGCTGATCTCTTTAATGAATCTATTAATCATCTTAATTTTGAGGAACTGACTGTCAAAGGAATGCAATATACTTAGTCTAATATGCAAGTTCAGCCTACTCTGGTTAAACTTGACTGGTTTTTTGTGAATGGTGAATGGTTGAGGACTTTTCCTAACACCTTTGTTACAACTTCTAGTAGATTTGTGTCGGATCACTTCCCCTGTATTGTGCATGTCTCGTCTATCTTCCCTCATGCTAGGTGTTTTAGATTTGAAAACTTCTGGACAAATTGTCATGGTTTTCTAGATGAGGTTGCTACAACTTGGAATAATTTCGGACATGACACCAATGTTACAAGAAGAATCATTTCTAAATTCAAGATTTTGAGAAGATCTTTAAAAAGTTGGAGTAAGCAATTTAAGCTCTCTCAAACTTTAGAGCACAATTGCTATTTTACTCTGAATCTTTTGGATGGTTTGGAAGAACAAAGAGATCTTTCCTGTATGGAATTCAATTTTAGGAACACTTTGAAATTCTTTTTGAAGGATCTCCTAAGAAATAGACATGAGTATTGGAGGCAAAGAGGAAGACTTCGTTGGGCCAAATTGGGAGATGAAAATACAAGATTCTTTCATTCGGTTGCCTCTAATAACTTCAGAACTAATCACATTGTCTCCATCAAAAATAATCTAAATGCAGAGCTTTTCAATCATTCTGATATTGCGAAACATCTCTGGCTCTCTTTTAAAGATAGAATTGGTTCTTCGGACTATCAAGGAATGTTATTTAACCTCTCTGAGCTTTGTTCTCTTTCTTTGTCGGATCCTGCTGTTTTGGAGACAAACTTTACTTCGTCTGAGATTGACTCGATTATATCTAGTATGCCTTTAATAAGAGTCCTGGTCCGGATGGTTTTAACGGAGCTTTCTTTCGAGCTTGTTGGATGATTATTAAGCATGATTTTTATGATCTCCTTCATCAATTTTTTGAGGGGCAAGCTGAACTATTCAGAATTAATTCTTCGTTTATCACGTTGATCCCTAAGAAAGATGGTGCTAATAAAGTGTCAGATTATCGTCCAATTTCTCTACTTAATAGTTCTTTGAAGATCATTACTAAGCTTCTTGCGAACCGCTTACAACAAGTGATTACCTCTATTATTCATCGCAATCAATATGGTTTTATTAAGTCAAGGACTATTCAGGATTGTGTTGCTTGGTCTTATGAGTATATTAACCTTTGCAAGAAGAGCCACTGAAAAACTATTCTTCTGAAATTGGATTTTGAGAAAGCCTTTGACATGATAGAACATGATGCTATCATCTAGGTTCTTAAGGTTGAAGGTTTTGGGGAAAAATGGATTAGTTGGGTTAATCTGATCTTGAGATCTGCTTCTTCCAATATTCTTTTAAATGGGATTCCTGGTAATCAAATTTGGTGTAAACGGGGAGTTAGGCAAGGGGATCCTCTATCGCCTTTGCTATTTGTGCTTGTTGCTGATTTGCTCCAATCTATTTTAAATTTAGCTAAGGACAAGGGTCTGCTTAATCTGCTTGTGTTTTGTGAGAGAAATGAGGATTTTCCCATTGTTCAATATGCTGATGATACTCTTATCGTTATGAAAGCGGATGCAAAAGAAGTTTTTCTTCTCAAAGCTCTTCTTCATTCTTTTGCCACCTCCACTGGATTAAGGGTTAACTTTCATAAATCCTTCGTGGTTCCCATCAATTGTTCTGACGATCTTGTCTTGAATCTTGCTGGGATTCTTGGTTGTCAAGTGGGCTCTTTTCCTTTCACTTACTTGGGTCTTCCCCTGAGTTTGTCCAAGCCAAAGGTAGAATGTTACAACCGGCTGATTGAAAGATTTGAAAGAAGGCTCTCTGGTTGGCAATACTCCTTTCTTTCTTTGGGTGGAAGATTGACTTTAATCAACTCGGTTTTATCTTCTCTTCCAATGTTTACTATGTCAACGCTCAAAATTCCACAAGTTGTTCTTGACAGAATGGATAAAATTAGAAGAGGGTTTTTATGGAGGGGAAATTTAAATTGTGCGGGAAGTCATTGTCAGATTGCTTGGGACAAAGTTTGTAGACCTAAATCAAATGCTGGACTCGGAGTCATAAATCTTAGAATCCAAAACTTGGCGCTGCTGTTGAAGTTTTTGTTCAAGTTTTTCAACAGGAACTCTGCTCCTTGGGTCCAATTAGTTTGGTCTCATCATTATTCGAATTGTCTTCCGTCAGAGACGCATTTGGTGGGTTCTTTTTGGTGGAAGGATATTTTGCATCTTTTAATCTACTTCAAAGGTATCTCTTTCTGTTCGATTGGGTCAGGGGATACTTTTGACTTGTGGAATGATCTTTGGACTTCGGAAATTTTGGCTCATAAATGGGCTGAATTGTTTTCCTTCTCTGCTCGAAACTTGACTACTCAACAATTTTGGAATCTGAATAACTTGGAAACTATCTTCCATTTGCCTCTCTCGGAGCTAGCTTATAATCAATTTCAGAGCCTTTTATTGCTTCAGCATAATACAAGGAATCTTGTTACTTTAAACGATTGTTGGTCTATCCTTGGAAATAAGCTTCATACTTTCAAGACTAATAAAGTTTATAAGAGATTGATGGGTTCTTCTTTTCCTCATCGCATTTTCAAGCTTTGCTGGAAGACCAAGTGTATGCCTAAAATCAAAATCTTCATTTGGATTCTTCTTTGGGAATGTCTCAATACTAGAGAAAGATTAGGAAGGAGAAACTTTCTGATTTCTTCGTATGAGTGTGAGCTCTGTTCTGATGGCTTTTTGGAATCTCATTTCCATCTCTTTTTTGAATGTGCTTTTGCCATCCAATACTGGAATCTTATTGGCATTAGATGGAGAGAAACATTGTCTTTTTCAGCCATAACGAATTTAATTTGGAAACTCAAGGAGGATAACTCGACATTCAAAGATTTTCTCATGGAAGTAATCCTGGCTGCATTGTGGAATATTTGGAAGATTAGAAATTCCAAAATTTTCAATCAACAGATGGGGAGTCTCTCCAAGTGGAAGAAAGACTTCATTTCAGATTTGAAGTTAATTGCTGCTCATTCCCCTGTTAATACTAAAGGAAAAATTCTTAGATGGGTTGATCTTTTGTAATTTTTGTTTGTTCTTTTCTCTTGTAACCTAAAATTATATATATATATATATATATATATATATATATATATATATTATCATACAATAGGTTCCTTGCCTACTGTATTTTCTTCAAAAAAATCCTCGTTATGATTTAAAATCTTGGTAATTACAGTATGAACTGATCGAATAATTAAAATAGATAGTTGGACGTTACATTATAAAAACTTAGTCACGCCACTATGGTCGTATCTATACAAGCATTAACAGTAATTTTCCTTTTTGTGGTGGTAGTAATTTTTCTTTTTGTGTCTGGTCAAATTAGCATATTTGTTTGTATTGGTCGTGTTTGGTTGTGGTCGAACTGGTAGATTTGTAAATTTCTAGCTTGATCATCGAAGTCCACTGGTCGGTTTTTTGTGTTTGGTCAAATCAGCGATTTTGTGCTAGTGATATTTTGTGTCTGGTCGAATCAACGTTTTTTGTGTTTGGTCCAACCAATGTTTTGACTTTTTGTGATGGTCGCATTGTTTGTGTTTTTGTCGAATCAACAGACTTGGTTTTGGACAAATATGGGAAATAGCTGGATAGTGGGAAACAGTGTGTGTCTGGTCGGATTTGAGTTGTTGGTCAAATCAGCAGGCTTGGTCTTGGTCGAATGTGGGAAACAGTACAACTGGACAGTGGGAAACAATGTGCCTGTTCGAATTTTGGTGTCTAGTAGAATTTGGGTTGTTGGTCAAATCAGCAGATATGGTTTTGGTCGAATGTCAAAAACAGCTGGTCAATGGGAAACACGTTCGACCGCCTAGATGAAACAAACACGCCGATTAAACGGCTACCAACGAAGGGACGACGTGGCTTAATGTGGGGCTAGTGTTCAAACAGTAGCCTACAAGCTGGGTAGTGGGTTCCATGTGGCCAACCCGGATGAAGAAAAAGGCCGATGGAGCGGCCAGAAATGCAGCAACGACATGGGCAAGATAGCGGGTTCCACGCGGATGCCACAGATGAAGTGAAGATGCCGATCGAACGGCCAGAAACGGGGCGTCAACATGGCCGAACATGGTGCGAAGTTTGTGTTTAGATTTTCTGGCTTGATCATCTAGGTCCGCTGGTCGGTTTTTTGTCTTGTTAAATCAGCGGTTTTGTGCTAGTGGTATTTTGTGTCTGATCGAATCAACGTTTTTTTGGTTGGTCGAACCAGCGTTTTGATTTTTTGTGATGATTGCAATGTTTGTGTTGTTAGTCGAATCAACAAGCTTGGTTTTGGACAAATATGAGAAATAGTTGGACAGTAGGAAATAGTGTGTCTAGTCGAATTTGGATTGTTGGTTGAATTAGCAGGCTTGATCTTGATTGAATGTGTGAAACAGTATAGCTGGACAGTGGGAAATAGTGTGCTTGGTCGAATTTTGGTGTCTGGTCGAATTTAGTTTGTTGGTCAAATCAACAGACATAGTTTTGGTCAAATGTGGGGCCAATGGGAGCACGTTCGACCGCCTAGATAAAGCGAACACGCCGATCGAACGACCACGAACGAAAGGACGTGTGGCTCAACGCGGGACTAACGTTCAAATAGTAGCCCACAAGCCAGGTAGTGGGTTCCACACGATCAGACCAGATGAAGTGAAAAGACCAATCGAGCTGCCAGAAATGCGGCAACGATGTGGGTAAGGCAGCAGGTTCCACACGGATGGCACAGATGAAGCGAAGACACCGATCGAATGACCAGAAACGCGGCATCGACGTGACTGGATGTAGTGCGAAATTTGTGTTTAAATTGTATATCAACATATGATATCGGCAAAAACTGTCTGGTCCCAAGTTGAGTCACCCTTTCTAATCCATTGAGACCAAAATGTTCTATTTGCCACATGACTTGTCAGTAGTGATCTGTATCAACGAGTAGGCAAAAGAGTGCTCATTTACTCATGCCTGCACCGCTGGATCAACCTACCTATCCTCCCGGGGATTGAGAGTTTTTTATTCAATTTTTATTCTAATCAAATAGATATTGTTATCAAAGTATAAACAATTTCAACTCCCCACCTCTACTGTTTATTCTTATAGAGCTAAATCGGCGGTACCCTACAATCTCTCTAAAAAAAATATAAACAATAAGACAAAATATAGAAAATGAGATAATTATTCTTTCTTATATATATTCTCATGTCATACTTATATATCATATCAAAGTGTATAAATGACATTTTTTATAGGCTAACATAATAAATAAAGAGACTTGAAAGCCTAATAATCATAGAAGTTACAAAGAAGTGATGACTTTAGCAGTTACCAAATTCATATTCATGGTATTGAGAATTACATTCATGATATTGTTGGATTTATAAGTATAATGGTGTGAGAGCTTATGTGCATCTACTAAAGAAAATTTATTTATACTATATCTATTCTTATTTACTTGTCATTTTAGACTTTTAATGGTCTCCATTATAACTTTGACCATTAATTTTTATAATTACATACTGATAAAAATTATAAAATAGTCATCATATGAAAGTAAATTTGTCATATATTATTTTCATATGATGAATCTTGATACTTTTTGTATATTAGTGGTCAAAATTTAAAAAATTTAAATTACACATATATCAAATGATAAGTAAAAAAAAGAACGGATGGAGTAATAAATATGAGCAATTTTCGCCGGATGGTAATGGTTTAGGACTAAGATTAGGCATGGTAGGGCTCGAGGCTGGCCCAACTATCTGATAGGGCCGGGTCGAGTGTTGAAAAATTTATCCAAAAACAGGGCGAACTGCGAATGTCCCAATTTTATTTTTGGTTTGGTCTACAAATCAAGTGACAGAATTAGTGCAGGTGAATATGACAAAATTTTATCTAGGCTACTCTACGAGTGCACTAGCGTAGTGGAATAAAATCCAAATAGTTGTAGATTTTAAAATATCAAAATATGTGGTTTTTTTAATTAGAAACATGTGTTGTTGGTGACTCACAAGCTCAAATGGATACTATTAGATTTGAGCATTTGCTGGGCTGGGCAGTTGCCCATCACTACATGGTAAGTTAGGTTGGGGACTAGGCCCAAGGAGTCTTAGGATGTGTTTAGTCCAATTTAAAACTTATCTATAAAATAACTTAGTCAGGTTTTATCTTATGAATTCAAAAGACTTTGTTCCACTAGCTCAGGACATGTTTGACAAAGATTAAACTTCTTCAATAAATTGAATTATTGGGATTTCAGTTTATAAGAATTGTAAAACTCTCTCCACTAATTTTAGTTTATGGGTGGCTTCTGGATAAAAAGATTTAGTCTTACAAAAAATTTTTGAATTAAGTTGGGTATTCGACTTCAATTTCGGTTTATAAGTCTATAAATTTAAATTAAAACTCAATGAAACATTTAATTAACTATATTTTCAGGGTTTCTAATGGAAGAGAGACTTATTGAACAATAAGCCCCTATTTGATGCCAGCTAAGATATGTAGAACCCTTACTAAGTCTCTTTAGAATACGTGCTAAGCTTGGCTGCGTGTTGCCCCGATATGCTCTTCTCAACAATACTGAAATAATATAGTTTACTAATATATTCAACCAAAGAAAACACAAATTACGAACCAGTTGTAGTCCAACTATCAACTGGTAATGCATCTGAATACTCCAGTGAAGACTAGAATTCAAATCCAATATATATAGAATTTAAATCTTGTACTGCTGCATGTGCTTGAGTTATACGTGATAACCAACTATTCTAAGTTTCTAACACGGTAACACACACACCAAAAAAAGATATTGCTAATAGCCTTATACTGGGCCAGGGCAACTAATTTATTAGACCTGAGCAATATTATTGCTGGACCTATAATGTGGAAAAAAACACAAACACAAATATCTGTTACTTCCTCCGTTGCAAAAAATATTAGATGCATTTTAACCATGCAATTTGAATGAGTTCAAGAGAGTATTGAGCGATAGTGACTAAATTACTCTCATTCATAATTATCTTAAAAATGAGAGAATACTATGTAGAATTGATCATACATAGTAGAAAAAGTAGACAAGTATATAAGTAAATAAGTATAGAATAGAAAAGATATCATTAAATTTATATGGATACTTTATATTTTATAATAAAATTAAAAAAACTATATGTGTTATATTATACAACGGGTGGGTAATTGAAAGGGATCTAAGATATCGACTAGAGGGGGTGAATAGGCGATTTTAACAAATTAACAACTAATCAAACAATTAATAATAAATGAGAGCAAAAGAAGAGCAATGAACAATTTAACACAAGAATATATCCCATGGTCTCGGTGATTTGCCGATCACCCCTAATCCACGTTGAGGCAAACTTAAATCTCTAACCGCTCCTCTATCTAGTCAACCTTCTCTCAAGAAGTGACCTAGATCTCGAGCCGGATTAGTGTGATGAGTTATCCAAACCTCGATTTCACTAATGATGCACTTTACCGCTACGGCAAGGCGTGCTCAACCCTTTCACAAGACGTTTTGAGGCTTCTTCACAATCTTCTTTGAAGAACTCTCCAAAACCCTCCTCCTAGCCGTCTAGGAGCCGGCAAACTCCAAGAGTAACAAGCCGGTGATGATCACTTATCGCTCTTCTAGTGCCACAAGGTTGATTTAGTGATCTAAATGCAATGCACTAGAAGATCTCAAATGCACACTCTCTCAAATTCAAGAATTAGAACCCTAGAGTGTATGAATCTTGCTTTAGCTCTCAAGGATGATGACAATGTTCACAAATATGCCAAAAGTTATGAACAAGGCCGTGCATGGGAGTATATATACCCCCCACAATAAATATAGCCGTTACCAGCTGTTGGGAGAAAAAGATTACTTGGCTGTCAGACCGCAGGTATAAGCCCGGTCAGACCGCCGCAATTGCAACGGCATTAAACAGGCGCAATTAATGCTCACCTCCCCTTGTCAGGCACACTCACGGTCAGACCGAAGCCAATGGCGGTCAGACTGTGAAACCGTCCAGAGACGACATGATTTCTGGACACTTTATACGGTCAGACCGATAATTACGGATAGACCGACCACACGGTCATACCGTAGTGCAAAAACTCGGTCAAACCGATTTCTCGGTCCAACCGGTCTAACAAACGGTCAGACCGTTATAACACAATATGATTCAGAAAGATAGGTCATGAAGAACCAGGAGACTGACCTAGGTCTTAACTACGGACAGATCGACCTTTTTAAGAAATAAACTACACTTTGACATAACGTCGGTCAGTCCGAGTAAACATTCGGTCAGACCGGCTCACAATCGGTCAGACCGACTGAGACTGAATTTGTCTGAAATGAATGGTAAACTGCATTTTCAAAGTATATGACTTTCTAATATGCAATGCAAGTTGATTTTACGATTTGTGGCACATAGATGAAGTATTTCGTGATACACCACATGCTCCTCTTAATAGTACGGTGACTATCCTAAAATCCGGTCAAAATTCTTCTCTAAGCACCTTAGACCGGTAAAATGGAAAAAAGATCATATTCCGTACCTTTGCCTCTTCGCTCAATGTCCTTTCTTCATCATGTGGCTCTTTCTTTGCCTTTCATTGACCTGTCTTTTGAGTTTGATCTTGACACAGCTTAACAGGTATCGTTAGTTTAACATTTGTAATTGTCATTAATTACCAAAACACTCTTTATGGGCCTAGAAGCTACAATCTCCCCCTTTTTGGTAATTGATGACAACATAAAGAGTAGATGATTGAATTTTGAGCATTAAAAGGATTTTTCAATAAGCTTAGTAGAGAAAAACACACTCCCCCTAAATTTATGAATATGAGAATTTTGGCATTTTGGTGGAGTTCAAGCATGTATATAAGATGATATCTCAATTCATTCTCTATATAATCATGAAGTATCACAAGAGTTTTCAAAACATCACACAGGTCACAAATAAGACATTCAATTCAACACATAATATCAACATCACAAGGTCATATGAAAATAACACGAAACACATCAGTATCACAAAAATCACATTATAAGATATTCAATATTCAAAATATCACAGCAAAACATCACATCATTCATTCATTCATTTAGAGTCTAGAGTTTTACAGCACATCATCAAAAATCATTCATCTAGAGAGTTCTTCTCCCTCTTTGGCATCAATTGCCATAAAAACTAAGGATCGGCGGGAACATCATCATCTGGAGGATGGAAAGGAGGAGTCTGAGGGAATCGGGTGTAGAAGTGAGCGGAGAAGGCGTCGAAGCGCTGCTCGAACTGATCCTGGCACGACGAGAAGGTCTGGAATTGATCATTCAAGGCCTCCAAGTCCGAGCGCGCGAGCTCAAGCCCCTGGAGAAGAGTAGCGAACTGATCCATCATCGGCTGATGGAACTGCTGCTGGAACTGTGTAAACCAGGCGGGGGCTTGGCTAGACTGTACTGGCTGCTGAGCCTGAGGCTAAGGAGGAGGAGGCATAGGCTGAGCCAGCTGCTGCTACTGCTGATGTTGTGCTCCATGGCCTCGAGCCAAGACGCCGGATTGACACTAAACGGCTTATAGCCGAGATGTCTGATGTCACATGATCCGCGAGGGAACTTCGTCTTCTGGAGCAGCAAAGACATGATATATGGAGCAAATTATAGGTTCGGAAGAGTGGTTACCGAGACATCCTCAATTGTCTTCAAGATGAAAGAAACAATGTTGATCCGATGACTCTTGAGAATGTGGTCGATGAAGTTCCAATAGTAGTCTCGGACCGCTTCTCGATTTCCACTTTTTGGATGGATCGTGGCTTGTATGATTTTGTTGACCACAGCAGGGAGGACTTTGAGATCTGTAACGGTGTCAGGTACGATCCGCTGTCCACCTCCCGGCTGCTCATAAAACTGAAGCCAGTCATCCTCATGGAGGTAATCCTCATCCTCCATATTGATCCCCTCCTTCATTTCCTCATAATTTATCTTGTTTGCCGCAGCAAACTCCTCAAAAGTGGCCTCATACCGCCTAGAGCCTGTCATCCACATGATCTTCTGGTCCGCCTATCTGATCTCGATCGTAGCATAAAACTGTCTGATAGCAGTGGCGTTCCATGGGCATTTGTGCTCCACAAAGTCATAGAGACCAATGTCCTTGAAGATCTGCACCAAGGGAGCCATGATGGGTTGATTCACCACATACGCCCATTCGATCCACTTGTGCTCGAAAATGTTCTTGTGGATCAGATGCCCATAGAATGCATTCTGTTGGGTCATCGAGTGGAAATGAGGAGTCGTGGCGTCATTTGCATGATTGTAGGCGTAGGAGGTCCTCGCCTTCGTGTAGTCACTTGACGTCCAGTTCTTCTTCGGGCCTTGATAAGCGTGGACGTTTATTTCATCGTCCTCGCTCTCGATGTCCATGCCCATATGTGAAGATCCGCCACGGTGAGACGACTGTTCTGTTTCTGAATCTCCGGGCGAGGGCACCCAATCATCATCGTGACTGTCGCTACTGCTCGAGGGTAGAGCCCTTTTTGGCCGTTTCGCCAACTTCTTCTTGTTTGTCCGGATGGAGACATTTCCTTGAGTACCTCGACCACTAGAAGATTTGGAAGATAAGCAGCAGGTAAGATACTAGGAAACAGGAACGAATAAAGCGAATCGATATGACAACAAATCAGCAATCCCTGGCTCTGCTGTTGCTGTCGGTCAGACCGAAACAGGGGCGGTCTGACCGGCGCAACCGTAGAGTTAGGGTTTGACATGATTCCTGGGATTTTGGTGATTTCAAGGTGCAATGTGAACAAATATACGAGAGAAAACACTTATTGCATAAAGGGGTAGAATCAATTTCAGGATTTGAAAGGATTTAAACTTGATTCACCATATTTGCCCTAAATCCCGAGATGAACACGAAACAAAATGATAAAGAAGAGAAATCTGAGCAATATACCTAGAAGACATGGTTTGAAGATGATCTTGACAACGGTTTTTCCGTGCGTTGCTAGGGTTTGACCGAACAGGAAGATTCCAAAAACTTTGTGGCGCACGTGAAAGAGACAGGAGTAGGGAAGAAAGTGAAAAAGGACAAGTGATTCGGGATAACAAGTCTCTGGTCGTGAAACTTCGGTCAGACCGTAGGCAAGAGACCGGTCAGACCGCTGGTAGCAGGGATTTTGAGATGCTCTCTGGAGATGTATTCGGTCAGACCGCTGGAAGGACTGAATATCTTGGAGGAATTTGATTGAATTGATGCTCATAAGAGAATTAGATAAGGTAAGATATATATAAGATAATTATAAGTAAGATATAGACAATATCACCAAAGGGGAAGTAGTTATCTTACAAATTAACATATTTTTGATTAATTTTACTCAATTGCCGATAAAGAGCCTAAAATACTCTTAAAATGAGAAGTTCATGCAATCAAGTAACAATTCAAGCACAACCAATATGAGTTCAACATGTCAAGCCACATTTGATATATCAATGACGTTAAGCTCATTTCGGAGTTTACAAAAACGACTTTCATCTAAGGGCTTAGTGAAAATATCCGCTAGTTGATCTTCAGTTCTCACATTAGCCACCACCACATCACCTTTACTAACATTATCTCTAAGGAAGTGATGTCGGATATCTATATGCTTAGTTTGAGAGTGTTGAACTGGATTTGGGGCTATTTTTACTGCACTCTCATTATCATACAAAAGAGGCACTTTTTTAAATTTTATTCCATAATCCAACAAGGTTTGTCTCATCCAAAGCAATTGTGTACAACAACTACCCGCGGAAACATATTCCGCTTCGGCAGTTGATAAAGCTACAGAGTTTTGTTTCTTGGAGGACCAAGATACTAAAGATCTTCCTAATAGTTGACAACTGCCAGATGTGCTTTTTCTATCCACTTTACATCCCGCATAATCAGAATCAGAATATCCAATTAATTCGAATTTAGCACCTTTTGGATACCACAATCCTATACTAGATGAATATTTTAGATACCTCAAAATGCGCTTAACGGCCATTAAATGACTTTCTTTAGGAGAGGCTTGAAATCTTGCACACATACTAACACTAAACATAACATCGGGCCTAGAAGTAGTAAGATACAGTAAACTACCAATCATAGATCTATAAAGCTTTGAGTCTACCGGTTTACCTCCTTCGTCAGAGACAAGGTGACCGTTTGTAGCCATTGGTGTCTTGATTGGTTTTGCTTCTTCAAGTCCGAACTTCTTGAGTAGGTCCTTCACATATTTGCTTTGACAGACAAAAGTTCCTTCCTTGAGTTGTTTAACTTGTAGTCTGAGGAAGAAGCTTAGTTCACCTATCAAAGACATCTCAAATTCCCTGGACATCATATTACCAAATTCCTCGCAAAAATCTTGGTTAGTAGATCCAAATATGATGTCATCAACATAAATTTGACATACAAAGAAATCATTTTCAATTTTCTTAGTAAATAAAGTAGTATCAACTTTTCCAATTTTAAAGCCTTTTGAAATCAAGAAGTCTCTAAGTCTTTCATACCAAGCACGAGGTGCTTGTTTAAGATCATAAAGAACCTTGGGGAGTTTATACACATGATTTGGCTTTGTAGGATCTTCAAATCCGGGAGGTTGTTTAACAAATACTAATTCATTAATTTTTTCATTTAAAAATGCACTTTTGACATCCATTTGATAAAGTCTAATATTATGAGATGAAGCAAAAGTAAGCAAGATTCTAATAGCCTCAAGTCTAGCTACGGGAGCAAAGGTTTCACCGAAGTCCAAACCTTCAACTTGAGTATATCCTTGAGCCACCAATCTTGCTTTGTTTCTTACTACCACTCCATTTGCGTCTTGTTTATTCTTGAAAATCCATTTGGTTCCAATGACATTGTGCTCATTCGGATTTGGTTCTTCTACCAATTCCCAAACATTGTTGCGAGTGAAGTTGTTTAATTCTTCATGCATTGCATTCACCCAATCCGGATCTTTTAAAGCTTCATCTACATGTGTGGGCTCAAAAGAGGAAACAAAAGAGTAATTCTCACAAAATGAAGCAAGACGAGATCGAGTTTGAACACCCTTACGCAAGTCACCAACAATTTGATCGACGGGGTGATCCTTGGAAATTGAGTGATAAATTCTTGGATGATCAACTGGGTTTTGTGAAGTAGAGGTAGAAGGTACTTCCGGTTGTTGTTGAGACGAATCTTCCACATTAACCACTTCAACTATTTGATCTTCATGTTGAGGTGTTGACGAAGAGGGGATAGCTTGAGTGGATGAATTTTTATCTTGATCACTATCTTCTTTCGGTTTGATATCCCCAATGGTCATGTTCTTCATCGCCACCCTCAACCCTTCATTACCTACATCATCCAAGTTGTCTTGCTCCTCTTGAGAGCCGTTAGTCTCATCAAATTCAACGTCATATGTCTCTTCAACCAAACCGGAGTTTTGGTTGTAGACACGATATGCTTTGCTATTTGATGAGTATCCTAATAAAAATCCTATATCACATTTACTTTGAAATTTAGATAAGCGTGTACCTTTTTGCAAGATATAGCACTTACACCCAAACACTCGGAAGTAGGAAATGTTTGGCTTCCTTCCGATGAGAAGCTCGTAAGGAGTTTTCTTTAGTAGTCGATGACAATAAAGACGATTTGATGCATGGCATGCGGTGTTGATTGCTTCGGCCCAAAAGGTGTCCGAAACATTGTACTCCGAAAGCATAGATCTTGCCATGTCTATCAATGTCCGGTTCTTTCGTTCGACTACTCCATTTTGCTCCAGTGTATACTTGGCCGAAAACTCATGTTTGATGCCCTTATCATCACACCAATTTTCAACCTTGGTATTCTTGAATTCGGAGCCATTGTCACTTCTCACTTTCTTGATATTGAAACTAAATTCATTTTCGGCCCTTTGAGCAAAACTTTTGAAAGTGTTAAACACAATTGACTTGTCATGTAAAAAGAATATCCATGTATATCTAGAAAAATCATCTACAATGACAAGACAATAACTATTGCCACCAATGCTCACAAAAGTAGTTGGCCCAAATAAATCCATATGCAATAACTCAAGTGGACTAGCAGTTGACATTGTGCTTTTAGTTGGATGTGAGTTTGCAACTTGTTTTCCGACTTGGCAAGCACTACATAATTTATCTTTTTCAAACTTTACATCTTTTAAACCAACAACTAAATCATGTTTAACTAATCTATTTAGTTGTTTCATTCCAACATGTCCAAGCCTTCTATGCTATAGCCAACCTTTAGATGATTTAGTGAACAAGCATGTACCAAGATTTGCATCATTTGAATTGAAATCAACTAAATAGAGGTTGCCATGTCTAAAACCCTTGAAAATCAACCTATTATCATCAATACTAGTGATAATCACTTCTTTTGGATAAAAAGCACATATAAATCCAAGATCACAAAGTTGGGCTACGGATAAAAGATTGAAGTTAAGAGATTCGACAAGTAATACATTAGAGATGGAGAGGTCGTTTGAGATGGCAATTTTACCTAAACCTTTTACCTTTCCTTTGCTATTGTCTCCAAATGTGATCTTGTCATATTCCGCACCTTCATTATTTAGAGAGGAGAACATATTGTGATTACCGGTCATATGTTGAGTGCATCCACTATCGAGCACCCAATGTTGTCCTCCGGCCTTGTAATTTACCTACAAAACAAAGTTAGGTCCTTTTAACTACCCAAATCTTTTTGGGTCATTGGAGGTTAGTTACCAACGATTTTGGGACCCAAATGGCTTTCTTTTTGGCACCAATTATCGGGGTTCCAACAAATTTGGCTTTAATATCGCCATTGTTCATTTTCTTTAAAACATAGCAAGAGTTGAATATAAGAGATGAATTACTTTTGCTAGCATGGCAATTTTTCTCAATGTGACCTAAACTTTTACATTTGTTACAATATCTCTTTTCTTTTACAAATACAGTTTTAGATGGAACAAATGCATGTTTTCCCTTTTTAGGAATGTAGCCTAGTCCTTCTTTTCTTAAGGAGAACCTTTGACTATCTAGTAGATGTCTTAATTTTAATTCTCCTACATATCATTTAGCTAGATCATTTGTTATTTTTCAATTTTGTCCTTAAGATCATTTGTTTTCAAGACTAAGCACATGGTCATCAATTTTAGGTCTAGATGGTAATTCAATTAAATCTTCACAAGATGTAGATATGCTAGAAGTAGACATCATGGGCAAGTCATTCATAATATTGCAAGTCATGCCTATGTCATTACCCGTTTTGTTGGCTTTATGAGTAATCAATGAGTCATGAGCTTCCTTAAGCATCTCATGAGTTTTTTTGAGACTCTCATGAGATGTTTTTAGCTCCTCATAGGAATTTTGAAGAGTTTTGTATCTCTTCTTCAATTCCTTGAATTTTTCTTTTTCTTTACTCATATAGTCATCAAAGCCGGTGATCATCTCAACTAGGTCATCATAAGAGTATTCATCTTCGCCACATGATACCTTAGATTCTCCTTTAGCCATGAGGCAATGAGGAGTGGAGAATAGAGATGGAGCTTCCTTGATAGCTACTCCGGCGAGTCCTTTGAGTGATGCTTCATCTTCATCTTTGGAATCGGAACTTGAAGCATCCGAATCCCATTCAATGAAGTAAGCTTGTCCATCCTTCTTCTTCTTGTAATATTTCTTGAAAACCTTCTTCTTGCTTTCTCCTTCCTTTTCGTACTTCTTCTTCTTCACGGATTTTTCTTCTTCCTTGTTTTTGCATTGTGCGGAGATATGGCCCTTTTCACCGCAATCAAAGCATCTTCTTTCTTCAAATGGGTTCGTTTTGGATGATTGTCCTTTCTTGAAGAACTTTCCTTGATATCTCTTCTTCATGAACCGCTTGAACCTTCTCATGAAGAGAGCCATTTCCTCATCGGTGTCTCTCTCATCACTTTCCTCTTCATTGTCTTCCCCTTTTGAGGCTTGAACTTTGAGTGCTATGTTCTTCTTCTTGGAGTCGGAAGCCTCATCTTTCACTTCGTCTTGCGATTTCTTGAATATGTCATGAGTGAGAATCTCACTCAAGATTTCCAAAGGAGTCACACTCTTCAAGTTTGAGCGCACAAGTAAGGTTACAATTGTATCATATTTCGAAAGTAAAGCTCTAAGAAATTTATGACAAAATTCCACATTTGTGACATCCATACCAAATCCTTTTAACTCATTTACTATGTTATTTAATCGGTTGAACATCTCCGAGACATCTTCATTGGGCAACATAGCAAACTTTTCAAATTTACCCTTATGGATAAATAATTTAGCATCCTTGACCATTTAAGTTCCTTCATGAATATCCATAAGATTTCTCCAAATATCATGAGCCGTTTCAAGTTTACAAATTCTATTGAATTCACCTAGATTTAGAGCACTATAAAGAAGATTCATGGCTTGAGCATTAGCTAAGGCATTTTCTCTATCTAGGTTAGTCATGTCATCATCATCTAAAATTGTGAAGCCCTCATCCACCACTTTCCAAATTTTTCCACCCATAGCTTTAAGATAGACCATCATCCTAGTTTTCCAATAGGTGTAGTTTGATCCATCAAAGAGTGGTGGTTTGCCAATGTTAATCCGACCCTCACTAGCCATTGTTATCCTACTCCGGGATGGTTAAATCCTCTAAATATGGAGTCCTTGCTCTGATACCAATTGAAAGGGATCTAGGATATCGACTAGAGGGGGTGAATAGGTGATTTTAACAAATTAACAACTAATCAAACAATTAATAATAAATGAGAGCAAAAGAAGAGTAATGAACAATTTAACACAAGGATATATCCCGTGGTCTCGGTGATTTGCCGATCACCCCTAATCCACGTTGAGGCAAACTCAAATCTCTAACCACTCTTCTATCTAGTCAACCTTCTCTCGAGAAGTGACCTAGATCTCGAGCCGGATTAGTGTGATGAGTTATCCAAACCTCGATTTCACTAATGATGCACTTTACTGCTCCGGCAAGGCGTGCTCGACCCTTTCACAAGACGTTTTGAGGCTTCTTCACAATCTTCCTTGAAGAGCTCTCCAAAACCCTCCTCCTAGCCGTCTAGGAGCCAGCAAACTCCAATAGTAACAAGCCGGTGATGATCACTTATCACTCTTCTAGTGCCACAAGGTTGATTTAGTGATCTAAATGCAATGCACTAGAAGATCTCAAATGCACACTCTCTCAAATTCAAGAATTAGAATCCTAGAGTGTATGAATCTTGCTTTAGCTCTCAAGGATGATGACAATGTTCACAAATATGCCAAAAGTTATGAACAGGGTCGTGCATGGGAGTATATATACCCCCGCAATAAATATAGCCGTTACCAGCTGTTGGGAGAAAAAGATCACTTGGCGGTCAGACCGCAGGTATAAGCCCGGTCAGTCCGCCGCAATTGCAACGGCATTAAACAGGCGCAATTAATGCTCACCTTCCCTTGTCAGGCACACTCACAGTCAGACCGGAGCTAATGACGGTCAGACCGTGAAACCGTCCAGAGACGACATGGTTTCTGGACACTTTATACGGTCAGGCCGATAATTACGGACAGACCGGCCACACGGTCAGACCGTAGTGCAAAACCTCGGTCAGACCGATTTCTCGGTCCGACCGGTCTAACAAACGGTCAGACCGTCATAACACAATATGATTCAGAAATATAGGTCATGAAGAACCAAGAGACTGACCTAGGTCTTAACTACGGACAGACCGACCTTTTTAAGAAATAAACTACACTTTGACATAACGTCGGTCAGTCCGAGTAAACATTCGGTCAAACCGTCCATTCTGTCAGACCGGCTCACAATCGGTCAGACCGACTGAGACTGAATTTGTCTGAAATGAATGGTAAACTGTATTTTCAAAGTATATGACCTTCTAATATGCAATGCACGTTGATTTTATGATTTGTGGCACATAGATGAAGTATTTCGTGATACACCACATGCTCCTCTTAATAGTACGGTGACTATCCTAAAATCCGGTCAAAATTCTTCTCTAAACACCTTAGACCGGTAAAATGGAAAAAAGATCATATTCCGTAATTCTTCATCATGTGGCTCTTTCTTTGCCTTTCATTGACCTGTCTTTTGAGTTTGATCTTGACACAGCTTAACAGGTATCGTTAGTTCAATATTTGTAATTGTCATTAATTACTAAAATATTCTTTAGGGACCTAGAAGCTACAGTAACACAAGTCCGACTTCTCTTTGAGACAAAAGCATCAACTAGAAAGTACCACATTGCCGGCTATTAGCAAATAGAAAAGCATAAAGTGAAAAAAGAATAATTAGCTCCGCACAATAGTAAAAGTATCACTTTAATAAAAATATCATCTAATGTGAGCTTATGAGTATGACATGTGGTGCTTGCACCCACATGTCAATGAGGCACTAAGTGATATTTGTTATTCTCAACTTTTGTGGATGTGTGGAGCTAATTGTCCAAATAAAAAAAGATGTTTTAGGAGCGCCACCTGTGTGCTCCCTCTTTATGTGGTGGGGGGTGGATTGCTGCGGCATCAATGGAGAGGAGAAAGAAGAATTTAGAATTAACTGGATGATGTAGATGATACGAATTTATTTAAGTAATTCATTAAAAAAATCAAATCTCAGAAATAAGTTTTAAAATTTCATAAATGATCTTTAGTGATGTGGCACCACCACCCGTGTTGGCCGAGTCGACTAGCAACTGAAAGCCATATTAAGCGGTCCCCGCTCGGCTAAAATTCTAACAGCTATCTAGTAGAAAAAAAGAAAGAGGAAGAGGAAGAGGACAAGAGGGGAGGAAGAGGAAGAGAAAGAGGAAGAGAAGAGGAGAGAGAATCACTGATTTCGTCGTCAACTCATCGTAATTTTTGGTAAAAATTTGTGAACCCTTAGATGGTAGAAAAAACTTAATTTTTGCATCACTCTAAGGTTTAGGATAGTTAGAATTTTAAATTTTTGCATCACACTAAGATTTAGAACAGTTAGAAATTTAAATTTTTGTTTCATTTTAGGGTTTAGATCTGCTGTATTTTAGGTGCTTAAATCTTTATATTCTGAGCAAATTTGAGATCCACTCTATATACTGTTTTATGGTTTAAATCTCTAGATTTGAGAACTTTGAGTTAATTTTATGGTTTAGGCTTTATATTTTGAGTAAAATTTTGGGTTTCAGGATTAGGGTTTAAATCTCTGGATTTGAGAAATTTAAGGTTTAGATCTACTCGTTTAAATTTTTGCTTCACTTTTAGATGCCTCAAATGTAGCATTTTTTATTATATTTTTTGTGCCACATAAATTTGACGGATTTTGAGAAAATTTAATTTTGTGCCTCAAATGTACTAGTCCATGAAATTTTTGGATTCTAAGCTAAATTTTCTATGCCTCAAATGTAGTAGGTTTAAATCTTTGAATTTCGAGCAAATTTTTTTTAAGTTTGGTCCTAACTTGTAACTTTCATGAACTAGATTATTGAGCAATCTGATAGAGTTTGTGTTTATTATATTCGTAGTGGATCATATGGTGATGATCTTAGTGCTTGTACCCATGTGTATGATTAAATGTTAGGACCATTGTCAATGTATTTCAAGGATTTGGAGATATAGGTGATAGAGTTATAACTTAATTCTGCCACAGACAGTGTTAGGGTGGAAGGTCTCTTGTCATGAGGAAATGGTTGGATTCTCAAAAGGCTGAAAAGTGACAAGTCATATGGTTCATTTATGAGGATATTGAAAAACCTTGTGTATAGATTAAGACTGTTTATACTTTATGAGCAAATTTTTGCTGTAGTTAGTTTGGAAGGTAACTATTCATTAGTTGGGGTAAGAAGTACGGCATATGCCAGTACTAGTTCGGGGGCAAAGACCAGGCCACTGTAGGTGCTAACAACAACAAAGCCATGCAGACTGTTAGCACCACTATCTCAAACATAGTAATTTGTTCCATACCCTGATCGATTATAGCAATCATCAAGCAGACTTGGCTAATGATCTACTAGGATTAGAGAAGAATTTTAATGAGGAGGAGTACACTGACCCATTAGATATGTTTGACTCCCCTAAGTAACCAACAAAAGAGCATTGCCCTGTAAGTGAATGGATCAATCCATTAGCACTACCTTAGGTGTGGTTCCTAGAGATCTAAACTCGGGTGGTCTTTTAATGAACATCCCTACAACTCAGGCAATCATTCGAGAGCAAGAAAGATGCATAAAAATCCATCACCACATGGGCCGTTTCACTTAATAGGCCATTTTGGGTAGTTAAGGAAAATCAGGACTTGTGAGTTGTGAAGGTGTTTAGTTGATAATTGCCTGTGGTATGTCTGTGTGACATGTCAAAAGGAGGAGCTTTTCTTCCAGTTATTAGATTGGCAGACCACAGATTTCTGACTGAAGACATGTTGCCACAACATAGATATATTACATTCCTTTGTTGCTAGCCTTGTACTATTCATTGTTAAGAAAAGACTGCTATGCTACCGAAGGAAATAATCGCACATGTGGCAAGAAATACGAATACAAAATAAACTATGGGAAGGCGTGGAGGGCTAAATAGAAGGCACTGCAGAAACTGTTTTGGTACATTTGCTGATGAATACAATTTAGTACTTAGGCTACTTCAGTGCATTGTTGAAGCCAATCCAGGCATTGTAATTAAAATTGTGGATACCTCAGTCATCGACTTTGATAGTATGTTCATACCTGATTGCATGGTGCTAACACTAGTACAGAATTGCTTTATACTATCGGTTCAAAATCGTCTATACTAACGGTTCTCTTACCTCTAGTGATCGGTACAATAGAAGAAACGTAGCACAACTCTAACGGTTACAAATAGTCAATACAATAACTATATTCTAACGGTTTATATTAGAGAACCGTTAGTACAATACCTATATTTCCACAATTCACTACTCGCAAACGTTAGTACTGGAAAATTTCTTCTAATGGTTCGCTACTCGAAACCGTTAGTATTATAAATTTTCTTCTATCGGTTCAGTACTCACAACCGTTAGTATTGTTAAATTTCTTCTAACGGTTCACTACTCAAACCGTAAGTACTTTAAACTTTATTCTATCGGCTCAGTACTCGCAACTGTTAGTATTATAAACTTTCTTCTATCCGTTGTAGGTTATTAACCGATAGTATTACAGAATTTTGTCTAATGGTTCAATACTCGCAATCGTTAGTAATAGAAAATTTCTTTAATCGGAGGGAGCCTTATTCTAACGGTTAACCTAGAACTGTTAGTACTAGCATAACTTCTTCTAACGGTTCTAAGTTAGTAACTGTTAGAATATATTACAAGCAGCTACAGATACAAATGAAAAAGGTGCATTCACAGATACATCAATACAGAGATACACACATTGGACAGATTGAATCTAATTATTCACAGATTGAATTTATTCACAAATACACTAATGCAGAAATACACACATGCATTGAACAGATTGAATCTAATTATTCACATATTAAATTTATTCACAAATACACCAATACAAATACACACATACACCAATTAACACATTCAATGTATATTACACAAGTCATTTACGATCGATCGTTGATAGCCACTTCATCCATCACATATTGAGCCAAAATTTGTCGCAGCTCCTTTACCTGAGGCAGCTCGTATTGGTCTTTTGACATGGCGCTCTGCATGCGTGTATGAAGTTAGGAACGTACATCACCAATGTTTGACTTTGAGTCAGGAAAAATGCTTACCTTAGGGAATTGGGTAAAGTCTGTCCTGATCAGGTCATACATAAACCTCATGACATAGAACCCACATTCCCACGATTGTGGCTGTTGATGGCACTGGGATAATTGCATATGCAAAGACATAAACTCACATTAACTCGAAAGAATTAATTAAGCATAAACTAAAGACTCATCATGAGTAGTTCCATCCATATTAATTACCTCATATTCTTTCCAAGAAATTGTTGTGCCCTTCGACGCGTCATGCCTCCCTTCAGCGGTAACATAATTTTTGAAAGCCCTGTATTTAATTTAGCATTGCCAGTTAATATGTTATCATTAATTAGCTAGTTAGAGCAAAATTTAAATCAGCTGTGTTACTTACGCGTCTATATGCCATGTGAGGGTGAAAACATGCGCTACCCTGTCGCTCATCGAATCGAGGTAGTACACCTCATTCATCCATGGGCAAATGATGACGAGCACCCCGTGGCCCCTACATTGTACATAAAAGTGAACCGTTTCATGTATATGTTAGGCGTAACATACAAGAATGAGTTAAATTAGTAGAAAATGCACTAACCTTTGGTGGTACGGCGCAAGAATGAACTCCCGGTCCTGCTGCGTCAGTAGTGCCCTTGATATGTATTCCTCCATATGTGCTTGGATGTGCTCTAGCATTGTGAGGCTTATTTTGTCTGGGTCAATGAAACCCACCCTGTCACATGCCCTCATCGACGCCAGCCTATACATGCACCTGCATGCAAAGTAGACATTAGTAAGTAGTGCATACAAAATGATTAGATTTATGAAATGAACTGCAACAACATATAGGATCAGCAAACTCATATGACTCCAGTCCGTATGATGGACATATCAAGCTCCTGCAAGTTGAAGAGGTCGAACAAATCCTCGTGGGCCACCGATATGCTCCCTGCCTCACGGTGAAAATAACCTAGCTTGAAGTGAACTACGAAGTTGATGTGGCGCCTAGACCGGGTTAGGTACCACTCGTGGAGACTTCTGGTTGTCTGATCCATATTGCGCAAAAGGTACTCCGACACGAGTGGGAACCCGTTCTTGAACGTACCCAGTTGGCTTTGTTTCGCCTTGCCTTTGGCCTTGCCCTTGCCCTTGCCTTTGGCCGAGGAGCGAGTGTATACCTTAGAAGGTTGGGGCGCGGTGCCGTCGGCCTCATTTGATGGCGAAGGGGCTTTCCGAGCAGGCGTGCGTCCTTTGGGGGGGGTCGAGGCCGTCGGAGGAGGCATGGGGGCCGAAGGAGCTCGGTCATGCACTGTACTGGGGGTGGGGTCCTCAGGAAGTGCGCTGGCATCTATCGTCCACTTTAAGTTACGAAAGCATAAGTTAGATTTTGCAAGTTGAGTATATTAACTGAGTTGTAAGCTACAATGCGTAGGGTTTACCTCCTGTAGTCTAACACCCTTCTTGGACCACTATATGTACAAGCCCAATGCCTCATCAATTGTCCGCATTTCGTCCGTTGGGACGGGCAACGGAAAAGCGCTATAGTTCGGGAGGGCCATGTCCACCTATACCTTTGCGAACCCAGGCTTCAGAGGTACACAGTGGATCCGGACATCCTCCCAAGACAGATATACGACCCCGTGTGCAACCACTACAAGGTCGTCGCCTATGTAGATCAATAGGCTACAGCTCTCCGGCTTCTGCAATTTGCAACAATTATAACAGGTTAGCAAACAATTCTAACATAACGGGAGTGGCATCAACTGAACTGCATATATAGCTCAAGACTTGCAATACCTCAAGCAGGTCCACCGGATCCACGTGAACCTTCGAGCCACAACTACTCAGCCTACCAGCATCGACCTCGACAGTTGGATCTAAACCCTTGGACTGCACAATTCAGCTGAGGCATTCATACTTCTCGTTCATTTGAGCGAACATGTCCGTGAATTGTGCAGTCATATCGGACCGTATATTCTCGGCCAGCTCCGATTCCTTTTCCTTCCAGCTGCGAGCCTTCTTCATCTTTTGCCTGGGCTCCGAGAAGCCATCCTTCCACGACACCACAGCCCCCACGGTTCGCGTCCGCCCTGGATGCTCCTTGTTCCCTAAAGCCCGGGTTAGGATGTCATTCTCCCTATGGGGAGTGAACAATCCCCGGGTCGCCTCTTTCAAGCAAGAGATCTGTTACATTCAAAACTCTACATTGTGAGGAAAAAATATATACAAACGTGTGCACACACGATTGATCATAGTTTTTTCTACCACACTCTATGATTCCAACTAGGAAGTTAGCCAACTTACTATTCGCTGGACGACCTCAGCGTCCTTGGGGTTTGGGAACTCCACAGACCCCGTGGACGACACGGTCCCTCTGGCCAGCCACCAGCGCTTGCATCGTGGATCGCGGATCTCGGAGATCGGCAGGTCAGGGGAGTCGACAAAAGTCGACGCCTCGTCTTCGGCCTTCTTCCACTGCTCCTCCTTCCCCGCATAGCCACGAGATCCGAGCCGGTGCGGGTGGTCGTTCCTCCTCTGGATTGCCTTGTTCTTCTCGCTAAGGGCCTTTGTACCAGAAACAGGAAAATTAATGCACCATTGGTTACTCCATACAACAGTGTGACCAAGCAAAGGAAGCATACATACCTTGAACTCAAGGGTCCCCTTCTGTTGGGTGAATTGCTCCCATACCTCCTCCGTTATGAAGGGGTATTTCTCGCATGGAGATTTTCCTTTAGCGAGGAAGGAACTGATGAGGACGCTCTTGAAGGTTTTTCATGTGTTGTTCATGTCCCTCAAGCAAGCTTTCTTGGGACCATCGTCGGGGATGTTCCACTTGGCCTGTTTCAAATGGTGCATATAAGCAGGACTTACTTAATCTTCAGAATAAACCAAGGGAATGTGATTACTCAAGAGTTCAGGGATTTTGATTAATTTTACCTTCACTTCCACCCACAGCCTATCCCTCTCGTCGGCCTTAACGTCCTTCCAGTTCTGTACGGTGATCTTCACCCTTTCCTTCACCAACAAACCAACATAGGCAGCGTACTGCCTAGCGTTCTTTCCAATCGGTCTCCCGAATTGGTTGAACTCACATGAAAGATCCGTGCGTTTGGCCAAACGGCACAACATCGTCGCGCCTCGTGCCTTCCTCTTGCGCTGGGACGAAGCAGCGTCATCTACGTTGCCCCTCGTCGAATCACTATTATGAGACAAGGAAGATGACGACATGGTTTTACCTAAAATTCCATGAACAAACCATCAATTGATATGAAGAAAGGTACATGACAAAGTTCATGACTAAAATGGAATGGCAATGATGAAGTACAGCCTATTACCTGAATTCATTTCAAATTACATACAAATTTTAATAAGAACCACCTCTTTTTATTAAAATGTCAAATTTTCATTCAAAAGACCAAAAATCATCAATTCCTATCAAAATGGTCTTCAAAATGTATTTAAAAGGTTATTAGAGGCTTTCGACTATCTTGTATTTTAACCAAATCGGTTTCGAGTGCTAATCAAAATCTATTTGAATTGTGCCAAAACTTGTTTTACAAAAGTCCTAGATATTATTACCCTGAAGAAGTTCGAAATTGAAAAATTTCTCAAAAGAGTTTCAATTTGAAACTTATGGGTGTTTCCATCTCACTGGAAAACTTGCTTTGACCCGAAATATTTTATACATGCAAAACATGAGCTTCGGCTGTTTCTATGGTCTTTACTCGTAAGTTTCGGTTCAAAATGATATGAATAACTCATGCAAGCTCTTTTATGTCAAAAATCTCATGAAAATAAAATTTGAACTCAATTTGCAAAAGGTTGTCGAACTTCAACCTTCTTGCTTAACATAAAGATCACTTGACCATAACTCTTGATTGTAAAATCCTATTTGGAAAATTCTTTTTGAAAAATATATTTCATGCAATGAAAATCATTTCTGTAAATTTTCATTTCAATTGGATTTTATTTGACCAATAATTGAATCTTTTCACAAATCAAATATGAAATCTGCAAAATTCAGACTTCTCATGGTTTTGTGGTTGATTTGTCATTTTTATATTTTTATATTGGTTGCCTATTTGAAGAAAGTTTGTACATGATATCTTACCTTCTATGATTGTTTTAACTGTTAAATTATTTAAAAATCGTTGGAAGTCATTTGCGTGGATTTTTAGGTGCCTTTACAAGACTGGTTGGTTCTAATCGAGTTCAGGTGCCTTAAAATCGTCCGGGTGCCTTCAAATCGTTCGAACTTCAAATTGATTTCATTTCAATTATTCTTTCCTAAAGACTGGCTGGCTCTAATCGAGTTCAATGTTAATTTAAGAAACTGAATATAAAGGACAATTTAAGAAACTGAAACTGAATATCAAAAAACTCTACAGCGCGAGTTGGTCAAGAACACTTACAGTTCGTGGAGTGGCCTACGATGGCGCCATGTAGTGGCTGTGGTGGAGAATGCAAATGAGGGCGACAATGGTGGTGCAGGAGCGAAAAAGGGGACGTCGGCGAGGCTAGGGTTTTCCGCGCTCGAGTAGAGACTTATTTGGAAATGTGTTTGGTTTGACTGGAGGGAAAACTCCCGCGGGTTTAACCAATTAGAGGGATCTTGTACTAACGGTTCAACGCAACCAACCGTTAGTACAATATAATATTTTCTATCGGTTAAAATTAAGAAACCGTAAGAATAAGTAACATATTTACTAACGGTTCTTTAGTACAAACCGATATAAGAGATTGATTTTCCTATCGGTTTGACAATTAATACCGTTAGTACAACACAATTTTTCTCTCCTACTTCAGTAGATCTTAAGATAGCATGCAATGCACTAACGGTTCATATGATCCACCCATTAGAATAGACTTTGTAGTGTTGGATTATTCTTTCATGGCAGTAGTACTAAGTGTTTTTCCTGACAACAGTTACATATGGGTTTCAGTAAATCATTTTGCACTTGTAAAGACAACTGAAAATCCATGCAAATGACTTCCAATAATTTTGAAATAAATTAATAGTAAAGACCAATCATAGAAGATAAAGAATCATATAGAAACTTTCTTCGAATAGCCAATAAAGTTGAAGATATGAAAATGACAAATCAGCCAAAAACCACAAGGAATCTGAACTTTGCAGTTTTCATATTGATTTGTAAAAATTATCAATTATTGCTCAAATCAAGTCCAATTCAAATGAAAATTTGCAGAAATGATTCTCAATGCATCAAATATGTTTTTTCCAAAGAATTTTTGAAAAATGATTTGACAATGAATAGACACGTGACTGGGTGCATAACCACAGTAATCACAATTTTCACATCATGATCAGTATATATATTAATTCTTCAAAATAGTCAAGAATGGTTGTCCACCCATAATCCTTCTTCGTGGTCGTCTCGCAGGTAACTTGTTTCGTCAATATCTTCGGTAGGGACAGATTAAAGAATTCCATCTAAAAATGGAGATAGTTCGTCAAACTGATTATACTCTTCATCCACAACGTCTTCAACCCCAACAATACGTCTGTTACTGTGAAGAACAACGTGCAACTTTGGATTGGCCGGGTCAACGATGTAGAACACCTGTGTAGCTTGCTCAGCAAGTATAAATGGATCGTTTTGGTGTGCGACTCTACTGAGATCAACGAGAGTAAACCCATAATTATCGACTTTAACACCTCGAGGGATTTCCACCCATTGCCATCGAAACAAAGGAATCTTAAGTAATACGTATTCGAGCTCCCATATTTCTTCAATAACACCGTAATATGAGTTGAATGCCCTTGTTGCCCTGGCATCCTCTGAAATAGCAAGTAGTGTCACTCCACTACATTGCATAGTACTCTTCTCGTCCTGAGTTCTTGTGTAAAATGAATAGCCGTTGATGTCATACCCCTGCCAAGTCCCTACAGTAAATCTTTGCCCTTTGGCCAATCATGTAACAACTTCATCTACATTGCCCTTAGAAGCTCACATGACTCTATTTTCGATCCACCCAGCAAACTTCCTGTTATGTTCTCTGGTGACCCAAATCTCTGGCTTCGAAGGATTCTGATTCCATAACATTTCCTTGTGCTCGTGTATGTATGGCTCCACCCCCGTCATGTGTTGTAAGACCCAAAAATGTGTTTTTGCATACAGATCACTGGAGGGGACAACTACTTTGAATCCAATCGTTCCAATGCCCTGAAGCCTGCCCTCGTGCCGGGACATAGAAACGTCAATTGGGTCAACCCCGGCCATATAGTTGATGCAAAATTCAATCACCTCTGGCATAACCTTCAATGATACTGCCCTCAGGCCGATGTCGATTCCTTACATATCCCTTCAAGATACCCATAAATCTCTCAAATGGATACATGTACGCAGGAACACGGGTCTACAAAACTTAATTTCTCTGACAAGGTGAACAATTAGATGGACCATAACATCAAAAAAAGATGGAGGGAAATACATTTCCAGCTGACAAAGAGTTGTAGTCACATCACGGTGCAAATCATTCAGTCCATCCAAATCAATTACCTGCAAGGACACAGTTGCAGCAAATATTCAGATCCAAAAAATCTAGCAAGTTCCATGAATGGAGCTAATTAACTTACTAGGAGTACACACTTACCTTGCCAAATATTACGTTGAAGAAATAACATAGCTTTGTAATTGTCTCTCTGACTTTGACTGGGAGAATGCCTCTGATAGCAATGGGAAGCATTTATGACATCAGCACATGACAATCATGGGACTTCATACCAACCAATTTCAAGTCCTTCATGAACACAAGTTTTTTCAAGTTTGCAGAATACTCGCATGGAACTTTGATATCATACAGGAACTAACAAAGTTCTGTTTTTTTCCCTTTTTGACAAAGTATAGCAAGCCGGGGGGAGGTATATACGCTTTCCCTTCTCCAACAGTGCAAGCTCAATCCTTATGGCCATTTTGAGCATGTCACGGTGAACTTTGATGCCATCTTTCGTCTTTCCTGGAATGTTCAACAACAAACCAATCAAACTGTCACAAACATTTTTCTCTACATGCATGACATCAATGCAATGTCGAACTTGTAAGTGCTCCCAGTATGGCAGATCCCAAAGAATCGATCTTTCTTCCAAACATTTTTTCTGGAGGTTTAGAACATTTATCGAACTCAACTTTGATGTCCTTCACACGCAAGTAAATCTCCTTACCAGTCACAAACATTGGGGCGATCCTTTCTCAGGCTTCCCATTAAATAACTTCCTCTTCTTACGGTAGGCGTAATGCATCAGAAGGAATCTACGGTAACCCATGTACACTGTTTTTCTGCAGTTCGATAACCACATGTTTTCAGTTTCATCCAGGCAAATAGGACAAGCCTTGCCTCCTTTCGTACTATACGCCAACAAATTTTTGTAGGCCGGGAAATCTTTTATGGTGCAAAATATCACAGCCCGCAATATGAAATTCTCTCGCTTATATGCATCCCACACCCGCACCCCTTCACTCCACAATTTATGTAAGTCCTCGACTAACGGTGATAGAAACATGTCAATATCATTCCCGATTGTCTGGGTCCTGAGATTAGTAACGACATCATGTTGTACTTGCGCTTCATACATAACCAAGGAGGAAGATTGTAGATGCATAAAAGAACCGGCCAAGTACTATGTCAACTGCTCATATTTCTGTATGGATTCATACCATCCGTACTCAGCACAAACCTTATATTCCTCACTTCGCCGCCAAACTCACTAAATGTTCTGTTAATGTTTCTCCATTGAATAGAATCAGCTGGATGTCTTAGTTTTTCGTCTTGTTTCCGACCTTCAACATGCCAAAGCAAGTACTTCGCATCTTTCGGATTTGCAAACAGCTGTTTCAATCTAGAAATTACAGGCAAATACCACACAATTTTGGCCAGAGGCCCTTTCTTTACCTCATCACATCCACTATGATAAATTCGGTCCCCACGCTTATACCGCGATGCATTGCATCTAGGAAATACATGCAAATCCTCATACTCGTTACGGTACAGAACACAATCATTTGAGCATGCATGTATTCTTTTGATTTCCATTCTCAACAAACACAATAGTTTTTTGGCCTGGTAAACCGATCTTGGCAACTCATTTCCCTCTGGAAGCATGTCCGCTAAAAGATCTAATAGCGCCGTGAAACTCTTATCGCTCCAACCGTTGCTTGCCTTCAAGTTATATAATCTCAACACAGAAGACAACTTTGTAAATTTTGCACATCCGGGGAACAAAGGCTTCTTAGAATCAACAATCAATTTCTCAAATTTACCAAAATCGTTTTCGCTGTAATCTTCTTCTACATCATGTAATATTTCATCTAAATTGTCGTCATCTACATGCACATCGGAATGAACATTATCAACGTTCTGATGATCATCATTACTGCAATCCACTTCCGGGTCCTGCTGAATGGTAGCGGTGCTCGTTTCCTCAAGATCTTTGCCATGCATGCCATATCCAACGGGTATAGCATGCGTTAAAACCACGACGAATCAAATGACTCTTAATCTGATCAAAATTGCCGAACCTCTTTAAGTTCATATAATCTATACAAGGATAATGCATATCTTTCTCTCCCTTCTTCGCCTTTTCTTGCTCAGCAAATTTAATAAACCCATTCACACCCTCCAAATACTCAAGAGTAGTATGTTTTATTCCATACATCCAATATTCTCGATCCATCTACAATTATTTCACAAAATTGACAAACTGAAATAACTAATTGGAATTATGAAACATGGTCAATATATAGGCTATATGTATACAACTACTTACAATTTATGTATGAAACCCTAACTTCATGCATTAATTGGAAGAGCCAGCTAGCTAGCTTATCTAGCTTATTAACTTTAGCCATAAAACATTCCTAGCTTAACTTCAGTAAACTATAGCTAGCTAGCTAACCTCTTAGCTTGGAGCTACATCTAGTTTAATGAATTGGAAGTAGAGAGAGAGGGAGAGTGTGAGAGAGTGATCCAGAAAAAGAGAGGTGATGAGAATATGACATTACCGAGGGGGATCGAATTATCAATCTTCCAGCTAGCTTTTCCATATCACTCTAGCTTGGAGCGTGGATGCACGTACGGTAGAACAGATCGAGGATGCAGAGCAAGGGTGGAGATATATAAGTTGAGCAATTTTACTATCGGTTCAAAAATACAACCGTTAGTGAACTTTCCTCTCTTCTAAAGGTCCCCACTGTCATAACCATTAGTATATATGACGTAATTTTACTATCGGTTGAATAAACAAACCGTTAGTACAATTTCCTCTCTTCTATTGGTTCGTACAGTACTAACCAATAGTAAAAATGACGTAATTTCACTATCTGTTACAAAAGACAAACCGTTAGTACAATTTCCTCTCTTCTAACGATTCGTACAGTACTAACCGATAGTAAAAATTACGTGTTATTCATTAACGGTTTCCCCGAACATAACCGTTAGTACAAAACCTCTTCTCCACTTCCGTCCTCATACACTAACGGTTTTCTCCCATATTGCATATAACCGTTAGAAGATAGGGGTTAGTAGACTGCATTTCTGTAGTAGTGTAAGGTGATTCTTCTGAGAGTTCCAACAATAAATTATGTCATTCCAGTACATGAGACATATGCTTTGCAATGATGGTACATTCTTAAAGGGGATGTACAAGGGCACTCTAATGACTGTCATGGCAATCGATGCTAATGATCAACTGTTTCCCAAATCATATGCAGCTATTGAGGGGGAGAACTATAGCAACTGCTTGTGTTTCTAGGTAAATTGAAGAATGAGGCGGTGAAGGATTATGAGCGTGTATGCTTAATTCATGATCAGAACAGGGGAATGTTGAGTGCCATTGAATACATGCAGGCTGACCTAGACTCATCACTGGCCTAGGAGGATCTATAGAGTTGTTGGTACTCCCATTATCTTGGTGCAAATTTTTATACTCGTTTCAACTACAAGCAGCTGATGCAGACATTCAAAAAATTGGTCAAGCAAAATCAAGAGTCAAAATTTACAAACATTTAGAAGTCTCTGGATGAGAGCACAATGAAGCAGAATCATGAGGGTGGTCAACTTGAACAAGACGACAACAACAACGAAGGAAATAGTAGGAGGCTTATGGGTTTTAGTCAATGGATCCAACCAAAACCTAAGGAGAAGTGGACATTGTTTTATGACATGGATGGGTCACGGTATGAACTCATAACAACAAACCTTGCAGAGGTATACAATTTCATACTGAAAGGTGTGCGGTGCTTACCATTGACAACTATATTTGAGATGGCATTCTACCACACAGTTACGTACTACAACAGTAGGAGCATAGTGGCCAAAAATCTTCCCGACAATCCACTTGTTCACTTGCCCAAAAAAAATCCATGACGATCTTGAATTTACAACCAAGAAAGTAATGTCGCATGAAGTATCTGTACTAAGCCGTTTGAATGGAAACTACGAAGTTTGGGTTAGACATAAGTTCGTGCATGGTACATTAAGAGCCAGTTGTGTCCACAAATGTAGAATCTTGCAAGGAATTGCGGAATACACATGCAACAAGACTCATTTACTTCATATTCCCTGCTCCTGTGTGATCGTTGCTTGTGCTCTGCCAGGCATTAGTCCTACACAGTACATATGCAAATATTACATTCTGGAGTATCTGGTGAAAACCTGAGATATCGTCTTCCACGATTATGTAGTGAGGAAACTATAGAGACATCTTACCAGAAGATACATTAAGGTGGATTCCATACAAGAGATTACAAGTAACACATATTGGTTAGCATCAAACACGATGGATACAAAATGACATGGATGCGGGCGAATGTAAACACAAACTCCATAGGCGCACCATATGCAGGCAACCCGGTCACAACAGAAATATGTGCCCTCACGCGGCCACCATGTTCGTAGCTATGGAGATTGTATGATGTATCCGTGTGTTGCATTAGTGTATTTCAATATTGTTTTAATCTGTGTGATGTATTTTTGTATTTTCATTATGTTATATATCTGTCTGATATATCTTTCAATGAGAATTTCAATAATGCTATGATTTAATTTTTTATGATTCAATACGTATATGTACTAATTCACAGACATGGAAAACGATATGCAACTTCCTGAGTTGATTGGAGAGCATCATCAACGATGCCACCATGCAGATCAGCTGATGCAGGGCATCATTCTACATATCCTGCACATGAGGACCCCGTGGGAGATGTGGCCTCTGGACGAGTCTTTCGCTCCTCACTTATTAAAGGCTAGTTTTCTTCCATTCACCCATATTGTTTCTTGGTCACAATGCTTCCCCTTCAACAAAGCTCTGGTGACTGCGCTTGTTGATCAATAGAGGCCGGAGACACATTTTCCATTTCAATTTTGGTGAGCTGACCATTACACTAGAGGATGTCAACATACTGCTAGGCCTCCCAATCAGAGGCATCTATGTCCCTGCAGCTACATATAGGGTAGCCTAGCATGTAGATTTCTTACACCGATTTGAGACGATGGGTCCACCAGCTGGATTCACATAGCTGAACTGACGCATATAACCCAAGTCAGAGTCGGCTATAAGTTTGGGGAGTTGTACATATTGCCACTCGCATATGTCTTCGTTGGTGCCTAAGAATATTAGTCGTTGGCCGAGCCAGCACAGCATGTGTGGCAATGCCATGTCTTCTGTCGCGGGTCTAGTCAATGACTAAAGGCTATTTGTGAATTTTTTTTAAAAGCTTATTTCTAAGATTTGATTCTTTTAATAGATTATTTTAAAAAATTTGGGGTCCAGTAGTGATGTGTCATACCTATAGGGGGTTATGCGATGCCACTAACAGGGAACAAGAGGGATCATTGTTCACTGTGTATGCACTGTTGCTCCAGTTATGGTTGTACGAGCACTTTACCGTTTGTTGATCGCTTGTGCTACAAGAGTACTTCATCCATCAGGGCTCGGTCCTAGAGACAGCCTAGTTATGCAATGGCGGTGGTCTAGAGCCAGTTTGCATTGGGTCACGGATCATCTACATTAGTGCTATCTTGTATACATTCAGGGGTTTGATATGCCTCTAGATGACAATGTTATATGGCAACTATGGTAGCAACAGTATATCGTCTCTGTCACACCACATAGTCTATCTAGTCTCCGCACCCAGGATTCCAACTGGCGTACCTTGGTTCTTGTTTTCTCTCACATGATAGAGAGGTACTCGCAGAGAGCTTTATGCGGCAGTTCAACTAATACCACCTAAAATAGGATCTCACAAGCGGACGAGGTCGCAGTAGTAGGCGAGTATGTCAGTCTCTCCAGAGGGACCGAGACAAAGCGAAATATGTGTCTAACTAGGGTTGAATTAGAAAACACAAACGTAGGGGGAAGAAGTCGATTCATCGCGACGTGTCTCACCTACTGAAAGAGAAATCGATTTGCAATTGTATTTCAGACAAGCGGTGAATGCAAACATGGAAAGTCGAGAGAATGTTGCTTCTAAATACTCAACTCAAAAGAAATCATCGAGGGATGATCGGCAATTCACTCAAACTTACTTACAGAAGCAATTGACTCCGATAGGCATAATCAAAAAGGTCTAATGCATTGATCTCAAAGTGAACATTCACACATAAACATCACAGGGCAATTTGGCTTTTAAACTGCATTCAATGGGGTGATAAAAGATTACTAAAATTCATCGCACTTCAACATCCTCAAATCAACAGAAACTAACACAGCAATAACAGCCTCTCAAGCATAGCCTTATTTAATTGATGAAACAGCAGGGTTTAAAAACCACGAGCGCACTGGACAACAATCTCAATAGCAAAAAGAACAAAGCCCTAGATCATCAGACCCTATACCAACAGAGGAATCAGGTTCAAACACTAGAATTATCAGAGAGAAATGACACAGCTATTGGACTAAAACTAACTCACAGTGGTTCACAGTGAAATGGAAGCTCTACTATTTCGTTGCTCCAAAAGGATCAACAAGATCACTGGAGTTGCAAACTCTAATACCACAAGTCACAGAAACTCGACCTCGCAGCACTAACTCAATAATCCAATCCCTTATTTCACAATCAGCAAAAACAGCAAAGATGCAAATGAATTCACTAGAACAGATCTTCAACAAACTCAACACTCCCAAAACATAGCCAGAAGACAATCTCACAACCAAACTCCAATTCTAATGCATAAAACTCAGTTATTCGGGAAGCAATTCACAAAGACAAATTCACAGAAGCAAAATTAAAAGTTAATTTGGTTCATTGCAGTGCTCATCATAGAGTGGCTCACAAACTGGAGCTAATTACTTTACAAGCATAACAGGAAACATGTTTGAGGGAGAAGAGAAAGATTTGAGAGAGAAAATTGGTCACTGAAGGGGTGTTGATGCAGAGGGGGAGAAACGCAGCCGTGGTCGTCGTTGAGATTGAAAGAAGCACAATGACGCAATGGCGAAGAAGAGGTGGTCGTCGACGAAGAGGAGGCCAAGGTCCTGAGGTCGGTGCAGTGACTGGAGGTCGAGGAAGAAGCACGTTGAGGATTGGATGGCAACGGCTCTAGAGCTTGGCAGCAACGGCACATAAAAGGGTGGTGCTGGCCGCCCAAGGCGATGACGTAGTTGGACGAGGAGGCAGCTGCACAGATCTAGGGTTTTGGCGGCGAAAGATCGTGATGAGAAGAAGGGGAGAGAGAGAGTAGTGGCGAAGGCTTGGATTGATGGCGGCGTAGATCCGGCATGGTGGCGGTGGGCGCTGCTTGGAGAGACAGAGAAGAGGTGAGGTGAGGCGGCGCACACAAGGAGATGGTGCTATGGCGGCGGAGAAAGGGCGAGGCGGCATGGTGGCGCACGGATTTGGTGGTGGATCTGCAGCGGCGAGCTCGGATTAGGACAACGGTGTGGCTAAAAGCGGCGGCAGCGGATCTGGTGGTTTGGGCGCGTGGGAGGCGTCGGAAAAAAGGGAGGACAGGTGGATTGAGATCGGTGAGGTAGTGGAGGAGTTGGCCACCGCCGGCGTACAGTCTGGCCGCCGTCGGCGTGGTGGAGTGTCACATCTCAAAATTTGAATCCTGTTAGAAATTTTTATGCTAATGTTGATTAGTGTTAGGTATTTTTTGTAAATTGTTACTAATCAAATCCTACTTGTATAAGTATATATATATATATATATGTATATGAATATATGCATATATGTATAAGTATAGGTATATATGTGCATAGGCATGAAGGTGTGTATATGTATACATGTATAAGAGATTAGTAGCCTCAAGAAAATAACCTTGAGGAAGAAAATCTGAAAAAAAAAAAAGTTTAAGATAAGCATTGAAGAAATGAAGAGAAAAAAAAAAAAAGAAAAACTAAAGAAGCACGTAGAAACTTTAGGATAAGTTTGAAGAAAAACAAAAAGAGGAGTAAAAGAGTTGTGTGGTGAAATGTTGGGCAGTGAAAAGAAGAGGTAAATACTTATACATGCAATTACTTTGGACTTTGGTACATGTATACAGTGAAGGCCCATACACGTAGCAGAGCCGACCACCCCAGGTTAGGAATTTCAACTCGAATCTTATGTATTATTTGATCATCATGTTCCCTAGTAGCTGTTAGTCTAATCTTTAATCTTCGCTGACGAGTACTCCGGCCAGAACGACGACGAGAACCACGGCGGCAACACAAATATTTAGTTTTACCAGTTTTACCCTACTGTAGCGTGCTGAGTTGTTTTCAATTGGTCGAATCTTCAGTTGATGCTTCATCGTGCTCCAGGGCTGGATATTAGGGGTCTATAGCAACCCTTTACACAGGTGCTGACGAGTTGCAACGGTGGAAATCGCACCGGCGACGAGTTCTGGGAACCTGAAGCACTTCCGCTATCGAGTAAATCTTGAATCCACCAAGTCTGCTAACTATTGATCAAATTGGCTGCACAATCAACTTTCCTACCACCCCAGAAACCTCCCTGCCAAATTTGGTGAAGTCCGATGGCCGCTCGCCGGCGAATTTTGGAGTCCTGTCCCCGGCGACGGCGAGACGTCGGACTGGTAAATTGAGCATCTTCATCAAATTACTGGCACGTACACCCAATTGAGGTCATCCTCAACATCGTAGAAGTCCCCGTTGATGAATTCGCTATCTCATCTTCTCCGACGCTGGCGAGACTCCGAATTTTGTCCTGTTTCTATGGTCGCGCCGTGGAGAGAACTTCTGGCGAGGTCCCCATCTAAATTTATGTCATAATTATATTCCATAGGTGCTGTAGAAGCTCACCGGCGTGTTGTCGACCAGATTCCGGCCGTCACCATCGTTCTCGACGCCGGCCGTGCCATTCCAGTAACGCCGTTCATGAAACCGGTCGTTGGTCAACAGGAACCACCCAAACTAGTCACCGATGAAGTTGGTGGAGCCCTTTGGTGTAGTGACCTCAAGCTGGAACCCAACCGGAGGTGAAATCGCCATCGGCGAAGACTTCACCACCACTGACCACCAAGCACTCCGAATGCCAACCGAAGACATTTGTTTTGTATAGTAAATGTCAGCCGCTGATGCTCGTTAGGTCAACCGACCAGTTTTATGGCACTATTTCAAATTCCAACTGTGTCATTTTGTTTATTATATTAATTAGAGTCTAACCATATAATTTGTATTTTATAAAAGTCGTCTGTTAGCCCAGAATTGATAAAAGTGTTAAAACCCTAATTAAAGTATATATATTAAATCGGTATATAAATCCTAAAAATGTCAAATCACTTTAGAAAGTTAGGAATTTGATTTAACTTGAATGGTTAAAACCTCTTTACTTATTCTACACTTAATTGCCTTCAGGATCTAGGTCAAATTCGGCCTCTCAGACCTAATAATCAACCTTTTACCGTTTTTGAAAACGTCGTTCTTATTTTACCTTGTTTTCGTTTTGTTTTCTTTTCGATTTCTAATGAGACCCTTTTACGGTTTGATTTATTTGTTTAATTGTCGCAACGACTTAACTATAAGCATATTAGACCCTCGACATGCATTCTATTTTATCTGTTGAATACTTAATCATATTTTGATCAATAGTGTACTTTAATTATAAATAGAACTCAAGATACCTACCACTGAGGAGCAAGTCGCCGAGACTATACCAGGAGAACCAATCCTAGAGGAACGAGGCAAGTCAATTGACCTTGATCATTTACATTTAAAATATTATTATAGTATTGAAATTGATAAAAGAAATTTTAGTAATTGTATTATGCAGTTCAAATATATGGTAAATTAATAATTATTCTATTCAGAAATGGACTATGTGCCATGTTAAAAATTAAATTATAAAGGAAAAATGTTCGGGTAGAGTGGATTGGAATCATAATGTGCATGAGGTATAGGGGCAATGTGGTTAGTTCTTTACCCGAACACTTAAGGACCAAACCATTGTGCTTTAACTTCCAATGGCATATTACCGTACTAGCCACAAGCCTAGTATGGGACAGGCATGACTTAGTAACTTTGTCAAATACTTAACTCAACTCTGTATGGATAGTGAGGTATGAAAGTGATGTGAATGTGTTAATGAGATGTGATCCCTCCATTGATCCACTGCTAGATAAAGGGGAGGACCCTACTGCGGACTAGCACTGGAAAGCGACCGGGGTAGGGGTATAGCCCGCTACAACGGCTATAGGTTTTTTTCGATGCATGATAAAACCTTAGTCGGGCAAAGCTAAAGTTATTATAAGACAATGAGAAAAACATGTGATTTTCAACTCAGTCGCATGCAGTATTGTTGCATGTATATGCGCTGACAGTGGTAGTCGAAATAAATTGTGGGAAAAGTAGTACACCTCTGCAAAGTGTAAAGAATGTATTCGAATACTCTGTACCCTCAGATTAGGGTATGTCATGGTCAATGAATTATCATGTGGTTAAGTACAAATAGATTTACAAATTTTATTTTAAACTGTTAAGTTCAACCTTGAAAAGTTAACTAAAATGGATATGTTATATTCTCGTTAAAGTGAATAGGAGAGTAAATTTTTGCAAATACCATATTACAATAAGGAATCGTAAGCTGATTTATTATGAGTACCTTCTTGAACATTCTATTCTGTTATGAATCCTTGAATATATATATATTTGTGCATTTGCCTCAATTGGCTTGCTGAGTACCTTGTACTCACCCTCGAAGTTTCAAATTAATAGAAGAGTATGAAGCCGACCAAGAACCACCTAAGAATAAACACTACTACAGAAATGCTTTTCACTATCGGTTCAAAATCCACTCTACTATCGGTTCTCTTACCGATAGTGGTCGGCACGATAGTAGAGGGCAGCACACTTCTATCGGTTCAAAAACCGTTAGTAAAACATCTACAATCCCAACGTTCACTAATCGCTATCGACTATTTCTTCTATCGGCTCGGTTTTAAACCGATAGTATTGTATAAGTTTTTTCTATCGGCTCGTATAAAAACCGATAGTATTGTTTAGGCCTTTTGTATCGGCTAGGATCTAAACCGATAGTAATCTAAACATTTTTTTCTATCGGCTCTTATATAAACCGATAGTATTTTGTCGACACATTTAGTACTGGAAACTTTATTCTATCGGTTGTTATATATAAACCGATAGTATTGTGTGGACACAGTCAGTACTGGAAAATTTATTCTATCGGTTATATTATATAACCGATAGTATTTTGTAGACTCGTTTAGTACAGGAAACTGTATTCTATCGGTTTCTAAATATGAACCGATAGTATTGTGTGGACACAGTTAGTACTGGAAACTTTATTCTATCGGTTGTAGTATATAACCGATAGTAATATTAGTTTTTCCTATCGGTTATGTAGTGGCACGATTAGTACTAAATATTTACAAATATACATACAGCAATACAGAGATACATACAGCAATATACATACAGCAATACAGAGATACATTGGATCATTCACAAATACACCAATATTTACAAATATTCACCAATATTCACATATTGAATTTGTTCACAAATACACTAATACAGTAATATACACATGCATTGGACAGACTGAATTTATGCACATATTGATCGAGTTTATTCACAAATACATCAATGAATCTATTCATATATATTCACATATATTCACATATATTCACAAATCAATGAATCAACACATTCAATATATATTCACAAATACAACAATCAACACAAGTCAGTTACTATCGATCGTTGATAGCCACTTCTTCCATGACATATTGAGCCCAAATTGTTCGCAGCTCCTTCAATTGAGGCAACTCATATTGCTCTTTCAACATGGTGCTCTGCATATATGCGTGTATGAAGTTAGGATCGTACGTCACATCTAATTAAAGTTCGACTTTGAGTCAGCAAAAATAGTTACCTTAGGGAATTGGGCAAAGTTTCTCCTGATCAGGTCATACATGAATCTCATGACATAGAAGCCACATTCCCACGATTGTGGCTGCTAATAGCACTGGAAAAATTGCATATGCAAAGACATAAACCCACATTAACTCGAAAGAACTAATTAAGCTTAAATTAAAAGACTCATCATGAGTACTTCCATCCGTATTAATTACCTCATATTCTTTCCAAGAAATTGTTGTGCCCTTCGACGCGTCATGCCTCCCTCCAGCACTAGCATAATTTTTGAAAGCCCTGTATTTAATTTAGCATTGTCGATTAATATCTTATCATTAATTAGCTAGTCATAGAAAAATTTAAGACAACTATGTTACTTACGCGTCTATGTGCCATGTGAGGGTGAAAACATGCGCCACCTTGTCGCTCATCGAATCGAGGTAATAGACCTCATTCATCCATGGGCAAATGACGGCGAGGACCCAGTGGCCCCTACATTGCATATATAAGCGAACCGTTTCATACATATGTTAGGCGTAACATACAAGAATGAGTTAAATTAGTAGGAAATGCACTAACCTTTGGTGGTACGGCGCAAGGATGAACTCTCGGTCCTGCTGCGCTAGTAGTGCCCTTGATATGTATTCCTCCGCATGTGCTTGGTCGTGCTCTAGCATCGTGAGGCTTATTTTCTCTGGGTCGAGGAAACCCACCTTGTCACATGCCCTCATCGACGCCAGCCTATACATGCACCTGGATGCAAAGTAGACATTAGTAAGTAGTGCATACAAAAAGTGATTAGATTTATGAAACGAACTGTGATAACTTCAGACAACAGCACACTCACAAGACTCCAGTCCGTATGATGGACATATCAAGCTCCCGCCAGTTGAGGAGGTCGAACAAATCCTCGTGGGCCACCGATATGCTCCCGGGCTCACGGTGAAAATGGGCTGGCCTGAAGTGAACCAAGAAGTTGATGTGGCGCCTAGACCGGGTCAGGTACCACTCGTGGAGACTTCTGGTTATTTGATCCATATTGCGCAGAAGGTACTCCGACACGAGTGGGGACCCGTTGTTGAATGTACCCGGCTGGCTTTGTTTGGCCTTGCCCTTGCCTTTGGCCTTGCCCTTGCCTTTGGGCGGGGAGCGAGTGTATACCTTCGAAGGTTGGGGTGTGGTGCTGTCGGCCTCATTTGATGGCGAAGGGTTTGAGGCCATCGGAGGAGGCATGGGGGCCGAAGGAGTTCGCTCATGCGTTGTGGCGGGGCTGGTGTCCTCAGGAAGTGTGCTGGTATCCATCGTCCACTTTAAGTACAAACGCTTAAATTAGATTTTGAAAATTAAGTATATTAACTGAGTTGTAAGCTAGAATGGCTAGGGTTTACCTCCTGTAGTCTAACACCCTTCTTGGGCCACTGTATGTACGAGCCCAATGCCTCGCCAATTGTCCGCATTTCGTCCGTTGGGACGGGCAACGGAAAAGAGCTGTAGCCCGGGAGGGCCATGTCCACCTGTACCTTTGCGAATCCAGGCTCCAGAGGTACGCTGTGGATCCGGACATCCTCCCAAGACTGGTATACGACCCCGTTTGCAACCGCAACAGGTTTGTCGCCTATGTTGATCAATAGGGTACAGCTCTCCGGCTTCTGCAATTTGCAACAATTATAACAGGTTAGCGAAACAATTCTAACGTAACGGGAGTGGCATCAGCCGAACTGCATATATAGCTCAAGAGTTGCAATACCTCGATCAGGTCCACCGGATCCACGTGAACCTTCGAGCCAACACTACTCGGCCTGGCAGCGTCGACCTCGGCAGCTGGATCTAAACCCTTGGACTGCACAACTCGGCTTAGGCGTTCATATTTCTCGTTCATTTGAGCGAACATGTCCGCGAATTGTGCAGTCACATCTGCCCGTATCTTCTGAGATAGCTCCACTTCCCTTTCCTTCCAGCTGCCAGGCTTCTTCGCCTTTTGCCCGGGGTCCGAGAAGCCTTCCTTCCATGGCACCACAGCCCCCACGGTTCGCGTCCGCCCTGGATGCTCCTTGTTCCCTAGAGCCCGGGTAAGGATGTCGTTCTCCCTATGGGGACTGAACAATCCCTCGGTCGCCTCCTTCGAGCAAGAGATATGTTACATTGAAAGCTCTCCATTGTGAGGAAGAAATATATACAAAGTTGTGCACACACTAGTGATCATAGTTAGCCAACTTACGAGTCGCTGCACGACCTCGACGTCCCTGGGGTTTGGGAACGCCACAGTCCCCGTGGCCGACACGGTCCCTCTGGCCAGCCACCAGCGCTTGCATCGCTGATCGCGGATCTCGGAGAGTGGTAGGTCAGGGGAGTCGACGAAATGCGACGCCTCGTCTTCACCCTTCTTCCACTGCTCCTCCTTCCCCGCATAGCCGCGAGAACCGAGCCGGTGTGGGTGGTCGTTCCTCTTCTGGATTGCCCTGTTCTTCTCGCTGAGGGCCTTCGTACCAGAAACAAGAAAATTAATGCACCACTGCTTACTGCATACAATGGTGTAACCAAGCAAAGGAACCATTCATACCTTGAACTCAGGAGTCCCCTTCTGTTGGGCGAATTGCTCCCATACCTCCTCCGTTATGAAGGGGTACTTCTCGCATGGAGATTCGCCTTTAGCGAGGAAGGTACTGACGAGGACGCTCTTGAAGGTTTTCCACGTGTTGTTCATGTCCTTCAAGCAAGCTATCTTGGGACCATCGTCCGGGATGTTCCACTTGGCCTGTTTCAAATGGTGCATATAAGTAGGACTTACCTAATCTCTAGGATAAACCAAGGGAATGTGATTACTCAAGAGTTCAGTGATTTTGATTAATTTTACCTTCACTTCCGCCCACAGCCTATCCCTCTCGTCGGCCTTGACGTCCTTCCAGCTCTGGACGGTGATCTTCACCCTTTCCTTCGCCAACAAGCCAACATAGGCAACATAGTACCCGGCGTTCTTCCCGATCGGTCTCCCGAACTGGTTGAACTCACAGGAAAGATCCGCGCGTTTGGCCAAACGACCCAACATCGTCGCGCCTCGCGCCTTCCTCTTGCGCTGGGACGAGGCAGCGCCATCTACGTTCGCCCTCGCCGAATCACTAGTATCAGCCGAGGAAGATGCCGACATGGCTTTACCTAAAATACCATAAACAAACCATCCAATTGATATGAAGAAAGGTACATGACAAAGTAATTCACAGAATATTCAGATGAGCAGTGCAAACTAACAAATACTATATTTCCTATCGGTTTTAAAAGGAAAACCGATAGTACTAAGGTCTATATTCAGGAAAATTTAAAAGATTAGCAGTGGAAACTATGCTAATCTCTCTGCTGGAAAATAAAGTCTGTTAAAATTTAAATGAACCTAAATTTGAGATGAAAATTAGAAAATGGGAAGTAATTCACAGAAAATTCAAATTAGCTGTGCAAACTATGATGGCACTACTATTTACTATCGGTTTTCCAAGTCAAACCGATAGTAATCAAGTCAGCATTAGGAAAAATTTCAAAAATTGCTCAGCAGGAACATAAAGTAATTGCTCAGCAGGAACATAAGGTATGTTAAAAAATAAATGAACCTAAATTTGAGATGAAAATTAGAAAATGGGAAGTAATTCACAGAAAATTCATATTAGCTGTGCAAACTATGATAGCACTACTATTTACTATCGGTTTTCCAAGTCAAACCGATAGTAATCAAGTCAGCATTAGGAAAAATTTCCAAAATTGCTCAGCAGGAACATAAAGTAATTGCTCAGCAGGAACATAAGGTATGTTAAAAAATAAATGAACCTAAATTTGAGATGAAAATTAGAAAATGGGAAGTAATTCACAGAAAATTCATATTAGCTGTGCAAACTATGATGGCACTACTATTTACTATCGGTTTTCCAAGTCAAACCGATAGTAATCAAGTCAGCATTAGGAAAAATTTCCAAAATTGCTCAGCAGGAACATAAAGTAATTGCTCAGCAGGAACATAAGGTATGTTAAAATATAAATGAACCAAAATTTCAGATGAAAATTAGAAATGGGATATAATTAACAGAAAAATCAGTTTATGGTATTTACTATCGGTTCTGAGTAAGAAACCGATAGTGAACTACACTGTATGACAAATTACTATGATTTTCATCAATTCTGTCATTCTCATAGCTATCAAGTTTGTAGTTCATGAATTTTACTCTAGGTTTCTATTTGTAATCCATGGAACGGGATATGAACCATTGCATACAAAATTAAGCAATACACGCGAGCGATTTGGTCAAGAACACTTACAGTGGATCGTGGAGTGGCCGGAGGCGGTGGCGCAATGCAATGCCGGAGGCGGTGGAGAACCAGTGGCGCAGAGGAGCGAAGAAGCGAACGTCGGCGATTCTAGGGTTTTCCGCGCGAGTATTTTTCGATTTGGAATGTGATCAGTTGCACTGGAGGGAAAATCGTGCAGGTTATAACCTAATAAATAAATATTTACTATCGGTTCATCACCACAAAACCGATAGTAAAAACATGTAAGTTAGGGTTTTCGTAACACAGTGTAAATCACTATCGGTTGTGAACAGTAAACCGATAGTAAACTAAGTACAGGGGATCATAACACAGTGTAAACCACTATCGGTTGTGAACAGTAAACCGATAGTAAACTAAGAACAGGGGATCATAACACAGTGTAAATCACTATCGGTTGTTAACGATAAACCGATAGTATAGTTTAATTTCATATCGGTTTCACAGTTATAACCGATAGTAAAATACAATGCTATTGACCCTAAAGGATTTCCCTTAGAAGAATTACAGAGGATCTCAGTACATCATTTTGTATTGTATTTACTATCGGTTATTACAATAAACCGATAGTATATGTTAATTTCATATCGGTTTGGAGGTTGAAACCGATAGTATAATACTGTTAAATTGATCTAAAGGTATTTCCTGAGAACAAATACAGATGGGTCTCAGTACATCATTTTGCACTTGTAAAGACACCTGAAACCCCATGCAAATGGCTTGCAATAATTTTGAAATAAAATAACAATAAAGACCAATCATGGAATGAAAATTTGCAGTTTTCATATATATTTGTGAAAAGTATCAATTATTGCTCAAATCAAGTATATACTCCAATTGAAATGAAAATTTGCAGAAATGATTCTCAATGCATCACGTATGTTTTCCCAAAGAATTTTTGAAAATTGATTTGAACATTCTTCGATCCAAGTAATATACGTCACTTACATATTGCAAATTAGTCAAGAATGGTTGTCCACCCATAATCCTTCTTCGTGGTCGTCTCGCAGGTAACTTGTTTCGTCAATATCTTCGGTAGGGACAGATTGAAGGATTCCATCTAAAAATGGAGGTAGTTCGTCGAACTGATCGTACTCTTCTTCATCCACAACGTCTTCGACCCCAACAATACGTCTCTTACTGTGAAGGACAACGTGCAACTTTGGGTTGGCCGGGTCAACGATGTAGAACACCTGTGTGGCTTGCTCAGCAAGTATAAATGGATCATCTTTGTGTGCGACTCTACTGAGATCGACTAGAGTAAACCCATAATTGTCGACTTTAACACCTCGAGGGATTTCGACCCATTGGCATCGAAACAGAGGAATCTTAAGTAATACACAATCGAGCTCCCATATTTCCTCAATAACACCGTAATATGAGTCGAGTGCTCTTACTGCCCTGGCATCCTCCGAAATAGCAAGTAGTGTCACTCCACTACATTGCATAGCACTCTTCTCGTCCTGAGTTTTTGTGTAAAATGAATAGCCGTTGATGTCATACCCCTGCCAAGTCCCTACAGTAAATCTAGGCCCTCTGGCCAACCATGTAACATCTTCAACTACATCGCCCTCAGAAGCTTGCAGGACTCTATTTTCGATCCACCCAGCAAACTTCCTATTATGTTCTCTGGTGACCCAAATCTCTGGCTTCGAGGGATTCTGTTTCCGTAACATTTCCTTGTGCTCGTGTATGTATGGCTCCACCCCCGTCATGTGCTGTAAGACCCAAAAATGGGCTTTTGCATACAGATCACTAGAGGGGACGACTGCTTTAAATCCAATCGTTCCAATGCCCTGAAGCCTGCCCTCATGCCGAGACGTAGGAACGCCAATTGGGTCAACCCCGGCCATATAGTTGGTGCAAAATTCGATCACCTCCTCCGCGGCATAACCTTCAATAATACTGCCCTCAGGCCGATATCGATTCCTTACATATCCCTTCAAGATACCCATAAATCTCTCAAATGGATACATGTAGCGCAGGAACACGGGTCCACAAAACTTAATTTCTCTAACAAGGTGAACAATTAGATGGACCATAACATCAAAAAAGGATGGAGGGAAATACATCTCCAGTTGACAAAAAGTGGTAGTCACATCGCGTTGCAAATCGTCCAGTCCATCCATATCAATTACCTGCAAGGACACAGTTGCAGCAAATATTCAGATCCAAAAAATCTGACAAGTTCCACGAATGGAGCTAATTAACTTGCTAGGAGTACACACTTACGTACCTTGCCAGATATTGTGTTGAAGAAATAACATAGCTTTGTAATTGTCTCTCTGACTTTGACTGGGAGAATGCCTCTGATAGCAATGGGAAGCATTTGTGACATCAGTACATGACAATCATGGGACTTCATACCAACCAGTTTCAAGTCTTTCATGGACACAAGTTTTTTCAAGTTCGCAGAATACCCGCATGGAACTTTGACACCATGTAGGCACTGACAGAGTTCTGTTTTTTCTCTTTTTGACAAAGTATAGCAGGCCGGGGGGAGGTATGTCCGCTTTCCCTTCTCCAACGGTGCAAGCTCAGTCCTTATGCCCATGTCGAGCATGTCACGGCGAACGTTGATGCCATCTTTCGTCTTTCCTGGAATGTTCAACAACAAACCAATCAAACTGTCACAAACATTTTTCTCTACGTGCATGACATCAATGCAATGTCGAACTTGTAAGTGCTCCCAATATGGCAGATCCCAAAGAATCGATCTCTTCTTCTAAACATTTTTTCCTGGAGGTTTAGAACATTTACCGAACTCAACTTTGATGTCCTTCACGCGCAAGTAAAGCTCCTTACCAGTCACAAACACTGGGGCTGATCCTTTCTCAGGCTTCCCATTGAATGACTTCCTCTTCTTACGGTAGGTGTGATGCATCGGAAGGAATCTGCGGTGACCCATGTACACTGTTTTTCTGCAGTTCGATAACCACATGCTTTCAGTTTCATCCAGGCAAATAGGACAAGCCTTGACTCCTTTCGTACTATACCCCGACAAATTTCCATAGGCCGAGAAATCATTTATGGTACAAAATATCATGGCCCGCAACATGAAATTCTCTCGCTTATGTGCATCCCACACCCGCACCCCTTCGCTCCACAATTTTTGTAAGTCCTCGACTAACGGTGATAGAAACACGTCAATATCATTCCCGGGTTGTCTGGGTCCTGAAATTAGTAACGACATCATGATGTACTTCCGCTTCATACATAACCAAGGAGGAAGATTGTAGATGCATAAAAGAACCGGCCAAGTGCTATGTCGACTGCTCATATTTCCGTGTGGATTCATACCATCCGTACTCAGCCCAAACCTTATATTCCTCACTTCGCCGCCAAACTCACCGAATGTTCTGTTAATGTTTCTCCATTGAATGGAATCAGCTGGATGTCTTAGTTTTCCGTCTTGTTTCCGACCTTCAACATGCCAACGCAAGTACTTCGCATCTTTCGGATTTGCAAACAGCCGTTTCAATTTGGGAATCACAGGCAAATACCACACAGTTTTGGCCGAAGGCCCTTTCTTTACCTCATCACATCCATTGTGATAAATTCTGTCCCCATGCTTATACCGCGATGCACCGCATCTTGGACAAACATGCAAATCCTCGTACTCGTTACGGTACAGAACACAATCATTTGGGCATGCATGTATTCTTTCGATTTCCATTCCCAACGGACACAATAGTTTTTTGGCCTGGTAAACCGATCTTGGCAACTCATTTCCCTCTGGAAGCATGTCCGCTAACAGATCCAATAGCGCCGTGAAACTCTTATCGCTCCAACCGTTACTTGCCTTCAAGTTATATAATCTCAACACAGAAGACAACTTTGTAAATGTTTCACATCCGGGGAACAAAGGCTTCTCAGAATCAACAATTAATTTCTAAAATTTAGCTAAATCGTTTTCGCTGTAGTCCTCTTCTACATCACGTAACATTTCATCTAAATTGTCGTCATCTACATGGACTTCCGAATGAACATTATCAATGTTTTGATCATGATCATCATTACTGCAATCCACTTCCGGGTGCTGCTGAGTGGTAGCGGTAGTGCTCGTTTCCTCAAGATCTTCACCATGCCATATCCAACGGGTATAGCGTGCGTTAAAACCACGACGAATCAAATGACTCCTAATCTGATCAGAGTTGCCGAACCTTTTTAAGTTCATACAATCTATACAAGGACAATGCATATCTTTCTCTCCCTTCTTCGCCTTCTCTTGCTCAGCAAATTTAATAAATCCATTCACACCCTCCAAATACTCAACAGTAGTACGTTTTATTCCATACATCCAATATTCTCGGTCCATCTACAATTATTTCACAAAATTGACAAATTCAAATAAATAATTAATGACTCAGGGCATGCATATATGAATGAAACATAATTAGCTAGGCCATATGTGTGTACATGCATGAGCTGTTTAATTACATTAAATGGATTTGTATATATGAAACCCTAATTAACTTGATGCATGCATTAATTGGAAGAGCCAGCTAGCTAGCTGCTTAAATTCAGCAAGCTATAGCTAGCTAGCCAACCCAGCCTTCTAGCTAGCTTGGAGATACATGTATCTAGTTTAATGAATTGCAAGTAGAGAGAGAGAGGGAGAGTGTGAAAGAGTGATCGAGAGAGAGAGAGGTGATGAGAAGATGACAATACCGAGGGGGATGGAAATATGATCAACCTCTCAGCTAGCTTCTCCAGATCACTCTAGCTTGGAGTTGTGCGCGGCTGAAATGATTCCAACATGTAGAGCGCAGAGCAGGGGTCGACCTAATTAAGTTGTCCAATTTTACTATCGGTTCAACAACACTAACCGATAGTAAAATAAGGTCCCCACTGTCATAACCATTAGTGTATATGAAGTCATTTTACTATCGGTTTGTGTTGTTGAACCGATAGTACTATGTAGTATATTGTATCGGTTAGTCCAGTAATAACCGATAGTAAAAAGTCAGTAATTTCACTATCAGTTACCCGAGAAAAATCGATAGTACTATTCAATATATTATATCGGTTAATACAGTACCAACCGATAGTATAAAGTGAGTAATTTTACTATCTATTACGAACGAAAAACCGATATTACTATTGTAATATATTATATCGGTTGGTACAGTAATAACCGATAGTAAAAAGTCAGTAATTTCACTATCAGTTAAAAATGGAAAACCGATAGTACTATTTAATATATTATATCGGTTTGTACAGTAATAACCGATAGTAAAAAGTCAGTAATTTCACTATCAGTTAAAAATGGAAAACCGATAGTACTATTTAATATATTATATCGGTTTGTACAGTAATAACCGATAGTAAAAAGTATTTGCATTTCACTAACGTTGGATTAGTGTATAACCGATAGTAAAATGATGGTTTTCCGCCGCTGTCGTCCTATTCTATCGGATTTTTCCTAGATTGCTTACAACCGTTAGAAAATAAGGGTTAGTGGAATGCACTTCTGTAGTAGTGAAACCAGCTCCGCTTGAGGGCGAGTTTGATCAGTTCTTTTAAGGTCGCGGTTCACGGTCGAGTTCGACTGTGGGAAGGCCTGTTCTACGCATGTAACATAAATGAATTGTGACCATTGTGGTCTCTTTTGTGAGACTGTATTGTATCATTGTATAATTAAATGTTTATGAGCTATGGTTGTGATATACACTCTCTGTATAACTATATCCTGGGGAGTTGTACTCTATGGGGAGATTGCCTTGCAATCCCTTATGGGACATTCCGTCACGGGATGGCCAGGGGTGTCACATCATGAGCCTCGGGCGACATGAAGGAAGGGGAGGAGGATTTGAGGGAAAGGAAGAAGAAGGAAACAAAACAAAAGGCCAGGCTCAGTTAGAAATAGTGGTGGCCAGTGGCTTTAGACCAAAATGGCCAAATTGCAAAAAAAGCCCTCCAACTTTAACGAAATTGCAAGCATGTTCTTTCGAGTTAGGGTTAGGTTTTCTGAGTCTTGGTAGTTTTGCCAATAGGTACTCGGATTTTTTAGAACTTGCAATTAGGTCCTCCCCTTAGAGTTTTGGCTTTTTTGTGTCTTGGCTGTTTTGCAGAGGGGTGTTTTGAGTTTTCAGAATTTAAAGAAAGGCCCTTGGATGCTAGGTTTTAAGGTTCCGGGCTTCAGAGACTCTGATTTAGGCACAATTAGTTTCTACGTGTCCGTAGAAAAGCGTGCTTCTATCAAGAATCAACCAAGGGTCAGGTTTAGTCGATGAGGCGGGTTCCATTAGCCAAAACCCACCTGAATTGCCTCAACTTGCAATAAAAAATTGCCAAGAGAGTAATCCAGTCGATTTGGCGATAAATCTGGAGCAACCTATATATATGATAAGATATATGACTGAAGCATGCAGAAACACGGGGGAAAATAAATGAAAAAGTAATGCAAATTATACAAATATCATCCCCCAAAGCTTAATTGTTTGTTTGTCCTCAAGCAATGAGATCAAGAAATAAAATAGGACAAACAAGCAAGCATACGAATGACGCGAAGGAGTTGAATGCATCAAATAGTAGGCACGGCAAACTAAAATATGTGTCGAGTACTCAACCATCTAATAATTGCACAGAAATTATAAGCAATTAGACTAGTTCTGGATATGGAGGAAATAAGAATACTTAGGTACACCCATACCACCTACATCCAGATAGACATGCATACAAAATTTCAAAGTGAGCATAAACAATGCACAAGCATGAGGGAACTACGGCCTCCATAAACATCAAATAGTTCATTTCAACCTTATAAATTTTTTGAGTTCTTTTTATTTCAAAAACAAAATCTGGTGCTCATGCAAGCCTGTACCCTTCGACTTATTAGAGCGGATCTCTTCGTACTTCGCTCTAGGTTTGCTAGTCCCATAGAGTGTTTTATAACATGCTCATGAATCAAAGTAGGTAGCAAGGTGGTTTATGCACTTATTATATTCGAAACGGTGTGAACCAAGCTTTCATATCCAAGACTCAGAGGAGCAATGAAGAGTTTTTATTCAAAACAAAAGGAAGAAATGGCAGTGTCTACAAGGTAGAGAGCAAGCAATTACGACCTTATTAGCAAATTTTTTTTTCAAATTTGGTTTAGATAGCTAAGATGATTGTTTAGAAGGCTCATGTTCTAAACATGTGTGTAGAGATTAGGCTCAACAATTGATATTTTAATATGCATGACAGAATGTGGCAATATAAATATCAATAAACATTCAAATTTCCACGATATCCATAACGAAACTAGGTGCAAGCAATTTTAATATCATTAGAAGACGATTAGCCACTACCGTGCCAACTTGAACATCATGTTCACAAGTACGTATACCTCAAACTAGTGTGTTCCTTTAACATTCTAATTTGGGAAAAAAATTATTTACCTAATATTTCTCATTGTTGGCAAACTAGAAAGGGTCGTGTCCAGGGCAACTTTGTTGATCGTCAGCAACCCCATATACAGGATTGGATGGCTCGTGCGTATATGTGGACGGTAGCCGAGGATAGACCTTATAACCACGACATCCACATGACTTATTTGGCATGGTATTGGCTGCAAACTTTCCACTGTAAGTATTACAACATTTATATTTTTATTTCCAAAGTCAATGTTACATGTACTAATTTGATGTTTGTTGTTCATACAGCTCGATATTATCGCCACTCTGTCTGCGAGTGTCGATTAGAGGTGTAAGTCGGGCCGGGCCGTTACCGGGCCGGCCCGAAGCACGCTATTTTGGCCCGGTATGCGGCCCAGCCCGGCACGAAAGAAAACGGGCCGTGCCGGCCCGGCACGAGTTATCGGGCCGTGCCGGGCCGCGAAACTCAGCCCACGGGCGGCACGGCCCGGCACGAAACCTCGGGCCGTGCCCGGGCCGACCCAGCACGGCAGGGCACGAAGAGCCCCGTGAGTGCGTGCATGTGAGCAAGTGGGCTGTGAAAACCGAGCCGCGTGAGTGCGTGACACTTCCTCTCTTCATCAATTCAGTACTTCAGCTGTTCAACAGCTCTTTTTCTTCACTTCCACATCCACATTTCTTCTCCTCTCGCCGACCGTCGCTGGCTCGCCGCCTGTCAGCCATGCGCCCACGCCCTCTCTCACCGTCCCGCCTCTCACGTGCTCTCGCCGCGTGGCCCGCACCGCTGCACACTCGCGCCGCAGCAGATCTCGCCGTTGCCGCAAATCTCGGCCCACGGCCGCGCCGCCGCAGATGTCGCGCCGCCACAGATCTCGCCGACGCTGCAAATCTCGACCTGCGCCGCCACAGATCTAGCTTCTCGCGTCGCCGCAGATCTCGCCGACACCGCCACCGATCTCGCCGACGCCTGTGTCCTCTCCATCGCCGGCCTCGTCACTGCGACGTCTCTGCGGCTCTGCCTCTGCGACGAGTCGATGTCTCGACGATCCTCGTCGGCGACACTCCAGATGACCAGACAACGACCTCGACGGCTCGACAGGCTTCGAAACGTGCCGTGCCCATGCCGGCCCGACACGGGCTGCGGCCCGTGGGCTATCGTGCCGTGCCGGGCCTCTCCGCCGAGAAAATGGGCCAAATCGGCACGGCCCGATAGCCCGCGGGCCGGCCCAGGCACGGCACGACACAAGCCACCCGCCCAACAGGCCCGGGCCGTGCCGGCCCAGCACGGCCCAACTTACATCTCTAGTGTCGATGAGATGTAACGGAGACTATGTGACGATGAGGACGTGCCCAAAAGACCAAATGGATGCAGGTTTGGCACTTGAATGTGGTTCCGTCATTTTCACCGCTAGCCAATCGTCTTTCTTTGTTGCATCCTCCACTGTCGGACCATCCTTTGTACTCACATCCACCTCCTACCAATCCCCTTTCTTTGTCACATGCGTCACAAGCTTACCCACGTCCGTTGCCAAATGATAGATCCTCTGACAAAGAAGTGGGCATCGCCGTGCATAGGTTTACTTTCAACCGAGGGTGGCTGAGGATTTGGCCACAAAGGAGAATCAGGGTCTGACGCAGCAAGAGATTCTACAACACATATAGCTAGATGGTCCTGCATGGCACTGTAATCCATCTCTTTCTAATCCATAGCAGCAGATCATGCAACCATCGCAGCTCCCTGACGCTCCTCCGGCTACACAGCCACATAACAGTAGCCACCTCCAGCTACACAAACACCAACAATCAGGATGCATTAGGTTAGGGACTATCGCCCACCCACTCACTACACGCCGTCTGAGCATCAGGCACAAACAAAGAGAAGGAGACATTAGTTTAGGCCTTCTTATATATCTTATATATAAACTATATTTTTTATTCTAGTTGGATTTGAGTTCAAACATAATGGATACTAGATAAATCCGTTTGAAATTTTTTCAGCTTTTTATGCTTTTTCAGTGTAGCGTTGCATCAGATTTTTCAGAAAACATTTCTCCAAAAAGAAACATTTCAGCTTTTTCAGCAAAAAGAAAATGTTTTAACTTTTTCAGTTTCTTTAGCTTTTTCAGCACAAAGAAAACATTTCAGCTTTTGAGAAACGTTTGAGTGTACAAATATTCCGCTTTTTAGGTTTTAGGGTCTAGGGGTAGGGTTTTGCATTACCATAGGGTTGTCACATCTGTTCTAAAAAGTCTGAAAAGACTAAGTCTGCCCAAATTTTCACATCCATTTGAAAAACCTGCTCAATTTGTCACATCCGATCTGAAAGACCTACTCCAAGTTGTCACATCCAATAGTAAATGAACTCGCCTCAACTCCATTTCTGCTATCCATTACTCTTGTCTATAAATATGTGTTGTTCTCTCCATTCAGTTGCTCACTTACTCTATCTACATTTAACAATGTAGACTTCACCTCTCCATCAACAACATCAGCTAAACTTATGGCTTCGTCCAGTTCGTTATCCGGAGGAAAATCCGGTGAAATTTATCAACCATCACCATTATGTCACTACAACAAACCATAGTCAAGTACAGGTCCTAGGAAAAAGCAATATCTTGCCAAAGGTAGTATGGCTGCATAGACGTTAAGATTTCTATGAACAGAGATGCGAGAGGCTCTACCATGTTTACGGTATCCTTCTTAGTATTCAACTTATTAATCATGTTTTTTTTCTTGAGAAGGTTGAGCCCAAGTGTGATTTCGTTCTATGGATCGATAATGACATGTCGGAGTACACTAAGTCATACTGGGAGTGGTGGGAAAAAGTAAAGGTTTGTTGCAGGATGTTCGGTCTCCCAAAAAACCCACAACTGAGTGATCCCATTCCTTACTATGAGACTGAATGGCGTTGTAACTTGGAGAAAAACAAGAATGAGTAGTCGCCCTAGTACAACTACCATTTAAGCATCCACAACTGGGTCCTCCCTAAATCTTAGTTGCAATTTTTCAGGTTTATTTAAAAGGGGTTTTGAAATCTCTTTAATGCAAGGCTTGAACTTACTATCAAAATTAACTCAAAAATGTACTCTCACTATATATAAATGTATGTCATTTTAGCTTCATACATATGTACTAAGATGTGGCTTGAAATAATCAGTCTAGCCCTATTAAAATCTGTGTAGAGTATGAATTATGATTTATTAAGTCTTATGAAAGGAGAGAGCATAAATAGAAAGAATGTGGAACATTCTCCTCTTTACTATGTCTTTTCAAGGAGAGGGCATAAAGGGAAAGGAAAGAATGCTGCATGAGGAGTTCTAGCAGACGGGGAAAGTGTTCATGGGAAACCTGCCGCTATGGACGAAGAAGGAGGAGATCACGGAGTTATTTTGCCAGTTCGTGCCATTGGACTAGGTGGAGCTCATCTGCGAGCATGACAACCCCGAGTGCAACATGGGGTTTTTCTTAATGTACAACAGGGGTGAGGACACAGATGCAGTGGTAGCGTGGGTGGTGGAGGTAGATAGGGTGGGCTTCCACAAGTGGTCTCTCACAATGATCTTAGATGACAAGAGGAGGGGGAAGGCTAGGGCAGAGGAGTGGGCATAGTGGGTGGAGGTGAGCGAGGGCGGGGACGGAGGGAGGCGCGGTCATCGTGACATGAGGCGAGGATTTCTGCAAGGATTTCGGCTGCTACAGTTTCTGCCGAGAGGATCCTTTTCAGTCATTAGGCCAATTGGTGACTAAGTTTCAATCGCTATCTCGGCCAGTAACTTAAAACTAATGTGGCTTGGGACCTGGCCCCATGCGTGGCAGTGCCACGTCTTCAGTTGTGGGGCAAGTCAGTGACTGAAAGTCAGTCACTAGTTGGCCCAATGACTGAAAGTGATTTGTGAAATTTTTTTCAAAAGTTTATTTCTAAGATTTGATTTTTTTAATGGGTTATCTAAAAAAATTTCAAAATGTACAATTCTTTTTTTTAAAAAAAAAGAAGAATACACCTACTACCCCTTGTCAGCCCCACTTTCTTATTTATTAAAGAATGCCATTTTATAATTTATAGGGGCACTTTTGCTAAAGTTTCCACTATTAAATACCCTTGTTTATTTGTTTATCAGATAGAGTTAAATCTCTTCTCACATGAGCCATTTAATTAGTGAGAGAACTTATGGGTTTGTCTTGTTAAAAATGTTATGATTGTTATAAAATAATGTGATTGTCAGCTATAATGTATAGAGTATGAAGAAAATATAGAGAAAATAGAAAGGGAACAAGAGAATTCTTCTTCCTCATGTATTTTCGTTGTCATTCTAAGGTGTACAAGAGAATCATATGGAGTAGATGAAAAGACTAATAATGCTAGAGGATTTAGGAGTTACAAGAATTTGATGGTTTGGAATTACAAAATTCATAACATAAATGTTACAAACTTTCATTGCATAATGAGATATAATTTTGATGGTATAGAAGTTACAACATTGATGTTATATAGGTTATAGATTTCCATTAAAAACATATTTTCATAACAACTATATTGTATTGTGTGCTATTTTTAGATGATACTCTTTGCCAAACGAATCCAATATACATAATGATGCGACAGCGGCCTGATCTTCCGATAGATTCTACTTTGCGGAACGGAGACGTTCACGTTTCAAGACTTCCAATCAATGGGGATTGAGTCCTTGCAATCGCTATACCCACGCACCTTTCGTTATCAGCCATGCTCACGCCCGGATGACCTTACCACGAAGGTTAATTCCTGCACGCAGTAAAAGAAACAAGCAAGAACAACATGCAAAGCAATCTGAAATTTCAGAATGAACACTGAGGTTATCTTTCACCAAATCAGGTCTTTCGATACTACTCCGATGAACAATTGTATCTCACGCAGCGGGAAATAATGTAGCAAATAAACTAAGGAAGAACTTAAGGAGTTCAGCCATATTAAGAAGAGAGGGGTGGTGGCTAGGGTTGGCTCGCAACCCTAGGCAAGGTACATGGGCCGTGGGACAAAAGAGAGGTGACGCAGCACCTAAGAGTCCAGGTTCTGTACATCAACTTGTTTTGATTATTGCGGCCGACTCAGAAGAAATCTGAAGGTGGGGCTCGATCCGTTGGAAAGTTCTCGGAATAAGCTTTCCATCAAGTACTCAAGCATTCCAAACGGACTCCGTATGCAGTTTTTATGTTCATTTGAAGGTGAGCTGCTCCCTGGTGGCCGAACTGGACTCCATCTGGTGTACAACATGGGCCAAAACTTGCCTTGGTGAAGAATACATCCTTACTGGTACATCACATGATTCCTAAGTATAAGCACATCATCATTACGTAGTAACCTATCCTCCAAAGCATAAGTATGTAACCCTAGGAACGAATTCACCTGGTAATTTAACTGTCGTGCACGTGCCCTTGTAATTGGTTCTTGCATAGGAGGTGATGGAATTGAAGTAGTGTGTGTGTCCGTCGTAGTGATGTCCTCATCATCCTCCCTCTCTTGAAATGGAGTCGTCCTCGACTCAATCTCATCTTCTTGACCCAAGTAAGACTTTAAATCTAAAATATTAAACGTGGGACTAACCCCGAAATCTGCAGGCAACTAAAGCTTATATACATTATCAGTAAACTTTTCAATCACTTTAAAAGGACCATCAGCTCGAGGCATTAATTTAGACTTTCTCAACTCGGGGAATCTATCTTTTCTCAAATGCAACCAAACAAGGTCACCAGGTTCAACGGTAAAATGTTTTCTACCCTGGCTACCAGCAACTCTATATTTTCCATTCATCCTTTCTATCTTCTCTTTAGTTAATTCATGCATTTTCTTAATAAATTCAACACGTGTCTTAGCATCAAAATTTAATTTTTCAGAAGTAGGCAAAGGTACAAATCCGCTAGCGTCTCATTCTAACTCAAAAGTCTTACCAAAATTCGGAAGTTGGAGTAGCGGTGCATGTGTAAGCTTCTCTTTCAACACATTAAAAGCATATTCTTGTGCTGTTCCCCATTGAAAAGGGACGTCTTTCTTTGTCAATCATTTACCGGTGCCACAATGGTGCTGAAATCATTCACAAAACGCTGATAGAACCCTGCAAGACCATGAAAACTCCTCACTTGTGTGACTATCTCAGGGGTTGGCCAGCTCTTGATCGCTTCAATCTTGGCTTCATCTACCTCAATTCCCTGCGGTGTAACAACATATCCAAGAAAAGAAACTCGATCCGTGCAAAAGGTGCACTTGTCAAAGTTACCAAATAAATGTGCATCACGTAATGCCTTAAAAACAGCACGTAAATGTTGTAAGTGATCATCATGAGACTTGCTACAAATCATAATATCATCGAAATATACCACCACAAATCTACCAATGAAAGCACGTAAAACTTCGTTCATTAATCGCATGAAAGTACTAGGTGCATTAGTTAAACAAAAAGGCATGACTAACCACTCATATAACCCGAACTTAGTTTTAAATGCGGTTTTCCATTCATCTCCTAGTTTCATTCTAATTTGGTGGTAACCACTACGCAAGTCAACCTTAGAAAAATTATAGAACCACTTAACTCATCAAGCATGTCGTCTAACCTAGGAATAGGATGACGATACCTTATTATGATATTATTAATGGCTCGACAATCAACACACATTCGCCAACTTCCGTCTTTCTTAGGAATCAAAATAACAGGAACGGCACAAAGACTAAGGCTTTCCCGTACGTACCCCCAGTCCAATAAGTCTTGGACTTGGCGCTAAATTTCCTTAGTTTCTTCGGGGTTAGTTCGGTAAGGCGCACGGTTTGGCAAATGTCGCTCCCGGAATCAAGTCAATTTGATGCTCAATACCTCTCATAGGTGGTAGCCCATGGGGAATATCATACGGAAATACATCCTCATACTCCTGCAAAAGGTTAGTGACCACAGGAGGCAAAGTGCTAGGCAATTTGTCAAGGGAGAAATAAGCCTCCTTGCAAATCAGATTTCGTAGCAAGCATGTTAGTACCTTTCAATTTAATTCCCTCCCTCTTAACACCATGTTCTTTCTTATCTTTTTTAGGTGGAAAAACTTCTTTAGCTACAATCTGATTTTCAGTTTTAGTACCCTTTTCCTTACGTTCTTTTTCAACTCTTTCTAATTCATCTTTCAAAATTGCAACAGGGGTCATTGGAATTAATTCAACGATTCTTCCCTTATGTGTAAACATGTATTTATTGCTTCTACCATGGTGTAAAGCATCAGTATCATATTGCCAAGGCCTACCTAAAAGCAAAGAACAAGCTTGCATAGGCACTATATCAAAATATGCATGATCATGGTATGTATCAATCGAAAAATGCACTCTCACAATTTTATTTACCTTCAACTTACCGCAAGCATTGAACCATTGAATGTAATATGGCCGTGGGTGCAACTGCGTGGTCAAGCCAAGCTTCTCGACCAACTTAGTGCTAGCAAGGTTATTGCAACTCCCTCCATCGATGATGACGCGATATGATCTTTCCTTCATAATGAATGTCGATTGGAACAAGATGTGGTGCTGATTTTCTCTGCTCTCTCTATTTGAGCACTAAGTACTCGCTGCGCTACAATGCTCATATACCTCTCGGACGCTTTAGCTCCAAATCTGTCCACTCCAATGTCATTGCTATCCGTCTCATGTTCGTCACCTGCAGGGTTAGCCGCAACAAGAGCCAAATCTTCCTCCTCAATATCACTAGCACTAGTATACTCACCGTTGTCTTTTGCAATGAGGGCTCGCTGATTTGGACAGTCCTTCATGAAATGGCCCCTTCCCTTGCAACGGTAGCACTACGTGTCACAGGTCCTGCCCGTGGAAGCCACCAATGAAGCGCTCTTCACCGGTGCTTACACCGTCGCTGATTTGCTCGCTGCGGGAGCACGTGACGGTAGTGTAGAATCAGTGGGACGTGCACGGGAAGTAGATGAAGTAGGTGTAGGTGGCGCCCTGGGTGTATGTGTGGACCGAGCTGAAGTAAATCCTCCAAAAAGACCTCCCCGTGATCGAGCTTGTCGTCCCTATACTTCCCTTTCAGCTTTGCAAGCAAGATGAAACAAACGAGTGATATTATGTTAATCCTTATACACTAATATGTCCCAGATGTCATAGTTTAAACCCCCAAAAAATCTAGACATTTTTGCATCCCATCCTCTTGCATTTTACAACGCAATTTGTAACTTCTGATAATACTCTTCTACAGACTTATTACCTTGGTTCAAGCGCTGCAAGTTATTCAATAAATCTCTAGCATAATATGAGGGTACAAATCTAGCTTGCATTAATTCTTTCAAAGCACTCCAAGTGGTAGGGACATTATCTGTTTTTTTAATTTCATGCCACCAATATGATGCAAAGTTAGTAAATTCACTAGTGGCAAGTCTAATTCTATGTTCTCCCGGCACTTCAAAATATGAGAATTTTTTATCCGCGGTTAACTCCCATTCTAAATATTCATCCGGATTATAACGACCCACAAAAGATGGCCTGGTAAATTTAACTTTAGAAAATGCTTCATTAACATTACCATGATGTCGATTAACATTACCATTGTTACCTCCCATACCATGACAATTGCGGTGAAGACGATGGCGTAGCCGTGCATCCCGTTCAGCAGCACGATCATCTGGAATGCCGACACTCTCTTCACCTTCAACATCCTCTATGTCATCGGCGATCCATGGGCAGCAAAGTTTCCCACCCTTCGACCTCCATTGGGAGGGCCAAGAGCCGTAGGTGGAGGCGGCTGCATCTCAAGGTGCTCCATTCTTGTGACGAGGTTGGCGATGCTCCGCTCAATTCGCTCCATCCTATGCTCATTGTCTTGAGTAAGCTTGGTGAGGTTGGTGTCGATTCCTCTCAACGCTCTTTGATGATCCTCCACATACTTCATGAGCTCAATTCTTGTAACACACTCATCTTCATCTGGATCTCCAGTCCCCGATCCTGTCATTGTTAGTAGAAGACAAGAGAAATCACAGTGTATATATTCTTCCTATCAACTACTAGGTGGTGGACAAGGAGTAAAAGTCACTCTCGCTCAAGCTTCTTACCAAGCTCTTGCAAGTTTCTTACCAACTGCGACAGGTGAGGCAATCTAGTGGGCTGGTTCATGACAACTTCTGATAGTGATGGAGCTCACAATTGCAAAGTAAATATGTAATTGAGTTAGAAGAAAGTGGAGTTCGGAAGGCTAGGTATGAATAGCAAGGATTAAACAATCAATTAATCTCAGAATTGCATAGAATTGAATTTTTGTTCGTATCTAGCACTTAGCCTAAGTTGCTGATTAACCAAGGATGGAGAATAGGCTAACGGAAGTATATGGCAGTGGATACAAGTGGTAGACACGAAAAAAACTCAAAGATATGGAATATGGAACTTGAAAAACACGAAATCACACCAAATTTGGAAAGCGCAGATTTCTGTCCACGTGACAGCATGTCGGTATTTTGGCCGTATCTTTTTTTCAAATGCCTCTTTTTCAATGATTCTTTTTTTTCTGTTTTCTGACGTATTTTACCATAACTTTTCTTCTAGGAAAACTTTCTGAAAACCGACAGAAAAATTCGCACAAAATTCACAAGTGCGCGTGGTTGCAAATCTGAAAAACAGCAAACACCTCGGATTGCGAAGTGCATAACTTTTTAGTCCCTAAATGGATGGACGTGAAAATTTTACAATAAGATGGAAAATTGGGTTATGAATCTTCTCTCTTTGGTTTCACTCAAAAAGGATCACGGAATCAAAATTTATGGCATTTTTGGTAGCGGCGGCAGGAAAGGGGTTTATCTGGCCGAGATTTGAAATTAGGGTTTGGGTTGTTGGATGGGTTGTTGGGGTTGTTGGATGGGTTGTTGTCCTGGGATTTTTTGTTTTTTTTAAAGGATCAAAGCTATGACCAACAACTAGGACGCAAACTCAATTTAACAAATCAAAATTAACATATCGAAAGGCACAAACGGGTTTGGACAGGGGAAAAACAAATATTTTTGTGAACCTTATTTTTCTTTGGACTCTAGGTGATGGAAAATAGCAACAAAACAAAGGGAAAAGGTGGTGATACCTAACGGGCAACTGTGGCTCTGATACCAATTGATGCGACAGCGGGCTAATCTTTCGATATGTTCTACTTTGTGGAACGGAGACGTTCGTGTTTCAAGGCTTCCAATCAGCAGAGATTGAGTCCTTGCAATCACTACACCCACGCACCTGTCGTTATCAACCGTGCTCACGCCCGGATGACCTTACCACGAAGGTTAATTCCTGCACGCAGTACAAGAAATGAGCAAGAACAAGATGCAAAGCAATCTGAAATTTTAGAATGAACACTGAGGTTATCTTTCACCAAACCAGGTTTTTCGACACTACTCCGATGAACAATTGTATCTCACGCAGCGGGAAATAATGTAGCAAATAACCTAAGAAAGAACTTGAGGAGTTCAGCCATATAAAGGAGAGAGGAGTGGCAGCTAGGGTTGGCTCGAAACCCTAGGTAGGGTACATGGGCCATGGGCCAAAAGAGAAGTGACGCAGCACCTAAGAGCCCAGGTTCTGTACGTCAACTTGTTTTGATGATTGCAGCTGACTTAGAAGAAATCTGAAGGTGGGGCCGGATCCGTTGGAAAGGTCTCGGAATAAGCTTTCCATCAAATACTCAAGCATTCCAAACGGACTCCGTATGCAGTTTTCATGTTCGTTTGAAGGTGAGCTGCTCCCTGATGGCCGAACTGGACTCCATCTCATGTACAACATGGGCCAAAACTTGTCTTGGTGAAGAATTACATCCTTGCTGGTACATCCCATGATTCCTAAGTATAAGAAAATCATCATTAGGTGGTAACCTATCCTCCAAAGTATAAGTATGTAACTCTAAGAACGAACTCACCTAGTAATTTAACTGTCATGCACGTGCTCTTGTAATTGATCCTTGCATAGGAGGTGATGGAATTGAAGTAGTGCGTGTATCCGTCGTAGTAATGTCCTTATCACATAATCACTAATTTTTAAATGATCTCCCATTCACTTCCTTGATTTTTGAAGGTTTGCTTGTGAAGCAACACTAGGAAAAATCTTTGAAGTTTAAAGTAATTTTAGGCAATTTATACTAGATTAACCATATCGTCCACAGTAATTACGAATTTATGATGTCAAAGATAAAAAAAATTTCACATGTTTAGTTACACATCCCATATGTAACTTCACGAATTACTGGGCGATCATTGATCTCTCTCGTTACTTGGGGATGATTGATTTCTCGAACTATATTTATATGTTAAGAACAACTGAATTTGCACATACTTTCGGGTAAAATCATGTTTTTTTCCTGAACAAATCTTCCAAACCCATTGTGAATGGATGGGAATAGGTTCCGAAAACTATTAGGAATTGGCTCGTTATCACCAATTATTGAACCAGTTAGGGGCAGGATATTGAATCCCAGACGGTTTTAATTGTAAGTTATAGTCAAGTTAATCTGAATTATCTTCAGTTAAGTAACTGATTCTGACTGATTCAAGGATGTCAGGAAAAATATACATAAACTGGCCAATTCCTAGACAACCACTGGCAAATCAACGGGCACACCGAAAACCACATTTGTTCTAGTTTTTTTAACCCTGGATGGCTGAAAATATCTCTTGTTCTTTTCTTAATTTTTACCCCCACAGATCCAAGATGGATTCAGAATAGCAAGTTGGCAAAAAAATCTAATAGTTGGAATCCCACTTTAGCTTGGGCTTTAACAACATGGTGGGAGCATCAACTCCTACTTGACATGGAGGAAGAGGATGGTTCGACCTTACCGTTATGCCCATCATCAGAAAGACGAAATTGAGCGACAATGCACGGAAATGTTACACCAAGGCATCATCCGTCCCAGTCGTTCGTCTTTCTCCTCCCCTGTTCTTCTGATACGGAAGAAGGATGATTCTTGGCGATTCTGCGTGGATTACGGACAGCTTAACAATAAAACAGTCAAAGAAAAATTTCCAATTCCAGTGGTAGAAGAGCTCTTGGATGAGTTACATAGTGCCCGTTTCTTTTCCAAGTTGGATCCACGAGCGGGCTATTTTCATATACGTATGGCCACCCCCGACGTCGAAAAAACAACCTTTCGGACTCACCACGGGCACTACGAATTCCTGGTGATGCCCTTCAGCCTTACCAATGCGCCCTCAACGTTCCAATCCCTGATAAATGACATCTTTGGGCCATATCTATAGGTATTTGTCCTCGTTATTTTTATGACATCCTCATATACAACAAAACTTAGGCAAAACACGAGGGCCATCTTCAGACGGTGTTCGGGGTGTTGAGGAGGCACAGCTTGACCTCAAGCACTCCAAATGTACCTTCGGGCAGCAACAAGTGGCTTACTTGGGGCATACTATCTCCACAGATGGGGTGGCTGCCAACCTATCTAAGGTGCAGGTTGTACTCGACTAGCCAACACCTACTTCCCCCACGGCACTCTCCGAGGCTTCCTTGGCCTAACAGGATACTACCGCCGCTTCATCCACAACTAAGCGACCATCGCGGCACCCCTCACCAATATCCTGGGCAAAAATGCATTCAAGTGGTCGAACGAGTGCACATCCACCTTCCAAAACTTGAAATCCGCCCTTACATCGACCCCTGTCCTCCAACTGCCGGATTTCGAGGAAGAGTTCGTGGTAGAATGCGATGCCTCAGGTGTTGGCATTGGGGCCGTCCTCCATCAAAACGGGCACCCTATTGCTTACTACAGTCGGGCTCTCGCCGACCGACACAAGAAGCTGGTGGCATACAAACGAGAGCTCATCGGCCTGTCCAAGGCAGTGTGACATTGGCGACCCTACCTTCTTGGCAGCACTTTATGTGTCCGCATTGACCATGCTAGCTTGAAATATCTCCTCAAGCAAGCTCTGGTAACGCCGCCACAACAACACTGGTTGAGCAAACTGATGGGCTTCTCTTTCTTTGTCATGTACAAACCAAACAAACTTAACTCGGCGGCAGATGCTCTCTCTCGCCAGTCAGAGACGACAGGCAAGTGTTTGGCCATATCTTTTCCCACCGCGGAGATCTTGGCCACTTGGGAATCATACTTGCGAGCATCACCAGAGATCCAGACACTTCGTGATCGTATTTCAACCGCAAGATAGCACAGCGAGCATCTTCCCGCACTTTTGGCTGGCCACTCAGACTCGCTACAGCCTTCTAGAGGCACCCCATCCACTTTTTCCCATCAGGACAGCAGTTGGTCAATACGAAACAAACTCGTTTTCTTCAAAGAACGGCTATACATACCCCCGCAATCATCATTGCCGATCGACATCATCGCTGCCATTCATGGTGCAACGCATGAGGGTGTCCAGAAAACTCTTTATAGAGTTAAATCCCTCTTCTATTGGCCCGGCATGCACCGCCATATTCAAGAATTCATCGCCAAGTCTGATACATGCCAACGGCACAAAGCTTCAACGTTGCAACCAGCAGATCTACAACCACTCAAATTGCCAGACCAAATTTGGAGTGACATATCCATCGATTTCATTATGTGCCTTCCGAAGTCCCACGGCAAATCTGTCATACTAGTGGTGGTGGACCGACCCTCCAAGTATGCTCACTTCCTACCACTATCCCATCCCTTCACGGCTACCTCAATGGCGCAAGTCTTCTTCGACCATATAGTCCGCCTACATGGGATTCCAGAGTCCATCGTGAGCGATCGTCATAAGATATTCACCAGTACTTTCTGGACGGAATTGTTCAAATTATGCAAAGTCACAATCAATGTCCTCTTCTTACCACCCGCAGACTGATGGTCAGACTGAGGATGTTAATTGCATTCTTGAAATGTATCTTCGCTATTTGTGGGTGACAAACCCGCTACATAGGCAAAGTGGGTACCTTGGGCAGAGTATTGCTACAACACTTCCTATCACACAACTCACCAGTTGACACAGTTCCAACTGGTCTACGGTCGATCTCCTCCTGCCCTACCTCCATACTCGGCCGAGATGACACGAGTAGATACAGTTGACAAGGCATTATTGGATAGAGACGCTGTGTTGGAGATTGCTAAACAACGTCTCGCACAAGCCCAACATCACATGAAGATCTGATATGATGCGCATCATCGCGACCTCACCTTCACTCCAGATAATTGGGTCTTCCTCTGCTTGCAGCCATACCGACAACAGTCACGTCGAGGGACCTCCTTCCACAAGCTTCGTTCCCGCTACTACGGGCCATTTCAAATTTTGGAACACATCGGCAACGTGGCGTACCGTTTGCAGCTTCCCCCCCAACACAAAGATCTATGATGTTTTACATGTATCCCAACTCCGGAAGTATGACGAACCACCCCCTGCAACGGTAGCAACACTTCCTTCTTTGTACAAAGGCAAAGTGCAGCATGAACCACTTCATGTCCTGCGCTCTAGACTCAACATTGAAACCACTGAGCCACTCGTCCACTGACGCGATCATACAGAAGATGAGGCTTCTTGGGTTTTTTTGACAGAATTTCAGCAAGCTTTCCCATCCTTCAAGCTTGAGGACAAGTTGGTGTCGAGGGGGGAGTAATGATATAACCGATGCCTTTATTGGAAAGGCTTACGTACGAAAAAGGACACTTTGAGATTGCTAATGAGGCCAATAGTTAGTAGTCTATTAAGATTCTTATTACATCTTCTATTAAGATTCTTATTTAATTCTTTGTAAGGGCTATAAAAGAAAAACAATTATACCTTTTTGAAATCAAGCAAGAACAATAATCCCTTCCTCTTTTCTCTCTTTTTCCTACCCAACCCTAACTCCCATGAAACAACTCAGCATCACGGCTTATCAACTCCGGTCAAAAGGACCAGTTCATAACATAGACACATGCATGCGCATGCATGTCATGATAGCCACATTTGAGCCGTTGCTACTCCGACATGGCCTCATGTGATTATGTGGACAACATTGTACCGTGCACCAGAAGGACATTAGGAACAACAACACACAAGAAACGATCTAAAATTATGCTTGTGAGATTGTTATGATCATCCAAAGAACAAAGTTGGATTAAAAAATTGAGAAAAAGTGCAGCACAATCTGTGTCAAAAATCAGTAATAGGCACACAGTGTAGGTGAATCAACTTGCATGAGGTATTTGGATGCTATCAACATAATTTTACATAGACATTAATCTTCCATTTCATCTGGACTGGATTTTGGATATAAAATTGGTCAACTTATCCTCAAGGTATAAATATACACTAATACAATTTCATAGAGACAGAGTACATGAGAAATAATCCACAAAAATGCATGGCTTAGAAACAGATGACAGTGAGAACAAGTGGAAAAATGTTGACATCCCAGTGAGAGGATGGACCACAAGTCCTTCTCAAAATGTGGTTAGCCTCATAAATGGAACTATATATGAGAAGGGGAAACATGTGGTTTAGCCTTTCACCAGGAAAACAGAAAAACCATAAGTGAACACTTACCAATTGTCCCCGTCTTCATATCTTTCCAGCACATGTGCAATTTCCTATTGAAGGACACATAGCAAATTCAGATAACTAATGAGATCACATCAGCATTTACCTAGCATTAGCCAATCAATATTTCCCAGGAATCCCAGCTCTATAGAAGTTCAGATAATATTCTAAGGCGGATGATTTGCATAGACTCTAGACATAAAAGTTTAGGGAAGAAAGTCTTTGTATTAAACATAAAAAAGGTATTTGATGACTTTGAAGTAACTAGAGCCATAAAGACTATATGAGAAAAAAAGTCAGAAATAATCAATTTACAGTTGCACAAAAACAGATGCGGAGTGGCCAGATACAGATAAACTCCAACAAAATTCACCAAAATCAGCACCAGTTACTGATGTCACACAATCACGCGATGCATGTAGCAAGCCAGAGTAACCTGCATAACATGTGAGCGGCTTTCAAGATAATAAGTACTATCAGGGCAGCAACATTAACGCAAAACTAATGCATGGACCAATTATTCAGTTGTCACATGGACAAGAACATCAATTAGTTTACCAACAAGAGGTTTTGCCTTATCTGGAATCATATGTGAGGGGCCATCATGGACATGAGACATGAAGTAGTCATTCTCTAAACAATGTCAAGTTGAATCGGCAACAGCATAAAACAAGAGAGAACCTCAAATTAATATAGATTGTGTATAACAAAACTTCGGCCACAAAATCCTAATAATGGAGAAACTGTCGATTCAGCCCCTAATGGTCCAAGCAAACGGCAGGCCAATCAGTGCACTAGAAAAGGCTTGATGACTATAAGTAGTAGGTATCAAAGCACAGAGGCTAAGATTAGGCACGACAAGATATTTTGTACGAGTTTATGAACCAACCATCTGCATTACCGCACTGAGGTGACATATACGAAAAGATGATACTTGAACCTAACTACAACAAGAATATACAGTACAATGATAAGTCCACAAAAGATACCTCAAGAAATGGCATATGTGGTGCTGGCTATGCTATTCACATCGGACAAATATGTGGAAGACAGTACTATCATACATGTGTAAATGTTCTAGATCATTCATACAATTTGAAGTTTTGAACCATCATAAGCGCTCTATTCCAAAGGTCCCTCATAGTTTGCTCCCCAACTTGGAAACTTACAATGACCCTAATCCTTTTTAAGCCTGACTTGGAAACTTCCAATCATTTCCAATTCTACAAAAAAAGGGAGCATAGTTATATGGCAAAAGTTACAAGACACAACCACCATACTTTCAAACAAGCACTGCATGTATAGCTACCAGCAAAATAATATGGACCACAGACTGTTCTAGATCAAAGCAGATAATAGCACTCTGCGGAAGGAGCTAGCAGCATACTACAGCAAATGGTTGAGATGAACTTCATGCGGGTTCAAGATTAGGCATTACAAATGTTCTAACCTTTATTAGCTGATGAAAAGAGTTTTGATCTTCAGGAAGTCATCACTGAAGCTGATCTATCAAAAACTACCAACATTGGATTTCAAGAAATTTAGAGATATGCTTTGCTGTCTGGCTGAACATGTATGACTTGTCACTTTCCTCGACAGGTACAAAGGCAATCAACTTCTTGTTTCCTTCTAACATCGATTTGCTTTGACCCAGTAACCCTGCATTAACAGTGCCCACAGCACCAATATAAAGTCAGTCTCTCCACACATTATGCACACAAGGTTGAGTGTCCAAGAACTGAGCAAGTATGACTCATGCTTATTCAAACTCTTACGTCCACAAGTTCAGGGATGGCCTTCAAACCAAGAGGTGCAGAGATGGCTTCTCTGTTGAGTTACTTCCATCACTTGGTGCAGCGATAAACCAGTCAAATAAGCTGCGGAAGTTCATCGTATCTCCTTATGATTCTCGTTATCGGTAAGGTACTCATTGCATCCTATGTGTTCTGTAATGTTAGGATGCAAAAGAAACTAGGTTGCGGCTAACATGATTTCCTCTGCTTTGTCTCTCTTGTCCCTCAGATCCTGGGAGCTCTTCCTAATAGTCCTAGTTATTTACTCGGCCTGGATTTGCCTGTTCGAACTGGCATTTCTGAGGGACTTACCCTATAAGCTTTTGATAGTCGAGAACATTATCAATAGCTTCTTTGCAATTGATATCTGTTTAACCTTCTTTGTAGCCTATGTTGATAGCAAATCACATCTTCTTGTCGATAATCAAAAGAGAATTGCAGCAAGGTTTGCACCTGACACCTAAGTCCTAACTGCTTTTTACTTAGAAACCCTGCATGTGGAACTTAGCATGCCTAGGTGCTTTTGTGACGATACTAACAACATATGAGCCTCCACAGGTACTTATCCACATGGTTCATCTTTGATGTGTGTTCAACAGCTACATTTCAACCAATCAGCCTTATCTTTACACACAAAGGAAATGACCTTGTTTTCAAGATACTCAACATGCTCAGGCTGTGGCGCCTTCATCGAGTCAGTTCAATGTTTGCAAGGTCCAAGTCTTCCCCAATTTCTTCATATTTGGACCATGAGCAAGATGTGGAACCAATTTGAACCTTCTTTTTCACCAGGCTGGAGAAGGATATCCGATTCAACTATTTTTGGACTCGGTGCACAAAGCTCATCTCTGTAAGTTTTTTAGAAATAAAAACTTGCCTTCTTTTGCTTTAGAAGAACTTCAAGCTTTTGAAGTACTAACTTCTTTCCTAGGGAAGAAATGTGCTGATTTATATGTGTGTACAATATGTGATGACTCAATGCAGGTTACTCTTTTTGCGGTTCATTGTGCAGCATGCTTCAACTATTTGATTGCTGATAGATATCCTAAACCAGAGAAAACATGGATAGGTGCGGTAATGCCAACTTTCAGATCAGAAAGCCTATGGACCAGATATGTTACTGCACTTTATTGGTCCATCACCACATTGACAACAACGGGTTATGGTGACCTGCATGCCGAGAACCCAAGAGAAATGCTATTTGATATCTTCTACATGCTGTTCAATCTGGGTTTGATGGCTTACCTCATTGGCAATATGACCAACCTTGTGGTTCATGGAACCAGCCAGACCCAGAGTTTCGTATGTTTCTCTCTAGCTGCATGATCCTTCGACCTACACGATAACTATTCAAAAATAAATCTGGTAATGTATGAACTGTATGAAAATGTCAAACTAGATCCATCTCCTAATGAAATAGAAGAGCTCCTGCTACCCAGTTCCAAAAAAAATATTCATTCAAAGAAAAGATCCATCCTTTATAAACAAGTTTATTGCACAAGAGATACCAGAGCTAAAGCTTTCAATTCATCATGCAAAAACAAGATTTAATATTTAGCATGTCACTGCATGTATGTGGTGTCCACTAAATTTTTACCATAAAAGCATCAAGACGCTGATGTTTGGTGCTGTCTAGTCATTGAGAATGAGATAGCACTTTGGGTAACTTGTAGGAAAATTTTTTAAAAAATGGTCCACCAAAAAATTATGTTTGTTTGAAGCATTCAAGTTCATGTGGATTTATGTGCTAATCTGTATTCACATGTGCATTATACATGATGACATTAGTGAAAACTAAGAAGTTCCATTAACTATTGTACAATAAATGAATGGGTGATGGAGCTATTATTAAGCTCATAGGTCTGAGTAGATTTGTGCTGGGAAGATCAAACTTAATCCAGCCAGTAACAAGATCATACTAGTAAAAATAGTTGTTGATACCTTCAGAGTTGAGATTGTGATCATACAGGCAGGTGCCAACCACAACACAACAGCACGTTAGTCCTTGGTTTCAACAATTATAAGTGACTAAAGCACCAACACAACAGCATGCAATACAAAGCAAACAGCAGAAAGAATAACACAAGCAAGTGCTAACAGAAAACATCTACATTTTTCTAAAGCAGTTGTTGTTCTTTTATTTATATCCATAACTTCTTGACAATGCAGAGGGATACTGTCCAGGCAGCTTCAGAGTTTGCAGCACGAAATCAGTTACCTAAGAACATAAAGTATCAAATGCTCTCTCACTTTTGCCTACAATTCAAGACAGAAGAGCTCAACCAGCAGGCAGTGCTAAACAGTCTCCCAAAAGGAATACATTCAAGCATCGCGTACAAGTTATTCTTTCCCATCATACAGAAAGTCTACCTCTTCCATGGAGTGTCATACAATTTCATTGCAGAGTTGGTAATATGATCAACTTTTCCTATTGTGTTAAAAGAAATTAACATAGTAGAAACAAATTAAACTTGTTGGGCAATAGGTAATGGAAGTGAAGGCCATGTATTTTCCACCAAAGGAAGATATAATATTGCAGCATGAAGGCGCAGCAGATATTTATGTGATAGTTTCAGGAACAGTGGTTAGTGTATCTCTCATGCACTTCTAAGCAAAATTTATAGAAACACTAAGCTAAATCCACTTTTTTCAATGAAATATTTGTAGGATATGATATCAATGTTGAACAGCACCGAGGAAGTATGTCTTTCTCCACTTATGTTGCAGCATATCTTATTTTAGAAATCACTAAGACTTGCAATCTAACCACAAGTCCTCATTGTGTAAAAGCAGATATGTGGGAAATTATCAGTGGGAGATATGTTTGGAGAGATCGGTGCCCTATGTCACATACCCCAACCATTTACTTATCGCACAGCTGAACTGACACAGCTCTTAAGAATAAGCAAGACAAGACTCAACGAGACTATTCAAGTAAACAGAGAAGAAAGTAACATTCTAATGAATAACCTATTCCAGGTATAGCTGCAAGTCTTAATACAATTGTCAGACAGTTAAGAAAACAGTAGTTCATTGTTGCAGAACTGTTCACAACTCTCATGCCGATTTACAGAAGATGAAATTACGAGAAAGTTTACCTGCTGAAGCAAATTAACTGAACCAAGAATTGATCAGTCAGAAGTCACCTAGAAGATTCTTCAGAAAGAATGAGGAATTTTATGTTTCACGTGAAGCATGGCTGTTGACAAGATCATCCCTACATTGCATAGCACAGGGAGATAAGGATTTAAATAATGAGCCTACAACATTTGGCGATATAGATTCAACAAATTTACATGGACAAACAGCCCAATTGGGAGCAAGTAAGAGTTCAGCAGAGCAAGAAAATAACCATGAAAAATCATATGCCATGCATTGGGCACCAGAAGCAATGGCTGATAAAGGAGAAGCCCTCCATGAGCCTGATGTAACTTGTGCAAGGAGAACAAGAAGTACACAAGATTTTTGCATTGAGATAAAATCTGAAGATAATAGTGCAGTAAACAATTGGCAAACCAGCCATGAAGTGTTGCAGCCAGCACTTGAAATGCGGCCAACTGTACCAACAAGTGGCTGCAATCTGGATCGCATTTGTACAAAATCAATCAACAAAAGAGTAACAATTCACATATATCCTCAGAACACAACAGCATCTGCAATACTGAATGGAAAGCTCATCAACCTGCCCAGTTCATTGGAAGACCTCCTCAAAATTGGCAGTAAGTACAACATTTCTGACTTTGATTTTATCCATGGAGTATGATTGATAGCAAGCACATATGATATACTAATAGAAAGCTACAATACATTAACTATTGCAGCATGTATTTTTTCTCAGCACATACTTTTCAACATTGCAGGTCAGAAGTTCCCAGGTCTCCATCCTATAAAGGTAGTTAGCAGAGATTATGCAGAAATAGATGACACTAATGTTATTAAAGATGGAGACCATCTCTTTCTTCTTGAGAAATAGTGAAACCCACAGCACATAACAACCAAACAAGGTGACTCAGAACACTTGAAGCCCTAGAAGGCCGCAAGGCAATACAAGCCAGTGGCAGATCCAAACACTTGATCTTGTAAGGTCAATTATACATTAGGGTCTGGGGATCAACCACCGATGAAGGCCGAAAGGGGCACGACCAAGGGCTGGGGGCATTGGTGGGGGCAACATATAGAATATGAACTGGGAGACGAAACGTGTTTGGGGGAACATTAAGTGTGTTTGTCCCAAATTATTTGTAGAATGGATTTGGAAAGGGAGTTGCTTGTCTAGGCTAGTGTGCTAAATTCTTGGCTAGGTGGGACCAAAATAGTTATTATTGTAAATCTTTACTTTCATTGTCCTTTTCTCAGAAGTAGCATGAAAAAGTTGCGAGGTCAGCTAACCCCATAGCTTGAATATGCATCTGCCACTGATGCAAAGCACATCAGGATTCACAACCGAAGATGAGAAGAAAAAGGAAATCTTGAAAATTCTAAAAATAATTTTTTTATTAATAACATCATATAAATTTTGTGATTGAATAACAAATGGGCAATGGCTTTCCTGCATCCAAAATTCATGCAACTATAATGGGATGTTTGTACATTTTGTTCATTTAGTAAGAGATATTTGTACCCCACTAGTGTGTATTCATGCATTTATTCATCCGGAAAAAAGGGAGGTATAGCTATGGATATTTGCAACATAAGGTGAAGAATAGGACTTCATTTCTAATCCACCATCCCATAAATACAAAATAATTAGCTTCTGCAATACTAGAAAACAAGTACTTGCAATGCAAGCGTCTTATATTTGCCCCAGTTATCACTACCATATTGCATTCAATTGCAGGCCCTCAACTTTCAATGAGCAACACTAGAAATTAAAAACATGGTTTGTCATGGACATACACCAGCAAAAAAAAATCACCCTTCATGTCAACACCTCAACAAAACAATAGTCTTGATAGTGGGACAAATTTTGGGTTTTTTTTATAAAAAAAAAAAGGAAAGAAAGAATGAAAAAAATGATATATTGACTTATGTCAACTGTTGGTGGTATGCATATGGGTAGAAAACCATATAGAAAAATCAGTCTGCTGCCATCAACAATGTCCACATGACAAGCTTTTCTAGCTACCCATAACCCATCCTTCTACACTTATCACAATAAATATGGACAAAGCATTCTAACCACATATGAATCTACACTTATCATACAAATAAACCACAAATTTGTGAAGTGCTTTGCATCACATTTTGCACATATTTTCCATATTGAGATAAACCAATCAACTTCCAAATCTGTGGCAAACCGTGATTATCGGCATGACAACCTACACGCCCAGGCTTATCAAATAAGCGTCTTGATCATGCAACTACGGTTTGTTCCTCCCATCAAATAAATATTAAGAACCCCTGCAAGAATGCACCAAATCTTTGGAAGGGCAAATCTTGGAAATATGTTGAATATTCATGCAAAAAAGAACCAAGAACGGTTATAGGATCAGCTAGGAAGGAAGGAAGAAACAGCGAAACGGATCGAAAAAGATCAAGAAAGGAAAAGCCTAATCAAGAACTGAACGCATGTAGTCACTCCAAGAATTCCAACGAATAGCGATTGGAAATTGAGCAAATATAGGATTTGATCACATTACAAGGGACGGTGGCGAGGTGAAGTCCACCTGAGTGACTAAGATAGCGGCGGCGGCGGCGGCGGCGGCGGCGGTAGGATCCTCGGAGATGACAGACCATCGCCGAGCTCTCAGGACCCTTGCGGGCTCACCGAATCGTATGTTTGGAACACTACAAAATAACCTTTTTCCTTAGATTTTTCACCCAAGTCCCCACCTTTCCTTAGGTTTTCAGACAAAATCAGAATTTCAAAAATCTAGTCTCTCAAAACGACGAAGAGGATAATTGGCTGTTTGGGCTGTGGGATCATACAACTGTTTTGGTATAGCAAAAAAAAAATTGAAATTAGAACAGTTTCTCGTTGGTTGTTGAGTTAGGGATCCGGATCTATCACGACTGTATTAGCAATTGCACATATATGTAGGTTATTCAATTAAGAATCGACTACCTGAATTGTCCACTGTGAAAAAAAAAAGGCAATTTTAAAAAAAATTCAATTATACCTTAATATGGAGCCTGGATCACCCAAATTTGTTATGATTGATCCATAAAATTTACAGTTGCAATTGTAACAGATCTATATTCACGAGTTAATCTTGAATCCACACTTCTAATTTTTATTAGTAGTTAGAAATCATACATTTCACTTGTGTGTAGGTCTTGAATTTTTGTCTTTATTGTCCATATTATTAGAACTCAATGTAGAAATGATGTAGTGGTAAGTAATGATAAGATGGTTAAGGTAATGATGGACAACAACAGATGCAAAACAATAATAAAGGGGAGCTGGCGAAAGGGCAAAAAAAATGATAAGGGGAAGGATGAAGAATGTTAGGTGATGGGGTGAAGATGGAATAAAAGGGCAAAGCCTATAGTATAGGAATGTAAAAGACGGTGCAAGGCAGTTAGAGAGAGCGTCATAGCCAAACGGAGCTTCACTGTATGGAGTTAATTGATGTCATGTTTTTTTTTAAAAAATAGTGTAATTTTTATTGATATTTATATAAAAGTATGTAAAGTTTTTTAAGATTAAAAGAATGACAATATTATAATATGTATAAATTATGGCTCGGCCACGAGAGGATGAGAGTAGTTTTCACTAAAATAAATGGGTTGATTTCTTTTTTAAAAAAAGAAACAGATATAGGTTCTCTGGTGCCCATTTTATTTGGAAATCTCACAACATCAAGTTACAAAAAAAAAATTGCAGATCAGTCTCAAATCACAATTATCCTTAGCATTGTAACTAAATTGACTAGTGAATTATTTATATGGCATGCATACAGTAGACGTCATCGCGTATAAAACATAAAAAATGAAAATAACAAAAACAAAAATGTTCTGATCTTTCACTATCATCATAAATATATTTTCTTTTTCATCATACGATTTTGTTTTGTTGATAAAATATTTCATACATGTTCCATATTTATAGTTTTAATTAAAAAAATTAAATAGAGGGTTGATTTGATTAGAACAGCTTGTACTAGAAATTGAACAAGTAAGGGTGACATAGTAAACTTTTAGTTATAAAATTTGGTATAAATCTTAAAGCTCCAACTTCAAATCATATATTTTTAATCATGAATTTTAAATATAAAAAATTTAATATGCAATTTAGAGTTTGTTCTGAACATGGACATGTGACATCAACCATATTTTATGAATATGATTTTGAAGTTTATTTTAAACTATAAACCCTCTATTTTACAATATAAGACATTTTATATTTGAGTATAAGATTTAAGATGTAAAAAAAATGGCTACTATAATATTATTCAAATCACTCTATTTCAAAATATAGGAAATAAATTCTACGGTATTCTTTTTTTTTCACAATGTAAGTTATTCTAGTCTTTTTTTTCTTGTTTAACAATAAGTCATTCTAAAATTTCAGGCCAATTTATCACACATTTTTCCTATATCTCTTATCTTTTTAGTTTTTTTTACTAGTTTTTGCTGAAATTTGTCTTTTTCTATTACTTCTTAGGAGTAAGTGAATACTTGAATTTTGATCTATCTCGATTTTTGTTTACAATTCTTTAATATGATTAGAAATTTTTTGAGAGCGTTTGCATGGATTTGCTTTAGACATATATCCTCGATAATACGCCATCTAATTTCTTGTGAATGTTACTCGTTAACAAATTTATTTAAATTAATTCCACTTTCATATGTGCAATTTTTTAAAGAGAAATTGTTTGATGGACATTGCAAAAGTAAAATATTACTATAAGATATTGACGTGAGGATGATATGTGGGTTCAGAACTCAAATGTTATTGGGACACCAATTTTTTCTAACAAAATTCATTTTTCTAGTGTCCTATATCAAATTATTTTTTTTTAAAGTGATTTGTAAGTTTTGTTACTATGTCTGATGGCAAATTCTTCACGTGGTAATGCTTCCTTCAAAAACTACAAAATTAAAGTACGCCTATATTTGCGATTAACAAGAAATTTTTCAGACTCGAATAACTCAAAATTAGAGTTTTATCTCAAAAAAACAACACATAGAATAGAATAAGAGAATAAAAACTATTATCTTGACAACTGGATAATATTTAGATAGTCAAACCAATAACCTATGCCAAGATGGAAGGACAAAAAAGCAAAAGTAGAATAGTTTAGGAAAGATGTTGATGATTTTGAGTGTGGAACCATTAACATTTGATCTAAAATAATGATGCCTAAATTTTCTAATTTAAGTGTAATAGATACATTTTCTTCTTAAATGTAATCAATATTTTGAATCTATCGGCATTTATATTTTAACAATTAAATAACTGCCAACTAGTAAAGCACATATAATGATACTATAATTTACCAATCAAACAGTGGATAGCAAGATGGTTTGCACTACTATACTAGTTTTATTTGGAAGTCTCTCATTTATTACACTTATATCAAAAGGCTCTATTTATGAGATTTTTTCAGTTTGAGATAATAAGAACTATTAGATCATGATACTAATCACGATCCAACAAGTGTTAATTAGGTCTCACCTGAGAAAATCTTGAAAAGAAAATTTCCTTACATTATGTCTCACCCCAACAAGCCAAAAGGTAAATCCGAGAGAGATTTACCCTTCTAAATCCACCTACATCTAAAGTGTCTATTTCAAATCTGTGTCTTGAATTTACTCTCAACTCTGACGGATGGATTGTGCCCATCTAAATTGCACATAAAAAATCCAACATTTGGGACTAAACAATACCTTCAAAGCCAAGTTTTTATTCAAAAATCTCCGGACATCTTTAATCGGTAGGCTTGAAAGGACGGTTTACATATAAATCCACCGAATGAATTTAGGGAGGTAATTAAGCACACACAGATCAAACCAGATTAATTACAGTGTATCTTAATCCACAAATATCATTTATTTCTGTCACAAATCACAGTTTAAAGTTTAACTTAATCATCACATAAGCCACAGGATCTCACAATGCCATCCTCGTATTATAATTCTCCCGACCAGACACCGAAACTTTAATTACGGCATTAGCTGCCCACTAATAAAACGTCTAAACTACCCCCCACACTTAGTTGCCGTTCCCCTCCTCGCCCTCGGCCTTCTTCTCCTCCTCCGGCGGTGGCGCCTAGGGCGCCCGCGGCGCTGCGGCGGGCGTGGGCGCCTGGAAGGCGGAGACGGGGAAGGCGCGGCCGAGGCCGGCGGGCGTGCGGAAGGTGATCCGGCGGCGCTCGGCGTCCTCTATGGCGATCTCGGAGATGGTGACCCAGATGAGCAGCTCGCGGCTCTTCACGCCAGTGAGCCGCCGCATGCGCCGGGGCTCCACGAACGCCGTCACCTCCGCGGCGTACCAGACGTTCTTGCCGATGCGGTCGAACGTGTGCGTCATGGCTGCCGTCTGCCGGAGCCACACGAACCCGGAGGTGCGGTTGTACCCCACCTCCTCCAGCGACGGCAGCGGCAGGAGGCCCCCCGGGAGATCCAGCTCCGCGAGCAGCTCGCTGGCCTTCTGGGAGCAGAGCTCGTGCCCCGTGTACACCTCCGCGCCCTCCCGGTGCGATTCGATCGACTGCGACGCCATTGCCGTGGTCTTTGAGGTTTCTTGGGTTCTTGGGGAATGAGGAAACGGGAGGTTGGGTTTTATAAATGGAAGAGGAAAGATGGCTGAATTATTGCATGGTTTGGTGGGGATCTTCTGCGTGTAGAGGTCCATGTGATGATGCCTGCTCTAGTTGGGGGAATGGGATTCTCCTAAAAGAGGAGCACATTTCAGTATTTTCATCCTTAAATCAAACAATAATGATTATGTTCAATTTTTTTATAATAAACAATAATTTTTTATGATTTCTAATTTTTGATATATAAAAAACACACTATTTAGGTCTTCCATTGTATAATCGGACGAGTAAAAAATACATATAGTACCTTATATATAGTATCTCCTTTATTTAGGAACTGACTGTCTATTTGAGATAGCCTGAGATATCTACAAGTTTTTTCATTAATATATATAGAAATATGGATTTGTGTCCACCACAACTTTGTTCAGTAAGAAATCAAATAAGAATCGGTTATTACCTCTTATCATGTTTTATCTTTTATTCAAATTTTAACATGTTTTGGCTATAAATATAGAGACATGTGCAGGATTTAAGGCATTAGTTATACTAGGGTTCCACAATAGGCATGTGTAACCTCAGGTTGGGCTGGGCTGCGGAAAATTCTAGTTCCATTAGGCTTCATAATTCTGACCTTATAGACAATCAAACCATGCTAATATCGAGCCGGGTTAGTCTGACGCATTTTACACTATTTTAGCTACCAGACTAAAATTAGCTTGGGTCAAGTCCGGTCCAATTTGCCCATCAAGCCTACTTGACCCGGTCCTATGGGCATCAGCTTGAGCCAAATTCGAGTCGGGCCTGAGCTAGACTGATGTTGCACAAGTCTACCATACAATATAATATATTTACGTGGTTGATCGCATATATAAGGTCCTTATAGGTTTAGTTTATTGTTTTAGATAGAGATATGATTATGTTTGGCAGCTAATGTTTATGTGCAAAGGCCAATTGATCACTAAATATGAGAAGGTTTTTGGTTATCTCAAAATTATTGAAAACAAAAGGCGTGACTTCTAGAAGGTCTACCGCAATCCTTGATGGGTAGCTTGTAAAGGGTTTATGGCAATCTGTGATGCGGACATCATGTGGAGATGTAGAATGCAAGAGGCGTATTGACCTTCATAAAATTTATGTGTTATTTTTTTTTTCTATTGATCTTACTACTACTTTCTCAACAAACCATTTGATCCTTGCATTTTAGGTGAATGGGTGGTGTATATGTTAGGAATGTCTCTTATTCTATTCTAATGATTGAACATCTATAAGAAAAATTTTATTGTATTTGGTTTATGAATTCTTATTTCTAGACTTGGGATTATGAATCCATATAAACCCATGAAGAGTGTGCATAGAGAGATTATCCAATCATCCATCATAGAAACAACAGGGACATAAAAAAAGCAAAAGCTAGAGTTTTCTCAAGTAAAAGATTCTTGTAGAAGACAAGAGTTGAGGGGTCCAAAATATATGAGAGTTAGTTGAGAGTATCAATATCTTGTACTATTTTAAAGTTGTGGACTTCTTCACCAACTTTTCTCTCTCTGATTGTCGTTGTTTTTTCGTTATTATCGTGGCCTTTTCTGTTAGATCTCTCGATTCACATTCTTGTTATTGTGCATGCTTAGGTCGTGTCTCATGAGGTTAGATTTTATTTGGGGTCGAGGCTTCCACTGTTTCTAACAAGTGATATTAGAGTTGGGATAGGATTTCTTAACAAGTAGTGGTTGGAGCTATCTAGTACAAAAATTTGACAGCAAAGGTAATTTCAGTGTGTGGCAATGTGTGGTGAAGGATAATTTGATTCAACAAGGATTAATTGATGCCCTTGAAGGAGAAAAACTAAAAAAGATGTCCAATAAAGAATGGAGGACGATGGAGTGCAAGACTTTCAGTACAATTTGGTGATGTCTTTCTAATGAGATAAAGTACTTGGTGATTTGTGAAAATTCACCAAAGAAATTATGGAGGATTTTAGAAGAATTATACATGACAAAGTAGCTGATGAACAAATGGGTGCTCAAGTGACAACTGTACAAGTTGCGCTTGGAGGCAAGCACGCGGTTCGTTGACCATCTTAATATCTTGAACAAACCGGTCACACAGTTGATTAGGAGAACGATAAGGTCGTCTTGCTGGTGTTAATCTCTACCACCAGCATGGGAGCAACTAGTGACAAATATTCTTGTTTGTAAAATTATTCTCAACCAGAATTGCATATGTACTGGAGGTGGTGTTTTTGAAGAAATTAGCGAACTCTTCATCCTAAGGCGACCAATCATTGGTTACTATAGGTGGTTTACACAGAAGTAGGGGTTGTTGGAAAAAGAATAGCAAGATCAATGATAGACATTATTTCATTTGTGACAAGGAGAGTCACTTGATGAAAGACTATAAAAAATTGAAGGATTTAGAGGGTGTAGTTTGCTCAATAGTGATGAAGGATGGTTCATATGTTTCTTGTTGTTACTTGGATAGATGGGTCTTAGATTCTAGTTGTTGCCTCCAAATATGTTCAACAAGGGAGATGATCCATGAAGGATCTCTATGCCCAATTAAATGGTATGTTAGAGCACATCGCACTTTGTCAAGGGTACTATAAATTTTTGGCTTAAAGAGACTAATATCCACGAGAGTGCATGATTTCAGGGGTGTAAATTATAGTCGCAAGATAGAATCATGTAGATCACATGCAGTGGGTTGGTGATTATGAAGAGTATTTGGTGTATTAAAGCATATCGATTGGTAGGTGGAGCAACCAAAGGGAGATCTGATAGAAATTTTGATCAAGTGGAGGAAGCTGAATCGCTGATGGCAAGTATTCAGATCTCGTGTGCAGTTAGGTGCAAGACTACATATAATATGGTTACAAACTCCAATAGTCGCAGAGGCAAAGTTGCGTGCTGTTGGTTGTGGGAAGTTGCGTGGGACTAGCCGTGCAATATCTAGAAGCAGATGGAGCTTGAAGGCGATACAAACATATGACATGAAGGGTCAAAGGCATGTGCGGTGTAACTAATCAAATTGCACAACTGAGTAGATCTCAAGTAGGTCTGAGTGGTCAAACTCGGACACATCTCATAAATATGCATAAGTTCTCTATGGTGGAGGCGTTCCTGTGGAGGTGGGAGAGGCAAAGAAGAGTTGGGAGCAAATTCTTAAAGAGGCTTAATAGCTTAATTTAGTGGATAAAAGTCAAGGTGAAGATTGTTGTAAATGTCTATTATCCTAATTGTGTTAGGTATGAAAAACTACCAAGAGTCATAGTCAGATTGTAGTATATGTTTACTTTTGTAAGTTGGGTTGGGATTGAAATTTATATAAACTCATAGGAGGTAAGTTTAGGGAACATCAACCAAGTATGACTTAAGAAGATCAATCCAAACTAAAAGTAAAAAGAGCATAGACAAGGCAACAGGTTAAGAATTTTCTTAACTAGCTAACTCTTACAGAGAGCGAGAGTTGAAGAGTTAAAAGGATACGAGGGTTGTGAGAGAGCAACAATCTCTTATATTCCTCTGAAGTTGTGTGCTTAAGAATTTGTGGCCATCTTTGGTAGTCTTTTATCTCTCCGATTATCGTTGATTCAATGTCATTATTGTAGTTTTCTGTGCTTGATCTCCTGATTCTCATTCTTGTTATTGTGCACATTTAATCCGTATTTTACAAAGTGGGATCCAATCTAGGGCTGGGGTTTCTGCTGTTGTTAGTAGTATATAATTTTTAAGGAGGCAACAACACTAGCATCGACTTAATTTTTCTATGCTAAACTAGGATGAAAATATAAATGAGTTAATATGTATATATTGATAGCGAATCTCACATGAGTATAAGAGAAAGTGTGTTGGATGTTAGAACATTATATCGTAAATACATATTATAGGTAGATTATGATCTAGTGGTTCTGGACTGGGGCCTCATGCCAGGAGTTCTTGCAAAAGTTTTTCCCTGGTGTGTTCGACCGTGACTTGTGTTGATGTTAAGTGCAGGAAGGTTGGTGAATCTTGGAGATGGCTTTGACAAGAGTTGAAAATTCAAAATTCTGTGCTTAGGAAGTTAATAGCAGTCAATTATGGAAGATAGTTTGAAGATTGGAACGATGTTTGGTTGATATCTTACATAAAATTTCTGACGTCTTTATCTGTCAAAGTTGTCTCAAAATGAAGTAAAAGTTTCTCTCGCGAGGTATGTCTCGGATAGGATATAAAACAGATAGGATGAAGTTGATGAGAATTCTTAATGAGTGGATGACTTATGTAGGTAGTACATAATGTTTTAGCCAAGATTAGCATGCTTCTAGTTTAATCTCATGCAAGGCAGAAGTTGTTTAAGATGAAAGCGACATAGATTAAGATGGATAACTACATGATATTAAGCGGGTGTTTGGTTCATTGCTTCCTGAAAATGGCTTCTCTCAGCACTCATTGTTAGTGTCCTCGGATTGTATTTCACCTATAGTTTAATCTCAAAATGTGCTTCACATGAGACATGTCTTGTGAGGCAAATTAAATCAATACATTAAGAAATGATCTTACAAGTTTTAGAGAAAAATTTAAAATCAACACCATTACAAAACTAAGACAAAATTAAACAAACTTCTGACATAATACGAGGTTCAAGGGCTCAGGAGGTTGACTAGGATTTGGGCTTCACTTAAAGTCAAAAATGAGTCGAGCTCAAATTTGATCTCAAACTCAATACTTAGTTTAAGCTATATCAAACTCAACGAAGCTGGTGTCAAAGAATAGACTAATATACATGTCTATGTTACGCTTTTAAACACAATCCTTGGACCTGTCTTAACCTGTGTCGATCTTGAGCTTGGTTCTACAAGTTTTAACTCGATCTGTATGTCTCAGCCTACTGGTGAGCGTATTCGAGCCGAGCGAAGTCTTATTTAAGCTTTTTTTTTTTTTTTCAAATCGAGCTCATGTTCAGTTTTCAGCCAAGTTAAGCCTGTTTGGGCTCCCACGACATTAGCACATTAATATATTTAACAGTTCTATCAAAATATATTTTATAGTAAACTGATAGTAATGATACCAACTAAACTGTCATTAACCAATCCTCAAAAGAGCTCACATCAGTGCTCCAGTCAGTCAGTGAGTTTTGTACAGTACGAGTAGTTTAAAAATTATGGCCGTGGGCCTGGGAGCATAGTGCAAATGTACCCTACTTGTTTGATGAGACAGGACACAGTCGGTGTCACCATTAACTGCAAAAAAGTACATACTATAAGACTATCTCTAATAGGTTTAGTTCTTACTTGGTTCTTAAACAGAATATTTCCTGTCACACGTACAAGAATCATCTCTAACCACCAAGCAAGAGTCAAACCTCCAAAGTTTGACTTTTGCTTGGCTCTTAGCATGAGCCCCATTCTCTTAACCACCAAGCACTCCAATGACTTGACTCTTGCTTAGTTTTATATAATTTGATAATTATATATTCAATGAATTTGTATTAATTCATAAATTTTAATATTAGTAATATATTAACATCTTACTTACGAAATTAAATTCGACATTTACGATCAAACAATAAATAATAAAATTTTGGATTTAAAAATTGCACATAACAAAAAAAAAATAGATTTTAGAATTCAAATAGTGGTATATGACATCATTGCGAAATACACTAAAATTAAATTTGGAAATAAATGCCTACTACGAAATCGATAAGATACTACTCGTCGGCGTTTTCTCCGAAATTTTGCCAAATGTGCTGATCAAGTCTCTTTTTAGTTGCATGTGTGTAGATTGAGCACGGATGACAGCATTTCTTCGAAATACATCTTCGAATAAAAGTGTACCCCCAGTGTGGATCACAGGCGATACTATCATGGATGTGTCCAGATGATCATTGTAGTCGTAGTTCTCGGCATTTTCGTCACGTTCGTCCTCTATGATCATATTGTGCAAGATGACGCAAACCCGCATGATCTTCATGAGGGTTGACTGTCTCCAAAATCTTGCCGCACCATGCACAATGGCGAACTGAAACTGCAAACCTCCAAAAGCCCGCTCAACATCTTTTCTTGCTCATTCTTAATGTTGTACGAACAACCGGATTTTCGCCGTCTGCGGGAGCGGTACCATTTTTACAAAGACAGCCCACTCCGGGTATATACCGTCGGCGAGATAATATCTTATGTTGTATTGCCGACCATTGACAGTGTACTCAACACGAGGGGCTCGCCTTTTCAGTACATCAGTGAACAATGGTGATTGATTCAGTACATTGATGTCATTATTGGACCCTGCCACACCAAAAAAAGCATGACATATCGAGAGATCGTAAGAAGCCACAACTTCAAGTATGATCGTCAGGACTTCATAATCTCCACGCGTAAATTGTCATTTCCATGCTACTGGGCAGTTTCTCCATTCCCAGTGCATGCAATCAATACTTCCCAGCATGCCCGGAAAGCCACGAGCCTCTCCTTGTTGTAGCAAGCGGTGGATATCCTCGACGGTGGGGCTGCGAAGATATTACTCGCCAAACTTGTCGATGACGCCTTGCACGAAGTGCTCCAAGCATTCAATCACCGTGGACTCCCCTATCCGCACGTACTCGTCGACAGCATCAGCGAGGCCACCATATGTTAGCATACGCAGCGCTGTGGTGCACTTCTGTAAAGGGGAGAGTCAACGGCAATTAGTGGTATTCCTTCTTTCAGTGAAATAAGGAGACCACTCACCGAGCGCTTCGACAATATGAACAAAGAGGGGTCTCCCCATCCGAAATCATCGACGGAATATACCGTCGGGGTAGACCGGAGAGACGGAGAAATAGTCCGCGACGAGTCATACATGGCCATCTTCGCGGTCTCTCTCAACATATCTCCTATTGCCGCGTCGGCGACGTCTACGGGATGAAGCAGCATCAAATCGGGCGTACAGACTGGCGATAATATGATCTTCCCTCTTCCTCCTTCACAAAGTCCACCAAGAAATCCTCTATTTTGCTGATGGCATCCTCCTCAGGGCTGTTTGTGCTTGAACTAGAGCTAGACGACATTTTGTGAGTGGCAAGGAAGGTGAGTTTGTGAAATGCTATGCTGTTTTGCAAGAGAAGGTAGATTGTGAGGAGAACGTTCTGAGGAGGGTTGAATATATAGACAAGAAGTCCAATGGCTATATTCGAACGGGTAGATTCCAACAGTTAGTTTCGAACGGCTATATTCCAATGGCTATATTCCAACGGCTAGTTTTGAACTGCCATATTCCAACGACTAGTTTCGAACGTCTATATTCCAACGAATAGTTTCGAACGGCTACATTCCAACGACTATATTCCAACTGCCATATTCTAATAACAATGCTAAATTTAATTCATGCATTGATTAATAAAGCATCGTACATAGATTAACAAAGAAACATACATGATTGACTATCCAAAGTAAATTCAAAACATCATAACTAATCTATGTCCTCCAGGGCTTTAAGTTTATCTCTTATCATTTTCATGCCTGTCGTATACTCCTCTTTCTGAGCGTCGTCCATGGTGGATTTGTCGATGCCCATCATTCTCGAGTATGCCTTGTACAAGGCAGACTTTTCCTTCGACTTCCCCAGGCTGCGCAATGATTGGGATACACGGATTGCGTCCTTCCTTTTGTTGACACAGTCATGATGATTGTTGATGAAGGCATCAAGATCCTCTCGCATTGCCACCGTAGAATCATGTGCTGCATCAACTTTGCTCTTACCTTTGTGCTTCGCCTTAGCGGTATCTAGTCCTTCTGGCCATGTCTCTACTGGTGACACATCATCGTTGTTGGACGATGATGTGTAGGTGCTCGACTCAGACAACCTACTTCTTTTGTTGGTGGTATCTGTTGATCGAAGGATGCCGACTAGAGGGGGGGTGAATAGGCGGTTTTAAAATTTTCTTCTAAATTAGGGTTTAACAACCTAAGTTTGCAATAGCAAATATTCTACGGGTATGGAAAACTAATTCAATTCAGATTTAGCAATTTCTATGATACTACTAGCAACAATTCAATCACAATGGAAATTAAGCAAGTAGTAGAGATAACCGAAGAAATCAAATTTTTCCCGAGGTCTCGGAAATTTGCCGATTTCCGCTAATCCTCGTTGAAGCGCTCTTCACTTGAGCTTAAGCTTCGATTCCACTAGAGGTAGCCCTTCTCCACTCCGGATAGGCGAGCTCCAAGCCTTTACAACCACTCGCCGGGCCTCTCCGACACACCGTCGATGGAGAGATCGCCGGACCTCCCGGGTCGTCTAGGTGACGGCAATCACCAAGAGTAATAAGCCTTAGCACCTTGCTTGATCAACCTCAAAGCTTGATGAACACTATGCAAATGCAACAAGGCTTGGAACCAAATTCACTCAACTAGCACTCAAGAATTCTCAAGTTTTGACTCTAATTGCTAGAGAATGGATGCGTGAGAGCTTGCACACTGTTGCTCAGGGTTTATGAAGTGTATTTCGTGTGTACTTGACATCTACAACAGTGGTCTATTTATACTCTCAACAAAAACGGTCGAAATCAAGAAGATTGGGCGAAAATTGTACTGGCCGGACATTGTCCGGTCACTTCGGACAATGTCCGGTCAGTACAAAAATTTTGACCGTTATTCACGTGAATTACGAGTGTCAGTAGCCGTTTGAAGTGAAATGTGAAGGCCGGACAAATGTATTTGTCCGGACAAAATGTCCGGACAAATGCATTTGTCTCTGTTGACACCCTTGTTCGAAACAACTTGTACACGCCGGACAAATGGATTTGTCCGGACAAAATGTCCGGACAAATGTATTTGTCTCTGTTGACACTCAAAACAAAAACCTCCAGAATTTTGTATTGAACGGACATATGGGATTTGTCCGGACAAAATGTCCGGACAAATAGATACGTCTCTGTTAACCCAGCCTTTTTAATAGCTCACAGTTTGTATTGACCGGACATTGTCCGGTCACTTCAGACATATCCTCCGGACAAATGGATTTGTCTTAATTAAACATCTCAGTAACATTTGTATTGACCGGACATTGTCCGGTCACTTCAGACACTGTCCGGCCAGTACAAAACGAAAACTAGCCTCTGAAATTTTTACTCAATTATGATTCAATGCAAATGCAAATGCAAATATGCTTCTAAAAACTTCAAGGTTGATCAAAAGTCTTGTGCTAAGACCCCTCTTAATAGTACGACCATCTAACTTAGAAAATTTCAAAACCAGAAGACGCTAGGTTTAGGTATTTGTACTTTTGTCGAGATTTTCGTCGTTTTCGCTTCATGAAGTCTTGATAGCCTTGCTTTACCTTTCCTCGATGCTTTCTCCTTGATTTTCCTGAGGCTCATATACAAAGGTTAGTCGCAAATCTCACGGATGTCATTAATCACCAAAACCCTAATTAGGGCTCAAGATTCAACAGTATCAACGTAGACTGCAGAACACTTAAGTTGCCCGCGAACTGCCGTCCACCAGTGATCCAAGATGAACGGATGACCCATCTCCATCTTGTACATCTCACGGCCCTGCGCCATGAGTTGGTCGTCGGAATGACCGCTAGCGTAGACATCTTTCAGTCGGAGCCAAACATCATTAAATTGGACTAGTTTTTTATTGCTCCGTTACCAGTGGTCCTAACAGTGTTTGGTCTCCCTTCTCCTGTTTGTCGGGATCGTCTCGTTGAATGCCACTGCGACATTTGCCCAGTATATATCGCACTTCCTATTATTTCCATCAATAGGATTGAGCGAATTGCTGAGCCGGGAACTAATCTGTGTGTTGTCAAAAAAAATATTGAATAACGAAGTCGAACGTAAATACATTTCCCTCATAGTACTCCTGTACGAAAATCACCGACTTACCAGTTTTATGTCATCATCGGTGAACCACGGTAAGCACTTCGTCTTCCGGCTAGCGTCGATGACAGTATTAGTGTTGGTGCCATTGACGACAACTCGGGCCGCCAGATCAGGTGGAGCAGAGTTTGGAGTGCCATTGTCGGAGACAGACGCTGAGTGCGGTTGAGGTGGGAAAAACTGTGTACTGGCCGGCGGCATACCGACAAAATGAAAATTTTGGCTATACTGTGGGGGTGGTGGAATTGCGTGGCCTTATGGTGGATAGAGACGATAATTTTGGCTGTACTATGGATACGGCTAGTAAGTCGGTGGATACGACTGATAATTCGGTGGATACGGCTGGTAAGTCGGTGGTTGCGAAAAACCGGATTGCTGTTGGGTGTTTGGGCTTTCGGTGTTTTCGCCGGGAGAATGGGAAGAGCCAAGCCAATTAACGAAACCACCCGGTGGATTAGAATCTATGTCGGATTTTTAAAAAAAATTTGCGAGGACTTGGAATGGTCTTTGTTGTGGATGGATGGAGATTTTTGTGTCAAAATAGTTCAAGAACATGCCCTTTATATAGGAGAGGGCTGCCAAAATTTTCTGTGATTTTTTGGAATTTTTTTGGGATTTTTTGCTATTTTTATGATTTTTTAAGCCCAAAAATATTAAAATAACCACCAACAACTATTTAATAACCGCTAATTTCCAACAGCTGGTTTTTGTGACGCTGACAGGTGGGCCACGGCCAAAAAAACGGTTCAACAGCTTTATTTAGAATGGCCGGTGAGTTACATGCGGGCCTGCGAGGCACTGGCCCCATCTGTCATTTGCTCGGGGTCACAAGGGGCGCGGTCCACGACACGGTTTCTTTTTTATTTCGACACACTGGTTATATTTTTCTTTTACTCAATGACGCGTGGGCCCTAAAGAAAGATGGCCCCACTGGTCGGTGACTACGTCTAAGGCGCGTGCGCGTCAGTGACTCCAATGAGGCTGGCGCACTCACTTGTTTTATGCGCTGGTGGGGCCCACGCATTTAAACTCTGTCACACGTTTACCTAACACCCAGTCACTGACATGTGGGGCTTTTTTTTTGGACCCACATGTCAAAATACTTTTGCGCGAGTTGAGTTCGCTGTTTTATTTCTTTGTGGGGCCCGCAAAACGCGTCTCGAAGCGTCCCGTTTGTCTCCAACGCCGGTGCCGCGGTCGCCTCGTGCTCGCCCGTCGTTCAGTTTCGCCCGTAGCGCACGCGCGTCCCATCGCGCCGAGGAAACGCCAAACACGCCGCCACCACTATCGACGCGAGCCGTCCATCCCACTACCGTTGGAGGTAGCCTAAGGAAGTTGTTTGAATAAGTTGGATGTCAATATAGATGATTGTGGATGTATTGGAAATAGTTTGCATGAGATCTAAAGATTTTGAAAGTTTTCTTACATATAGTAAATTTCATATACAATTGTCGTCTCCTCTTAATACAGCATCAAATGAGTCATACATACACTCACATAGACACTTAAACAATTAGATTGTTTGTTCACGTAAGAAGATATCGTGAGTTTAACTCTCAATTCTCTCTTTTTATATATGTGTTTAATTGAAATATTATGTTAATATGTGTGTATCAAATAAAAGATGAAATATATATCACCAATATAACATATACTATTATCCGTAAAAGACACGATAAAAAAATTGCGGGCTAACCTAATGTGTAGGTCGCGTGCCACACGGCCCCTATTATTCTTCAGGCGGGGTCACAGATTTAGTGCTACTGCAACTGCCGCCTACAGCTACAGGCGGATTTGTGCAAATGAATGCTTTCTTCGTACCGAGCTGCCAACTGCACTCATTTACTAGGCTACACCACACTTTTGATAGATGCCCGTTCGTGAATTGTGGCGCAGATTCGCGGGAAACAGTTTCTGGACTAAATTGCACTCAACTCTTTAAACTTATGCGTTCATATTATTTAGATCTTTAAATTTTAAATTTAGTTTGATGAGCCTATAAACTTCTTAATTAATTTGATCTCTAAATTTGTCTATATTAATTAATTTTGTTATTCCATCAACTAAATTTTAGATTAAATTTGATCCAACACAACGCAATATTATGTTAGAAAATTTGTTGGAATATGCTAAGTCAACATAGAAGTGTTAAATATTATGTTAGAAAATTATGTCACAAGATTATGTCATTTTCTATTAGTTTGGCTATGAATCTAAATAGAATAACTGAGTAAGTTTAGGGACCCGTTAAATTAAATTTGAAATTTAGGAATTTAAGAGACATAATGGTATAAGTTTAAAAACCCGCGGTATAATTTACTTTAGTTTATGTGAGAATGACTACTATAATATACATGAGATTTAGTTGAGCTATTGTTGGTGACTCCCCTTTATGCAGGAGACACAGTTGAGAGCTGCTTCATTCGTGATTTGTAAGGCATGAAGGACTATTATGGTATTAATATTGTTATGTGAGATTTAGCTGAAAGTTGTTGAGGTTATTTAGTTTTATTATCACTTTTTTTTTTGCCACAATTTTGGTGCGTTATATTTTTTGTGGCTAACAAAATGGTTGCCACAATTATTTCAAAAAACTTGACACAAAATGTGTCCATGGTAGGTAAATCAAAGGACTAAGAAAATATAATGCATTACAACAGCAGATGCAAACCAAAAAATGCCACAAAAGGCCAAATTTGTCTAAAGTGGGGTGTGAAAAACTATGACAGACAATCAAATAGCTATGTTGTCTGTGACTCATGGTATGATTTTGTGGGATATAATATTTATGAAGACTCTTCATATACATGAGGTTCAGCTAAGAGAGGTTACTAGTGATTTTGTGATGTAGATTAGTGAGAAGCAATAATTATGAAGAGTGAAGACTTTTCATATGCGAGATGCAGTTAAGAGTTGTTGCTAGTGATTTTGTAGTGCGGATTTGTGAGAAGCAATAGTTGTGAGGATTCTCCTAGTGTATGAACCGCAATTGAGAGTTGTTATATTTTGGTCCATATTGTAGATAAATTTTAATTAGACAACTTTTGACATGGGAGATAGGGTTCTCATATAATTCTTTTTTAGTTACTTGTGGTACGGATTTGCGGCAAGTAATTTTTATAAAGATTCTCCTTAGATATGGGATGCAGTTTAGAATTGTGTTGTTGATGACTTGCATCATAGATTTGCAGGAAGCAATTTATTTAAAGACTCTCTTCTTATGTGAGATGCAATTGAGAGTTATTATTCATGATTTGAGATGCAAAATTGTGAGAAGCAATTTTTGTAAAGACTCCATTTATATATAATACTCAATTGAGAGTTATTAGATTATGATTGAGATATCAGATAGATCATAGTCACATCATTCCCTACCAATATCAAACTGTCACATGAGGTGGTTGCCGTTAATGTTTTTTCCCCAGATTTTGTGCATTGGAGTATTGGAAGGAATTGACGAGCGTTTGAATGGACAAAGCAACAGGCCTTCATTTTTTGGTGTTGACATTTTCTTGTTATCAGTTATTGGCCTAACTTCCTGATCTCGATGTTTCTTCTCTAGTGATGTGCCTTTTTCTTTTGACAAAATTGTACCAGAACCCTCTCTACTATCTTTTTTTCACACTTGAAATCATAGTATATAAATATCATGTGTTTTAATAAATACTTGTAAGTGTATGAACATGTAATAATTTTCACTTGAGTATTCCACGATATCCATAAAGAGTGAAATGGACTTGATTTTGCAGTTATTTTAGCCAATAAGATTCTAACAAAAATTAGAGAATAGATTAAAATAATAGAACTAGAGACATCTAATGAGTCAAAAGAGAATTAAGTGTAGATGCGAAGAATAGAAATCTTTTCTAGATCATAGTTCATCTAGATATATTATTTAAATATGAAAAATTACAATTATTGTGGTGAAGTTAATGCCAATGGGAGGTATAGTACTGTGCCCCCTAAGCTCACAACTATACATGTTCTAGGACAATGACGAATTTTTTTTGAAATAACCCTATAAAAAAAAACAATTGCAAAACTAACTCTTAATTTTTTAAATTTGCAAAAATGGCTTTCAGTCGCGAAATCTTCCTCGCGACTGAAAGTTTCCCAGATTTCAGTCGCTATACCGTATAGCGACTGAAACCCGCAGCTTTCAGTTGCTATACGGTATAGCGACTGAAACCTGGCTGGCACGGCACAGGTGCCAGCGGGGCATTTGTGCCGTGCCACGTCTTCAGTCGCTATACCGTATAGCGACTGAAGACTGTCGCGAGGAAGATTTAGCGACTGAAAGCCATTTTTGCAAATTTAAAAAGTTAAGAGTTAGTTTTACAATTGTTTTTTTTTATAGGATTATTTCAAAAAAAAATTCGACAATGACGATGTCGCCGTGAGGCCTTTCAACTACAACATAAAGATGGAAGCTTGGGATGGACTGAGATACACCACCCTAAACCTGGTAACGAGCAGAGCTCAACACAAGCTCGAGCTCGACAAATTCTAGATTTCGTGCTCACAATCAAGCTCGGGCTCGAGGTTGAGTGAAGCTCGAAAAAAACTCGAGCTTGGCTCGAAAGCTTGACAGGGGGCAACCGAAACAACGAGGAGACGGGCCCAGTGTTACCCAACAAGGAGGAGGTGGCCAAAACTCGCTGACCAGAGTTCGATCTAGGGTCAAGGCGTTGCGTGCTCAGTGACGGGAGACAGGTCCGGAGGGTGGTGCTTCGTGCTTGTCGGTGGGGAACGGAATAGGATGGGAGGGAGACGGCATGGATTTGCCAAATCTAGATGGAGGTGTACGGTTCGTGATTCGGCGTAGGGTGGATCTTCCATTCTTGATGGAGCAAACATGGATGGAGAGGCATGCTGGTGGACAAACACAATTGGGATTGGAGTAGCTTGCAGCGGCTGCAGATGTGGGGCTTTAGGTTGCTAGGGTTTTCAAAATGGTGTGGGCTGTGGAGGCTATGTGGGCTAGGAGGACTGTAGGCTGTGGGCCGAAGTGAGTTATTTTCTTACAAAACATGCTATATAAGTATATATTCAAGCCTAATTTAGTCAGTTGATTTTAATCAAACTCGACCTCGGTTTGAATTTGGTCTCGATCAAACTTAAATTCGGCTCGATTAGAGCTCGAGTTGAGCTCAATTTTGAGTTGAACTCGGGTAACTCATGAGCTCCAATCTTTTCTTCTTCTTCTTTTTTTATCATTACAGTTCTACTAGTAATGATCAAGATTTTGTCTCTTAAACTAGAGTCAAATGCTATGACATCCTCCCTAGACAGTTGATACACAGTCAATTTACTACTTAATTTCAAAACAAATCTCAAAAAACTAGTTATTCTATTCCAATCAACATATGTATTTTTATGATGTCAAGTTAGACAAGTACGACAAAAATACTATAGTGCATTGCTGATGAATTTTTTTTTTGTTGTCATAAAAGGGAACACAATCCCCAGTTTCCTCAAAAACCACATAATGGAGTTCAATAATAGGTGGCTCGTCCCACACCGACGAAACATGGAGAAAAACAACTAACATCCCAGAAAAGTTACATCCGACTATCCAGCTTGCAACTCAAGTAAGAGACCAATAGATCACAACCTACTGCAGCTACGGCTAAACAGTTAACCCAGTATCTAATTCACCACAATAGATTCAGATTATTACATATAAAGAGGGATTCAAAACAGGACTTCTGAACAAGTTTCATCCAACCATCAATTTCTTTCTTAGCTTGATGATACTTTGCAGTCTTGAAACTTGTCATGTCTCGGTTAGCTTCTTTGCAGCAACAACGGCGCAATCTGCTGCTGAAATTGCACCATCCTTGACTAGAGTTCACTTCAGCTTCTCTCTGGAGCCATCACTTCTCGGAGGAGTTGACTTCTTGCTCTTTTTCACCAAGGTAGGCTGTGTTGAGATCTCCTAGGATGATGGCGGCTCGCCCCTTTGAGTTAGCTTTCAGTTTCTTGCTTGATGTATCTGGGGAATAATCATATTAGTCAGGAAATCTTTCATCATCTTACTATGTTTTGTTTTCTGTAATATCATCCAAGAGTCATATAGAATTTTAACACAGCTAAATAGGTTATTATGGTTTGTTTCTTTCTGTTCAAAAATCTTTTTATTTCTTTCAACTATAATGTGCGAATGAGGACTGTTATTCAGATTTGTCAAAAAGCATGAATCTTCCTAGCCACCCCTTTCGGAGTAACAGTAAGATAGTCATTAACCCCCATGGGAATGTATTGCTGATGAATTAACCCGTACTATCATTCTTTAGAGAGATTGAACACCTAAGAGCTTCTGGTATAACAAAAGAAAAGGTAAAAAAACTAATACACATTGAACTTTGTTGTTTAGTGGGGATATCATGCTGAAAGATTAGAACGGTGAATTGAGAGAGGGTGAATCGGTTTTCAAATTGAAGTAAGAGAAATATGAGATAATATGGTTGTTATGGGTGTTCGAATATCTCAAGTATAACTTTTCTCCATCATGGTATCAAAAATCTCTAAGTAACAAAAATAAAAGGAGAAGCAAAAAGAAAGTAAAACATAAAAAAAAAAAGTAACTTGCGAGTATTTAAATAATCAATTGCGAATATTTAAACAATCAATTACGGAATTTAAAAAATCAATTGTGAGTATTTAAACAATCAATTACAGAATTTAAAATTACAAATATTTAAACAATCAATTGCAAAAATTAAAATTGCGAGTATTTAAACAATCAATTGCAAATATTTAAACAATCAAGAGTAGAAATTTAAATAACCATGAAAGAAACAATAAAAACAAATATACAAAAAAATTTATATTTCTTTAAAAATATTCAAGAGTCAAGTAAAAAACTCTTAAATACTATTTTCAACAAAACTATCTAAATAAGGATAACAAAAAAATCTGCCAAAAATTGAGTACTCTCCCTAACACTCTCCATTCTTATATAGAACTAGTATTCATCTAAGTAACCTCCACAATCTATGTGGGACTAAATTGATAGTTAGTGTAGGTTGGGCCTAAAGTCCAATTCGACCCAACTCTCAATCACTTCTCTTTACAATTTTTGGAATTACAAAATTTTCTGAACAGTAGACACTAACTTCATCATTCGAACTTGGATTTAGACGTTCTAGGATCCGTTGGAAAGATAACTTCGAGCTCTACAACTTTTCTATCTATACTTTTCTGAGAACAAGTCTAGATTAGTGCAGAACTAGCTTGCAATTAGAACCTTTTGCATAAACTTCCACGCGGAGTTCACAGACCATCTTGGTGATTCCTTGGGCATCATGAGTACCACTTGTGCCCACCATGATACCACCACGTGCTCACCTCGATGTTGAATAGCTCACGACATGTCGAGAAGTCTCTCCCATTCTAGATCTCGACCGACAACCTCCACATTTTGATCGACTCAAGCTACTTTAACAATTTTAGTGCCATGCCACATCCGGGTATTGGATTAGCCATATTTAGCATTCCCACAAATCTCTAGCACCTCCAACATCTTTCAGACCAGTCAAGTCTTTGACTCCTTCCTAAGCACTACTCCAATGTTCATCCTTGCCATAAGCATACTATAACTCCGATATACCTGCAACATGCGCCAAAATCAAGCAAACCCATCACATAGTACATTGTTCACACATAATGACAATATAAACAAACACAAGAAGATGTATCATAAATAAATTCAAAACATTGTCAAAACATACATCACTTAAGATTAGACAATCCATGAGGTTTTTAATCTCCCCCTTGATGAGTGATTTGACAATCTTTCGAATTAAATAATTTTGCATTTTGAATATAGAAAATGAACCTAAAAAACATGGTGCAAAATATAGAAGAAAGATAAATACACATTATCATGAAGATATGCACAAGGGTAATGAAATAAAAAGACTCATGCAAAACTCCCCCTCAACTCTAAATGCATTCTTTTTCTCCCATTTTGTTATTAATCAAGGAAGCGCGCCCTCCCCCTTAGATTATGCATGAAGTTTAAAAGGGTATGAAACACTATTTTTAGATTTTTGAAAGTTGTTTTGGTGAAAAAATAGTAGTTTTGCAAAATATGCTCTTAAACGACGAAATGAAGCATCAAAAGCTAAAATCCAAGCAGAGTGATCACAAATAGAGATGGCAAGATAGTAGATGAGTGAAATGAACTAAGACATTCTTGCAAAAATCACTAGACAGCTAGAATAAACAAAATCAGGGCAATCCAAGCAATCACATGGGAAAAACACACTTAGAGGTTCAAAATTGTTAATTTTCCCCAAAGACATTGAGAGATAAATGCACTACTTAAGCTAGGAATCAATGCAAACATATACCCTATGCTCCAAGTTCAAAATGGAACTAAATTCTTTCACTCAATTTGATTATAGTGCACATTTGAACTTTTATTTCAGCTCATTGCGAATTCGATGCCACTTATTTAATTTGTATGTGGTTGAGATCACTTGATTGAAAACAAAACATTGATTTTGTCCTTTCCAAACATGAGCAGCTTTCATCGACGCGAGCACCACAGATTTGCAGTACAGATTCCCAGTTTAATCAGCTAACCATAGGGCTCAAAATTGGATTTGAGAGCACAGGACTACATGAAAGTGTAGGAATCAAAACACAAGTTGCAGATTTCAATTACATGATGCAAGACATGTGCAAAATGAAGTGTTAGCTCAATTGAAACAAGAAAATACAAAAATTCCACAAATCATTGCACACATGCCCTTAATTGCTAGATGGTAGCTAGAAGTGACATAAAACAAATATGTGAAGCTCAAAAACACTTCTAAGCTATCAAGCAATCCTAGACATGATAACTATGCATGAAATAGCATATTGAACACTGAAATCAACATCTAGTAGGCATATATAGAAAAACTATGTGAAAATTTAGAAAATTGCAGAATTTGGAAACATGCAAATGTAGGAAATTTACAAATGCAGAAATGTATACATGCAACAACCTCCCAATCAACTCAACCCAATTGGATGAATGATGCCAAGTTCAGACCTAAGGTAAGCGAATCTAGAAGCTCAGGGGTTTAGTCAGGATATTAGCTAGTTGGTGTTCAGAATCCACAAAATGAAATGCAATGTCACCCTTCTCTACATGATTTTCAATTTTTAAACTAAAATTATGCAAAGTAGAGATAATCCAAAGTGAATGTGCACAAAGCTACCAGCTGCAATATATTCGACCTTTGCTATGGATTGAGCTACACAATTTTGCTTCCTAGATGACTAAGAAACAAGTGAAGTGCCTAAGAAGTGATAAGTACCCAAAGTACTCTTTCAATCTACTCGGCACCCGGTAAAATCAGAATCAGAGAAACTCTTAACATCTAGTGAAGAGGAACATGAATACCAAAGACTGAAGTCGAGAGTGTGATGCAGGTACCTGAAGATCCTCTTTACCGCTTGGCGGTGAGAAACACGTGGGGATGCCTAAAACCGTGCACACAAGGACACGACAAACTGAATGTCTGGGCCTGAAGCCGTAAAATAGAGGAGGGAGCCAATCATGCTCCTGTACTCTTGATCATCTACGGGCTCTCCATCCAAATCAGGATCAAGCATAGCCATTGTACCCATTGGGGTTGCAATTGGATTTCAATCCTCCATCTTGAAGCGCTTTAGGAGATTCTTAGTGTACTTCGCCTGGTGCACAAAGACTCCTTGCTTCATTTGTTTGATTTGAAACCCAAGGAAGTAGTTAAACTCGCCCATCATGCTCATCTCGAACTGCCTACTCATAATCTTAGAAAAAATCAAAACCAGAGAGTGAGACGAACCCCCAAAAATGATATCATCCACATAAACCTATACGAGGAGAAAATCACTACCATGCTTGAGGATGAAAAGGGTTTTGTCAACTTTGCCCATTTGAAAACCTTTTTCCAACAAAAACGACTTCAAGCGATCGTACCAAGCACGGGAGCATGCTTGAGACTGTATAAAGCCTTCGAGAGTTTAAAAACATGATTTGGAAAGTCTGGGTTTTCAAAGCTAGGTGTTTGCTTCACATAGACTTCTTCATTAATAAATTCATTTAGGAATGCACTGTTGACATCAATTTGAAAAAGTTTAAAATGTTTGGAAGTAGCGAATGCCAACAAAATGCGAATTGATTCAAGTCTAGTAACTAGAGCAAAAGTTTCATCAAAATCAAGATCCTCAACTTGAGAAAACCCTTGAGCGACTAATCAAGGCTTGTTACGGACCACATGACTATGCTCATCTTACTTATTTTTTAACACCCACTTGATCCCAATGACATTATGACCAACCGGGTGTTCAACAAGCATCCAAACTTTGTTGCACTCAAAATTGTGCAACTCCTCATGTATGGCTTTGATCCAATTTATGTCTGTGAGTGCATGGGTGACATCATGGGGCTGAAAAGAAGCAACAAATGTAGAAAATGCAACATGAGAGCTAGAAGCAACAAACAGTGATTGTGTAGCCTACTCATCCATGTCCCCAATCATTTGCTCTGGGGGATGCCACCGAGTGATGTGTTGAGGAGTTGAAGAGCCTGAATTAGTGGCAACAGGTGAAATCACCTTGGGCTTAGGAGTGGAAGGAGCAAACTCCGGGGATAAGGGAGGTGATGTTGGCTCGTTTGGCTGAGCAAGTGGAGGAGGAAGCTCTGAATAGATACTTTTGTCGTCGTCGTCATCCTCAAATATGCCTTCATATGTACCTATGAAACTTGAAATGTTAGATCTAGCACTTGGGCTAGTCTCATCAAAAGAGACATCACAAGTTTCCACAATTGTACTAGTAGCAAGGTTGAACACTCAAAAACCCCTTGGAAGAAGCAAGATAGCTAAGAAAGAAACCATCAGAAGTGCGAGACTCAAATTTGTCCAAATGACCTATTTTCAAAATAAAATACTTGTAGCCAAAAACATGGAAATAAAAAACACTCAGTTTGCTATCAAAAAGGAGTTCATATTGAGAGCGCTTAAGAATAGGTCTAAAAAAAAACTCTGTTTGAGATATAGCACGCCGTGCTCATTGCCTTAGTCCAATACTTGCGGGGTGTGCTATATTCATTAAGCATGGTCCTAGCCATCTTAACCAAGGTGTAGTTCTTCCTCTCCATAATGCCATTCTGTTGATTGACGCATGAGGAGGACAACTGATGCTCAATACCAAACTCAGCACAAAAATCCGAGAAATGTGAATTTTTGAACTCAGTGCCATTGTTAGTGTGTATAGCTCGAATGGCACCTGATAGTCCATGAAGAAGCTTGTTTATAAAATCCCGAAAAATGGCGAACACCTCATACTTGGAAGCCATAAAGAATACCCAAGAGTAATAAGAAAAATCATCGATAATGACTAAACAGTACCACTTTCCACTAGCAGACATGACACGGGCTGGACCAACAATGTCCATATGAAGCAATTCACCTAGTCCCTCAGTCCTCATCTCAAGGATAGGATGATGTGAAGTAGCAACTTGTTTTCCATGCCGACATGGGGCACACACACCTTCTGTGACTCGTTTGAGTTTAGGCAAACCTCTCACAATGTCAAGGCTGCTAACTTGAGTCAGATGGTCAAAACCAATATGACCAATGTGGCGGTGCCAAAGCCAACTCTCGAAAGTACCATTGAAAGTAACCAAACATCAAGGGACAGTAGAATAAGAATAAAAAAAATTAGCGGTGAAAATTTTGCCCGTCTGATCAATCCCAAACGCCAACTCCTTAGAAGAATCAAGAACCTTGGAACACCCCTTTTTAAATTGAACCTCAAAATCATCATCCAAGAGGGAGGAAACTAATAAAAGATTGTATTTCAAAGAAGAAACCAAAACAACATTCTTGAGAAGAAAGCTTTCATTGACTCTGACAAGGATTCTATAGTCACGAGACCTATAGAGTGAGATCTAAGTTATTTGTATGCCTCTTTGTGGTCTCAAAGATCACAGAGGGAGACAATAGGACAGTCTAATATATTTTGGACATAGCATATTTTATGGCCTCAACCCGTATTGTCGCGGGGTTCGAAGTCTCAGGACACCTGCAAAAATGAGGTCGAAGCGCTTATGGTCTTACATACCCACGAATACCTTGACCACGGAGAAATCTTCCCGAGGTTGCCAAGGCCGTGGAGAGTGAGTAAATAGCTATACCTGGTTGTAGTTAATACGCGACCTAAGCGATTAAGGAGTTAAAACATTCAATGGCCGATATGGTTGGACCTGTTTGACCACTACTGCCGCGTTGGATATCTCCAACTTCCTTAATTAATTTCTAATAATGGTTAAGAAGATAAAAGCGCAATAACAAAACAGGCATTATGGCTAGCGCACGTTTGCCTTCGAGCGACCCTCCAATTCCGTAACAGGCGACCGGCGACGAGCTATAAAAAGGGGGCATCACCGAGAGAGAAAGGGACGATCAAATCTTACTTGAGCCAAGATACAAGATCTAAGACATAGAAATAGTAGATTGATATACACTGTAATTAAGAATAGGAGATAATACTTAGCTTATCCAGGAACTCTTATTCTCCTCTTGCAAACCTTAATATTCTTAGTGAAATATCAACATGAGTAGGGCTGTTACTCACCATCAGAGGGCCCGAACCTGTATAAATTCCTTTCTTCCTTAGACATAGATACCTTGGTTTACTTGAGTTTCACCTTAAATTGGCTTCACATCTCATCACCTAATTTTACGTAAGTTCGACTAAGGACTAGTGTCCCAATCGTCGACAACTGGTACCCACCGTGGGACACCTTTTTCAAGGTGTATTTCTTCATCAAGAATCTCGGTAAGCAATGTCAGGAGTTTACGACTCCGAAAATGATTTTGATCTTGCAGATTATGCTGATCTTAACATGGAGGATGAAACTCTTTACATGGAAGAAAATGAAGTTCCCTCAGAGCCTATTGCTGAGGAGTATTCTCAGGACCTGGTCCATGGCCAGGAATCTGAATCGGTAATTCGTTTGCCTCCAGTGAGTCCTGCCACCTCAAGAGGCGAATATGTGCTAGAACCCATCGTCCCAGATAATGCGGGAGATGAGGATCTTGAATTCAGTCTGGAAGGATTTGCTCCAGATAACTTGAATTCCATCTTTGATTTTGAGTTTGATCAAGATGAGGAGATGCTCTCCCCGTCTGCGAACTTAGCTCCTCAGGAAGTTGTCGTACTTTCCGAGGAAACATCTGAGCAGTGCGCTGCCAGAGAAGAGGAGGAGTGAAAACGGGAGGAAGATGTAGCTTGTGAGCGGCGAGAGGCCGAGGTTCGTAAATTCACAGAGCAAGCTCTGCAACTTGCGCAATCTCGCCATGATTCTGTAGCTCACGACCTTGCTCCTGGACCTTCTCGTCCACTACATCACCATAGTCACAAGCGGGATCAGACTCCGTCATCACCCCCGGCCTGTTCTCCAGTTGATATGGTGACTATAACCCCAATGGCACCCAGGAGGAGTACGCAAGAACGAATTCGAGTAATTGCGGATACTCTTCGCAATCTTCTGTCTGATTTGGTGAATGATGATAGAGTGTTGTTCGCGAGGATTTTGGCTGATAACCTTGATGAGGTAGCAACTGTTGTGACTCCCACATGGTCCTCACGATTAGTCACACGTTCACGTGAATGCAATAGTTATCATTCGAGCCAGGGACAACATGGACACACATCGTCATCCCGGTATCACAAAACCAAGTGAGTAGGTAATCCCAGTGACCTTCATCGTTAACTGGTGCATTCACGTTTGGGGCCACGAGTAGATTCTTCTCGCGACTGTAATCGTGGACCAGTGCGTTCACGCTTGGGGCCACTAGCTTATTCTTTCCGCAACCTTGATGGAGGTCATGATGATCAACAACCACATTCCTCATACGTAGGTTGTAAGGCTTTTTCGCCAGGACTACGTGCTGCAATCTGGCCAGATAAGTTTAAACTGGAACAATTGAACGATTTGATGGAACCAAAAATCCTTCTGAGTTTCTCCAAATCTATATCACTGCCATCCAAACGGCTGGCAGTGATGAACGGGTGATGGCTAACTATCTGCCAACTGTCTTGGAAGGTCCAGCACGAACATGGTTTTATAATCAGAGGGATCAATCTATAATTGGGAGATGTTATGCGATGCAATCCTTAACAATTTCCAAAATTGTTACTAGAAGCCTGGCAAAGAGGATGATCTTCATCGTTTGCACCAGACTTCTACATAAACTCTTCAGCAGTTTGTCAAACGATTTGTGGGGGTGAGAAATATCATCCCAACATCTCTGACAACTTTGTTATCAGGGCATTTAAGCATGTTGTCCGATATCGGAGATTCACCGAAGATTTGTTAATTCATCCACCACGATCAGTTGCCGATTTCTTTGATATGACTGATAGCTATTCCGATGCGGCTGAAGCCGTGGAGTGGAATAAGGTGGTGGATAAAGGAAATTTGCCGCCTCAACTAGGTCTCAAAGACAAGAAGAAGGACGATTCACACAAGAAGCCTGAATCATCTGTGAGCGGGAAAACAAGAAAGGCTAAGAAAGCCAGAACCGGCCAGTTCCACGAGGTCACCATCATCGGCAGACAACCTCAAGGGAAAGGTAAGAAGGTTCCATTTAAAGCTAACAAATTTTCTTCGGCTGGTCGCAGCGACTAGACAGAAAAACAAACTAAACCGCAGGGGACGAAGAAGTGGTGTCCGTTCCACAATGTTTCATCACACGATCTCTAGAATTGTCAAACTTGGTTGAAAAAATTGGATGACTTTTATCAAGGTAAAACCCCTATGCCCACAATAACAGGTCAAGGATAAGTCAGCAGAAATAAGGGCGCTATTGGAGAAGAGGACATGCCATATCAGGTACCTAAAAATCATGTTAATGTTATCTTTGGTGGTTTTTCCTCTTATTTTTCTAAGCATCAGTTTAAAAACGTTTGTTGTGAGGTAAATAGTATTGAAGCTTTTTTATGAGAGCCTCAGTTTCCCCGATAGTCTGAACCTTCCCTAACCTTTAGCCGGAAAGATTGTCCTAAAGGATTGACGTAACCTCGGCTCCTCCCTTTGATAATATTCCCTATCATTAGCAATACTAAGGTAGGACGAGTATTAGTTGATGGAGGAAGCTCTCTTGACCTACTTTTTTCCAAGGCTCTTGATGAGATGCAAATCTCTCGTTCAAAAATAAAGCCTGTGGCTCAACCATTTTTTGGGATAATTCCTGGATCTTCAATGTTACCAATTGGACAAATTGTGCTACCCGTAACACTTGGAGAACCAACAAATTTTCAAACATAATTAATTACTTTAGATGTAATTGATTTTGATTCAGCTTATAATACTATTTTTGGTAGGCCTTCACTTGCTAAGTTCATGACGGCGACGCATTATGCTTATCAATAAGACTTGTTTTCAGCTAATTCAAGATTAATTAATGATTAGCAAGGGTCAACTATTTGAAATTGTGAGTAGTATGAACAAACTTAGACCTGATATCAATATTTTTTGGAGTGATCACACATAAAGAAGACAAATATATCAAGGGTTCAATAATTCCTAATTGGTTTAAGGAGTTTTTTTTGTCAAAAATTACAATTAACATGAACATTTTTTACATAAATGCAAAACATGTAAATTATTTAAAATTTTCTTGTAATTATTTCTCATCTCTTGATTCGCGTTGAAGATCTCCTTTTCCGATATCCAGCATCTGGAACATGTGTTTTTTATGCTTTTTTTAATTGGAACTGAAATGATGATTTGGACAATTTTTTTCCTTGATGGATTTGGTTCTTGTAGATTGAAAATAGGTGAGAAGGATTTGGATCAGTACTTCCAGTTCTTTGGTATGTTTTTTAATTTCAGTTATCATTCAAACATGTTATTTATAGTTTAATATGAATTGAGATGGTGATTGTTGTTTCCAATGCATGCATGTATTTTTGCCATAGATCGAAATAATATAAGAACAATTAGGTTGAGTAGCTACAGTTATATTTTTTTATGTTAGACTTAAATTGCAATTAAAATGTCTTATTAAGTTTTGATTTCTAAATTTTTAGGTCTGTATTTTTCCACTATCTATGCCTAATCATGCAGTATGCATTTAATCATGTAGTGCACATTTTATTTTATTTTTATATATGTGTTATTCATGTGAATTAAATTTTCTGTTTTTTCAGAGAAGATTCTTTGTTTGAGGATAATTCATCAAGCAATAATGAGATGAAACATAGTGTACGTCAGAAGAAATCTAAAAAGATCATTACAACAAATGAACCAGGAACAAGTTCAGAAAAAGATTCTGATAATGATTCTAATTTTCATGTTAGTATGAATCTTAGTTCTCATATTTTTTAATTTTGGAATATTGTGATATTATTCTTTGTTAACTAGACTCTTTAATATTTTTTGACAGATATCCTCAAGTTCTGATGACATGGATGTTGCCAATGTGTGCACGAAATGCCATCCAAATGTAATTTTTTATACTCAATCAAATTTTTTTAGTATAATGATTAAAATGTTAATTTAAATTTCATAAATGCAAGTCATCAAAAAGGAATGCTAGAAAGAATGAGGTCATGTTTGGTTACAAAGTTTTTTTTGGAGTTTTTGTTCAATACTATGGTTTTAAACAAAATTATGATATTGAAAACCAAAGTGGTGTTTGGTTCTAAAGTATTTTATAGTTTTGAAACCATCGTTTCTTCAAAATCATGATTTTTTCTCAGTTTTGTAAATTTTGATTTAGTACAAAGTTTTGACCAAAACTTTGACCACAGGTACACACTCTCCCTCTTCTACCCTTTTGCTCTCCTCCCCCGGCGAGCCACAAGTCCACGGCGGCCGACCGGCCGCTGTTCTACCTCAACCCCCCTTGCTTTTCTTCTTCTTTCTAGCCCCCCTTCTTAGACCAAGACCAAACCACTACCACCACCATACTCATCACCACCGGCGACGACCTCCAATCGGCGATCCACGGCAAGATTCTAGCCCCTGATCCCCTGCTTTTCGTCTCAGCCCCCCTTGCTAGCTTGCAGGTTGCCGTGAAGAGAAGCAGCCGCCACGTCTTCTTCATCCGTGTACCGCCACTCAAATTCGATCGCAGCCACCACTATGTTGCCACACGCGCCGCAGCTCCATGCGCTTGAGCTGCCACCTAGATCTACGCCGCACCGCTGCTCAGATCTTGTAGCCGCCGCCCTCCATAGCCACACCGTCTTCCACCGCCGCCCGATCCCGAAGTCGTGCCTCGTTGTGCCTCTACTAATCCCACCACCGGCAATCTGTCGCCACACGTAGCCACCTGCCATGCGCCAATCTGACCGTTGATCCACACACAGCCACCCGTCGTGAACCGCCTCGCTTTCATCTTCGGCACGGTTCACTGCCTTTGGCCCTGTGGCAACGACTTCTCCAATGCCGTTTCTCGTCGTCGACATCAACTACATCTTCCCTGAGCATCCTAGCAATCTCTAGTGTCCATTCCAACCCACCTTGGCCTCGACGACCACCTCCTACTTCCTCCTCAACTCCAACATCATCAAGCTCCAGCAAAAAGCATAGTGATCAAATCTTCTTTCTCATACTTTGTTCTAGAATCTTAATGCACTGTGATGAACAACTGTATGAGATGAACTCATGGTAAATCAAATTTTAACTTAGTATTGCTTCTCCTCTTCTTCTCTTTGTTGCCTTGTGATGCTTGTATGACAGGATGTGTTGTTCAATTGCTACTTTCTGTTATTCGGAATTCTATCTGTAATGCTTCTTGTGTGATGTCTGAGATTTGAATCCTAGAGATTTAAGTTCCTGTGAATCATTTCAGCTGATGCAAACTGAAACTGAGTTCAGTGATTAGATCCATTGAGCTTTGTGTTTTATTGAAATTGGGTGCTTCGGAGCTGTTCGTTTGGAGTTTTTGTTTCTTTTCTTTGTGGTTAATTACAAAGTTGCTTCTAAATTGGTCTATGATGCTATTGTTTAAATGGGCTTTTCTTGGCATGAGTCTTATTGTCTGTGAGGTTGTGAGATGATCAAGAACTGAAAACTTTGAAAAAAAATTGTTCAACGATTACTTTTTTTAAATTCTCATAACAGCTAGTTCATTTAAATACCAAACTGAAAATTTTGAAAAAAACTATATATCCAAACACTTATAAATATTGTAGTTTTTTCAAAAACTATGATTTTGTAATACTACGAAATATTGTGATCTTGGTTGCATGACAATTCAAAGTCATAGTTTTAAAATACTGCGATTTTCAAATAATATGTTTCCAAACAGGGCCTGAAATTCAATCATCAAAGAAACAAAAGGTTTTGTATTTTTCTTTGTTATCTAATATGTAATAAAATGAAAATTGTATATATTTTAATTTATAGGAGAAAATGACAATTTGTTATCTAATTGCTTTTATAGGAGAAAATTGACTCTCCTAAGAAAAAGGCATTTAGTAGATTTTCTTAGTTATATTTCCTGAAAATTCTAGATAGACTATCTGACCATCAAAGAGATGTTGTTAGATCTTATGGGTTTGGCAGTTTATTGAACTTTAATTGTTTATCTATCCCTTTGAACCTAGTACAATGGATTTCTAGTAGACTTGATGTGTACACCTGTGACATCAATGCAAGCAGCAAGAGAGATAAGTTGATCCCATTAAGTAGTGAGAATGTTCACAAGGTTTTTGGATTACCAATTGGCGGCAACAAGATTTCTTGTGAAGATGACATTGAAAAGAGATTTATACTTAGATAATTTAGCTTGAGCAATGTCCCGAAATTCAATTTTTTGGAGACAAACTAAAGCTAAACCTAAGTGATGAGATGTTTTTTATATGCTTTAAGATTGTTGCTCTTTCAACTTTCCTTTGTTCAAATTCAAGTACATATCCAAGCCATAAATATTTTGGTCCCTTGAGGATTTGACAATTATAAAATCCTGAGATTGGTCTTCTTTTGTATGTTGAGATGGCTGCTGGACAGTGTTAAGAAGTCATCAAATACTCTTGAGGGTTGTACATATTTTCTTACTATAAGTTACTGTTATATTATTATAAGATTTATCATTCATTTTTCCTGATTCTATTTGTGTATTGTTTTTTGAATTTTTTATCTAATATTTATGTATAACATCATGCATTTTTTTGTAGATTTATTACCCAGATTTTCTTGATTTTGGAATGTGTGATGTCCCAAAAACATCCCTTGTATTAATAATTAAAAGGATAATATGGTCAAGTTTTTTTAGAGATGTCAATTGGGCCGGGCCGTTGCCGGACCAGCCCGAAACACGACATTTTGGCCCGGCACGCGGCACGGCCTGGCACAAACGATAATGGACTGTGCCGGCCCGGCACGAGGGACTGGGCCGTGCTATGCCCCAAAAACTGGCCCACGGGCGGCACGGCACGGCACGCAAAATCGGGTCGTGCCCGGGCCGGCACGGCCCGTTATACCGTAGGCCGGCCCGGCAGCACGGCAGCCCGTTAGCCCATCTCTGCCCTCCTCTCGGCCTCTCCTCCACTCTACGCGAGTACGCCGACGCCCTCCTCTCGGCCTCTCCTTCACCGCTCTACGCACCACACCTCCGCCCTCCTCTCCTCCACGCGACGCTCTCCTCTCCTCCACGCACCACACCGTGCCCTCCTCTCCGAACGCCGGCACACTCCTCTCGGCGTCTCCCGCCGTCTTCGCTGTCTCTTTCCCTCCTCGGCCGCACCGCTGCAGATCTAGGCTGCGCCGCCAGCCCGCCGCTGCAAATCTGATCTAGGCCATGCCGCTGCCGCAGATCGGATCTGCTCCACTGAAGCCGCCTCCTTCGTCGCCGGCGCTGGGCCTTCGGACGGCAATGCTTCTTCTACCACATCGTCGTGCCGCCCTCACGCACTCCTTCGTCACTTCGTCCTCTTCGTCACCGGCGCCGACCACAACGGCACAACTGAAAGGGATCTAGGATATTGACTAGAGGGGGGTGAATAGGCAATTTTAACAATTTAACAACTAATCAAGCAATTAATAATAAATGAGAGCAAATAACTAAAACAAGATGAACAACGAACAATTTAACACAAGGATATATCCCGTGGTCTCGGTGATTTGCCGATCACCCCTAATCCACGTTGAGGCAAACTCAAATTTCTAACCGCTCCTCTATCTAGTCAACCTTCTCTCAAGAAGTGACCTAGATCTCGAGCCGGATTAGTATGATGAGTTATCCAAACCTCGATTTCACTAATGATGCACTTTACCGCTCCGGCAAGGCGTGCTCAACCCTTTCACAAGATGTTTTGAGGCTTCTTCACAATCTTCCTTGAAGAGCTCTCCAAAACCTTCCTCCTAGCCGTCTAGGAGCTGGCAAACTCCAAGAGTAACAAGCCGGTGATGATCACTTAACCTTCTTCTAGTGCCACAAGATTGATTTAGTGATCTAAATACAATGCACTAGAAGATCTCAAATGCACACTCTCTCAAATTTAAGAATTTGAACACTAAAGTGTATGAAACTTGTTTTGCTCTCAAGGATGATGACAATGTTCACAAAATATGCCAAAAGTTATGAACAAGACCGTGCATGGGAGTATTTATACTCCCCACAATAAATATAGCCGTTACCAGCTGTTGGGAGAAAAAGATCACTTGGCGGTCAGACCGCAGGTATAATCCCGGTCAGATCGCCGCAATTGCAACGGCATTAAATAGGCGCAATTAATGCTCACCTGCCCTTGTCAGGCACACTCACGGTCAGACCGGAGCCAATGGCGGTCAGACCGTAAAACCGTCCAGAGACGACATAGTTTCTGGACACGTTATACGATTAGGTCGATAATTACGGACAGACCGGCCACACAGTCAGACCGTTTTAGCGGTCAGACCGGTCCAACAAACGGTCAGACCATCTTAACACATCAAGTTGCAGAAAGTTAGGTCGAGAAGCTACAGGAGTCTGACTTAAGTTTTAACTACGGACAGACCGACCTTTTTAATAAAGAAAACACACTTTGACATAACGTCGGTCAGTCCGAAACACCATTCGGTCAGACCGACTGAGACAGAGTTTGGCTGAATTGAATTGAAACAAGCATTTTCAAAGTATATGACATTCTAGTATGCAATGCAAGTTGTTTTTATGACTTGTGGCACATAGATGAACTATTTCATGATATACCACATGCTCCTCTTAATAGTACGGCGACTATCCTAAAATCCGGTCAAAATTCTTCTCTAATCACCTTAGACCGGTAAAATGGAAAAAGACCATATTCCGTACCTTTGCCTCTTTGCTCACTGTCCTTTCTCCATCATGTAGCTCTTTCTTTACTTTTCATTAACCTGTCTTTTGAGTTTGATCTTGACACAGCTTAACAGGTATCGTTAGTTCAACATTTGTAATTGTCATTAATTATCAAAACACTCTTTAGGGGCCTAAAAGCTACAACAACCTCAACTAATATTTCGAAACGGGCCGTGCCCATGCCGGCCTGGCACGCACTGCGGCCCGCGGGCTAGCGTGCCGTGCCGGGCCTCTCCGCCGAGCAAATGGGCCAAGCTGGCACAGCCCGACAGCCCGTGGGCTGGCACGGGCACGGCCCAACACATGCCACCGGCCCGACGGGCCCATGCCGTGCCGGCCCGGCACGGCCCAATTGACATCTCTAAGTTTTTTCAAAGCTTAATAAAATTGATGACCATTATTTCGTAAAGAGACCGGTGATAATTATTTTTTTTAATGATATTTTAGTTTATTTTTATTTTTCCTTAATATATTTTTTTCCTTTTATTTGTTTTGTAGGTTAAGGACCTCTGGATGACCCCTTACAAGATCACAGTGAACAAAACTGAATGTCCATTGTTTAGTAATGTTCTTGAATCTATTAGATCTGATGCTGACAATTTTATTAAAAATGAGGTGCATTTTTTCTTTATAACATGTTACTTTCACCAATAACATGTTTTTCGTGTAAATTTTTTTGTTGTAGCATGAATACCAAAAACAAAAAATTAAAATAATTTTCTGTTTTTATAGGCCATTTCTACTATGTCTGGTGTTTTAGAAAAATATGTAGAAAAATTTAGGAATTTGACCACTGCAATGTCAAAATATATGGTTGAAATATTGTCAAGAGACCTTTCCAATAGGAGTAACGACAAAGGCAGAGATAATACACAAGTTGTTCTTGCTTCTCCTAACAAGGACTTATGTCAAGAACAAGGTTTGAGTTAATTTACATTTTTTAATTTAATAATCTAATCTTATTTTGAATTTAATTAGTTAATGAGTTGCTTCATTTTTATTTTTTAATATTTTTTGTAGATCACATTTCTACTGATAAAAAAACAAAAGAGCAATACTAATATTTGCCCCTCCAGCGGTACTACTTCTACAGCTTCTAGGGTTAAAAATTCAATTCATTATGTAGCATTTTTGCACAAAAATCTCCTTAAGCAAACCATCAGAAACAATCAAGTTGACAAAACTGGTTATACTTTCTTCTTATCAACAAAGTGAATTTTGTTTTATGTAACTTTCATTTTAAATTATTTTTTGTCTAATTTTTACACTATTAATTTAAAATTTTTCATTCTTTTTTCATAGTGTGTAAAACAAGTGTTCATCTTGAAGATAATTGCAATGAGAATTTTAATAATCTTGATGAAAAAGAATCTATGGGGGGGGGTGGGTGGGAATTCTTAGTTGGAATTACATTGGAAGGTAGATATAACATTTTCGTAGTGTGTTGCCTTTGATTAGAGTATTTTATTTAATATTTTTTTTATATATTATTTTTTATCATAGGGAATGATAGGAAACAATCTCATGCTTCAGGGAACCAAGCTGATGTCATAAAGAGGAGTAGATCTGAATATCTCAAAATATGGGAAGATTGTTGTCCAAATTTTGAACTTGATCCAACACTTAACCTTTCAGAGATAAAATTTGATAGTTTCAAGAAAGATTATTCAAACAATAAACCTTTAGAAGATGTTTTGGATCAATCTTCTCCTGTTGGCCCTCCTCAAAACTATGATTTTCTAGGATAGGCAATTCAACAAGTAGGTATCGATGAAAAAAAACTGAAGAGTTACTTATCTTTGTATTTCATTTTATCAGTCAATAATAATACATACAGTATATAATACTAATAAATTTTTTTAGGAATATGGCATTATATGCATACAAAAGGGCAACGAATTAAATGAATTCATAGATCATACTAATGTCAATGATGTTCTAGATATTGTCTTTGTTGATGCTACTAGAAATAGTTTTCTGGTTAGTATCTATTTTATTTTATTTTTAATTTAAAAAATATTATTCAAATTTCCCTTTTCTTTCTCTTATGTTGTGCAGTTTCCTATTTTTTGTAGAGTAATTCCATTGCCTCAAAGTCATATGATGCTAGTTTTGAGGAGAAATGTGTTGTTTTGTGTGACAAAGCTGAAACTGTACAACTTAAGAACTACAGAAACACAAATTTATGTTGCAAACACCATTGATAATGATGTAGATGTAACCAGCGAAGAAAGCGAGGTTCATCTTTAATGTTTGGAAAGTTCAAGAGACATTATATTTTCAATATTGCTGCTACCTCTTCTGGTTGCAAGATGCCAATTTATGGACCTAGAAGACAAGTTAAAACTGGAAGATTCAATATCTCTTCATATGGTAATATTGATCAACATCAGAAATTCTTTGTCTTTGCTTCTGAAGTTCAATTATACAATGAAATGGTAAAAGTTGGTTCCAGTCTATCAAAAAGGTGAAGTCATTTTACTTAGTTCTTTATTAGAATTTTAATAGTTTTATAGTTATATTTATATAAATTTACTTCATTTTAGTTCTTTATTAGATTATTTTATAAACAGAATTACTGCAGTTGATATTCGTGGAATTTATGTAAGTTTTGAGAAGCTAGCAAGTTCTATGAAAAGGAGGGGAAAGGTGCACACACTATCGTGTTTTATTCAATGATGTGCATCCAAAACAGTTTAAAAGACGTGTTTTCCTCTCGTAAGTGTAAGTGAATGAATTAATATGTTTTTTCATTGTTTGCTTTGTTTGATATAGAGATACAAAATCATAAATCTTTTGGGTCACATCTTTATAGGGTTATCTTCTAATTGAGTAGAAAATTTTTGAAGATGATGTCTCAATTAATCTTGTGATTATGATTTTGTCAACCTTCCAATTTTGAAAATTATTTGGTATAAGATAAGTTTTCAAACATTTAAACAAAACCCAACTGGAAACAATAGATTCAATTCTCAAAAATTTCACTTCTTTTAGCATTAATCACCAAAACCAAACAAATGAAAGATATGTCAAAAGGAGGTTTGTCGAAACAATTTTAGATCACTAAAATGGGAGAAAAGTATATGACTTAATGGAGAGTTGAAATTTCCAAAATAAACTCAAGACTCAAATTCATGCGAACATGCCCCAAAGTCATGAAAATCATATTTCTTTTGATATGCAAAATACACAATTAAAAAGCATGTCAAACATCAGCAAATGAATCATGGGGAAATGAAAAAATATGGGAAAAATGGAAGCAAAGATCTAATAAAAATAGGAAGTAAACGAGACAGCTGAAAAAATTCAGTACCATCCAACTGCACACAGGGCCGGACAGTGTCTGCTACGGCTGGACAAAGTCCAGGTTGAGCAGAATGAGTCCGGCTCTGGGTGAACAACGTCCGTACGGTTCAGAATTTTTGCCTGAAACTCTGAATTTTGAGATTTTTGCAAATTCGCTTCAAAAATTAAATCAAGCTCCATAATAGATTTGAATATCAAGACAGGAACTTAGATGAATAGAATTTAGAAAGATTTGATTCGAAAAAGATCTTGATTTAATTCCTCAAAAGTGATTTTAGAGTAAAACGGGTAAAACCAAAATGATTTTCTCGAAAAACTTCAATTCTTGATGAAACTTGGATTTTTCTCAAAACTTTGGACTTGATGAGTTTGAAATACTACTTCAAACCAAGACATGGAAGAGAGTCCGGTCCAAATAGCTCGAACCACAAAATGCATATTTTGGGTATTTTCGAGTCGATAGTCATTTTCGGGCGACCTAGGATATGTGATAACTTTAAAACTATAGGTCTTTTAAGAAAACGTTCAATACAAACTATCTTCAGGCGAGTGAGTTCTAAGTGTTTCATGTAGAAATTTTTGGCCAAATCTCAACCCATCTTGTTTTGTGAAAATAAATTATTTTGGGCCAAAACAAGATCCCAAAGTCTTCCGTTTTGTCGAAATTTTACATTTTACCTCGAAACCCTTTTGTTTCACCTTCAAAACCTTTCAAAACATATTTGAAACATGTTTTTGAATGTTTTGTGATAATTTTGAACATTTTGAAAGTTTTGAGCTCTTTTTCACCTTTTTGCTCGAAAAAGCTTCTCTTTACCAAAACAAGTGCATAATTTGATATATATATACACAATTAGGGTATACAATGATTCATCCAAGTTTGGTCAATATTATGTGCAAGAGATGAAAATGATCTATATTTGAAAAACAAGAGTTCAACAAAAATCAAAACAAAAGCGAAAATTATGAACTCCCTTCTTTATGACCTAAAACAAAGAATATTTGAAATGAAATCAATTTAAGGCCATGTCATGCTTGGAGCAAGAGAATGCTATTTGGCATAAATTTGATTTGCTTTCATTTTAAAATTCTTACCAAATAGTATATGGATTGAACGAATGAGTTCTAAAGATAAACAAAAAGATCCAAACGAACTCAAATCGAGAAACCATTCAAATGATCATCAAAACTCATGAAAAGTTTCATAGAGATAAAACACATCAACACAAGCACTTTCCATGAAGATCCAAGATTCAAATGTTTTAGTCATTTTAAAGAATTGAGAGATTAACATCCAATTTGACTAATACTTTCTTAAACCCCAGTGCTTTTTTTAATCATCGAAACATATGCAAACAAGTTCCAAAAATTCCAAAATAAGTTTTTGAGATAAATGATACAATGAGGAACTAGATTGCCTTTTATAGTGAAGTCAAGATATGATCCAACAATAAGATATGAAAAAGACAAATGTTGGTCAGATTTGAAAGTTTCAGATTTCAGGTTTGTGAAAAGTATTTTACACCTGTAAAAGCACCTGAAAATCTATACAAATGACTTCCAATAATTTTGAAATAAATTAGCAATAAAGACCAATCATAGGGGATAAGATATCATATAGAAACTTTCTTTAAATAGTCAACCAATATAAAGATATGAAAATGACAAATCAGCCCAACACGAGAAATCTGAATTTTGCAAATTTCATATTTGATTTGTGAAAAGAATCAATTATAGCTCAAATCAAATCCAATTGAAATGAAAATTTGCAGAATTAATTCTTAATGCATCAAATACATTTTCCAAAAAGAATTTTCCAAGAAGGATTTTCCAATTATGGCTAAATGATCTTTGTATTTAGCAAGGAGGTTGAAATTTGACGAACTTTTGCAAATTAAGTTCAAATTTGATTTTCATGAGATTTTTGACATGAAAGAGCTAAAATGAGTTTATCCAAATCATTTTGAGTCGAAGCTCACAAATAAAGACCATTCAAATAGTCAAACTCATGTTTTGCATATTTAGGGTATTTTGGGTCAAAGCAAGTTTTTCGGTGAGATTCAAATACTCATAACTTTCAAATAAGAACTCTTTTGAGAAAGTTTTCAATTTCAAACTTCTTTAGAGTAATAATGTCTTGGAGTTTTGTAAAGCAAGTTTTGGCAAAAATCAAATAGATTTACATTTGCGTTCGAAAATGATTTTGTTGAAAAATAAGATACTCGAAGATCCTTTTGAGGCTATTTTTGATAAAAGGAACTCTTTGACATCATTTTTCATCCAAAGCCTCTAAAAACCTTTTAAATACATTTTTGAAGACCATTTTGATAGGAATTGATGATTTGTCGCCTTTTGAATAAAAATTTGATATTTTGATGATCCGTTTGAGACCTAGTCTTGGTTTCGCACTAGGCTCGCCCAGATTCTAATATGCGGAATAACGGGATCTTACTCGGAAATACTGAAACCCAAAGTAATTGCACAACTCTTTATTTCAAAGAGGGCTTTACACGTCGAACGTTAGGCACATTTGCCTACGTCGAAGGAACTATAAGTGTCTAAAACTCAAATAAGTTTTATGACTCTTCGATTGAGTTCGATGATCTAAACTAGACCTATTACAAGGTATTTATAGTCCAATCGTATGAGTACGTATCAGACTTAGTAATCCTAAACGTATTAGACTCATATAACTAACTAACTAATCCTAAACAGATAAACTTAGTTATGTATATTCGGATCGGATTACAATTCCGAACAGAGAACAAATTCCTTTTCATGGTCGCGAACCAATCCATGGTCGCGAAACCTTTCCGAACACGGTTAAGGTCACGAAGCTGTATGCGATCAGGACTTGGTCGTGAATCCGTATGCGATCAGGACTTGGAGATCCTCCCGGATCATGACTCCCTTGTTGAGAAGGAGCCAACCCCCGTTGCGACCTCTCGATCAAACTGGAGATGTGGAAATTGGGCTTGTCCATCTTCTTTTGTGTACCACTTTGCCGCACGTGCTCGTTGATCTTTACGACCGATTCGAAAAGTCTCCTTTGTGCCACTGCGGGTGGTAGTCACCTTCCTCTCCAGAATCACATCTTCACGTAAAGGTTCGCCTCGTTGATAGACCAAGTCTTCAACAGATGGTACTATGGTATCTGGCTCATCATCCAACATTGAAGGCTCGAAGAGTTTGAGGTGCTCAACATTGACAACCGAGTAAATATCCATGTATGGAGGTAACTCAAGCTGACAAGCATTATTACCCACTTTCCGCAAAATCCGAAAAGGACCATAACGAATGGGTTTGAGCTTCTTACCTTCACCTTTAAGTCTCTCCTTACTCAAATGTAACCATACCATATCACCTTCTTGAAATTGCGCATCAACTCGGTGCCGATCATGTCGTGCCTTGTACTTGAGTTGAGCTTTCAGCAAGTTCTGTTCAACCTCACGATGGAGTCGTTGAATACCTTCCAGGAACTTTTGTGCTCGATCTTGATCAGATGCTTCCTTGCTGTTCTGTGCTGAGGTAGGGATCACAAACTCCATATCGAATGGACTCTGTGGTAGAAATCCTAAACAGACCTCAAACGGCGACTTTCCAGTCGAACCATGCACTGCTCGATTAAAAGCAAACTGTAGGTACGGTATGCTTTCATCCCAGGTCTTCGGGTGCTTCGAGTTATATCCTCTCAAGAGATGAACGACTGTGCGATTAACCACCTCGGTTTGACCATCAGTTTGCGGATAAAAAGCAGTACTCCTCTTTAGCTTGGTGTCCATCATCGTCCAGAGCGATCGCCAAAAGTGACTAAGGAACCGGGTATCGCGATCAGACACAATAGAAGTCGGTAGTCCGAAGTGTGTCCAAACGTGTTGGAAGAATACCCGAGCTGCCTCTTCTCCCGTGATAATCTTCCGACAAGGTATAAGAACAATCATTTTGGAGAACCGATCAACGACCACGAATAGATAGTCGTTGCCACGTCGGGTCTTAGGCAATCCTCCCAAGAAATCCATGGATATGCTCTCCCATGGTCATGATGGAACTGGCAAAGGAGTGTACAAACCTAATTTTCGGTTTGCCGGTTTTGAGATGCTGCAGAGACCGCAGCCTTGAACAAACCTAGCCACATCTTGCTGCATACGCGGCCAGAACACATGTCGGTGAAGATTTTGCAACGTCTTTGTAACCCCAAAGTGACCAGCTACCTTCGATGTGTGCGCTCCTCGCATCCATTGAGTTCGAGGTGCTCCACGAGGTATGCAAAGTAAATTGCCCTTGTACAAGAGTCCTTCTCGACGAACGAACTCTGTAGGGTTCCCTGTTTCGACCTCAGTCAGTGCTGGTTGAAAATCAGGGTCTTCACTGTACATAGTGAGATAGTCATCATGACATGATGGCTCGATCTGCATGAACGCTGATAAACAGAGGGTTGTAACTGGTGGTCGCGACAACATATCCGCCAATTTGTTGTGTACGCCCTTCTTGTACTTAATCACCAGATTAAACTGCTGCAGATACGACATCCACTTCATGTGCCGAGCTTGCTGTAGCTTGGACTGAGTTTGCAAATATTGCAATGGTTGATGGTCGGTGTGGACAACCGTCTCTTTCTCCAAGAGATAACACCGCCAATGTTTCACGGTCTGATGCAGTGCGCATAACTCCTTATCATAAGTCGGGTAGTTCTTCTGAGCTCCCTGGAATAACTTGGAGTGATATGCCACTGGTCGACCTTCTTGCATGAGCACTGCGCCCATCGCATAACCTGAGGCATCGGTTTCTAGCTCGAGCGGTTTCTGGAGATTCGGCAAAGCTAACACAGGCGCCTCGCTGATCTTCCTTTTCAGCAAGAGAAACGTGTCCTCATGTTTCCCTGTCCACTCGAACTTCTGATCGATCCTGGTTAATGCATGCAATGGAGAAGCCATAATCGAGAAGTGTCGAATGAACTTCCGAAGGTATTGGCATGCTCCCACAAAACTACGCACATCCGTAACTGTTCGCGGTCGCGGCCATTCGCGAATCACTTTGACCTTGTCCGGGTCGATTTGCAACGTACCGTTGCCGATTATGAATCCGAGGTAAAGTAGAGTTTGCTGACCGAACTCGCACTTCTTACGGTTGAGGCGAAGTAGATGTTGCCAAAGCTGTTCGAACACCTTTTCGACATGAATGAGGTGCTCATCCCACGAACGACTATAAACCAATATGTCGTCGAGATACACGATCACAAAGTCGTCGATGAACGGTCTCAATACGTCATTCATAAGACGCATGAAAGTTGCCGGGGCGTTGCAGAGACCAAACGGCATGACCAGCCATTCGAACAGACCTTGCCGTGTTTTGAACGCAGTCTTCCATGTATCCTCCTCTCGGATGCTGACTTGATGATATCCTGACTTAAGATCCAATTTGGAGAAGACAACAGCATGCTTCAATTGGTCTAGCAGGTCATCAATACGAGGAAGGGGGTACCGGTTCTTGATGGTGATCTTGTTCAGTGCTCGATAGTCGATGCACATACGCCAAGTCCCATCTTTCTTTGGTACTAACACCACAGGAGATCCACAAGGTGAACTACTCGGTTGAATGACACCATTGTTCAGCAACTCACCAAGTTGTCTCTTGATCTCTTCATTCTCCAATACTGAGTTGCGATACATACCCAGATTGGGCAGTGTCGCATCGGACACCAGCTGAATTTCGTGCTCGACTGGACGTTTCGGCGGACGCCCCTGGGTAGTCTCGAACAGATCACTGTATTTCTCCAGCAGTCCCGACAAACGACCAGAATCCTCTCGGCACGCCAGCGACAATGCTGGTCGAGTACCCTCACCTTGATCAATGGGTCGAATCATGACAAGCACATACTTATGACATGCATTAACAATTCGTTTGGCTTGATTTGCGGTAATCAAGTTCGAAGTGTTGACGTGGATATCTCTACTGATCACGAACTTAACTCCGTCTTTGGTGAGGTCGTACTCTTGCGCTCGCCGATGGAAGTGAGCGTCTCGATCATACAGATACGGACTCCCAAAGATCACCTGACAGATATCGATAGGGACAACATCGCATTGCACCTCATCGATACATCGTGCAGAGATCGCAAACTTCAACACACACTGACTCGTAATCTGTTGGTTCACGTCGGATGTAAACCAACCCAGCGGATATGGTCGCGGGTGTGTGGTTGTCTTCAAACCAAGTCGCCGAACCAGTCCAGCGGAGACCAGATTCTTCTGACTTCCTAGATCGAATATCGCTGCGACCACTTGGTGTTTCACTTGGATGTTGATGGTGAACAAGTCCTCCGTTGGGTGATGGTCGTTCGGTGGATCGGAACCCTTCTCCTTCGGCATTGCAATCAGAGACAAGGTCGTATCCGCCTCATTAACCGAATTCACTCGGACAACTTCTTCATCGGGTGAAGTCGCAGTAGCCGTGGCTGTTCTTTTCCCTGGTCCGTTTTTCTTTGGTCGAAGTTCAGGATGAAGCTTGTAACATTTGTCCTTGGTATGCCCCGCGATTTGACAATTTTCACAAAAGGCACCCGTGCCCGATTTTGAAGCGTTCTTCTTCGGACTCGGCTTTTTCTTTGTCGAGGTCGCATTTTCCTTCGTGCTTTTGTCGCTGCGGGATTTATTCTTCTTCTCGATCACCATGGCAGTTGTGCTCGCGGTCGCAATGTCTTGGACACTGAACAGACTTAGCTCAGTACTGATCGATTTCTGAAGTCCAGATGTGTACTTCCGAAATACCTGAGGGTCGGATAGTGAGATGCCAATGACCATTACTTGTCGCCGAAACTCTGTTGTATAGTCTTGGACGGTCTGGTCGCGCCGTTGGTACAATCTGTGCCAACGCTCCCATCTCTCCTCAAGGTAACCCATCGGATAGAATTCTTGTCGCAGAAGTCGCTTGAATTGACCCCACGCAAGGTCGTCAGCTTCACCACTGGCGACAAGGGCCTTCCACCATGTCTTGGCGTGGTCCTTCATCTTCAAAGGTGCAAATTTGACCTTTTGAGCGCTACTAAACCCTTTCAGGTCAAAGTAGGTCTCAAGTTGGTCGATCCAAGAATCCAACTTCTCGGCATCGATCACCCCATCATATATGGGTATATCAATCTTAGCTTCGACTTTAAAAGATCCGACAGCTAAGGAGGTGTTGGCGAGGTCGTCGGTCTTGTGGTCGCCTTCGTCTTCATCTTCGTCTGCCCTGCGCAAGTCTTCACCAGTCTTCTCACCCATAACCTTCCCTACTTCAGGAGGTACAATCATGGCCTGCTGCTTAATCCAAGCAAGCACGGTTTCCATGTCGGTGGAGAGCTTAGCCACTTTTTCGGCTAGGTTAGCTTGAACGGAGGTATCGTCAGACATTGTCGGAGACGCGGCTGTAGGAACCGTCAATTGATCGCCTGGAATTTCGCCGGAAGTTTTGTAACCCTGGCGAGTCTTCACCATCCACAGGATAGAAAAGTCGCTCTGATACCAACTTGATCCGTTTGAGACCTAGTCTTGGTTTTCGCACTAGGCTCGCCCAGATTCTAATATGCGGAATAACGGGATCTTACTCGGAAATACCGAAACCCAAAGTAATTGCACAACTCTTTATTTCAAAGAGGGCTTTACACGTCGAACGTTAGGCACACTTGCCTACGTCGAAGGAACTATAAGTGTCTAAAACTCAAATAAGTTATATGACTCTTCGATTGAGTTCGATGATCTAAACTAGACCTATTACAAGGTATTTATAGTCCAATCGTATGAGTATGTATCAGACTTAGTAATCCTAAACGTATTAGACTCATATAACTAACTAACTAATCCTAAACAGATAAGCTTAGTTATATATATTCGGATCGGATTACAATTCCGAACAGAGAACAAATTCCTTTTCATGGTCGCGAACCAATCCATGGTCGCGAAACCTTTCCGAACACGGTTAAGGTCACGAAGCTGTATGCGATCAGGACTTGGTCGCGAATCCGTATGCGATCAGGACTTAGTCGCGAATCCGTATGCGATCAGGACTTGGAGATCCTCCCGGATCATTTGACCAATAAAAGTTCATTTTAAAACCTTATACTTGCAATTTTGAAATATCTCACATATAGGGGTGCAATAGACAATGAAAGCATTTATAAATTATTACCCCTAAAGATGCAAATTCATAAGTTTTAAATTTTCACTCTTTTGCATAGTTGGGCATAAAGATTTAAACAAAGAAAAATAAAAGGAGAAAATGCAATGCAAATTTTCTTTTATAATACATCAAAAAGACTTAAGACCTTTTTGGTACTCAAACCATACAAGACCCTCTAGCTTTGTCGCATAAATCCTTTGATACCCAAATAGCTCTATCTTTAGGTTTTTGAAGACAAAAATGAATAGGTTTTGCAATTAAACACTTTCTAGAGCAAGAAATCAAATAGGAGTCAAAATAATCAATTTTAAAAACGTTAGATACACACTCATGCGAATGTTGCCCTTTTAAGTGACATGAGGAACATGAAGTTCAAGAGGGTTTTTTCAATGAAATGGTATGAGTGTGGTGGTGTATATAATGCCTCTTACTAGTTAAGTGTGCATGATTTAATTTTCTCTTTTTAAATGAATATTTATGTTCTAAAGGGGGTTTAACAAGCATAGCACTACTCATATGATGTCTAGTAAGGTCATTGCTCAATCTATTCATTTTGGTCTCAAGTTCATCATTTTCAATTCTAAGTTCTTGAGATGCTTTCGTGTCAACACATGAAACGCGATGCGAATGAGAACATTACGGCATATCATCACAAGTAGATGAACTAGAAAGCATAGCACTAAAATCACTAGATGAGCTAGGCAAATCAAATGAGGAGCTCCTAATACTAATACCATGGCATAACAATAAGTCACTAGATGAATCATGGTATGAGTTACTAGTATCACCCGTACAAGCATGTGAATCAATAAATAGATCATCCGACAACTTATCACATGAAGTACTAATGTCCACAAAGCTAGCATTTGAATCTAACCATGAATCAACAATTGAATTATTGCTAGCATGTGAAGTAGAAGTGTGTGACTCTAAAGATGGATCAATAGTGGAGTTACAAGCAATTACAACATCTAATATAGATGTTGAGCTAGTAGTATCCTTGGCAAGCAAAGAATCATGAGAATTTTTCAACTCTTGATATTGCACTTTCAAGGATGAGTAATTATTCTTTAAAGTGCTAAAGTTTTTAGTCATATTTCCAAGCAAGTCTTTTAATTCTACAATCATCTCCATAAGCTCATTATTAGAGAGGTTAGAATTTGATACCGTCGAGTCATATGCCATAGGGCATATAGAATTGTTTTGAGATGAAGACTTTGACTTCGATGCTTTCTTTCTAACTTTTCTTGAGCTCTTTTTGCAAGGTTTCGCCTTTGTCTTGTTCAGGCAAACCACGTTATTGACGTCCTTGAGCTTGCTAGAAATCTCCCGATTCTCCGCATTGAAATCATCGTCCTCGATATGCTCGGAGGTGGAACACATGTCCTTTTCTTTGGACATAATCTCATTTAACATAAGCATGTCAATGAGCTCACTCGGTGAAGTGTCAGAAAGGTCACCGTTCGCAAGGATAGTTAAGAAATCGCCGTAGCGACATTCCGGCAACACCTAGAGTAATTTCCTACAAATGTCTAGATCGGAAATATTAGCACCAAGAGCTTTGAGCTCATTTGTGATGTTGATCAACCGATCATATATGGTGGAGAGAGTATCATGCTCCAACATCACAAATGCCTCATAGTACCGCATTAATAATCGTATCTTAGCGTGCTCAAAGCTACATGTGCCCACAAATAATGACTCAATCAAGAGTGATCCAAACATCGTGAGCGGTCAAACAATCACTCACTAGTTCGAGCACATCATGGCTAAGTGAATTAAGGAGCACATCTTTAGCCTTTGTATTTAAGAGGTGAATTTCCTTATTCGAAATCGACGAATAAATCATACCCTTTTGCACTAACCTCCATAAATTTAAATTCAATGCCTCAAAATATGTACTCATAATAATTTTCCAAAGAGAATAATTTGAGCCATCAAAGTGAGGAGCAATCAAACCAAAATCCTCTATCGAGTTCATCCTTTCTCTCTAGGCGGTAAAACCAACAAATGAGAGACTTTGCTCTGATACCAATTGTAGAATCAAGTATGCCGACTAGAGGGGGATAAATAGGAGGCTTTTAAAAATTTTTTTCAATTCAACAATTTTTGCAAGACGTTTAGGATAACCTAAAGTTGCAAATGGTTTATCAACAATCTAACATCTAGTTACAATTAATCAATACGGAATATACAATTCAACTTACAACTAGAGTAATGTAAACAATTGTGTCAAGGTAGATATAAAACGAATAAGAAAAAACAATTGACACAATGATTTTTACCGAGGTCTTGGAGACTTACTCGGTCTCCCCTACTCCTCGTTGAAGCGCTCACGCATGAGCCTCGCTTCTATATCTACGAAGGATATCTACACTCAGATTGCTCCTTCTCCACACCGGATAAGTGAGCACCAAACCTTTCACACGTTGTTTGTCGGCCTCTCCAACAAAATTCAACCGGAGAGATCACGACTCTCCTCCGACACCGTCTAGGCGATGGCGATCGCCAAGAGTAATAAGTCGAACGCTTTCACTTGAACGAATCAAATGCTAGAAGCCCAAATGATGCAAATGAATGCTCGACACTCTAGCACTAGCTTGCAAATAGTGATTGAAGTGCATTAAGCACTCTTAGCTTCTCACAAAGCTTTTCTTCTAAATCTCTTAAAAATTTTGGCTCAAATCTAGCCTCTAGATGCAATGGATCAAATGCAAAAACTTGGCTAACTTATACACTGTGTGTTCCACTTCTTGAGCAGCCTCAAAAGAAAGCAAACAAGAAGTATTTATAGCCCCTCAAAGAAACTAGCTGTTTGCAACAAATCGAGTCAAGTTTGTACAGGCCGAATATTGTCTGGCCATACCGGACACTGTCCGGCCAGTGCAAGAAAATATGATCGTTGCAATGGGCTATTTTTGGAAAGGCCGGACAAATGATCTTTTGTCCGGATAAAAACCCGGACAGGTACATTTGTCTCTGTTTCATATTCAATTTAAGCTCACAGCAATTTGTACAGGCCAGACAATGTCCGGCCATGCCCGAACAAATTCCGGCCCGTCCCGAACAAAAGCCCTCCAGACAGATACAAATGTCTCTGGTTTCATTTCAATTAAAACTCTCAAGTTTTATACTGGCCGGACAATGTCCGGCCTTTTCCGGACAAAAACTCCAAACAAAAGCATATGTCTCTAGTTTCGATTTGCAAATGCCACGAGAGTTTTGTACAGGTCGAACATTGTCCGGCCATCTCAGACAATGTCTGGCCTGTGCAAACCGAAAACATGACTTTACCAATTTTACTCAAAACTCAATTCTGGTTATTTGCACATGCAGATTGTTCATTTTCTCGCGGATATGTCTGCTGACACTCAACAAAGGCCATGACCACTATGATTTAGGAACTTAAACCACAGGTCGAATATCCGGTCGAAAACAGGCGGTCGAGTGGATTTGGTCGAGTGTACGCAAGCGAGCTGAAAACTGGTACGACCAGCTTGAACTCCTACGACCACGACCAAACCCCAAACAAAGATACAGCCAATCCGGCAAACACAACCACGACCACGACCACATTCCAAACAAGGATATGATCAGAATATGCAAATACAATCACGACCAGCTCTAGTAATAAAACATATTACTCTAGCTGGTGACCACGACTAAGTGCAGTTTTCAAAATATTTTCTTTAATGTGACAAAAACTACACTTAGATTATCTTAGCAATGCAAGAGGTGATTAAGCACTAGTGTAAGATCATATGAATGCATTTGAACTTCCACACTAAATAGACTCAAGCTACTAGTTTTCAACCCTCTTAATAGTACGGTCAAACTAGTAAAAAGAAGTCCTATCAAACCGGTCTATCTCCAAACACTGAGACCGATAAAATCCTAAGAAAACAATCCTTAATCTTGGATCTTACCTTCAGTGAAGCTCGACCTTGTGAAGCTTGACTTCTTGAAGCTTGTCCTCGCAAAGCTTGACCTCGCTCAAGATGACTCATACCGACATCATCCTCTACACGCCCTTGCTTGCGTTCATCTCGCAATACACCTTGAGACTACAACACATACACTCAATGCACAACGTTAGTCTCATAGTTGGGATGTCATTAATCACTAGAGAAATTACTCCACACAAGAGTTAACTCAAGCATTTCTCTTTTCGGTGAAATGACAAAACCACTTTCAACAAATAACGAATGATTATAAGATGAAACATACAATCATATAGATTCGTATATGATAAGAAATGAACACATGATCTATACTACTCATGTCATGATAGCAATCAGCACAAATGACTAATATGATGAGCTCCCCCTCAACATATGCATCGATATTAAACCACAACAGGAGTCGTGACTTCTAGGGTTTAACAAATAACAATTCAATATACTTGTACTAAACCAGGATTTATTTAAGTTGTCATTTAATCATTAAAACTGTCATTATCTAAATTAACATTAATCATCAGGAGTTTATCCAAATCGTCATTAATCATCAAAACCTAGATGGACCTAGATCCAACAGAAAGTAGCGGTGCCAATGAAGTTCGCGGCGACAAGGCCATGGGAGAGAAGAGCCCGATTTGGGTATTTTTGCTATGGGGCCCCATCGTCCAATCGAGTTGGAGGGAAGCTAGAGGGGATGAGGGGAACATGGAAGATGAGGTCAATTTTGATGGCGACCGGTCAGTGTGGTTCGGCAACGGTGGTGTGACACCGTGGAACAGGACAACGTTGGATACATCAAGCGGTTGGGATTCTTGGGAATTTTTCTGAAGGGAAATGTACCTATGATTGAGGGAAATGTTTTACTCTACTGGCTCGACCAATTTTGATGGCCGGAGTATAGTCCGATGAGCCAGATAGAGCACGGTGGCCAGAGGAGTAAAAACACGAAATTATGGCGATTGCAGGCAGCGAAACTCAAATAGTTGCTACTGGAGTGTGGTATGGGGTGTCCAACTGTAACCCTAACGCGTGCGACCAGGCGACGAAGGACGCGAGTAACCGAGGAAGAAACGAACGCCTCTCGTGTATCTGCGAGCCAGGCTCCGAAGGAGAAATTGCACTGCATGGGCCAGGCTCAAATGGCGTGTACAGGCATCTAAACACAAGAAACTTGCATCTTAGGGCCAGGCACACCCTTCATGCAGCCATCCAAACACACCCTTAGAGTTCTAATCATCAACTTCTCCTCTTCCGTCATGTGTCTATGCGATTTGAAAAATCTGGTTTCATTTGTACTTGGAGTTAATTTATGGTTACGATCTAACAGAATTCTTGTGATCACCAAACTTGAATCAACCAATGTAACAGTCAATTCAGCTTTGTACTTTGTTCTGGTCATTCTATTTCTTCTCCTTCTATTGCTCATGGATCCTGAACTGACATTATTGATGCATTCTTTTGGTTTTCTTGCTTTAGAACATTTCATTGTGACTCGAATGATTTCATTTTGTCTTTTCCTGCTTCGAGTCCTATAGTGTGATTTTCTTTTCACTGAAAAGCCTTTGCTGAAGCATACATGTTATAAAAACTATGTGCATCATCAACTGTGTCAAACTTCATACCCTTTGCAGGCTATAGACCACTTATTGTATTAATTGTTGGTTGCATTGCCTTTAACAGCTAGCTCAACAATATAGTCTTTCTCAGTTTGACGAAAATTCTCAATGTCCTCAATTGTGAGATTATCTTGTTCAACTTCTTCAATACTATTTTTACATTTTGTATCTGGTGGAGTCACATCTTCCTCTATAGATGATCCCTCATAAAACAATGTTTCTATTATATCTTCTGTTCTTACATGACTTTTGTAACACCCCGATTTTTCTCAAATCCTGGCCTGCCTCGTCTCTCTCTATTTCAGAATGAGATCCCAGTTGTGCCAGTATCTTACTCCAAAAAGTTGGCAATCAAATTCTTTCATTCAGATCTTTTTCACAAATCAGCCCAAAAGTATCACAAATCAGCCCTTTTCAGATTTGTCAAAAGCCCAAAAAAAGACTAAAAGTCTCAGACCATCTCCAAACTTTGATCTAATTCAGTGAACATCTTCTATTCACTATTCTGAACAATTTTCCCTTCTGGAAGAATTTCCAAATCTTACCCTAAACCTGAGTTTCGGCCCTTGCCGCTTTGAAACCCTAAATACCCTAATTTTACCCTAAGTCGTTTTCCCCACTTTTGTCGAAACCCTTCAGATCTTGCCCGATCTTGTCAAACTTTGGCTAGATGAGTTCCATTAATCTTATGAAACTCACTCCTGAAATCAGATCTCAGATCAGACCCTTAGATCTCCAGATTTGCAATCAGACCCAATTCCTATTCAAATTTTCCTCGCAGATCAGTCCCTGGAGCAAGTTTCAAAATTGCATTTCAGCTCGAGTTATTCTTTTTCAGCCCCCGTTCGACTAGAGCTCCTGTGCCGTTCAACCAGTGCCCCGTTCATCTTTGCCTCGCCGCAGAACTCGCCGCCGGCCATCTTCTCCGGTCGCCTGTGCTCGTAATCGGTTGAGCCATCCCGCGCGCACGTGCCAGCAACCAAAAGCCTCGCTAAGCCCAGCGGTTAAACGCCTGTGCTCCAGCAGTGTTTTCGCGCGCGCACGCCCGTGGCCGTGGCACTTGCATGCGTGTACGTGTCATCGCCGGAGCTGCGTTGCTGCCTCCGCATCCGCACCGTTTCAAACCTAGTTCCAATGCGCTCCCGACAACGCTGGCAAAGCTACTGCATAGCCGCGTATATCACGTCGTCGTCACCGCTGTTCCTTCTGCGCCCGACAAAGCTTCTCCCCGGCACAAGCCTTGTTGTCGGATTCCCCCTCGCTAGCTCCGCCTCTTAGCCTATTTAAACCCTCCAGTGCTGTGTTCACTCCTCATCTCAGGACTTAGCCATTTTTCCAGCAAACTCACCGCTGTCTCCTTCTTCTCCGGCGAGCCAGTGAGAGAGCTCACGGTGCTAGCCCACTTCACAGCCCCTCTCTTCAATCCAAAGCCACTGGTGAGCTCCCCTCTTCCCCCTCTCCGTGTCATAGCTCCCAATTGGCCGCCGATGAACCCCATCGCCGGTGATCGCCGTGAAAAGCCTTTTGCCCTGTTTCCCCAATGTTGTTCGATTCATCCCAAATTGGTTTCCCCTCCAGTAGAGTTTCTTGATCAGTAGGCCCCATCTAGCAAGCCTGTGCGCTTAGATTTCACAATTGAGCTGGAATCATAGTTTTTCCGTTCTAGCTCGCCGCCGATGATCTGGCTCCCATCACCAGGCCGTACCAGCCATTCCCCAGCCAAATTGACTTAGCCATTAGCTTCCTCACTTCTCTCTCTCACTCCCTGAGCAAGCAATCGAGTTCAAATGCTTTGTATCGAAAACCCCCAATCTCCAGTGTCGTCTTCTCCAGCACCGGTCGCCGGAATTCTTCCCCGGCCGATCTAGCTCTTGAAACTTTGTCTCTTAGCTTTGCCTCAGCTCCCTGAGCATTTCCTTCCACTAGCTCGACATCTGAATCTGCCCAGATCGTGAGATATGCCCTTGTCAAGCTTTTGTCCAGATCAATGCCTGTGCCGTGTCACCACCGCAGTTCATCATCGGATTTGTCCTCCCTCCGGCCACTTCCTGCCCTTGATCCTATTAAGTATTTTGTTCCTGTTATCAAGGCCTAACTCTCAGACAAAGTTGTGCATCAATTGGATCCCTGGATCAAAAGTTGTGCTTTGCCCTAGTTTTTGGCAATGTCTGCACTATGTCAGTGCATGTCAGCCACTGGCATTAGCCTTGTTTGACCCCTTCTGGTTGAGCAATGGAAATGTCACTTTGTCCCCTAGATTCCTGGAGTTGTGTTCTACATCTTTCTCTTCTGCCACTTCTCCAGAAAACCTACCTAAGACCAACTTATGGCTATGTCAAGCCGTGGACTGAATGTCGGCCTTTGACATTCAACTTCTTTTGAGCCCATCTCTTCGACCAGCACTCAAGTGACTTTTCCCAAATCTTTTCCCTTGCATGCATGATATATTTACTTATTATTTTCTATTGCAACTATTTTATGTATGCTTATGTAGTGTATGTGTTGTATTGCTTGTGTCCGCCGCAGAGCCCGAAGTTGAAGGAGCTAAAGAAGTCTTCGAGGTTTCGTTCAAGTAACTAGACCAACATTGCAAGGCAAGTCTCAACCCCTTGATCATGTCTCGCCTAATATTTTCAAATGAAGTATATTAGTTGTTTTCAAAGTATATGCATGCCTTATATTCAAATGAGAGTAATTTCAAATAATGTGGTTAGATATAACCTAAATGATTGTGAAACCCCTCTTGTGATTGAATACCCATGCATCCTTGTCACCCTAGGATATATGCTTAGAATTATGCTTATGCTTGAAAACTTATGCTAAATATCAAATGGTTGCTTATATGAAAAACATGTTTGAAAACCCCTTTTTGTGAAAGAAAATACAAATTAGAATTGATAGTGAGGATTGGTTTGTATGGAGAGGGTGCGGTGCGCACCAGGGAATGTGGATGGCTCCTCACTATTAATTCATAAGGACTAGAACCTTGTGTTGTGCCTCTATGCGGCATGAAAAACGTACCAACCACTTGCCTGGTATGGGACAGGCACGACTTAGTAGCTTTTTGGTATTAACAGTTCCCTGCATGGTTTGTCGGTCTGGTTTCTCGCGTGGAAACTGGTTGGATGCAGTTCGTCCATGAGTGATGTGAGTTCAGAAAAAGTATGAGAGGAAAAGGTGGAAAGAAGAAAGATGCCCTATGCCTCTGATTAAGCCGTGCGCGGTTGTAATCATGAAAGGTCAGATGTCTCGCGTGGACAGACCAAGGCTATGTGTCCTGCGGGAGCATAGGCCAAGGCTAGGAAGTAAAGCAGTGGGGAGGACCCACAACGGTACTTGAGACTTAATTTTCTATTTATTGGGCGGGGATACTGTTAATACTAGACTGCAAAAGCGTTGTGTGATCTCGGCCTTGTCACATGCGTATGTCGCATGGAGCTGATCCGACTTGAAAGCCGAGTGAAGAAGTGGATTTAAAAAGAGGTACCCATTTGCAAAGTGTAAGAAAAGTATCGGATACTCTGTACTCCCAGGTCATGAAGTATGTTCGCGGTGGATTTATCCATGTGGTTCAGCACAAGTAATTATTTGGAATGTTTTCATAATATGGGTTGATAAAAGTGATGACTCATGGGAGACCATCACATAACAATTTCTTAAAGTCTATTATAAGATTTCCAAAACCCCGCTGTTGAAAATAAAACCCTTATTTAAGAAATCAAAGAATTGAAATCTACGCTATTTATGATTATAAGACTTAAGCCCTTTTCTTGATCACTCCCCATCTATATACCTGCATTCTTGTAACGAGACTTGCTGAGCATTGTGTAAAAACATGCTCACCCTTGCCTTTACAAACAAATTTAGAAGAAAGGATTCGAGGATCCCGATTCCCCTGGCCTTGAGCACCAAGAAGAGGAAGGAGGCTTTCCAGACGATTTGAGCTTCTAGGTGGGTCATGAGCCAAGTTGAGTCCGATGTGGAGAAAGCCCTTCCAGAGCCGCTGCAAAAGGAAGTGAAGACCTTTGTGGTTGCTTATTGTGTTGTTTTTTTCTGTGTTCGGTACTTCGTTACCGATTCTTGATTTTGAAAAACTCTCTACTTTTATATCAACTTTAATTAATGCCATCCTTGGCATTATGATATTGTAATAGTAGTCCTTGTGACCTTGTACTTGTTCTAATTACCAGCTTTATTGTTTAAAGTGAATCCTGTTGTTGTGAGCTTGTGATGTACCCTTCTGTGTGCAATCCACCTGGGCGGTTGCCATGGGATTCCTCAAAGGAGGGTCCCACAACTTTGAATATTGCTATGACCAAAACTTTTTTCAATTGCAGATTTGTCCTTCAAAAATAAAAAGAATAATAAATTACCAGCAATATAACTATGATTTTATCCTTTTAATTCAATATCAAGTTTTTTCTCTCACCAAATGTGTTGACACTATATCATCTATAGTGAATTCATAGGGCTGTCAAAAAAGCATAACAAAACTAACATTAGTATAAAAGGACAGCATGTATTTCAAAAATTAGTTTTTTTGGAAAATATCCAATGTTGTCATTTTACCATAATCTCATTTGCTTTTGCAGTAAAGCTTCTATTATTTTAATGTGTTTTGTCAGTATAATATGCAGCTTGAATAGAAGACCCAATCTACATATTTGTTTAAAAAATAAATCATTACTTTCAAATTATAATATAGGAACACATATAATAATTGATACTAAGTTTTAAAATAACAATATTGTAGCCTTAAACTATAACACTATCCTTTTAATTCAATATCAAGTTTTATTCTCTCACCAAATGTGTAGACATTATATTGTCGGTAGTGAATTCATAGGAATGTCAAAAAAGCATAACAAAACAAAAATTAGTAAAAATGACAGCATGTATCGCAACATATAGTCATTTTTTTGGAAATATTTGATGTTTGCCTTTACCATAATCTCATTTTATTTGCAAGAAACTTTCCATCATTTTTTGAAGTGTTTTATCAGTATAGCATGTACTCTAAACAGAAGGCCCAGCCTACATATTTATTTCAGAAATTAATAATTTTTTTTCAAATTGTAATATAGAAAACACAAATAATAATTGATACTAAGTTTTAAACTAGCCGCCTTTTCTCTTAAACTACAATATTATCCTTTTAATTCAATATGATTTTTCCTCTCAGCAAATGTTCAAACACTGTATCATTTGTCGTAAATTTCATAGGGCTGTCAAAAAAGAATAACAAAACTAAGAATTAGTAAAAATGACAGCATGTATTGTATCCAATATTTTTAATTACCATAATCTCATTTTCGTTTGCAGTAAATCCTTCATCATTTTGAGGTGTTTTGTCATCACAACATACACCCTGAACAGAAGACCCAACCTGTATTTTTGTTTCAAAAAGCAATCATTATTTTTCAAACTGTAATATAGAAACACATAGGATAAATATTAATTTTTAATAATGTAGCATCATAGTAAATCTACATATTGCACAAATATTAACGATTTAATTATGGATCCTATATATATTATTGCATACAGACTATCAAAATAATAGATTTTTTGGCACTCATAAAATGTGTATATATCATATCATCTACATATGAATTTATAGGACTAAAAAACTATAACAAAGTTCATTTTTTTAGTAAATTAAATTTGCATACATTACAGTTTTTTCCTTCAAATTACTGTTATGCAATAAGTAGTATCATGTAATGCAGTAGCATAGATATACTTGATATGATAATAAATTATCCACCTCAAGCTCTTGTTGATTTGCATGAAAACTCACATCATTTTGAAATATTGTCTCACTAGAAGATGATTCTTGAATGAAAGAGTCAACCTACAAAAAAAAATTTAAAGAAACAATTTTTTTTTTCATTTTGTAATCTGGAGACATATATTAGATATGATAGGAATGATTGATAATGTTACATTATAAGTAACCTGGTCACCGAAGTTAATGATTTAGTCAAAGATCCTTCGTCACAATTTTCATTGCATGCATTCTTCTTTTCTTCGTACCTACAGCATAAATATATATGCGACAAACATATATGGTTGTTACGTACTTATTTTGCAGGCAATAGTACTAATACATATAATTTCAATTTGGTTTTTATTTTTTGGCCATATAAACCCAAAACATTCTAAAAAATTATTTTTTTGGAAATAGTAATATATTTAAAGAGGCAACGTTTTTCCCGGAAAATAATTTTTGGAATAGAAAAAGAGATTCTAAATTTTTTTTTTCAGAAAAGATGAATCTATATTTGTAGAGGTTATTACTGCTAATAGAAAAAATCTAAAGACTGTTGGGCATATTCTTTTCCTTCTACAGTATGTTATTTTTTTATGTCTAAAATATTTTACTTCTACATGTAATTTTCTTCAATAGAAAAACATTTTTTCTACATCATAGGTAATATTCCTTTACTTTATGACAGAATTTTTCTACAAGTAATTTTTATTACTTCTACATGTAATTTTCTTAAATAAACAAAAAAATTTTAAATCATTGAAAAAAAATCTAGATATTACAACTAACATAAACATTTTTTACATAAATGAAAAATACGTAAATTATTAAAATTTTCTTGTAATTATCCTTTTCTAAATATAAATTTGTAGCATCAAGCAATCAGAACACACTACAATTTTTTTTATTTATAACAATTCAAAACACTTTTTACATGAAATCAAAATTACAACTGGCATGAACATTTTTTACATAAATGCAAACCATGTAAATTATTTAAAATTTTTCTGTAATTATATATTTCTAAATAAAAAATTCATAGCATGATCTGGAATGGGATGTTAGAAGTTTAAACTATTTGTGAAGTATGCAAGAAATTTACCTTATTTCTCCAAATTGGTGCATATCTAGATTGTTGTCCATTTTTTATAAATTTTTTGTTCAATTTATTCACGCATAGATTACAAATTTCATGATAAGTCATTAATTTTGGTGTCAGAGAAAGTTTAGATGTGATCAATATTACTAATTTAGAACTATAAATTTAATTTGGAGGAGTTTGATGATATTAACCTCTTCTTTTTTTCTTTTTCTATTGAGGTGTTCTTCACCTAGGCCCATCTACAATTTTTTTACAAGTTTGATGTGTACCTCATCTTAATATGGTGGCTAGGGTTTCACACAAGTACTATTTTTGTGTAATGTTGTGTACAAACCCGTTAGGTCTAATAAACCTATTATAATTTTCCGTTTAATCCGTTAAATTTTTTTGACCCGTTAATCTAAAGTAATCCATTAGTTCGTGCAAACCCATTAGGTTTTTGCGGACATGTTAGTCTAAAAAAATCCATTAGTTTTTACAGACCCGTTAAGATTTTGAGAACCGAAGTCACCTGACCCATTCTTTTTTTTGCGGACCCGTTAAAAAGGTGACTATTTTTTTTTAAAAAAAAACAATTATCCGTGTGCTAGACATCTTATAATTTTACTATAGAGTATGAAATATCAAATACAATTTTAAAATACAAAAACTAAAAATATAAACCAAACACTCCTCTAACTTCAATTTCTAGACTCCGAAGAACTATAGTTTCTAATTTCTAGTTTCTATAATCTAATTCAAACTCAATTAACTCAACATACTAATTAAACTCAACCTAACCCACCTCTAAAATCCAATACAACTGAACTTTTTTTTTTTTTTTTTTTGCCGGCCTAATCCTATCCACTTGGTGCCGAACAGCTTTACTCTAGTGACACACCCACAAAACAGCAGCCGAAAGCTCACTGCCACTGAGATTTATAACAGTAACCCGAGCAGAAGCAGCAGCAGAAGAAGACAAGCTAGCCGTGCCACTTCCTTTCCTTTCTCTTCCACCTCGTCTTTCGTTTCCGCCTCCCCAGAAAAAAAAAATTAAAAAAAAAATCCACACCCCAATCCACCCCTCATACGGGTACACCGCCACATGTACATACGCGGAGCCGTAGGGCAGGCGGTACGGCGCTAGGGTTTCGTCTTCTCCGGCGGCGGCGGCAGATCTGGGCGCGGGATGGGGAACAGGATCGGGGGTTGGAGGAAGGCGGCGGTGGAGGAGCGGTATACCAGGCCGCAGGGGCTGTACGAGCACCGCGACATCGACCACAGGAAGCTGCGCAAGCTCATCCTCGAGGCCAAGCTCGCGCCGTGCTACCCCGGCGCCGACGACGCCGCGGCGGCGCGCGACCTCGAGGAGTGTCCCATCTGCTTCCTGGTGAGAGACCCCACCACCCCCCCCACCCCCGACCCCACACCTTTTCTCTTGGCGTTACTATATTACTTGGTGGGTGTTGCGGTGTTAGTTGTGCGAGCGTGAAATGTAGTTATTAATGGTGGTTGGGGTTGGAATTTTGATGCATCTGTGTTCATTTGGGGTTTCGGTTACATTTTGCTCTATGGAATTGGATAATGGCGGTGTGGAATGAGATAAATTAGTGTTTTAGGACGTGTACGTGGGAGTGCGTGCGTGCGTGCTAGTGTTTTTGTAAAATAGTAGAGTGAGTACAGGTTGATTAGTTGTTTATTCAGGATTGTTTGTCTGCTTCTGATTTGAATTTTGCAAGGAGGTCGCAATTGCGATAGCCGTATGACTAGTATGAGCGATGCTGCGAATTGTACACTCAGTTTTAACACAATCTCATAGTTTGGTATTCTGCAGCCTGAGAACTCTGGCTAAGTGTGGCACTGGATGATAATTGATCATATTTTAAGGGTATTTTTGGGCACTCTGAAACACCCAATTTCACACTGCATACACCACCAACAGCAATCTCAATACAACTTTGGCTAACTGTAGCTGTTGGTGTGTACTTTTACTGTAGATTTTTTTAAAATATGTTTTGTTTCAGTCAGGGGATTTTGGTAATTTATGCATGGAATATAAATTGGTTCTTCTAGGAGATTGAGCTATCTATAAATTTGTTCAGCAATTGTGATTTGTTTTTGTTCTATTTGCTTGTGATGCTGGCTGTAAAGTGTTGACATACATGGTTCAAACACAGTTTGCGAGAGCTTTTATGATCATAATTTTGGTCAACTTCAGTGTGTTTGATGATTGAGTTATATTTTGCTTGGAGAATGAGTGGGACTAATGCACTGATTTCACAATCGATGGATTTGGTGATATTGAGGCCTGTTTGGCCTGGCTTTAGCTTCAACTTCTCACCGAGATAAGCTAAAGCCGGGACCAAACAACCAACTTCTAGGACCAGCTTTTTGGGGGCTTTAGTTTTTTTTCTTGGGGTGGGGGGAGCACCTGGTCCCTAGCTTCTCCCTTCTCCCAAGTCCCGACTTCGTGGATCACATGCATAAAAAAACCGATTGCATATTGTTGTGCCACACAAATACCATTGTTTCCAAAGCCCAAGACGCCTCCTCCCACCGTAGAAGCCCAAGGCACTTATTATGGCCCTTTGCATGCTTTTCTCAATTTTTTTCCTTAAACTCCCAATAATATGTTCAGTTACATCATAGCACTTCTAAATAGCCCCTAGGATTTCTCTCGAGCAGCCCATCTCCATCAGAACGGTGGTGTGTCTCAACCAATATTGAGTTAAGTGTATTCCAGTTTCATGTTTAGTTTCACGCTTTTAAACATAAAAAATGTATTTAAAGTTTTAAATAATTATTCAATCTATAAGCCAAATTGTTCCAAACAACTTTTAGGGCTTTTCCAAGAAGCCAACTTCTTGAGCTTCTCCACCACAAGCCCCAGAAGCTAGCGCAAACAGGACCCTTGATAGATTTATTTGTGGTAATAATTTTTGAGGGTGCTTGATTGGAGCAGGTGCAATTTGGTGTTGTTTTATCTGCCTGAATTAGTAGTAACAGCATGTTGTGTATGTACACAGTGCAAATTGTGCTTGTGCGTGTCCTTGTGATTGGAATTTTCTGCAACTCTTAGGACATTTGATGTTCTGGTCATGTCACTTGGAGAATTTGGTCATTTGTATTTTTAATGGTTGGCTAGTTGCTTTGTAGGAGATTTGGTGTGACATTCAGGGTTCAGGTTCTTGGTGGGCCTTGGAGATCATGATCTGGACCGAATAAAAACTAGTCGGTTGTAGTTAAATTAAATTCAAAATTTGGTTTTTCTTTGCAAATATGACAGAATCATTGAGAAACATAGAACATTTGAATTTCTATTACTAAATTAAGGTTCAGGTTAGACAAATGAGATATATCAAACAATAGAAATGTATTTTGTCTAAAAAAAATTCCTGGTTCCCAGCTGATAACTGGACAAGTAACTGGTTGATTCCAAATTCCACACTAAAATTGTACTGGCTCTTTTGGCCATTTTCTTTTCCAATTCCCACCAGTAACCAACTGGAAAACACTACCAGCCATTGAGCATGAACCGGGCCCAAACTGAGAATTTGAACCCTGGGACCATTGATGTAAACTCTTAGGGCAATATTGGGATTATTGCATGGGTCTATGTTGATAGTATTTTTTGGATATAGTTGTACATGGTGTGAAATATAGTGCTTCTGCAACTGGAACTTTACAGAAGTTGTAGGTGCAGTTCATTAGTTTTATACCATTTTATTGGTTAGCTGTTGTGAGATATCAAGTCGTCTTGATGTAAGTGATATGGACACGCTGGTGAAGGATACGTTCGCGGAGGGTGGTCCGATCTTCCCAACGTAGAATCTGGATAACTAATATCTAAAGATATTTTGATAACTAGTATCGGATGATACCGGATAAATAGTATCGGATGATACCTGGATAACTAGTATGACCTGACGAAACGAAATAGCCAAACACTTGAAGAACAAGGACCTACATATCAATGAATTCACCCAACCACATTCTGAATTACTTATCCACCCGGCCACGCATGGAGTTGGCACACAGATAGAGTGATCACGAAGATCATTCGAGCAATTCCGGAGGAAATCACAAGAACAAAATATGAAGAGATTCAACTCTCAACTAAAACTAAGGTTTCAATTTGAAAATATCAATATCAATATTCATGTCTTGCTCTAAAAATTATAATCATGCCTCTCTTTTATAGACGGTGGTATTTACAAAAGATAGAAAACTTAAACTAAAATTTCAATTTGAATCTAATTCAAAACGAAATAAAAATCCTAACATACTATTAAAGATGAAAGAAGTCCGGAATCAATCTTCTCGGATTCGGTCTGAATTTTTTTCTTACATGCAGTTGTTGCTATTTTGGGTCTCTTGGTTGCATACGACGTCGAAATTTAATGATTCTTGATTTGTTGGAAAGCTTTTTTGAATTCCTTTCCAACAAGTACTCATACGACCAACTTGGACATCTGTGCTGAGAATGACGCTTGGTCGAAGTTGCTGGTCGAATGTCAGACTATCACTTGATCGGTAGATTGCATGTCGAGCAGAGTTCTTTTGGTTGAAGTAGTTGCAATCCTTTGGTTGAAGCGGTTGCAATCCTTGACGAAATCGAGTGATCTTGGGATCGCTGGAAAGCTTAAAAAATTCTCTTTCCACTCAGTAGGTGTATGACCAGATTCGATGAAGTCTTTTAGCTCATACGTGGCTATATCCTTCCTGTTATGCTCTCTCTCTTTATTTCTAATCAATGTTAAACAAGAGTTATTAGGTAGCAACATATTCTCATTATAATTTAATTCTCTAAGGAACAAAGTCACATGTAGATTTAATTGTCTGACTTTCGCTTGAGTGATTTGTCCTGTTTGTGCTTCTGGTCGAGCACTAGTGCTACTTGTGCTAGTGATGGCCTCATCAGTAAGTATGTCTTAGATTGGTGCAATAGGTAGCAGCACTATATTGTGTTTGTGGATGTACAAGTGCTCATATGGTACCGCTTGTCATTCAGAGTCTTGGTGTAACTCTAATGTTGTTGATGATTTGGCTGTCTAGAAGAATATGTGTGACTCTGTTAGACGGATCAATGGTTGTCTGAGGAGATTTTGGATGTTTCTTGATTTAACTTAATGACTGAAAATGGTAGTTCTGTAGCTTTAGCTTCATGTTTTTTTTTTTTTTTTCATATTGCTGAAATTGAACTTTTGCCACGATTGAATATTTGAGCACTAGGTTCATCTTTGCTCAATGACTTTGGTTAATTCCTGTGTAGAACAAGACAGATTAGTGTACTTGTTGGGACTCTGTTTCTTAATACAAAATTACTTTCTAATTTCTTTGTTCAGTTTGTGCTTCTGCTGCTTTTTAATACTATAATTTACACACTTGTAATATTAATGAGTTTGAACTACTTTGAAAGAATGCATTAAATATCTGGAGCAATCACACTGTGATTTCTTCCCTAATATGCATGATTTTCCGCTTTGCCAGTACTACCCGAGCCTCAATCGCTCAAAATGCTGCTCGAAAGGGATTTGTACAGGTGACATGGATCTATCCTACTGACATCACATGTCTTTTTGTGTGTTACAAGCTTCCTTATATACCCAGTTTGGTGTTTGTTGCAGAGTGCTTTCTTCAAATGAAGCCAACTCATACTGCTCTACCTACCCAGTATCCTTTATTACAGTCCTAGTTTTGTTTTTATATCCTGATAACTTTTTACTGAAATACTTAACCAATGAAGATGCCCATTCTGCAAAACCCCAAATTATGCTGTGGAGTATCGTGGTGTAAAGACAAAGGAGGAAAGGAGTATAGAACAAGTTGTAAGTTGATATGATCATATTATGCCTTTCTTTTATCAGTTTTTAACTTAAAGAAACCAAATTCATTTTCTTCATTTTCTCATGTACAAAATGTTTCAGGAAGAACAAAAAGTCATAGAAGCACAGATAAGGATGCGCCAACAAGCACTTCAAGATGAAGCCGATAAGATGAAAAGAAAACAAAAGAGGTGCTCCTCTAGCAGAACTATCACCCCAACAACAGAAGTGGAGTATCGAGATTTTTGTAGTACCTCCTTTTCAGGTATGCACTGAATGTGCCTGACACAGACATTCAGCAACATTACCTTCCCTACTGCTTAATCATATATCTTACACTAATATATACTTGACAGCGCCATCCTATCAGTGTACTGCGCAGAGCACAAAATGTGACTCAGCCGAACCTTCGTGCTCTGCTCAAGCTAGCGCTTCCCATTCCAGGCATAACCGGTAGTTGTTGTGTTACATATATTTTTTGTTTTACCATGTTACTTGTTATGATTTTTTGTTCGCAATCTGATCTGATCCAAATGATCTAGCTTCTTCTTCGTGCAAGTGAAGTCTCAAGTTGATATTTTTTATTCTCTGTTAGAAAATTAATATCCGTGCACCGTAGAATTTTTTTGAGGTGTACAGCCCAATTTATATTTTATTTTTAGCCGTAATATTTAGGTAGAATTTCGTTTACATATACATGCAATGGCAAGGCAATTAAACATAATGCAAATGTTTCATCTGAAGAAAGAAAAATCTTAAGGGGGTAAACAGAAAAGAATGGAAAATCATAAATCATATATCTAGGGAAAATTACAAAAAACCCCCCAAAAGTCATGGGGGTTTTAGATTCCCCCACAAGTCAAATTTGCAACACTATCCTACCCATAAGTGTCTGATGTTTTAAAAAACCGCCCTCCTGTTACATTCCCTTTAAATTCTAATGGAAATAATTAAAAAATTAGAAAGAAACTACCACTACCACTACCACTGATGTATGGGTCCCACATGTCAATGACAGTTATTTTTTAAGCTTTTCTTTTCATCTCCTCCCATGTCTCCCTCCCCCACTCTCTCTCCCTTCTCTGATTCTCTCTCATGCCCAAGCCGCAAGCAAGATGCAGCGGTGGCCAACAGATTTGGCCAGTGACACACGCTGGCGAGTGGCACAACAGCGGTGGCCAAGCATGACAGTACCACCCTTGTTCCCAATCGAATTAATGGTTGACATGTCTTTCGCAAGATTGGAAAAAAGGTGAAAAATATTAAGTTGTAGGATTGTTGCTATACAATCTCTTGTTATTATACAGCTTCAGTTGATCCTTTTTTCTGGAATTTTTCTTTCATTCATTTGCCATTTTCATATGGTCCAATGCGATGACATGGCTTGTACGAAGGTGCAATCTAGATCACAGCAGAAGAAGAAGGACGACGGCGCCGTTGTGCTCCACCATCAGTGTTGTGCCTGCCCGTTGCCGTTGTGCTCCACTGCTGTGTGTCTAGATCACAGCAAAAGAAAAGGGCGGGCTGCGCTGTCATGCTCCATCGCTAGTGTCATTCTAGCCTGCTGCCGACTGCCACCACATCCTGCTCGCGGCTTGGGCATGAGAGAGAATCAAAGAAGAGAGGAGAGAGAGAGAGAGTGATAAGGGAGGAGAATCGGTGATGAAAAGAAAAGATTAAAAAAATAACTGTCACTGACACGTGGGACCTATATATCATTGACAGCTTCTTTGTAATTTTTTAATTATTTCCGTTAGAAGTTAACGGGAATGTAACAAGAGGGTTTTTTGAAACCATTAGACACTTGTGGGTAGAATAGTGTTGCAAATTGAGGGGGGATCTGAAACCCCCCACGAATTTTGGGGGTTCTTTTTGTAATTTCCCCTATTATCTGTCATGGCTGCTTGTTACAATAGAAAAATTTTAGGATTGGGTTCCTTCATATGGCACAGCAATCCAGCTTTGCCTGGCTCTGAAACAATATTCCTGGAAATTAATGTGCACACTGATCATATCTTTAGTATGCTAACCCCATTGGACCAATCAAGTACAGAAGTACACCATATTCTAACCCTGATTCATTAATAAGGTTGTTCCATTTTTCACTCAAACCGAAAATATAATATATGAACTACTTGCTGGCCATTGAAAAATGCCCTCTGTTAACCTCCTGATGTTCTTCATGGCAACATGCATTCCTCTAGATTGATGACATTTTAAGGGTTCTATGATTCTTGTTATAGTGTAAACAATGTTCTTTCAACTCTCACATGTGCCCCCATCAACAATAACTTGACCGACTTTTTGTTGATTGTATGGCATTGTGCTTGCTCAAAAATATATGGTTATGATCATTCTGAAGTTTCGTTGAAATGGTAAAAATATTCTGGGCACCAAACTGAAGTATCAGAAAGAGCATTTTGGCTAATGAGATATCTAAGCAGGTTGGGAATGCTGGTTGTGTTTTCAGATTTTCTCTGCTCTATTTTCAAGATAGCTGAATGATATGTCGCCCTAGTCTCTTTCTCTCTCTCTCTCCTTTTGTGGTCCTTCAGAAGATTGTTTCACTGTGCATCCACTTAATCTGTCCATCAGTTTTGTAGGTTATTTTCCGAGGATTCTCTTCTGAGTATAAACTTCATTGTGGCCAAGATACTGTTATGCCCTGTTCTGGTCATATAGGTTTCTAACAATTATGAAAACTGTTTTGGCATGCAGTGATGACAATGCTGACCTGGAAGTAGAGGACATGATGCTTATGGAAGCAATTTGGCGTTCTATTCAGGTGAAATGAACTTCTTTTCATATTGTCCTCAAGGAACACTAAAAATATGTATAATGTATAATATATTGGGAATTTGAATGTAAACCATTGGATGCTGAGTAGGTCTGAAAGGACAATTAAAATGAGATGACCTATTCCTATTATTCATAATATTTTTTACCAAGTTTGAAAAGCAAAAACATTGATATATTGCTGAGCTACGTAGCCTTACAGTTGAAATCATCTGTATGAAGGTTTACCAGTCCCAAGTGGATTTACAGATAAGGTCACAGCCTTCTATCCATTAGCTAACAGATACTTTTTTGTCTAGGAACATTTTTATGCAAGCAATAGAGTTAGTTGGTCAAGAAGTAAGATTGTGTTGCACTAGATGCAGGAAGCATAAATCCTGTCAATTTCATTAAGTTACATGTTGCTACATAAGAAAAAACCAATAGCAAGCACTTCCTAGTTTCTTTTGATTGGAATCAGCTCAGGGGCATGCTGATTTTAACAAAAGTATTTTCCTAGAGGGTCAACTGAATCCATTTATGAAAATCTAATCACATTTATTTGTACTTAAATCACAAACAAAAAAAAAACACTATCCTAGCTAGATTTCTTAAAAAGGCTCTACCAGACAGGATGGCCACTTAGTGGGAGGTACTAGTTTCTGGCTTGTTACCATTGGCAACTGTTTCAACTCCAGTAAAGATGCTGTTGAGAGGAATTTTTGGAGCTTTTGACTAATGCCAGGAAGAACTCACTGAAAATCAGCTCATTTCTAGCAAAAATCTGCAGATTCGAAGCATTTTTACTCTTCTCCATCTTTTCAAAGAACAATTTGAAATTTTGTGTTTACATGAAAGAACAGTTGAACCTTAATACTTTTTAACTCGAGTAACTCAAGAGTAAGAAGCCTACTTTCCAGACTGTAAACCAGCTGGTTCTTACGAAACTGATCTAGTTAGGGATTTCCAATTACCTGCATTGAGCCAATAACCATCCAGTTACTACCAGGATTGTGAACCTCGATCCTAATTGTGTATTGTATTGTATTGTCTGAGACACCTTCAATTAAGTGCTTCATTTGCATGAGCTAACATTTTTCTTTGAACAAAATTATAGGGCCCTACAGATGGTCTGCATGATGTTGTAGGGCCCTACAGATGGTCTGCGTGATGTTTTAGTTGAAAGTTGATTTTATGTTGAACTCTCATAATTATTGTTTCAATTGGCTTAAATTTAGATATATGATGAATACATTACTCAGATTCTCTGTTCATAAAAAAAAAAAAAAAATTTACTCAGATTCTTTACCTTTTGACTTCTGTATTAGTTGTATTAGTTTACTGATGAGCTTATACTATAAGAGACTAAACTGATGAGCTTATACTATAAGAGACTAAATGTTGTCTGATTGTATGCTACATTTCTCTCAGCAGGAACAGGGAAATATAGGAAATCCTGTTTGGAGCAACTGTATGCCAGTACATGAGCCGCCTTCCCGGACACGCCAGGCGTGCCTTCCATCCACTCTGGAAACATCTCCTCCTGTTGGATTTTCTTGTGCAGTTTCAGCTTTGGCTGAGCACCAGCCACTAAATATGGACTATTCTCACATGCCTGGCAGTAGTGCAGCACCAGTCTTTGACATGTTCCGTCATCCATGCAGTGTCGCAGGTGGGAGCATGTGGACCGTCAACAACAGTTCACCATATGGATGGACCGGGATATTACCAAATTGCAGAAGGGAAGTGATAAGGGAGGAGGGAGAGTGCTCTGCCGAGCGCTGGTCGGAAGGTGCAGAGGCAGGAAGCAGCTATGCAGGCTCAGATGTCATAGTGGAGGGAGGAGCCATGCCACAATTGCCATCTGCTGAAAATTTTGCGGTTGCTCCAAGCCATCTTCCTGGGAGCATTGAAGAACAGATGATGCTTTCTATGGCTGTTTCTTATGGTAGAACACATCCGCCAGGGTTGGCTTGGTTGTAACACTAATTTTGGTGCCTCGCCACCTTCCCTTCACCCTGATGCTTCCTCTCCTCCGCTTCTTTTTGTTCCCCTGTTTTGCTATTTTTGTTTCTCTCTGCTTTTCTCTTTACCTTTTTTGACTTCTTGATAGGTCCTATAGTTCTTCATTATTATTGCTGATATGTATGTAAAATTGAAAATGCGAAAATAGAAAAGAAAATGGGTCACAGTTCTTTTGCTGGGAGAATTTGAAGTGTTTTTGCTTTCAGATAGCATGTTGGATCTTTTAGCTGTACCAGGCGAGGGCCACGAGGCCGCTGGGGCACCAATGTTCCATTATTTGACCTGTGTGTTCTCGGCTCTTACTACCTGTATGGTGTTAAATACTTAAATGTTAGAGAAGTTCTTAATTTTAGCATCTTGTGTGAGTAGGTTGCATCATCTAGTCTGGCAATGTGTGAACTGGCTTATGCTGTTGTCTTGGTGTATCATCTTGTTATATCACAGGGGACTAAACTAGGGTGCTTATGGAACTCGCGTGAACATGCCGTGCTTTGGAACTAGGTTTTTTGGGGGTCTGTCGGTAGTTTGTGTCCGTTGCAGCATGAAATACACGTGCGGTTGTTGGGAAAGCTCATCGCTGCTTCTTAGGCCCCAGTTGCAATATTGAAATTTGGTATGGAATTTGGAGGAAAAGAAATATCCACTCTCGCTCTATGATATTCTTTTTAAAATTTTTGTGTCCTAAATAGATTCTTAGGATGTGTTTGATTGTATATCTTAGATCATCCTATGCAGCATGAGAGATATGTATATGTTTGGTTGTCTCTATTCTACATCATCCATCTTAAATGAGATGATCAAACAAAGGGGAATATTGTTTCAATATGTGAGACCAAGTCATCCCTCATTTGTGCTGGATCAATTTGTTCTATATTTGTTAATTAAGGTGATTAATATTATGTTAGTGTTGATTAATGTTAATTAGTGTTGTGGTATTTAGTATTATATTTGGAGTGATTATTGGTAATTAGTGTTATATTGTGTTAATTAGTGTTATGTTAGTGATGATTAGTGGTAATTAATGTTAAATTATTATTAATTAATTATAGTTAATGGTGATTAGTGTCAAATTAGTTGTAATTAATGTTATGTTTGTGGTGATTAGAGATGATTAACATTATGTCAGTACTAATTGATGTTAATTAATAGTAACTAATCTTAATTTGTTACCAATTCATTTCACCAAACAAACAAAATTCAAAATCAATTCATACCACATCAATCAAACACAACTCTTAGATTATTTCATGATATATCACTCATCCTATTCATTTTTATCTCTTTCAGATTATTGATCCAAACAATCAAACGCCTCCTTAAATAATGACGAAACCATCAAAAACACTAAAAAGTACTTGGAAGGAATTTTGCCTGTTAACCAGTGGTTTTCTTGTATGGGGGTGCAGGCTTAACATCTGGTACATGGATTTGACAGGCTTAGGCTTACAAAATCTTGGATGCTGCGAGTGTATGGAGAGCAACAAATTGTGGCACCTTGGGCTTTAGGTCATTAGGTGCAGGGTGCATTATATTAATGTCAATCATATGTCATAATCGTAGATTTATTTAGTTTGATGTCACATTTTATCTAAAATCAATTAATATTTTAGAAGATTTCATAAAATAATATACCACACAGCACATCATATTTTTTTATGATAAATAAAAGATTCACAATACTTTATCACACTTCATAAAAAATAAAATATGATGACATGTTAAACCTTTTGCAACTATCTTTGCCATATATTTTTTTTCACAAACCAAATAATTGCACAACAAACTATGACATCAAAACACACAAGTCCTACATTTTTGTACCACTTCACTTAATCTTTCCTAACTATTCAGACGTACTTTAGACCTGCGTCTTGCATTTGAGCCAGATCCCTGTAGAGTCTGGCATGGGAGACGATTCAATGAATCTGGACACAGCAACCACAATCCTATACCTCGAAGAGTTGTGGACCGTTGGATCATATAACAAATATCCTGGATTGCTTGCTATCACATAAATGGTATCGAGCAGAAACCTGAAAATTTGTTTTTCTTAAGTGCTATTTTTTTTTTCGCATGCAGTCACCGAACCGAACAGCTAAATCTGCTCACCAGAATTTAGAATCCAGAATCCATACGTCAACTAACTAGTAAAATTGGGAGCTGTGGAGATAAAAAGGGCAGAAGCCCTCCATCACCATATCACCTTTTGTTCTCTCTCTCTCTCATGCCCAACTCTACCAAACATCCTGGAATCTCTGAATTCCCAAATCCAAATATAATCTTAGACGCAAAGATGATTTAGAATAATTAATCCTCGATTCTTGTCGAGTTCTTTGAGTTTCCTCCCGGAGGTGAGTTCTTGATCTCTTACATCTAGGGTATTCCTTTGTTCTCTTTTTTTTTTTTTTTTTTTTGGTTTCTTCACCTGAATTATACACGCATGCAACTATATTTGCAAGTATTGCACTCTTGTGTTATATAATTGTGCTTTTTGCAAATTCATTCTGTGTTCGTGATTTTTGCATTGTCTCTCATATGGATTGTGCTTTTGATAGGTATTTTCACTCATATATACAACATATAAATTCTATTATTTTAAGTCTAAGCCCATCCAAATACCAACAATTCTAACCTAACCATGTCCATGGTCCATGTGCACTTATGATTTGCACTTTTGGTTTATTCATCGACAACATATGTAAAACATGCCATTGTATCAACTGTAGAATAGTAGACTATCACTGGAATGTCCCATGAATGTGAAGCGGTGATCTAATTAGTTGTTTAATCAATGTGGGAAGATTATCTTTTGTTCAATCACAGCAAACTGATGTCTGTAACTCCCCAAGGAAGCTGGATTACTATTTACTAGCGGATTCAACAAATTTGATTTCTTCTCATGCTTATCAGATGACTTGATCAGTTCGCATTCTTCTTAGAGTTCTCACATCATATTGAAAATTGACAATATAATAGTCTTAGGGACAAAAAAAGATTTTTATTTCAACCGGTTATATAGGTCAAAACATTAGAAATAAGAACAAACTAAAAATTAAAGCTAATCGGGATTCTAACTAAAAACTCAATCCAAAGTCCAATGAAAAAGATAACTCCCATTAAAAACATAAGAGGCAAATCCTAATAGTAGTCTTCCACTCTCCCAATTCTACACTCATAAACAATGTATCATTCTTTCTTCTATTTTTTGACTTGTTTGACTTGCAAACAAGATTTATGATTTAACCACATCATCAACAAAATACAGACCGTTTGATTAGTCTGTCTTTAAAGCACGAACATATGATAATACCAGAATTTACCATTAAGTTACAAAATCTTTCTTTGCTCAAATGAAAACAGCCCTTGCACCACCCAAACTATTCTTGGTGAGTTTTCCTCCAACTGACATCTCCACAAACTACATCCTCTCCCCATACAAGCCGCTACGTACCATCAAAGGCATCCAATGCCATCCCTGGATGCACCCAGTTACCTAGGGGGCGTTTGGTTGCCTGGCCCAAGGCTCAGCCTGGCTCGCGGATGCAAAAAACTGTGTTTGGTTGCCTGCAGCAGTAGTTTGAGCCTGGCCCGCGTGGTGCAAAAGGCCCTTTGCAGCCTGGCTCCCAGATACGCAAAATCTGGACGTTTCCCGCAGCCAGGCCCGTCGCCACCACCGGCCTCCGCCTCCGTCGCCACCATCGCCTCCTCCTCCACCTCCGCGTGCGCCCGCCTCCGTCGCCACCGCCGCATCCCTCTTTACCTCTACCTCCGTTGCCTCTGCCTCCGTCGCCACCGCCGGCCTCCGCCTCCGTCGCCTCCGCCCGAGCGCCGCTGCCTCCTCCGCCCAAGCCCGAACCTGAGCCTCGCCGCCACCGCCGCCTACGACCGAGTCCAAGCCTCGCCGCCTCCGCCCGAGCCTCGCCGCTGCCGCCTTCGCCCGAGCCCGAGCTCCGTCGCCGGCTCCGCCTGAGCTCGAGCCGTGTTTTAAAACTAACAAACAACATCTCTTGCATCTCAGAGCCTGTTTCATCTAAACAGTCTCTGCTCGTACAGCCAACCAAACGCACCCCTAGATGACCACGGGGGATTAGCCCGGTCTTGCTGCTCATGCTCGTCGGCCTAGGCAACTTCGGTTGTGGTCTTCAGTAATTGTGCATTTTATTTGTTTGTTTTTTTCTTTGAGTTCTTTCTTGCATTTAATGTAGGGATGACTAGAAACACTAAAGCATATTCACCTTTTTACACTGTATGTATTGGGAATGTTTGGTTTAATTCAAAATAGAAATGAGAGTTATCATCCTGCCAATTCCATAACCCATACCTCTTGCCATCCTCTCCCAGATATTGATTTTGTAAGAATTGGTGAAACTTTCCATCTCATTCCCAATCAATTCCCATGATCCAAAAATGAGATTAGACTCGTCCTACTCAAAAATTCCCTATCCTACCTATTAATTCTCACAATCCAAACAGCCAAACGTAGGTTTCTTCTAAATTCTTAGCATGCCATGTGTTGGTTGGTTCTACATTTTCAGTGGATTTAGTGATACAATTTATTTCTATTCACTCAAAAATTGATTTTTCTATACACCGTGCAATGTTGAATATTTGGAGACTGCAGAAATGTTAACTCTAAATAACCAATAGATCGGTAGTTAGCCTGTGATATATTTTTTGCAAATCTATATGGTAGATGAAAAATAATTTCAGTTTTGTAGCAAATCACTCACTTACAATGTTTTGAATAGAATGTTGTTGGAATAGGCTACTAGAGAAGCAATCACTTTTACAAAGGATTTTACATTGGCTTGAAAATCCCGGAAGTTCCCCAAATAATTATGAGATCACTCACTTATTTTTTATGTTAACACATAAGTGATCAAGATACATTCACAATACCCACAAGATGCCTACCTTTTGCAGCTGTTCAATTGTAGATCAACAATTGAAGATGATCTAGGGACACCATAAATTTTGCTAACTATTATTGTTTTTCTAGAAAATAAGCCATGTTGTGTTTTATTATCATGAACTCCCTCTATTAAACAATATAGGGTATATTTTGGCCCCATGCATGAATTAAGGAGACTCTAAATTTAAGTAAACAACAAAAGTTTTATTATTATTACTCATATATGTCTCGAAAAGAGAGAGAAAATGTTTAAGGTGAGGAATTAGTAGTACAAAAATAAGTAAGAATAAAATAGCAAAAACATTGATGAAGTAGCAATGACATCTTATATTGTACAACAAGATGTGAGATTATATGATTTATAGTATATAATGATGGGGTATGCTGTTTTGTAGGGATGTTTATTAGTAAAGTAATAATGTAAACCAATTTACACGTTTTTGTAATATTTTTATCTAAAAGCATTCTTAAGTTATAATGCTAAAAAAAAATACAACAAAATTGTAACCGGCGGCAACACTTGAGGCTAACCGCGTACAGTACTCAGGGATTCTAAATTTCTTGCGTTTTTTAGTTATGAATTTATTTATGCCCTTGTGTAACACTTGCAAATTACACACTATTCACCTAGTTTTGGATATTATCACAAACGATCATGAATTATTCCTATGTTGTTTGAATGTGCCAAAAAGCTTGAGAGATAGAAAACCAAAGTTAGCAATGTAACTAACAATCTTTTAGCAGACAGTTAGGATCATTAAACTACTATGTAGATCCAATTCAATACACGCCGGAAGAGTGGCCAAACAGTCGCATATGCGGCGGCGCGCGAGGTGCTGCCAGAGCGCGCTCGCGCTGCGCCGGATGGCATCCTGCAGCAATGTAGCCTCGAATCTAATTTGGAGTGATTACAACAAAGCCATGGATTGCACAAGGCCAGGACTACATGCAAGTATTAGGTTAGAACCCAACTAGCAATCAAACTTTCTAGAATCTATACAAAAATAGAGTCCACACAAACACAGGCAATTGGACTCTTATCTATTATTATCAAAATCATATTCCAATTCGAAATTGGACCTTCAAAATCTCTACGGAAAATATATCTCCAAATTTCAAACTAACCTAAACTCCAACAAAAATAATCGAAATCATAGTTGCTAAATTTCTTGCAAGGGTATGATTTGGTTTGTTATCCTTCAAATATGTTTCGGCTTGCGAGAGGAGATGGGATTATTGGAGTTTGTTGAGAAGAGATTGGGTTATTGAAGTTGGTTTGTTGAAAAATTTTGTTGCAGCTAGTGTTTGGGATCTTGTAGGGTACAAGCATGTAAGCGTATCTGATAGAAAAAACGAATACCCTTTGTTTCATTCATTGGATATTATTTTAACAATTCAATTCATTTTTAGTTTGAAATAATAGACTGTTTATTATTGAATAAATAATTTAAAAAGTTATAAGTGAGATAAATAGCTATCCAGGTTTATCTTTAGGAGTAGCAGAGCGGTTTGATCCCTAAGTACAACTCGCATGCATCTAGCTAGTTTTTATTATTCTCTTAATAGTGCGTAATTTGTCTTTGCAAGAGTACGGTACTAGCAAGCAGTCAATGGCGCCGCCGGCCGGCAAGGAGGCGGAGCAGCGCGGGTACTGGCGGTGGAGCAAGACGGACTTCTTCCCGGAGCCGTCCTTCCGGAGCTGGCGCGAGTACGGCGAGGCGCTCGCGGCCACCGGGCCGCGCCTCCGCGACCGCGTGCTGAGTCGGTCCTCCGAGGCCGTGGAAGCCGGCACGCTCCTCGCCGAGAGCGAGCACCCGCTGCGCCGGTGCCTGTCGTGGGTGGACCTCGCGTTTCTTGCCTTCGGCTCCGTCGTCGGCTCGGGCGTGTTCGTGCTCACCGGCCAAGAAGCGCGCTTTGACGCCGGTCCGGCCATCCCGCTATCCTACGCCGCCGCGGGCTTCTCGGCGCTGCTGTCGTCCTTCTGCTACTCCGAGCTCGCCACGGAGATACCGTCGGCAGGTGGCTCGTTCTCCTACCTCCGCGTCGAGCTCGGTGACGTGGCCGCTTTCCTCGCAGCCGGCAACATCCTACTGGAGGCCGTCGTGGGAGCCGCCGGCCTTGGACGGTCATGGACGTCCTACCTCGCCGCACTCCTCGGCCGTGACACCGACGCGCTCCGCATCCACGTGCCGGCGCTCGCCGAAGGCTTCAACCTCCTCGACCCCATTGCCGTCGTCGTCCTCATCACCACCTCGGCGATAGCCATCTCCGGCGCGCGCATCACGTCCAATCTAAACTCGCTGGCCTCGGCGGTTGGCGTCGCCATCATCGCGTTCGTCATCGCCGTGGGGTTCTCGCACTTTGAGGCAGGCAACCTCGCGCCGTTCTTCCCCTTCGGTGCCGGCGGCGTGTTCCGCGCGGCGGGCGTGGTGTTCTGGTCATACACCGGCTTCGACATGGTGGCCACCATGGCGGAGGAGACCAAGAACCCGAGCCGCGACGTGCCGCTCGGCCTTATCACGTCCATGTCGGCCATCACCATAGTGTACATGCTCATGTCGTTGGCGCTGGTCGGCATGCAGCGCTACGACCAGATCGACGCCAACGCCGCCTTCTCGGTGTCGTTCGCCGCGGCCGGCATGAAGTGGGCGCGGTACGTGGTGGCTCTCGGCGCGCTCAAGGGCATGACAAGCGGCCTCCTCGTCGGCGCGCTCGGGCAGGCGCGGTACACGACGCAGATCGCGCGAACTCACATGATACCACCCTACTTCGCGCTCGTGCACCCCAGGACCGGCACGCCGGTGTACGCCACGGTCTTCGTCACGCTCTCCGCCGCGTGCGTCGCGCTCTTCTCCAGCCTCGACGTGCTCGCGTCCGTCTCCTCCATCAGCACGCTCTTCATCTTCGCTCTCGTCGCCGTCGCCCTCCTTGTCCGCCGCTACTACGTCGCCGGCACGACACCGGCGTCGCAGCTGCGCAAGTTTCTTGGCTTCTTGGCACTGATCATCCTGTCGTCCGTCGGCCTGTCGGCGTACGGGAACTCGAGCTACGCCGGGCGGTGGCCCGGATACGCCGTGCTGGGCGCGGCCTGGACGGCCGGCACGGCTGGGATGGCGCTGTGCTCAAAGCAGCAGCGCTCGCCCCAGGTGTGGGGCGTGCCGCTGGTGCCGTGGCTGCCGGCCATATCGGTCACCACGAACCTGTTCCTGATGGGCGCGCTCGGGTACCTCGCGTACATCCGGTTTGCCATGTGCACGGCGGCCATGCTCGTCTACTACGTGCTGTTCGGCGTGCACGCCACCTACGACGTGGCGCACCGTGGCGCAGAGGGGCCAGAAGCCGTCGTGGCCGACGCCGTCGAACATAGGAAGATTGCGCTGGGGTCTGTGCCGCCGGTGTGAGATGAGGTTTGCCGGTCCTAGACTTAGCCTTGTAGGCAGCTTGTTCATTCTATTTTCTCACTGAATGTTAGTAGTAGAAGGTAAGGGGGAAAAAGGAATTATTTATTGTATTTAGTTTATCAAATGAACACTGAGATTTCAAGAATTAAGATTGGTTGCTATGTTTGTTAATTGGGATTTCAGATATTAATTTGTGAGCTGAAGCAACTCATGTAGTTTGTGATTTATGCTTGAGAAGTTACATTTTCTTGGTTCATCTTTCCTTATTAACTCTATTCAAGTTGCCACATTTGAACAGTCGTATTTTAAGAACTAAGATTGGTTTCCACATTTACTTGATTGGGATTTCACAATCTGATTATGAAACTGTGAGCTGCAGCAACTCATGAAGTTTGTGCTTTATGCAATAGAAGCTACGTTTTATTGATTCACCGATTATTTTTTACCTTGTTCAAGTTATGTTCTCATCTTTTTTATATACACTTATGTTATGATATGATAATTTATGGGCAAAAGCTAACAATGTCAGGAAAATTAAGGTCACACATATTAAACTGAAAGGCACAATGCTGTGTTCATACAGGAGTACAGACTACAGTAGGTAGCACACACAGGGTACAAATTGGCACAAGGAGATTCCAGTGACATACACTAAAAAATCCCTTATTCTGTCACCAGGTAGCTGAAGCAGAGTACTTCTAACCATCATTGCGCATGTGAAGCTGAAAAGTTGATCCGGTCTCTTCAGTTAATCCTGCCCCGAAACAAAGAAAAAGAAAATGTTATAAGTCCTCTGAAATGTAAGATTTGCGTAACATGCATGCATCCTGGAAAATAGTTGGTTTGCTCACTATATTTCAGGCATTATTGTTTCATCTTCTGGTCAATATATCTGGTTTCTTCCAAAGAATAGTTGTATGGATGCCCTAATGCAATAAACATGTGCAGATAAAGATTTTTGGCTGGTCAAAGAATACATACATGGCAAGTTCCTAATAGTACTTGTGAGCATGTTTCTTATTGGTTATTTGTATTCCCATGCAGCAATCTATTTCTGATAACAAAACAGAAACCCCGACACTAAGCCAAGAAGGCCTTAAAACTTCTCCCTCGCTCGGTCACTTTCTTTACTTAGACAAGTAAAATAAAATCTTTTTGCCACCAGTTTTTTATGTTAAAAATCACTAGAGGCATACTTTAAAAAAAATATAACATTCATCTTGGAAATTATGTCTAGCTCCGGCTTTTCATCTTGGAAATTATGTCTAAGAAACTACTTTATTTAGCTCCAATATGTTCGGTCGAGTTTAAATTTTTTCAATAAATTATCTTATTAAAAGGTTCAATTTATAATCTCAACAAATTTTCTTCCACATATTTTAGTTTATTTGAGACTTCTAGTTCCAAAGAAATTTATACATATAGAACCAATCATGAAATAAGTTATCTATTTGATAGGTTCAACTTATAAACTCATAAACTGAAGTTAAAATTCAGTCAAACACTTCCTTAGTTGTATTAGTGAAGCTGAAACAAAAATCAGACTAAACAGATTATAATCTCAATGTCATAGACTCTATTTGTAAGAGATTCAATTTCGGCATAATCTAGAGCTTAAATCTCTTTTAAACAAACTTTTATTGGAATAGTGTTTCAGATAAGTAAAACTCTATTTGTATTAACAAGTTGAACGATCTCCCAACCAACCTATATAACTGATATGAGAAGTCAATTTTTTTTAAGATCTAACTAAACTCTTTGAAACAAAACTTAGATTTATGAAACAAATTTTAAAATAAATTATATATTTGACTATAATTTTAATTTATAAACTAATAAATTGAAACTGAAACTCAATAAATACTCTAAAAAACTCCATCCATCGGGAGCGCTCTTGGCTGCTGTGCGAGTATAAAAAGGCATTTTCTTTGCCCACTCAACAGCATAGGCGGGCGTCCACTGCAAACCGAATGCCATTTTTTTTTTGTTTTTGTTTTTACCCGAATCTTCTCTAACTCCTCTTATCTCCTTTAATTATTACATAAATAAATTTTTTTTTTCTTTCTCCTCTAATTCTAACCTACAAAATGACATTGGAGTGCTAAACCCTTAAGAAACTTTATTTCAACATGCCGAGCTTAAGAGCTAAGCGAGCTGGCTTTAGCACTGGTGATAGCTAATATGCATAGTACCGTTTCTAGTTTGTATCATGCATGTACTCACTGGGAGCAGTCGACGTCGGGGGAGATAGTGTACGGCAGGGAGACGCCGCAGTCCGCCGGCAGGGCCTGCGCCGCCGCGACGTCCGCGTTGCCGGCGGCCGACTTGAGGCACTCGCAGGCCTCCTGCCGGTCGGCCGTGGTGGCCGCGGCCGCCACCAGGCTGGACACGCCGTCGCAGCAGTCGCCGGACGGGCTCTCGTCGTCGCCCTGCAGAAAGCCGAGGCAGGGGGACAGCTCGGAGAGCACGTCGGAGCACGAGATGTCGGCGTCGGCTGCCGCGAAGAGCTGCTGGAGAACGACGAGGAGCAGGAGGAGAGCAAAGCTCGAGCTCTTCATGTCTTTGTGGAGACAGATACTTGGGCTGCTGCTAATTAGCTAATTAACTACGCTAATTGTCTGGCTTGTGTTTGTTGGTTACAGTTGATCTCCAGGTTGTAGGGTATTTATAGCAATTAGCAAGGGAAAGGCATTTCTACATGGTCACCCAATCATCCAATACGTGCAGATACTATTAATCCGGTGGTCAAGACCGGACCTTCAAGGGGCAGTTTTTCTTATAAATAATCTAGATTAAAAAATTAATTACAAAACTAACTCACAGTTGTAAGATTTTACAAAAATGATCTGCCACGTCAGCCTATCGAGAACTGGGCACTCGACAAACTAGCTGTTGTGTGGCGCCCGCTTGTCGAGTGTCACTAGGTGTTGCAAAAAAGAATTTTAATCGCGAGAGTTGGGATTTGAATTCGGGCCAACTACGTGGGAACATAGTAACTAATTGGGTTAAGGCCTTTTGCTGTTCTAAAGAGAGTTAGCTATTTTAATATACTGTTACCAGCGTATAACAACATCTAAATTTAGTAAATGCATTATTTTCTGGATGTATATGTATATGTATGTGTGTATGTATATGTATGTTTATGTGTATATGTATATGTATGTATATGTATGTATGTGTGTCTGTATATGTGTGCCTGTATATGTATATATGTATATTACAATGGCTAGACTCTTCACATCAGCAAAAGGCCTTAGTCCAACTGGTTACGTCGCTCCCACCTTGTTGATCAGGTTTTGAATCCCCGCTCCCGCGATTAAAATCCTTTTTTGCAGCACCTGATCGTTGGCTTGTCCCTGGTCGTCGCTTGTGGTCGATGATGGGCTTGTTGAGCACTGGACACTCGACAAGCGGACGCCACGCGACAGCTAGCTCGTGGCACGCCATTTTTATAAAATCTTGCAACTGTGAGTTAGTTTTGTAATTAATTTTTTAATCTGAGTTATTTATAAAAAAAAAACTCTCAAAGGGAGGCTAGTGCCCATATAAATTTCTATCGGACAATTTGCAATATAATTATTAAAGTAAATGGGTTCAGTAACAAGACATTGCTATCTCACTAATATCAAGATTAAGTGGTCCAAGATCCACATTTTGGTCTCATAGTCAGTGTCTAACATAAGATCTATTTTTGTAATATCCTCCAACTAATTTTCTCTATTTTACAACAACAAAATATGTTTTATGTTGTCTCAATTATGTCTCAGTTGTGAAATGATCTCACTTGCATTATTTTTATTGTCATTTCTTTTTTTTAAATCTATTTGAGTATTCTAACCAGAGACGTTGCCTCAAATGAGGCTTACAATTGTTTGGTCTTTCACGAGAAATATTTTGGTGTAACATTGAAACATTGCCTCAAAAGTTTATTTGTGACTAATTGAAAGGAATTTGGAAGATTCCGATGTTACCGAATGTTTGTCAGAATTTCATTAAAAAAAATGGTTGTTGTATGCACTGTTTCATTTTTAAGTAGTTATTAAGTATTGGTATCAAAAGAAAAACAGATCTAGTGGAATTGGTTTTGACTGTTGGTAGATCAAAAGGTAGTTAAGTTATGCAAAACTCCTATTTGGCTATGGTTTTTTTTTTTTGTCATTTAGGTTATTATTTAAGTTTTTATTTTTTGGAAACTGCACTGCTGCTAAAAAAAATAAAATAAATAACTGAAGTGGTCAAATTAATAATGGAAGATATTAAAAATTAAGTTGGGGTAAGAGTGGGTAAATGGCTTATCAAACCATAAAAAGCGAATCAAGTAATAACCTCTGCTGTGTGAAATTGTAGAAAACCCACTTTAAGACCAAATAATTCCAATAAATTGAATGACTATATATGAGATAGTATCTACCATGTTAGTTTTGTATAGTTGCTCCCAACCAAAAGAAAAAGAAAAATAACATTAATTACAGCTAAGCTTTTCTTTTAATCATTGGTTGAGTTTGAAATCTAGAAAAAGGAAACAAATATTTGGAGTTTTTAGATGCATTCATGCATGAGTTTCTAGAAAAGATGGTACAGTAGGTAAGATTATTAAGTTTTTAAACATTTGAAAACATGTAAGTCTACAGAAGTTACAACGGTAGGGACGAATTGCTTTGGCCTTTGGCTAATAAATCTTAATTAATATTTTTACACTAACAACACATGTAAGTTAAGTTAATTTAATATTTTTTGAAGTTAACTTTGGCACTATGTATCTCACGACGCTGTAAAACTACTTAATTAGTTCTTATAGCCAACTAGTGTTAACTTTCTACATTTAGTTAAACAACTTGTAGAGGGCCTTTAACATATTTTCGCATCCACTTCAACAACTTCGATGGCAATCTTTTGCAATTTCTCAAGATAAACCATGAAGCACTCTTGAGTGCACCATGAATCCTGGAGCAAATCAATGGCTGTGGCAAGCTACCAGGAGTATCATTCATTAGAGGGGGAGAGGGACAAGATGGCTACAATAGTTGAGACAAGCGACAGGTGCTGGTGACAATAATGTTACAATAGGAGAAAATAGAGGCCGGTCGATGAACACCGGAGTGGGGTACACTGAGTCTGGAAGGGATTGCGGTGGTGATGACGGAGGGGGAGGGAAGGGAGGGGAAAAAAATGGAACAAAAATTTTACAAGAAACTAGATTATAGATTTTTTCCTTAAAAACACAAGTACCTATACTTGTTCGGATAGGTTTGTTTTTGAGTAACTATACAAATGTTATAATTGGTGACTTGCTTTTTTTGGCTTTGTGTGATTAAGCAGTAAACCCAATTGAGTGATTATTAGGCAGGGATATGAGAGTAAGACATGACACCTAACACATGTTTATATGAATTGGTTTAATTGCATGGCTAGGTGACTTCTTGTGTTTGAGTTGAATATTTTTCTACAAAAACCGTGCAAAGTTGATGACATTAATGTGTAGAGGATTATATGTGGTGTGTCCTGATGTGCACAAAGATTAAAAACTATCATATCATGATCATATACAGTAAAAAACATAGATATGTCAAATGTAGCTAGGTAATGGATAACAGGCACAATATAAGGCTTTTTTTAAGGAAGTAAGAGCTCTCGCAAGAGCATTTCATTCTATTAATGTCTAACACAAATTATAAGTAAGGAGCATTCATCAAAATAGAATAAAAAGTAAAACATCTCTATATAAAAAGATAAAAATGAAACAATAAGTATATAGGTGTGTGTGTGTTTTTGAACACTTGGCACATAAGCACAGGGGAATCCCCTAATAAACACTATAGATTGAAGTTTGAATAAGAGTGGCCTTGACCCAAGAGCACAACAAAGGGCCTACCATGGGCAAAAGCTGTACTTGGATGGCACTAGGATGATTCTTTTGGAGAATTTTATTTTGGCAACCATGAAAGGTTTTGCGGTGTTGGTGGCAGAACATCACCATTGCCAGCAGCTCACCATGGAGGGGGGTTGAGTAAGTCCTCTCCTAAGTTGATCGGCGATGAGTTCACCATGGAGGGCAGGTTGAATAAGTCCGACATGTAGCTAACAACAACAAGCAAGCATTGATCAACCTCAAAGAAGGAGTCCAACAAAAGAAAGCTTCAAAATAGAAAGGAGAAGGAAACGGGAGCTCCTCCCACTCCCTCTCATCGCCGACAAGAGCCGTTGGAGGGGAAGGGAGGAGAAGTGAAGCCCCATTTTACTTTCTCTTTTTCCTCAAGGGGCTCTCGAGGAAATTTCATGGGAAGAGCCCTAAGCTCGCATTAGGAGTAAGAGAAGATATTCTTTCTTCAAAGAGAACATGTTAAAACACACATAGGAGTGCAACTTGTTTGTTCTTATTTTATGTCCTTTTGTGTTTCTTTATTTATGATGCGCATATTAGAGTACTTTGTGTATATTATGGAGATCCATGAATTATAAACAAAATACAGAAAAACACACAAAGAGAGAGCATAAATACAAAATATTCCGTTGGGAATTCACATATGGTAGGATAGGAAGGTTCATCCGATTTAGAGCGGATGATTAGATCAATGGTGGCATATCAAGATTTTCCTTAAATATGGGTTTGGTCAATCTTAACCATATATATCTCACAATCAGACAACACTTGCCTGGCCATTACCAATTTTACTGGGCTTTAGCTGTTTGGATCCAACAAGGCCTGCAAGTGTAAAAAATGGCGAAGCATGATTCTAGCAAAACCATGTAGGAGGAATATAGGACCATGATACTTTTTTTCTCCTTTTAATTTTTCTTTTTGGGATTGTATTATAAAGAAAAATAAAGTTAATGTCATCATATTGTCTTTCTTATACTTTTTTTTGTTTTCTTTTTTGGCATAAAGATTGTCCCCTTTTAATCTTCCTTTTTAAAACTAGGACTTGTAAAAGTTTATGGATTTTTAGTTTCTTGAATTAGAAGCTAATTTTGCTATATCAAAAGACAAGTAATCTACTCAAATTCAACATTTTAAATGGGAGCATTTGGTTTTGGCTGCTTGATAAATGAAATCACCAATGGTGAATATCTTGTTGTTAAATCAAGATTTTAAGAAGTTATTCACAAGAAAAAAGGTTCTTTAAAAGTTATTTCTAAATCAAATGAGAATTTAAGCCTACCAAAGAAAAAGGGATGGCCTCTTCTTTGTGTGTCTTCTCGTTATTCACTCCACATTGCCAAATAAAGCATCAAAATGGGAATTATGTCCCTCTCTTTCCAAGTTTGAATCTTCTATGATTGAACTACATAGGTGTCGACGATCTGTAAGTGATCCTCAATCTTATGGAATAATGAAATTGTAGAAAATACAGGTAATCAAACACGATGATGATACAAAGGTTTTTTAGACAGGTTCATGCCCTCAAAAGATTGAGTAATAACCCTATATTTTGTGTGATGTGACTTACTCAAGAATGTATGTGATTACAAAAGCAGAAAGCAAGAGAGAAATGTTCCCCTCTCGACTATTCTACTATGTGATCCTTGTTGTTGTGTTTTTTTCTCTTCCATGTTGTCCTTCCCACGTCCGATCATCCTCCTTTTATATCATTGTGAGGGCGGTTGTTCTTGTGAGGTAATCATTGGTTGTTATCAACAGTTGTTGTTAGTAACTTCTCTTAAGGTGGTTGTTTTGATGGTTGTCAAGAAACCGCACGTTAACCACTTGTTGCAGAACACGTGGAAAGTTGATGTGTTTGTGGTCACAAGTAATTGGTGTTTCGACCATGGGTCTTAGCACATAGTATCTTTGACTGAGAGTGTATCTCGACTAGAGCTGATTGTGGTCTTATACCTTGTCTTAAATTGGACGTGACTGTATGTCTTAACTAGAGCTGGTCGTAGTTGTAGACTCCACATTACTTATGTCAGTTGTAAACTGTTATTACAATACAACTACATGTTAATTAATAGGAACAAATGACATCCATTAATTAACATTTCGACAAAGATGAAGTGCTCTAATCCTCGTCAGTTAGCCCTCCAAACTCAAGCGAACTGATCTACTCAAGAAAGAGGTTATTCAGCAAATCGCTAGCTCTTTAACCAAATATTTGATTGGATAAAAAATTTGGTCAAGAATATGTGGTCTAAAAGGACCAAGCCATTTGAGGAGACTCTATTCGGTTGACGTTGTAAGAACAAAACTCACCGAGTCTTGGTCGAAGAATAAATAAATGAAGAAATAAAAAATCAACGGTTGTATTTTTATTACTGTCATAATGGAGAAGAAACCAGAGAGACATCTTTCCATTGTAGTATCTAGATTTTTGTTAGCTATCCTTCAAATAGCATCGAGGGACAATTTAATTTCCCACACTTTTTGAAGAAGTTACTTGCACTCAAAAAATATTCAAGTCTCTGCTCTTTCTTCTCACCCTATGTAATGCTCGACTGGAGCGTATCTTGCTGCACCATGAATGCCCTTGATGACCTGGAGACGAACAGTCATCTCGACCCCAAGGCCATCCTCAATCGATGTTTGGCGGCAAAAGGCAAACGCTTCCCGAATCCTTTAGATGGGGAAGCGGTTCTGTCCACACATTTTCTAGGCTGCGGATTTCATCTACTGATCAGCCCTTTCTTTGACGCAATGATCGAGTATTATGAGGTCGAGCTGGTGAATTTGACTCCAAATTCATTGGTAATTCTGAGTGTCTTCGTACACCTGTATGAGTCATACCTAAGAGTTGAGCTTTTGGTCGAGCTCCTCCCATTACTATCAGCTCTATTACTCTAATGGAGTTGGTTCTCTAGGCTACGTGTACTTCCGACTTTGATAGGGAAAAAAGTTGGAGTATCTAATCGTGCCACTAAAGGAGTCCCAAGTATGTAAAAAAAAAGACACGGTGGTTCTACTCCCGCATTCCTGGTAGGGGTGTGCGTTCGGTTTTTTCGGTTCGGTTTTTTCGGTATTTTTTAAATTTCGGTATTGCACATTACATACCATATTTACCAAAAAAAAAATCGGTTCGGTTTCGGTAAATACCAAATTAATTCGGTTCGGTTTCGGTAAATACCAAATTTACCAAATTATCGCGAATCTAATCAACCTACATGATATCTTTAGCTCTTTTTTCTTTAATCTTTATGATTTGGAGTGTCATATAATAATTAATAATATAGTATCGAAGATTTAAAGTTATCAACAATTAAAATTAAATACCAAATAACATTAAGTCAAACACCATAATAGCAATATAGCATAACCTACTAAACATAACTAACCAGTTAAGCACAGTCCATAAAATTATAAAACATAAGCAAAGTCCACAAATTACAATTACACTGAGTCACTGACAGTCTACATAACAAAAAAATAAACAATCCACAATTCATGTAACAACTCATGCAGTACAATTCATTAATTCAACACAAAATGTTCGAGAGAAAAATGTGATCAACACATAGAAGTTCTCTGGTCTTATTGGCATCAAAAGGAACATTTGCGGACTGCGGCCTGCGGCAAGAACAAATTATAATGTTAAAAATGCATATCAAATTAACAATGTAATGTACAGTCAAGCTTAAAAAATTTACCAGCTCACGGTTGATCACATGAGTAATTACTTGTTGCAACAGATTCTAATTGGGGACTTACCAAGCCTGCATGACACAAAAATATGATAATCACAAGGTGAACAATTTAACTGTTGTAACATGAAACTAATTAACTGAAACACAATAGTTATAATTTAGTACCTTCTTCAAAACGAGTTAAATCAACTAAATCCTCTTCAACATTGATGCGACCGGAACACCGTATCCAATCTTGTGCACATAACAAGCATTGCACCATAAACGGTGTCAACGAGCTTCTAAAATCATCAAGAACACGACCACTAGTACTAAAAGCTGACTCAGAAGCAACTGTCGATATAGGAATTGCTAACACATCACGAGCCATGCGTGAAAGTATGGGAAAACGAGGAGAGTTACATTTCCACCAAGCAAGAATGTCAAAATCTTCCCGATCTTCTTCTGTATCTTCACCAACATACTTATCTAATTCAGTTTTGCTATATGCACCAACTTCACAAGAAACTTTCATTTTCTTGTTGTATAAAGATTTCATCAAATTTGATGTATTTACTTGAGGTTCAGAACTAGAATTTAGTGCTCCTTGTTGTTTATCACTTTGGCTTCCACCTTGAGCATACATGCTCTTGTATTCTTCAAAAAGAGAACGAAATGCATTGTTTATCTTTATCCATACTTGATCTCCTTTGATTGGACCATACATCTCTAAAATTGTAAACTTCACGTAATCAGATAGTTTGTACCTTGTATTGAGGAAAACAAGAAAAATTTAGCTGAACTATATAATGTATATCCTTAAATAGAAGAAAAAATAACAAATTTGGTTATACCTCGGATCAAGAATAGCAGCAACAAATATTAACATGTTCATCTTCTCAGGATCCCCCCAATACTTATCATATTTCTCTTTCATCTTAATAGCCATTTCAGATAGATTTTCATCTAGACTATCACACCAATCTAGCAACAAAATGTTCACAGCAGCAATCTCTTCAAAGAAAATGTTGGAAGTAACATACTGAGTGCCCGAAACACGAAGTGTGAGATCATAAAAATATTTCAGAAATTGTGCAAAATGACGAGCATTGTCCCAATCTTGATTTTGGGGAGGTCCATCATCACCCACGTCTGACATGTAATAAGTGTCTTGGGGTGCAAATCTGTCAAATGCTTTCTCAAATTTTTGAGCCGATTCTAACATGAGGTATGTTGAATTCCATCTAGTGCACACATCAAGACATACAAATGCCTTACTTTCTATCTTAGTGAATTCAACACATTGCTTAAAATTATTCATTCTTGAAGTGGAACTTCTCACATATCTCACAGCATTACGAACACGGGAGATGGAATTAGACATCCTCTTCACCCCATCTTGAATCACAAGATTGATAATATGAGCTACACATCTCATGTGAAGATATTTTCCTTGTGCAACACTACCTCCCCAATTATTCAAAGCTCTTCTCATGTAGCCTACAGCAACATCATTTGTACTAGCATTGTCTACTGTGATGGTAAAGACATTTACAATTCCCCATTCAAGCAAGCATTTCTCTAGTGCTTTACCGATGTCTTCTCCTTTGTGAGTGTTTACTAAACAAAAGCTAAGGATTTTTTTGTTTAGTTTCCACTCATTATCAATGAAATGTACTGTTAGACACATATAATTCTGAAGTCTTGAAGAAGTCCATGTGTCTGTGGTGAGACAAACTCTCTGAGAAGAATCATTGAAAAACTTTTTTAACATAGGTTTTTCATTTTCATAAATTCGAACAATATCTCTTTGCATTGTCCACCTAGATGGAACATGAAAACGAGGACAAACTTTTGACATGAATTGTTTAAAACCTTCACGTTCTGAAAAACTCAACGGTAGCTCATCTACAATTATCATGCGAGCAAGTCCTTCTCTAATCTCTTCAGGATTGTATTGCCAATTAGAAAGAGAACTACTTCCATCCGCACTAGATTGCAAATTTAGTAAAGTTTGCTTGCTGCCCTTATTTCTATCAGGATGCTTTTTACAAATTTTTGCATGAGAGATTAGCGATGAAGTACCATTCTTAGCTGAATCACATGCAAGTACTCTTGAACAATGTTTGCATGCAGTCTTCTTCTCACCTTCTAATACTGTGTAGTGGTTCCATATTTCTGCTCTGTGACCCATTTGTTTTCTTCTATTATTCGAAGGTGCATTGCCCCCAGCTGCTGCAACTGTTTCATCACTGCCTACTAATGCACCAATATTTTGAATATCATCTGCTTCAGACATCTAAAATGAAAAATAAAACTATAGTAAGGTTAATGGTGATGTTGTCAACTGCTATTGAATGATGCATAAAGTCAAATAGCTTTAGACGAGAGTCTTACATTGCAGGATCTTGTGGTTGACTCCGTTGTTGCTACTGGCTAGTTTGCGGAGGAGACGGTGGAGACCAGAGGGGCGGAGGCACAGGACTCGCCGAGGAGGAGATTACTAAACTACCTTTAAACACACACCAAACCACACTACTTTAGATAAATTGTATTTTCATCAACAAAGATAAAGAATTAAAGATGTATTGCTATACAACTCATAAAATTGAAATTATAAATATGTTGGCTGTTGGGTCAATGTTCCCGGGAGAATTACCTCGGGTTAGGGTCTCACGGAGGAGGCCGGAGGAGGCTGTAGGCGGCATGGGGAGCCGGGGTGGAAGCTGAGAAGGCGCCGCCGCGGCGGCACGGGTCCACGGGAGGAGCAGGGCGCACGGGACTGACGGAGTGACAGGAGCGGGAGGTGGAGCCGTGGAGGAGGCGGCGGCACGAGAGTGGGGTGGAGGGCCCGGGGCCGGAGGCGGAGCAGCGCTGCCGCGGAGGAGGTGGCACGGGAGGAGCCGAGGAGGTGGACCAGGTGGTGGCGCGGCTGCGGCCGCACGGGAGGGGGAGGCCGGAGGCGGAGGAGGTGGCGGCACGAGAGCGGGGTGTAGGCGGCGTGCAGCCGTGGAGGACTGGAGGAGGCAGCGGCACGGGAGCGACGCGGAGGGCCGGAGGCAGAGCCACGCTGCCGCGGAGGAGGAGGAGGCACGGGAGGAGCCGAGGAGGTGGACCAGGTGGTGGCGCGGCTGCGGCCGCACGGGAGGGGGAGGCCGGAGGCGGAGGAGGCGGCGTCGAGCCGTGGAGGAGGCGGCGGCACGGGAGCGGGGCGGAGGGCCGGATCGCCGGAGGCGGAGCCGTGCTACCGCGGAGGCGCGAAGGAGGAGGTGGCACGGGAGTCACGGCGGGAGGCGGCAGCGGCAGTGCGGCACGGCCTCACCCTCACGGCTCACGGACGGGAGTCACGCCTCACGGGACAATGGATTAGGGTTTTGCTGATTTGCTCCTTCTTCAGTTTCTTGCCTTCTTGCTCTTGGCCTGTTGGCTGTTGCCCCCAAGTCCCCAACGCATTAACGCAAAAGGCCAAGCCGGCCGAAATAGCAAAATAGGCCCAAATATTTGGTAAACGTTTTTTTCCCCTTTTTTTCGGTTTTTTACCGAACCGAACCGAATACCGAATAGATCTAAAAGATCCTACCGAACCGGATACCAAATACCAGAAAAACCGGTTTTTTCGGCTCGGTTCGGTTTTTTCGGTTCGGTGCAGTTTTGCACACCCCTAATTCCTGGTAGCGACCCCTTGTTCTACGCTGCCAAACGTGCAAAGAAGAATGAGAGTTGGGATATTTGTCTGACCCTCAAGGAGGAACATGTTCACTAGATCTCCGTGAACAAATATCTACACGACTAGTGCTTGACTAGTTGTCACATGGCAAGCAACTTCGTCTGCCTTTGTATCAGCCCATTGTGTGCTCAAGACCATCTGGCGTGGCAGTACTTCGGAGGTAGTGATTCAACCAGAGACAGCCACGGGAGTTCATATTTTGTTACCTTTGCTCGTAAGGATCGACCAATTTCTAAGCTGATCGTTTAATCTTTGTGTAGATTTGACCCTATCTGATCTTGAATGACGGGTCAAATTCATGATGGATCCCTTCTCATGATAAAAGTATTCTAAACAGCCTAATCAATGCTTCCAAAGACGAGAAAGGAGCAAGAAGATAGGTAAGTCTTGAACTGAGTCAATCACCAATTACTAGGTGTTTGTTATTTTAACTAACTCATTTGTTCTTTTGTCTTGAAAGGTTTTGACGGCTGGGAAGGCTTCCCCGCAGAAAGAGAGCTTCAAGAGGAAGGAGAGGGCTAGCTCGCCCAAGGATACCCTTGTGGAAAAGAGATGCAAGAAGGGGAGGCTTGTTCGCCTCCACGACCAGGAGAAGTTTCGGTTGAAAACTCCTTCCAGCATGTCATCATCACTTTTGAATGTGGCGCCGGTGCCTCAAGAGGCACCAGCATTGCCCTTGAGTTTGCCAGCATCGCCCTTCAATGCAACATGGACACCTCAAAATGTGCCAACCCAAGTGCGCCAGTAAAGGGTACACGAGTAGAGGCCCCACTGGAGGGTGAAGATACGCCTAAATCTTTGGAGAGGATGAAGGCCAAGGTGGTCAAGACTTCGGCCACCACTAAAGGAAGAGTCCCTCTCGACCAACCTGTGCTATAAAAATTTAGACAACCAATATGGACCAAGAGGAGATAATTTTTTAGGGTAGCACCGGGGTGCTACCCTTCAAGTACAACATAGGAATTCAGTTTCCAAAAGTGGCCAGGTAAACCTTAAAAATTTACCACTTGTCGAACTTCCTTCAAACTTAAGTGAATTTTCAATTTCTAGGTCACCAAAGCCTAAAGCTTAGAAGACTTCGACCCCTGAGGAAGCCGCTACAGTGAAGGAAATGCCATAAGCTCCTTCTACTGTTGTATCATTGCCTCAATTAGAGTTGAAGGTGGGGACACTTCCTCCCACAAAAGCTGAAGTGGAGGAGGCAATGGAGGTGACCACTCCTCCCGCACCTAGTCTATTTGAATATCAGGCCGCGCCAACACTCGAACTAGTTGAAAGTTTGGCTGCACAAGCCCCCGAGCTTGATCAACATGAGGTTTTACCTCTTTCGACAGTGATTGAGATAGAGGTCGAAGAGGTGAGGGAAAGTACGGTTAGACTACCACCTTTGACCAACCCTGAGGATGACGTGGCCACCCCAGGCCCCAAGATGAGCAAAGAGGGGCAACCAGGGGCAAGACCAGGCATAGCACTGGGAACGTCCTTCTCCTTCTCCCAGAAAAGACTAGAAGAAGTGTGGAAGGACCAGATAGTATCTCTTCAGACAATGCAAGGTTGTGAAGAGTTGTAGAAAATCATGGTTCAAGAATTGACCGACATAAGCACCTACGACTAGAAATTAAATTCCAGTATTTATGCTTAACCAGATTTTCTTGTCCAACCTTCTATTTTAGCATAGAGCCTGAAGCTTGGCCATTTTTGACGAACTTGTGCGATGACACGATGCGATCCAAGGTGAGCACAATGAAGTGGTCACCCAACTTCGAGCGGCACAAGAGAAGTAAGTTTTTTGAGAACTCACCCTCAGGTATAGTTAATTCAGACCAAGGGTAGCTTGTGGTCGTTTCTGTATACTTGACAACCAAATTAACTTGTTGTAGTGTTCCCTCCATTGAATAGGTGGAAAGTCTCGCCGTTGCGCTTGAAGATCTTATGGCTTCCCTTTTGGGGGATGATCACCAAAAAGAAGTCACATTCGGGGAGGGAATGAGGATCAAGGAGGCTGCTAAAAAAACCCTGGTCAAAGAAAAGTACCACCCTACGAGAGGAGGTAGAAAAGTTGAAGGCTACTCTCACAAAAGAGAAGTAAGACAAAGAGGCCATTGAAATTGGTAAAGACCAACTTTAGGCCCAGGTGCAGATGATGAAGGAGATAGGTTTCTCCCAGTCTACAGAGATGGCAAGACTCTGCAAAGAAAATAAGGTCCTAAAATAGCAGTTCAAGGACCAAGCAGAGAGCTTAAAGTTAGTTGAAGAGAATCTTGGGAGTAAGTTTCTTTTCGACTACTTTCGTCTGTCATTATGATAGTTTTCGACTAAGAAGGCTTTGTTGTTTTTCTTCAGAGTCGAAGAAGAACAAACAAAAGATTGCTGCCCACTATGCTACTCTGGTCGAAGACCAGGAAAACTTCAAGGAGAAGGCAAAAAAGTTCAACTCATTTTGTGATAATGTGTGGGGACTACTCCACCCTGCTAAGACTCACCTCGACCAGGCCATGAAAGGCTTTGGAATTGAGGAGATGGTCAAGCTCGGGAGGCGAGTCTACATCTTATCTGAGCAATAGCATTCTCAAGCAATCGGCTTTCTTGGCCGCCCAAGCCTCAGTCATCAAAGAAAACTAGAGGATAGGGAATTGTGTAGCTATTCAAGGTACTCCTAGAGCCATCTTTGCCAAGTTGTGAGTCAAATACCTTGATCTCGACCTCATCCCTACCGTGGAGGAGCTTCAATGCTTATCCATGGACGAAGTCTCCAACCTATTTGAATAGGTTTGCCCACTGGTCAATAAAATCACTCATGATTTTGAACTAGTGACTAGCAAAGAGGATGAAGACCAAAGGGAGGAACAAGATGACCAGGTAGTAGACGACCAAACGAAGCAGAAGAAAAAGGAGAAGTAAAAGAAGGACGACAAAGATCCAAAGCCTTAGACTCCTCCAAGAATCTTTGTAAAATACAAAGCTTGTAAAATTTTTTTATCCTATATAAATGAGAAAAATTCTTTTTATACAAAAGAAAATGAGCACAATGATTAGAAGTTTTTTTTTGGAGAATATTATGTCATAGCCCCCGCTTGTCATCTTAAGGCTAGATTCGTCGTAGGTTGACAAGAGAAGTACTAGGTATAGGATAGCTTATGATACAAATGAACATTTGGTGAGTGTATAGTTTTTACGAACTAACAGCAAAAACTAAAGAGCAGGATTGACGCTCCTCCTTTTGTAGTGTTGTGAGGGTAGTTTTTTTTTTGTCAAACAACCATTGGTAGTTACTAGCAGTTGTTGTTAGTAACTTCTCTTAAGGTGGTTGTTTTAACAGTTCTCAAGAAACCATATGTTAACCACTTGTTGCAGAACACGTGGGAAGATAATGTGTCTGTGGTCGCAAGTAACTGGTACTTCGACTAGGGGTCATAGCACATAGTATCTTTGACCGAGAGTAGTATTTCGACTAGAGCTAATTGTGATCTTATACCTTGGTTTAAGTTGGACGTGGCTGTATATCTCGATCAAAGTTGATCGTAGTCGTAGACTCCACGTTACTCATGTTAGCTGTAAATTGTTATTGTAGCATAGCTACAAGTTAATTAATGGGAATAGATGACATCCATTAATTAACATTTTGACCAAGAGGAAATGCTCTAATCTTTGTCAATAGGATTGCTTTGTATTGTTCTCAATGTAGTCACCACAAAAACCCCAAAGTCACAAGCCTATATTGCACACCCTATATTGACAAGTAGTCTTTGTTATGCCGAGCTAGTTGCAAGTAGAATATATTATTTATGCCTTATTTTGGCTTAAGACTAAGAATAAGATAGAATGAAACCAGGAGAAATACTAAATTTATTTTTCATGTTTCTCTCAGTAAGCTGTAGCTAGCAAAGGGTGGTTTATGGCAGTTTCTCATAGCGTCTTCTTGCACATCCAGTGTCCAGCTTCACCAATTGCTCTACATGCATTGTTGCTTGTTTCCCATGTGTAGCTTCTAGGCCCCTAAAAGGTGTTTTGGTAATTAATGACTATTACAAATGTTGAACTAACGATACCTGTTAAGTTGTGTCAAGGAAAAAAATCCAAAAGACAAGATAATGAAAGGCAAAGAAAGAGCTAAATGTTGAAGAAAGGATATTGAGCAAAGAGGCAAAGGTATGGAATATGACTCTTTTTCTTTTTACCGGTCTAAGGTGATTAGAGAAGAATTTTGACCGGATTGTAGGATAGTTGCCGTACTATTAAGAGGAGCATGTGGTATATCATTAAATAGTTCATCTGTGTACCACAAGTCATAAAAACAACTTGCATTGTATACTAGAAGGTTATATCTTTTGAAAATGCTTTTATCCTCTCAAATCAGCCAAGTTCAGTCTCTGTCGGTTTGACCGTGTTAGCTGGTCTGACCGCAGAAACGGTCTGACCGCAGAAACGGTCTGACCGAGAGTTGTTTCGGATTGACCGTCAGTTATGGTGAAGTGTTTTTATTTTCTAAAATGGTCGGTCTGTCCGTAGTTAAACATTAGGTCAGACTCCTGGAGCTTCATGATCATATTTTTATGAAACTTAGTATGTTAGTCAGTCTGACCGTAAGTTGGTCCGGTTTGACCGCTAAACCGGTCTGACCGAGTTTTTGTACTGCGGTCTGACCGTATAGCCGGTTTGACCGAGGTTTTCGGCCTGACCGTAAATTGTGTCCAGAAATGATGTTGTCTCTGGATGGGTTCACGGTCTGACCGCCGTTGGCTCCGGTCTGACCGTGAGAGTGCCTGACACTGGTAGGTGAGCATTTATTGGGCCTGTTTAATGCCGTTGTAATTGCGGCGGTCTGATCGGGCTTATACCTGCGGTTTGACCGCCAGGTGATCTTTTTCCTCCTACGGCTTGTAACAGCTATATTTATTGAGGGGAGTATATATACTCCCATGCATGGTCCTGTTTCATACTTTTTGGCATATGTGTGAACATTGACTTCATTCTTGAGAGCTCAAACACGTTTCATACACTCTAGTGTTAAATTTCTTGAAATTTAGAGAGTGTGAAAACAAAATCTTCTAGTGCATTGCATTTAGTTCACTAAATCAATCTTGTGGCACTAGAAGAGTATAAAGTGATCATCACCGGCTTGTTACTCTTGGAGTTTGCCGGCTCCTAGATGGCTAGGTGGAAGGTTTTGGAGAACTCTTCAAGGAAGATTGTGAAGAAGCCTCAAAATAACTTGTGAAGAGGTTGAGCACGCCTTGTCGAAGCGGTAAAGTGCATCTTTAGTGGAATCGAGGTTTGGATAACTCATCATACTAATCCGGCTCGAGATCTATGTCACTTCTTGAGAGGAAGTCGACTAGATAGAGGAGCGGTTAGAGATTTGAGTTTACCTCAACGTGGATTAGGGGTGATCGGCAAATCACTGAGACCACGGATTATATTCTTGTGTCAAGTTACTTGATATTCATCTTGTTTTTAGTTATTTGCTCTTAATTGTTGTTAATTGCTTGATTAGTTGTAGAATTGCTAAAATCGCCTATTCACCCCCCTCTAGTCGATATCCTAGATCCTTTTCACCATGTCCTATTTTGTGGCATGAAATCTGATTGTCGTTATTGCCGTCTTATCATATTGTCTATCAATCTATTGAAATTGCATCCATATTATCCGAGTAGCTTCTTTGGTGAATCCTAATGAAATTTGATGTTGCATGACAAAATCCAAAATGAAATTACACCTATCTTCTATGGTTGCCCTACACCATAGTTTCTTGATAGGTTGATGTTTATTTCTCGGGCAATTAAAAAATAAAAGATCAAATTAAAAAAGTTAAAAGATATTGATAATAAAAGGCCAACTTTCTAAATATGGAAGTATACTTATTCAATGATGGGATAATATGCTATATAAAAGTGTCAAACAGGTTTGATTGGACTTACCTCATGATCCTCAATAATGCATTATAGACCCTTGCTCCTCCCATACCCAACCTTGTTTCTCCAACTTGCATCAATGGAAGGGCATAATTTCAATTTCATACCATCATAGGGAGCCAAACCAAACCTAGCAAAATGTTGATTTTACTTGATTGAATGGTCACTGGTGGTGAGTATGTTGCTGATAACTGGATGTCAAAATTCAAAGGTATCATGGACCACAATTATTGGTTATGTTCTATAAATCTCTATTACTTTCTAGACCTTCTCACATTTTGTTATTAGTCTCTCACTGCTCTTATCTCTCAATCTTTTCCTTTTGGGTGCAAATTAGGTTTGTAAATGAAAAATGAGGTCCATACAACTGTAGAATAAGATTTAAACTTTTGAATTAGAAATTCTAATAAGTTTAAAGTCCTTTTTTACTATTTTATTGGGTTCATGATACCTTCGAAACTAAGTTGGATCAAGCACACCCTCACATAAATTTAAACTTAATTTTAACTACAATCTAGGACCTCTATGCAAAATCACAAATTTGGGACTTAATTGCAATTATGAACCAGTAACTACAATCTAGGACCTCTGCAAAATCACGAATTTGGGACTTACTTGTAATTATTTACAATACAGGATCTCTATGCAAAATTCAAACTATGGAAAATTTGAAAAGTTTTTAGGACTAGAGTGAAAAAGACACAGCAAGGTAGTACATACTGTACGGGAAGGAGCGCGCAGGGCAGCCGCTTAAGAGAAACGCTTCCCTCTCTCACTCTCAGTCTCTTTTGGCACTCTTGCTCTTTTCCCCTTCTGCTCCCACCCTTTCCCCCTCGAGGAATAGGCGAATCTGGCGCTGGGTCCCGTAGATTTCCCCGCCCCCGACCACCCTGAGGTAAAAAGCTGCTATTTTTCCCATTAGAAATGGTTAATTCTTGCCCTAGGTGCGGTTCTTAGAGTTGTACAAGAACATGCTTTCTTGCGGATTGATTTTTTTTTGAGACAGTTTTCTCGTCATGTTGTTGATTTGAGCATGATGGAATCGTAGTGGGGTGAGGAGCAATTTTTTCTCTTGGGAAAAATATGCTAATCACATGGCTGGATGTGGTTTCTTGCTTCAAGCACGGATTCATTGGGTTATTTTATGATTCTTAGTTCTTGATCTGATAGAGTGGAGTAGTTTGTGGATGTTGGGCAAGTTGGATTGGAGCTTCTTAAAGTGCATGCTTTGGCATTTGGAGGTAGGGTGTGATACTTCTGCGATTTCTTGATGGGTTAGGTTTTTTTTTCTTGTTGGTAATCTATGTTGAACTAGCGCATTAAGTTTCATTTAAAAAAGGGGAGCATATATTAGATGTTTGGGCGATTGAAGCCATGGTTGGGGATCTGGAAACTTGCAAGGTTCACATTTCTAGCAGCTAGGGCTAGTTATTCTATGAGGAAACTATCTGGCTTTGCTGTCATGAGTTTGGCATTCTAGGCGCCCTTTATTCAATGCTTTCTCAAGGGGAGTTAGGGTTTACACTGTCCATGTGGCGGTAATTCCGGTAAGCAATTGTGTGAAAGACTTATTTGAAGTAGTAAATTTCCTGGGATATGTGAACTAAAATGGGCGATTTTTAGACATTACAGAAACCGTGATTTACATTGTTTTCTCCAAAACTATGATATGTGTTGAGTGGATCATTTACTAATATTTTTTGGTCCAGCTTATAGTTACTTTTACTTGCCAAATTCGTGAGATATCTGGAATATTCTGCTGGTTGGTTACGTGAACCTTTCAGTGAGCTCGACTTTGGGACTTCAGCATTACTTCCTAGGCAATTAACAACTTATATCCGTGAATTGAGTAGTATTAATAAATAGTGATTTGACTGCTTGCCCTTTCTGTTCTTGTTGACTGAATTTGATTTTGGACTTCGGAAGTTAAAATTGCTTAGGTTGTAGACTTCTTGTTATCTTTCACTTTTGGAATGGGGTAAATCTCATACTTCTTGTTGACCAGTTGTTAATGTATAGGTCAGTCAGTAATTTGGAATGCTTTTTCGAGCTGAAGTAGAATCCGTCTGGAGTTTGACATGAGTATGCTGATAAGGACATGCTCCAACCAAGGGAAGCTGATGTGCCTGCAGTCTTTATTGTATTCGTCGTGCTTCCTGTGATAGCATACTTTCTTCTCGGGAAATGGCATGATGCTGTTAGTAAGAAGGCAAGGGTAAGTGTGCTTGCCCAGCGAGCCGTGGAAGAAGCTTCAGACTTTAGAGAGGAACCAATGGCATGCCCGGATGTTATATTGCCAGGACCTCCTTTGAGACCAGTGCCATCTTTAAGACCACAATACCATGAGTGTGCTACTTGCCATGCCCCTGCAAAGACTCGCTGCTCCAGATGCAAGTCTGTTAGATACTGGTGAGATCCGTTTTCTTTAATTTTTTTAAACTAAAGATAAAGTTTTGTATTTGAAACTTTAACAACTCCTTATTACCATATTATGTAGCTTCTACCTTTTCTTTTTCTTTTTTTGAAAGAACAGTAGGGAGAACCCTATTATAATATATTAAAATAACCTTTCACGGTTCCACTTCTTTTTTGGAAGAAAAGGAAATGTTAGGTATACTTTAGTAATAGTAGTTGTCAACCTGTTTGCTGATGCAAGCTAGCTACTTCAACTAGCATGTACATTGTTGTTAGCAATGTTTTAAATAGTGGATTGTGGAAGTGTTTTTACAGTGGCTGGGAGCAACCTACTTGATTATATCTACAGAAACAAATACAAATCAACTCAAGCTTAATAAACATACAACATTTAGAAGCCAATATGGCAATGTCAAAGATCCACAAAACATAAAAAACATAATAGCCAATGTGATGATTTTGTTGGACAATCTTCATCTTCCAATGAAGACAATGAACCAAAATCGTCTTCATTCCTCCATTTTTGTCCATGTGGAATCCTGGATTGCAACTTGTTTTTCTGTTCTCCTTTGGTAACATAAGTTTGCCGATGTTTTCTTTGATTTTTGGAAAGCTGGACATGCAACAAAGGATAGCCAAACAAAGTGAAAACATCTTTGCCTGCTACATGCTACCCGCTATACCAGTTGTTGTGGCCCAATATGGCCCCGAAACTGCTCATACTCACCACAACAGCCACTTCGCAGCGGTCACAACCCATACTCTACTATAGCATGTTATTTGAAACACTGATTGTTAGATGATTTCTCACTGTTCATATCATATGGGACTGATCACCCATGGTAACTGGCTAGAAACCATTACCATCCAGATGCAACCACTGTTGTTCCAGTTTTCTGAACCTTGAATGCAGTTTGCCACAAACAATATTGATAGTATCAGTATTAGTACAATCTAAAACTAAAAAGTTCCATGAAATTGTACATGATTATTTGAAGATGATGCATAGTTCAAAGATCATGCTTTACATGTTGAATTCCTTGTAAAAATTTTGATGTATATTAGTCCTAAAAAACACCAAAGTACATTTCCTAACGTTTTTAGTTTCAAATTATAGGTTCTTGCTTACCGTTTAAAGTACCTGTATATGTGCATGTAACTTTCAAACATAGGTATATCATTATGACTAGAGAACAGGCCAAGTTTTTCTTATTCATTGCCTGTATTGCCTTCTTTAATCCCTGAGGACATGACCTTTCTGTGCATGCTAGTGATTTCCAGAGAGGGAGGGGGAGTTGATGTCTTCTTAGGTTTTGCTTTTGGAGGATAGATGGTAATGGTCTAATGGACTGTCATTCTGGCATTGGAGGACATTTGGGGGTAAATGAAGGTCTGAAATTTTGCCAAATGTCCTTGATGCATCATTGGACATGGCTCAGAGAAACATTGGATATCGAACCCAGCTCTGATACGTGTTGGACAAGTCTCCTTTGTCTGACATGGTGTCGGACATGAACACACCATTTTGCAGAAGTGTCTGTGCAACTAGCTGTATAGCAATCAATATTTTATGTACCATATACTATATGATGTACTTGTTCTTATGATACTACCAGTTTTTGGCTTGGTTCATCTGAAATTTCTGTTGTCTGATTAAATAGCCCATATCCAAACTATAGGGGTATATGTTACTTTATTTGGAAAAGTGTGGTCGAGCCCCCACAGATCTTAGGTTGACATTTAGTCACAATTATTAGGATGACAGAAATTTTTTTCTGCTGAAGTAACTCCCATTATTAACCAGTGTAGTCCTTGTGAATGAAGCGTACCTTCTTTCAATTTCTGCAATTTTTGTTTGCATAGTGTAGAAGACCTGAACTTTCTTATTTAATAAATTGAATTGCCTAATCAGCTAAACTGTTATGAGCAATATTTGCCTAAAAAGTTAGTTAAATATGGTGGTAACTCATCTTTTAGGTAGGGAGCCCGAGACGGTACAAAGATTTACATGCATGCCAAATTTTCCTTAAATGTGCCATGGTTACTATGTGTATCTAACTTAAAAATTGTCATGATGATATAATATGCTGTTGTTCAATACATTTGCTTGGCTTAATTTGTTTCTGCTCTGTGAATTTTTTTATCATTTTGTGGTCCATCAGCTTGATTACCTGCTAATTATTGCAAAATCATCTCTTCTCTCTTGTTACCCATCCTTCATGATGTCCTGTTGGAATTTTACATGTTTTACAGCTCTGGAAGATGTCAAATAATACATTGGAGGCAAGGACATAAGCAAACATGCCATCAGTGGCATGGTAATGGTTTTAGCAGCTCTGGTGGACTACCTGATGCTGAGGCTTCTGAACAGATGCCCTTCTTGAGTAACTTGAACTCGCCTCTCTGGGAAAATGACACTCAAGTCGTCCTGTACAATGATAATGCTGATAATATATTGGAACCATCTGTTGTGACCAATGAAGATAATTGTTATAATTTAGATACTGCGCCATGTCCTACAAACAGAAGCAGTTTGAATAAAACAAAGCATAGTCTTCATGTGAATGAAGATAATGCTACTGGTGCATCTTGTGAAAAGAATAATTGCAGTACTGATGAAGGAATGTTCTGTTCTAAAAATTTGTCAGGAGATAAGGTTATTTAGCTAAGCTCTCTTATTTCAATTCTTGTATACCCAAGTGCTGAAATTTCATCAACTTTCCTTTTTTTTATCCAATCCTTTACCCCATTCTTTCAGGTGTCAGATAATGATGGTTGTTCAGATGAAAAGAGTGACAGTCAGATTGATACTTATCCTGGCAAAAGTGCACCATGGCAACCTTACAGTTTTGCTACCGAAACTAGAAAACGGCCCAAAACAAGCATCACAGTTTATGAACCAGATATGGGTGTCTATTTGACTTCAGATATGATCAGTTCTTGTGAGGGATATACTTCTGTGGTAGAGCCTCTAGAAAGAACTAACTCATCTGGAAAAACAATTGGAAAAGGAAGCATGACATATAAGAAACCTCCATACACATTGAGCCAAGTGGCTTCTGCATCACAAAAATCACAGGAGAGGGTGTCAAAATCATATCAATGTGATGGTCCTGAAAAGAAGTCTTGCAACAAAAATGAGCAAAGTTAGTATATTACTATTTTTTCTGATAAAATGATCTGGATGCTTCCATCTTATTGAGTTCTCTTTCAGCTAACTTTATTCCATTGTGTAGGATCTAGCCAAACAAGTATTTCAACAAGCAACAATTCACAAGGATGCAATGGAATCTCAAAGACAGGAGCATCAAAGGTTGACGCTTTGAAGAAGCCCTCCAAATTTCTCAAATCCAGCCTTGTGGGGTTGATTAATGATAACAAGAGGAATAAGGTTTAGATATCATTTATAATAAGCTTATCTCAAATTTACCCTACAATTCTGTATTTTCTTTCAAAATAAACTGATACATATGTTTATACAATTTCTAGGCACTTCAGGCATTGTTCCCATATGAGGATCTTGTTAAGTTTTTTCGGTATGAAGTGCGGGGTATTTCTCCTAGAGGTCTTTTCAATTGTGGAAACAGGTACTAAGAATTGCTTACATGGATTTATCATGTTCTCTGTTTCTTTTATTTTTATTTTTTATTTTTTTTGGCAACAGGAACAATTTGAAATCTAGTTTCTAAATATATCTTGTAGGCGTAATTTCATATATACCCCCATAATAATCTCTTGTATCACTAATGGCCCTGCAAAACTACATATATCATATATACCCCTGAGAAATACTAAGCGGACTAATTATACCCTTGGGAACCTTTTTCTGTTTGCTAGTATAGCCTATAGGGGCAGATAATGTAAAATTCCTGCTTTCCCACTGGTTAATTTCAGGCATACATAGGAGCCGATGTTAGAACTAGGCGGATTTTGCACAAACAAAACAAACTTTCTTAAAAAACAGCACCACCACCCTAAGCAATCATTTTATTTTGTACCTGTCCTGATTTCTCTTGCCGTTCAAGATGCTAACCTATGTCCTACAAGGATAGGAGAATACAACAACCTAGCTAGAAGAGAAATATGGCACAAACTCAAAAACACATCTCATGCAAGAACACATATCCATACAACTCACTTTTGGCCTCGTGCGCATCGATCCTGTATTCCTGTGTTTTCTATTGTCTTCTCCAAAGCACAAGTGCTGGTGCAATCGACGAATTTAGCGACCATGCACAGGACTAGCATTTTGACACAGCAAGGTTAGATAGGATAGATGGAGGACAGCTGGGGGGATATGGCAGGGTTACATGTTAGGAGATTAACCATGATTCCCTCATGGTAGCGTAACTGCTGACGGCACAAATGGCAAGGGTTGCCACATGGTTCAGCAAGGTGTTTGAAGGGCATTGGTGATATTTCAAGATTTGTGAGGGCAATTGTGGTATACATTGAGTTTATGAGGGCAGTGGTGAAAATTTTCCTATCTTGTACTACCGGGTAAGGATCTAGCATTCTAGAATTTACTCCTGGAATGCTACATAGATTTATCTGCAGATATACTCACATCTTTGTAGTTTTTCAGGTTCTAGAGTTTATACTATCCCAGCTGATTTATTGCATAATTATGGTAAATTTATCTATTGTAAGTTTTACAAGAGCAATATCATGAACTTAAGGATGATGAATTTCTGGCAATACATAGCTTCCCTAACACTGATTAGCATTTATATATCTAATAATACATGAGAATAGGCAATCAAGTGGCTCATAAAAATTGGACTCTTTACAAGTACCATAAATAGACTTTGGAAAAATATGTGGACCATGTGGTGCAGATTGAGTATCTCATAGAAATTGGTAGTTGGATCAAATTCCTTGGCTGCTATGATGAAATTTGGCAGTCCTGCTTTGCATTATGCAGAATCATGCCTAACACTGACCAAGCTGGTTAAGCAAGCCAGGCATATAGAGATGGACAGCGTTTACCAGAGGAGCCTAACTTAATTATTATACTAGATTTGATTAAGACAATATTAATTTGAGCAATTTGAATTGTTCTCATTTCTTTCTCAGTCCAACTGAGAGCATTTTGTATTGTTAGTGTTCTAGTATGACATCGAGCATCCGATAAGCTTGAGAAATTGTGGATATACTATGCTTGGAGCAAAAGAAAAAATTTGGAATTTTACCTAGTTGAACCATGTATAAGATGCAGTAGGGGTTTGATTTCTACTTATATCTGTTTTTTTGAATCATATATAGTACTTTTGAGTCAGGCCGATGAAATGTTGGAATTTATGTGACATGTGGTGGGTTATTGGTAGATGAAAATTCTGCTCAGTGGGGTGTTGGCTATACATATATAGTAGATGCAACTGTGCAAATTTGCTCCACGTAAAATTTGCTACACACAACTAGTTAGCATAAGGGCAATCCCAGTTTTACCCACCCAAGAAAGAAAATAACTTACAGAATAAATGTAGCATATCTATGTTGATTAATTAATTTTGTAATTGAATATTATTGATCCTTCTTTCATTATTTTCTCAAAATAAAAATTTACTCAGTGAAATCACAATGTATCATGAGAAGCTTTATGCGATGCTTACATCACCTCTTTCTTTTGCAGCTGCTATGCTAATGCTGTTCTACAGTGTCTTACATGCACAAAGCCTCTGATGCTCTGTCTGCTTCTAAGATTGCATTCCAAAAACTGTAATACTAAAATGCCTGATTTTTTTTTCTCTTTCAGTGTAATTGACTCTTTCTTTCATGTTCTTTGTTATTTAATTAGCATCGTCTTTTAGGTTGTTCAAAGAATTGGTGTCTTATGTGTGAGCTTGAGCAATATGCTTCAACTTTACGTGAAAGTGGAGGACCTCTGTCTCCAAGCAGAATCCTTTCTAACCTGAGAAACATTGGGTGTCGATTGGGTGGTGGAAGTCAGGAGGATGCTCATGAATTTTTAAGGTGTGCTAATTGTTACAACAACATTTCCTTGTGTGTGCTCAGTTGGTCCTCATTTTGTGACTTGTTTTGATGACAAGTTACCTTTACTGCAATTTAAGTTGATGCTAAAAACTCTTCAAACATTGCACTCAACATACTTTCTGCAATAATGCCACACTTTGTTGAAAATGGAAATTACTTGATGTAAATGAAGCATTTTTATTCACCAATGAACCTCTTCTGAAATTAATAGTTACTGTGGTGTCCTACACGGGGTGTGTGTCTGTGTGAAATATAAAAAGAGAAAAAATGAGAACAGAAACTCAACTAGAAAAATTTATTGTTGACATGGGTCATGGCCTCATAGGGTTGAATAGGATTGAAGTATAACTTAAGCCAAAGTTTAGGGTCTAACAAAATTAACTTGTCCATTTTGGCTTAGTTTACACCTGATGGTAGTTATCCATTTCTTTATGGTAATTCTAATATGTCATCTTAATTGTTTGGCTAATGGCTACCATACAAATTGTGATGACAGGATGTTGGAAACATATAGGCTTGTAAGTATAGCCATAATTTGCATAATAAATTATATGAGTAGCATGGTAATTTGATGTAACTAGCCAAGATACTTGCAGGTGCAGTCTAGCCTCCATACTCCAATAAGTTTTTTTTGAAACATTAAAATGCGAATTCCAATGGATACTTTAATCTATTTTGTAAAGTTATTGATATATAAATATTTGTCATTTTGTAAATAGTTATGATGTGAGCTAATGCTCATAAGAGCTGTAGGTAGGCTTTGGAAAACAAGGAAAAATGACTTATTCCTAGGCAGACTTGGCCAGTAGTATCTCAGTAATCCAATCAGTTTGTACAAATATAAAATCGCTTGATACCGAGTTAAACTGAATATGAAAGTTTTTGACTGAATGTAACTGATTTATATTTATTCTTGAAAATTGAATGCATCATTTAACAACATATTTAGAAATATGAAGTTTCAATATATTAAAAAAAATTATTGGTTTTAGGCAAACTTGAGAGAAATTGACCAGCTATTGACTTCAAAGCAATCTACAATATCGAAATCAGCTGGCTCATGACCTGTCTTCTGCTAGCAGTCTAGTACTAACCACCTAGTAATAACCAGTTTTCTACTAGTTTCTGGACTTTTGGTTTGTTTTTCAGAAAATCTAAAAAAAAAATCAACTACTTTCTAACTAATGTTAGCTTCAAAATAATTTGCATTTATATTTTAGTGTTAAAATCGGCTAATTCCTAGCAATTATAGCCCACCTAGTGGAAACACGGTGTTCAGCGTCATACCAATTTTTGGGGTCCTAGTTCTAAGATATTGGTTAAAACCTTTAGGAGATCCTCTTTTGGGTCTAGGACATGCATCCACAGGTCCTTTTATACTGTACCCTCTTCCATCTGTTTTAACTAACAATACATGATACATCAGAAAAACGTATGAGAAGGAAAGAAATACTGGTTATTCTAATTAGGACCTGGTAGATGAATAAATTAGAATTTATTTTCCAATTTTGTGAGGATTTCTGAGTGTCCAAAGCGAACATGGAGCTTCCAATAGAACCTGATTTTCATTATATATTACATTACTATGGGTGGTAACTAGGCAAAATTTCAGTTTAGCAACTGTCAAATTTTTTAATTTAATGCAATTTATCATTTGCCTGCTGGCTAGAGATCTGCCTCAATTATGGGCACAAAGCTTATATCTGTGCATGAATGTTACATTTGCTGTTTCCCTCTGTGAGAATGGAGACCACTGGCACCTTCCATAAAAATATGCAATGTATTCAACTGATTTATTTGAATTTGCTGTGCTCTCCTGTGATCACATATTATGAAATGTGTTGGCAAAGAATAAAAAGGACAATAATTGAGAGTTTATTGTTTCCCATTGATCATGTATTTACATTTTGTTGACAATGTACTTTAATTTGAATCATGCCAGGCATCTAGTGATGTCTATGCAATCTGCGTGCTTGGATGGATTGGGTGGAGAGAAGCAAGTGGAACCAAGTTTGCAGGAAACAACACTAATACAACAAATGTTTGGTGGCCGTCTCAAATCTAAGGTAATTTGAATAATGCTGCCACTTGACCCTGGCCTCATGCTTAAATTTGATGATGAATCATTTTATTCATGAATTTATGATTTTGCCCGTATATATAAAAATGTTGTTTGCCAAATTGTATCACTGATTCTGTTTCCTCCACTTCAGCAATCACAATTCTTTCACTGGTTCGTCATGTACTATGTATCTACTCTTTATTAATGGAGTAATGCTATTTTTATGTAATTTATATGTAATAAAATATATAAGGTACATGTCAAATTGATATAAATTTGATTATGGTGTAGATCTAGTCAAGATTTTTGTTGTGGTGGATTTTATGAGTTTATAATCTTTAAGTAACAACTCTTATGCATGTAAGATATTTTGTTATTGATGATGCACTAATTTAGTCAGTGGAACTAGGTTATGTGCCTGAGATGCTATCATGAATCTGAAAGATATGAGAATATTATGGATCTCACTTTGGAGATTCATGGTTGGGTGGAGTCCTTGCAAGATGCTTTGACACAATTCACTGCACCTGAGGATTTAGATGGAGAGAACATGTACAAATGTGGAAGGTGGTGCAGCAATTTTGTTACCCATTATTTTAATTCAACCATAATCTTCTTGAAGCTTCTTAAGGTCTTGTATATATGTATATTTTTTCATGCAGGTGTTCTGCTTATGTGAAAGCTAGAAAACAGTTAACTGTTCATGAGGTGCCAAATATATTAACAATAGTGCTGAAAAGATTCCAGGTAATTCTTTGTTTGTTGGATTTCATCTAATTTTGATTGTTTGTGCTGTGCCTTTCTCATGAAAGTTTATCTGTTGGTAGTAGAGGATTTGATGTTACTCACTTGCAATGACTAAATTTGAATAGAGTTTTGTTACATTCGGCACATGACATAGAATTGTCTGGAACATTTGTAGTATGGGTTTGTTTGGTTTGTTACCTCATTTGGCCATGCCAAAGCTTGATCATGATCAAATATGGGACGTAGCCAAAAAAGTTTGGTCGCAAACCAAACATCAACCAAGAGTTGGCTATTGGCAAGCTAAGTTATGGTTCATATGTCATATATGGGAGAAAAATTGGCAAGCCAATTTGAGACTCTTTTTCTTCACTCGAACTTTGGCAAAAAAAATGGCTATAAAGTACCCAAAAGTTGTCAATTCATGGGTCATGACCAATTTTTGGTTTACATTTAAACAAATATCAAATTAGTGGGGCATGGCCAAATTTTGGTGGAGCAAGTTGGGACTACAAACCAAACATACCATATATTCATTTATTCTGTCTGGAATCCATCAGTTGGATCACTTGACATTGTAATATTTAATGTTGCCAGCTACTATGTCTGATCCTCAACCATAATTGCACCAGAAATTTTTGCCTATATCAAGGACTCAATTTTTTTTCTCCTTTACTTTATAGACAGGGAAATATGGCAAGATCAACAAATGTGTTACTTTTCCTGACATGTTGGACATGGTTCCTTTTGTGACGGGGGCTGCTGACAACCCTCCTCTTTATATGTTGTATGCTGTGGTTGTACATATGGATACACAAAATGCTTCGTTCTCTGGGCATTACATCTCATATGTCAAGGATATGCAGGGGAGATGGTTGAGAATTGATGACTCAGAGGTATGTTTCACAGATATTCTTGAAGTGAGCTGAGAGTTTGTATGTTAATTGCTTCCAGATTTAAGTTGGGATCTCACATATGCATAGATTGTGTGCATTGTGTAAGGGTGGAAGTAGACATATAAGAAGATTAGACGTTGAACACATTATTGGGCATTTTGTTTCTCCTAGTACAATTAGTGTTTATCCTACCATTTCAGTGCATATAAATCTTAATTATACTTTTAAATCTGCTTGGATCAGAGGGTGCCCTGTTGATAAAATTAATTTCATCACTTTATTAGCATACATGTTAATGTTTTTTTAGGTTCATTAACAGAAAGTGCGACAAACAGAATCACAATTTTGTGAAAAACGAGTATCATGAATTCCCGAGGTAATTTGTTTGTTATTGGATGCAGGTCCAGGTTGTATCCCTGAATCAAGTTATGTCAGAAGGTGCATATATGCTATTCTACTCAAGGTATGTATTTAATTGCTTCCAAAATTTTCAGTTGGAATTATTCCTGTGTCTGCACCAGTCTCATATTCATATATTCTTATTCAGATCTTTCCCTCGCCCACCGAGGATATACATTGAAAAGGGCCTCCTACCTTTTCTGACTTCTGCAAAGCGTCAAGCTCCAAAATCCTCCAAGACCTCAAAACAAGAGCAAAAGCAGACAAAATCACTCTTTGCCTCCAACGATCCAATCTGTGGTATTTATGATTTTAGAGCAGATGGGGAATGCCACATGATAGACCAGTATGCTGATTTGAGACCTGGAAATGCCCATTGTGCTGATGATGGTTTTGCGGACTCAGTTTGTATGGACTTCTCGGATGCTACATCAAGTGAATGGTCACTGTTTACTAGCTCCGATGAATCATCGTTTACCACTGAAAGCACTAGAGACTCATGTAGTATTGTGGATTATGGTGACAATGCTGGCCTTGACCCTATTTCCTCTATATTTGGTTCATACTATGCTCCAGATCACCCCCCTGGCGACTATGTCTCTTGTACAAGGCCATCACCTTCTAGGCCACAAACAAGATACTTTTCAGAGAGCACTGGCTGCATCTTGGATTCTTCCACGCCGGCTCACCCTCACGGCAATGTACATAGTGGAAGACATCTAGACCGGGCCTGTGCTTCGTCAGCGGAGCATCTTGCTTTGGCAAGCCACCGAAGTATGTATGGTAGATATGATCCTAATGGGGATGGTTTTGTTCAAACATCTGGATTTTGACATATGTAATTGGTTACATCCATAGTTTAGTTGGAGCCCTGTACCTGCAGTTAGCGCCGAGATTAATACCGCCTCGTGTTTTAGTTCAGATGAGGTTTATTTAGTTTTAGCTGCATATTGTAGTGGAGTGACTTGTAGCAAAGCAATTAAATTCTGCTAGTTATCTAGCATTTTCAGGTGACATCTTAGAAATACAGGGACAGGTTCTGTGGCAGCTGAGACAGTCTAGCATTTCGCAAAGTTGCGAAAAACTGTCTTGGCAAGAGAGAAGCTGATGCAGGTATTTCTGCTTGGAAAACTCATGGCGCACAAATCTTCTTTCTATTTGCAGTCTCACTGCAAGACCTGTGCATTAGTTGCTGTTGTTTTTGTGCAAGTGACAGGATTTTTTTTTTTGCATCCTTTTTTTGTCGAAAAGTTTGAGTTCGTTTCAAAGTGGAAGAGTTGCATCAAACAATAAATGATTATTTTGCCTAAAATTATGTAAAGTATAATGACCGTTCGGCTTATTTGTAATTCAATCCCATTTGCTGCTAATTTGTTCATTTGAACAGGCAATAAAGTTACTCCGGATCAGACGGTTGTGACATGACTTAGGTGCATAAATTTATAGGTTCGAGTTACCTGAGGTAGCTGATGGCCAAAAGTTGAGAGATTTATTATAAGATTGTTTGGTTCCAGACTAGCACCTTGCTTAGCCCAACTTGGCATTGTCTTAACTGGATTAGTTCGCCTGTAGTGTATATACAGGCACCGTAACGTTAAAAAAAAATTGTAATTCCAGTGCATTTGTTAAGGCATTGAGCTATTTTGACAGAGCAATGCTTCAGGTAAAAAAAATTTACAAGATCTGGTCGGAGGTGCAGATCATAGGTTGGTGGAGGTAAAGGGAAAATAGAAATATGTGTGGATTAGTTTTTCAAGGAGTTTGTAATAATTTTTTTATGTGAAGTCTCCTGATTTTGATAGGCTATCCCGTCAACAGAATTATCTTAATAGTCCATTTCATGACCTTTCAACTGTTTACTGTTTACGCCTTATGGTGAGTAAATTTTATGGATGGTCCGCACTATAAAACGGAAATTGTAATTTTCTCTCATTTTTTTTAATTCTGTACTACAAGTTCCATATCATATACAAAAAAAATGCAATCTGGTCCTTGTGCACTAGATTGCATAAGTAATAGAAAATATTTAAAAAGATACTAAAAATTAATAAATATATGAAAATTTGAAAACATTTATTAAATATTAGATAAATTCAAGAAAAATAGTATAAAGCTACAAAGTATTTAAGAAAAAATAAAATTAATTGCAGCATATTAAAAATACAATTCTCATCTGTTTTTATATTGGAAAATTTTGAAGTATTTTTCTGCAAAACATATCCATTAAAAATTCATTTGTGAATTTTTTATTTATGAATAATTATTCAGTCATTTTTGTTACATTAAGTATATTTTTTATTTTTAGCTTTCCATTCTTTCTAATTTTTATAGTTTGCGTGACATGTTTACTAATCCACAAGATCATTTTGAACTTCAATATTTTTTTATTTTTTGATTCTATAATTATTTTAGTTTCTTGATGCTTTTTAGTTTTAAGTTTTTGACGCAGTTTGCTTTTTCTTTAATATTTTCTCTGACTGTCTATTTTTAATTATTTTTTCGAATTATTAGGTATTTCTTATTTTTAGTAATCTTTTAAATGTTTTCTATTAATCTCAGAATTTAATGGATAGGGATTATATTGCAATTTTTAATCACAATGTGGGATTTCAAATATAACATTGAAAGAAGTAGAATAAAACTAAAATTCTTATACTATAATAAAGGCCAGCGATGAAATTTATTATTAAGGTAAATGTTTTACTCTAGCGAAACCATTTGCACTTTTGCTTGCATTGTTTTGGTGGTTAAATCTTGAAATGATGGACAATGTGTGTTGTGTTTCATCAAGATGAAATGATCCATGAAATATTGAAATGTGGTCCAAGAGTAACTTGCACAAGTCTCAAATCTTTAACAATATTCTTATTTAGGTCTTTAATTTTTCGATTTCTCCATTCAAATTCCACGTCTTTTCAAACTATTTCAATTAAATCTCTATCATTAATAAATTATTAGTTTATGTCCACATAACAAACAAGGTGTTAAACTATTATCATATTCTGATATGAATGTGTATGAGGTATTACAAAAATTTTAAAAAGTAAAATAGGTTGTTAAAAGTTTGCAAATAAATCTAAAAAAATTGAGTCAAATCTAGAGGACACTTAGATGAAGAACAAAATGTGCTATTCCAGCAAATATCCGAAGTTGAATAAAAAAAATAGTTGTATCACTGTACCCAGCAAGTTTTGAGATTCCTAAACAACATATACCTATTTCATAGAACCTCACCGCTGACCACACCACACGTTTGCGTCCAAGAGTTTGCCCCATATCCTCATCGTTAAACACATAAACCACCAACTACTACCATAAATGTTTGTAGCCCTCCGCGATGTACTACCATATGGGCTCTCGATGCTCATAACCTCCTTGCACTCTCACTGTCTGCTCCTTTCATTTCCTTCATCTACCGCCCAAGTAAATTTGTCACTCATTGCCGCATGCACGACAGCAACTGCCCAATGCATCCATACATCACCTCCTCCGCAAATGTTGTAACAATACCATTATTAGTCATAGTTTTAATGTTTATTGGGTTTGAGTGGAAATTTGTAAGTTATTTTGTTTTATAAGTGTATATATAACATTTATAATTTTGTAGGTATATCCATAATTTTTGAATTTTAGAGGTGTATATGTGTAATTGCCCAAAAGAAATATAATCATCAAACACACAAGATCGGAAGCTACTTCTATCAAAACCCCTCTCATACGTGAGAGTGAAATTCTGATGAGTGTTGAGGTTTTTTTTTTTTTTTTTTTTTTTCTCTTTATGTATTTTTTTTATAATCAATAGTTTTATGGGATTTTTGTTGAGTGTTATGGTCATATTATATAAAGAGATAGATAGATAAACACATAAAAAAACATATAAAATTATAATCTAAATCATATACAAAATACTATGAAATATATTTGGATCAGAGCCCGGGGATTTCACTTTAGTTTTTGCCGGACAAGATCCCCCTTCAAATGCAAGTATCTCTCCCATATTGTTGTTGCACCCACAGAAAGCAAGGAAAGCCCTCCAATCCATGCATACACATATGCCTACACACCCCAAACATTCCTATGCATGCTTCTCTCCCTCCTCTCATGGCTTCTTCTTCGCCCATGCAAGTCTCTCTCCTCCTCCTCCTCCTCCTCCCCTGCTTCCTCTCTCTCCTCGCTTCCTCGGAGCCCACGCGCGCGCCCACCCTGTCCGCCATTGCCGCCCGCGACCGCCAAGCCTTCCATTTCCCGACGCCAAGAATGCGCCGTCCTGGCTCTGCCATGGCCAAGAACCGCGGCAAGCGGGTGTTCTCGGCGATGCTGCCGAGGGGGTTCGTGCCGCCATCGGGCTCGTCATCGTGCCACGACGACATGCCGGCCACCGCCGCAGCCGGCAAGGCCCGGTTCTTCTTCACGTGCGGCCGGGGCGGGAGCCGGCCGTGATGCGGCCATGTTCTTCTTCTTCTTTCTTGCATGGGAAGAGAAGAGAAGAGAAGACGTGTTCTTCAAGTGTAACTCTGATAAAATCTCTGTTTCTTCTCTCTAATGTGTTACTTTCTTTTTTTGTTAAAAAAAATCTCTGGTTCTTGAGGACTTCTTGCAGTTCTTGCAACTGTAAATGAAATTGGTGAGGCTTCTAATTCTGTTGTCGTTGCTGCTGATCATATGAGATTGGGAACTCTGGATTGGATTCGAATGATGCAAGTTTCTTGAATTCTTGTTTTGATTCATCTTCTCTCCATGTTCTTGTTCTTGTCTTCTTGAAGGTGCAAAGGTGAAATTTTTGTTCACTTGTAGCGGTTTCATGTGACATTTGGGTCTCTGGAATGGGCAATTGTTTAAGTCTTTACTCTCAAATTGTTGTTCCTACCATAATTGCATCCTTTCATTTGATAGTTTTCGCTTTTTTTTTTGGATTTATGTCTTCTGAGGCCTAGAGAAAAAAAAAATGATGGTGTTTTTCCTCTAATCTTAACCCTCTAATTTGAATTAAAATGTTCTAAATTGATATAAAAGAGAAATTAAGGTGATCAAAGAAATTTTTAACTTATAACTCACTTGATTTGAATTTTTAATTTTTAATTTAATAGATCAAATCAAGAGAAATAATATGCGTTAGGATATGCATTTCTTTTGCACATATCTTTTGTTAGGAAGTTCTATCTGGTCGGCTCTCCACTAAAACAACAAGATGTTGTACCATTTTTCAAAAATGCTTTACTAGTTTGACTACCACCAGGTGGAGGAGTTGTGCTTAATATGGCCGCTAATTCGACATGTTCTTCACACATCAGCAAGTTTTGTTTCTTGGACTCGAAATTAAGCTTGAATTCCAAATTAAGGTTGATATTTTTCCAGTTTCTTGAAGATGGGAGAGACGGCGATGCTTTTGAAGCAGGAAATTATGAGTTTAAGGCGTGAGAATTAAGGATGAAAAAATTAATATGAAATTAGCATGTGGGGTTGGCATAATCCAGGGAGATTTATAAGCTGTGATTGGTGGTGAGTTCTACGAACCAAAAAGTAATCTAATTCTAATTCCCCCCATCCTTTCGTACCGTCTACTCCATGCAGACAGAAAAAAAACCCTTTAACAACGTCACGTTGCTCTCTAGATGTTACTGTTCATTTGATTCAGAAATTTTAATGATTTTTGTTAAGGGTACTTTTTTTCAATCTTATATATTTTTTTGTTGGATCAAAATTTTCACCATTAAACCTACTCTCTTTAAGATTTATTTAATATCTTCTTTAATATCACTAGTAGTGCATAGAGTGGCAAGATGGCGAAAGTGTCGCCGGCCGTGAGTGGTAGCGGTCAACAGTGACAATTAGTGGGGGTGACTAGTGACAATAGAGGTGGTGAAAGTAGTTGTGGTGCAGTAAGGTGGTGATGTTGTTGTCAGGCGAGGGTAGCAATGTTCAGCGAAGCAGGTGGAGAGGAGAACATGGGAGGGGAGGTAGACAGCGTTGATGTCATCTTCTATGTCGATGGCTGCGAGGTGCTAGAGGCGCCATCGGCTGCAAGTGGCAGCGGTCAGTGATGGCAACCAACAGGAGTAACCAGCAACAAAGGAGGTGATGGAAATGGCTATGGTGTGGTGAGGTGGTACTGTTGCTGCTGGGTGAGGGCAGTAATGGCCGACGAAAGAGGTGGGGAGGAGGAGAAGACAAGGAGAGGATAAGCAGGTTGTGTCAATGCCATCTTCGATGTCAGTGTCTACAACAGGAGGTGACAGTGGGCGGATGGCAACAACATGGTTGCCGAGGCCCGAGGACATGAGGCGGGAGTATGTGGTGGCCATAGTGCGGGGGAAGGAGGAAGAGGATGAGTGCAAGATGAAAAATGGAGATGGATCTAGTTTTAAAATAGAGGGTGTATATGGTGCAATTTTTTATTTCAAAAGTGAACTTAGAGTAGAACGCTTGAAGTATGGGGTGATCACTTTGCTCCCAAAAATTTAACATACGACAAAAGTTAATCAATTTTGCCTCATCTGTCTGTTCAATGTGAGTTATGATTCTGACCAAAATTTTGACCTCTCGATTGGAAAAAGTGGTGGATAAAATAGTTAGTTATAGTCAGAATGTTTTTATAGAAGGCCGAAAGATAATGGAAGGCGTTTTGTCACACATGAGATTTTACATGAAACAAATAGATATAATCAATCGGGAATTGTTCTTAAATTAGATTTTGGAAAGGCTTATTACAAGTTAAATTGAATTTACCTGACATTCTTGAGGTGAAAGCCTTTTCTAACAAATGGTGCAACTGGATTATGCATGTGGTTTGTAGAGGATGGGTGTGTAAAAACATATAATGTTAGAAAAAATCAAAGCAAGTAAAATCAATTCAATTAAAAATATGAAAAACAGAAGACACAAGAATTTAAAGAGGAAAAAAATCCTTTAAGAAGAGGGAAAATTTCGAGCAACGAACAATAGAATCACTATGAAAAATATGAGTACAAAAAAGATTTCTTGTTCTCAAAATATAATATGGTCATGTGAAAAAAAAGTGACTTACATAAAAAAATCTTTCTCATAACATATATTTATAGTTTTAGAGAGAAATCGAGTTGTAGTAGGACATCTCCTTCAGTTAGAATAAATCTTTTCAAATGAAATAGATAAAGATTCCAAAATGAATTGGATTTGGATTTGGATTTGGAGACATAACTAACAATCTCCATGTTGACTCAAAATCCACAAATTGCTTGCCACCATAAAACCCTGAAGGACATTTAGGTGCCATAAATACCAATCAAGTCCAAGCAATACTTGAATTTGGAAACTGAAAGTGACTTCACGGGCATATCGCATGATTGTCATTTGTATGCACCTTTTTCACTGTAATTTGACCTGCATCAACAACGTCATGGATAAAATGATATTTTACATCAATATATTTGGTTTTACCATGATACATGTCATTCTTGGTTAAATAAATAGCACTCTAGCTATCACAATAAATAGTATTGACATTCTAAATAACACCAAGTTCAGAAACAAGACCATACAACTAAATAGCTTCCTTTACACTTTTAGTAGTTGAAATATATTTTGCTTTAGTAGTAGAGAGTACAGCAATTAATTGAAGTGAAGCTTCCCAACTGATAACAGAACCACAAATAGAGAAGATATAACCAGAAATAAACCTTCGTCTACCAATATCATCAGCATAATCAGAATCAACAAACCCAATAACATTGTTTGTTTTCACCTTATTTTTATCAAAAACCAAGCCAAAATCAATGTCCCTTTTAAATAACGAAGAATTCATTTAACAACATTCCAATGCTCCCTACCAGAAGTATACATAAATCTACTAACAACACTACCAGCATGAGTCCAATCAGATCTAGTGCATACCATAGCATACATGAGACTACCAACAGCACTTGAATGAGGAACACGAGACATGAATTTTTTCTCTACTTCATCATTAGGACATTGATCTGAAGATAATTTGAAATGTGCAGTAAAAAATATGGATACAGGTTTGCAATAATTCATATTAAATTTATCAAGTATCTTCTCAACATACTTTTTCTGAGATAAATATAATTAACCAACTTGACGATCTCTATGAATTTTCGTATCAAGAATTTTCTTAGCTGCACCAAAATCTTTCATATCAAACTCGTGACAAAGTTAAGTCTTCAATTGGTTAATCAAAAATTTGTCACGAGAAGAAAACAACATATCATCAACATATAACAGCAAGTAAACAAAAGACCCATCAGAGAATTGTCTAAAGTATACACAGTTATCATAAATGCTACGAGAATAACATTGAGCAATCATAAATGAATCAAACCTTTTATACCACTGCCTAGGAATTTACTTAAGACCATATAGATATTTCTTTAAATGAAAAATAATGCTTTTTATCAGTAGCATCAAAACTCTTAGGTTGTTTCATAAAAATCTCTTCTTCCAAATCTCCATGTAAAAAGGCAGTTTTCACCTCAAGTTTCTCTAACTCCAAATTGAACAAAGCGACAAAGCAAGTAAAATCTGAATAGAAGAATGACGAACAACAGGTGAGAAAACTTTCTTAAAGTCCATACCTTCCCTTTGATCGAAGCCTCTTACCACAAGTCGAGCTTTCCATCTTACATGTTCAACTCTAAGAATACCATCTTTTTTCTTGTAAATCTATTTGCAACTTAAGAGTCTCTTACCTTCGGAAAACTCTACCAAGTCCCATGTGCCATTTTTATGAAGGCTCACAATCTCTTCATTTATAGTTGCTAACCACTTAGAAGAGTTTCCACAAGAAATAGATTCAGAATAAGAAGAGGGTTCAAAAGTTTCACCAAAATCCTATGCAACAAGAAGGGCATAAGCTGTCATATTATCAGTATAACAATATCTAACCAGCGGTTTGGTATTTCTCTTTGCTCTATATCGAGGAATACAATGATCATGAGTGATGGAAGATATTGTATCAAAATTGGATTGTGTTCAATAATCAACATTTGGAGTGGATGGCTCCACCTCAAACTCTACCTTTTCTATAGTAATCTCTTGCACATCTATAGGAGAGTAAATAATAGGATCTTTTCTAGAAGAACATAAAACATCTTCATTAAAAGTCACATCACAACTAATAATCAACTTGCAAGAAGTAGAACACCATAAATGATACTCTTTAACACCAAGACCATAATCAACAAATATTCACTTATGTGCTCTAGGTTCTAACTTTCCATTGCTAATATGAGTATAAGTAGGGCGACCAAAAATTCTCAAATTAGAGTAATCAACAAGATTACCTGACCAAATCTCTTCTGGAGTTTTGAATTCAATAGATGAATGTGGAGAGCGATTTACCAAATAACAAGCTGTAGAAACAGTTTTAACCCACAATTCATGTGTAACTTCTAGGCCCCTAAAGAGTGTTTTAGTAATTAATAACAATTACAAATGCTATATTAACGATACCTGCTAAGTTGTGTCAAGAAGAAACTCAAAAGACAGGTTAATGAATGGCAAAGAAAGAGCCTCATGATGAAGAAAGGACATTGATCAAAGAGGCAAAGGTACGAAATGGTTTGTTTTTCGTTTTACCGGTCTAAGGTGATTAGAGAAGAATTTTGACCGGATTTTTTGGATAGTCGCCGTACTATTAAGAGGAGCATGTGGTGTATCACGAAATACTTCATCTATGTGTCACAAATCATAAAATCAACTTGCATTGCACACTAGAAGGTCACATACTTTGAAAAAGTTTGTTTCAACTCTTTTCTGCCAAACTCTGTCTCAGTCGGTCTGACCGTTTGTTAGACCGGTCTGACCGAATATACAGACTGACCGAATAGGGTTTCGGACTGACCGACGTTATGTCAAAGTCTAGTGTTTTCCTTTAAAAGGTCGATCTATCCGTAGGTAAAAACCTAGGTCAGTCTCCTGGTACTTCATGTCCTATCTTTCTGATGTATTGTGTTATGACGGTCTGACCGTTTGTTAGACCGGTCTGACCGAGAAATCGGTCTGACCGTGTTTTTGTACTACAGTCTGACCGTATGGCCGGTCTGTCCGTATTTATCGGCCTGACCGTATAACGTGTCCAGAAACTATGTCGTCTCTAGACGGTTTCACGGTCTGACCGTGTGTGTGCCTGACAAGGGCAGGTGAGCATTTATTGCGCCTGTTTAATGCCGTTGCAATTGCGGCGGTCTGACCGGGCTTATACCTGCGGTCTGACCGCCAAGTGATCTTTTTCTCCCAACGGCTATATTTATTGTGGGGGGTATATATACTCCCATGCACGGCCCTGTTCATAACCTTTGGCATATTTGTGAACATTGTCATCATCCTTGAGAGTTTGAGCAAATTTCATACACTCTAGGGTTCTAATTCTCGAATTTGTGAGAGTGTGCATTTAAGATCTTCTAGTGCATTGCATTTAGATCACTAAATCAATCATGTGGCACTAGAAGAAGGTTAAGTGATCATCACCGGCTTGTTACTCTTGGAGTTTGCCGGCTCCTAGACGGCTCGAGAGAAGGTTTTGGAGAGCTCTTCAAGGAAGATTGTGAAGAAGCCTCAAAACATCTTGTGAAGGGTTGAGCACGCCTTGCCGGAGCGGTAAAGTGCATCATTAGTGAAATCGAGGTTTGGATAAATCATCACACTAATCCGGCTCGAGATCTAGGTCACTTCTTGAGAGAAGGTTGACTGGATAGAGGAGCGGTTAAAGATTTGAGTTTGCCTCAACGTGGATTAGGGGTGATCGGCAAATCACCGAGACCACGGGATATATCCTTGTGTTAAAGTGTTCACTGTTCATCTTGTTTTAGTTAATAGCTCTCATTTACTATTAATTGCTTGATTAATTGTTAATTTGTTAAAATCGCCTATTCACCCCCCTCTAGTCGATATCCTAGATCCCTTTCATCATGTTTGCCACAAACATGCATTTGAGAGCATGCAACGAACTCTCTAAAGAAGTGTCTGGTTCATACGTTCTAAGACACCATTTTGTTGAAACTTTCCTAGAACAATGAGATGTCTAGCAATGCCATAATCTGTATAAAATTTATTAAACTCACCTTTACAAAACTCAAAACCGTTGTTAGTTTTGAGTTTCTTGATCTTTCGGCTTATTTGGTTCTCAATAAGAACTTTCCACCTTTTGAAAGCTGAAAAAAACCTCATTTTTGTGTTTCAAAAAATAGACCCAAACTTTACGTGAAAAGTCATCAATAAAAGATATCATATAACGACATCCACCAAGAGAAGGAGTTTTAGAATGTTCCCAAAGATCAGAATGAATATAATCAAGAATTCCTTTAGTTCGATGAGTTGTAATAGAAAAACTAATCTTTTTTTGTTTGCCAAAAACATAGTGTTCATAGAATTCCAGCTTACCAATATCATTACCACATAAGTCATTTCTTGCTCAAAAGATGCATACTTCTCTCATTCATGTGAACACGCATGTGCCACAACTTGGTAATGTAAGGATCAAACAAAGACATGGAAATAGTCACAAAATCTGTAACTATAGAGCCTTGCAAGTAATATAACTATTTTATTCCATAAGTTTTCATCACAGCAAGAGCACATTTTAAAATCTTAAGAACACCATTTTCACTGGTATATTTATGCCTCAAAGCTTCTATAGTGCCTAATGAAATAAGATTTCTTTTCGTCCTAGGAACATGACGAACATTAGTTAAAGTTTTGCAACACCATCATGGGTTTTAATCCGCACATAACCAATTCCCACAATTTCCAATAAAGACTCATCTCCAATCAAAACATCACCACTAGTAATAGGCTCATAAGTAGAAAACCAATTTTTATGAGGGAAAATATGAAAACTACATGCAAAATCAATTACCCATTTATTTTGACACATCAATTTTGAAGTAATAATTAAAACCTCACCATCAGAATTAGTTTCAACAACACTAGACTCAACAGGTTTTTCATATGGTAGTTTTTTATTTTGCCCTTTCTTGTTTATTTTTTAACCTAAAGCAATTAGAAATTTCATGCCCATGCTTTTTGCAATAACGGCAAAATTGTTGGATTTACATTCCCTTGACTTAAATCTGGATTTTAATATACTAAAATTGCCTCTATCATTGGATCTATCTCTAGCAATCAAACCCTTAGTCTTTTCCTCAGAACGAGAATCAACATCAAATGTTTCTTTAGATAATAGATTTGACTTAACATCCTTAAAACTGAGGGTATCATGATTTCCATAAAACATAATTTCTTTGAAGTGCTTATAGGTAGAAAGTAGAGAGACAACCAACAACATAATTTTATCTTCATCCTCAATTTTCACATTTAAATTCTCAAGATCTATGATGATGAAATTAAACTCCTTAAGATGAGACTGAATAGTAGTACATTCGGCCATATGAAGCGTATATAAATGTTCTTCGAGACATAGCTTGTTGGCGAGACTTTTTATCATGTACAATGACTCTAATTTACACCACAATCTACAATAGCAGATTCATAAATAACTTCATGTAGAATATCCTTAGATAGGCAAAATTGTATAGCCGAAAGAGCCTTCTCATTTAACTTATCCCATTCGTCATTGGTCATGGTTGCTGATTTGCTTGATTTATCAACAAGGCTTTCCTTGCACCAATCTGGGTAAGGACGACTTTCATCTGAACTTGCCAAATAGAAAAACTAGTCTTGCTATTGAATTTCTCGATGTCAAATTTAGTAAACGGCATTTTGAAGATTAAAAAACCCACAATGATTTGAAATCCGAATAAGGGTATATTGCGGATGGGTAGCATGAATCAAAGAGCCAATACTTGATCAAGCAATCCAAAAAAACAAATCCAAATAGAAACTCTGATGCGAATTGTTAGGAAAAATCGAAGCAAGCAAAACCAATCAACCAAAAATATGAAGAATAAAGGACACAAGAATTTAACAGGAAAAACCATCAAGTGGAGAGGAAAAAACCCAGGCAACGAACAGCAGAATTACTATGAAAAATATGAATATTAGAAAAGATCACTAATCCCCAAAATATAACGTGAAAATATGAAAAAAATGACTTGCATAAATCTTTTCACTATGAAAAAGCCTTCCTCCAAGTATTTATTTATAGTCCTAGAGAAAAATTGAGTTTAAGTAGGACACCTTCTTCAATTGGAATAAATCTTTTCAATTGAAAATAATCAGGATTCGAAAAAAAAAAGGATTTGGAAGCATAACTAACACTTATATTTCAAACACCAATATTCAGCTTATGTTTGGATCAATACAAATCATTACACACGACAGTAAAACAAATGTGTTCTTCACAAACATATTGTAGTTTGCACGAAGCAAAAAAAAAAAAACATTTAGAAGAAAAAAAAGGGAAAATTGATTCTATACTATTAAATTTTGGTGTCTAATATAATATGTTACTAATTTTTGAACTTTTTGCTATAAACCATTTGATTATCTTCTAGTGTTATATGTCTTTTTGACAAATCAACTTGTTAAAATGATCAAAATATTCTTATCAGATGCCTTTAGTTACATCTAATCATAATTTTGAATAACGGAATGGCTAAGGAAAAAATATTTTTTTATCAACGTCCACTTTTGCTATCAACCAATAGATTTTGATTCAATAGTCACAACTTGATCAAATAGATTTTAGGATGTCGCGTTTTTTTACATTGTTACATTTTTTATATTAAGTTGTCACTTTTTTTTAAGTTGCCATATTTGTTTGGGGTGTCGCATTTTCCTATTTGATGTTGTCGCATTTTTTTAGATTTGTCGCATTTTCTTGTTTTATGTTGTCGTATTTTTCTAAAGTGTCACATTTTTTTATTTTAAGTTGACATAATTTTTTAGGTTGTTGCATTTTTTTATTTTAAGCTGTCGTATTTTTTAGAAAATTTTTTGTATGTAAGAAGTGTAAGTACCATAATCATGCTTTTAAATAAATATAAAAGTCTAGAATGAAAATTTTCTGATTTTCAAAATTTTTGAAATTTTGCATTATAGTTCTCAAAATTGGAAATTTTGTGTTCCAGTATTTTTATGTATTTAAAATCATGATAAGATCTAACTAAAAGATAATTGCCAGGTATTTTAGCTATTTTACCGAGTTGACTGATCAAAAATAACATGTAGTATTAAATAAAATCCAATAACATATAATAAAGAGTGTAAAAATCAGTGACATATTATATTAGACACCAAATTTTTTAATGCATGAAATCAATTTTCCAAAAAAATGATAAGAATATGATAGTCGATAAAGAAGACGGATGTATGCTCCACTTAGAGCTCAATGGATCATACTGAAAAAGAATTGGCGTGATCTTATCTTCGAGCTCAGTGGAGCCACATATCACCTCTGCATGCCAATGAGTTAAGGAAACAAGTAAGATGAGGCTTAGAACACAATAACAAATGCAAGATAGGATGGATAGACAAAACCATTTTCATCTCGTAGGAAAACAAATAACATGGCAATTCAACTTATTAAGAACATTCTAGGGCTGATGGTTTACTTTTTGTAAGCTTGTCCTTTCATAGTATATTTCAGGAACGTGGTGGATGAGAGGATAAATCTCCCTGAATTCAGTTGCACATCTTTTGTTTAACTTGGGGAGTAAAGAATCACAATTTTTTTAAGAGAAGTAAAGTTTTGGATGAAACTTGGAAGCTTCTTCAACTCTTTGCAATCTTCAATCCACAGCAGAGGTAAAGCTATCTGGAAAACCCACCAACTTCGGAAGCCCATCAAGCGTGAGCATACGAAGACTCAGCAGCCCACTCATGGCTTCCCCTGGCTCCATAAAATCGTGCTCTTCACAATACTGAATGGCCAACGTATGAAGTGTGGTGAGCTGCTTCATGCTAGAGGGGAGAGAAACCAACTTCAGACATTTTATGATGTGAAGCTTTTGGAGGGAAGCGAGACTGCAAAATCCCCCCCGTTAATGATGTTAACTCAGGGCAGAGAAACAACGATAGAAATGTTAAGGAAGTCCAACCATGAAGCCCACTTTCTATTAAGCACGTTTGCTTTGATGTGAGGTTTAACCATATAAGGTTAACAAGTGTACGCACATCTCTTGGTAGCTCCTCTAGATGGTCACACTGTCCAAGATCAAGCGTTTGTAGATTCACCAGCTTACATAGATAATTTGGTAGGAATTTGAGTGTCTGGTTCTGCTGTAGATCCAGGTACCTGTTATGAACCGATACTTTCGAGTGCGTATGATAAGTCGTGGTGTTTGTCGCACATACGGGAAATAGGAAATTAGGGTTACGAGAGAGAAAAGAAAAAGAGATTATTATTATTATTATTATTATTATTATTACTTGTCTTCAAAAAAAATACAATTGTTCTCCTTTTATAACCCTTAATAAAAGATAAAAAGGAATCCTAATAAAAGAATCAATAAAAATCCTAATAGACTATTAACTATTGGTCCCATTGACAACTCTAGAGATTCCTTTTAAGAACATAAGCCTTTCCAATAAAGGCGTTGGTCATATCATTACTCCCCCTAGACACCAAGCTTGTCCTCAAGCTTGAAGGATGGGCTCGGCCTGATCCTCCCTGGACTCCTCGGTGTCGTAATTCTCCTCATCCAACACTGCTATGATAGAGAAAAACTCTTTGCCCTTGTGACGCTTGAAAAATTGCTCATCGTAGTTGAAATAGAGGCCTTTGGCATGACGCTCTGCCATCTCGGCTCTGCTTAGGTGTCAAAACACTTGTGGCGTGGGTTGTGATGTAAGGGCCTGTGCTGCGCCTATTGTTTCCAACCAAGACGGAGGAGTTCCAGATCCCCACGATCCTTTGTTGTCCCGTGATCGTACCTTGGGTGCTTTGCCTGTATCAAACTGAACTTGTACTCAACACAACGTGCCCACTTGACCGCGTTCTCAAGGTCGATCGGCGCATGGTCCTCCACTTCTTCGCGAATTGGGGAAGCCAAACCCGAAACATACAGGCTAACCTACAGTGTCCGGTCGAGCTGTGGCGCTCAGGATAGATGAGCCTGGAATTGGTCACTGTATTCCTTCACTGTGCCATGCTGGACCAATTTTTTGATATAGCTCACCAGATCTGAGAACCCAGGAATACTGAAACACGCGTTGAATTTGGTTGAAAAGGTCTCCCAACGAATTTCTGGCTGTAGAGCCTGCCATGTGTCCAACCAGTATTGCGCCGGTCCTCCTAAAAATATGCTCGTTATTGTTACGTGGTCGGCGTCCGCGATCCACTGGATGTGGAAGTATCGCTCGCAGTGTCGGAGCCAAAGGATCGGTTCGCCCTCCTCGCTGAACTCGGGAAGTTTCACCCGCGGTCGCAGGGCCCAGCGGGCAGTTCTGTCCGCCACTGCCCAGCCACCGCCAACTGTGGCCATCGTTTGTCTCAGTGGCAGTCCGTCATCTGCTGCCGCCCAGCCAACGCCGACTTTGGCCGTCCGGAACCCCGGCGGGTACCTGTCGTCTTCGACCGCCGAGGTGGCCTCCTCTGCCATCCAACCCGTCGGACGGGGAAGTAGACCGCCGCCGCTGTTGAGACGCCGCTTGTAGTTTTTCGCCGGGCCCCCGTACGGGCCCAAACCCACACCTCTGAGGAGCCCCGCACCCGAGCTGTCACCTCCGCTGGTCGCCGTGCAGCCGCCACCTTTGCCAACCGGGCCCGGTTGCCTGTGCTGTTGCATTTAGGTTTTGATGATTAATGAAAATTTGGATAAATATCTGGTATGTATGTAGTAGTAGTTTTATCATACATACATCACCAGATATTTACAAATACTAGTGGGTTAGCAAAATGTGGGTTGGCACTGATCACAACAAAAACTAGCAAGATCGGCTCCTCGCCTTCCCTATCTACAGCAAAGTTGTTCCCTCATCTGCCTCAGTCAGTCAGCCGGGATCGGAGGCCCCCGCTGGTCGAAACTATCCGCCTCCTCCTCCTCGGAGCTCTTGTCGTCAGATGGTTGCCTAGAAGGCCCAGCAAGGTCGTGCGAAGGTGTAACGTCCTGGTCTTGATATATGACATGTGTGCCCCTTGGTGGCAAACTAGGGTGTCGTTGTTGAAGCGTCTGTCGGCGGTAGATGCTGGCATTTCCTACACGACGGTGAATGGCACCTGGCCCACAGGATTGGTCGCCTGCACATGGGACAACCTTCTCCTTCCCTCGGGACGACGGTCCTGATGGCATGGTGCTAGGACCTACATGACCATCGCTCACCTACTGCTGTTCGCTCTTTTGACTCCCTGAAGCTTCGATCCCCATCTATATCGGCTGCTGCTGCCCCATCAAACGACGCCTGAGACCATGATAGTCCCGCAGCAAACGGGTATAGCCAGAGTCTAACGTAGTCACCAATGCCACCGTGGTGGCTAAACAAGGATCTGGCACCCATAAGAACAGAAAACCCTGCGACACCCATCTTCTCCTAGAGAATATGGAACAAACTTGTAAGGTGAGTTCCATAACCTCTGAGAGTAATGATGACCGATGGTACCCAGGGACTCTTGAGCTGCATCCTGGATCCCATCCTCATAGTGCCCGCCATAGACGGTATGTCGAACAGGACGACTGCCCTTCTGGTCCAGGGCATAAACCAGTATAGTCACGCGATAGCCAAATGTCCTGTCACCAACCCTCTCGTCCTCTACTTCTGCCAGCAGACGTGTCTGCCAGCCTAACAATTGAAGCACTAACCACAGCAATGTTGTTTCTAGACCCTTAATCTTGATTTTGATGATAAATGACAACAAGTTGTTGTTTCTAGGTCCTTAATCTTGATTTTGATGATAAATGAAAACAAGTGTCTTAGACTAATCTATTTGCCTTAAGTAATCAATAAGATTAGGTGAAAAGAAGAAAGGTCGCAAGGCGCAAGGTCGCAAGGTCACGAGCCAAGGTCGCAGTGTCGCCCTAGGTCGTCCGAGATTGCGAATCAAGATCGCAAGCACAAGGTCGCCAAGAAGGAAGCAGCAAAGACCTAAGGTAAGTGCTTGTTTATTGTACTGGTCTTGGAGTTTGGAGTTTGACCGATTTTATAAGAAATTCTTTTTTTTGTTTAAACCGTACTATTAAGAGGGGTTGCCAAATCTTTTTTAGTTCCGACAAAAACTGAGAAACTTTTAGGTCATATGTTGCATTCGCATTCATTCAATCTTGGTCAAGAATCTCAAGGAGGAACTGAAACTGGTCATCCGAGTGCTGTTTATTTGACCAGGTACTGTTCATTCGACCAGTGGTCACAAAAGTACTGTTCATTTGACCAGACACTATTCATGCACTGTTCATTTGATTAGTTACTATTCATTCAACCAGTAACACTATTCATTCAACCAGTAACACTGTTCATTCGACCAGAGGTTCCAATGGCTATTTACTAGCCGTTAGAGGTCGAAGCTGGCTGTTAGCTGGCCTGATTTCTTCCCTTTTCGACCACAACGGTTAGCTGAGAGGTTAGGCTATAAATACAAGTGTTTTGAGCAGTATTTACATATCCTTGAGCCACATTCTCATACACATCTCGAGCTATATTTTCTATACACTTTTGAGGAGTCTTTGAGCAGTATTTGATCAGTTTTTTATAAACACTTTTTGGTAGATTTCTCCACTCTTTTGACTAGTTTTTATAAATACCTTTGAGCAGATTTTTGCTACTGTTCTTGAGCAGTTCTTAAAACACTTTTGGGCAGATTTTTACTACTGTTCTTGAGTAGTTCTTAAAATACTTTTGAGCAGATTTTTGCTACTGTTTTTGAGCAGTTCTTAAAACACTTTTGAGCAAATTTTTGCTACTGTTTTTGAGCAGTTCTTAAAACACTTTTGAGCAGATTTTCGCTACTATTTTTTAGCAGATTTTCGCTACTGTTTTTGAGCAGTTTTTAAAACACTTTTGAGCAGAATTTTTGAGTAGTTTCTGTTCACATTTTCGAGCAGTTTTTAAACAGTGTTTGAACAGATTTTTTAGAAGTTTCTGTTCACATTTTGATCAGTTTTATAAACACATTTGGGTAGATTTTGATCACTGTTTATAAACAATTTTTTAGAAGTTTTTTTTAAAGAACCAAGAGATATATTTTATATACACTTGAGGCCAAGTGCTAAAATCTTGATCTTTTGTTCAAGTATCATTCATTGTGATTGAGAGAGATTTTCTGAGGCTTGCTCCATCGCCGACGCTTGCATGCTCTGCACGCGGACCCCATAATTAAATAAATATTTTTTCCCTGGAAAGAGGAGAGAGGAGCTGCCTGCGGAGGCGTCAAAGCCATGCTCTGCATGCAGGCCCGCTGTTTTTTTTGTCTCGTTTTTCGTGCAATCAATTGTATACAATTTTCTTTCTTGATTTATACATTAATATAGTTCAAATTGGATGTTGATTATATTGAGAAAGTTGTATATGTTTAAGTTATCTTCATATAGAGACCAAATACGGCATATATTTGATTTTTAAATTAAAAATTATTGATGTTTTACTAGTGGCATATTTTTAATTTACTCGTGGGCCCGTACGAAGCGTCTCGCGAAGCCCGGTGGGTTGGAGAAGGGTGGTGCTTCAGATGGTGCTTCGCATACGTGGCACAGAATATGCTGGAGAATATTCTGTTGAAGCGCCAAGCGAAGCGCCGGTGGGTTGGAGTCAGCCTGAGAGCATTCATTTGCATCATTTGCATCCTTAGAAGTTTTTCGGTATTTGTTGGAGGTCTAGAAGAGACCTTGCAGCTTATTACTCTTGGTGAACACCCTCACCTAGACGGTTTTGTAGTGTGGCCGTTGACCTCTTCTGTTTGGAGATTGTTGAAGAGGTTCGGCGTGATTGTAAAAGGCATCGGTGCTCGTCTTTTCGGAGTGGACAAGGAGCAATCACTAGTGAGAAATATCCTTCGTGGATATTGAAGCAAGACTCATTCATTTGGGTGCTTCAACGAGGAGTAGTGGAGACCGGGTGTATCTTCGAGACCTCGGGAAAAATTCTTGTGTTTGTCTTCTTCTCTCTTTCTTTTATTTATGCTATATTGTTTTTGCTCTTATTCTTTGCAAAAGTCGTTTTTAATTGAGAGGGTTTTTCTCTCGGTCATACCGGTCGTGCGCCTATCTTTGATGGGACTAACTATCCTTATTGGAAAGTGCGCATGGCGGTATTTCTAGAAGCCTTGGGGCTTGATGTTTGGGACATTCTCAAGCTTGGTTTTACTCCTCCAGATGATCCGGCAAGTCACTCCGATGACGACAAGAGAAAACTACACTTAAACACCCATGCTAAAAATGCGAGTGCGGAACGTAACTCTTCAAATCTCTGGGTGGCTTTACTTAGTCAACCTCTAACTTCGCTTTAACTGTATTTTTGTTATTGAGCAATTTTTGTTCTTGAGCAAGGGTGAGTACAAAGCACTTAGTAGGTCAATTGAAGCAAAATGCAAATATATTTAAAGAATTGATAAACATGATGAAAGGTTCATGAAAGTATTTATAATAAATCAATTCATAATTCACCATTGTAGTATAGTGGTTGCAGAAATTTAACCTCCTATTTACTTTAACAAGAATGCAGTATATATATATATGATAAGTTCATTGACCATGACATACCCTAATCCGAGGGTACAAAATATTCGAATAAATTCTTTACACTCTGCAGAGGTGTACTACTTTTCCCACAATTTACTTCGACTACTACTGTCAGTGTAATATCCCAAAAATAGAGCATAAATTTTTTTTAAAAAACCTACTCCTAAATAATTTTCTTTTGTTTTAACCTCAGAACCTAAACCCTAATTTACAAAATAATCTACAACACTTATTTACCCTAATTATATTTATCCAAAGGCTAGGTTATTAAGTTCATTTGATAACATTTACAAACTGGTCCAGCCTCCTAATTTTCTTACCTGCAGTTCAGTCCTTCCAGACCCACAATTAGTCTAATTTCCCCAGATAGCTCAGAACTACAATCAGACTGAACAGATATGATCTCCTACCTATCTTATCCAGATTTGCCTTCAGTGTCGAGATCAAATTCAGTTCCTAAGATCCAGAAACTCGGCCTAGCTCTGTTTTCGAAAACCAGAATACTAAATTACCCTAATTACCCTGCTTGACTCTTCAGCCTTCAGTTCGGATGATTCCAGAGTAGATTACTTCTGGATTTCTCTGGAACCCTAAATCTTAATGTGCTTGCATACCAGTCCTAAAACTTCTCAGCCAAACAAGTTCATTTGACCACTTTTCGCGATTCAGTCCAAATTTCATTGCAAATCAGTCCTTTTCCTATTTCCAAAAGCCCAAAATGACTATATTCTCCAATTCATCTCCGAATTCCAATTTGATTGAACCATCATGTTTCTTCAGCTATTCAACACAAGTTTCCCAATTGTACCAAGTTCAGATTCGGCCCCGAGACCTAGTTATTCGCGTTTTCACTCGTTTTCGGTAAAAATACTATTCACTTTTACCTTAATTCCATTTTCATTTTCGTTTCGCCCCATCTTAGTTTAGTTCATCACTAATTACCCAGCCAGAACTTATGTATGAGACTTAAGTCCGAATTAGCCTCTAGAACATGACTATCTGCAATTAGTCCAACTTGTTAGTTCACACTCACATCATAGATTTGAATACATACAAGAACTCATCACTCAAGTTACACACATATACTTCAATGCATACACCAACATACCTGCACACACAAATACTCATGTATTTACACCTAAATGTACACATGTACATACATCACCGTTGCTTAACCATGAAGCCATCCAAAATAGCAAGCATACACACGTCAATAGTAGCCACATCAAACCGATCAACTCATGCACACAAGCTTCCTCTAGTCAACAGTGCATATATCCTCTATTCTAGACAGCAGCTGAATCTTTACTTCTCCTCAACTCAACCGCAGCAACGCTACACACACAAGCTAACACACACATACATACAGCAACAGCTCACTGTTCATCTTCCTCGGCCGTGTGATCACCACGAGCCGCCGGCGTCGGGAGGCACCGGCGCGATGGAGATCCGGTCACCAACGGCGTGGTGACGGCGGCGTCGCACCGCGCGGGATCAGCGGCGGTGGGGACCATTCGGCAGCGGCCGGCGCGGGATCAGGGACGGCGCGCGGTGGCTGTGAGGCGGAGCGAGGGACGGACCGGCGGGGAGCGCGGCTCCGGCGGGCCGGCGGCGTCTTGGCGCGCTCGCCCAGAGGAGCAACGGCGAGATTGGGCGAGGAGGCCGACCGGGCGGGCGGTGGCGCGCCGCCGGGGTGCGGCTCGGCCACCGGAGGCGACGTGGCCAGAGGAGTAGAGGAGATTTGAGGGAAAAGAAATGGAGGAAAGAAAAGGAAGAAAGAAGAAGCAAGGAAGAAGAAAGAAGAAGAGAAAAAGAAAAGGAAAAAGAGGCAGGAGAGGGAGTGGCGGCCAGTAGGGAGCCCCCGAAGAGGTAAGAATAGCAACTAAGTCCTTTTTAAGTTTAGTTCAGTTCTACGCCCTGAGAACTCCGATTTCAACGCGGTCGATTCCCACGTGACCGTAGAATCGTGCACTTCTATCTGAAATCGACCGAGGATCAGTTTAGTTGATAAGAAGCATCCAATAACCAAAATCTATCCAACGGCACCGCACTTCGCCGTGTCGCCGCGTTGGTATTCAATCTAGAATTTATCTTCACCCTAGTATTCGCGACTCTCAACGAAAGCACCATATTTCGACCATCCAATCAAAGCTCTAGTTATGTTTTAGTATTCGAGCATCGACGAAAATCCTAAAAGGCCAACCTAAGCTTTGTCAGTCTATGTCCAATGTCGCTCTCGTCGACATGCTTATGTCATTTGCAACCCTAGGAACCTCATATCGAAAATCCGTTCGAGTCAACTTGTCTGTCTTATCTCCAACCTTGCACATATATAATCTGATCGTCCATCCAAACACTAGATAAAGTTTTCCCAATTTTCTAAGTTAATCCAGCCTAGATCAAGCTTATTAATTACCTTTCGACTATTCTTTTAATCCTATTTCAATATTCGACCACTTGAACCCTACTAGTTATAAACATATATATATTTATAAACAAATATACTCACTATTATTTTTTCTTGCTTATTGTTTGACGTCAAATAGATATCAAGTGAAGAGAGTGCCAAGTCATCAGTACCCTGGTAGTTCTCTTAGCTAGATCTCGTGGAAAGCAAGGCAAGTCCCTATTTCTTGATCATATTAAACCCATATATTACAAATTCTTATATATGTTGTTTTGATAAAATATAAGTACCTGCATGAAAATGATTAATCACAAGCAGAAGCAGTTGATGGTAAGATTTTTACAAATGGATTTGATCAGTTGAGATAGTAAGGATCCGAGCCACCGTGAGTGGAATATCTTTGCTGAATGGTTGAGGCAGTAAGGATCCGAGGCCACCTTGGGTGGAACATCCTTACTGGGCCTTAAAAGTATTTTGAATAATGATGCTTATTTGAAAACCAATGAATATTGGTGGTGAGGATGATATGATTGGTGGGCAACTTTTGCTTAAGTGGGACAGTGGTTGAGTACCTCACCCTAATAAATAAGGATATAACCAATTGTGCTAAACGACCATGGGATATTAACGTGCCAACCACATGATCAAGGAATTGAACTCAGTCAGTAGACTACTGCGTATCGATTTTATCTCTGCATGGTGGTCGTTCTCATTCAGGCTCCAAACTGAGATGTTTGGGGTGGATCTTTCTAAGTTTAGTTGTCTAAACTTAAGGCCTGAATGGGTGAGGGTGAGATGTGAGGGGAGAGTTCGTGTGGTTATCTGACCTTGAGTAACTCATGAATTTTGGGTGTGTGGGTACTTCTCGCTGAGGTACCTCACAACGACAAGAACGACCAGTGCGGTCGAATTGTCGAACAGGGATATTATTTATACAATGTATTTGAGAGTCTTGTTTCCTCAATCTAGTCGCATGCAATAATGTGCGTGTAATTGGCCTGACTGGGAAGATTGATGGACTCATATGGGTAAAGCAGTGCTCCTCTGCAGAGTGTTAAAAAGTATTCGAGTACTCCGTACCCCCAGACAGGGGTATGCCATGGGTAGTAACTGGATAGCACAATAGTAATAAAGTATTAGACAAAAAGGGGCAAACAGAGGTTTTGCCCGGATTTAACTCTTGGGTCAAATAAATGTTTTCTACCATCATTTTGCTAATAAATTGTATTTAAATTCACTTTGGAAATGTGTTTGTAAAATTTACTATTCTGTACCACATAAACTATTAAATTAGACATAGCCTGTCATGCATTGGATAAATTCTTATATAGAGACTTGCTGAGTACTTTGTACTCACGCTTGCTTAATAACGAAAATACAGTTGAAGAGAAGCTAGAGAGGAGCGAAGCAGGATCACCCAGAGTTAGAAGGGTTACGTTCTACACTCGAGTTTTTGCCTATGGGATGATCTCGAAGACCAGATAAAATTATTTTCATAAAATCTAGTAGATGGCCTTGCTGGCCTTTGCATATCGATTTGTATTAAGGCCTAATGGCTATATACTGTTTTTGTATATGAACCAAATTGAGCTGGTTGTCTGTTTATTACTCTGTGCACAACTGCATCCTGGGCAGTCGGGGTAAGTGCACACCTGGGGCCCACTGCAGCGGGTGGGTCCCTCACAGTCAGTGCATATACATGCAACAATACTGCATGCGACTGAGTCGAAGCTCACATGCTTTTCTCATTGTCTTATAATAACTTTAGCTCTGCCTGGCTAAGGTCTTATCATGCATCAAACAAAACCTATAACTGTTGTAGCGGGCTATACCTCTACTGATGAGGACATCGCGACCACATATCCACATGTTTTAACTCGAGCACATGCGCGTCGCCTTGGACAACAAGTAAATTCGTTTCTTGGGCAAATTAATTATTTAATTACAGAACAAATGATATTGCCTAATGAATTCTCTTTGCTTGTTATTACATGTGAAGGAGTTCTGGATGAAGTTGTTGATCCAATTCTTAGCCAAGAAAGAATGAACACTTTCCTAGCAAGTTCGACCAACGATTCCTTCAACTTCATTGATCAGAAGAACTCTGTGTTCGGTCATAAAGGCTCAAGGTCGCAGCCCATGATCAGGAGCACATGGTCGCAGGCTGATGACACAAGGTCGCAGCCCATGATCGGCACATGGTCGCAACCGACCAGACTTGAGGACCCATGGTTGCAACCTGAGGACTATCTAGTCTACCGATCAAGCTTGACTGTTCAGCAACTTCAATCAAGCGCCAATTTCATCATAGATGTCCAAGATAGCTGTGTGAGTACTTGTTAGAAAGACATTCGAAAGAGCTTTCGAACGCACCAAGAATCATCAAATTTTGACATCGTATGCAACCAGGAGACCCAAAACAATGGCAAGTGCACGTGGGGGACGAGTCCTGTTCAGGTCCATGAACAGTAGTTCAGGATTTTCTTTTTATAGTTTGTTAGGATTCTATTCTGTTTCAAATTAAATTAGAATTCTGGTTTTAAACCTTCTATCTTTTGTAGACACCATCCTCTATAAAAGAGAAGGCATGGTCTTAGTTTTAGACAGACTTCGTTAATATACAAATTGTATGCTTGTGTCTTTGCCGACTTGTACAATTTGAAGTCTCAATGTCCAACTCATAATTCAGATCATTGAGTGTTATCCTTCTGCTGTTGCTGTTGCTTTTCTTTATTGATTTGCTTGATTTGTTCTTCGTGAACAGGTCAACCAAGCTTTGCTCGGTTGATAACCAATTGAGAAGTGGTTTAGCGATTGTGAGGTTTCTGGTCGCGTGTTGGATCGTGGTTAGCCGCCCCTTCACCAAGGTCACAACTCGCATTTATCCACGGATTTCTCCTACGACGGAAAATCGGGACCAAACTACATGCATGCATCTTAAGGTGAGGCGTGTGCATATCACCTACCCCGATCCCTTTCCAGTGCTAGTCCGCAGTAGTGTACTCCCCTTTGTCTAGCAGTGGATCAATGGAGGGATCACATCTCATAACACATCAATATCACTTCCATAAACACATCATTTTCATTTCTCACTATCCATGCAGAGCTAAGTTAAATATTTAACATAAGTTACTAAGTCATGTCCGTCCCATACCAGGCTTGTGGTTAGTACGGTAACATGATTCTGGAAGTTAAAACACAATGGTTTGGTCCTTAAGTGTTCGAGTAAAGAACTTAACCACAATGCCCCTATGCCTCATGCGTCATCAACATTCCAATCCACTCTACCCGAATAGTTTTCCTTTATAATTTAATTTGTAATATGGCACACAATCCATTTCTGAATAGAATAATTATTTATTTACCATATATTTGAACTGCATAATGCAATTACTAAAATTTCTTTTATCAATTTCAATACTGTAATATAATATTTTAAATCTAAATGATCAAGGTTAATTGACTTGTCTTGCTTTTCGTGAAGTCCAGTTGAAAGAGCTACCAGGGTAGTGACATTCTTGTGCTTGCCTCACTTGTATCTATTTAAACGTCAATCAATAAACAAACAAAAATAATAGTTAGTATATTTATGTCTGATGGTGTTCTAGTGGTCGAATGATGGGGTAGTGTGTCGTGCCCCGAATAGGGGGACCACGACTACTCCTGTGGAGACCCAGCTCGCTGCGGCTGGCCTCATATATACATACCATGGACTTCCCAGGATAAGTCAAGCACAGAAGTTCATTGCAGCAGAGTAACTTACAAAATTACATAAGCAGTGTGGCCTGCTGGCCTTGATACATCAAAAGGTAATACAATGCCTTCACGGCACAAATGGTCTAAACAAAAACAAAATAACAACTACTTAGCGGAAGCTAGGCGAACCCCCCCACAACAAGAAGTTGACAGCAGAACAACACACATCAGGGCTCTGGTAGAATTTTCTCTCCTTCTGGATCCACGAAATCTTCCAAGCATCCGTCTTGGTCATGAAGCACTCCATCTATTTGATTATAGATCGCAAGGGTGAGCACTTTCATACTCAGCAAGTCATAAGTAAGAGTAGATATACATATAGTATAGATGATATGAACCTATGCTATTAGGGAAAAGAGGGAAAGGTTTCAAAATACTTTTCTTTCTTGCTTTTCACATCTCATGTTCATGGCAGTATTTTTCACAACATAGCATTGCTATTCATGTTCACTAATTATGGTACTACCGCAACACGTCGACACATGACAGCCCACGGAAGCACCCCTTATCATGACAACACATGTCATTTGGGTAATCTTGACTTAGCAAATTTTATTTAGAAAATATACTTGTGCCACAACCCGTGGATTTAATCCACCGCAGCAGACTCCTATAAACCCAGGAGCTCAGAGTATTCGAATACATTTTTATCTCTGCAAAGAGGTACCAATTTACCTGCAAGATATTTCATTTTCATGCTCATCCTATCAAGATGATTAGACTCTTCCTCATAGCCATGTGCGAGTGGCAAGGTGGAGATAACAAGAACTTTTGTCATGTTTCACACACAATTCACCCCTGACCCTATGGTTTCACTCAAACCACAGTTGTGGCGGGCTATACCCCCACCCCATACTTCATCTTCCCATTACTGGGTCAGCGTGCATCATCACATCCAGTGATATGTGTTGGAGCCGTACTCCGTGTCAAATCGTGCACAAACATCTCATCTCATGCAGGGTTTCATATGCGATCCACATACTACTTGTTCAGGCCTGTCTCATACCAGACTTGCGATCAGTACGTTTTCATACCACTACACGCACAACACAAGGTTCTAGTCCTTATATGCCAGTGACCAGGTCATACCACAACCCATGCACATCCAGTACTACCAACCACATCCAATGCTACCACCATTCCATACCAAAACCATAATCACGGCTAAGGGTTTTATTTCATGAATATACATGTATACTTATATATTAGTTATGGCTCACTACTATATTTCACACTTTCTTAGGCATCCAGCCTAGTACTGCCACATCATTCTTTTCTCATCACATGCAATACTATTTTATAATCAAGGTAATATCTTAACAATTCTTAAAATATAGGTTCAAGATGTTCAAGAATATGACTTGTCTTCCCGTCGTAAGAAACAGCTGTCGATGTTGGGTCAGCAACGAAGTCTTCAAACTTGGGCTCTTGATCTACTCACCAACAAACAAAGCACACAAAGATCACAAACCATTTTAAATGCTTTAAAATCTACATGCAACTTGCTCTTAAGAGAAAAGATCTTGGCAATGTTGAAACAGACTGAGATTGCAAGCTGATCTGAGTCGAAACCCTAGAATTTATAGAATCTGGGCTAAGGATGGGTGTTAGAGGCTCTTAGGGTTTCAAGGCATCAAAATTGACGTTGAGTCGGTGGCTGGTTTACTCAAAAACAGCGAATGTCAACAGATCGACATTTGGTTCACGGCCTGACATGGCTTTGGTTGGCTTTAGAGGGCTTTTCTCAAGATGTGGTAGTTGAATAAAATGTAGAACATGGCTCTACAAACTTAGTAGACAAAGTCGTTTTCAGTTTACACAACCAGAAGTGGTCAAATTGGGCTAATTCCACTGGCTGACATAGAGCTGACAAGGGCTGACAATGTCCAAGAATGGCATTGACATGTTTTAGGAGGTTTCCAGTGAACAAAACAGATTTGGATCAAAGCATTGGGTGCACAATGGAATAAGGCAACTATTTGACAACAAGGTTTTCATAGGAAAGTCCAGGAGTTCAAGAATTTTGCAAAAACACCCCTAGACACAGTGAATTGAATGTCTGTTCACTGCCAAAAACTAGGGCTTTGATGATTTATCGATTTTCTTGAGTTTTGCTTCGCCAACTATGTCTAAGAGATAGGCGAAGACAACAGGAATCCAATGGTGGTGGTTTCAGGAACTGATATGGCCAGACGGCAACGAACGGCGGTGAGGAAACATAGTGGTGACATGGCACAGCACAGTTACTGGACAAAACTTTGGCAAGGGATAACCTGTGATTTAGTACAGAATCAAGAGGCGACACAGTGGAGTAAAATGCTCAGGAGGCTAAGGCGAAGCTGCAGGACAAAGTGGCGACGACGGCAGTGGCCAGCGGCGACGGGGCGGCACGTTGGCGACATGACAAGGAAAGGGGTAAATTACCCAATCTAGATTTGAGCTGAGATTCTTGAGGTTGAAGTGTTCTGGGGCTAGCTAAAGCCATAAGCTATGTTTTGGAGCACTTGATTTGGTCGGAGGCGGTTCGACGGCGAACGGCGGTGAGGTGCACCGGAGAAGAAGGGCGCAACCAACGGCTTCAACGATGCTGAGGTAATTGGATGATCTAATCCCAAAATCAAGGGCATTGGCAGGTTTCTGTGTTGGTCCAGATGGTGATGTCCAGGGGAATTGGATCATGGCGGCGCCAGCGAGGAGTTCGTCGACGTGGCCCGAGAAGAAGAGGTGAGATTTGGGCGTTTTCAATATGGGTCAACAGGGAGGCAAGGTAAAGCTGTTGGTGCTGCTAGTTTGGCCGGAGATGGGACGATGTGGGCCGGCGACGTGAGACAGTCACAGCCGTGCATGAAGAACAGGAAGAGCTTCAATTCGAGCTCCAATTCAAAATTGGGTTAAACAGGCTTGCTCAAGGGGTTTATGTGATCACTTGACTCTACAAAAAGGTAAGCTAATTTTGGCTGGAACGAGCTCGAGAGCAGGAACAGGGCATCTTCAAATTACGGCTATCACCGGCGCTGAGTTCCACCGGAGTTCAATTCAAAGTCACAGCATGATGAGGTGATTACAAGGGACTTCCTAGTTGAACCAATTTGGCGATTGGCGCAGTAGATTGTTCTGGCGCCGTGCTCCCCCCTCGGCGGCTTGCCGGAGAAGAAGAAGGAGCGAGAGGAAGGCGGGGGGAACTGAGTCCTAGCTGGGTTCTGGTTGTGATGGAGGTGCAGTTGGTCGCAAGTGACCTTAAATAGCCACGGGGCGAGGATGGCGAGGTTGGCAACAGTAAGATTTGTGCTGGCGAGGTGATCGGACCGGAGGTGACACGGTGGTGATGCGACGGCGCACAGCGATTTCTTTGGCTTTTGCACAGCGGTCGGCACCTCCTTGGAACTTGGCCCCTGGTGCAACGGCGGAGTGATTGTTGGTCCCGGCATGGCGACGTCGTGGCACAAAGTCTCTGACACAGCTGCTGGCATGCGCGCGCGAGGTGATGGGACGGCGCTGGTCGACGCTGCTGCTGCTCCACGGTGGCTGATCCGGCGTGTACACGCGTCTGTTATGCAACTCCAACGGTCACAAAGGTTGGCGATGAGCTGGGCTTCACCGGCGACGAGAAACATGGCGAGGCAAGGCACTGGTCATGGTCGAGCTGGTTGGTGCTGGTCGAAATAGAGATTTGGACTGAAACGCAATATCTAGAAATTTGGCTGGACTGATTTGTAAATTCTGAGGATTAGATGGTTAGGGCTGATTTCGATTTCACAGATCTGGCAAACTTTATTCAACCAATTGATTTAGCAAGGAATTTGACATAATTTGGAACATTTCATCGGATTTCGAACGAAATCGAAAATAAGGTAATTAGGGTATTAAAACCTGAATTTTGTCGAAACTGAAATTCTGCAATTTAGGATGAGATTCTGATATCCTCGCAAAAGAATATTTTGTATTGAATAGCATTTGGGAGGTATTCCCTGAATCAGATTAGAATTTGGAGCTGATTTGTGGCTTTTTGCCTTTTCTGGCTTCTGGAAACTCAGAAAAGGACTAATCTGCGATACAATTTGGACTGATTTGCGAAAACAGCCTAAATGATAGAATTTGGTAGCCAACTTTTTGGATTAAGGTATTGGCATACCCATGATCATAATCCAAGAATAATCTGGTCTAGATTAGGTCAAGATTTAGTGAAATCTGAATTCTAAATCTCAGGATATTTAGGGTAATTAAATTAATTATGTTTCTGAAAACAAAAAGGAGTTGATAGTTCTAGGAGTTAGAGATCGAATTTGATCTGGCTTCTGAAGACTTTTATACTCAAGATAAATAATAGATCATATCTGGATAATCTGATCTTGATTTGGGCTTACAGAATAGATTTTGAGATTTTGGGGCTCAAGATAGATTATAGCTGAACTAATCTTGCTACTTCTAAAGAGATACATGCATGCATGATTTTTCATGAAAGGAAATTTTCACCCCCAAAACCAGGATGTTACATAGTGAAATGATTTGGATGACTAGATCATGTGAAAGATGCTGGATAGGATTAAGAAAGATGGTCAAAGGGTGCTAGATAAGTTTGGTTTAAGCCAAATTGTGGGTCAAGTCCAGGAAACATGATTGAGAAAAATCTGGGTACGGCCGGCAGTGCGATCGATGTAGGTATTGATATAGAAACAGGGAAACTTCTATCTGGTGTTTCGATGGATGATCAGATTATATATATGTAAGGTTAAGGTAAAGTAGACAAGGTGATGCGAACGGATTTTCAATCCGATGTTTCTAAGGTTGCAAACGACATAGGAATGTCAATGAGAATGACATTGGACGTGGACCGACAAGGTTTGATTTGGCATGCTAGGGTTTTCTTCAAGGTTTGAGTACTAAAACATGGCTAGGGCTTTAGTTGTTATCCGGGAGGATCTCAGATCGAGTTCGCAACGGATTCGCGACCACGAAAAGGTTTGTGACTTTAGAAAGGTTTGCGACCTTGGGAAGGATTCAAACTCTGGTCGGAATTGTAATTCGATCCGAATATATATAACTAAGCCTATCCTTTTAGGATTAGTTAGTTATATGAGTCTAATACGTTTAGATTACTGAGTCTGATACGTACTCATACGATTGGACTATAAATACCTTGTAATATGTCTAGTTTAGATCATCAAAAAGTCATAGAACTTATTTGAGTTTTAGACACTTATAATTCCTTCGACGTAGGCAAGTGTGTCTAACATTCGACGTGTAAAGCCCTCTTTGAAATAAAGAGTTGTGCAATTACTTTGGGTTTCGGTATTTTCGAGTAAGATCCCGTTATTCCGCATATTAGAATCTAGGCGAGCCTAGTGCAAAAACCAAGACTATGTCTCAAACGGATCAGGTTGGATGGTCGAAACACTAGGGCGAAGTCTTCTAAACTGGACATGAATGCGGCAAGGTTCGGACGTCGACGGACGATGTATATTTTGGTCGACATAGCCAAAAGTGGGTTAAGATAGTAGGTTCTCACCAAATGGTTGTTGAATGAAATGTGTAAAAAAGTAGCTACAGACTTAGTAGACAAGTCGGTTTAGGGTTTTGAGTTCATATGGGGTTATACAGGGCATATGTCAGTGACTGACTGACATAGCCTGGACGTAGGCTGACAATGTCTAGACATGGAAAGACATTGTCTAGACATAGATTGACAAGGTTTAGACAAAGGCTGACATAGTTTGGCTTGGACTGACATTGCCTTTACAAGGTCTGTACACGGAAAGACAATGTCTTGACATTGTTTGACATTGTCTTAACATAGCTTGGACGCGAGCAGCATTGTCTTGACATTGTCCTAGAAATGTCAGCCAAAGACATCGACGATGGCTCCAGTGCTCCAGTGGCCGGAGTTAGGTGATTCTCGCGTCATTTGATAAGCGGAGACGAGATAAATCTATCGGATAAGGTCTTGGGGTTTGGAACGACTGGAGACAGTGAAACGACAACGGAGAAGAAAGGTGGCGATGTAGGATCAAGGATGCCGACTAGAGGGGGTGAATAGGAGGCTTTTAAAAACTTAAAATTAAAACAAAGTTTGTCAAACGAACAAATCAAGAACAAATAATAACAATATGAGAAAGAAGAAAAGAACACAAACACAACAATTTTTACCGAGGTTTCGGAGACTCGCCCAGTCTCCCCTAATCCTCGTTGAAGCACTCAATTAAATTGAGTCTTGCTCCAATACCCACGAAGGATATTATCCACTAGTGGTTGCTCCTTGTCCACTCCGGAAAAGCGAGCACCGATGCCTTTTACAAACACGCCGAGTCTCTCCAACAATCTTCGAACGGAGAGATCAACGGCCACGCCACCGAACCGTCTAGGTGAAGGTGTTCACCAAGAGTAACGAGCAGCAAGGTCTTCTCTAGACCTCCAAACACGCACCGAGAAACTATGAGTATGCAAATGCTATGAACTGAAATGCTCGGTGGATCTCAGGAACACTCGACTTGATCAAAAGATCAAGATTTTGTGTAGAAAACTAAAACTCAAGAGTGTATAAGAATGCTGAGTTGCTTGTTATTAAAAACAATAACTCAAAGCCTCTATTTAAAGCCTCAACACTCAAAAGAACCGTTGGAGCTTGAGCTGAAAATCAGCAGTGCAAACTGACAGTTAGTTAAGTAAACTGACAATCAGTTTGGGTCACAACCAGAAAGAAGTAAAATCTGGAGAAAACTCAGCTAGCCGTTTGAGGTCGAAAATGGAAATAAATCAGTGCAAACTGACAGTCAGTATGAGGAACTGACAGTCAGTTCCAAACTCAACGGCTAACAAAAATCACGGATAAAACTTTGTTAGCCATTTGTGGTCGTATATGGAAACTGATAATACAAACTGACAGTCAGTTCGACCACAAAAGCGACCAGATCAAATAAAAAGTCAAATAAACTAGCTTGAGGTCGAAATGCAAACCGACAGTCAGTTTAGCCAAACTGACAGTCAGTTTAGTTCAAAAAATTTTGGCTCAAAAAACAACCTCTCTGGACAACTGTCAGTATAAACAAACTGACATTCAAACTGACAGTCAGTATACCAAACTGACAGTCAATATGAATAAAAATAGTCATAACTTTAAATCCAGAAATTCAAATTTAGTGTTTAATAGCTCGTTTGAAAGATAATTTTAAAATAAATCTTTTTGTCAACAGAAGCAAAAGCCAGATCTTCCTAGATCTTTCTAGAAAAATGAAAAACTCTTCTGCTATCAAAAACTTAACTGAAAATCCAAATCTTTCAAACCAAATTTAAATCAAATCCATCCGAAATGAATGCAATGTAATGACCTAAGTTTCTCGGTTTATGCTGGAAATATAGAGAAGACTTTGCAACCCCTCTTTATAGTACGGTTAACTCTAAAAGCAAATTTTCCTAAACCAATCAATCTCCTTACGCCGAGATCGGTAAAAATAAAAACAATATTACCTTAGGTCCTTTGCATCTTTCGATTTTCTTCTCATCTTTGTGTTTTGCGACTTGTGCTTGATCAATTTTACGTCGGGTTTATCTTGATCATCTTGCATTTCTTCCCAACTGATCCGTTTGAGACCTAGCCTTGGTTTTCGCACTAGCCTCGCCCAGATTCTAATATGCGGAATAACGGGATCTTACTCGGAAATACCGAAACCCAAAGTAATTGCACAACTCTTTATTTCAAAGAGGGCTTTACACGTCGAACGTTAGGCACACTTGCCTACGTCGAAGGAACTATAAGTGTCTAATACTCAAATAAGTTCTATGACTCTTCGATTGAGTTCGATGATCTAAACTAGACCTATTACAAGGTATGAGTACGTATCAGACTTAGAGACCTAAACGTATTAGACTCATATAACTAATCCTAAACAGATAAGCTTAGTTATACACATTCGGATCGGATTACAATTCCGAACAGGGAACGAATTCCTTTTCCTGGTCGCGAACCAATCCATGGTCGCGGACTCATCCAGGTCGCGAATCCTTTCCGAACACGGTTAAGGTCGCGAAGCCGTATGCGATCAGGACTTAGTCACGACGCCGTATGCGATCAGGACTTGGAGATCCTCCCGGATCATGACTCCCTTGTTGAGAAGGAGCCAACCCCTGTTGCGACCTCTCGATCAAACTGGAGATGTGGAAATTGGGCTTGTCCATCTTCTTTGGTGTACCACTTTGCCGCACGTGCTCGTTGATCTTTCCGACCGATTCGAAAAGTCTCCTTTGTGTCATTGCGGGTGATAGTCACCTTCTTCTCCAGAATCACATCTTCGCGTAGAGGTTCGTCTCGTTGATAGACCAAATCTTCAACAGATGGTACTATGGTATCTGGCTCATCATCCAGCATTAAAGGCTCAAACAGTTTGAGGTACTCAACATTAACAACCGAGTAAATATCCATGTATGGAGGTAACTCGAGCTGACAAGCATTATTACCCACTTTCCGCAAAATCCGAAAAGGACCATAACGAATGGGTTTGAGCTTCTTACCTTCACCTTTAAGTCTCTCCTTACTCAGATGTAACCATACCATATCACCTTCTTGAAATTGCGCATCAACTCGGTGCCGATCATGTCGCGCCTTGTACTTGAGTTGAGCTTTCAGCAAGTTCTGTTCAACCTCACGATGGAGTCGTTGAATACCTTCCAGGAACTTTTGTGCTCGATCCTGATCAGATGCTTCCTTGCTGTTCTGTGTTGAGGTAGGGATCACAAACTCCATGTCGAATGGACTCTGGGGTAGAAATCCTAAACAAACCTCAAACGGTGACTTTCCAGTCGAACCATGCACTGCTCGATTAAAAGCAAACTGCAGGTACGGTATGCTTCCATCCCAGGTCTTCGGGTGCTTCGAGTTATATCCTCTCAAAAGATGAACAACTGTGCGATTAACCACCTCGGTTTGACCATCAGTTTGCGGATGGAAAGCAGTACTCCTCTTCAGCTTGGTGTCCATCCTCGTCCAGAGCGATCGCCAAAAGTGACTAAGGAACCGGGTATCGCGATCAGACACAATAGAAGTCGGCAGTCCGAAGTGTGTCCAAACGTGTTGAAAGAATACCCGAGCTGCCTCTTCTCCCGTGATAGTCTTCCGACAAGGTATAAGAATAATCATTTTGGAGAACCGATCAACAACCACGAATAGATAGTCGTTGCCACGTTGGGTCTTAGGCAATCCTCCCAAGAAATCCATAGATATGCTTTCCCATGGTCGCGATGGAACTGGCAAAGGAGTGTACAAACCTATTTTTCGGTTTGCCGGTTTCGAGATGCTGCAGAGACCACAGCCTCGAACAAAGCTAGCCACATCTTGCTGCATACGCGGCCAAAACACATGTCGGTGAAGATTTTGCAACGTCTTTGTAACCCCAAAGTGACCAGCTACCTTCGATGTATGCGCTTCTCGCAACCATTGAATTCGAGGTGCTCCACGAGGTATACAAAGTAAATTGCCCTTGTACAAGAGTCCTTCTCGACGAACGAACTTCGTAGGTTTCCCTATTTCGAGCTCAGTCAGTACTGTTTGAAAATTAGGGTCTTCACTGTACATAGTGGCATAGTCATCATGACATGAGGGCTCGATCTGCATGAACGCTGATAAACAGAGAGTCGTAACTGGTGGTCGCGACAACATGTCCGCCAATTTGTTGTGTACGCCCTTTTTGTACTTAATCACCAGATTGAACTGCTGCAAATACGACATCCACTTCATGTGCCGAGCTTGCTGTAGCTTGGATTGAGTTTGCAAATATTGCAATGGTTGCTGGTCGGTGTGGACAACCGTCTCTTTACCCAAAAGATAACACCGCCAATGTTTCATGGCCTGATGCAGTGCGCATAACTCCTTATCATAAGTCGGGTAGTTCTTCTGAGCTCCCTGGAATAACTCGGAGTGATATGCCACTGGTCGACCTTCTTGCATGAGCACTGCGCCCATCGCATAACCTGAGGCATCGGTTTCTAGCTCGAACGGTTTCTGGAGATTCGGCAAAGCTAACACAGGCGCCTCGCTGATCTTCCTTTTCAGCAAGAGAAACGTGTCCTCATGTTTCCCTGTCCACTCGAACTTCTGATCGATCCTGGTTAATGCATGCAACGGAGAAGCCATAATCGAGAAGTGTCGGATGAACTTTCGAAGGTATTGGCATGCTCCCACAAAACTACGCACATCCGTAACTGTTCGCGGTCACGGCCATTCGCGAATCACTTTGACCTTGTCCGGGTCGATTTGCAACGTACCGTTGCCGATTATGAATTCGAGGTAAAGTAGAGTTTGCTGACCGAACTCGCACTTCTTACGGTTGAGGCGAAGTCGATGTTGCCAAAGCTGTTCGAACACCTTTTCGACATGAATGAGGTGCTCATCCCACGAACAACTATAAACCAATATGTCGTCGAGATACACGATCACAAAGTCGTCGATGAACAGTCTCAACACGTCATTCATAAGACGCATGAAAGTTGCCGGGGCATTGCAGAGACCAAACGGCATGACCAGCCATTCGAACAGACCTTGCCGTGTTTTGAACGCGGTCTTCCATGTATCCTCCTCTCGGATGCTGACTTGATGATATCCTGACTTAAGATCCAATTTGGAGAAGACAACAGCATGCTTCAATTGGTCTAGCAGGTCATCAATACGAGGAAGGGGGTACCGGTTCTTGATGGTGATCTTGTTCAGTGCTCGATAGTCGATGCACATACGCCAAGTCCCATCTTTCTTTGGTACTAACACCACAGGAGATCCACAAGGTGAACTACTCGGTTGAATGACACCATTGTTCAGCAACTCACCAAGTTGTCTCTTGATCTCTTCATTCTCCAATACTGAGTTGCGATACATACTCAGATTGGGCAGTGTCGCATCGGAGACAAGCTGAATTTCGTGCTCGACTGGACGTTTCGGCGGACGACCCTGGGTAGTCTCGAACAGATCACTGTATTTCTCCAGCAGTCCCGACAAACGACCAGAATCCTCTCGGCACGCCAACGACAATGCTGGTCGAGTACCCTCACCTTGAGCAATGGGTCGAATCATGACAAGCACATACTTGTGACATGCATTAACAATTCGTTTGGCTTGATTTAGGGTAATCAAGTTCGAAGTGTTGACATGGATGTCTCTACTGATCACGAACGTAACTCCGTCTTTGGTGAGGTCGTACTCTTGCGCTCGCCGATGGAAGTGAGCGTCTCGATCATACAGATACGGACTCCCAAAGATCACCTGACAGATATCGATAGGGACAACATCGCATTGCACCTCATCGATATATCGTGCAGAGATCGCAAACTTCAACACACACTGACTCGTAATCTGTTGGTTCACGTCGGATGTAAACCAACCCAGCGGATATGGACGCGGGTGTGTGGTTGTCTTCAAACCAAGTCGCCGAACCAGTCCAGCGGAGACCAGATTCTTCTGACTTCCGGGATCGAATATCGCTGCGACCACTTCGTGCTTCACCTGGATGTTGATGGTGAACAAGTCCTCCGTTGGGTGATGGTCGTTCGGTGGATCGGAACCCTTCTCCTTCGGCATTGCCATCAGAGACAAGGTCGTATCCGCCTCATTAACCGAATTCACTCGGACAACTTCTTCGTCGGGTGAAGTCGCAGTAGCCGTGGCTGTTCTTTTCCCTGGTCCGTTTTTCTTTGGTCGAAGTTCAGGATGAAACTTGTAACATTTGTCCTTGGTATGCCCCGCGACTTGACAATGTTCGCAAAAGGCACCCGTGCCCGATTTTGAAGCGTTCTTCTTCGGACTCAGCTTTTTCTTTGTCGAGGTCGCACTTTCATTCGTGCTTTTGTCGCTGCGAGATTTGTTCTTCTTCTCGATCGCCATAGCAGTTGTGCTCGCGGTTGCAATGTCTTGGACACCGAACAGACTTAGCTCAGTACTGATCGATTTCTGAAGTCCAGATGTGTACTTCCGAAATACCTGAGGGTCGGATAGTGAGATGCCAATGACCATTGCTTGTCGCCGAAACTCTGTCGTATAGTCTTGGACGGTCTGGTCGCGCCGTTGATACAATCTGTGCCAACGCTCCCATCTCTCCTCAAGGTAACCCATCGGATAGAATTCTTGTCGCAGAAGTCGTTTGAATTGACCCCACGCAAGGTCGTCAGCTTCACCACTGGCGACAAGGGCCTTCCACCATGTCTTGGCGTGGTCCTTCATCTTCAAAGGTGCAAATTTGACCTTTTGAGCGCTACTGAACCCTTTAAGGTCAAAGTAGGTCTCAAGTTGGTCGATCCAAGAATCCAGCTTCTCGGCATCGATCACCCCATCATATATGGGTATATCAATCTTAGTGTCGACTTTAAAAGATCCGACAGCTAAGGAGGTGTTGGCGAGGTCGTCGGTCTTGTGGTCGCCTTCGTCTTCATCTTCGTCTGCCCTGCGCAAGTCTTCACCAGTCTTCTCACCCATAACCTTCCCTACTTCAGGAGGTACAATCATGGCCTGCTGCTTAATCCAAGCAAGCACAGTTTCCATGTCGGTGGAGAGCTTAGCCACTTTTTCGGCTAGGTTAGCTTGAACGGAGGTATCGTCAGACATTGTCGGAGACGCGGCTGTAGGAACCGTCAATTGATCGCCTGGAATTTCGCCGACGTTTTGTAACCCTGGCGAGTCTTCACTATCCACACGATAGGAAAATCGCTCTGATACCAACTTGATCCGTTTGAGACCTAGCCTTGGTTTTCGCACTAGGCTCGCCCAGATTCTAATATGCGGAATAACGGGATCTTACTCGGAAATACCGAAACCCAAAGTAATTGTACAACTCTTTATTTCAAAGAGGGCTTTACACGTCGAACGTTAGGCACACTTGCCTACGTCGAAGGAACTATAAGTGTCTAATACTCAAATAAGTTCTATGACTCTTCGATTGAGTTCGATGATCTAAACTAGACCTATTACAAGGTATTTATAGGCCAATCGTATGAGTACGTATCAGACTTAGAGACCTAAACGTATTAGACTCATATAACTAATCCTAAACAGATAAGCTTAGTTATACACATTCGGATCGGATTACAATTCCGAACAGGGAACGAATTCCTTTTCCTGGTCGCGAACCAATCCATGGTCGCGGACTCATCCAGGTCGCGAATCCTTTCCGAACACGGTTAAGGTCGCGAAGCCGTATGCGATCAGGACTTGGAGATCCTCCCGGATCACCAACATAACTCTGTATCAAAATATCTCAGAAACATAGTTAGTCTAAAACATTTTGTTTTCATTAATCATCAAAATTAGGTTAGGCACAACGGCCTGTTGATCGAAGGATGCCGACTAGAGGGGGGTGAATAGGCGGTTTTTAAAATTTTACTTTTAAACTAGTGTTTAACAACCTAAAATTGCAATAACAAATTTCTAAAGATATGAATGACAATTCAAGATGAGTTTTACAATTTCTAAAGGATTAAGAGGAACAATTCAATCTCTAAGAAAATAAAGCAAGTAATAGAAATAACCGAAGAGATCGAATTTTTCCCGAGGTCTCGGAAATTTGCCGATTTCCACTAATCCTCATTGAAGCGCTCTTCGCTAGAGCTTATGCTTCGATTTCACTATGGGTAGCCCTTCTCCTCTCCGGATAGGCGAGCTCCGAGCCTTTACAATCAATCGCCGGGCCTCTCCGACACACACCGTCGATGGAGAGATCGCCGGACCTCCCGGGTCGTCTAGGTGACGGCAATCACCAAGAGTAACAAGCCTAGCACCTTGCTTGATCAACCTCAAAACTTGAAGGACAACTATGCAAATGCAAAAGGCTTGAAATCAACTTCACTCAACTAGCACTCAAGGTTAGCTCAAGTTTTGACTTCAATTGCTAGAGAATGAGGGTGAGAGAGTTTGCACACTGTTGCACAAGAGTTTAGAGATGTATTTCGTGTGTTTATGACATCTACAAACAGTGGGATATATATACTCTCAGCAAAACAGTCGTTTTCAAGAAAATTGGGCGAAAGTTGTACTGGCCGGACATTGTCCGGTCACTTCGGACATTGTTCGGTCAGTACAAAAAACTTGACCGTTACTCACGTGTAATTCGAGTGTCAATAGCCGTTTGAATAAGTTTGTGAAGGCCGAACAAATGGATTTGTCCGGACAAAACGTCCGGACAGATGCATTTGTCTCTGTTAACACCCCTGTTCAACATTACATGTACACACCGGACAAATCGCTTTGTCTGGACAAATGTATTTGTCTCTGTTGACACTCGAATTAAAACACTCCAACTATTTGTATAGGCCGGACATATGGGATTTGGCCGGACAAAATGTCCAGACAAATACATATGTCTCTGTTAACACACGCATTTTCAATTGCTCAGAAAATGTATTGGCCGAACATTGTCCGGTCACTTCGGACAATGTCCGGTGCATTTCAGACAAAAACCTCCGGACAAATTATTTGTCTTAACTTAACGTGCCGTGAAAATTTGTATTGACCGGACATTGTCCGGTCACTTCGGACAATGTCCGGCCTACATCGGACAGATGCACCGGACAGATGTATGTGTCTTTGTTTCAAGTTTTGCAATGTTTAGAAGTTGTTTGTATTGGCCGGACATTGTCCGGTCACTTTAGACACTGTCCGGCCAGTACAAAACGAAAACAGGAATGCTGAATTTTTACTCAATTTCGATTTGAGGACAAATGCATATGCAAATGTGCTTCTAAAGACTTCAAGGTTGATCAAAATACTTGTGCTAAGACCCCTCTTAATAGTACGACCATCTAACCTAGAAAATTTCAAGAAAGGAAAAACGCTAGGTTTAGATACTTGTATTTTTGTCGGGGTTTTCGTCGTTTTCGCTTCATGGAGTCTTGATAACTTTGCTTTGCTCTTTCTTGATGCTTTCTCCTCTGATTAACCTAAGTCTCACACGCAAAGGTTAGTCGCAAATCTTACGGGTGTCATTAATCACCAAAACCCTAATTAGGGCTCAAGATTCAACAATCTCCCCCTTTTTGGTGATTGATGACAACCGTTATGCATAAAACATATGGATATCGAAAAATGAATATGAGCAAATAGTGCTCCCCCTGAATCTTACATCCATGCTCATGAATAAGTCCATAACAAGATATATGAATCCACATGTATATGTCCAAAACCAAACAACAATTTCATTTCATAATATATCCATGTTCATACATTCATACATCAATCCATAGCAAGCAATAAACGATAAACGACGACATAAACACATATCCATAATAATATCCACAATACGACATACGACATAACCACATAACCACATATCCATGAACCATAACATAACTCTCCCCTTTGTCATCAAACATCCATAAAGGGAGAAGGCATATATACAAGTAACATAGATACAAGAGTAAGACAATCTAAGACTGCGGAGGATGATCGGAAGAAGAATTGCCGCAACGACGACGCTGATACTGGCCTGCGTCGAATCGTCCCCGCAGCTCAGAGATATCCTGACTCATAGAATCGATGCGAGGCTCGATGACGTTGAGGCGATGGTCGATGGAGCTCAATCTGGAGTCAACCTCATCGAAGCGAGTCTCGAATCGCATGGACATCTGATCTAGCCGCTCCATGATCATCATGTACGGAGCCGAGACGTCAGGACTCTGAGAGATGGAGTAGGACTGAAGTGGAGAAGGAGCTCCCGCGATCGGAGACATGTGCTCGTCTTCATGAGCTGGTGATCCAACTTGGTTCTCGTAGCGAATAAGGATCCCCAGGCTCTTCATCCGGTAGAACTCCATAGAAGTGGGGCGAGATGCTCGATGCAGTCCAAAGTAGGTCAGAGTATGAGTTATGAAGGGAGCGAAGGGCAAGAGCCTCTTCGAGTCCATCTGAACCTCCTGCATCTCATGGAACATGAACTCCACGATGTCGAACGGGGTCTCGTCAACTTGGGCCTTCAACAGTCGTAGCATGGTAGATGTGACAGCCCCGCGATCTCCGGTTTTGGGCAAGATGGTCATGCGATTGAGCTTTTGAAGAATTGCCACCGGAGGGATCAATTGAGAGACTTTACCGATGTTTGGATCTGGATTGTCGAAGAGGTGAACGACATCTTCAACTTGAACTTCATCGAAGGCGAAAAGGTTGTTGTCGACGTGCTCAATCTGTAGAGCCTCTTCAAACTGTGCCTTCGTGAGAGTCCTCTTCGAGTTGTTGTTCATGAAGATGACGTGGGATCGATCTGAGGCAACATGGAGAGATGCGAAGAACGAACGGATGATGTCCACGTTCCATTTCCAGTCTTCCTTCATCTCGGTGAAGGAGTACAAACTGACTGCCTGGAACTTGCCCCTTAATGGATAGTTAACTTTGCTTTCGATCAAGTTCCAATCAATGGCCTGATGCCCAAAGACTTTGGCAGAGGAGAATCTGGTGTAATACTGGGACATCTGAAAAGCATTCCAGAAGTTTCTCTCAGTACAGGTCTTCGGATGCTCATACGGGTTCTTTCGACGAAGTCGCCGAATAGCACTAGCAATGAAAGTCTGATGGCCTCTAGGTTGCTCATCACCACTACTGCTGCTGCTATCATCCGAGTCAGAATCAGCAATGGGAGACCCCATGGGAGATGCTGGAGCTGCATCATCCTCATCAACTGCCAGGGAATCCCAATCAATGGGTTGAGCCTGTTGGGAAGATCCAGGCCCATGGCGACGGCTGGTTTGTTTCATTCTTCCTGACATGATGGCTCTGGTAAAAGCAGAGATAGAAGATTTGATCATGATATGACTCGATGAAGGTGTCATGAGATGCATGAACTAGACTTCATATGTATATGGATACATGACCTAGTCCTTATATGATTCAATTTTACTCATGCATTCATTAATAGAGGCTGGCTTATACTACATATCATCTCTTTCTGCACTTTGATTCAACTTTGCTCTACTCAATTTGCTTTGATCATAGTCAAGGATCTAATGCAATCATAGGAAATCATCTACAATATACTTATCTATTCACTCATCTTGTGCATGTTTAACCTTGTACAAATTTGATGTGTATCTAAGTTTTAGCAGTTGATTCAACTAGATTATCATATTTCCATAAGAAGCATATTTGTTTTTGGTCACAAAACCTAACCCTAGAAGGCATTTTGTTACCCATACCATGCATGTCTATGAAAAGCTTCTATTTTGCAAAGATCAAGTGATATGTGATCACACCTAGATGTCAATTTCATAATTCTCTAAATAATTTAGACATGCACAGCCAATTTCAAGCCCTAGTATGATATGAGATGCAATGCATGAACCAGAGAAGGAATAAGAAAAAAACTAACCCAAACCAAGGAAAGAGGAGATGCACAGGAGCTCAGATCCGAGGCCGGATGGGAGATGATCGGACGAAACCTCGTGTCCGGAGGAGAAGGGATGAACAGTGGAGAGAGGGTGAGAGCAGGGGCAACAAACACTTCGATCGATTTGGGGAAGAAAAGGAATCGGGAAGATTTAATAACCGATCAGATGTGCACATACCGGACAATGTCCGATCTAGCCGGACATTGTCCGATATGGCCGGACAGAGTCTGAACTGGGCGGACAATGTCCGGTCAGTTCAGATAAAATCCTGAAGTTTCTGAATTTTTCAATTTTTCGCAAATTTGACTTAACCAGGGGTTTGATTCCAGGATAAACTCGAATATCATATTGGAAATATAGCCAAATAGCCTTGAGATTGATACGAGAGAAGAAAATCTCAAAAAGAGCCTTCAAAGCACGTTTTCGGGTAAAACGAGTAAAAACGAAACGGGATTTCACCAAATCATCAAATCTCAATGAAACTTGGATTTTTCTGAGATGTTTGGACTTGTATGAATTTGAAATACTATTTCAAGCCAAAACATGGAAGAGATCTTGGCTCAAACAGCGAAATTCACAAAATGCACGTTTTGGGTATTTCGTGTCAAAACTCGTTTTCGGGCGACTTGAAAAATGTGATAACTTGCAAACCATTGGTATTTTGAGAAAAAGTTTGACATGAACTATCTTCGAATGATTGATCTCTAAGTGTTTCATGTAGAAAATTTTTGTCAAAACTCAACCGATTTTAATTTATGAAAATAAGTCATTTTAGGCCAAAACAAGATCCCTAGATGTTCAATTTTGTCAAAATTCAACATTTTAGCTCGAAATCCTTTCTTTTCACTTTTAAAACCTTTGAGAACATATTTGAAAGGTATTTTTGAAGATTTTGTGTTATTTTTACATATTTTGAACATTTTGGCACTTTTTCGCCCTTTTTGATTTAAAAATGACCCCTTTTAATAAACAACATGCATATTTTTCCCTTTTGTACACAATTTTGGGTATACAAGCATTCAATGAGCTTGAAGTTGCTCCCCCTTAATATGTTATCCAAGTTTTGTTGAGAAACGACAAAATGGTGAACTTTTGGTCTTTTTATTCAAAATAGGAAGTGATTGGCGTAGATGCCTACATTGATTGAATATATATATATTTATATACATATAGGCAATAGTATATATGCTAGATACAATCAAACTAAGAACCAATTCAAGACAAGCCAGAGATCAACTAACATTTGAAATGTCAATAACATTCAATTCATTTCTTAACTTGCTAAATCTTGACTCATCCAAGGGTTTAGTGAATAGGTCTGCTAGTTGATTTTAGGTTGAAACATGACTAATCACTATATCCCTTTTTGATACATGATCTCTTAGAAAGTGATGTCTAATGTCAATGTGCTTTGTTCGAGAGTGTTGAACGGGATTGTTAGCAATTTTAACGGCACTCTCATTATCACATAAAAGTGGAACACAATTGACTCTTATGCCATAATCTAGCAAAGTTTGTTTCATCCAAAGAAGTTGTGCACAACAACTACCGGCCGAAACATATTCTGCCTCGGCGGTTGAGAGTACAACCGAATTTTGTTTCTTTGAAGTCCAAGAGACTAATGATCTTCCTAGAAGTTGACATCCACCGAAAGTACTTTTTCTATCAATTTTACAACCGGCATAATCAGAATCCGAATATCCTAGGAGATCAAAACTAGCATTCTTAGGATACCAAAGGCCTATGTTTGGTGTATGTTTTAGGTATCTAAAGATTCTTTTTACTACAGTTAGGTGACACTCTTTAGGAGCAGCTTGAAACCTAGCACACATGCATACACTAAACATAATATCCGGTCTAGAAGCAGTAAGATATAATAAACTACCAATCATAGAATGATATAATTTGAGCTCTACCGGTTTACCTCCCTCGTCTAAGTCCAAATGACCATTTGTAGCCATGGGAGTCTTGATTGGCTTTGCATCATCCATGCCGAACCTTTTGAGCAAATCCTTCACGTATTTGCTTTGACTTACAAATATACCTTCTTTAATTTGCTTAATTTGGAGTCCAAGGAAAAAGCTCAATTCTTCTATCATAGACATCTCAAATTCCTTGGACATGGTTTCACCAAAAGCTTGACAAAGAGATTCGTTAGTGGAACCAAAAATTATATCATCGACATAGATTTGGCAAACAAAGAAGTCATCGTCTATGATTTTGGTAAAGAGAGTTGTATCAATTTTTTCAACTTTAAAACCTTGTAAAATTAGGAAATCTCGCAATCGTTCATACCAAGCCCTAGGGGCTTGCTTAAGACCATAAAGGGCTTTTGAGTGTTTATAGACATGATTTGGATATTTTGGATTTTCAAAACCCGGTGGTTGCTTTACAAAAACAAGTTCCGAAATCTCACCATTTAAGAAAGCACTTTTAACATCCATTTAGAATAGTTTGATTTCAAAACATGATGCGAATGCAAGTAAGATACGAATGGCCTCTATTCTAGCTACGGGAGCAAAAGTTTCATCAAAATCTAATCCCTCAATTTGAGAATAACCTTGTGCTACCAATCTAGCTTTATTTCTTACTATGCCATTCTCATCTTGCTTATTTCGAAAGACCCATTTTGTACCAATTATATTGTGATCAAGGGGTTGTTCCACAAATTCCCAAACATTATTTCTAGTAAAGTTGTTCAACTCATCATGCATAGCATTTACCCAATCCGGATCCGCTAATGCTTCATCAATGCATTTAGGCTCAATACTAGAAATGAAGGATGCATGTTCACAAAAAGATGCGATTCTAGAGGGAGTTTGAACACCTTTACCAACATCACCTATTATTTGGTTGACAGGATGATCCTTAGTGATGGTTTGATGAAGTCTTGGATTTTGCAATGCTTTATCTTCATTTTCCTTCATCTCCGGATCAAGATCAACTTGATAGTAGCCTCCGGAACTATAGAAGCTATTTCATTTTCTTGATCGGGTGACTTTGAATCTTCATCTTTGGGCTTGATATCCCCAATCGTCATGTTCTTCATAGCTTCTCGTAATTCATCATTTCCTACATTCTCAAAATCTTCATACTCTTCTTGAGAGCCATTAGATTCATCAAACTCAACATTGCACGTTTCTTCAATGCATTCGGTTATGATGTTAAAACACGATAAGCTTTACTAGTTGATGAATATCCAACAAGAAAACCTTCATCAACACGTCTTTGAAATTTTCCAAGATGCATGCGTTTTTGAAGGATATAACATTTGCAACCAAAAACTCAAAAATATGAAATATTTGGTTTTCTTCCAACAATTAGCTCGTAGGGAGTTTTGTTTAACAATGGATGAGTATAAAGCCGGTTTATGGCATAACAAGCAGTATTGACAGCCTCGGCCCAAAACCTAGTGGGGGTTTTATATTCATCAAACAAAGTTCGAGCCATTTCGATTAATGTTCGATTTTTCCTTTCCACAACACCGTTTTGTTGAGGAGTATATCGTACGGAAAATTCGTATTTAATTCCATATTCATCACAAAGCTCAATAAAATCCGAATTTTGAAACTCTCCACCATGATCACTTCGAAGTTTCTTGATGGAGAATTCAAATTCATTCTCAACACGTTTTGCAAATCTTTTAAACACACTTGGAGCATCGGACTTATGATTTAAGAAGAAAATCCAAGTAAATCGAGAGAAATCATCAACAATGACAAAACAATAGTTACTACCACCAATACTTTGAGTTTCTGATGGACCAAACAAATCCATATGCAAAAGCTCAAGTGGTCTAGATGTTGACAAAACGTTTTTAGCGAGATGAGTACTAGCAACTTGTTTTCCCGCTTGACAAGCACTACAAAGTTTATTCTTTTCAAACTTTATATTTTTCATACTTAAGATCAAATCTCTTTTTAAAAGTTTGTTTAATTGATGCATCCCAACATGAGCCAAGCGACGATGCCAAAGCCATCCCAAAGAATTTTTAGCAACCAAACAAGTTGAAATGCAAGAATCTTCTGAACCGAAATCCACCAAATACAAATCTCCATATCGAAAATGCATCTAAGACCCAAATCACAAATTTTTGCAACCGAAAGCAAATTGAAATTCAAAGATTCAACAAGTAATACATTTGAGATGGAAAGGTTGTTTGTGATTGCAACTTTACCTAACCCAATTACCTTTCCTTTGCTATTATCACCAAACGTGATTTTATCAATGTCATTGCAACCATTCTCAAATGAGGAGAACCGACTTCCATCACCGGTCATGTGTTGGGTGCATCCGCTATCAAGCACCCAATGCCTCCCACCGGTTTTGTAGTTCACCTAAAAGAAGGGTTAGACGCTTTTAGGTACCCAAACTTGTTTGGGTCCTTGGAAGTTAGCAACAAGGGCTTTTGGAACCCAAATTCTCTTTTTATGTTTATTTTGATAAGGTAAACCAATGAATTTTGCAATTATTTTTCCGTACTTTGTTTTCTTAAGCATGTAATGGGAGTGATACTCATTTTCTTTAGCTCTAGAAGTTGAGGGACAATTATCCGGCAAATGATCTACATCATAGCATTTGTGACAAAACATATTAGTGGCCTTTACAAAAGTCACTTTAGTACTCAACTTCTTTCTTTTGTTCGGTTCATATCCTAAACCTTCCTTTCTAAATGAACATCGCTGCTCACTAAGAAGTTTGTCTAAGATTTCTTTTCCTTTAAAGCATTTTGCTAATCCTAGATTTAGCTTTTCCACTTGTGCCTTGAGTTCTAAATTTTCCAAAATCAAGTTTGAGTTGTTATCAACAATTTCATCACAAACATTTTCATGATTAATTTCTAAAGCATTACAAGTGATTGATTTTGAATGAGAGACAATATGAGATGATTCATCTAGAATATCACAAGTAATTCCTATATCACTAGTTTGTTTAGAATCGATAATTTCATTAACTAGAAGTGCCTCATGCGAGTCATTTAGTTTGGCATATAAATCACTAAGTGTTGAATATTCTTTCTTAAGCATTTTGTTCTCCTTAGTTATTTTACCTAGTGCCTCATTTAATTCCATAACCATATCAACTAGTTCCTCATAAGAAGGTTCGAGATCCGATACCTTAGCATCATCACTCGCCATAAGACACAATGATGACTTGTCTTCAAGCGAAGTGGCCTCTCCGATAACAATTCCCGCCATCTTCTTAGAAGTTGATGGTACTTCATCCTCCGATTCGGAGTCCTCCGATCCGGAGTACCATTCACCAATATAGGCTTGGCCCTTGCTTCCATTGTTATAGAACTTTTTGACGAGTTTCTTTTTACCTTTTGACCCTTCACCGTCATCTTTCCTCTCATGTGATTTTTGATGATCACCCTTCTTATTTGGACATCTTGAGGCAAAGTGTCCCTTCTTATTACATTCATAGCATGTAATGTTCTTGAATCCGGTCTTCTTGTGCGGCCCTCGCCTTTTGTCAAACTCAAACCCCCTTTTGTTGATCTTGTTTAGGAGCTTGCGGGTTTTTCTCACAAGAAGAGCTAGATCACCATCGGAGCTTTCATCCGAACTATCCTCCTTGGCCTCCTCGACATTTGCTTTAAATGCCAAGTTTTTTTTCTTTGATCCGGATGCTTCCACAATCCCTTTCTTCTCTTCTTTTTGCATTTCATGAGTAATAAGAGTACTCAAGAGCTCGGTAGGAGTTGTGGATATGAGATCACCATTGATAAGTACTGTCACAATTGTATCAAAACTCGATGGTAAAATCATAAGCATTTTACGCACAATATCAATATCTTCAAATTTTGTACCTAAACCTTTGAGGTCATTGATTAATAGATTAAGTCGAGTATACATGTCACTAACATTTTCTGATTCAAGCATGAAGAAGGAGTTGTATTCTCTAGTTGATTTAATTAGTTTAACTTCTTGACCTTAGATGTGCCTTCATGAATTACTTCTAAAGTTTTCCACATTTCATAAGATGTATCAAGATTACTAATGCGATTGAACTCACTTAAGTCAAGACCATTAAATATGGCATTTTTTGCTTGAGCATTTGCTTGGAGGTTTTTCGCTTCTAGAGGTGTGAGATTTTCTAAATCAATTGGAGCTCTAAAACCATCTCTAGTGACCCTCCAAACGTCAAGACTAATGGATTCTAGGGAAACCGCCATCCTAATTTTTCAATAGCAATAGTTATCACCCTTGAAGAAGGGGACCTTTCCATTATAGTTTTCTTTGATCGACGACATCCTCTCTCTAGACGGTTAAGCCTAAAATGAGAGACCTAGCGTTCTGATACCACGTGTTGATCGAAGGATGCCGACTAGAGGGGGGTGAATAGGCGGTTTTTAAAATTTTACTTTTAAACTAGTGTTTAACAACCTAAAATTGCAATAACAAATTTCTAAAGATATGAATGACAATTCAAGATGAGTTTTGCAATTTCTAAAGGATTAAGAGGAACAATTCAATCTCTAAGAAAATAAAGCAAGTAATAGAAATAACCGAAGAGATCGAATTTTTCCCGAGGTCTCAGAAATTTGCCGATTTCCACTAATCCTCGTTGAAGCGCTCTTCGCTAGAGCTTATGCTTCGATTTCACTATGGGTAGCCCTTCTCCTCTCCGGATAGGCGAGCTCCGAGCCTTTACAATCAATCGCCGGGCCTCTCCGACACACACCGTCGATGGAGAGATCGCCAGACCTCCCGGGTCGTCTAGGTGACGGCAATCATCAAGAGTAACAAGCCTAGCACATTGCTTGATCAACCTCAAAGCTTAAAGAATAACTATGCAAATGCAAAAGGCTTGAAATCAACTTCACTCAACTAGCACTCAAGGTTAGCTCAAGTTTTGACTTCAATTGCTAGAGAATGAGGGTGAGAGAGTTTGCACACTGTTGCACAAGAGTTTAGAGATGTATTTCGTGTGTTTATGACATCTACAAACAGTGGGATATATATACTCTCAGCAAAACGGTCGTTTTCAAGAAAATTGGGCGAAAGTTGTACTGGCCGGACATTGTCCGGTCAGTACAAAAAACTTGACCGTTACTCACGTGTAATTCGAGTGTCAGTAGTCGTTTGAACAAGTTTGTGAAGGCCGGACAAATGGATTGTCCGGACAAAACGTCCGAACAGATGCATTTGTCTCTGTTAACACCCCTGTTCAACATTACATGTACACACCGGACAAATCGATTTGTCCGGACAAAATGTCCAGACAAATGTATTTGTCTCTGTTGACACTCGAATTAAAACACTCCAACTATTTGTATAGGCCGGACATATGGGATTTGTCCGAACAAAATGTCCGGACAAATAATATGTCTCTGTTAACACACGCATTTTCAATTGCTCAGAAATGTATTGGCCGGACATTGTCCGGTCACTTCGGACAATGTCCGGTGCATTTCAGACAAAAACCTCCGGACAAATACATTTGTCTTAACTTAACGTGCCGTGAAAATTTGTATTGACCGGACATTGTCTGGTCACTTCGGACAATGTCCGGCCTACATCAGACAGATGCACCGGAAAAATGTATGTGTCTTTGTTTCAAGTTTTGCAATGTTCAGAAGTTGTTTGTATTGGCCGGACATTGTCCGGTCACTTCAGACACTGTCCGGCCAATACAAAACGAAAACAGGAATGCTGAATTTTTACTCAATTTCGATTTAAGGACAAATGCATATGCAAATGTGCTTCTAAAGACTTCAAGATTGATCAAGATACTTGTGCTAAGACCCCTCTTAATAGTACGACCATTTATTCTAGAAAATTTCAAGAAAGGCAAAACGCTAGGTTTAGATACTTGTATTTTTGTCGGGGTTTTCGTCGTTTTCACTTCATGGAGTCTTGATAACTTTGCTTTTCTCTTTCTTGATGCTTTCTCCTCTGATTAATCTAAGTCTCACACGCAAAGGTTAGTCGCAAATCTTACGGGTATCATTAATCACCAAAACCCTTATTAGGGCTCAAGATTCAACACGGCCTAGATGCAACAGGCGACACGCCAAAGATACTGTTCCGGCACTAAGTGTCAATAGTGGTTCTAGATGGTTTCCAGCGGGTTTCAGGTGTAAATCATTAAGAGGAATACATATGCTTTGGTGAGCCGAGGTTTGCAGACAAGTTGGTGACGCCGATTTTGGCCGGCGGCGATGGCGCGGCACGGCGGCGGCACACCTAAGTCACGGCAAAAGGTAATTTTTCCATTGGGGCTTTGGTGTGAGGCTCTGGGTCATCTAAAAGTTATAATTCACTATTCGTCACGAGTTTTAACTAATGACTTGGTCGGCGGCAAAGCAACGGCGAGTTGCGCCAAAACAGCAAAACGAAAACGATAGCTTCGACGGTGCTGGGGCGATGGGGTGGTTCAATCCCGAAATTGAAGGCATGAATAGGGTTATGGGGTGGTATAGATGGTGTAGTCTAGGGTGATTTGAACAAGGCGGCGCTGGCGAGGAGCTCGACGACGCGGCTGGAGAAGATGAAGTCGAGTTTGGGCTGTTCCTATAGGAGACATTAGGGCTCGATTCACTGGCATAAGAGCAAGAGGGAGGCAAGGGAAACAACTGGTATGATTAATTTTTCTGGAGAAGCGGCGGTGCGGGTCGGCGGCGAGAGCACGGCGGCGCAGAATAGGACAACATCGGCTTCACCAAATGGCGACGAATTATTGGAAAAGTTTAGAAGGAAGATGTTTCTATGATGAAGACAAGAACTGCACTCTACAGGCTCGATCAGTTTTGGTGGCCGGAGCATAGTCCGATGAAGCTAACAGAGAACATCACCGCAGCAGGGAAAATGCAAATTCATGGAGACTGAGGATATCAGAACTCACGGGGATGCTTGAGGTGGCCGAGGGAAGTAAGAGGGAAGAAGATTTTACCTTGGGGAGTTTTTTGGAGGTGCGGCGGCTCGTGGTGGCTTTGTTTTCTTCACGCGACCGAGGAAGAAGAAGAAGATGATCAGGGAGAAGAAAAAGGAACAGGGACAAGGATTGTGTGTGTTTCTGTTGCTGAGCTGAGAAGAAAGCAATACTATATATAATCCAAGTTGCTGCTGCGAAGAAGGATGTAGATGATGCACAGTGAAGCAGCTACTGGCTGGAGGAGGAAGGCAGATGGAAGTTTAATTTGTTGTTACTGTTGACTTGAGGAAGCATGTGTGTACGTGTTGGCTGGCTTCATGGGTAAGCAAGGGTTGTGTATATGTGTTTATATGCAGTGTATTTTCAGTTGTGTTTGAGGTGTGTGTGTTTGCTGTTTATTGTGTGTACTGCAGAAGCAGAAGAAGAAGAAAAGCATGGGTACAGTTATATGTGTGTATTGGTTGTTGTTTGCTGATGAAAAGAATAACAAATACAAGACTGGAATTGTACAGGTGTGTGTTGCAGCTTCTAGAAGGTAGTAAGGCGCTTATATGGAAGGATAGAAGGAAATCAAAGAAAAGAGACAGAGATTATGTAAAGGACTGAATTATGATTTTAGAAACTTTGTGTGGGCTAAATTGCAAATAACCATAATTTGGAGGTTGATTGGGATTTAGATCAATATATAGGTTTGATTGAGTAATTAAATTAGAAATGAATTGGATTAAGATGAGAATTAAACAAAAAAAAACGAAAATAGAATTAGGGTAAAATGAATAGTATTGTTATCAAAAACGAATGAAAACGCGAATAACTGAGTCTCAGGGCTGAATCTGAACTTCATGCAGAAGGGAAACTTGTATAAAACAGCAGAAGGAATATAGTCATTCAGTTGGATTGGAATTTGGAAGTGATTCGAAGATTTTAGCCAATTCTGATCTTCGAGAGCTGAAAAGGATTGATTTGCGATGAAATTTGGATTGAATCACGAAATGTGATCAAATGAACTTGTTCAGATGAGAAGTTTTAGGACTGGTATGTAAGAGTATTAAGATTTAAGATTCTAGAGAGATCCAGGAGAAAACTATCCCAGAACTAGTCAAACTAAAGTCTGAAAAGGCTAATTGGGGTAATTAGGAATTTGGTTTTCGAAAACAGAACCGTGGTAAGTTTTTGGGCTTTAGGATTTGAGTTTGGTCTGGACGCTAAAGACAAATCTGTATAAGATAGGTAAGAGATACTATCTATCCAATCTGACCTGAATTATAGTCTAGTTGAGAGTATTTTAATAAAATAAATACACATACATACACATATTTGTGCACATATGCACAAGTACATTTAAGGAAAATACTTTTAAATTAATTGAAAATTAATTTTATATTTTGGTTAAAATTTCTTAAAGAATACTCTTAAAAGTAGTTTTAGAGTTAAAACAAAATGGAATTTATATGGTCGGATTTTTTGTAAAACAAAATTTTTAAATTTTATTTTTGGGATGTTACAAATAAACAATAGGAAGCACAGAGAATTCATACGAGTCTGCAGCTTCAAGTATGATATCCATGATCTCTTCTTTAGCTTCATCTCTTCCAACAATGTCTAATTCACTAATAAAGGAATGTGTTTCCTGTTGCTTCTTCTAGAAGCCTGGCTATCTATTGGTTGCTTAGTTAATACAAAGTCCCTTATGTTAACTACTATTTCATCAAGTTTTTCACGGACTTCTTTTATTTTGTGACTCAATTTACAGGGATAAAAAAGCATTCGACTTGTTCGAGTAAAGAAACCTTTGTGAACTCTTTGCTCCAGAGCTTTAGTGGCCATGTCATCCAAAACATCATCGATGTCATAGATTGCATCCTTCAAATTGTCCAACTACTCTTGGAGGGTATTATTAGTAGATTGCTTACACTCGGCATCTTTAAGAACAACAGAGATGAATTCCAACGACCTTTCCAACTTGCCTAGTTCTTTCTTGACATTCCAGGAAGACTCAATCTCATCAGCGGTAAGTGAAGCTACCTTCTGAAGAACAGAAATTGCGAGACTTGATATAAGCACCTTTGCCATTGTGTGTGTAGCTACTACAAAAGGAGCCAGATGTTAGAATAACATCAATGAGGTGACTAGATATATCTGATGATGGTTTAAAAAAAACTCTTCTGAGCACACTAATTTCTTTCCCTCTTGTCTAAAATCTTACCAGACAATGAACTTTCAGAAAAAAAAAAAAATTCTGATGTTGGCATGATGCACTATAATGCTTGGCTTCTAGATTACCATAAGCTTTATGGGGCCATTTGGTGAGCATTGGGAATGGATGGGAGTTGAGATGGGATTTGTGAGGTGAGATTGAATTTAGGAATTTGCTTGTTAAACTTATGACTTTGTTTGGTGTAAGATGAGATTGCATGATGGGTTGATGAGTATAATATTTACTTGGGCAAGATACCCTCGAATATGATGGTAATTTTTCTTCTCTAATACTAATTACATGTTTGAAATCTATCCTCCTCGGAGACTAATTGGTGGGACATGAGTTCATTTATGTTTATTTGTAATCTCTCTTTTATTTACATACTTACAAAACAAAGATTGGATTATATCATTCCCTGCCTCCTATTCCCAATCCCACCCCTTCCCATATCCCACAAACCAAGCACCCCCCCCTACAGACTTACTTGTGAAAGAAGTATAAATCCACAAACTAGATAAATTAGTTATAAAGGAAATCGAAACTAATTGCAGAGTAGATGAAAAGGATTAAACCAAAAAGTCATGAAATCATCGATTCAAAATTAATGTAGACCATAGATCTCTCCTTAACGACTGAAGGCACAGTATTTTTCCCAGAACTCTAAACAATATTGCTTTTCTTCTCTGTGATAGAGGGAATGAGGAGAGGAGGACAAGAGTTATGATACGACTTCAGGTCAACTACAGTTATCGGAAAATTAATCAGGCCTCACCTTCAGGATCGTTTCCAAACAACAATTTGGAGGTCTCGCTAGTACAAATGAATATTTTCTCCATTTCTAAATATATATTATTTTAGTATTTAGTACTATAGATAATAGAAATAGATTATAGTAGTCATATTTAGTACTGTATTTGTCAACTCCCAAATCACATGTTAAATATATATTGTATTATTAAATAAAAGATATATATGGAATATGTTATACAAATTTATCTTGAAATTATAGAATGACAATTCTTTGAAAACAAAATAAGCAATCAGTATGATATATAGTTAGAAACCGAGAGAGGACATGACTATCAACCTTAAAAGTGCAAGAAAAAGGCAAAGGGAAAGAATGTTGCTATATGTCTCGAATCCCGTACCAAAATTATTCAAACTAGCTGATATTTTCTGTAAAATTGAACAGGAAAAGATAAAAAAAAAATGTGTTAAATAATTATGATTTCATGTCCCTTCGGCCTCAAAGCCTTAGCTTCTAACGAAGAACCAGGAAAAAAGAAAAACAGCCAACATTTCTCAGTTTCTTGCAATATAATGGTTGACATCCCCAATGGAATAATCCTACTGCACTATGCCGATGACACCTTGTTGTGTTCATAGGCTGATGAGCTGATGGCCGGTAGATTAAAATTGTTGTTGGGAATCTATGAACAGACAACTGGTTTCAAGATAAATTTTGATAAAATTAATGTAATGTTCTTAGGATTGACCCCTGAGAGAATGAGCACATTCACACACCTTTTTGGATGCAATAGGGATACATTTTAAGTATTGGGAGAGATTGTAGGTTACCGTCGTTTACACATTAGTGATTGGCAGTTTTTGGTGGACAATGTTTCTCGAAAACTTGATTCTTGGATGGGAAAACACTTATCTGTTGGAGGAAGAACAGTTCTCATAAATGCCTGTTTAAGTAGCATTCCTCTCTATCATATGTCAATGAATTTCCTGTAACTGTTCTGCAGAAAATTGACAAAATCAGATCGAAGTTTTTTTGGCAAAGGTAATGGGATTAAACAGAAAATTAGAATTGTTAAGTGGATAGATATCTGTAAGCCCAAGGATTATGGGGGGCTAGGAATAAAGCGCCTTTCTAAAATGAATGTGAGCCTCCTTGGTAAATGGTTGTGGATTTGTGTCGATAGGCAAGGTCTGTGGCAAACTTTAGCTGAGGCAAAATACCTGAAAGGTAAATCAATTCTGCACATTGTGCGAAGACCATCTGATTCTCCTTGCTGGTCGGATCTGCTCAAAATTAGAGATTTAATAGCAGATGGCTTCTGTGTGATTGTTGGAGATGGTAAAACAACTAGCTTTTGGAAAGATAGATGGTTTCTGTTTTCAGTTGCCGTTGATCAAGACATTCTGGTGGCTGATGTCTAGAGTGGACGAAAACAGCTACGCTTCAGACGGCATCTGATGACTGAGCTGTTAGAAGATGTTAAAGAGATTATGGATGCTTGTAATCAGATCTCCCTGGGGGATGTTAGAGATAAGCTAAAATGGTGCTGAGAAAAATCGGGTAAACGCACTGTTAAAATCGGCTAATAAGATGATGTTTGAGGGGGGTCAGGAATAGAGAATTGAAATTGCTGTGGTCTACCAGACTCCCTCTAGAAATTAAGATATTTGTGTGACTGATTCTTAGGGGGGACTCTTTTGACAAAAAGCAATCTTAGCCGAAGAGGTTGGATGGGAGACTTAACTTGTTGGTTTTGTAATCAAATTGAGACAATTGACCATCTGTTGTTCACTTGTCCAATTGCAAAATAGCTTAGAGTGTGTTTTTTTTGTTGTTGTTTGCATGCAGATTCCAGTCCATATCATTAATTGGGTATATAAGAATTGGATTAAGACCTACTGGAAGGGGCCTAAACAAGTCCATGTGATTTGTTTTGCAGCCCTTGCAAGGGCAATTTGGATGCTCCGTAATGATGTGTGCTTTAATTAGAAGAAGGTTAATGATCCAGGGGAGACCATATTCAAGATGTGTGCTATGGTCACTTATTGGTCAGGTTTGTAGAAAACTGGAGCAAGCAAGTTACTGGAACAGGGTGTGAAGATTTTGAAGCAAACGCATCAGGAGATCAGAACGGAGGCGCAAAGTTCCAAAACCATTGTGCTGGTGGACTGAAGCTGCTGCATCCAATCTGGGGGCTGTTTCTGCAGATACAATTGATGGGATGGGATGTTTTTCTTTCTGGGACGACTAATTTGGTTATTATGTTGTTGCTTTTTGTTGTTTTGGCGTCATATATATCACCCGGCGGGATCTAGTCTGGTTCGTGATCAGGGCTATCTCTAATAGTTGGTCAATTTGTGTTTTTCTTGTTGTTTTTGTCTAGGTTTTACTAATATGGTGTAATTTTTTTTGAAAAAATGTTTATTTAATTTGTCTAGAAATAGAAAAAGGTTAGAAGAAAAGTAGGTACGTTTTCGTATATAGAATTAATGAGTCCGTTTATATGAATTGTTATCTTTATAGTTGTATTATATGGTGATTTTAGAGGCTATGGAGTTCGTATCCTACTGCTCCCTGGGTCGTCCTAAACTATCTAACGATGAATGGGACCTATCGCCACTGAAGCTCAATGGATGCCACTGCTTGATGATGATGCACGGGAGTCGTCACTGCTCACCTCCATTGAAACTCGACGAAGCCCTTCACCAAAGCCACCGCTCAACAACCTCATCGCCGTTGAAGCTCACCAAAGTCATAGCAACCATTGCCTAAGTTACTGCTATTTCATGATATGTTATTGAAAATCCTCAATTTGTCATATTTGGTTTTATCATTCCGTCTAACTTATTAAATCTATAGCAGCAACATACTTGCAAAGAAAATATTCATTTTATGACGTGCTCATGAAATAATGAGAATCAGATGAGGTGAGAGATTGCTTTAAATAGTAATTACAACCATCTCGAATGGTGTTGCAACTTCACGGGAAGGAGATATTCTATCCTTATATGTACGATTAGTATTAATGTAAACACCATTGTAGATTTTGTTCAGATAATTTGCTTATTTAAGATTCATATATGATCATTAATTAAGAAAATTCTAATATTTTGATAATCACATAAAAATATCTTATAACAAAATCATTGTTTTTGGTCTTGTTTTGATCAATACATACAAATTTAAGGATCTATTTAATGAGTTCTCAAGTTCAGAGAATTAAGTGACGCACTTATGCAAGTTTAGAGACTTAAAAGTGAAATTTTTTTCTTATAATAGAAGTTTTGTATATGATGAGAATATCAAAGTAAACCTCTTTTGGTGTAAGTTTTTATAAACCTTCCCCAAATGGCCACAACCCTCTGAACCTTCTTAAAAAACATTTCTCATACCAATAGAAGAGGTACTAAATTATTCTAGTCATAATTGATCAAATAATTAGAGCTATCAAAAAAAATTTAAGCTCACAAACTCAAAATTAGTTTGATTTGGATTTAACTTAAGTTTCGTTTGAATCTAAATTGAGCCGAACTTGAAACCTAATATGAGTCGAACTTAGACTCATATATAACAAAACTATCTTACACTTCACAAACCCTTCGCAGATTGTCCACCAATTTAATCTATCTCATACCAAACTCCTCTGTATGGTCCCACAACCCCATGCAAACTTATTCTGTACAATGAATTCCCCTAGTTTTTTTTTATTTCTTTTGTTGTCTATTTGATATGTGTTAGACTCTGGTGTTAAAATTAATATCTCGACTATCTTTATTTCATTGTATTAATTATTTATTGTGGTCTTCTCTTTTATAAAAAAAATAACGATAGCTCCTTCAGCTAGCGGTGGCCCATTTGGCTCCTATCACCGACTTGTATGAATGTGTGAATAAGACTATATATATATATATATATATATATATATATATATATATATATATATATATATATATATATATATATACAAATACACATACACATACATACATATATATATATTCAGTAGTACTAAGACAACTAAAGTCTCTTAATTTAGTTGGTGAAAACTTCCAACTCTCACGTCTTCGATCAAGGTTTGAATCCCCGCTCCCCAACAATGAAAATTTTTTTTGGTTAGCAGTGGTTGAAAACTTGTCAAGTGGATCAGTGGTTTGTCGAATTCGAGCGTGTCTGTTGTCATGCTCTGCACATGATAATGTCTGGTCGTGGTCCAGCGTGTTTGTTATCGTGTTATGGGTGTTCGACAAGAGTTATTTTTATAATTAATTTTTTAATTTGAGTTATGTATAAAAAAAACTCTCCGCCCACCAGCTGCTCGACCCCCCCCCCCCCCCCCCCCCCCCCCCAATGCCGCCGCGCGCGTCTCTCCGTCGCCTCTTCTCCACCCAACTCCACCGCCCCTGCCGCCGACCCCCGTCTTCGCCGCCGACGCCCGCCGACGAGGATCGCCTCCCCGACCCGCACGCCCTCCTCGTCTCCGATCCCATCGAACTTCTCTCCTCCCTCTGGCGCCGTGCCTTCTCCTACCGCCGCCCCGCTCCCTTCCCCAACCTCTCCGGCTACCTCTCCAGCCTCGACCTCTGGCTCCTCTCCTACCAGCGCGCCTGCGCCCACTCCACGGGCTCCTTTCCCCCGCGCCAAGCCGTCCCGCTCCCCACTCTCCACTCCCTCCTCCGCCTCCGCGCCGCCGCGCTCCGCCGCCACCCCGCATTCCCCTGGGGCGCCTCCTCCCACCTCCTCCTCCGTTCCCCATCCGACGTCCCCTCCACCGTGCCCGTTTCCCGCCGCAAGGTCGCCTCCCGCCTCGCCTCCGCGCCACCCCCCTTCCAGGACCGCGTCGTCCAAGAACTCCTCCTTCTCCTCCTTGAACCCGTCCTCGAGCCCCGCTTCTCGCCCAGGTCCCACGCCTTCCGCCCCGGCCGTGGGCCCCACACCGCTCTCCGCTCCGTCCGCTCGCGCTTCGCCGCCTACCTCTGGTTCGTCACCGCCGACCTCACCGCCGTGGCCGACGCCTTCTCCCCGGGCACCATCCTTTCATGCATCGGAAAGGCAGTCTCGGACCGCAAGGTGCTGTCTTTGCTCAAGTCTGCCCTTACCATCCCGGTCCGGCCAGGGTCGGTGCCGCCGGCAGAGAAGGAGTTGGATGTGCTGGCCAAGAAGAGGCTGAAGAGGAAGATGCTTAGGAAGAGCAGGAAGAAGAAGGTGCTCAACGAGAATGAGCCAAAGCCGGACCCATATTGGCTGAGGCTGTTCTTCGGGTTTGCTCCGGAGGAGACACAACACATGCCAAATTATGGGCATTGTGGGATACTCAGCCCGTTGCTTGCCAATGTGTGCTTCAACGAGATGGATTGGTGGATGGAGGAGAGGATTGATGAATACTTCCGCCCGTCGAGGCTTGATTCGATTTGGAAGGAAGCAGGTGATGGCGGGTGTCATAATCCTGCCTGGCCTGAGTTCGTCCCATCAAGTGGGAAGGAGAAGACAAGGAAGATGGATTACCTTAGATATGGCTCCCATGTCTTGATTGGGATCCGGGGGCCTAGGGAGGATGCCGCTGAGATAAGGAGAAGGCTGATGGAGTTTTGCGAGAGCACATTTGGTTTGAGGCCAGAAAACTCAAAGGTGGAGATTGAGCACATCACTAGGGGGGTCGAGTTCTTGGATCATGTGATAACCCGGCGGGTGATCTACCCAACATTGCGATATACTGCCACTGGAGGGAACATTGTGAGTGAGAAAGGCGTTGGAACATTGTTGTCTGTGACAGCAAGCTTGCAGCGCTGCATTAGGCACTTCAGGAAGCTTGAGCTTGTCAAGGGGGATAGAGATCCTGAGCCATTGCCGTGCTCACCAATGCTGTACTCTGGACAGGCACACACTAATTCTCAGATGAACAAATTTCTTGAGACCATGGCAGATTGGTATAGATATGCAGACAACCGGAAGAAGATTGTAGGGTTCTGTGCATATGTAATAAGGAGCTCTTTGGCAAAGCTTTATGCAGCAAGGTATAGACTCAAGTCTCGAGCTAAGGTTTACAAGATTGCATCCCGCGATCTTAGCCGCCCGTTGATAGAGTACAGAAGGAATGATGCACCAGAATACTCTGATCTCTTGAGAATGGGACTTGTGGATGTTATTGAGGGTGTACAATTTGCACGAATGTCATCAATTCCATCATGTGATTACACACCTTTCCCTAGAAACTGGGTACCGCACCATGAACTTGTATTGCAAGAGTATATTAAGCTGCAAGATCCAAAGTTCTTTTGTGAGCTTCACAAGACAATTAAACGGCAGGAAATAAGTTTGCCGCAGGATGATGTATCAAGGATGGTTTGGTACTATAAAGTTTATGGTGTTTATAATGATAAATGGTCCTTACAGAAACCAGCAGAGCAAAGGAACTCTGATGGAGCTATAAATGGAGACAAACAACTTCTGTTGGACAAGTAGTCCTGCTTACCCACCAGTTAAAGAAGAAAATACTGGCGAGTGACATATCAACAAATTGCAGCTAAAAAATGTATCGTCAAGCAGATTTTGTATTGCACAAGAGATTTAGTTTGAGAATCAGTACAATGGCACCTCACCTGATCTCAAGGTATATTTGTTTTTAGACTTGTTTTACTGGTTCTGAAAATACTTCTACTTCTTGGTGTGATAAGTCATGCCATTTGGTTTCTCTTTTATGTGCTGTGCAAAGTTAGTGTTCTAATGGTGGTGGAATGTTTTACCTGGTAATTGTAAAATTCACAGAATGGGAATGTAGATAATGATTGAATTTCTTGTTTCAGGACTACATGCCTAACTGCAAACATTTATTTGGCTTGTTTCTATACAATAGAATACACTAAGGAATGGAAAATTTTTAAAAATTTCAGTACTGATTAAATTGCTTGCAGGCTGAAGTATGTTTATTTTATCTCAGCTTGTTAAACCACCTACTTCATCCACTTATTCTAGCCAGTAATAATTTGAGCTAGCATCCACATCTGCCTGCTGCAGTAACACACTAACTCTATTACATTACAGCACCTTGAACATCCTTGTGATGAAAAAACTATTCTGTCAGGGTAGTGCTGATGATTGTACTTGAATATTTGAAGTTACCAAGATTTCAGGATGACCCTAGCATCTGTTTTATGCGCAACTGTTGTATTTGTTTTCTTCTCTAAGAGGTACAAAAAAGTTTTTCATTTGCTGAGGACTTTTATGCTATTTATATCTGTCTGGGTTCTCCTTTAGAAATCTCAGGAAGATTTGTGGTCGAAGACAAAGTGATACCAGTGAACTACTTTTAATCCTTGCATTTTTGTGTTGTGGGTCAACTTTTCAAGCTGTGTTGGTGTTGAGTTTCTAAATTACTGCTGCAAATAACCATCACATATAACATACCTTACTGGCTTTCATGTCAACTCTCAAGTCATGTTGCGGAGGTAAATAAATGATACTCTTATTGAGGTTATCAATGTGTCTCTGTGTTTCTGGCCTTCTGCCATGATGTGCATGAGATAATCCCCTCCATATTAAGGCAGTTCTGTTCCTTTTTTGTTGTTCTGGAAAGTGTACTTTTGATTAGTCAAAAAGGATGCATCATGAAAGACCTAATTTAATCTTCTTAGGAATTAGTGAGTTAATAAACTTGACCAAAATTACCTCATCCTTGAATAAAACTCAGGCATTCTGCATTACATGGGAGTAAATTAAAGAAAAAGAGAAAGGCCAAAAATGACATCTGATGGATAAAGTACATAATACTTTACTGGATAATTGGCCTGTGATATCTGCAATTTTTTCTTCAACAGGAGGGAAAGGGAGATGTCTTAATTTTTTGATCATATATTGCTTTCAAGTATTCACTCCATATGTTGGAAGCAATAACATTTTTGGTGGTTGCTATTCTTTTTACTAGAACAGTTTGTCTGGTTAAATTTTGTAAAAGTTTTATCTCTGTTACACGTAATGAGTTCCTATTAAGTGATTGAACCTCATTTGGTAATGTAACTTAATGCTGATTGCTTTTGGTGACATCAGTGATGATTTCATGTTGATTTTGATATTTTGGTCCCAACCTAGCTTTGTGCAATATAATATCAGTTAGTGCCAAATGTATGCTGATGTAGCTGTAAGACATAAAGCAATATTTTATGTTTTCTCTATCTTCTAATATTTTTAGCGTTATTTGTTTTTGCATCTCATATACAGTTCATGGCCCATCAATCAAGATTAAACTAAATCTCTAGAAGATTACCTTTGATGTAGCTGTTCCGTGTTAGAAGTGTCAACATTCAGCCTAAGAGGAGATTGGTCAGTATATTTTGGCATGTTACACTTAAAAGTCTACTAGATGGTATATAAGATATAGAAATTGGATGCTCTTGCAATCTTCTTTTCTAGCATCTGTAATTAATCTTGCTCATTGTAGTATCATACAATGTTCTAAATCAAGCCTATTTGGACTGTATATGTGCCAACATAAGCGTTAGCAGTAGGTCTACTATTCTGCTACGCCGCTCGACTGCTTATTTGTTGTTTTCATGTATATAGCACTCATTTTTAGTGCAAATGTATAATATACTTAAAATATAGTTATATATCTTGATATAGAACAACATTTGTAGACTTATTAGTGAATTTTAATCTTTATCTGTTTATTGATTTAGCATATATACTATAACATTATGCATATAAATGTATTTATTTTTTAAAAGTTAAACTACATAAAAAGCCACCTACAAGACTACATATAGCATAAGCGCTGAGTGATAAGATGGCTCGCTTACCGCTTACCGCATACCGCTATTTAGAATATTGATACTATAGTGTGTTAAGAGTTATTGATTGGCAAGCACTCTCTGAAGATCAAATAAACAGTTGATTATGATACACACCATGGTTCTGCAAAACAGTTCTACCCCTAAATATATTGTTTGCTGTACTGTTTTAGGAGACTGATCAGTATGTTGTATGTATCACTTGATATATTACTAATTACTGTAAGATTGGTATGTGTAAACACAAAATCGTGCCAATTAAATCTTATTGGAGTTTGCAATATTCAAACTAAACTGCAAATTCAATTATTAGATGTTGAATAAACATCTATATATGTTGCAAATTTATGGCAATTTGAACTATTTTAGTTGTTATGGTCATAACCATTGAAAAAGTTCAATAAATCAAACATAGTACAGATTAATCATAAATTATGAATTTTGAAACGATTAAGAACCTGATATGGGTGTAATGCACTGAATGGGATCTTGCATGATATTTGAGATCTAATATGCCAGAAGAAACCAACCAATATACACCTGATTTACATTTTTAGAACAATGACACTGCTGCTGCTGTTATTGTTAAATGTCATCTAGCTCTATTTGTCTTACTTCAGGGAACCACATATATCCCCTGTTTTCCCCTCTTTTGGGAATGGGCACAAACTAACTTCCAAATTTTTTTCCTAAAAAAAAAACTAGGTGTATCAACCAGCTGCCCTCGTAAAAAAAAAAACTAGTTGTTTGTTTTGACCTCCTAAGGCAATATTATGTACTATTCCAGTCTCAAACCCTTGGATTTGATGGAGCTTAGATATAACCTCCATTGTTGTTATGCATCTCCATTGTTTACATTCTTTCAAGATGCTTATTTATGAGCCTATGAAAAATGTTTAAAAAAAAACAAATGGAAAAGCATTTAATTGAGTGATTTCACCAAAATCTTGGTATGAGTCCTCTCTTTTGGGCTTGGATTTTTTTTTTAACAAAAAATTGTATCCAACCTCTGGGGCCACTTAATAAATTTATGTTGGACCTGTGTTCCTGCTTTACCACTGCTTCAACCACATAATCCCTCAAAGGCCTACTTCAAGTTGGAGGTGGGGTGGGGTTGCTTAGCAAATACCACCAATGGAATGATTTTTTGGGGGGGTATGCCTTTCCTTTAGTGGGTCATCTTGCAATGGACAAAGTGTGGTGAGGCCCGTCGCTTGCTGCAACAGGTCTAATGGCCTACATGGATTGCTAGTTGGATGAATGCGATTGTTTTCTGTTATTGTCACTATGTAGACATTATTATCTGTTATGGAGGTACAACATCATATACATCAGGGTGTACACAATCATGTGCTTGCTGTTCTTTTGCAGGATCATCCATGCTTGAGTACACCATTGTAAGACTAAAGACTCCATATGAAATACCCTTCGCCCGGCCTGGATATTACGTTATAGTGCAACAGTTGACTTTCTGGTAAGGTATTGGCATTGGCATCCCCAGTGTCCTAAGCAAGATGCTTACTTAGAAACCTAACCTCCAGTTCTGCTGTTTATTTGCAAAATTTGGAATCTGAAACATCATGTCCTTAACCTATATGCAGGTTAAGAAAAGTCACAAACAAGATAAATATCAGGGTCTCCTCATTTCTTTTAGCTATCTGTCAACAAATGATCTTCAGGTACTATTTTCCATCCTGGGAATTGTTTCCTGTGAAGTCATTTCCTGTGAAGTTGCTATTTCTATCAGGTTAATTAGATATACAGTATCTTAAGAGAGGTTGAGAAGCAATTTTCATGTGATCAAACCCTTGCATCTGATAATCTTTGTGTCAGTTGACCCCTGGCAATTATTTGGATTAAGGAATTTGTCCTTAGCCAAACCTTCATTTGTCTAGATAGATAAGGACCGATCTTGCAAACCTGTCCTGATTATGTTTCTATGTTTCTTAGGGCACACCAGATCCATTGTGCTAGCTCTATCGCGTTTACCGAATTTCTTTTAGTGTGTTGAGCAGCTGTTGAGTCCTTTTCAGTGCAATATTGTGAATAAAGTTGTATTTGTTTGGAAGAATATAATATATTCCTTGTGCTAAAAGAGGCCCTTATCTTTTATCCTTTTGGCGATGGCGCCGGATTCTCCCAGTCAGTAGGTCTATTGGGATAATCATTGTAGCCGCTACCAGATCGGTGTGAATCAAAAAGAGAAGAAAGATAATGTTTGAGAGGTTTTTTTTAACACCAGGGTCTGAAAGGCTTTTAATTGTCAATATTCAAGTTGCATTGTCAAAGAAAAGGTTATGTTGTGCGACTTTGTGTTTTTTCTTTTAACATAGGAGTTGAAAGTAGGGGTGACGAAAACCGACCGAACGAGATAACTGAACTGAAATAATCGAAATGGTAATTTTGGTTTGTTTGTTTTTTGATTTTGGAAAACCGAGTAACCAAAATAATCGAATTAATATATAGATATTGGATTATTTACTATTAATATATAGATATTGGATTATTTACTTAGATTTAGTATATTTTAAGAATATATAACACATTCACATTGGTAAAATTATTAATTACAATTATTGGAATTTTTATAAAGCTTTAGTCTTAAATAATATAGTATACTAATAATATAATACGTGTATATTATTCAATATATACATTATTAAATGTTATATTTGTCGATTAATAATATTTTTTATGAAGAATCAAAAATGAATTAATCGACCGAATTAATTGTTCTATAATTTGGTTAATTTAGTTCTAGAAATCTAAAAACTGAAATCAATAATTCGGTTACAAAATTTTGTAAAACTAAACGAGCTAACCGAATACTTACTTCTAGTTGAAAGACTTCTTGTGCTTGTCATCTAACTATAGCCGATTGGTAATCGATAGATCTTTGCAAACTACGGGCTACTAGAAAGCCTAGATCTTTTAAGGTTGGGTGGGTTTTGCTCAAACTTGATCCTATGAACACTTGGCCCAGCCTCCTATTGCGTCGAGCCAACCTGATGTACTTTGCACTACAAAATACATTCGGGCCTATCTTGGTTTGGCCTTCAGACATCAATATCAAAACCAAATTTGGATAGGGTTTCGGTCAAAATCGGGCTAGGCCGCTGGGTCAGCCTGATTTTGTTAAGGTCTAGTAACTACGAAGACATATGAGATCTCTAGTAGAGACCAAAGGTTTCTCGCTCAGCAGACATGATGATTGGTAGTATATGGATTTGATCTTGTAATTTTTATTAAGATGTATACACCTTTAAGGCAAGTATTCCCGCTGCTTCACAAAGAAAAAAAAGCCTTCTTGCACTTAACAAAAGTCAATATTAGCTTCTAGTTTTATTCTTGGGTAAAAAGAAAAGGTGGTCTTGAGCAACATTTTTTAACAATGGAGTTGGAAAATGTCTTGCACTTGTCAAGATTCTAGTTATTATGTTGAAAGAAAGGATGAAAAGGTTATGTTGATCAACTTTTTTTTTTTCTTTTAGTCTGAATAACTTCTTGTACTTGTCAAAAAGTGTATTGTGGACTTTTTTGTCGAATGAAGGTCAGAGGCATTGAATTTGACTATGAATTCTCTGTTCTTCGCTATAACCATGCGAAATTTGTTGTGTTATTGTTCAATGAATCCTTGTAATTTGGTGCTTTAGAAGTTGTATGCCGTTAATTATACTGTGTAAATTCATCTCCACCTTCCATGCAACAATCATGCTGTTTTTGAAAAGTACATCCAATTGCAAGTTTGATTTAATAAAGTAGGTTCTTGTTATGTTTATTAATCTCGATGGAGGAGTGGAACTCGTAGAAATGATGCAATTTTTATCCCACAGTAACTAGAGCCAATAAGTTCGTGCTCTTTGGAGTCTAACAGCTAAAGCCTGAAGGGTGGTTGATCTACAGCTCTAATTTTTCACTCTAAAGTAGTAGTATATTTTTTAGCCTTTAATAAAATTTAGTATTAATTATGTGGATAAATATGATATTTTAGACTTATAGAGCCCGAGAAACTAAAAAAAAAAAAAGAACTCCACAATTTTTATAAAAATTGGCCAAACTTTTCGTGGCGTATTTTTAAGCCATCAAAGGTGAGTGGGGTTCCACTTAAGAAGTTATTGAGAATGTAGATCTACTTTTTAAAGATTTTTTTTCCACATTGCCCGTTTGGATAATCTAATTTTGAAGAAAAATCATGATTTAGAAAACTATAAGCTGTTTAGTTATAACATAGTCTGTAGTTTCAGAAACTATGACTTTGTCAAATACCATGGTTCTTAAATTTTTTTTTTTGAAACTCTACTCATTGCTATTGTTCAAAAACTACATCTTCCTCTTCCAACCTCTTCTTTTCAAAGAAAACCATGGTATGTTGTGTCTGGACAGAAAAAAAAAACTATAGTTTTTTAGAAGTCTATAACAACAACAAAAAAATCCCCAAAAACTATATTTTTCCCGTTTTAATTACTGTATTTTTAACGCGTTCGCGTCCTCATCACGTATTTTTGAGTCCATCTTATTCCGAATAAAGAAAGCAACTTTCTCCTGGAAAAAAAAAGCAGAATAAAAAAGAAACTTGTCTTTTTCCTGGAGGGAAAAGACAAATAAAAAGATCACATATTATATTATATATTTTATATATTGGCGTCAGCACTTAGCGGTCCAAGACGTTTCAGAACTTGAGATCTCTTAAGAATTGTAAATTTTATAACCATCTGTGGCATCACGTGTGACATGTTTTGTATTGTGTATAAGAATTTTTTTTTAATTTTGATCTCTAATATATTTATTAATATTTAGATTGGATATAAAAAATTATCTAAAGATATATTTTTTATAAAAAATATTTGTATAATATTACAATATGATGATCTTTTATAAACATATTATAGTAAGTAATGATTAAAGATGCATCTTTAAACTGTGGACAGATTAAAAGACATTTTTTTTTTTGGACAGGAGGCGGTAATACAATAATACAACAAAAATATCAAGTTTTTTCTGAAAACAATATCTTTATATATATATTCTACCATAGCAATGTGAGGCTTAATCTAGTATATCCTATTATTTTTGACTTTGTTGTTCTCCATGAGTGAATATAAAGATATTTTTTGAGTTTGAAGTTTCAGTAAACACCGAAGATAAACAAAAATATCACATTTCTAATATCCCATTGATCGTTCAATTTGCTATGGGGCTGTTTGATTGCTTGCATAAGGGTTCAGTCTGGTTCACAGATGCAATTTTGGAGTGTTTGGTTGCCTGTATTGATCTCTCCAGTCTAACTCGCGTGCTGCAAAAATCCCCCCGTAGTCTGGTCCATGGATACGCGCAATCCGGGCGTTTCCCGTAGCCAAGCCCACGGATATGCGCATCCGTCGCCGCCTCCGCCTCCGTTGCCACCCCCGCTGCCTCTGCCTCCATTGCCACCGCCTCCGCCCGAGCCTCGTCGCCACCGCAGCCTCCGTTCGAGCCTGAGCCTCGTCGACGCCTTCGCCCGAGTCTCTAATACAGCCAACCAAACAAACTCAGCACTCATCCAAAATTCAGAAATTCGACCAACTAAATAACATCTCTACTGCATCTCATAGCTTGTTTCATCCAGCCTGTCTCACTGATACAGGCTAACTTATCCTCATACAGGCAATCATACACACTATATTTCTGATAAATGAAAACTTGCCAACAGAAAGTTAAATTAAGTACAAATGAATCCTTGTGAAATTCTTATGTACAATTATTGTTAATTGACATCACTATACTTTTCTAGGTTCCAGTTATATCTAAGGCTCTCTCCAACGGCGACGGCAGCGGCGGCTCGCGTCGACGTTGGCGGACGGCTGCTCGGTGTTTGCTCGGCGCGAGGGGACGTCCGCGTGCTACGGGATGAAGTGAACGGGAGGCAAGGTCGTAGCGAGGATGCACCCCCGTTGGAGAAGACGAAGACGCGAACGGACGAGCTTCGCGAGCCCCACCGAGACGACGAACGGCGAAACCCGCGTAAATAAGGATCTGACATGTGGGACCAGCGAATAAAAGGCCCCACATGTCATTCATTGGGTGCACCGTTTGAATGTGGTAACGGATATGTAGCGTGGGCCCCACACCCACGTTTATTGTGCCGGTGTCAGTTCCCGCACGCACCGCGCAAAACTCTCAAAATGTCACTGACATATGGGCCCCATGAGACACGTCCCCACACGTCATATGTGGGTAGGAGTGTAAAGCTGCGTCGCATGCGGTTTAAAGCCATGTGGGGCCCGCCACCCGGGAGTGCGCCGCGTTGCTGACGTCGGCGACGCACGGGTGTGTCAGCTCCAGTCGCTGATCCGTGGGGCCGGGAAAAATGATGGCCCACCAGCCATTGAATGATGTATATTAATTGGCCGTACAATTAATAACCGCATATATTTTAAATGAAATATTTATATGCATATTTAATTATAACCGTAGAGGTTTACAGGTGGGGTCAGTTTTTGGATGGCCTACCTGTCAGCGAGGGTATTGCAAAAATAGCCGTTGAGGAGAAAAAAGTGTGGGTCCCACCTGTCAGCCTCTGAAAAAATAACCGTTTTAATCCAGCCGTTGGATAATTTTTAATTCATTTTTTCCTTAAAAAATCATTAAAAATTCCAATAAAATCACTGATTTATTTTCCAACTCTCCCCTATATAAAGACATGTTGTTTCACTATTTTCACCCACATTTCTTCATCCATCCACACTCAAAACCACTCCAAAATTAATGCAAAATTTTTCATAATTTCTACATGGATTCTAATCCACCTAGCGGTTTCGTTAACCGGTTTGGCTCTTCCTAATCTTCCGGCGAAAACACCGAAAACCCAAACACCCAATAGCAACCCGGTTTTTCGCAGCCACCGACTTACTAGCCATATCCACCGAATTACCAACCGTATGCACCGACTTACCAGCCGTATCCACAGTACAGCCAAAATTATCATCCCTATCAACCACACGGCCACGCAATTCCACCGCCCTCACAGTATAGCCAAAATTTTCATTTTGTCGGCATGCCACCGACATGTCCGCAGTTTTCCCCAACTCAACCACACTCTGCGTCTGTCTCCGACTGATCCGTTTGAGACCTAGCCTTGGTTTTCGCACTAGACTCGCCCAGATTCTAATATGCGGAATAACGGGATCTTACTCGGAAATACCGAAACCCAAAGTAATTGCACAACTCTTTATTTCAAAGAGAGCTTTACACGTCGAACGTTAGGCACACTTGTTTACGTCGAAGAACTATAAGTGTCTAAAACTCAAATAAGCTCTATGACTTTTCGATGATCTAAACTAGACCTATTACAAGGTATTTATAGTCCAATCATATGAGTTCGTATCAGACTTAGAGATCTAAACGTATTAGACTCATATAACTAATCCTAAACAGATAAACTTAGTTATACACATTTGGATCGGATTACAATTCCGAACAGGGAAACGAATTTCTTTTCATGGTCGCGAACCAATCCATGGTCGCGGACCCATATGCGATCAGGACTTGGTCGCGAAGCCGCATGCGATCAGGACTTGGAGATCCTCCCGGATCATGACTCCCTTGTTGAGAAGGAGCCAACCCCTGTTGCGACCTCACGATCAAACTGGAGATGTGGAAATTGGGCTTGTCCATCTTCTTTTGTGTACCACTTTGCCGCACGTGCTCGTTGATCTTTCCGACCGATTCGAAAAGTCTCCTTTGTGCCACTGCGGGTGGTAGTCACCTTCCTCTCCAGAATCACATCGTCACGTAAAGGTTCGCCTCGTTGATAGACCAAGTCTTCAACAGATGGTACTATGGTATCTGGCTCATCATCCAGCATTGAAGGCTCGAAGAGTTTGAGGTGCTCAACATTAACAACCGAGTAAATATCCATGTATGGAGGTAACTCGAGCTGACAAGCATTATTACCCACTTTCCGCAAAATCCGAAAAAGACCATAACGAATGGGTTTGAGCTTCTTACCTTCACCTTTAAGTCTCTCCTTACTCAGATGTAACCATACCATATCACCTTCTTGAAATTGCGCTTCAACTCGGTGCCGATCATGTCGCGCCTTGTACTTGAGTTGAGCTTTCAGCAAGTTCTGTTCAACCTCACGATGGAGTCGTTGAATACCTTCCAGGAACTTTTGTGCTCGATCCTGATCAGATGCTTCCTTGCTGTTCTGTGCTGAGGTAGGGATCACAAACTCCATGTCGAATGGACTTTGTGGTAGAAATCCCAAACATACCTCAAACGGTGACTTTCCAGTCGAACCATGCACGGCTCGATTAAAAGCAAACTGCAGGTACGGTATGCTTTCATCCCAAGTCTTCGGGTGCTTCGAGTTATATCCTCTCAAGAGATGAACGACTGTGCGATTAACCACCTCGGTTTGACCATCAGTTTGCGGATGAAAAGCAGTACTCCTCTTTAGCTTGGTGTCCATCATCGTCCAGAGCGATCGCCAAAAGTGACTAAGGAACCGGGTATCGCGATCAGACACAATAGAAGTCGGCAGTCCGAAGTGTGTCCAAACGTGTTGAAAGAATACCCGAGCTGCCTCTTCTCCTGTGATAATCTTCCGACAAGGTATAAGAACAATCATTTTGGAGAACCGATCAACGACCACGAATAGATAGTCGTTGCCACGTCGGGTCTTAGGCAATCCTCCGAAGAAATCCATGGATATGCTCTCCCATGGTCGTGATGGAACTGGCAAAGGAGTGTACAAACCTAATTTTCGGTTTGCCGGTTTCGAGATGTTGCAGAGACCGCAGCCTCGAACAAACCTAGCCACATCTTGCTGCATACGCGGCCAGAACACATGTCGGTGAAGATTTTGTAACGTCTTTGTAACCCCAAAGTGACCAGCTACCTTCGATGTGTGCGCTTCTCGCATCCATTGAGTTCGAGGTGCTCCACGAGGTATGCAAAGTAAATTGCCCTTGTACAAGAGTCCTTCTCGACGAACGAACTCTGTAGAGTTCCCTGTTTCCCCCTCAGTCAGTGCTGTTTGAAAATCAGGGTCTTCACTGTACATAGTGACATAGTCATCATGACATGATGGCTCGATCTGCATGAACGCTGATAAACAGAGGGTTGTAACTGGTGGTCGCGACAACATATCCGCTAATTTGTTGTATACACCCTTCTTGTACTTAATCACCAGATTAAACTGCTGCAGATACGACATCCACTTCATGTGCCGAGCTTGCTGTAGTTTGGACTGAGTTTGCAAATATTGCAATGGTTGATGGTCGGTGTGGACAACCGTCTCTTTCCCCAAGAGATAACACCGCCAATGTTTCACGGCCTGATGCAGTGCGCATAACTCCTTATCATAAGTCGGGTAGTTCTTCTGAGCTCCCTGGAATAACTCGGAGTGATATGCCACTGGTCGACCTTCTTGCATGAGCACTGCGCCCATCGCATAACTTGAGGCATCGGTTTCTAGCTCGAACAGTTTCTGGAGATTCGGCAAAGCTAACACAGGCGCCTCGCTGATCTTCCTTTTCAGCAAGAGAAACGTGTCCTCATGTTTCCCTGTCCACTCGAACTTCTGATCGATCCTGGTTAATGCATGCAACGGAGAAGCCATAATCGAGAAGTGTCGGATGAACTTCCGAAGGTATTGGCATGCTCCCACAAAACTACGCACATCCATAACTGTTCGCGGTCGCGGCCATTCGCGAATCACTTTGACCTTGTCCGGGTCGATTTGCAACGTACCGTTGCCGATTATGAATCCGAGGTAAAGTAGAGTTTGCTGACCGAACTCGCACTTCTTACGGTTGAGGCGAAGTCGATGTTGCCAAAGCTGTTCGAACACCTTTTCGACATGAATAAGGTGCTCATCCCATGAACGACTATAAACCAATATGTCGTCGAGATACACGATCACAAAGTCGTCGATGAACGGTCTCAATACGTCATTCATAAGACGCATGAAAGTTGCCGGAGCGTTGCAGAGACCAAACGGCATGACCAGCCATTCAAACAGACCTTGCCGTGTTTTGAACGCGGTCTTTCATGTATCCTCCTCTCGGATGCTGACTTGATGATATCCTGACTTAAGATCCAATTTGGAGAAGACAACAGCATGCTTCAATTGGTCTAGCAGGTCATCAATACGAGGAAGGGGGTACCGGTTCTTGATGGTGATCTTGTTCAGTGCTCGATAGTCGATGCACATACGCCAAGTCCCATCTTTCTTTGGTACTAACACCACAGGAGATCCACAAGGTGAACTACTCGGTTGAATGACACCATTGTTCAGCAACTCACCAAGTTGTCTCTTGATCTCTTCATTCTCCAATACTGAGTTGCGATACATACCCAGATTGGGCAGTGTCGCATCGGACACCAGCTGAATTTCGTGCTCGACTGGACGTTTCGGCGGACACCCCTGGGTAGTCTCGAACAGATCACTGTATTTCTCCAGCAGTCCCGACAAACGACCAGAATCCTCTCGGCACGCCAGCGACAATGCTGGTCGAGTACCCTCACCTTGATCAATGGGTCGAATCATGACAAGCACATACTTGTGACATGCATTAACAATTCGTTTGGTTTGATTTGCGGTAATCAAGTTCGAAGTGTTGACGTGGATGTCTCTACTGATCACGAACTTAACTCCGTCTTTGGTGAGGTCGTACTCTTGCGCTCGCCGATGAAAGTGAGCGTCTCGATCATACAGATACGGACTCCCAAAGATCACCTGACAGATATCGATAGGGACAACATCGCATTGCACCTCATCGATATATCGTGCAGAGATCGCAAACTTCAACACATACTGACTCGTAATCTGTTGGTTCACGTCGGATGTAAACCAACCTAGCGGATATGGTCGCGGGTGTGTGGTTGTCTTCAAACCAAGTCGCCGAACCAGTCCAGCGGAGACCAGATTCTTCTGACTTCCTGGATCGAATATCGCTGCGACCACTTCGTGCTTCACCTGGATGTTGATGGTGAACAAGTCCTCCGTTGGGTGATGGTCGTTCGGTGGATCGGAACCCTTCTCCTTCGGCATTGCCATCAGAGACAAGGTCGTATCCGCCTCATTAACCGAATTCACTCGGACAACTTCTTCGTCGGGTGAAGTCGCAGTAGCCGTGGCGGTTCTTTTCCCTGGTCCGTTTTTCTTTGGTCGAAGTTCAGGATGAAGCTTGTAACATTTGTCCTTGGTATGCCCCGCGACTTGACAATGTTCGCAAAAGGCACCCGTGCCCGATTTTGAAGCGTTCTTCTTCGGACTCGGCTTTTTCTTTGTCGAGGTCGCATTTTCCTTCGTGCTTTTGTCGCTGTGGGATTTATTCTTCTTCTCGATCGCCATAGCAGTTGTGCTCGCGGTCGCAATGTCTTGGACACCGAACAGACTTAGCTCAGTACTGATCGATTTCTGAAGTCCAGATGTGTACTTCCGAAATACCTGAGGGTCGGATAGTGAGATGCCAATGACCATTGCTTGTCGCCGAAACTCTGTCGTATAGTCTTGGACGGTCTGGTCGCGTCGTTGGTACAATCTGTGCCAACGCTCCCATCTCTCCTCAAGGTAACCCGTCGGATAGAATTCTTGTCGCAGAAGTCGTTTGAATTGACCCCACGCAAGGTCGTCAGCTTCACCACTGGCGACAAGGGCCTTCCACCATGTCTTGGCGTGGTCCTTCATCTTCAAAGGTGCAAATTTGACCTTTTGAGCGCTACTAAACCCTTTCAGGTCAAAGTAGGTCTCAAGTTGGTCGATCCAAGAATCCAGCTTCTCGGCATCGATCACCCCATCATATATGGGTATATCAATCTTAGCGTCGACTTTAAAAGATCCGACAGCTAAGGAGGTGTTGGCGAGGTCGTCGGTCTTGTGGTCGCCTTCGTCTTCATCTTCGTCTGCCCTGCGCAAGTCTTCACCAGTCTTCTCACCCATAACCTTCCCTACTTCAGGAGGTACAATCATGGCCTGCTGCTTAATCCAAGCAAGCACGGTTTCCATGTCGGTGGAGAGCTTAGCCACTTTTTCGGCTAGGTTAGCTTGAACGGGGGTATCGTCAGACATTGTCGGAGACGCGGCTGTAGGAACCGTCAATTGATCACCTGGAATTTCGCCGGAAGTTTTGTAACCCTGGCGAGTCTTCACCATCCACAGGATAGGAAAGTCGCTCTGATACCAACTTGATCCGTTTGAGACCTAGCCTTGGTTTTCGCACTAGGCTCGCCCAGATTCTAATATGCGGAATAACTGGATCTTACTCGAAAATACCGAAACCCAAAGTAATTGCACAACTCTTTATTTCAAAGAGGGCTTTACACTTCGAACGTTAGGCACACTTGTTTACGTCGAAGAACTATAAGTGTCTAAAACTCAAATAAGCTCTATGACTTTTCGATGATCTAAACTAGACCTATTACAAGGTATTTATAGTCCAATCGTATGAGTACGTATCAGACTTAGAGATCTAAACGTATTAGACTCATATAACTAATCCTAAACAGATAAACTAAGTTATACACATTCGGATCGGATTACAATTCCGAACAGGGAAACGAATTCCTTTTCATGGTCGCGAACCAATCCATGGTCGCGGACCCATATGCGATCAGGACTTGGTCGCGAAGCCGTATGCTATCAGGACTTGGTCGCGAAGCCGCATGCGATCAGGACTTGGAGATCCTCCCGGATCACCGACAACGACACTCCAGACTCTACTCCAATCGATCTGGAGGCCCGAGTTGTCATCGATGAAACCAATACCAATACTGCTGTGGACACTGGCCGAAAGACGAAGTGCTTACCGTGGTCCACTGATGACGACGTAAAACTGATAATAATTTGATTTTTCATACAGGAGTACTATGAAAGAAATATATTTACGCTTGACTTCGATATTCAAATTTTTTTACTACATGTGGATTAGCTCTTGGCTCAACAATTCGCTCGATCCTATTGATGGAAACAATAGGAAGTGCGACATGTAATGGGCCAACGTAGCAGCGGCATACAACGAAACGGTGCCGACAAGTAGGAGAAGGGAGACCAAACACTATAAGGACCACTGGCAACAAACCAACAAAAAGGTGGTCCAATTCAACGGTGTTTGGCTCCAACTGAATGAAGTCTATGCCAGCGGTCGTTCTGACGACCAACTCATGGCGCAGGCCCGCGAGATGTACAAGACGGAGATGGGTCATCCGTTTGTCTTGGATCATTGGTGGACAGCGGTTCGCGGTCAACCTAAGTGGTCTGCAACTTATGTTGATCCTCCCAGCAAAAGAAGCAATTGTCGGAGTCGGGCACCTACACGTCATCGTCTAACAACGATGATGTACCACCAGCGGAGACACGGCCGGAAGGACGACACTCTGCTAAGGCGAGGCGCAAAGGTAAGAGAAAGGTTGATGACTCGCAGGATTCTACGTCGGCAATGAGAGCAGATCTCGATGCCTTCATCCAAAATCAACCTGACCGGGCCGATAAGAAGAAGGACGTACTCCGTATGTCGGATAACTTGCGCGACGTGGCGAAGTCGAAGGAAAAGTCCGCCTTGTATAAGGCGTATTGGAAAATGATGAGTCTCGACAAATCCATTTTCGACGATGCACAAAAAGCGGAGTACGATGCAGGGATGAAGCATCTGAGAGAGAAACTTAATGCTGCAGACGATTAGTTATTTTGTTTTTGAATTATCTCTTGTAATCAACCATGTATCCTCCGCTATTAATCTATATATGATTCTCTATTTAATTTTACTTTGGTATCCAACTATGGAAACTAGCCGTTGGAATATAGCCGTTGCAAAGTAGACGTTGGAAAATTGCCGTTGGAATATAGCCGTTGCAAACTAGTCATTGAAATATAGCCATTTGAAAATAGCCGTTTGAAAATAGCCATTGCAAACCAGCCGTTGGACTCTTTGCCTATATATTCACCCCCTCCATAAAGTTTTTCTTCACAATCCAACTATCTTCTCAAACGGCGTAGCTCTTGAGAAACTTAGTTTCAGTAGCCACTCACAAAATGTCTTCTAACTCTAGTTCGAGCACACATAGCTCCGAGGAGGATGCCGTGAACAAAATCGAGAATTTCTTAGTGGAATTCATGGAGGATGAGGAGGAGGAAGATCGTATCATCACCGGTCTTTGCGTCCGACTCGATGCTTCATCATCCCACGGACGCCGCCGAAGCAACAATAGGAGATATGTTGAGAGAGACCGCGAAGAGGGGCATCAACGGCTCGTCGTGGACTACTCCGAATATTCCGTCTACCCTGACAATATCTTCCGCCAGCGTTTTCAGATGGCGAGACCCCTCTTTCTCCGCATCGTTGAAGCTCTAGGTGGGTGGTCCCCCTACTTCACCGAAAGAAGGGATACCACTAATTGCCGTGGACTCTCCCCTTTACAGAAGTGCACTGCAGCAATGCGTATGCTCACGTACGGTGGCCCCGTCGATGCCGTCGATGAGTACGTGCGGATTGGGGAGTCCACGGCGATTCAATGCTTGGAGCACTTCGTACAAGGTGTCATCGACATATTTAGCGACCAATATATTTGCAGCCCCACCGTCGAGGATATTGATCGTCTACTACAACAAGGAGAGTCCCATGGCTTTCCAGGTATGCTGGGAAGCATTGATTGCATGCACTGGGAATGGAGAAATTACCCCGTAGCATGGAAAGGTCAATTCACTCGTGGAGATTATGGAGTCCCGACGATTATACTTGAAGCGGTAGCTTCGTAAGATCTTTGGATATGGCATGCTTTTGTTGGTGTTGCAGGCTCCAACAACGACATCAATGTGCTAAACCAATCGCCCTTATTCACCGATGTGTTGAAAGGGCGGGCTCCTCATGTTCAGTACTCTGTCAACGGCCGACAGTACAACATGGGGTATTATCTCGCCGATGGTATATATCCGGAGTGGGCTGTCTTTATGAAGACGATACCGCTCCGACAGACGGTGAAAGATCGGTTGTTTGCGCAACACCAAAAAGGAGCGAGAAAAGATGTTGAGCGGGCTTTCAGAGTTCTACAGTCTCGATTTGCCATCGTGCACGGTGCAGTATGATTTTGGCGACAATCAACTCTCATGAAGATCATGCGGGTTTGCGTCATCTTGCACAATATGATCATAGAGAACGAGCGCGACGACAATGCCAACAACTATGACTACAATGATTATCCGGGTACATCCACTATAGTACAGCATGTGATCCGCACTGGGGGTATGCCTTTATTCGAAGATGTACTTCGAAGAAATGCTGCCATCTGTGCTCAACCTACGCACACGCAACTCAAAAGAGACTTGATCGAGCACATTTGGCAACGTTTTGGAGGAAACACCGACGAGTAGCATCTTATCGGATTTTGTAGTACGCATTTGTTTGCAAATTTAATTTTTGTGTATTTCGCAATTATGTCATGTACCACTATTTGAATTTTAATATCTATTTTTTTGTCAAGTGCAATTTTTAAATCCAAAATGTCGAATTTATTATTTTTTTCGTAAATGTCGAATTTAATTTCATAAATAATATGTTAATATATTGCTAATATTGAAAATCATGAATTAATACAAATTCGTTGAATATATAATTGTCAAATCGTATAGAGCCAAGCCATTGGAGTGCTTGGCTCTTACTTGGTGTTTGCTTGGTGGTTAGGAGTGTGAGGCCCACGTTAAGAGCCAAGCAAGAGTCAAACTGTTGGAGGTTTTGTGCTTGGTTGGTACTTTAAGATGGTGCTCGCACACGTGGTAGAGAATATTCCATTTAAGAGTCAAGCAAGAGCTAAGACTATTGGAGATAGCCTAAGCATGTCTACCAATCACTTTCCGTAACAAAATATCAAAAAAAAAACATTAGTGCATTTGGGTCTATATCACTATCTAACGAAATTGAAAATTCGAGATATATTATTAAAAAAAAAGATAAGTTGATCTCATATAGCACCGAAATCATAAAAACTTTCGGAATATGTCATTCTGATAATATCAAAATAGTTGATCGGAGTTAAAATGACACTTATACCTTTTGTCTTTTTTTTTAGTTAAAACAATTGGAACGAGCATGCGTGCGGCATAGCACGACACGGCAATAGCAACATGCGCGCACGGCAGGCTAGTGTGGCAACGGCAGTGTTCTAATTACTTTAACAAAAAAAAAAGACAAAGGGCATAAGTGTCATTTTAATCTCAGTCAACTATTTTTATCTTATTAGAATGATATTTTCTGAAAGTTTTTAGATTCCATTGGCGTAAACCCAATTTATCTTTTTTTATGATATATCTCGAATTTCCACTTTTATTAGTGGCATAGAATCAAATTTTTCAAAAAGATTTTGTGCCTCAACACAACAAGCATGAAAAAAAAAGAATTTTTTTAAACAACTCAAATAAAAAAATTGAGAAACTAACTTAAACTTTAAAGAAATTGCAAAATTGACTTGCCACGTAGGTATGTTGTGATTCGAACACACAATATGCCTCTTTAGGCATGTGATACAAATGAGCTGCGACAAGCTCATGTTGCGGCTTAGAGCCGTAACAATTAACTGTCATGCATCAAGCAATTGAATAAACTTACACAATTGTACATAGTTTCTTGATTTTTCTAGAATCGATATTTTTTGATCTATAATTTTAATGGACAATCTTTTTGCTAAAATGATTAAATTGATACAAACGGATCGTCAATCGAAATATTATATCACAAGAAATCATATTTTGAGATATATAATTTCAATTGACGATCTAATCAATTTAACCTCATAATTCCACTATTTCAAATGAATTGTCAATCGGAACTATAGATCAAAAGATATCAATCCGAAAAGAATTTGAAATTTTACAATAATTTAATTTGCAAAAACAAATTAACTCAAACTTTCAGATTCTTTCAAGATCAATATCTTTTGATCTATAATTTTGATTGATAATTCATTTGAACTAGTAAATTTTTTAGACAAAAACAATCATATCAATACAAATGAATCATCAATTCAAATTATATATCAAAAGATATTAAACTTTGAATCTTTGATTGATGATTTGTTTGTGTTGACCTAATCATTTTATCGTCACAATTCTACTTATTCAAACTGATCGTTAATCGAAATTGTAAATCATAAGATACCAATCTTGGAAGAATAAGAAAGTTTGAGTTTTTTTTTTGCAAATTAAATTGTAATGAATGTTCTGATTCTTTTGATTTATAACTCAGATTGATAATCCGTTTGGAGCAGTAAAATTATGAGGCCTAAACAATTAGATCGATAAAACTGGATCGTCATTCATAATTGTATATTATAAAAAATTATATCTTGTGATATATATATATATATATATATGTATATATACTCTAATTGATGATTCATTTGTGTCAATATGATTGTTTTGACCTCAAAATTCCATTGGTTTAAATAAATTGTTAATCAGAATTATAATTCAAAAGATATTGATCTCAGAAGAATAAAAAAAAAGAATTGCTAGGTGTGCCACTCACGCTGAGGCTAATAGATTAGTTCACAGCAAGACAATTTTTGGCAATAAAAACATAGCAAATTAGGCCACGTATTAGTCTCATAAATACGGCAAAAAAAAGTGTGGCTTGCAATTTAAAGATTCGATCATCTTTAAGTAATTTGAAATATACATTGAAACAGATGCAACGAAAAAGACAAAATTTGACAAACCAAACATTCTTTTCAAGCACAGCCTATGTACTACCTACACCGCAAAACACTGCAGAGTAGTCCATATAACACACCTGACGTTCAAAGGAGCAACGTTGAGGCGAAGAAGGTCTATTATATGAACAACTGGCAGTCAAGGATGTTAGGTGGTGAAAAATCAATTCCAACACTAAATATAGACAAAGAAGATCCGACCATTGGACTCAGTTCTTACGTGTCCACGTGTCACTCATCCCGACGGGGCCCTGCCCAACTAACAAACCCACCCCCCCCCCCCCCCCCCCCCCCCCCCCCACCCCCCCCCCCCACTTCCCATTTGATGTTTATTTTTAAAATATTTAATATTTATCTATATTTCTAACTCTATGACTATCACACCTCATAAACTCTTTAAATTAATAGAAAATTGTATTAATCTTACCTGTATTTTCAAAAATTGCAGAATTTGTTGTATGCATTTTTTTCAATAATTTACTACCTGTCTTTCTAAACTGTTGCAAATGAATGCATGTAGTTTTCAATTTTAGCAATATACCACCATGTGCTTTATAAATCTGTTACCATTTCATGCCGCTTGTCTTCAAAATTTCTCACTTATCATGAATAGATGAAAAGCTCTATTTACATAAGATATATTAATATAAACATTTCATCCTATTATAATCCCATCATCCAGAATAGTAAATGATTTTTAGACCATACGTGTAAAATTACAACGATGGTACATTGTCAAAATCTATATTACAGCCGCCGGATTGCAACAACTTAGAAAGATATATGGTGAGCAATCAAAATATATAATTTTTTATAAAATCATCGTGCAATTGCACGGATTTATTGGTTATTTTCCTCTAAAAGAGTGTGTTTGGTACACTTAATTCTACCTTCTTGCTCATCCTAAGATGCCCTCAATTTGATTACATAATCAAATTATTGGTAATTTACTTGATACATTTTATGAAAATTAAAAAGTAGTTCTGTAACATCTAAAAAATATACATTATTAATTAACTGATAAAGGTTTAAAACTTATCAATAATCAGCTTATTGATAATTTTATTTGACAATGTTTGATACATTTTACGAAGATTACAAAGTAGGTTTGTGATATTTCAAAAATATTAATTACTAATTGAATTAATAAATGTTTAAAAATTAGGATATAAAAGAATTCTAAATTTTGATATCAAAATTTTAAAATTATAAAATTCCAAATTTCAAATTTGAAGTTTCAATAGTTAGAACTTTCTAATTTTGAAATATTAGAATCAAAATTTGAGTTTCAAATATAAATTTTCAAATCACCATACTTGGAATTTTGAAATTTCAAATATGAAAATGTTAGATTTGGAATTTGAAATATTCAAAATTTTATGATTCCAACTCAAAATTAAAAAAATCAAACAATCAAATCCTAAATTTGAAAATTGAAAAAACAAATTTGTAAATATGAAATCTGAAATTTAAAATTTAGAAGTTAATTTTTGAAAATATAAAGTTTGAAATTTGAAATAATGAAATTCAAAATTTTAAATAGCGGAATTTGAAAACTCCCAAGTTTGAAAATATAGATTAAGATATCTATTTATAAGATTTGAAAAGTATACTTTGAAATTTCTAAATATATAATATAACTACAATAGTCAAGATTATTAACCTCTCTAATATGAGATACTTATCTTTTAAGGTGTTAATTTGATTACGATAGTTTGTTGTAATCTTGATTATAATATTAATTTTGGATTACCAAATTAGATAACATGTGGATTTTTCAAATAATATAATATTGTAGGATTAATGGTAAAATTACTGGTAATCTTTAGAAGATTGTGTGAGTCAAATATAATCTAAATTAAAACTAGAACTAAAAATTTAAAACAAAAAAAATCGGAAGAAAAAGTAGGATTTCTCCTCCCATTTATAACCAACCTCCCCGATAGCGATCGCTACTCACTTTCTCCTCTCTCCCTCCCCACTGCCAACAAACGATACACAAATTTACAAGAAAAAAAAAGCGAATAAATAATTTTTACGAACGAATCATCCTGAGAGAATAATGGTGGCCATGGCGGCGGAGGGGCCGATCCGCGCGGAGGCCTTGCCGGCGGCGGCGGCGGAGGCGGAGGCGGAGGTGATGGCTGAGGTTGCTGAGGTGGAGGTGGCGAAGGCGGGGGAGGAGGAGGTGAAGGATTACAAGAGCGACCTGCGGAAGCTGGAGGAGCTCTTCTCCAAGCTGAACCCATCGGCCGAGGAGTTCGTGCCGTCGTCCCGGCGCGCAGCGGCGGGGAGGGGGGACGGGCGGCTGTCGGCCGACGCGCCGGTGTTCGTGTCGGGGGCCGATTGCTACGGCAGCGGGCTGGTGCCGGCGGGCAGCGGCGGGAGGGACTCTAGCAGCGACGGATCCGCCAACGGCCAGCCGAATCGCCGGGTGGGTGGAATTGGCGAGTTTGACGCCGATTTGATCTCCTTTTGTGCGATTTATTTGTTTGATCGATCGGTTATGAAATTTTGTGTCATGGGGTTGGGGATGGCCCTGGAATGTTGTTCTTTGATCGGATCGTATCAAAAGTTGGTTTTTTTTGGAGGGTTTTAGGTGTGGTTGGATTGTGGTATCAATATGATTAGCTTAAAATGATGCGATCGTTATTTTAGTGAGTGGATTTTTTTTTTTTTTTTGTGTAAGGGAGGTTTAATGATGCCGATTAGACAGTTGTTTAGATTACCCTGTGGTAATAATTATGATCTGCCAGTGGATCCATTTGATCAGCTTCGTTTTTTTGTTTGTTAAATTTTCACTAGAAATTTTTGCGTGGATGGTAATTGTTTGCATATTAAATGAATTGGGTAGTAGAATTAGAATTCTTTTGTGGTAATGATTGGTTACATTTTGGTCTGGGATTACAGAGGAAGAATGGCTTCAACCAGGGAAGGAGAAGGATGGGAGGCCGGGTGCGGCGGACTGATAGGGAGGACAGTGTGCGGCGAACCGTCTATGTCTCTGACATTGATCACCTAGTGAGCACACTAAAGAGAATGAGCTTTATTTGTTTGGTTCATCTGTTGACTTATTCTTCTTTGGAAATTTTGCTGTTGTTTAAGTTTAATTAATCTCTTATTGCTTTGTAGGTGACTGAACAGAAGCTTGCAGAAGTGTTTTCTAACTGTGGACAAGTAAGTTCAAGGATTTTTTGCAGTGTTATATCTGTTTGTGAGGAAATGTGATGTTTCTTTACCCATGTTAAAAATAAAAATAAGTGATTGCAAGAAAAGGGATGTCTTTTCTGTCTTAAAAAAATGTAATTGAAGAGAATGTCGTGATTATTACCCTATCTACCTGTTGAAGAGACTGTATCTTTAGTTGTGTTGCCTAATATTAAAAAAGAGGACTTCTGGGTTTTATATTCTGCTGGAAATTTCCCATGTAGTTAGAGCACTGATATGGTTGTGTGTTATATGACCCTCATATCAGGTAAGAATTGAACTCATTTGGTTTGTAACATTGCTGCGTCAAAGCATGACTTTGTATTAGAACTTAAAATGCATCTGCATAATCTCTTCCATAATGAAAATCAATGCAATTGCCGGGCTAAATATTCTGAGCAGGATTATTTTGTCTCGGTAACACCATGTGAGGTATCAATAAGGTATCCACATCTGATGCTTAAGACACATGCTTGATCATAGGATGACATATTTCTCTTTTTCAATAGGCTGGGAAGAGTTGAATGGTCAAGGAGAGTAGAATAGGAGTGTGTCAATTATCATGATATGACATTCCAAAATGCATGGAATGTGAATTTTGGGGAAGAAGTATCAATTATGTAGCCAAGTGAACAGAGTGAAACGGGACGCTGTGGAGTTCTAGGATGAGAGGAAAGAACAGTTAGACAAGACTGGACTGATTATCTTGATTTAGTGACTTCTCTAAGTAAATTGAATACATAGCTACAGAAAGTACAGTCATTTACAAGCTTAGCTCCTAACAATGTTGTGAACCATGGAGCTCTACTAGTAAGAGGAAGGTAATTAGAGGGAATTTGGAGACAATGAAAGGAATAATTAAACTAGGAGCTGTTTGTTTGATTCAGAAATTTTTTTTGCCACCAATGCATGCTTTCATACAGCATCAAGTGGATGGGCTGGTGTCTGTATGCAGAAAAAAATTAGCTATCTGGTTGTGCTACAAGACAATACATGGTCATGTCAAGAATACATTAGCAGCAGAGGAGGAAAGTATCTTTTGCGTGCAAAGTTATGATAAGTTTGACCGATTATATTATTGAAAGCTCCAGATTAAGGTTAACTTAGAGATTTTGCAACTTAATACTTTTCAATAGAAGCCATATTGGAGAAGAAAAACCTTCCTCTGAATCCACACAAACAAATATGTGGCCACTTGAAACTACGCGATTAAGCCATCATTTAGATTTTTTTTTAATTTTCTATAATAACGTCAGTTGTTTGGTCATATAAATGTTATATAATACGGGGTTTGGAAAACTGCTGGTTATCCTAGAACACTGATTACAGTATAGGGTTTGGAAAACTGCGAGTTGATACTGGTTATCCTAGGACATTTTTCTTAAACAGGTTTTGTATTAGATGGTCGGCTTTTATCTTGCTCTTCATTATATATTTATCCTATTACATCCGTCTTTTACACTTGTAGGTGGTAGATTGTCGTATCTGTGGGGATCCACACTCAGTACTGCGTTTTGCCTTTATTGAGTTTGCTGATGATGGTAATACCTTGAGAAAATTTGTTATCTGCAATTGCCTTATGTTGTTAGCATAAATGCTGAATGAAGTTCTCCTTTATCTGCAGCTGGTGCAAGAGCAGCACTAACACTTGGTGGAACCATGTTTGGTTTTTACCCTGTCAGAGTTCTCCCGTCTAAGACAGCAATTTTGCCTGTGAACCCTAAGTTCCTTCCTCGAGTAAGTACATAGAATAGAGCACATAATTTTGTGTAAATTTAAGCTTATACCATTTGTTCATCTCTTAAGCTCGATATCAGTATTAGCCTTGATGTTCTTTTTTGTGCAGACGGAGGATGAGAAAGAAATGGTCTCAAGGACCGTATATTGTACTAACATAGATAAGAAGGTACATGGATCTCTTTTATCTTCTTCATTATGCGTATAATATAACATTAAATCACATTTAACAAGCTGGCTTTGGAAAGAATAGGATATTCTTTTGTACTTGTTGAATGAACAATCTGCAGACTGAAAGATATGTTGCAGTCATCTAATGACCCTTAAGAAACCTGATCTGCTAGAAGTGATTGAAACAAAGGGAAGGTGTGATACAAGAGAACCAAGAATACAGTATTTGCTACAAACAATCAATCTTTTTGTTTGCACTAAGGAATGAGAATTCGTAGGCCTTTTCCTGTGCGGTAATATGTGAACTCATCTCTCCTCCTAAATGGCAAATGTTGACATGAATCAAGCTCTTGTACCTTCCATGGTCAAGAGAAAGTATTTGGGTCACTGGTGTTCCTTGTTATGTGGACTAGGGAAGAGAAAACTGTTGGGAATCAGCTGGTAGCCGCTGGTTACTGGATTTCCCAGCAATGGTCAGGTTTTTGTGCAATCAGAGCTGAAATGTCACTAATTTGAACTGAGTTATACTGAGTTATGACACAACTTCACTGGTTCTGGCTGCTTTTGAGTTTTATTCTTTGAAGAAAACACGTCATTTTATCATTAAATATGGAAAACTTGACAAGAAGTGCACAACTTGGTGCTAAAGGCCAGTTTTTGCCAAAAATTTGTTGGTTTCCAGCTGGCTTCTGTTAAGAGTTTTGTCAGGTTCAACATTGGTTTTGGTTTAGAAACCCAACCAGCCTGGAGCCAGTGGGAGCCGGCCGGGAATATTCCAGAGACCAGACTGACTGGAACCAGTTGCCCTCTAGGAATTGTCCCTAAATGAGACGTTTATGTGGATCAGCGTGTAATCCATCTTATTTAATATAAAACTGTTCGGTCATCTTAAATTTGCTGTAAGAGTAAATAAATTGCCCTGTATACGTCTTGTTCCTTTGTTTAAGACACTAAGCATCCACAAAATTACAGAGTTTAAAGATGCCACTGATCACCACTGAGATAGATATAAATTGAATGGTGGTATGGCTAAACAGGATTATCTTGGAAAGCAGGTTTTTAGGAATGTTAATTGACATCTTTACGCAATTTGTGGAATCTTGGAGTTTGTAATGGTCACAGCTTCTTGACATCTTTATGCTAAAAAAAGAGTACTAATTTTATATTTATATCTCTATAATTTTGTTTGGTTCTTCCTAGCACTGAAAGTTTGGCTTGTGATGGAGAATTGAAAATAAATGGTGACAACCAAGAAAATTTTGAGATTTTAAGATCTATATGTTCTCTTCTACAGTTATTCATTACTTAACACCAACTTTCTGCTTTTCTTAAATATCTTCTCTCTCAACTGTATAGGTTACAGAAGATGATGTAAAGATTTTCTTTGAGCAACTTTGCGGTGAGGTATGCCGACTCTGCGCTTTAATCTTTTGGACATATTTTTATACAACTACGTTTAAATCATTTTCTGAAACAGTCGGTGCTTTTCCTTATCTATCTAGGTTTCTCGACTGAGGCTACTTGGTGATTATGTGCACTCCACATGCATTGCCTTTGTTGAGTTTGTTCAAGTAAGTAGAACAGGATATTTTACTTTTATACATTCAAAGTTGTCAACAATTAATCATTATTTAATCTTTGAAATGCTGCTAATTAATTAGGAGTCAGCAATGCAGTAACAATTTGATTTCTTGTTTGAGTTTGGATGTATAGCCTTATAGTTTGGTACTAGTAGCCAGGGTTTGGGTTCCCAGTGGGAACCGGCTATTCTGGCCCCAATCTGGAAGTGTAAAACCGACCAGCGTTAGGGGTGTTAGGGTACTATGTTGTAAAAATATATAAACTAGTGATTATACAAGGTTGGCAATATACAAAAACTTGAGAAAAATACAAAGTAAAAAAAAAAAAAAAAAATAGAAGTGGGTGTTTCTGGAATCCTGGCTGGGTCTGGGAACCACTCAAATTCCTAGAACCCAAACCCTGCAAGTAGCTGCTTCCTGATCAAATGAGGAGACTGCTGTATGCTAATTGCTTTACAATTTGCTGTTGTTTTTGTTTTTCCCCCCTATGTGATTATTTATGTGCCTATACGTCTCTATTTTACCTCAGTTTTAGTTATGCACCCTTCTGCCACTTAGCTTGATCTTGGTCTCCCTTCTTCCTCCTGCTTCAGTTGCAGCACTTGTGACAATCCTGAAAGCATTGCCAGATGCTGCAAACTTTATTTCATTTTGCTGGGCACTTTTACTGCACATGTTTCATTGTTAGCATGGTACTTTCCTCAAGAACCATTACATGTGAAATAGTGCTCTCCCTGGTACAACCTTCTTGAATATTATGTTGCCCATCAGTGATACCCTAGTTGTTTAGGGTTTGGGTTAGCATCTGTTTACCGCTTGGTTGATTGAGAACTTAAGAGGGCTAAAAATGACACTTAGAGGGCTTTCCTAATTTTCTGAGGTTTTTGACAAAATACAGTGCAGTCAAGTGATTGCATATTTGCATAGTAATTGATCTCTGCTAAAATGTGGCAGTATAATAATTCATTTTGTGTAACGCAAGTGATGGTGATATCCAATGATATGTAAGCTAGATGGTGGCATTTGCTGAGGGTTGAAAGCTAGCAGCAGACTTGTCAAATATTCATTTCTCTTCCTGATGTGGGCTCAACACAAGAAATCCAATAAAAATATTGTCATAGTTCACTTTCTTTCAAAATAAAATAATTCTATTGCTACAAACCGTTACCCTTCTGATAACATGTGGATTAAGGAGTTTAATAAGTAGATATATGAGTTTACCTATGCTATGTAACATTCGAATTCTTGCTATCAAAGTTGCCACAACTTATAGTTCTGTTATTTTTCTTCTGTTTCTTTTCTTTTCAATGTTGAAACCTAGTGATATTATTGGCACAATATGATTTGGACCTCATGATTTTTTTTTTCCTTCAGACTTTGAACTTTTTCAATCTGTTCATGCAGGCAGAAAGTGCTATTTCAGCCCTGAACTGTAGTGGCATGTTTCTTGGCGCGCTTCCTATCAGGCAAAGACTTTTTGCTGCATTATATTCATCCTGTAAGGACACATGAATTACCATGTGCTCACTCTTTTGCCTGACTCGATTGTGCAGGGTGAGTCCTTCAAAGACACCAGTCCGTCCCCGTTCCCCTCGTGCGATGGCGCACTGAATCCGGCTCATCCAAGACCGTCGTCCAGGGCAGGAATTCCGGGCAAAGCTTCTGGTTAAGGCCTTAGAGACTGTCGTGTCGTGTCACGGATAAGAAATTGTGGTTGGAAGAGTTATCTTTGTTATATAGTCTGGTAGAGGCCAACTTGCTAATGTTTCTTCCATCAGGGACCCACCCATCTGTATGTTTGCCGGGAGCTCTATTTTTATTTCTTTGTTCATCAGTGTCCCGTTGTTAATTATGGATGGATGTTTTATAACAGCCTTTTGACAGGCAACGGAAGAATAATGTCTATGCTTTTTCTCTTTCACCTGCTGCTAATAATTGCTCTCTTACTAATGATGTTCATACCTTGCATACCATCATTATTCATTTTTTTAGATTATAGGGCTCCAGCACGACTTGATCTTGAGTAACAAGTGCGCAATGTTTGTTAGGGATCAAAGGTTTTTCTTTTTCTGTTTTTGGGGCAAAAAATAAAAATTACAAGAATAATCTGGTGTAAAATTTTTTTGTAAAAATGGATGAACAACAAACCTCAACTACACTAGAAAGTCTAGTGGAGAGGCATATGGGCGCTTAGTCAATACCTAAGGGTGGCGCTGCGAGTCTTAAGCGATGTAACAAAGTAATTTTTGATGGGAGGAGGGTTAGCCCCATACTTTGCGTTGAGAATGGCTCAACCGCGCAAGTAGATTTTTCAATGATCAGCAGAGAGGAAAATAGAACTTGCTGAAGCAGCTATTGGACTATCCATTCTTCCTTCAATCCATCGTAACAGAAAATCAACTCGTATCCCTCGTTTTTATTCAATTATGAAATTACTCATTGTGTCTTAGCATCCCATCTCCCTATTCAGTTGTCAGCACCTATCACCGCCATCTACTAACAAGAGTTATTCTAAACAGAGAAGATGCACGTAAATTTGTAAAATAAAAACCATTTAGCACCATGTTGGGAAACCTTAAAGAATAGCTCAGATCCGTTTCCATGTATGCTTGGTGAGTAGGTTGAGGTGTTCATTATTTTACATGCATCCTCAGGAATGCGCAAACGTAGTGTCAGCAAATGGATCTCGTTCCCCCTTTTTATATTGTTTAACTATTTACATATGCTTCACGAGGCATGAGACACCTCACACTAAACTAAGCACATCAAAGCCACAAATACGTGTGCCACATCTTGGTAGTACTCAAAGATAAGCAAGCATGCGACAGCTCAGATTAGATTATTGATTCATGTGCCACCTACTCCCCTGATCTTGTGTTCTGAGCATCTTCTTTGTTTGCATAATTCTCCTGAAGAAATAAACACCCGGAGTTAGATAAGAGACTTACGGATAAAAAATTATGGGAAAGTTGATTATATACTTTTGAAATTTGGTGTCTAATGTAATATATTATTGATTTTCTTGACTTCTTAATATATGCCACTGAATTTTTTGTATGATCTATATGTTATTTTTAGTCAACTGTTAAATCAACAATAATGACATTTAAAATGAATAAAATGTCTTATCATTCGCACATGTGTTGGATCTAATCATAATTTTAAAGAAGCATTAGAGTCGGAATGCAAAAGTTTCAAATTTAGGAAAAAAAAAAAAAGCCTCTCACCCTTTCTTGAGGTTAGCGTGGATCTTCTCTCCACTATTTTGTTAAAGATGCAAGGACAATAATGTTGTTTTATGAAAACTCTGACTGTCAAACTCAAATTTCAAATTTATCACTAGTTGACCTACCGGAGTTGATAATAGTGACATATAGCATTAGGTAAAAAAAATTTTGTGACATCTACCAAAGAGTCTAAAAGTTAGTGTCATATTGTATTAGATATCAAAATTCAATAATATAGAATCAATTTTTTTGTGAAATTTAATAGGAAGTTTGTTATCTTAAGTTTTATGGGGAAATCTTGTAAGGTGTTCGATCTTTAATTGGACTATTTGGATGAACTAAATTATATATCTTGTGAATGATTAGATAGATTTGGATCAACCATTATATTTGAATGAATGGTGATCAAATAGCTCCTGAAAATTTCTCACCTACCCAATCTATAGAAAATTTTTTAGTGAATTTTTGTCCAGAATTACTTCATAACCCATGATATTATTTTCACACTCCGAAAATGACTGGTGTTAGTTCTTCTATCAAAACTGAGTTGATTTTAAAAAATAGCCAAGACTTAATTTTTAAAAATTTAGTTAAAATTAATTATGTTATAAAAAAAAAAATTCCACGACAGAGTTCTATAAGAATGGAAGACAACTAGCTGTTTGCTTCCTAGTGTGGAGAATCTCATGTACCAAAAAATTCTTATAAACTAACTAACAGTCTTGTGCAATTGCACGGTGTATTTTTATAGGTAGCAATGGTCCCGTGCAATAGGACTCCTTTTCTCTCCATCAGTCTATCCTCACAAAACCACAATCTATATAAATTTTACATATTTAACTTTTTACAAAAACATTAGAAACCGAATCACACTATCTAAAATTTGTTACACCTTATTTTATTCTTAAACTGTACTATTTATTGTTAAAATGTATTTGGCCGAATTTTAATTTCAAACTTGTGTATCTAAATTAGAGTCATCCCACCAAACAGTTGAACTCCTCCCACAGCTCCGGTGGAGGACCCCATGGACATGGAGAGTGGAGAAGCTTCAATGGCTCCTATGGCTCGGGAGCATAGTGATTTCAATATTGCCCGATGCTTTCCATGGAACTACAACCAACTGCCACTTGTTCTTTCTATGCACAATTTTCTTAGCCTTGGCAATCGGATAAAATCATATAAATTATTAGAAGTTGAATTGCAAGAGCGATGATCATTGTCAAACACCTTTTTTTATTTTTTTGCTGTAAGTTTGTATTCTAACTTCTCTTTTGGAGTTAGTATTAGATGATTCCGACTTTTATTATTATTATTGAGGAGTTGGAATAAGAGTTTGACTGATCAAAATTAGTACGCTCTATCTCAATCTAGATTTCCTAAAAAATTTTTAATACACGTTGCATTGCTCGTTCCAGTACATACTAAAACACCCAAAAAAAGCTTCCAAATACTTGCATTTAATCAATTATAATAATCTTTTTCTATCGAGGGAATTATAGAAAAGCCCGTGTAGTTTTACATCGTTTCCACAAATCCTAATCATATATTAGAAATATTTTTATATAATACAAGATTTTTTGGGTCAAATGTTTCAATTTACCCATGTTTATCCTATTTTATTTAAAAACCGATAATTAAGAAGAAAAATTATCGATGGATCTCACCAACAACTAGTGTGCCCAAACAACAACAATAACTGTGTCGGGCCATGCTAACCACAGCTTTGCGGCGTTGGAAATGCATGTGTTTGCCACTATGTTGCTCTTGTACTTTTTCTAGCATGACAACTTCGCTAGTTTGGTCCGTTAGCTCAACACCTCCGGTGAAGTCCTTGTTGAGGGTGCCAAGGATCACATCAATACTAGAGTTGTTAAAGACGGTGACGACAGTTGTGTCTAGGTCGAAGAGGCGGGTGGTGATATTCTTGTCTTTGTACATTCATGCCTACGATGCCCACGTTATGATACTGATAGCATCCATTTGATAGCTTTCCATCCAAATTAAAAGTTTCTAAACAAAAATAGATAAATATTGTGTGAGATAAAACATTTGGCAAAAACATTCTGTATTATATAAAATGATTTCAATAAAATTAGGATTTTACTACCTCCATTATTTTTTAGTTGTCATTTTAGGAAGAAGAATTTGTACTTAGAAGAATATCGTTATACGTTTTTCATGTGAAATATAACTCTATTTTCCTAAAATGTCCTTATAGCCACTACTCTACTTGAATATTAATTATTTAGATGCAAATAATACACATACTATATTATAGGGTGGGTGTTTGGTTTTTTTGGTATTTTTTAAATTTCGTTATTACACATTACATACCATATTTACGAAAAAATTCAGTTCGGTTTCGGTAAATACTAGATTAATTCGGTTCAGTTTCGGTAAATACTAAATTAATTCGGTTCGATTTCGGTAAATACCAAATTTATCAAATTATCGCGAACCTACCTGACATCTTTAACTCTTTTTTTGCTTTACGATTTGAAGTAAACTTATATTTAATATTACCTTAAACAAATTGAAATCATGCCTCAAAGGCAAACTAAAAATCATACCTTCTTTAAAATACAGGCCTAACAACATAAACTATTGTGCAACTGTAAGTGAGAGTCTCATGAATAGCTCAAGCAATCTCACAGTCTAGATTAATCAGAAAATGACTCAAGTTAAAACTAAATGGCTAATACGACAACAGGTGAAAACAATCAATTAAGCCAAATTATAGTCCTGAACAAGAACAACAACTGAATTGCAAGATCTGATCGACTGATCCTCACTCAGGATTCAAAACCAAGCATAGACAGTCAGACAACAATAATTAAGAAGAAGATTCGAACAGATAGGGAACCCTAAAAGCCATGATCTCATCGAAATTCTTTATTCACGAAACGAAATGAATGACTGAGCTGAGAGTCTGACTGTCTTACATTGCACGATCTTGTAGTTGACTCCGTTGTTGCTAGCTTGCTACAAATCGAGGCGGCACGGGGAGCTCGAGGGGGCACGGGGAGGTGGCAGAGGCTGGAGGAGGCGGCACGGGCCACAGGGAGGCTGCACAGGCTACGGGTTACGGGGAGGCGGCACGGGCCATGGGCCACGGGGAGGCAGTGGACACTAGAGGAGGCTGCATGGGGAGGTGGCGGACGCTGGAGGAGGCGGCATGGGAGGCGGGAGGAGGCGTCGGATCTAGGAGACTGGGAGTGGGAGGTGGCGGCCGAAGTGGGAGGCGGCGGAGGCCGGAGGAGGCGGTGGATCTGAGGGGGAGGCGACGGAGGCCGGAGGATGCGGCACGGGCACAGGCACGGAGGAGGAGGCGAGGAGCGGAGGAGGTGAGGAGGGGACTAGGGGAGTAACGGGAGAATTGGACTTAGAGACTTAGAGAGTTAGGGTTAGGACAAATCGGTTTTTCCTGAATTTTTTGGTTTTTTACCGAACCGAACCGAATACCGAATATAGCTAATTTTGCTTACCAAATCGGATACCGCATACCAAAAAAACCACTATTTTTGGTTCGGTTGAAATTTGCCCAACCCTACTATATGAATCATAAGTACAACTGAAAAGTCTTGAAAGGATGTGTTTTGTTAAAATTGCAAGTGGTTGGCTTGTCGTTTAGCACTTGAGGGTTACTTCCATAGAGAACAAGCTCAAACCAACTTTTGGATTGAAATTATCGAATTAAATCTTGTGAGTGTTGAATGCTTTTAAGAGCGAAAATCAATCTACTAAAACTAGGGCTTTTGAGTATCACGGAGAAAATCTAGGGTTTCATGAACCCCGTCACCAACGAACATAGTTTTTAGCAATGGCAATAGATCAATAAATTAATTACCGTAATTTTCTACATAACTCACTAGGTTGACGGCTTAACAATCAAACAATGGTTCTAGAAGATCGCACTAACTGCTCTAACTCAACTAGGTGAAAAACCCCTTCCAAAATCTAGATTTGTTCACTAAAGTGTGTATTACCTTAGTGTACAAATATTGATTGTCTCATGAAGTACGAACCATACTGTGGATGAAGCACAAAATCTAGAGTTTAGAGTATAAAAATTCAAACAATAAATCGTCATGCTTTTGAATAATCCAGAACCAAAATAGTGCCCTTCATATTAGGTCAACCCTAATCTCATATAGAAAATTACTCATGCAAAATCATCAAGAAAACTAGTGAATAATAGAAAAATAATGAAACATATTGAATTAAATTAGTAACTAAAAACCGCCATCTAGATTGGCGTTACAAAAATTGAATAAAAACTAAAACCTAAAACTAGAGAGAAAGAACAAAAAATAAATTTCTGGATCTCTAAATCTAAAATTAGACAACTAGTCTAAAACTCTGGATGATGAGAACTGATAGTTGATGGCTCTCTTTTTATAGCAAGGGAGTCTGTAATCGCCACAACTTGAATCCATGATGTAATCTACTTGATAGTTGGAGTCCATAATCAACACTCCCAGAATTTGATTGCGAATCCATGATGAAATCTACTAGAATAGGGTTTCCTTTCATCTATTTATTCGTCTATGAAATGTCATCATTTCTCGAGTCTCTTGCATACTTTTTTTTTTGTATACAACACTTTTTATCCTAAAACAAAATGAACACAATTTTGATAATATTTTCATTCAAGCAAAAGTCATAATACAATAATTTGCAAATATGGGCAAATAATGGTTCTAAAAATGAGTCAAATTTAGGTATTTAAATATATAAAATTAATGATTTTGAGCTATGAATAGAACTATGAGCATATATTATTTCTTAAAAATCGTGCAGAGAGCTATTTCTTAACAATGGTACCTTCTAGCTAGGAACAGCTAGCATGCCCAAACAACAATGGTACCTGTTACAGGGCTGTGTTGACAACAACTATGTGGTGTCGGAAATGCATGTGTTTGCCACCATGTTGCTCTTGCACTTTTCCTAGCACACCAACTTCTCTAGCTTCGTTCGCTAGCTCAACATCAGTGATGAGGACCTTGTTGAGGGTCCAAGAATTACATCAATACTAGAGTTGTGAAAGATGGTGAGGACAGTGCTAAGAATTAAATCAATATTGGAGTTGTGAAAGGCGGTGAGGACAGTGGGGTCTAGGTGGAAGAAACGGGTGGTGATGTTCCTAGCTCTGTACATGCATCTGTATGATGCCATGTTAAGGTATTGGTAGGATCCATTTGATGGTTTTCCATCCCGATTAAAAGTTTCTAAACCAACTTAGATAAAAATTGGGTGAGATAAAACATTTGACACAAACATTCCGTATCACGTAAAATGATTCAAAATAAACTAGGAATTTACTTCATTATTTTTTAGATGTTGTTTAAGGAAGAAGAATTTGTACTTAGAAGAATGTTGTCCTACATTTTTAAGGAGAAACATAATTTTATTTTTGTAAAGTGTCCTCACAACTATTATTCTACTTGATTATTAGTTACTTAGATACAAATAATACACGTATCACATAAATCATAAGCACTATGAGTAGAATGTAATATTTCATTATTTCTTAAAAACCGTGTAGAGAGGAAGTACCACATTAGTGAAATATCATTCAAATGTTCTGACTTAGCAAAATAGCACCAAAAATACTTAAGTGGATAGTTTTGCCCTTCGCCCTTAAACCCTTCTCAACAGTTGGCTCACCTAGGCCATGCGCGAGTAGGTAGCAGTGTGGGTGTTTTGTACTCGTCAGCAATGTGGGCAGGCGACGACAATGTGGGCACACTGAGCTCATCAGTGGCATCCTTCATTAACTGGGGGACACCCCTGCTACCTTGGTTTGTCGCCACTGTCTGTTGCTGTTGCTTATCACAATTGTCGTTGAGCTTGTCACTGAGCCTATCACCTTCTCATCATGGATCTGGTCATTGTAGTTTGTTATAGATTAGGTTGTCATCACCATCATCAAGCCTGTCGCTGAGCCTATCAGCTTCGTCATCACAAATTTGGTCATCGTTGCTTGTTGCAGACTTGGTTGTCGTCGCCTTCACTATGATTGTGGGTGACATCCTTCATCCATGGGAGGAATAGCCGGTGGCATAGGCAGGCAGTGGTGTAAGGAGGCATCCTTTGTCCACGAGGGGTGGCGACCGATGGCGTGGGAAGGGATGCAAAGGGGACTGCTAGCGGAAGCTGGGACGGTGATGGGGAGGTGGATGGCATTGGCAATAGTGTGGCTGCTCAAGCTGAGGAGCACGGCTCAATTTCAAAGTTGTGTGCTTGCTTAATGGCAAAGGGCAAAATTGTCTGCTCAAATCCTTTTGGTGGTATTTTGTTAAATTGAAACATTTGTGTAGTATTTTGCTAATTGGACACTTTGAGGTGCTATAGAACTAATTTCGCCTATTTTTCAATCTTGATGTGAAATATAAGACACTCATATGAATTTGTTTGTATCTTTATTTATTTATGCACTCTTTAATATTTATAACAAACCCCTTGCATTAGTATTCTCTCAATAATTTAACGAAAGTAGTTTATTCGTTTTCTCACAATATTCTCTAGAAATTAGAAATTTCTTAATAAAAAATTAATGTAAAACATCGGTGACTTTGTGTAATTTGCTCTGTCCTTCTCAGTCATTTGTGTGTTTGGCTTTGGCTTTAAGAATTTTTTTTGTAAATAACTCAGAATTAAAAATTTTTACAAATAACTCATAGTTACACAAATTTACAAAAGTGTACTACCACGTTAGCCTACCGAATTCTAGAAACTCGATAGCAATATGTCGTGCCGCGACTGGCTCCCAACGATTTGTCGAGTGCTGGAGACTTAACGAGCCGCTTGTCACAACTCCAAACTGCGACAAGCGGCTTGTCGAGTCTCCAACACTTGAAAGCCGCTGACGCGACTAAATACAAGATTACAAGATTATGATTTAAATTAAGTGTTTGATTGATAATTACAAGATTACAATAGTGTCGTATTATGATTAATTACAAGCTACTGCCTCGGCTCCTCTTTTAAATAAATTATTTGATTTATAATTAAAATATTAATATTTAAATAAAGAATTTGATTAATAATCACAAACAGTTGGCTCTAACTTGATTAATATCGCTAATGCCTATAACATACAGTACCCTCCTAGATATAAAATATTTACGCGTAAACTATTTCATGCAAAAAAAATAAGAGTCTAAATTAAATTATACCTCCTCTAAAAAACAGTAATACACTCTAAATTATTTAAACACTAATAATAAATTACAATATATTTTAAAATTAAACCACATATACAATACAGTATACTCTGAAATAACCAAAACACAGCAATATATTCTGAAATAATGTATGGCTAAGTATAAAATAATTATGTCTTCATTATTTCATGCACATGGAAAAAATAATAATAAGACTCTCGCCATTAACCTAAAACTAAGAAAACAAAAGTATATTCTAAATAAATCTAGCCCTAAATATAATTTATTTATTTTTATGTCACCTTGAGTACAAATTATTTACATCTATATTATTTGATGCAACAAAAATACAATACATTGCTCTACTGTATTATCCAAAAATATGTTAGGTTAGTTCTTTTGTTTACTATTATTCTGTTCAAAATTTTTTTGAAATACACCACAGTTTTTCCCGATGTATGATGCGCTCCATTACTCTAAATGATATTTTCTTCTATTACAATATAAATAGAAATATTATGTAATGCCAAGCAACATACAGTGAAATATGGTTGAATGTTAGTTTTTTTTTTCAAACTGCACTAATAATATTTTCTTCTATTTTCTATACCTAAATAAATTACTCTCTTAACACATTACGATTTTATTATTTCGCACACAATGAAACAAAAAAAATACTCTCTTAACAAAACTTATACCTAAAATTAAGCTAGTCCTACTATGTTCTAACTGTTTTTTTCTATTCACAATTTTTAAGATTCTAGAAAATTAATATTGGGTTATTTTTTCATAGGCGTTAATCATAGAGTTTGTATTAGTTAAGATTTTTCGAATTTAATAAGTTCAATTCGCTCTTTCAATATCTCAGTACATTTTTTCTAACCATACAGACACTACACTAACTAATTTGTTTTATTTCAATGTACATGCAAAAAATTAACTAATGGCTCATTCATACAGTAACCTCCAGCATGCTTATTATCACTAATGACATCATTAATATAATCATTAACATAAATATTGTTGCATGTAAATGAAATTTACCTTGTTTTGAAGAGTTTCCCTCGAACTATAATTTTAATACTTGTACAAATTGAAAATTATGGCTAAATATCAATATATTTCAATTTAAAATAAACTAATATATGTATATGCACAAAAAAAAAATGTACTATCCATACACACAAATTTAAAGTAAGCCGCTCTTGCCTAGTTTTGTGGTGACATGTCTCTTGTTGAGTGCTGGAGACTCAACAAACTGATGTTGTGATATAGTTTTGCAAATTTTTGTAACTATGGGTTGTTTGTGCAATTTTTTTAATTCTTGGTTATTTACAAAAAATTCCATAATGTACTATGTGGGTCGTTATTATTCAAAAATTAAATAAGAGTCACCAAATTAACCTAGTAGTCACACTACTATGTTCTAATTGTTTTTTTTTCTGTTCACAAAAATAAGCAAACTAATGTCTCCTACATACAATTACCTCCTAGATGATTAATATTACTAATGACATTATTAGTCCGCTTATTTTATCTACTTTTTCCTTGTTATCATTTTTGAGTCTAACTACAACAACACATTTTTTTACCCTACCAAACATAACACTAAGTGATTTTTTTCATTTTTCCGATGTACACACAAATTTTTCACACATACAATAACCTCAAATATGGTTTATACCACTACTGACATCATTAAGATAGTCATTAACAAAAATATGATTGTATGTAAATGAAATTTACTTTGTTTTGAAGTTTTCCCTAGGATTATAATTTTGATAATTGCACAAATTGAAAGTTATTACTAAATATTGATATATTTCTATTAAAAAAAACTAATTACATGTAAATACACAAGAATCATTTCTTTCAGTACGCAAATATATATTATTTGTAAACAGAGATTTAACCTATAAATAATAAGTATGTTCTCTAAATTACAAAGACATTAAAATCCTAAATCTCTAAATAATTATTAATGATATGATTAACAAAATATTTAACAAAATATATTTGCATCTAAATAAAAATTATTTTGTTTTGAAGAGCTCATGAGTCTCAACAACTTTGATTTTTACACTAAACGAAATTCACGGGTAAATTATGCTAAATCTAAGAATTAAAATCTAAATGTTTGAGAGAAATGAAATTGTTCTAAGATGAGGGAGGAGAAAACGAGGGAAGAGAGAGGGAGAGAGACCCTAACAGTTTTGAAGTTTTATTTTCAAAGTCCAGTATTCGTCCAGTATCGAAAAGTCAATAAATTATTTGGTGCAGTTCGAAGACTCGATAAGTGGTTTATCATCTCTTCAGCACTCAAATAGAAACTCGACACACTGAGATGGTAAAATATTTTTGTAAAATTTAGCAAATGTGGGTTATTTATGCGATTGTTCTTTTTGTTATTTATAAAAAATGTTCTTGGCTGTAATGGCGAAAAAGAGGCTATTTTGACCGCCATCCACCTCGCAGGCTCGCACCCATACAACAACAATGGCGTCTTCTCTCCGCCATTTCGCCCACGCGACCTCCACTTCTTTTTTCTCTTGCCGCCCCACCACCGGCTTCCTGCACCACCACTCTACACCAAACTTCTGCGCCTTCGCCACCTTACGGCGACACCGATCGATAGCCATCAAGAACAGGGACTCGGCGGCGGAAGAGCCCGCGTGCACGGCGGCTGCAGCGCCGGAGGCGGAAGAGCCTCTTCCCTCGTTGTCGCCGTCGCCGTCGCCGCAGCCTTTGCGCGTGGGGATCGTGGGGTTCGGCAACTTCGGGCGGTTCATCGCCGAGGGGATCCAGCGGCAGGGCCACACGGTGCTCGCCACGTCCAGATCCGACTACTCTGTCTACTGCGCCCAGCACGGCATCCGCTTCTTCCGGTAAGTTCCAATTCTGATCGGACGGTCGAGATGATTGGAAAGACCTTTTTGTTCTAAATAAGTAGCGAGGAGTTCAAAAGTTTAGAATTTGAACGCTTTGTTATATGTCTTAACTCCGTGGATCAAAATTGTACATTCCGTCTTGATAGCATCTGTGAAAAAAGTAAAAAATAATAGTAGATAGTTTTGATTTTATATTACATACTCCGCTTTTTTTAACTTATCATTTTAGAATTTGCTCGATTTTCAAAATACAATTTCGATAATTAATTTATATAATTATATACAATAAAAATTACAAAATAATTATTATATGAAAATAAATTTCAGATAAATCTACTAATATTATTTTCAAATGTGAATTTTGATATTTTTTATATTAGTGGTTAAGGTTTTTTAAAAATTTGAGTGAAAAATAAAGAAAATAGTATTCATTGTTTCAAATGGTAAATACAATTTTGGTTCAATGATTGAGGATGTATAATTCCTTTTCAGAGTGCTCTGTACTTGCGTTTTGTGACTAGTTAATTTGGGATGTTTTGTGTTGTGTGTTTACTGTTTAGGAGCGTGGACGAGCTGTGCGAGGAGCGGCCGGACGTGGTGGTGATATGCAGCTCGATCCTGTCGACGGAGAGTGTGGTGCGCACGATACCGTTCGAGAAGCTCGGCCCCGACGCCGTCGTCGCCGACGTGCTCTCCGTCAAGGAGTTCCCCCGCAACCTCTTCCTCGAGGTGACCATCTCGCGTTCTTGCTATATAAAAATAGGCTAAATTACAATTTTACAACACATTTCCTGTAGCTCTAGAATTTGTTCATCCATGGTACATACATTTTGTTACTTTTAGTCAAATTAGCATCTAATCAGCAAATTACTTACTTCAAAATAGTTCAACATTTCTATTTTATGCAGTGTGGGAGCTGGCTCTACATCATTATTATGCATACATGGATATGTATGAACACATCATGAGTATAAATAATCAAATGAGCAATTTTGAGAAGAATATGTATTCAATTCAAGTTGACAAATTGAGGATACAAAAATTCAAACAAGCAATTTAAAGAACAAGGATTGTGTTGTCATTTTCACACCAGAATATGGAGCTATGTACTGTACTTTGTTGGTAACGTGAGTTCTAAGCTCATTTTGGGATGGCACAAATTCGTTCGTTTGATTGGGATGTTTAACAACTACACATTCTGACTTCATTATTTGGTACCCATTCTTTTTTAGATTCTTCCACCGGAGCTTGGCATTGTCTGCACCCACCCGATGTTCGGCCCGGAGAGTGGCAAGCATGGCTGGAACTCGTTACCGTTCGTGTATGACAAAGTTCGTGTAGCTAAAAATAGTGCTCAAGCGACAAAGTGCGATCAGTTCCTGAGCATCTTCGAGCAGGAGGTTAGCATTATTTTCTTATAAAAGAATGAGTGTTGCTAAAATTTGGTGTGTCAAAAAATTTGGCGATTGTTATGGGCACCCGAGGAATTAGTCACGAAGTTACCGGAAAATGAACTGAGATGATGGATTCTGAACAGGATCTTGCAAAAAAAATTTGGTTGTGGATCAAACTCCGGTCAAATCTGGTCAAACAGCCAAAGTTTGGTGTGTTATGTTTGGTGATCTTTGTCTATAAATCAAACATACCCTAAATATGATATAAATTGTTGTTTGATTTTTGCTACATTTGTAGGGCTGCAGAATGGTAGAGATGTCTTGCGCAGAGCACGATCGCCATGCTGCAGGGAGTCAGTTCATCACACACACCATTGGAAGGCGAGCAATTTTTATCAGTCTAAACTCTAAAGAATTTACCAACCCATCTAAATTAATTGATGCATGATGACTGTATGGTTGTTATATTGTTCTGCAATGCAGGATTTTGGCTATTCTAAAACTCAAGTCCACACCAATCAACACCAAGGGTTATGAGACTCTTTTGCAACTTGTAAGTAGAATATATATGGATTTATATTATTTATCTTAGAGAATAAAATGTACTATCTTTCTCTATATTTAGACTATCAGATCAGAAATTAATGATCCATATTTAGGTGGTGAAAAGTTTCGAATTTCTCACAAAATGATTAACTATTTCAGTTTTTCTTTCATATTAATATAGATTATTGAGATTCTGATTGAATGGTTGAGATTATAAAAAAGACACTATGTTTTTTTGTTATTGAAGGTAGATAATATAAATCCATACATGGTGGATGAGATGGAGGAAAATATTTTTTTTACTTCGTACAAACTTGTACACTGATTTTCTAATGTCTTCCTGTGTGCCGCCCCCAGACTGAGAACACCATCAGTGACAGCTTTGACCTGTACTACGGGCTCTTCATGTACAATGTCAACGCCACAGAGCAGGCAAGTACAATCTGCTTGTGATGATTCCTCTTTTCGCCCTATAAAATTTCGTAACAGTTACTGTTGTTTGAGCTTGAAACCGATGTGGCCTAGAGTCGCACAGCCCAGAGTTCCTTATTTATGTAGGGTTCCCGAAACTGTTTTTCAAGTCATTCCTAGTCGGGGCTGGTAAGCCAATAACCGGCCGGTTTCTAGTGGTTACCAGCCTACTTTATTTACTTTATTTGTTATTTATTCTCTTTTTTTTTTTTTGCAATTTTGTATGCTTCCTTGACATTGGATTGTTTACAGTTGTTACATTCTTTATAAATAACACAACTAACTCAATACTGGCCGATTTCTGGATCTCTGGTTACTGTCGATAACCAAATAGTTGCCAATGAGAACTTGAACCTTGTGTATATCAGTAACTATTATGAAATTCCATTGGAAAGATCCTACTCCATGAACAGAATACGTCTAAATTATCATGCATTTTAGCACAGATCGACAACTTGGAGAGGGCGTTTGACACTGTGAAGCAGATGTTGTTTGGGAGGCTCCATGACCTACTGAGGAAGCAGATTGTGGAGAGGGTCCCCATGGAGGGATTCCATGCAGGAAGAGCAAGAGAAACTACTACACAAGCTAATGTTACTACCAGGAGATGATACAATTCTACCCTTTTGCTGCTGTGCCCTATCCTACACTTGCCCCGGTGGTTTCCAGCACTAGAAAGTGCTAATCCTGTTTGTGTTTTCTTAGTTTTGTAGGAGTTATGTACGTGGTGTACGACTTATCTGTTCTCTTGTCATGTAGTCGTTTGAGTTTCTCTCTATGTTATGTGGATCATAGCATTATGTATATATTATGAAATATCATGTATCATATATAGAAAAAAAATAACTCAGAAAGTTGCAGTAAGGGAATAGGGCGATAGACAAAGCCTTGGGGATATATATGTATTTATGTGTTTCTCAAAATAATGTATTGTTGTTACTGTACCAAACTTTGGAATAAAAAATCATGATGTATGTGTCTGCTTCTTGACTTGTTTCTCTCCGTTCTTTCAGGTGGTCTGCTGCCTTTCTGTAATTTTTTTTTGGCAAGATATAATGAGATGCCTTTGTTCTTTTCCTTTTGGAAATAAAGCTCCACTAAGCCAATTTGCCATGGATTTTCTCTTATCTTAGTGGAATTGGAATTCAAATGGTTCATATTGGAGAGACAAGCTGGGGGTACTTAGTTATCTCATTGTGAAATTCAAAATTTGTCTCCTTTCATATTAGTTTCTAATCTAATTATTGGAGCGAAGCGAATTGTGGGTGTCTTGAAATTAAAGAGTGGATACAAATCTCTATGACTACTATAGGATTTTTTTTTGGTTTTTCAAGAACAAAATGGTATTCATTTACGGACATATGATGTTGCTTGTAGCAATATGAAGACATGATTGCTACATTAAGCATTCTATAGCTCAGACTTAAGCGTGATGGAAACAGGATATGATGACGTAGTTAAGATAATATTCTTGTAGCAGGTTTAAAAATAGGCTACTTTTGAATGGCGAATATTGAGTGTAACCTGTGATTATTTACGGCGTCTTGAGACAGCACATGAATTTTAGAAAAAAAATTTCTATTAATCTTTACTGAATATTTTTTCCTATAAAAGCATAATTAAATTCCTCCTCGAAACATGGCTTAAAATCTTTGTTGCCACATGAAAAGTGAATCGATAAAGAATTCAAAAGTAATCACCGATATATCACGACTGCCACCTCTTTCAATAATCATGCTTTAATTATACGGTAATTAAAAAGATCATCTCTTTTTTTTTATCAAGAAAAAAAAATCATATCTTGCGACATGTACGACCTATAAAAATCATGCACGATACGACGTATCAAAACGAGGACCACCACTTACATTAAAAATGTTGCAAACATCTGAATGGTTTCAAGTAGCTGCATTAAAAAAAAAAGTATCTGATGGAGTTTTAATTTCAATTTATAAGTTTATCAATTGAAGTTGTGATTAAATATCTAGTTTATATCAAGATTTATTTTGTAAGTATAAATCTAATTTAAACTCAGAACTCGGAATAAACTAAAGTTGGTAGAAGATTGATTTATTGGGTTTATAAATTTAAGTCTAAATAAATTAATTTATTTGAGAAAGTCAAGATGAAACACACTCTAATCTAATTTGACCTGACTTGACTCCGGTTTTTAAGTCAGGTTGTGCCTGGAGTTTAGGTCCCAATGGCCGATTCCTGACCCAATTAGGGTATGATTATATTTAACCAGCCCACTTGTCCACTGGTCCGGGTATGATTATATTTAACCAGCCCACTTGTCCACTGGTCCGGGCTTTTGTCTAACCTAACTAGTTTGAATGCTTGCTCTAGTCTAGTCCTTGTAGTCATCTGGTTAAACTAGTCACGCGGTACTAGAGCATGGTTTTTAAAAATATTTTTCTTGATTTTATTGGATTTACTAGGTAATTAGAAGTAAATTAACTTTCAAGTGATTTGCGTCAGTGTAAAATCCATGTCATTAGTGCCTTATTATTCTGTGTGAGCAACAAAGAGGAAAGATAGAAAAGCCATGCTTTCTTGCAAGCTAGCTTCACTAATCTTTCGAACGATTAAACTGATCAATAGAAAGTCATGACTTGACAATTATGTGATAATTTAGTAGTTAAAATTGCTCATTATCATATATGATAGTTTATAAGTTAATTTGATTCGTACTGACAAATGGCTTAAGAAAAGAAAGAAAAAGCATGACCTATTTGTTTTACATGTTCACATTTTGTTTTTCCCAAAAGCAGCAAGGATGACACTATGTATAACAGTTCCTTGAGAGCTTGAAAGAACAACAGAGAAATTACCAAAAGAGGCTGTAAAATTACTATGATGACTGAAGTATGAGTAGATTAATTTTTTTTTCATCAATTTAAGTTTTCAGGTGAACTGACTATTGCATGAAACTCAAAATGGTATGAGAGCTCAGAGATCCTAAGTTCGAGAATTGGTTGTGGTAATTTATAAGAAAAATAGTTAAAGAGTTCAGTGGTGAGGTCAAAAAGAACCTAGAGATGGACTAGGTCTCGACTCAAGTTGAGTCCAAATTTTTAATTCATATAAGAATTTATTCAATTTGGTTGAATATAATTCATCAGGACATGTTTCTAGTAGTTTAAATCTTTTAGAGAGTTATGATGAAAGTCAAGACCTTCTTTTAGTGTCAATCTGATAAATATAAAAAAAATAATTATATTCATCATGAGAAAATATGTCTCTTCATAATCAATATTAGATTTTTGATAAAGTCTTGTGCAAATAATCATGCTGTATATCTCATAATTTAATTTTTATTCCCATTGCACATAAAGATTCATTTATAGCCAACATATTTTACACTTCAGATGTATGGGCTATAAGCTTTAAAACTTATCTCTTTGTGAGAGAATTCAATTCTGTTTCCATTGCATCTTTCTGTTTTGGCCAATCATTTTTATATTTGTATTCTTTGAGGTATTTAGATTCTTGATCCTTCTTGTCATTCATAATTTATATAGTGCTAGATTATATGCATAATGCATATGCATTATTGATGTCAATTTTATCTTAGTTCTATATTTTTTTTGTAGACATGATATAGTTTAGTGAGATCTTATTTTTACAAATATTAGGTATCCGGGTATTTAAGGGATATTGTTATTAGTCATGCATAGTATCTTTTCAAGAGATTTTTTTTGTGATTATTATTTTCTCGACTTGACTATCTTGAATCTTTGGTCTTTTTTTTTGAGAATTTTTTTCTAATTTTTGAAACCCAATGGTCTATCATAAAACTATACTTGTTTTTGTCTTATTAAAGATAGACGATTGTCCTTCTGAGATATCAATTTTATAGGAGTATTAGCAGCTAGTATATGTGACTGCCACTATATAATATCTATAAATGTCCGAGAATTCTTTGAACTTCTATTCACATGGTTTTGTATGATGGTAACAAATTAGACTACGATAATTTATTATTTAACTTCTTATTTTCTTCTTTTGTTATTGGGAAAATTGATTCATAAATAAATTAACATATATAATTATAAATAAATCTCCAATTTATGGCTCAAAATATTTGATTATAAATGGTAATTCATACCCAACATATATTCTTAACCTTTTTATAGTTCCATCTTAGTATGATTTTATGGAGCAACAACACATCCAAAATCTTCATATGGGAAATATTTAGCTCTCGACTAAAAACCAATTGTAATAGAGAAATAGCATGATAATTTATTGACTTGATACACATCATACTACTATATAGAAAATATCTTGATCCCAAACAGATATTAAGTATTTTGATTTCATCAGCAATGATTTTACTATTAGCTCAGGACATTTAATAACTTGTGGGTTCATTGCCACCCGACCCGGATTGTCCGTCAGCCTATCTTCTTTTCTCTCCTGATTCGTCTCAGCCTTGTAAGTTTTCCTTCTACTTCCTTTTGCTTTCAGGCTAAGATCAATACTGGTTAAATTTTTTATTATTGTTGTGGTTCATATCATCATCTCTGAGAATTTCATTCATTGATCATCCTATGCATTTGCATATCCCCTGCACTATATTCATCTTCGCATTATATAGCATATTAGGATGCATCAAGCATGCCGAAAGGTTAATACTTACCGCGGTCGAGGACAGCCCAGTCGTAGCTCTCGCTCTCCCTCTCATCGCTTGCTTGTTGACTACTACTCACCTGTGCACACTCAGGTAGAAGAACCCATATGCTCAGCCTCGCTCCACTGGCCGGGAGGCGTGTCCTTCTCCCTTGTACTAGACTTCTGTTCAGTATGATCTTTTCATCAGCATATATAGCGGAGTCCCCATTTTCAGCATCACTACATCTTAGGCTACTTTAGCTGATCACACCGGCTTAGCTTCAGTGGAGGCTCTTTTTGTTATGCTGGGGGTATGTGACCTTCTGGCCAACAGTTCCCTTCGTTGGCATGATCACTACATCCGCCAGTTCTATTCTACTCTGATCGTCGACCCGAATCGCTTGAGCCTAGACTTTATAGTGAGCCAACATCACTACTAGACCACCAAGGAGTAGTTAGCAGCAGTGCTTGGCCTAGTTCACCCAGAGTCAAGTCGACAACTCCACACTCTCCCAGAGCTTCGCCGCGATGAGGTCTCTCATCTTTATGTTTCATCTAACTTTAGGTATAGGGCTATCGTCGGCTTGAGCAGAGCCGCAGACATTGTCCTCAAGATCATTCGTCTCACTTTGCTTCCTTGGGCTGGAGACCGCTCAGCTTTTACTAGCCTTGTCATGCATGTCCTACATTCCATGTTCGTTAGCGTGCCCTTTGATGTAGCTAACTTTCTTATCAACGAGATGCTACATGTTGTTACTCATCACCATACATCATGGCATTGCTCATATGTATAGGTGCATATTCCCCAGATGATGAGCTACCACAACATATGATCATCTTCAGTTTGGTTGCCTGATCATGATCGCGGTCGAGGGGCTTGCGGCCAGGCTTCTTCCTCTCACACATCTGGTGATCCTAACTCCGATGACGACAAGGAGCATGATCGTGATGTGATGAGGAGGATACTGCTGCAGAGACTGGGCCGATGCTGCAAAAGTCAAGGATGACCCTCAACCCTCCAGTACAGGGGCTAAGCTTCCCAGTGCCACCATGTTCTCTCTCTCCAGATTACAGCGAACCAAAAGCACTAATTTTGTCTTTCTGAATTGCTAGTTTTTGCAAGAGTATTACAACAATCACCTGACACATCAAATTGTTTATTAGGATTTGAATCCTGATCTCTACTAAATTATCATGGTGACCTACTAGTTGAATTTCAACTGGTTGTGTGAATCTATGATAGATTTTTTTCTCTCCATCAAATCACAACATAGTAGTAAACTAACATGGAGAAGTTTTATGAAAAACAAATGATCCAAGTTATTTGTTGGGATTTAATTTCTAGTCTCTATCAAGATATCTGAATGACTTATTAGTTGACCTACTAAATTATTGCTGGTTATATTTTTATGAAATGTTACCTGTGACGGGTTCTTTTCTCTGTCAAATTACAACATGGTAGTAGTAAAGTAGCATGTAGAAGTTCACAAAAGAAAAAAAAATTGTGTTACTCTCGCTACATCAGAGATGACGTTCAGTAGGAGTGGTAGACAGCAATATTTGCCAACTTCAGAAGATGTATATGTCATACACGTCACGGCCTATATTGAATGGTTGTTCATAAATCGTTTTAAGATAGTTTATGAGGCAACTTGGGGATTAAAGTATCATCAAACTAATAGAATTGCTGATATCATCGAGTTCAACTTTTTTTTCTTCTTGCTCGAGAAGACTAAAACATCACTCACTTAAGGTGTCGTTTGGTTCGGGTTAAGCCTCCTAAACATATACATATCAGATGGATTAGTTCAATCCATTAAATAAAAACAAGTTAATCCAATTAATTTGCAATCGTCCTAAATAAAAAAGTGGAATAAACTAATTCATCTAAACTAATTCTATCTCTTCTATAAATACCTATGAAAACAGAACAATAGATAAATTTATAAAATATTATTATAGTGAAAATGACAAATCACACATTTTACATTAAATCTATCTAACCTAATCAATCAAATCAAACAATATTTTAGATTTACTAGATTTTCTAAATTAAACTAACCTATTTAGGATGATTAAACTAACCTAGTTATGTTAGCTCTGAAACAAACCAGGACTTAGTAGTACTTTTGTGGTATTTAATAACAGTAGACAACAAAGACGTGCGGCCATGGTTAAAAAATCCGGCAGGAAACTGGAAACTGGCCGGTCATTGTCGATTACAGGCTTAAACCGGTGGGGGACGGGATACCGAACTATAAAATGACTTATACATGGATGTGGTTCTATGCTCCATTCCAAAGAAAATCGGAAAAGAATAAGTACATCCTTTTAGTTTAGCTAAAAATAAGGCATAATATCCACCAATTGATTTGTTTTGAGATTCATGTTATACTATCTAGAATTTATCCACCTCTTAATTCTAGATCCTCGATAACAACAGTCTGGTGGAGGAGGTTTGAGGAGGGAAGGTGAGGCAGTGATAGTGCTGTCATACTGTGAATAGTAGTTGTTACTATCTAAGAGGGAGGTTGGAGGAGACAAAGATAAAGAAAGATATGATAGTGAGATATGATAACGACACATCACTATGTGACATCAATGCTGAGGACAACATTGAGAGTCATAGGGGTGCATTGTGTATTGTGGTGGGGAAGGGTTGTGAAGAGGAAGAATTAGGAGTTGTGTGCACGTGGGAAGCAAATTCTTTAAATCTTATTCTCAAGTAAGAAATTTAAAACTCATTTATTGTCTATTAGATTATATAATGGATAGTTGAGATACAGTTATAACCTATATTAGGTAATTATGTGATTTATATCAAATATTTGTGTTTATATATTTATCATGGTTCATATGATTCGATGATCATGAGTTAGGTCAGATAATTTTTTTTTGGAGGTGGGGAGTGGATGAGAGAGAGATTTTATATTAAAAAAATAATTTCTAGTATCTTAAAGAAAAGATATAAGGATACTGATTGGCTCACATTCTCATTGAAAAATGTCTAGAATTTGTATAGTTTTGTCTTCACGGTACTTGATAAGTCATAATTGTAGTTTTTTTAAATATGACTAGAAATCCTAAACAAAATTTGAGCACATAAAAAAATTAGACATATTTAACTAATTCAGCATAAATCAAACATATTAATCTCGTACATATCTAACCAAATAAAATTTTTAGTCTCAAGTAAAGTCTCAAGCACGTCTATAAGCCTCTAGATTTGGATCGAGTTGTCCCTCTTTTCCTAATTAGACACATGTACAAAAGGATGTACACAAGAACAAACCAAACAACCTATACATACAAGCAGGTTGTAACGATGCATATCACATCACAAAGATACACGTGTACAAATTTGAGCTCTTCAACTGGTACAATTCACATGATGGAGCAAGCGTTTGGGTTGTCATCGCTGAAGTAGCTTTGCATGGCGCTGGGGACGTCGGCGTTGAAGAAGCGGGCCAGCTGGTTGTGGTGCATGTAGCCGTGCATGTCGGAGTCGTAGTAGCCATGGACGTGGTAGTTGTAGGAGTTGGCCTTGGGGTACGCCATGGTGGCCATGGGCACGCGAGCCGAGATGGCACGCGCGTGTGCGTACGCGGGAGGGTGGTGGTACTCCGGGTTGAACGGGTACGGCCACAGCACGGCGGCCCGCCCGGTGCTCCGTACTTTCTTGAGCACCTTCTTCTGCTCCACCGACCCGGTTACCGTCACCTTGTTCCTTGTTCTGTCGATCTCCACGGAATGCACCCCTGCACCATTATTCATGCCCATGTATCTATGTTAGGACAGGGGCGATAAATAGTAAGTGATGAATAATGGAAGTGTCATTTTTGCTGCTGCTGTTTGGTTTAAAATCGATGGTATAAATTGACGATGGCATGATAAATTCAACATTAAGCTTTCTAAAAAATTATTTTGCATCAAAGAACTCTCATGACGAGAGCCAACTACTGCGAGATGAATAATAAGAGATCAAATTTTCTTTTCTTTTGGTATATGCTATAGAGTAAAATTCATGATGCTGTCTATCTACCATTAGGGAGCGATGGATCACATACATATACAACATGCTAACAGAGTGTAGTTAACTTCCGAAACTACTGTCGTAAGAATGATTTCATCGATAAACCAAAAATATCATTGATAAATCCCATTTAACACCGTAAAACCATGATTCAAATCATATACAGGTAATGATCTCATAATTTCTAATGAGAACTTATGTGAGGGGCTTCTCACAAAAGAATTTTCGTACCTCGAAGCTTTGTAAGAGCTTTTCTCACTTTGCTCTCGCAACCGGCACAGTCCATATTCACTTGCATTTCCACAACCTGCATCAAAATTCATGAGAGCAAAAATATTACACGAGCTTTCCATGAACCAAAGTATCGAATCAAAAGTACAAACCGTCATGGTCGATGGTTGATTCAATTTGCAATGTACAATTACAAATTAAAAAGCAACGGATAACTACGGTTTGGTATTCCAGACAAACACTAGGACGGTTTATATATATAAACCAGTGGAGATGCAGTGAGGGACAAGTCACGAAGAGAGGCCAATCGGAGAATGGTGTAAGTCAAGTCAACTGATGGAGTAAATTGCATCAAAGTTATGAAATATTCGGCATAATCAATATGAATTTTAGTATGACGGCCTTGAATTTGTTTAATTGCATTTTTTAGGTCTACTATTAATAAAATGTTAAAAAATTGCGAAACACAGACTTAAATGGCATAGCTAATTTAACAAGTTTAGAGGAGCTCAACTTATTTATTTTCTAGTTTAGTATATGTTTTTTCTCTTATAATATGTGGGTCATTATTTGACACAAATTGTTGAAACTCATGTATTATAAAGAAAGAAACGTAGTGTGAGACACACAAAAGAGAAAGCATGCAAGTCTTAACCAGATTTTTGTTGTCAAAATTATTTTTATAAATGATAATATTTGCTATATGCGAACACAAACTCCAACCCATCCCCACCCCCACGCACTTACCCACATTCACACACAAACACACTTCCACATGTGCACGTACACATCCTAATTAAACACTCACATGAAATTAAAGGAAATTGAGAGTCGAATTCACGACCTCCTCTATTTGTGTGAATATACATTTTTGTCATCTTAATGTATTTGAGTTTAAAATTTTGACTAATTTAGAGAAATAAATGACACAATTAAATAAGTAATTTCCAAAGAAAAAGCGTCGGCTGTTTTAATTTCGTGTTGCTGTGTGATTCAGTTGTCGCACGGGTAAAGGCACGGAAGCTGCACACCATTTTATTAGTTTTTCATGTACAGCGACTTGTCAGCTTAATTAAGTTGACTTAACTTAGTGACGAAGGAGATAGCAAAAAAAAAAAAAAAAAAAAAGAAAAAAGAAACAGCATTAACAGTGCGAAATATCTGTGATTTTTCTAGTTAGAAGCAAGTTTTTTCTTTACCTGTTTTATTAGAAGAAAAGTCATTTTATTTTCTTCTGGGAAGAAACCAGCTGAAAATCTATATAAGTGCGCCATCAGGATTTTTGAAAGTCAAACATGGTATAAAAACTTATAATATAAATATAATTCTACGTTCTAGTTTTTTGTTTACCAATTCAACACAATAAAGGAATATTTTATAGCTTTACGAGCTAAACACAATTGCCTTTGTTGTAGCTAATTCATCCTCTTAAGCGAAACTTGAACGAAACTTATCCGATTAGCCAAAACTAAAACTAATTCTATCTTAATTTGTTGATGATTGTAGTTGAATTGTTGAAGGTAGGTTAGAGCTGCCATGCCACTTGTTCAGCCATAGGGACCTTAACATCAATTTTCTTGATTAGCATTATAACCACTCAAATTCGTGCCCCGAACCCCACAGACCCGGACGACCTCTTCCTAACCCGGTATGCCCTGACTCGTCTCGAGTCCAAGTCAAATAGATGATTCAGGTTTTTGATCGTTCCATCCAGCCCCGATTACATATATAATCTTATATTTTTAATAAATTAACATAATTTATAAATATAATTACATCAATTTAACTAGTTTCATTGTATTTTTTTCAATTATTTGAAGATTATTTTGTCATAATACTGCCATAAATTTAGAAGAAATAACTAATTCATAAGCAAATTATGGAAGTATCAGATGACAACAGCTGTACGAAATAAGCAAATTTCACTACAATCATAAATGCACACGAAGATCATTACTTAGCAATTTCTTTATTTAGATCATTTTGGATATGGGAGTAATATATACATCTATGTAATTAGATTTTTAATAAAGTATGAAAATACAAACTAATCAAAAGTTTTAAAAATACGCCATACGAACCATTTACAAATATAACGAGCATATATTATATTATTACATACATATTAGAGTGTTCATGAATCATGACACACATTATTCAGATCTGGCTTGAACTGCCAAGTAGTTCCACTTGACATTTACATCAAGAACACAACTAGATGGTGTAAAGATGAGGAAGCTTCGAAACTTCTTGTAGAGCGTAGAGAAGACTCCTCCAACCAAGCCGACAAAACATGTTCACAACAATAGGATAAATGGCTAACTTATATTCAGCACTATACATGAGTATATACAAGGAAGCAATCTAGCCTGTGTTCTGCAGGCCAGCAGCAATGCCTTTCATGGTCAAGATGAGTGTGTCCTCCAGGCCGGGCGCGTACTCGCTTGCAGGGTTCAGTTTCACTAGTTCAGCTGGCTGGTTTTCGTCGGTGAACTCCTTCGACAAGGGCAGCCGCACCTTCACTTGGAAGCTAGGGTCTCTTATCCGCTTCAGGGTGAAAGCTTGGAAAACATTCAGAGTTGTAATGTAGGGATCACGCAATCGCAATCGCTGCTTCAAGTAAGGATCCCCTTCAAGAAGATCCTTATGGCCAGCAACCTGCAGAAAATGATGAGTAGTTCGTGATTTGGAATGCAAAATGTGTTAAATTTGTCAGTTTCCTAGAAGAATTGATAAGAATTTTACGGCCAGTGGGTGGACAAATGCAATAGACGCTCCAGAGGCAAAACTGAACTATGAAGCAAGAAATATGTATATCAGTTCACCTGGAGGAGTAGCTGTTTTGTGTCCTTGTAGTTGTTTCTCAGCTGCAGTCCAAAGGGTTTCAAATCATCAGAGACAAGCAATTTTTCATACAAAGCAGCAATTCCTGGATCTCCCTTGGCAAAAACCATCTCAAGCAAGTCAAGAGTGACCCTGAAGAATGGCCACTCATTATACATTTCTTTGAGAGTATGAATATTTCTGATGTCCTTTTGCATGATATGTTTGAATGCTGCACCAAATCCAAGCCACACAGGAAGGTGAAACCTTGTCTGAGTCCAAGCAAATATCCAGGGAATTGCACGGAGAGATTCTATGCCCCCACTAGGCTTTCTCTTTGACGGTCGGCTACCAATATTCATCCTACCATACTCCGTCTCAGGTGTAGCCTAAAAGAAAAGATGTGAGTTCAGTGGTAAGTTCTTGTTTACTCACCAACTTTTGGCCCCCACCTTAGTAACAGTTCACTAGAGGCGCTGACATAGATTAAATATGAGCATTTGGAAACAATAGAAAAAAGGGGTCTTCTAGATTATGACGGTAAACAAAAGGACGCACTCAATATTGTCAAAATTTATGACTTTTCTTGTCTATGAAAACCAATCAAAATATAATAATAAAAACTGAGAAGTCAAAACTACTACTTATAGAGGGAAGTTGAGCATACCTCCAAAATTTTCATATATGTACCTATTCCATTTGTACTAATTAAAAATGATTTGTGGCAAATCATGGATATGGAGCTTTAAAACAAAGCCATAACCCGCCTACTTTCATCTATAATAGAAGAATTGCCATGCAACTTTGAAACAACAATGGCTTCATAGTAAGTGCATCATACTGCATGGTATTGAACGAGTTAAGATAATACATAGATAATAAATACAGACTTGAGAACCTACCGATCTGAAGTATTCGACAAAGCGTGCTTCTCGTAAAACAATGGATCGATATTCCTTTGTTGCCACAACAGCCATCTCATCCATCAAAGCGCGCCATTCAGGCTTGGGGGAAACTGGAGGATGCATGCCATGCTCAAGAGTAGCTGCCGTAAAACGCTGCAGAGTTCTAAAGCACAAATGCTCCTCTCCAAATGAATTCTCAATAACTTCACCTTGGACTGTCACGCGCAGTGATCCATGTATCGTGTCTGGTGGCTGAGATAATATAGCAAGATGAGTAGGACCACCACCCCTGCCAACTGTTCCACCTCTCCCGTGGAACATTGTCAACTTTACCCCATATTGCTTTGCCACCTTGATGAGCTCCTCTTGTGCTTTATATAGCTGCCACGCTGCGGAGAGACGACCAGCATCTTTTCCAGAGTCTGAGTATCCAATCATTACCTCCTGTTTGCCGTTAATCCTATTCATGTACCAGTCCATTGAAAAGAGTCGTGCCACGGCTGCTGGAGCTGCTTCAAGATCTGCAAGTTTCTCAAACAGTGGGACAATCCTCAATGGCTGCTTCACATGGCATTCCCGCTGTAAAAGCTCAACAGAAAGGACATCAGATGGGGCTGTTGCCATTGAGATGATATAAGCACCAAAGCCATCAGCAGGGAGCTCTGCAAGAACATGAAATGTGCCCAGAACATCAGCAATTTCCTCAGTTTGAGGAAGATCAGGACCAAACAGCGGACGTTTGCCCCTTAGTTCAGACAACAGCCAATCCTGCCGTTTTGCCTCAGACCATTCACGATAGGATCCAATACCAAGATGTGTAGTGATAGCATTAAGGACATCAGTGTGCCGCTCAGATTCCTGCCTGATGTCAAGTTTCACAAGAGCAAGCCCGAAAGTCGACACTTGACGCAGGAAATCGAGAAGGCTTCCATCAGCTATAGGCTTGTCACCACAAGCACATGATGATCTATAACACAGCTCAAGGGGCTCCAGAAACTGCAAAATAGGAAGGGTAACAATCAGACCAGTATGTTTAGGAATACGACACTCGCAAAAATATTGCGCACAAAGCACATAGAAGTATAGTTTACCTGCTCAACATTGGTAAAAGTTGCCTCCTCTGGAATGTCAGATACTCCAGTTGTCAACAGATGGCGAGAACGTTCACGTGTATAGTATAATTTATCCCTTACATAACCAAGTATCACACGATAAGGTTCGTTTGGAGGAATTTGCTTCCAGAATTCTGCATCAATAAAACTCTCTTTAGAAATAGGCTTTGATCCACATTTCCATGTTGTGAAATTTGGTAAATACCTATATAATGCTTGGCAGATTTCCTTGAGGCACGATGTAGTTCATCTGCACGGACTTGAAGTTCATCACTACAGCGCCACATAGAGAGCTAGAAAAAAAAAAAAGATGCTATTAGCATTTGAAAATTAAAAAGAGAAACAATCACATCAGAAAGCCATGTTGTGGTGATGATGATGCTTTTAGAAGTGCTTAGATTGTTGCAATACCTCAAACATCAGATCTTCTATCTGAGAGAAGTACAAGTTTGCAGCCATCATTCTGGCCAACAAGCATACATCCCTTGTCACCTCTGGTGTAACTCTTGGATTCCCTACAAAACATGAAAATTACAACAGTTCTATTACAGACAGAAAGCAAACAAAAAAAATCGCAGAATGGGTGGTACTAAAACGAAGAAACATCATCACATTAATAACTGGGAGCCCGTTAAGTACAGTTTTGGGTAGAAAACAAGAGTTGCCCCAAGAAGCAAAATAAAACAGAGAAATAACCAAAAGTCATCACAACAAAAAATAAGTATAATTGTCATTCAGAATATCCATTAAATCAAGTTCCATAACAAGTACCGCTCATGAGTCATGGGCAATTTCAATACATGTTAAATTATTTGAACTAGATTCTTCAATTAAATAAATAAAGCTACTTTTTTTTTACTTCTCAAAGAAACATAATGTTACCATCACGATCAGCACCCATCCAAGAAGAAAACTGAATGAGAGGAGCATTGTAGGGGAGACGCTCATCAATCCCAATATTCTTCAGAGCTGTATCAATTCGACGCAAAAACTTAGGTACACCTTTCCATATAGTTTCATGGAAGTAACTCATCCCAGCACGCATTTCATCCTGTGGAGTGGGTTGTGTTCTCCGTATTTCATCAGTTCTAAAAGCAGCTTGAATCTGCCAACATCCAACCAAAGACAGTAGATTTAGACCATAAATTAGGCAAAGCATGATTATTAAAAAACAATACATTGATAGCCTAATGCAATTCTCTATAACCTTTTCGAAGAGTTAATCATAACAAAAGGAATTCAAAGACAGCAATGCCTCAGTAAAAGCCAATTAGCATATTTTTCTTTGGTATGCTTATTCTCATGCACTGGAGCCAAACACCATATAGTGGATTCCGATTTGTCATAATCAAAATATGGGAAGAAATTTGTGAACCAAACAGCTACTCAGATGTATCAGATAATCCTAACAGACATTGACTTCAGCAAAGAGAAAGAGGCAACATTTCTTATGATTGAGCACAAGTATGGGGACAATATGCCAGGTGACGTCACATGTCTAGCAGATGTGCATGCACAAGGGGATCAAATCACCAAACATTTATGCAAAGTAATTCCTTTTCAGGATACGTGACTAGCAAACGTTCTGAGCATATATAAAGCAGTTCACTCTTCTACTCTTCTAAAAAAGTGACAAACAATCTCCGCTTTGTCAAATACAAGAGTCTACTGAGATCAAACAATTATGGCCATGACACTTCATACAAACAGCCAATATTGACAGTTGACACAGCACCATATCTAAGCAGTGAACTTTTCAGTTCTTGCTTCCTTTAATGCAGAGCCAATGGTGTCATGAGTTAAACCTCTACAGTACATATTCAGGAATTTTCCTTCCATTCAACTTGCCATGTTCAACATCTTGGAGTCCACATATTAGTCTACTCTCCTAACTTAAAATAATAAGGTCGTGGCCAACAAAGATAGAGGTTCATCAAATTACATGACATGATCTCACAATATCATGTTTGGCAAGACACAACTAACAAAATACAAAAATAAAAGGTATAAGAACAAATTAGATGTATGTCTCCACAAAACCATATAATTGCAAATGCAAACTCAATAATATTGCAACGACAAACATGTCCCTATAAATTTTTTTTGAAGAAGTTCTACATCCACTCCATTAGTTGACTGTCAGTTAGATAGAGGTCAACTATTGCGATTCAACAGATTTTTCGCTACAACCCTGAAATATCCTTGTCAAGCAGTTAAAACAACATGCCAGATGATCCTACTCTCCTTTCTAAATTCCATTTCCTCTCCAAGTTTTCTTCTGCTTTGGTTATCTACGTCTAGCTGTGTTCCATCTATGTGCGAGGTGATGGATCCTTGAAGAACAAGACAATTTCACTTGTCAGGACAAATAAGATATTTCACTTTTAATGAGGATATATCTGCATTCTGCAGTTCCTGTACTTTTCAGAGACAAACGTGCACTTGGACTAAATAAATTACCCTTTCAACAGATTGACCTTGGAGGTGTGAGAATAAAAATTAACTTAAATGACAACAGTGTCAAGATGGTCATGCCATTGTATGAGAATATTATTAGAATCCACTTGGTGAACCTCAAGAACTAATTTAAGCAAGGAGCAACAATTGGGAAAAAAAGACAATAATTATAGACGAAAAGCATGTAGAGTTGCCATACTGAAATGTCTACTCGAAAACATTTTCATCTTGACATATTGAACATACCTCCCTCTGGAGAGCCTCGTCAAGCTCATGCTTATCGTCAGCAGTGATGTCCTTTGCATACAACTGCCTAAGACAATTCCGAATCCTGCGCAACAGCAACACAAGTATGTCCTTTCATAACAATCAAAGCAATAGCAACATGGCGCAATCAGTAACAGACAGCAATGCAGTCCAAACGCGAACCTCGCGTGCTTCTGGAGCAGGGACCTCCGGATGGATTGCGTGGGGTGTGCTGTGAGGACGAGGTCGACCGTCTGGTTCTTGAGGGCGTCGAACACCTCCTCGCGGGACTTGCCGAGCTGCGAGACGAGCCGCTTGAGTGTCTCCTCAATGTCGGACTCAGTGGTCGCCAGGGCCTCGTCTGCGAAGTCCCCACGCTTGAGCTTGTTCCGGCGCCGGTGCGCAATCTGCACCTCCTCAGCGAGGTTGGCCAGGTTGAGCATGTGCGAGAAGGAGCTCGCCACCACGATGGCGTCCGCCGGGGCTAGCCCCGTCAGCTTACCCCCCAGCTCGTCCAGCCTCCCCTGGTCCCCATCGTTCTCGTACTCAGCAGCCAGCTCGTAGCATTCTTGCACCTGGCATTCCGTCGAACACCTAAATGACATGTCCTAAAAACCAAATCTTTTCAACAGGTTTCTTGGAACTTTGCTTACGAATTCGCGGAGATGGGGGCCGTGGAGGTCCTGGAGGATGTCGAGGAAGCGGTCGACGAGGAGGGCATCGTACTCGACGAGCTTGTCGTCCTCGGAGACCTTGCCGGGGGCGAGCAGCCGCAGCTGGGCGTCGATGGACTGGTGGCGCTCCACGGCCATGGCGTCGTACACGGCCGTGGGTTGGAACGTGACATTCTTATAGACGCGGGAGCGAGGGATGTGTGTGTGCACGAGAAAGCGCGGCCTTTTAGCAGTTGGAAAGGCAGCACAAAAGGAGAGGCCAAAGGAGGCCGTCGTCTGGTTGCTGCAATGCCGCTCGTGTGCGTTTGTCAGCAAAATGGTCTAGTGCTATAATCCTTCTATTCCAACCATCCGATCAACAATCTGATGGTGTGGATGGATCGCAATAACTCGGTGGCTACATTATCTGAGATTGCTGGGGTATTGTGCTATAATATGTTCAGGAAGACTTTTTGAGTGTTATTTTTTTATTAGATGGTTGCGAGAGGAGGATACGATATTGTAGCGTTTTGTCTTTTGTTTACATGATGAGAAGATCAAATGGTGTGTGTTAAGGGATGTCTGATTTACTGGGTTATTTTCTGTAACTTTAGTTGTTTTTTTTGTTTCAACCGTTGCATTGGATGTATGGAAGGATTTTTTTTTCAAAAATAAATAATTGATAAAAAAATTTAAAGGTATAGTTAAGATATTCACAACTCTTACACATATTAATCTTTTAAGAAAATACGATAATCTAAAATAAAAAGATGTAACAAGCTTTATTAAGAAAATACAACTTAAAATAATAAAATATGACAACCTAAAATAAGAAAATGTAATAATCTTAACTAGGAAAATGTGACAATCTAAAATGAGAACATACGACAAATTTAGCTAAGAAATGCAACAATATAAAATAAGAAAATGCAATAACAAAAATAGAAGGGTAGATGATAAAAAACAATATTTATACTGTGACCATTCCAAAAAATTTAATTAGAAAGGTAGCCCAAAGCGGTTGAATTTATATTTTGAAAAGGATAAACTTATCATCCTATTGCATAATTGTTTAGCGACATAAATTACACTACCATACTAGAAACTAGTGAGGTGCCCGCGCGTTACCGTGGGAAAAGCTCCAGGACGAACGTGAAGAGGACATCAGGTGTGGGCGGCGAAGTTAGTCGGCTGGACGACCAAAATCCGCCGTCGGGAGCGCCAGATGGTTGTGGTCGAAAGCAGTGTGGAGCAGCGTGGATGCAACAATGATTGCGGTGCAAAGTTGTGGCCGTGGAAGCTCGTCGAAGGATGGTTGTGGTCGAAAGAAGCGGCGACCAGCGGGGAGGCAGCAATGGTCACCGCGCAAAGTTGTAGTCGTCGAAGCCCGTGGACTTGCCGACCAAAACCCGCCGTGTGGTCGATGGAGTTGTTGTGGTTGACGTAGATGTCGTGGTAGTTGTGGTCGACGGAGTTGTTGTGGTCGACTTAGATGTTGTGGTAGTTGTGGTCGACGTAGTTGTCGTGGTCGAAGCCGCCTTCGGTCGAGGGGACGTGGCCGTGGAGGAGGTCGAAGGTTGAGTCATCGACTGGGTTGTCGAAGAAGAAGTCATGGTCGACGTAGATGTCATGATAGTTGTGGTCGACGTAGTTTTCATGGTTGAAGCAGCCTTCGGTAGATGGGAGGTGGTTGTGGAGGAGGTCGAAGGTCGAGTCATCGACTGGGTTGTCGAAGAAGAAGTCGTGGCCGTCATGGTGCAATGAAGTGTGGCGCAGCTTCACGGATCGGTAGCGTGTGAGGGGCAGGGTGGCGGCTCAGATCCGAGTGGATCTGGCTCAGATCGGCGGCACAGTGGCATCGGCGGCGGTGAACCTGGTGAGATCCGGCGGCGAGGAGTTGCGGCGCTAGGGTTTGGTGGTGGTTGTGGGGTGGCGAAGGGAATGGTGTGGAGGCACTGGGAACCCAGCGGCGTGCCGATGCTTTCATCCGATAGAGCCCAAATTCATCAATAAAAATTAAGAATTGCTTAATTAATGAATTAACACTCATTAACTACAAGAGGAAAAAAGACAATGATAAAAGAACCTGAAAAAAAAGCCAAAACAATTTATCTCTCTCAGATCATTCCCCAGCTCTCCAAGGTCGGGAAGCTGGCCATGGCTAGAGCCCTCACCATCGCATCTAGCTTGAGCAGGAGCGACTCGTCCTGCGCCCTCGCCTCTTCCATGGCAGCGGCTCCGCAAGAGCCCTTCTCCTCCAACGGCGACGGCGGCGCTAGCGTTGGCGCCCTGTCGAGGAGGAACGCCGACGTGTCCAGTGTCGGCAGGACGCAGCCAAGCGACGCCGCGAGGTGCGCGATGAGGCGGCGGCGGGGGATTTGGTGAGATCTTGCGGGGCGAGTTGCAGCGGCAATGGTTTTAGGAGTTGCAGCGCTAGGGTTTGGTGGTGGCTGCACGGTGGAGACGGGAACGGTGTGGCCCAGCAGCATTGTGGTGCGAATCCGGTGAGGCGCGCGATGAGGCGGTGGCGACGAATTTGGTGAGATCCGGGCAGGAGGAGTTGCAGCGGCAAGGGTTTTGGGGACGGAGCCAAGCACATCTGGCTTTTGGGCACGGACGCGGAACGACCAGCAGAAGCAACATGCAGTTTATGGAGGAGCAGCGGACGTGGAACGATTAGAGCGGCGAACAGAACGGATCGAACGGCCAGAAGAAAAAAGGCGACGTGGCTCAACCAGGAGGAAGATGTCATGAACAGTAGCAAGTTAGTGGGTTCCAAAATGTTAGTAATGTTAGATTACTCAGCCAATGTGTCACGATTCACTAGAATAGGCAGCATATACCACATAAAGCAGAATTTTTTTATTAACATATTAATTTTAAATAAAAATTTTAAAAATGATCCTAAACCATTTTATTTTCATGAAAATGACCTAATTTGAACAAATAATCTATTGCCATGGATTGAGGCATTAGATTAGACAACGTAACACTATAGGTCATCGTGCTGTCATTGGACCCACAATCACATAGGAAAGATAGATTAATCACATCAGCAAAAGACTAGCACAACAAATAATGGTGTTACATAGGTAAGATCTAGGACCACTGGCTATAACGTTATATATTTACACTAAGTAATTTTAGTCAGATTTGTAGACACTCTAAACAGTGGTGTTAGACATCCAAAGATAATGCTATGTCTGGTAGTGCTACCCATTAAGATTTAACGTCACAAGTAAAATGGTCCGAATAGCTACCATTACTTACCATGAAAATTTGATTAAAATGGTTAAAGGAGGTAACACTATGACCTATGGCGCTAGATCTTATTATAATTACGCCATAGGTTGTGGTGTTACCAGATTATTGATTTGGCTAGTTTATCTTTCCTATATAGCAGTATGAGAGCTGGTCAAATCACGAGTCATGACATTATCGTTTAATATCTAACACCTCGACCTATAGTGTTAGACTATTTGTCTTGTTTGAGTTTATTTCATGGAAATAAAATGTTTTTAGGTTCATTTTTAAAATTTTTCTCTAAAGTTAATTATTTAATAAAAAATCCATAAAGCAACATACTAGATAAGTGGTTGGGCAGTTATCATTAGAAAGGAGATAAAATTTTCTGTAAAGCATCGTCTAAGCTTGTATACATAAGGAAATATTTCAGAAGCTGAGTGAGTATACATAAAGTTGTCGAAGATGCAACCCTACACTGGCATTGAAGGTGTGCAACTCTATCTCGTAGACATCATGCCAAGGGACTAATTAAGGGGAGCCATCACATCCCCTTAGTCTCTAAACAATGAGCTGTTATAGTGATGTTGCGGCAATGGTACAGCATTCAACTGTTTTGTTCTGAGTGATATCCTACAGGTTTTCCACGCTGATGAATAGGTTCACAAAGATTCTTATGTTAAGCTCTTTCCAATTATTCAAACATGTAGGGGTCGTGTAGGGTGTAGATGTCATGTTATTTTTTAAAAAAATTTACATCATCTACACCACACATCCAGATCTGATTTAATTTTCACTCTTCATTCCTTCCACATTTTTTCTCCTTCCTCCTAATCTTTGCCTCCGTCACCCCCTCTTCTTTTCTCCCCAAGCCACCGCCACCTGTGGCTAATGACGTCAGCGTCTCCTAGCTACACCGCCGGCAACCATAGCCTTCTGTAGTGACCTGGCATACCACCCACTTGAAAATATGCCCAGTCTAAGAATATTACCCGATTGAAAACAGAGTGTCCTCGAGGAATGTTCACATTAGAGTAGCGGAATAGAAACATGATGATAATTATAGAGGATTTCGATACAAAATACACATACACTTACACATAGTTAGATCTGAGCCAACAAATAATCACTTAACAAAAGTTTTGAGTTAACATAAGTTAAAGATCTTCATTATTAGCACCAAAGTAAGATGTGTTGTAGTTGTAGATGTCCACCTCAAAATTTTCTAAATCAGCACCTTTCATGTTGATTGGTGTTGCTTCACCAATGGAGAGCTCCAAGTCTACTCAAGGATACACACACACACACACACACACACAAAACAAGAGTGAGTACCAAGATACTTAGTAAGTCAGATAATACAATTCTTGAGTTAAAGTGCAGTATGCAAGACCATAGTTAGACAAGGGAATAATATAATTATTAAGTAAGGATGAATCTTTTTATTCAAAACATCTCTGGGACTGAGAGTTTAGGTTATTAAAAGAAACTTTATTGGTCACTTTACAACACAGAGCTAAGGCCACTTGTAGGCCTCCTTTCTTACCATAACACAACTTCCATCCTGAAAGTATGGAGTAAAAATTCACTTTTTACTTTGTAGAGGAGTATCGTTTTACCCACATAAACTCTTGATTTGCATGTTGCATGTTGGTGTTTGTCAACATCACCCCATATTGCTTGGAATATGTAATATGATCAAGAGAAAATTGTCTTTTTCAAATCCTTACACTAGATACCTTCACCGACAGGACAACACCATGCCGTTGTAGTCAGACTCATCTGCTACACCACCAGTCGAGCCTATAACTCAGGGCCCGCCCTCGAGTCATGATTTGCATTCATACATTTCATAAATATATTTATACGTTCCTATGTGGAGGAACGCTAGTTTTAGATAAGATACTTGACTAGACCTATCCTATACCAAGTCTGTGGTTGATACGGATGATACGGTGCTGGATATTCGTAACACTTGGTTACAATTCTTAGCTTTTGTGTGAAAATCAACACTACATTTTATTTAACAAGGAACATGAGCCATTCTTAGGCTCTAATGAGTTATGATGAGGATTACACACCTCATTTTGGTTCATTTTTTATCAACGAGAGTTGTATCTTCTTGCTAATCAATTATTCTACCAGCACAACAATTCACAGCTAAAAATTGGTCTTAAGACTAAGATCAGTTCTAGTTGAAGGCTTACAGCTGCATTCAAACTAGGGTTAAGACATACGACCATGACCTGCTCTGGTCGTACTGCTATATTGGAACATCCCCTGGTTGAAGGTTATAACTGTTAAGATACATGGTCAAAACAACAGTTATCAATGATCACTGACACATCATCACCCCACATGCATCATGACAAGAGGTTAACACACAAACTCCCAAAAACGGTCTAGGCAACCACCATCAAGGAGGCAACTAGTGATAACCGTTGGCAACCAGCAGTAGATTTCTAGGAAGATAACTACTCTTGTATAGGAATAAGAGGGGGATGATGTAGCAGGGGAGGGCATAGACACTTTTAGATACATTTTGGGGGAGTTAGATCTGTTTCTGCAAACACTCATTCTCTTCAGCAATTAACAACTCACAGATGTAAGGTTATTACTCAATCCTTCGAGGGTCTGAACCTGTCTAAAAACCCTATCGCCTCATCATTGTGTTTCTTCCTTGATTCTCCACAATACTTATTTTTATCGTCAGTTCGGTGGTCAATCCACCAATTGTTGATAGTTGGCACCGACCATGGGTAGTCAATAGAAAGTTTCTTGTTATTAACTTATCCTAGATCTTTGCCTTCAAGTTACTTCGAGAACTTCTATAAAGAACATGATGATAGGGTTGTCTCCTTGTTACAATGGGGAGAACGATTTTGAATTAGATTTTGGTAGACCTGAAGATGACTTTGCCCTCGACTTCGATGAAGAAGGCAATGTCCTCTTTGACATCGGAACTAATTCCGAAGCAAATGAGCCACTATTGGCCAATGGTGATTCCGATCACCAGATGGCCAAAACAGCTCATGAACTATCATCAACCAATGATGATTCCGATCACCAGGAGGTTGGGTTTGTGGAGGTGAAGTCTCTAAATCATGATAACATGAGCCTAAAACTCGAATCAGGCTTGGGGTCTGAAGAAATGTTATCAATGTTTGGTGGCTCTGATCATCAAGAGGTAGGAAGCAAGGCGACAATCCAACTCCTATTAATGATCATATTGGTCGTCCACTACAATGTAAGCCGCCCCAACCTAATGACATCGTTGGTGATGGTGACAGTGGCAACACTGGTCGACGTGACCATGAAAATGCTCATCATGCCACTGGAGCAATGGGAATTTCCACCCAATAAAGTTGGTGATAGTTCTCGACCACCCCAAATTCTGAACACTCCTGTGGCCGGTAACATGGGTTTGCAGCAAACGCCACCGGCTCCAGCGTGTATGGAGGACCCATACGACCACATGAGTTAGCAATACAACAACATAGAGTTTCTGCTCAACAATTGCGTGAACTACCACTTGATCTAAATCAAGTACCTGGGTTCGCACAATTTGCTGTAAATTTGGCAAGGATTCTTAGTCAAGCCACAAAAGAGATTTCTACTCAGTCGAGTAGAAGTCGACATTGAATAGGTTTACACTCCACAAGGAATACACCTTGATGAGTTCATCATTCAAACAGTGACGAGTGACCGTAATGACCACAATACTCAAGATAATGATCATGAGAAACAGACCAAACATAATGTTCATGAATGTCTTGGTCTGTGTAGTGTTCATGATCACCTTGGCTTACATGTTCCTCCCCTGCAACATGCTAAACACACATACCAATGTTCGCCAAACTCCATGTTTGAGCCGAACCCTTAGCACTGTCGCCACAAAGTCATTACTAGCTACAAGGCTTTTTTGGCGGATCTTCGAGCAGTGAAATGGCCATCCAAATTTAGGCTTGTTTCTGTGGAACGCTTTGATGGCACCAAAAAATCGTCTGATTTTTTACAGATTTACTGTACTGCAATCTAAGCATTTGGAGACGACAAGATAATGGCTAATTATCTCCCCACAGTATTAGAGGGATCAGTTAGGTTGTGGTTACTTAACCAACGGACTGAATCCATCTACTCCTGGGAACATTTGTGTGATCTTTTGATAGCCAATTTCCAAGGAATGTTTGAGCGACCAGGAAAGGAGGATGACCACCACCGATTGTGCTAAACTCCGGATGAAATGCTTCGACAGTTTTTCAAGCGTTTCGTTGGTGTCCAGAACACGATTTCTAAAATTTGGAAGTCATATGTTATTCAAACAGGGAGTTAGATACACAAGATTCATTGAGGATCTCAATATCAACCCACCTGAGAATGTTGAATAACTATTCGACATGGCCGACCGCTACACTATTGCAAGTGAAGCAGTTTAGTCAAAAAACAGACAAAGGGAATCAACCTCCTCAACCTAGTTTAAGCAGGAAAGCTGCTAAGGCTGAGTAGAGCAAAGAGAAGTCAAGACAAAAGAATAAAAAGAAGAAGGATCAATCATTATAAGAAGTCACGATTGTTGAGTCACAATGACCAAACCCGAAAACATTGCTCGACAACAGCAGTAGGCAGGACCTTATAACGGACAACCCAAGAAAAGCAAAGTGGTCGACACCGAGAATGAAGACCAGAAGAAAAAGTGGTGTCCCTTACACAAGGTACCAGGATATGACTTAAAGCATTGTCGGTTATGACAACGAAAACTTGACGACTTCTATGTTGGAAAAGAACCTTATCCCACTCCTTCTAAGGAAGGGGGGGCTCAATGGAACAAACATCCTAAGTGGTAATGAAAAATTACCATATCAAGATCCTAATCGACACATTAATGTAATCGTTGAGGGCTCCTCGGCTTATATCTTCAAGCGCCAATTCAAAGAAGTCTGGTGCGAGATAAATGCCACCAGGTGTTCCCCAGCGGAATCTCAATGTCCCAAATGGTTAAAGACTTCTCTTACCTTTGTAAGAGATGACTGTCCAAGGAATTTATTGCCATCGCACAAATATCCTCTGGTTGTCAACTATAAAGTGGGTAGAGCATTGGTCGATGGGGGTAGGGCACTTGATATCCTATTTTCTAGTGCCCTCGATGACATGCAAATCCCTCAATCTAATCTCCAACCGATCAGGGTACCATTTCATTGTGTGATTTCTGGATCTTCGACCAAATCGATTGGCCAAATAACACTTCCAATAACATTTGGTGATCCAAGAAACTTCCACACCAAACTTGTTATTTTTGAAGTGGTCGATTTTGAAGCGACCTACAATGTCACCTTGGTTGTTATACGTTGACCAGGTTCATGATGGCGACTCACTATGCACATCAATGCATTAAGTTGCCGGGACCTAATGGTGTGATCACTTTTTGTGTCGACTAGAAGACCACTTTGTCATACGACATGAAAGCTTTGGAATTAATAGATCAATTACCTCTATGGGAGGTAAACCTTGTTTGAACATCAATTGAGAACAAGAGAACAAAGGCGGTCGGCCTCCTGTCACTAAGATGAAATTCACGAAGTAGCATTACTTCTGAATGATCCTTCCAAGACTCTCCGAATAGGCTCAGGCCTGGATAGTAAATAGGAAGACGCACTCATCACTTTCCTTCATGCAAATGCGGATGTGTTTGCGTGGCAACCATCTGATATGCCCGGAGTCCCTAGGGAGGTGATAAATCATAAACTAGTAATTCATCTTGACAAATGGTCCATAAAGCAAAACTCAGACATTTTGCTCTGGATCGACAAGAAGCGATCATAGTTGAACTTGACAAGGTTCTAAAGACTAGATTTATTTGCAAAGTTAACCACCTGAGTGGCTCGCAGATCCAGTCTTGGTGAAGAAAGCTAATGACAAATGGCGCATGTGCGTCAACTTCACCGATCTCAATCGTGCTTGTTTGAAGGATGATTTTCTCCTTCCGCGCATTGACTAGCTTGTAGATTTCACCGCAAGCTATGAAGTAATGAGCTTTCTAGATGCATACTCTGGGTATCACCAGATAAGCACGACACGTGAAGATGAAGAGAAAACTATCTTCATCACTCCTTTTGGCATTTACTACTATGTAAAAATGCCATTTGAGTTTAAGAACGCTGGCAGCATGTACCAATGACTTATGCTAAAAGCCTTCATTAAATAGTTGGCATGTAAGCTAGAAACTTATGTAGACAACCTGGTCCTCAAAAGCACCAAACGCTCATATCAACTAGCCAAACTAGCAGAAACTTTAGACAATTTTAGGAAGCATTGTATCACATTGAATCCTAAGAAATGTGTCTTTGGTGTTTCATTTGGCAAATTACTTGGATTTTTGGTTTCTGCTCGTGGAATTGTAGCTAACTTAGAAAAAATCTGAGCAATTGAACAGATGCGACTACCTACAAATCCAAGGAAAGTCCAACGCCTAACGGCCTGTATGGTGGCTCTTAGTCATTTTATATCACTCCTAGGCGAACGAGGATTCCCATTCTTCAAAATTCTCAGTAAACACAATGGTTTCCACTAGTCGAAAGAGGCAAGTCAAGGTTTTGAAGACATTAAGAAGTAACTAGCAAGTCCACCTGTTTTGGTTTCATCTCTCCCAAAGAAATCATTAGTAGTGTATTTGGCCGCAACTCCACACACAATTGGTGCAGCATTGATTGCCAATCGCAATGGTGCCCAACGACCAATTTATTATGTAAGTGAGGTGCTCCATGGATCAAAGGAGAATTATCCAGAGGTACAAAAATTATTGTATGTACTTCTAATGACTTCGCAAAAGCTTCAACATTATTTTCAAGCACACAAGATCATCGTGCCATATTCCTTCCTGTTGGGGGAAGTGCTCAGAAATAAAGAATCCTCTGGATGTATATCAAAATGGGCAGTCAAATTCGGAGAATTCGACCTCCATTTCGTTGCTTCAATAGCAATCAAGTCTCAAATGTTGGTTGACTTTATCATTGAATGGACCAATCCAGAACCAGAGCAAGTCATCGAGCATTTCAACCAATGGATGATGCATTTGATGGGCCCCTATGCCTCCAAGATGTAGGGGTTGGAGTTGTGTTCATCCCTCCTGAAGGCGAACAATTCTGGTATGCAATTAGACTAAGCTTTTCTACTACTAATAATATAACAAAGGATGAAGGTCTTTTAGTTGGACTCTATATGGCTTGAGCCCTTGGAGTCTGTTGACTACTTGTGAAAGGTGATTCACAATTGGTCGTGAACCAAGTCGGGAAAGAGTACCAGTGCTCTGACACAAAAATATTCGCATACATGGTCAAAGTGAGAAAAATGAAAAAACATTTCTATGGATTTGAGGTTTAGTATATCCCATGTAGGGATAATCTAGTGGACGATCAACTAGCTCAAATCAGTTCCTCACAATCACCTTCCCAAGCTGGAATTTTTATAGAACATCTCAGTAAGCCTTCTCTATCCATACGGGAAGCAAAAGCAGTTCATACTGCACTACTTGAGTACATCGCAAATTAGATGGTTTTGATCAGGGATTATCTATCGAAGGGGACACTACACGAGGAAGAAACTGAATATGATTGCATGATTTGCAAAACGAGCATGTATAACTTGGTCGACAATGTCATATACCATAGAGGCGTCCTTGTGGTACTTATGCATTGCATTTCACAAGGAGAAGGTACCTTTTTTCTGTGTGAAATTCATGGAGGATTGTGCGGCAACCATGTCTCACACCACATGTTGGTTGGACAAACTTTTCGACAAGGTTATTGCTGGCCAATAGCTCTCCAAAATGCAAGGAAACTGGTTATGACATGTGAACAGTCTAATTCCCGGCCATCAAGCTCATGGACCAGCGAATGCATGGCAAACAATCCCATTGTTGTAGCCCTTTGCCACATGGGGGATAGATATTCTGGGACCACTACCTTGTGCAACTGGAATTTTAGATACTTGTTCGTGGCTATCGACACATTCACTAAGTGGATAGAGGTCGAACCAATCATTTCAATCACCGCTCAAGCAGCCAAGAAATTCCTCGTGAAGAACATCATTACTCATTTTGGCATCCCAAATTGTCTCATTACGAATAACCGGAAACAGTTCGTTAGTGATTTGTTCCAACAATATTATGAGGACCTTGAAATAAAAATGCACTTGGCATCCATTTCTCATGCTCAGAGTAATGGATCGGTTGAACGTGCCAACGACCAAGTGATTCAAGACATTAAAAAATGAGTATTTGACCGATTGCAGAACAACTCAGGGACTTGGGTTCATGACCTCAACTCAGTACTTTAGGCCATTCGAGCTATGTCCAATCGTGCAACTGGGGAAATGACATTCTTCCTCTTCTACGATGCTAAAGCTATGCTTCGACCAAAATTGTATATTGGTTTAGCATGACAAGAATTGTTCGACGAACAAGATCAAGAACAAAGAAGACTAGATGACGTCAACTTCCTTGAAGAACAAAGAAATAAAGTCCTCATATGATCAGGAGCTTATCAAAAGGCTCTATGATGCCACTATAACTGTAGGGTGCAAAAGTGCGATTTTAACATAGGCGATCATGTCTTTCGCAAAGTCCAAAATCTATCTAATCGCACTAAACTCTCTTCTAAATGGGAATGCCCTTACACAGTGGTCGCGGTCACTCGACCGGGTTCTGTTCGAATAGCATATCCAGATGGGCGTATACTCGCCAATTCTTGAATGTTGATCAATTGAGAAAATTCTTTGTATAAATCATCCACCATCAATTATCCAAGATAAGTCTTCTTATTTATTTGCATCTATCTTCTATTAATAATCTACTATTGTTTAAATTCTTAAGTTCACAAACTGACTGGTGGTCTAATAATAAACATTTCCCTAGTGTATAGAGATTCACTAACCAAAATATTTGAACAATTACTTAGTTGAATTATTTCCTTTGCACTTGGTCCCACCCACTAAAGGAACTTCCTAAGTGAATTTTGTTCTATTATTTCTACTATTAGTTTGAAAAACTATACACTCGCCAAAATATTGTTTATGTCAAAAGCCAAGTTGAAACTAGTTCCTTTCCTGTTAACTTAAACCTGAGACAGCTAGAAGAATAATAATAACACACTCATATAAAAAAACAAAATAATTTCTTTTCATTTCATTTAAGGGTTTTTACAAACATTCATATTTGTGCAGAAACAAGAGAAGGAACTTAAAGCCTTGGATCCTAATCTTTGGTCTTTTGGATCTTTGGCCTAATCGTGTTTCGGGTCTTCTTGCTGATCCCCGACCTGGGCCAGAACCTTTTCCTCCTCGTCATTTCCTTTGTCGCTGGCCGCCTTCTCAAAAGTTGTCAATGATTTTGTTGACCAGTGGATGAACCTATGTGAATAGGTTGGCGACTATGTCCACAGAGGAACACTGAAGTTCGCCCACAGTTGAAGTGAGGTCGAATTAGGGTACCTGGCCCACAGCTTGGAGAAAATTGCACTAGTTGTGCATTGAGCAGCTACGTAGAGGCTAGTCCTCTGATTTTCCATCAGGGTTAGGGCTTCGGCTACCAGCTGAGAAGACTGCTCGTCGAGACACTTGACGACGTGGGCAAGAGAGTCTTTCTTTGCCGCTGGAGTGTCCTTCGCCCCAAGGGTTCTTAAGGCCTGATCAAGCTTTCTATTGATCGGTTTGAGTCTCTCCCTAATCCTATTATAGAAAGCTCTGAATTTTTTTGGCTTTCTCCAAAAATTATTTATGCTCTTCTTTTAGAGAAAATATTTGGAGGCACTTTTCTTCTCAGCCGCCTTTGTTTCTGACAAAAATATCAAGTTTTTGTTAGACAAAATGCAACCAAAGGGATTGTAGTTAAGCTAATTGAAAAGACTTACTTTCGAGGATATTCTCAAGCACTTCAAGTTTTCCACTTGGAGCTTGGTCACCTTGGTAGTATGGGAGCTGATTAACTCTCCCATGTAGCTTGGTCGAAAGAAGGCTCCTTTCAACCTTGGCCGTTGCCTTAGCTCGCCTTTAGTTTTCGAGGGCAACTGTCTCAGAAATTAGAGAGTTCTTCTAATGATGCTCTTTATTGAGAGTATCCATAAGATCTTCAAGAGTAGTCACAAACTTTTCGACCTCTGCAACAGAAAGGACACTCCAACTCAAAATTGGTTGTTATTATTCAAGCTGACCACTGATTACTTAAGATAGCAAGAAGACAAGTTGTTAGTTAACTTACTTCTTTTTAGTTGGCTGAAGCTTGGTGATAGCCTCATCTCACTTGGCCTAGATTGTGTCATAATGATGCACCAGATCGTCGAAGATTGACAGGCTCCGAGCTCCATGTTGCATGAAAAATAACTAAGCACAAGGGGAAAGATTTGTTGATGAACAAACTTGGGTTCGAGATACTTACATCTGATAGCTCTTGGGATATCATCTTGTGTAGGTCATTGAAACCTTGGTTGGTTGAAAGACTGACAACTCGCGACCGCCATCAATCGCACCATCCTTTAGAAAGGAAGGAGGCAGTGGTCTACCACTGCCTCCTTCAATTCTTCGGCCACAACCTTAGTTGATTCACCTCCTTGCTCTTGCTTAGTGGATACACTCATGGGGCTCTTGGTGCAAGTGGAGCCCCTTCAAGCATTGGTTGAGCTTGGTCCTTAGAAAGACTTGCAGCTGTGGGAGTTCCCAAGGTCTCAACTTGAGCCTCGACGACCTCCATCACCTCCTGGACTTCAGCTTTCAAAGGTGGGGGAATGGTCACCCTCAACTCCAGTTGGGGGCAAAGCCACGTCCGTACATTGAGGGGATCTCCTTCGCCGCTCCAGTGGTCGCAGGCTTAGTAAAGCTGCCCAATGCAAATATAAATCCTCTAAGATTAATGGTTAATACGAACGGCCTAAACTTAGAAGAATTCCAACAAGAGCTTTACCTTGTCATAGTTGGGAATCTAATTCCCATATAGAAGTTGAAGGGCAATGCACCTGTGCTATCCTCGAACATGACCTCTTGGTTGCTACCATTAGACGGTTTAATCTTGATGGCATGGGCCGGTCGAGGCAAACTCCTCCTCTTGGGTGTGGTCACCTTTTCAACTACCTTAGCACCAGGTTCCTTCAAGGATCTGGGCGTATCTATAGTCACTTGTTGGCCCATGTCCTGAGCAGTCTCCTCAAGCACGCAGGGAGGTGGTGCTAGTGTCTCCTCAAGCACTAGTACTATATCTTATAGTGGCTTAGCCGCTACACTTGGTGGAGATGGGGATGCCACTTGGGAAGCTTTCGACCGGAGCTCTTCCTAGTCGTGGAGTGTCTCCTCTTCTTCCTTTGGCTCCTTTTGGCCAAAGTCTCCTTAGGCGATTTAGCTTTCACCTTGCTCTTCCAACTTTCCTTTTAGGAAGAAGCTTTCCCGCCCTCAAAGGCTGTAAAGTCAAGGGAACAATTAAGATGGTTAAAACTATGAACACCTAGTGGTCATTGGTTAACTAAAACCCAAAAGTTACTTGTGATTTGGCCTCTTTCTCTTCGGTGGAGACTTTGATCAGGTTAGGTGGAATTTTCTTGGGGGACCCCTCAATGTTTTCCATGATAGGGCTCATCATGAATTTGACCCTCTAATCAAGGTCAGAATTTAATGATCAATTTCTTCTTATTGACAAGAACAATTTATGAAAGACAAAAGAAAAGAGACTTACTCTTGTGACTAACCCTGGTCGAATCATGATCTCCCACATATTGCCACACTGGGTGTTCTCGGGCACGTAGCGAGCTGATGTGCAGACAGATAAAACTCACCTTCACATGTCAAACCCTACTCGCATAGGGACTTGATTAGGGCTATTTATCGAAGCTTCTCCTCTTTTAGGACAGGAGTGATGTCCCAACTCTCGGTCTTCTTCGCGTGTTTGCCGAAGTAGAAGAGCGGATCGCCACCAGGAATGTGGGTGTAGAACCATTTTGTTTTCCACCCACCTAGAACTTCTTCAACGGCACAATCGGGTACTTTGACTTTCTCCCTTCTTACAGTCGAAAGTATATGCAACCCAGAGCACCGGCACTCTTCGAATAGTAAAGCTGATAGTAGTAAGAGAATACCTCAATTGAAGGATCAACTCCCAGGTACCCCTCGCATAAGTGCACGAAGATGCTGAGAATCACCAGTGAATTTAGTGTCAAGTTCACCAACTCCAACTCATAGTACTCCATCACTACCACGGAGAAAGTACTGGACAGAAGATGAAACCCACCTCCAAGAAGTGGGTAAACACCACCACCTCGCCATCCATTGGTTTCGGGTAGTGCTCTCAATTCTCTGCCAAACATTGACCAAGGATAGTGATCGAATCTAGGTGTCTGTTCTCTTCAATATCATCAAGCATTGCCAAAGTGCAGCTAGAAGCACCCCAACCCGCCATTGAAGGAGATGAGAAAGATCTTGAGGAAGAAGAAGGGTTCATGAAATCTGTGGCGCAAAGTGAAGTTTTTGGGTAAAAGTGAGAAGTCGAAGTGTCAGACCGAGCCTTATAATAGGCAATGGACAAAAATCGAAGCGATAGCAACGGTTACAAAACCAATTTGAACCATTTGGTTTTTTCCGTATTAACCTACTTTCCGACCAAGATTCGGTGTGATTGTTCTCACAATCTCAACCGAGCAGGATTATCTCCAGCAAAATTGGTCCGTTCAAGTATCTAGTCGAAGAGTCAGTACCTCAAAGTTCTCAAGTAGATCCGTCTGTTTGCTTGAGCTTGGGGGGGGGGGGGGGGAGGGGGCTAACTACCAAGTATTACACACCTCATTTTGATTTATTTTTTTATTAACGAGAGTTGTATATTCTTGCTAATCAATTATCATACCAGCATAACAATTGACAGCTGAAATTTGGTCTTAAGATTAAGATCAAATCTGGTCGAAGGCTTACAACTGCATTCAAACTAGGGTAAGACATACGACCACGACTTGCTCCGGCTGTACTGCTATACTAGAACACCCCTTGGTCAAAGGTTATTGTAATACTCCGGACTGATGCTAAAATATATTTATAGCTATATGGTGTTGTTAGTTTGTCAACCATAGAAATTAAAAAAAAAACCAGCATCAGTTGGACAATAATTCTATGAGCAATATATAATCTACCATATGGTTGAATTTGGGATAATTTACTGAAAGACATGACAAAAAAAAGGGAATGTTGTGGTAGAACATTAAATTGTGAGAGTAATGTTTAGGTCAAGCCTCTAATGTCATTAGGCCATCAGTATTTTATTGCTAAACCGAAAGTATTTTTTAAGTGTTACAAAAAAATTATCTATAGCTAACCAAGAATAGTATTTTTATAACTATACATGTGTACATGTTATTAAGGGATAGAATTTGAGTTATCTATTTCATGAAGAATAGAAATTCAAATTGTCTTCCTATTGAAAAAAAACTATACTGGCTCACCTCAAGACATGTTCTCCTTGGAATGCATGGTGATCACGTTACCACTAACATGGCATACCCTTGCAAGACAAGGATGCCTATAGAATGGAATTTGTAGGATAAGGATGCCAACTAGAGGGGAGGTGAATAAGAGGCTTTAAAAATTTTTCGACTAAAACAATTTTTGCAAGATATGAAGGAAAACCAAGTTTTCACAAAAGGGTCTAAAACTATCAAGATTAAGTTGCATTCAACAAGATAAAAATGAAATACAATATGCAACAAAGAGTAAGTGGAAGCAAATAAGTCAAGGCAAATATTAAGTGTGCAAGAAAGCAACCAAGTGGCACAATAATTTTTACCGAGGTCTCTCCTTGTTGAAGCACTCACGCGTGAGCCTGACTTCTATATCTATGAAGGATATCTCCACTCGGGTTGCTCCTTCTCCATTCCAGATAGACGAGCACCAATGCCTTTTACAAGTCTTTATCGGCTTCTCCGACAAACTCCAACAAAGAGATCGCGACTCTCCCCCAACGACCGTCTAGGCAATGGCAATCACCAAGAGTAATAAGTTGTACACCCTCACTTGAATAAATCAAGTGCTAGAAACTCAAATGATGCAAATGAATACTCACATTCTAGCACTAGCTTGCACAATGATGGGTGATGTGCACTAAGCACTCTTAGCCTCTCACAAATGCTCTAAGTCAAGCAATGAGGCTAATCTTTTTATGAATATAACTTGTATGCTCAAAAACACAATGATCTTGCTAGGGATATGAAATAAGCTGCCAAAGATCATTTCTCAACCAGCAAAAAGAGTATATATAATCCCCACACACAAATCTAGCCATTAGAAACACACAGGAGAAATGTCAGTACATGCTGACAATCAGCATCAAAGACTAACAGTCAACATCGACCTCAAACAGCTAGTTATGACACTGTCAAAAGCCGTTGAGATTTTTGTCAGCACATATGCTGATAGTCAGCGTTGTCACGCCGACAGTCAGCATAGAACAAAATGATTTTGGCTCAAAAAGAGTGCGTCTCTGGACAAATGTCCGCACACACGCTGACATTCATGCTGACAGTCAGTGTCCCATGCGGACAATCCGCATAGATGATCTGTGTAGCCGATAATAAAATAAACATAACTTTTGATTTAGAGATCTGATTCAGGTGCTATTTGGCTTGTTGGAAAGATAACTCAAGGGGCTACAATTTTTTCAACAGAAGTGAGACCTAGATCAGCCTAGATGTTTCCATAAAATTCAAAAACTTTCCTATTACCAAAATATCCAACACAAACATCTGCGTCCACGCGGACATGCATGCGAAGAGTCAGCATAGTACAAATATTTTTGGCTCAAAAAATGTGCCTCTGGACAAATTTCCGCAGCCAAACTGACATTCATGTTGACTGTCATTATACTTCCGACCAATTTTGATCGACCAAGATCAAGCTCGACCAAGTCTGTGCCGCTGGTTGAATATCTCGTCGAATGGCTAGTGGTCGAATGACTTCGTTTCGAGTGGAGTATTGGTCGAATATCCGTACATGAGCATTCATACGAACAGTCAGCATAGTACAAATATGACCATGACCAATTATAGTACTGATATGACCAGTTTGACTTGATACGATCACGATTAGTTTTAGTTACTGATACGACCACAACCAGATCTATGGTTGATACGATCAGTTTTGAACTGATACGGCCACGATCAGTTTCAATACTGATACGACCAGTTTGTGTATTAGACATGATCTATGACCAGGTCTAGTTCTTTGATCTTAGTTCCAATTCAAACAATCTAGACTTGTTTTCTAGCAATGCAAGAGGTGAATGAGCACTAGTGCAATGTGATATGAATGCATCTGAGCTTCCACACTAGATCGACTCAAGATATTAGTTTTCAACCCCTCTTAATAGTATGGTTAAACTAGTAAAAAGAATCCTATCAACTCGGTCAATCTCCAAACACTGAGACCGATAAAATCCTGAGAAAATAATTCTTAATCTTTGATTTTACCTTCGGTGAAGCTTGACCTCGCTTAAGGTGGCTCATATCAGCATCATTCTCCATACGCCCTTACTTGCTTTCATCTCGCAATCCATTTTGAGGCTACAACACATATACTCATTAAAATATGTTAGTCTCATAGTTAGGTTGTCATTAATCACCAAAATAATTACTGATCCGGGAGGATCTTCAAGTCCTGATCGCATACGGCTTCGCGACCTTAACCGTGTTCGGAAAGGTTTCGCGACCATGGATGGGTCCACGACCATGGACTGGTACGCGACCATGAAAAGGAATTCGTTCCCTGTTCGGAATTGTAATGCGATCCGCATATATATAACTAAGCTTATCTGTTTAGGATTAGTTAGTTAGTTATATGAGTCTAATACGTTTAGGTTACTGAGTCTGATACGTACTCATATGATTGGACTATAAATACCTTGTAATAGGACTAGTTTAGATCATCGAAAAGTCATAGAACTTATTTGAGTTTTAGGCACTTATAATTCCTTCGACGTAGGCAAGTGTGTCTAACATTCGACGTGTAAAGCCCTCTTTGAAATAAAGAGCTGTGCAATTACTTTGAATTGTGTTTTCGATCGATCAGCCTTTGGGTTTCGGTATTTCCGAGTAAGATTCCATTATTCCGTATATTAGAATCTGGGCGAGCCTAGTGCGAAAACCAAGGCTAGGTCTCAAACGGATCAAGTTGGTATCAGAGCAACTTTCCTATCCTGTGGATAGTGAAGACTCGCCAGGGTTACAAAACCTCCGGCGAAACTCCAGGCGATCAATTGATGGTTCCTACAGCCTTGTCTCCGACAATGTTTGACGATACCTCCGTTCAAGCTAACCTAGCCGAACAAGTGGCTAAGCTCTCCACCGACATGGAAACTGTGCTTACTTGGATTAAGCAGTAGGCCATTATTGTACCTCTTGAAGCAAGGAAGGTTATAGGTGTGAAGACTGGTGAAGACTTGCGCAGGGTAGATGGAGATGAAGACGAAGGCGACCACAAGACCGACGACCTCGCCAACACCTCCTTAACTGTCGGATCTTTTAAGGTCGATGCTAAGATTGATATACCCATATATGATGGAGTGATTGATGCCGAAAAGTTGGATTCTTGGATCGATCAGCTTGAGACCTACTTTGACCTGAAAGGGTTCAGTAGCGCTCAAAAGGTCAAATTTTCACCTTTGAAGATGAAGGACCACGCCAAGACATGGTGGAAGGCCCTTGTCGCCAGTGGTGAAGCTGACGACCTTGCGTGGGGTCAATTCAAATGACTTCTGCGACAAGAATTCTATCCGATGGGTTACATTGAGGAGAGATGGGAGCGTTGGCACAGATTGTACCAACGGCGCGACCAGACCATCCAAGACCATACTACGAAATTCTGGAGACAAGCAATGGTCATCGGCATATCGCTATCCGATCCTCAGGTATTTTGGAAATACACATTGGACTTCAGAAATCGATCAGTACTGAGCTAAGTCTGTTTGGCATCCAAGACATCGCGACCGCAAGCACAACTGCTATGGCTATCGAGAAGAAGAACAAATTCCGCAGCGACAAAAGCACGAAGGAAAGTGCGACCTCGACAAAGAAAAAGCCGAGTTTGAAGAAGAACGCTTAAAAATCGGGCACGGGTGCCTTTTGCAAACATTGTCAAGTCATGGGACATACCAAGGACAAATGCTACAAGCTTCATCCTGAACTTCGACCAAAGAAAAACGGACCAGGAAAAAGAACAGCCACGGCTACTGTGACTTCACTCGACGAAGAAGTTGTCCGAGTGAATTCAGTTAATGAGGCAGATACGACCTTGTCTCTGATGGCAATGCTGAAGGAGAAGGGTTCCGATCCACCGAACGACCATCACCCAACAGAGGACTTGTTCAGCATCAACATCCTGGTGAAGCATGAAGTGGTCGCAGCGATATTCAATCCAGGAAGTCAGAAGAATCTGGTCTTCGCTGGATTGGTTGGGCGACTTGGTTTGAAGACAACCACACACCCACGACCATATCCGCTGGGTTGGTTTACATCCGACGTGAACCAACAGATTACGAGTTAGTGTGTGGTGAAGTTTGTGATCTCTGCACGATATATCGATGAGGTGCAATGCGATGTTGTCCCTATCAATATCTGTCAGGTCATCTTTGTGAGTCCGTATCTGTATGATCGAGACGCTCACTTCCATCGGCGAGCGCAAGAGTACGACCTCACCAAAGACGGAGTTAAGTTCGTAATCAGTAGAGACATCCACATCAACACTTCGAACTTGATTACCGCAAATCAGGCCAAACGAATTGTTAATGCATGTGACAAGTATGTGCTTGTCATGATTCGACCCATTGGTCAAAGTGAGGGTACTCGACCAGCGTTGTCGTTGGCGTGCCGAGAGGATTCTGGTCGTTTGTTGGGACTGCTAGAGAAATACAGTGATCTGTTCGAGACTAACCAGGGTCGTCCGCCGGAAGATCTAGTCGAGCACGAAATTCAGCTTGTGTCCGATGCGACACTACCCAATCTGAGTATGTATCGCAACTCAGTATTGGATAATGAAGAGATCAAGAGACAACTTGGTGAGTTGTTGAACGATGGTGTTATTCAACCAAGTAGTTCACCTTGTGGATCTCCTGTGGTGTTGGTGTCAAAGAAAGATGGGACTTGGCGTATGTGCATCGACTACCGAGCACTGAACAAGATCACCATCAAGAACCGCTACCCCCTTCCTCGTATTGACGACCTGCTAGACCAATTGAAGCATGCCGTTGTCTTCTCCAAGTTGGATCTTAAGTCAGGATATCATCAAGTCAGCATCCGAGAGGAGGATACGTGGAAGACCGCGTTTCAAACACGACAAGGTCTGTTCGACTGGCTGGTCATGCCGTTTGGTCTCTGCAACACCCCGGAAACTTTCATGCGTCTTATGAATGACGTATTGAGACAGTTCATCGACGACTTTGTGATCGTTTACCTCTATAACATACTGGTTTATAGTCATTCGTGGAATGAGCACCTCATTCATGTCGAAAAGGTGTTCGAACAGCTGTGACAACATCGACTTCGCCTCAATCGTAAGAAGTGAGAGTTCGGCCAATAAACTCTACTTTACCTAGGATTCATGGTCGGCAATGGTACGTTGCAAATCGACCCGCGAGTGGCCGCGATCGCGAATAGTTACGGACGTGCGTAGTTTTGTGGGAGCATGCCAATATCTTCGGAAGTTCATCCGACATTTCTCGATTGTGGCTTCTCCATTGCATGCATTAACCAGGATCGATCAGAAGTTCGAGTGGACAAGAAAACATGAGGACACGTTTCTCTTGTTGAAGAGAAAGATTAGCGAGGCGCGTGTGTTAGCTTTGCTGAATCTCCAGAAATCATTCGAGCTAGAAACCGATGTCTCAGGTTATGCCATGGGCGCTGTGCTCATGCAAGAAGGTCGACCAGTGGCATATCACTCCGAGTTATTCTAGGGAGCTCAGAAGAACTACCCGACTTATGATAAAGAGCTGTGTGCACTGCATCAGGCCGTGAAACATTGGCGGTGTTATCTCTTGGGTAAAGAGACTGTTGTCCACACCGACCATCAACTGTTGCAATATTTGCAAACTCAGTCCAAGCTACAGCAAACTCGGCGCATGAAGTGGATGTCGTATCTGCAGCAGTTTAATCTGGTGATTAAGTACAAGAAGGGCGTACACAACAAATTGGTGGACATGTTGTCGCGACCACCAGTTATGACCCTCTGTTTATCAGCATTCATGCAGATCGAGCCCTCATGGCATGATGACTATGCCAATATGTACAGTGAAGACCCTAATTTTCAAACAGCACTGACTGAGCTCAAAACAGGGAAACCTACAGAGTTCGTTCGTCGAGAAGGACTCTTGTACAGGGGCAATTTACTTTGCATATCTCGTGGAGCACCTTGAATTCAATGGATGCGAGAAGCGACACATCGAAGGTAGCTGGTCACTTTGGGGTTACAAAGACATTGCAAAATCTTCACCGACATGTGTTCTGGCCGCGTATGCAGCAAGATGTGGCTAGTTTTATTCGAGGCTGTGGTCTCTGCAGCATCTCAAAACCGGCAAACTGAAAATTAGGTTTGTATACTCCTTTGCCAGTTCCATCGCGACCATGGGAGAGATTATCCATGGATTTCTTGGGAGGATTGCCTAAGACCCGACGTGGCAACGACTATCTATTCGTGGTCATTGATCGGTTCTCCAAAATGATTATTCTTATACCTTGTCGAAAGACTATCACAGGAGAAGAAGTAACTCGGGTATTCTTTCAACATGTTTGGACACACTTCGGACTACCGACTTCTATTGTGTCTGATCGCGATACCCGGTTCCTTAGTCACTTTTGGTGATCGCTCTGGACGATGATAGACACCAAGCTAAAGAGGAGTACTGCTTTTCATCTGCAAACTGATGGTCAAACCGAGGTAGTAAATCGTACAGTCGTTCATCTTTTGAGAGGATATAACTCGAAGCACCCGAAGACCTGGGATGAAAGCATACTGTACCTGTAGTTTGCTTTTAATAGAGCAGTGCATGGTTCGACTGGAAAGTCACCGTTTGAGGTCTGTTTAGGATTCCTACTACAGAGTCCATTCGACATGGAGTTTATGATCCCTACCTCAGCACAGAACAGCAAGGAAGCATTTGATCAGGATCGAGTACAAAAGTTCCTGGAAGGTATTCAACGACTCCATCGTGAGGTTGAACAGAATTTGTTAAAAGCTCAACTCAAGTACAAGGCGCGACATGATCGGCACCGAGTTGATGCGCAATTTCAAGAAGGTGATATGGTATGGTTACATCTGAGTAAGTAGAGACTTAAAGGTGAAGGTAAGAAACTCAAACCCATTTGTTATGGTCCTTTTCGGATTTTGTGGAAAGTGGGTAATAATGCTTGTCAGCTCGAGTTACCTCCATACATGGATATTTATTCGGTTGTCAATGTTGAGCACCTCAAACTCTTCGAGCCTTCAATGCTGGATGATGAGCCAGATACCATAGTACCATCTGTTGAAGACTTGGTCTATCAATGAGACGAACCTCTAAGTGAAGATGTGATTCTGGAGAAGAAGGTGACTACCACCCGCAGTGGCACGAAGGAGACTTTTCGAATCAGTCGAAAAGATCAACGAGCACGTGCGGCAAAGTGGTACACCAGAGAAGATGGACAAGCCCAATTTCCACATCTCCAGTTTGATTAAGAGGTCGCAACAGGGGTTGGCTCCTTCTCAACAAGGGAGTCATGATCCGGGAGGATCTTCAAGTCCTGATCGCATACGGCTTCGCGACCATGTCGGCATCTTCCAAACATTTTTTCCTGGAGGTTTAGAACATTTACCGAACTCAACTTTGATGTCCTTCACGCGCAAGTAAAGCTCCTTACCAGTCACAAACGCTGGGGCTGATCCTTTCTTAGGCTTCTCATTAAATGACTTCCTCTTCTTACGGTAGGCGTGATGCATCGGTAGGAATCTGCAGTGACCCATGTACACTGTTTTTCTGCAGTTCGGTAACCACATGCTTTCAGTTTCATCCAGGCAAATAGGACAAGCCTTGCCTCCTTTCGTATTATACTCCAACAAATTTCCATAGGCCGGGAAATCATTTATGGTGCAAAATATCATGGCCTGCAACATGAAATTCTCTCACTTATGTGCATCCCACACCAGCATCCCTTCGCTCCACAATTTATGTAAGTCCTCGACTAACGGTGATAGAAACACGTCAATATCATTCCCGGGTTGTCTGGGTCCTGAAATTAGTAACGACATCATGATGTACTTACACTTCATACATAACCAAGGAGGAAGATTGTAGATGCATAAAAGAATCGGCCAAGTGCTATGCCGACTGCTCATATTTCCATGTGGATTCATACCATCCGTGCTCAGCCCAAACCTTATATTCCTCACTTCGTTGCCAAACTCACCGAATGTTCTGTTAATGTTTCTCCATTGAATAGAATCAGCTAGATGTCTTTGTTTTCCGTCTTATTTCCGACCTTCACCATGCCAATGCAAGTACTTCGCATCTTTTGGATTTGCAAACAGCCGTTTCAATCTAGGAATCACAGGAAAATACCACACAGTTTTGGCCGGAGGCCCTTTCTTTACCTCATCACATCCATTGTGAAAAATTCTGTTCCCATACTTATACCGAGATGCACCGCATCTTGGACAAACATGCAAATCCTCGTACTCGTTACGGTACAGAACACAATCATTTGGGCATGCATGTATTCTTTCAATTTCCATTCCCAACGGACACAATAGTTTTTTGGCCTGGTAAACTGATCTTGGCAACTCATTTCCCTCTGGAAGCATGTCTGCTAACAGATCTAATAGGGCCATGAAACTCTTATCACTCCAACCGTTGCTTGCCTTCAAGTTATATAATCTCAACATAGAAGACAACTTTGTAAATTTTTCACATCTAGGGAACAAAGGCTTCTCAGAATCAACAATTAATTTCTCAAATTTAGCAAAATCGTTTTCGCTGTAATCTTCTTCTACATCACGTAACATTTCATCTAAATTGTCGTCATCTACATGCACATCCGAATGAACATTATCAATGTTCTGATGATCATCATTACTGCAATCCACTTCTGGGTGCTGCTGAGTGGTAGCGGTGCTCGTTTCCTCAAGATCTTCACCATACCATATCCAACTGGTATAGCGTGCGTTAAAACCACCACGAATCAAATGACTCCTAATCTGATCAGAGTTGCCGAACCTCTTTAAGTTCATACAATCTATACAAGGACAATGCATATCTTTCTCTCCCTTCTTCGCCTTTTCTTGCTCAGCAAATTTAATAAAACCATTCACACTATCCAAATACTCAACAGTAGTACGTTTTACTCCATACATCCAATATTCTCGGTCCATCTACAATTATTTCACAAAATTGACAAATTGAAATAAATAATTAATGACTCAGGGTATGCATGCATGAAACATCATCAATTTGCTAGGCCATATGTGTGTACAGCTACTTAATTACATTAAATGGATATATATGAAATCATAATTAACTTGATGCATTTAATTGGAAGAGCCAGCTAGCTAGCTGGTTAACTTCAGCAATAAATCATTCCTAGCTTAACTTCAGCAAGCTATAGCTAGCTAGCCAACCTAGCCTTCTAGCTAGTTTGGAGTTACATGTATCTAGTTTAATAAATTGGAAGTAGAGAGAGAGGGAGAGTATGAAAGAGTGATCGAGAGAGAGAGAGGTGATGACAAGATGACGATACCGAGGGGGATCGAATTATCAACCTCTCAGCTAGTTTCTCCAGATCACTCTAGCTTGGAGCGTGGATGCACGTACGGTAGAAATGAATCGATGATGCAGAGCAGGGGTCGAGATAAGTTGTGCAATTTTACTATCAGTTCAAAACCACAACCGATAGTAAACTTTTCTCTCTATTAAGGTCCCCACTGTCATAACCATTAGTTTATATGACGTTATTTATTATTAGTTTGTTTTATATAATCGATACTAAATTTACTCTATTATATCAGTTGGTACAGTAGTAACCGATAGTAAAAATTCCATATATTCACTATCAGTTACCAAAGACAAACCGATAGTAAAAGTTACTCTATTATATCGGTTGGTACAGTATGAACCGATAGTAAAAAGTTCGTAATTTCACTATCAGTTATAAAAGACAAACCGATAGTACTAGTTCATCTATTATATTGGTTGGTACAATAATGACCGATAATAAAAATTTTTTGCATTTCACTAACGGTACACCAGAATATAACCGATAGTACAAAATCTCTTCTCCACCGCTGTAGTCGTACTCTATCGAATTTTTCTCATATTGCTTATAACCGTTAGAAGATATGGGTTAGTGGATTGCATTTTTGTAGTAGTGATCCATAATTTTTTGTTTCGAACTGCACGTATGGAAACAGATCTAAGTGCCCAAATCAGTGATGGTGTTGTCAATGGTGATGAAACCACTGGCAATATTGATTGGTATGATGTCATAAAAAAATTATCTCTCTAGATTTTGGCTTAGATAAGGAGGTAGTGCTTTTTCAATGTAATTGGTTTGATGTGTCTCCTTCGAATAGACATCAAAGTAAAAGAATTTTTTTACAAATAACTCATAGAAAAAATTTATTGCAAAAATGACTCATAGTTATCGTATTTTGCAAAAATAGCCCGCCACATCAGTGTGTCAAATTCTAGAGACTCGACAAGCGACGTGTCATGTTGTAGGGGTGAAAATGCCACTTGTCGTGTTCTGGAACCGTGATAATCTCTCTGGTTTTTGTAACGTCTGTAGTCGAAGGTCGAAGTGAAGATGGTCATGTGGTTGGAGTGGTCAAAGAGCTGGTTGGTCAATGACAATCAAAATTGATGAAGTTACATCTCACCACGACAACCTTTAACCACCTCCACTTCGACCGTCGACCACCTCCCCTCACAACCACGAGTCGTTACAGAAGCCAGAGTGCTTGTCGAGTGCTAGGCACTCGACAAGCCACTTGTCGCGACTCCAGAACGCAACAAGCGGTTTGTGGAGTGTCCAGCACTCGACAAGCCAATTCAACCGCCCACAACACGACACATCGCTTGTCGAGTCTCCAGGACTCAATAGGCTGATGTAACTGGCTATTTTTGCAAAATACGGTAATTATGGGTCATTTTTTCACTTAGTTTTGTTCTATCAATTATTTGTAAAAAAAACTCCAAAGTAGAGAGTACAAAAAGGAGCAATATGCAATTATTGAGGTTGACACTTCTCAACTTCGTTATAAAGATGGTCCCTATATTCTAACTATTCAAGCAAAACAAGTATTATATGTGAGAGATGTCAATAAGCAAAATTGGTCGGCTATTGTTGGGATGAAACCAAGAAACCTTTTCCCTTTGCCTATCGCAGCAAATGTTGAAAATGAGATTGAAGAGGATGCAGAGTCATTGGATGTTGGAGTTGATGAAATTAATGTACCTAACATAAATGAAGATATCACAACATGTTGTAGATTTGACATTGGAGGAGTTAGTGGCGATGCTTCTATTATAGAAAAGGCACAAGTTGTGGATTCTGCTACTGAGCAAAGTGAATCAGAGGATGATGACAACAACACACATGCCATTGTGGTCATGTTGCTAATTTATTAGACCAAAACTCCGACTATGAATTTTTCATATAGAATGTATTGCTTAATAATGAAAGCCTATCAAGGTATGCTTAATAAAATCCTGGATTTATTAAGAAAAGTGCTCAATATTTGTTAGTGTGAAGTATCAAGTGCTAGTTAATCTAAATCTTTTTATATTTATGATTCTAGCTTTTGATGCATATTTCTAGGGTTGATTATATCTGTTGTTTACTAATTTACATCACATATTCCATTGTTTCAACAGATTGAGGAGAATTTTTCAGTTAGAGGCTATCCAGAATTGCAATTAGAGTTTATAAAACTAGAATCAAGATAATTTGAGGCTTCCAGAAAGCTTTTTGGTAACAGTTCCTGTAAGTTTTTTGTTATTGATTCCTCATCACCTGGCATGTTATAGATCATAAGTTAGTTATTAATTTCTATTGTAAAATTTGCTCTCAATTCATACCTATCATCATTTTTCTGACACATCTGTTCAGAAAGCATTTCCTATAACTCACATGCATGCATGCAACTTGCTAAAATACTTGTCTATCGATAATATATGCATATGGTAATAGTAATAGGTAATCAGGATTAAGGTATTACCATAAACAAAATGCACAAATCTCTAGTCAGCTCATCCTCTTGCTTTGTTTTGAACACTTGGAACCATCAACAACTAATGGAATCAGATACATATAGCTCTATAAAAATGCAGTAGTGCAGTTGATCCAAGTCCCATTTGCTGATCCACTCTTATTTTTTTAGCTTGGAGAGGTTGATACGAGATACAATCCAAACAATTCTATTATTCTTATCATATTTTATAACAAGCTGACTGATTTATAGTCAACTGGAGCTAGTATTGGTGTTTTTATTTATCATGTTATTTTAGAGAAGTTGATTGATTTATCATGTTATAGTAAACTAGAGCTAGTATCTACAAGTCTTCTTAAAATTTTATAATAAGCTGACTGATTTATAATGAACCTTCAAACTATCAATATCCATTTACAATAAGATCTAATTAATAAACACTTCTGGTGCAAAAAAGATTACTAATAGAAAACTTTGATGTGCCAAGGTCAAGTTGACTTGAGCAGAAATATTTGACTGCCATAATTCATTTTTCAACTACTGAATACCAACTTGTCATTCCAAGCTATTGAAATTTGATTTGCCATAATATTAGAGAAATTTGGCAGAGCTGTTGGTAGTTGTTTACACTATTTTACCCTACATGAGCCCAACTATTGTCGACAAGGCAAGCTTTTAACTTTTCAAAATTTCATACAGGTTTGCAATCTCTACATAGATAGGTTCCTAGTTCAAATAATGGCATAATTTCTTAATGGATAACTTTGAAAACTTGAAGAAGACTTGTTGATCAGGTACTATGAACAAGAGGATCATATAAACCCGATCTAAAGTTCCAAGAAAAAAAATCCATTTTCTATAATTGACAGCCTAGAATGGAAACTAAATGCAGTTTAGGTTCAGATTAGGTGTAGTTTCAGTTTAGGTTGAAACTAAATGCAGTTTTAAATTAGGTTCAGATTAGGTTCAAATTTGGTGCAGTTTCAAATTAGGTTCGTACTAGTTAAAGTTTCAATTTAGGTTCAAATTTAGTGCATTATCAGTATAGGTATCAGTTTTAGTTTAGGATTGGTTGTAGTGTGTGTTGTTTATTTCTCAAAATCTGACACATTCCAAATGGTCCATCTACTTCATCTTATGAATAGTGTAGTGTTTCCATCTTGCATTGTTCATTACATGTTAGCTTGTGTAATGTGTATTGTCATATAGGGACTGCAACTAACTCCAGTAATATTTTCTTCCATGCAAACAAATATATATGTGCCTGACCCATGGTCGGAGAGAACTTGCTGTGAAAGTTTTTTCCTTGAGATGGATTTGTGTAGATAGTTTTTATAGCTTCAGATCTCAAGTTAGCTTCAGGTTTTTATAGCTTCAGGTTTGTATAGATAGTTTTTATAGCTTCAAGTTTCAAGTTAGCCTCTATGACCACCTATGACTTGAACTACAAACGTCAAGCTAACTTGGAGTGTTTGTAACAAAGGAGATCTCCCTGTATTGGATAGAATATTAATGTTGCAAAAATAGTTCACACTTTTGAGATGGATATGTATGGATAGTTTTTATTGATGTACTTCAAGGTCTCCACTGTATAGACACTTTCTGTAGATGAGAGATTTCCCTGTTGATTGCAGACTTTTGGTGATGGCTCCCTCTTTTGGGGTAACATTTTCTCTAGCCCTTACTGCTGAGAGAAGGTACTAACATAGTCATGGGGAGAAAAGATTCAGAGTATTCATTTCTATTGTTCTTTACTTGGTTATTAATCCATTTTTCTATAATGTGCAGTTTAAATGCCACATGAAAATCATATGTTAATATCTCAAAAGCATCATTGCATTAGGAATGAAAACGGATCGGATCCGGATCAGATAATGGCTGAACCATATCCATATTTGTATTTTTTTCGGATCCAGATACAGATATGGATAACCCGGATACGAATACGGATATGGATAGTATCGGATACAAATACGGATCGAATATGAGTCAAAACGGATACGGTTATGGATAATGATCGGAACATTAATACCCCACAAACTGTACGTCTAAAATCAATTAAAACACATAAATGATTGAATTGATTAGCACATTTATAAAATTTACACAATCCATCACATAAATTAAACTTTTGCATACATAGCCACACATGCATATGTTGACATATCACATAAATACATGGTTCAAAGTTCAAATAGATCATCAGTCCATCACATAGATATAGTTCAAAGTTCAAACAGACATCAGTCATCACATAAATACATGGTTCAAAGTTCAGAGGTTCTGAAAACGAAGAGACTCAAAAACAGACATCTTATTACTAGAATATTAAGAAAATGAAGAGACTCAAAAGAAACTCCTTTTACACTAGGGAGGTTCTGATTTTGAACATAAAAAAAGAACTCTGGAGCAATGCTTTGTCATATTACACATTTCATAAAACAACACAAGACATTTCACAACACATTTCACTCGGGAGGTCATTCCTCCATGATGTCCAGGCCATCCTCCTCCTCAAAGTTATCCATATTCTTTTGTTCCTACAAATGTAATGCATATTTCAATAAATATTCATGGTATCAGCTGCTCTAGACAGAATAGCTATTACATATCTCAGGACGAATAGCTAAGGTATTGTCACAAAGTAGCAGTGCAGGTTGTACTACTTACTGGGTAAGTGATCCACTGAAATGCTCTCATGTATACACAATGCAGGGGGGGGGGGGGAAGAGGAACAGCGTGCTGAAGTTTCAGTGCATGCCAAACCGGCTAAGAAATTTCAGCAAGGCATATTTGAACTTATATGGTGCAACTTAGAATGAATATGGTAGAATATTGAAAATTTCAGCAAGGCATATTTCAACTTAAATGCAAGATAGAATGAATTTAAGTGCAAGATAGATGGACTGCAAACCGTTGCCATCAAGCTTGCAAAACATTGCTCAATGCTCTCCATGTCCATCTCAGATATGAGAGATCCACCACCAATGAATATTCCATCTACATGTTTGTTTAAAAAATTAAATTGTTGCATAGAAAATAGTAAAGCACAACTGCAGGAAAAAATATCACCTTTTCTAGAAGCTACTGTCCAATCTTTGGTGCAAATCAACGCTTGAACAATTTCAGGATCTGAACGACTACAGAATGGATCAACAACACGTCCACCGGCACTAAAAGCCGACTCCGAAGCAACAGTAGACACTTGAATAGATAAGACATCTCTAGTAAGTCTGGAGAGGATAGGAAGCTCATGCTGCTTGACCTTCCACCATGACAAAATGTCAAATTCTTTTTTATCTTTTGCTGTCCACTGCACTAGTGGTTGCTCCATGTACAATTCCAACTCATTTTTGGTGCATTGTTCACAGGCAGTACTGGCATGCAAGTACCTTTCAAGGTCTGCATCAATATCATCATCACTATCCTCTACTTGATCATTCTTATCTATTTGGAAAGCCTCCTTTTGCTGTCCAGTACATGTCTTCACTGAAGTTTCAGGTGGGCTAGCCATATAAGCTATGAACAGCAGGTTGATGATACTAATAAGCTTATTAACTTCTTCTGTAGCATTGCCATGGTAATGCTACAGAAAGAGCCTTATTAGACTTCTCCCAATACTTGTTATATTTAAGTTTCATGCAACTAGCCATAGCAGCTATCACTGGATCAGGACTATAACACCAATCTTCAATAGCAAGCTTAATCTTGCAAAAATGGTTGAAAAAGAGATTTGCTGTTGGATATGAAGTGCCAAAGAATAGCTCAATAGCATCATAAAATCTCTTCAAACACACACACAAAGATTTTGCCATTGTCCAATTTTGATCAGTTGGAGCACAAATCACATATTTGCTTCTATGGCGAAGGAAAAACCTATCAAATGCATGTCTATAGTAAACAGCTTATTCAACATAAGATAGGTGGAGTTCCACCTTGTGGGAACATCCAAGGCTAGGCCATTCTTTGTATCCAAGTCACACTCTGATGCACATTTCATAAACTCTTCCCACTGCAAGATAGAGTTCTTAACTATTGCAATTGTATTTCTGATATTTGCAATAGCTGGTGCAATTTGCTTTAAACTATCTTGGGCAACAAGATTCAATATATGATTCAATCATCTCATATGAAAGAACATACCATCACATATCAATGGTGACTATTTTAATTTTTGTACTACCCCCTTAGCACAAACATCATTCGCTGAAGTATTATCCAAAGTCAGTGCAAGTAGTCTCCTATCAAGATTCCAATGTGTAGGATCAAGGATGCCGACTAGAGGGGGGTGAATAGGGGGTTTTTAAAAAGTTCAATTTAAAAGAACTTTTGCAAAGAAAGAACAAAAGAATATATATACTACAAAATAAAAGAGAATAGAAGACAAACACACGATTTTTTTCGCTGTCTCGGAGACTCGTCCGGTCTCCTCTAATCCTCGTTGAAGCACTCAAATGATTGAGTCTTGCTTCAATATCCACAAAGGATATTACTCACTAGTGGTTGCTCCTTGTTCACTCTGGAAAGGCGAGCACCGATGTCTTTTACAGACACGCCGAGTCTCTCCAACAATCTTCGAAAGAGAGAGGTCAACGGCCACGCCACCAAACCGTCTAGGTGAGGGCGTTCACCAAGAGTAATAAGCAGCAAGGTCTTTTCTAGACCTCCAACACGCACCGAGAAACTCTAAGTATACAAGGATGATGCGAACTGAAAACTCGGCGGATCTCAAAAACCCACGACTTGATCAAAAGATCAAGATTTTAACTCCAAAAAGAATGCTCAAGTGTATGTATGATAGGGAGGCTGCTTGGTGTATGAAACAATAGCTCAAAGCCCCTATTTATAGCCTCAAGAATCAAAAGAGCCGTTGAACACGAGCTGTAAAATCAACAATGCAAACTGACAGTCAGTTTGGGTCACGACTAGAAAGAAGTAAAATCCGGAGTAAACTTAGCTAGCCGTTTGAGGTCGTATATGGAAATAAAATAACACAAAATGACAGTTAGTGTATCACACTGACAGTCAGTTTCTACCTCAACGGCTGACAAAAATCACGGATAAAACTTTGCTTGCCGTTTGTGATCGTATATGGAAACTGATTCTTCAAACTGACAGTCAGTTTCGACCTAAAAAACGACCAGTTAAAACACACTCAAAACAATCAGCTCGAGGTTAAACCTCATACTGACAGTCAGCATGGCATACTGACAGCCAGTTTAGTTCAAAAAATTTTGGCTCAAAAAGCACATTCTCTAGACAACTATCAGTTAACAAAACTGACAATTCAAGCTGACAGTTAGTATGGATAAAAACAGCTATAACTTTTAATCCAGAGATCCGATTTAAGATTTTAATAGCTTGTTTGAAAGATAATTAAAAGGGCTATCTTTTTGTCAACAGAAGAAAAAGCCATATATGCCTAGATCTTTCTATAAAATACAAAAACTCTTCTGCTGTCAAAAATTTATCTGAAAACCAAATCTTTTCAAAATAAATCCAACCGAAAAGAATGCAATGTAGTGATCTAAGAGTTTCTCGGTTTATGTAGAAAATGTAGAGAGGACTTGCAACCCCTCTTTATAGTACGGTTAAAACTAAGAAATAATTTCCTAAACCGATCAACCTCCAAACACCGAGATCGGTAAAAATAAATACGCATTTTACCATAAGTCTTTTGTAGCTTCATTCTTGGCGACCTTGTGCTTGCGACCATAGCTCACGACCTTGGACTTGCAACCTCGGACGACACTGCGACCTTGTGCTTTCAACCTCGGCTCGCAACCTTGTGCTTGCAACTTGCAGATCCTCCAGATAGCTTAGGTATCTGCGACTTTCTACTTGCCGACCTTGTGCTTGCGACTTTGGTAATATTGCGACCTTAGGAAAAATAGCTCTTAGGTCTCTGCATACATATAACTCAAAGACATGATTAGATCAAAAACAATTAATGTCTTCAATAATCAAAATCCACAATAATAGGGGTCTAGATGCAACACAATCCACTATGCTATCATAAAATTGTGCACACAAGTTCTTTCCCGAATGATGCCCTTCTACATGCATGAACTTAATAATTCTCTTTTGCATGCTCCAATTATCATCCATCCAATGAAATGTGATGCATATATAACCTTTATTTCGGTTTGAGGTCCACATGTCCATGGTTGTACTAAATTGACATGAAAGTGTTTTCAAGTGCTCATACAACCTTTTCTTTTCCTCTACATACATATTTAATATATTCTTTCTCACAGTTATGCGACTCTTAATTGGAAAAGAAGGGCGTAATGACTTGATGAACTCCACAAAGAACTCATGCTCTACGACGTTGAATGGATATTTATGCATGATGATTGCCAAGTAAAAGTTTCAGACTATCGGATTCATCATATTTGTAAGTCTCCACAGTTGCAACATCACTGTCACCTTCACCCTTTTTTAGTGTAAGCAATTGTTGACCATTCTTGATGTGGTGCTTGTGCGCCAAGTGCTTCCAAAAGGCCTTTATGTCCCTCTATTACTCTCATGACGAGCTTTATAGATGCACTTGTTGCATTTGGCCCAAAGCTCTGTTATTATCTTTCCATCTGGTCCTTTCTTTGTAATTTCAGACTTCTCGAAGTAATCCCAAACATCAGAGCTACACTTCTTTGATCTCTTTGAAGCAGGAGCAAGAGGGTCGGCCTCAGTAGGTTGAGCAGTCCCATTGCCACTGCCAGCATCGGCACTAGGTTGAGGGGTGGTAGGTTGCTGTGTCACTGGTAGCAAAGCTTCAGATGTATTGTTAATATTGGTTACACTTGCACTACTACTGATTGTTGTCGAATCCATCACAGATCTAGCACAAAATGACATGACAACTGATTACTGAACTATATAGATTATTCAACACATCACACAAGCACACATGACAATATGACATGAACAATTGTAACATAGCATCAGCATGCTTGCAAGTTGCATTGCAGCAATTAGCACCTTGGAGTCTTGGACTTGGAGGAGGATGGCATCAACTAGTATGCTTGCAACTTAGCTATCATGGTAAGCACATATCTGCAAGTTAACATAAACAAGATTAGGCCCCAAATTTTAAGGCTTAAAGCCACAGAGCTGCAAGCAGGAAACAATATATTGTATGAATGCATAGTCGTATTAACTCACGCAGTCACACATAGCTAGAGAGGGTTCTACTAGATTGATGAAGAATCTCTCAAAAATCTAGAGGAGGGCAGGCGAGAGGAGGGGCAGGGCGGACAGCAGCGAGAGGAGGAGGGGCGCAAGGACGGGCGGCCGGCGGGCTAGAGGAGGGGCGGGGCGGCGTTGCGGCGAGAGGAGGAAGAGGGGTGCGGCAGGCGGCGATGCAGCGAGAGGAGGGGCGTGAGGACGGGCGGCTAGCGGGAGGTGGCGCGGCGAGAGGAGGGCTGAGTGAGGGTGAGATAGCAGACGGCGAGAAGAGGGTCGAGGGTGGGACGGCGGGTGGCGAAAGGAGGAGGGGAGGGGGCCGTGGGGCGGACGGCGAGGCGTCAAACAGCTTGAGGAGGAGGGGTGCAGCGTGCGTCGTTGCGGCTAGCGGAGGGCAGCCGGTGCCAGTGAGATGAGGGGCGAGGCGGGCAGCGCCGATGATAAGTGAGAGGCGGGCGGCGTCGGCGATAAGCGAGAGGCGGCGGCGAGGGTTAAGGCTGGGCTGGAGTACTCGGGTGAGAGTGAGAGTTTGAGACTGATAGTTTTAAGTTTACAGTTGGGCTGGCAGGCTGGGCTGGCAGGCTAGGCTAGCCGGCTGGGCTCGGTTGGGCGCCTGGGCCTTTGGGGTATCTGAATATCCGGATAAGCACAATTTCGGATATCCAGATCCGTAACCAGATCCGTCGGATATTGTCCAAACTGGATTCGGATCCAGATCCGACCAGTCCGGACCAGACCGGGAGGATCCGGATCCGTTTTCATCCCTAATTTGCATCCACAAGTTCACACTTGATATGTGCTTTTCCATCGATCTAATCTAGTTGCTACATTATATTTGTATCAGTTTGCATTTTCCATCAATTGGTTTATCTTTATTAATTTATTTACGTTTAGTGTCGCTGTCTTGGCCATTAAATAAGGCTAGCTGTTAGTTTTATTGCATAGTGTGCGGGCAGGGAGCAAGAAATGACAATCAAGCTTGAGTTGTCACATCTTCATTTCATATTAGTCTTTGATCCCTGTCAGTGTGTAATGCGGGCATGGATAAATACATTAATTATAATTTATAATGCATGTAATGGCAGCCCATTTAATTTAAAAATTTTGACGCACACTAATCCAAATAAGTCTGACAAATCTATTTTGTTAGAAAAAAATATGGCAATAAATCAAACACATCTGATGTCTAATATCTCGTTCTCTGTTTTGTACGAGGAGGAGCTCGTGCACAAGGCTATATGCATGAAAGTTGTTAATAGGGCTGGACAAAAAGATCGAAACTCGCGAGCTATTCGGGATCGAATCGAAACTCGGCTCGGTTCAAGCTCTTAACGAGCCGAGCTCGAGCTTGAAGTAAAGTTCGAGTGAGTATTCGAGCCGAGCCTGAGTCTTCCCGAGCTCGCTCAAGCTCGGCTCGTTAAAGCTCGTTATATCTTACAGGGCCTTATCTTATATTCTTATTTCTTAATGGGCCTCAAGCCTCAGCCGAGCCTAATCGAGCTCGAGCGAGCCCAATCACATTTGTTTGTGTATACAGCCTTATCGAGCTCTATCGAGTTTTTGTCGAGCTTTGTCGAGCTTTATCGAGCCGAGCCTGGTTCTAAGCTCGTTAATGTTTCGAGCCGAGCCCGAGCCGAGCCCAGTACATTATCGAGCTCGAGCCGAGCCTGCCTGGGCTCGCTCGAGCTCGGCTCGTTTCCAGCCCTAGTTGTTAATAGACAATGCAATTCTTTTACTTTTGTTAATAAGATAAATGATGAAAAATACAACCTGAGCTCCATAAAGTTTTTTTTTTAAAATTTGTATGCTTTAAAATCTTTAAATCATTGCATGTGCAAGTTGAGGTAGTTTTAATTTTTAGGTTTTTGGTAGGACCATTAACTAATTAACTGAGTAATCTTGTTTGCCTTTTGGCTAATTATAGTGGCCATATGCCTATTAGTTAATAATCTAAAAGCATAGTAGTTGGTTACTCCTAGCTAGTGTTGGAGTACTGCTACTTTTCCATGAATAACGCATAGAATAATCCATGAATAATGCATCAAGCTGATGCTGACAATTGCTCACTACTCTGCTATGTACGTACTAGACCAGTTTTGTGGTAAGAATAGCATGGAACTAAGCTAGTACATACCTCTAATTTAACTCTGGGAACCCTATAGTGTCTTGATTCTATTCTCCATACAAGTGTCTGAACATTATGTGAGTGGAGATTGCCATTAGTGAACAGATACGCATCCCAGAGGAATGGTCAGAAGAAATCAAACCACCAAAGAAATCCAAAACAAAATCTTGGTCATTCATTGATAAGGCTTCTCATTCAGCCACAACACTGCAGCAGTAGCCTGCAGAGGAGCTGAACTATTCAAAGTACTACTACTCATCAGTAGTTCAGCACTGCTCGTTACTCATGTAGCATCAGAAATGTATGTTTCATTGTACTTACACTCAAGTTGCTGTAAATTTGCATGTTTTAATAAGACTTTTGTTACCTATTCAATATAACTTTTTGCTTGAAACAATAGCTCCATTGAACAAAGGCTCTATAATGGCATCATCAAGACAAGATACAATTATTGCTTATCGAAACAGGCAAAGTGAGTGGCTTGAGCTAGATAATTTGTTTATATATACTATATTCTTTTACAGTACTGAACACTGTAAACCAACATTGTTATTGTGATTCTACATTTGTAATTTCAACTTTTTCTGAAATTTCATGCAAACAGAAGCCCATCAAATGAAACTACTAATACACAGCAACATGATGAGACCATGCACCTATACCCAATGTGCAAGCCGATACTATGTCATCACCTACACATTGGCCATCTCATGCACGTCGTTGTCGTACTCAAATAGGAACAGATGTTATTTGTCAAAAATAATATGTTCCTATATTTTTATCATGCAAGTGAAGATAAAATTTATTTAATGAATCTATGCATGTTTTAATTTGTAAAAAATGATGGAAAGCGTAAGAAAGGGAGAGGTGTCCTCGAAGGTTTCAAAGTAACCAATAAACGCATGAAGATTGGTTCATCAAAGCTTAAGGTTGATTCTGCAAGAGGCTAGGTGGTTCTATAGGAGAGAACTATCGTTCATTTCTGGACGATGTTGTTGTCTTTATGAAAAAAAGGCACTTGGGAGTGAGAATGTGGGGTGATATTAATATTACCAAATCCATAGTTACTGATGTGATGGTCAGTACCAATTTTTTAAAGATGTTTTCATATTCTAATGCCTTTCAACTTTCAACTATTTAACATTTTTTGTTGCTACAAATTTTTTTTAAAGGAAAAGTGGGAATTGGAAAAAAAAAAAATACCAAGTGTAGAGAAAAAAATTCTGACATATGCAAAAGAGTGTTACAGATGGCGCTCAACAATTCATTCCACCCATATGACACTGATGCTTTGCGATTGGCTAATAAACTAGAACATGTCGGGATTGAAGAATTGCCACACTTGATAAAATATTTTGGAACTAATCTTATATTCTAGGTATGAAAATATTGTTTACTTTGTAGTATCTACACTTGGTTTCAATGTTACACACATATAATTTCTTTCCATGTTGCTTAGGAACTTTGCTAGAAAAACTCAGCTAACCGCAAGAAGTAGAAAACAAAGCATAAGACTGGTTCTAAATCATTTTCACAAATTAGTTATGAGAAGGTAGAAGTAGAAAAATATTGCTTTCTTTGCATTTAGAATAATTCTATCATTTTTGTGATTTATCTTTGTATTGCTTGTAGAGAAACCCAGATACTGGAGAAGAGCCACATGATATAGAGCTTTGGGGATACACGCACATGAAAAATGGTGAATGGTCTAACAACGCATCAAAGGATGTCTATGTAAGTTATTATTTGAATTATTAAAACCGCTACTATTGGTTAGAAAATTGTGCATTGTTTAAATCAGTTCTTGTAACACAATAGCTGATAGTTCATATTTGCATGCTGATAGGATAATGCATGTACGCAAGTCAATGAGAAAGAAATAGAAATGGGACGTTTGATTTGAAATGATGAGCGAAATACTATTTTTCCACATTAGTTTGAGAAATTCTACAGGATGCAAATCATCACAAGCTCATGGTCATGGATACATAGCTAAATCACCTACCTCAGCTGAAAGATTGCATTCTGAGATTGATGAAAAAACGTGTAGAACTACCGAAACACAACGACAAAACGTTGAACTCAATCTTCAAGTTCAGGAGTTACAAGATCTTCTAGCAGCAAAACATGTCAAAAGAAAGAGACTATTAGAAGAGGAGCATGTAGAAAGAGAGACTATGAGAAGAAGAGCGTAATGCTAGACAGTCTCAATTTGAGATGGTCTGACAATCAATGATGGAGGACTTGATGAGAATGGTAGCAAATCAACAAGAAACATCACAACAGGCAAGTATACGAATGCTAACTTATTTGAATTGACTTACGTTATTTAAATTATATTAGAAATGTTAACATAATTAAATATTACTTGTTATATATAGACTGGTCTACCAAGAATGTTCCAAGGAGGAGAAATTTAAATGTGGCGCGCTCACGTTTTCAAAACACAATTTCCAACTGTCCATGAGTTCAACTCTTCGAGTGATTACTTCACAACAACTCAAACAGGCGGGAAGAAATTATGCACGTCCTTGAAATGATCAAGTAATTAGTAATTTATATTACTTGTATTGGTTTTTTGGTATTATTTAACATGTTCGGATTACTCTGATACACGCATATACTTATTTTGGCTGACTATTTTGCAGGATGGAACAATTTGAGTCAAGTTGACATTGAACAACTTGCAATGAAAGAAATATGGAGTGTTCATATTATAGTTACAAAGTCTTGAATAGATTTTAGTTTCTCAAACACCTTAGAATTGTTATATTGTTAAGAGTGATATGTCAAACATTTCTTTATTTATTTTTATAGATATTTGAAACTATATGAATGACTTGCAACAATAATATAATACTTATTCAGAGCATTGGTTTATGTCATATATTGTTGATAATGTGAATTATTTCTGTATAGGTGGTTACATTATTCATATTGTATATACAATTAGAATGAATATAGTTGCAAAAATTAGTTTAAACTCTGAATTATCTTTGTAATAGTTCACTACTATAGAAATGCAGTACACTAACCCTTATCTTCTAACGGTTATATACAATCTTGGAGAAAACCGTTAGTGTACGAGGACCGCAGTGGAGAAGAGGTTTTATACTAACGGTTATGATCTGGGAAACCGTTAATGAATAGCACGTAACTTTTACTATCGGTTATTAGTGTACGAACCGATAAAAGAGACAAAATTTTTCTATCGGTTTATTTATTTAACTGATAGTAAAATTACATCATTTTTACTATCGGTTATTAGTGTACGAACCGATAGAAAAGATAACATTTTACTATCGGTTTGTTTATTCAACCGATAGTAAAAAGACGTCATATATACTAATGGTTATGACAGTGAGAACCTTTAGAAGAGAGGAAAACACGTAATTTTTACTATCGATAATTAGTGTACAAACTGATAGAAGAGATAAAATTTTACTATCGGTTTGTTTATTCAACTGATAGTAAAAGGACGTCATATATACTAATGGTTATGACAGTGGAGACCTTTAGAAGAGAGAAAAGCACGTAACTTTACTATCGGTTATTAGTGTACGAACCGATAGAAGAGATAAAATTTTACTATCGGTTTGTTTATTTAACTGATAGTAAAATTACATCATCTTTACTATCGGTTATTAATGTACGAACCGATAGAAGAGATAAAATTTTACTATCGGTTTGTTTATTCAACCGATAGTAAAAGGACGTCATATATACTAATGGTTATGACAGTGGGGACCTTTAGAAGAAAGAAAAGTTCACTAACGGTTGTATTTTTGAACCGATAGTAAAATAGTACAAGACATTGGGTTAAACCCACGGGGGTTTTCCCTCCAGTCCAACCAAACACATTTCCAAATAAGTCTCTACTCGCGCACGAAAAACCCTAGCCTCCTTGACGTCCCCTTTTTCGCTCCTACACCACTATTTCCGCTCGCATATGGGTTCTCCACCGCCACCGGCCACTGCATCACGCTTCGTAGGCCACTCCACGAACTGTAAGTGTTCTTGACCAACCCGATTAGAATTGTTCTTGCCGCTCGCATTTTATCTCTTTTCCTTTGCTAAATTGATTTTTGGAAAAGTTAATAATGTTTCAGTCGTTGTTCACTACTGATAATATGTATTGTTGGTCATTGAGATTTGTAATCGAGTTCGCATTTGTCGACATCTCCATAGACCAAATGTGTTAATTATCACAAAACTGAGTATCAAGAACAATGGGAAAAATTTTGTTTATATCCATACTCTTGCCAAGACTCTTGTTGAATATGCTTCTGTTGTAAGTTGTTTTGTTAGCCTCGTTGTTTTGGGTTGACTGCATTCGTCCTCGGCCTCCGACCTCGACCAATCACATCTTCAACCACTCTAGTCGTGACGACCTCCTCTACCTCGACCTACGACCACCTTTACGACAACCATCGACTACATTTCCTCGACAACTGCTTCACAACCATACCCATGGCTACAATAGCTCCAGCAAACATGATCAGTAGAGTGGGTCAACTTTGAAATTAATTTTTTAATCTGGATTATTTACAAAAATAAAAAGCCTGTTCTCTGTGGTGTATTTGTGAATAATTAGATTTAATCTGTCCAATGTGTGTATCCCTGTATTTTTGTATCTGTGAATGCACCTTTTTCATTTGTATAGCTGTTTATAACATATTCTAACGGTTTCTAACTCAGAACCGTTAGAAGAAGTTATACTAGTACTACCGGTTCATAACCTACAACCGATAGAAGAAAGTTTATAATACTAACGGTTGTGAGTACTGAACCGATAGAAGAAATTTAACAATACTAACGGTTGTGAGTACTGAACCGATAGAAGAAATTTAACAATACTAACAGTTGTGAGTACTGAACCGATAGAAGAAAGTTTATAATACTAACGGTTTCGAGTACTGAACCGATAGAAGAAATGTACCAGTACTAATGTTTGCGAGTAATGGACCGTAGGAATATAGGTATTGTACTAACGGTTTGTAACCGTTAGAGTTGTGCTAGGTTTCTTCTATCGTGCCGATCACTAGCGGTAAGAGAACCATTAGTATAGACCATTTTGAACCGATAGTGTAAAGTACTTCTGTAGTTGCAATAGTATCTATTACTACAAAAATAACGGTGTGGCTATAGAGAAATATTGCAAAAATATTATTTATTATAATAATTAATTAATACCACATTGAGATTGTTGCAATAGTGCTATTTATTGCAACATTATAAAAATTATTGCCATAACTTAATACCACGGCTTTTATTGCAACGGCTCACAACGAATTTTTGGTCGTTGCAATAAGTATCTATTGCAACAATTTTGATCCGAAGGCAACAATTTAAAATGTTGCAAAACCTTGTATTCCTTGTAGTGGGCACGTTTGACATGTCTTTCATAGGATGAACAACCATCAAGTCCCAACCGCTCACTGACTTCATAGCTGAATAGACAGCCCTTGGCAAGACACTCCTCTCGAGGATAACCCACAGGACATCTAGGAACTCTACTTCAATGGATCATGATGCCTTTTAGGCTCAAAGGCTGGCTTTCTCCTCAAGAGTCCCTCCGGGGATAAATTGAGATATGCCATCTGTTGCATCTAGGCCTTCATGCCTAACCCTAATTTTGATGATTAATGAAAATAGAGTGTTTAGGACTAATTGTGCTTTTTGAGATTGATTAATGCAGGGCTCCGTTGGGAAGATTGTCGAGATAAAAAAAACGAACCCAACGCAAAAGACGTAAAAGCACAAGTCACAAAAATAAAGACAAGACGCAAGCCGGAAAAGCAAAGGACCTAAGGTAATCCGTTTTTTATTTTTCCGATCTCGGCGTTTTGGAGTTGATCGGTTAGGAAAATTGTTTTTAGTTTTAACCGTACTATAAAGAGGGGTGGCAAAAGTCCTCTCTTTATCTCCAACATAAACCGAGAAACTTAGATCATTGCATTGCATCTTTTTGGTTGGATTTAATTTGAACTTGTTTTGAGAAATTTGGTTTTTCAGTTCAGTTTTTGATAGCAGAAGAGTTTTTCATTTTTCTAGAAAGATCTAGACAGATCTGGCTTTTGGTTCTGTTGACAAAAATGTAGCCCTTGAAATTATCTTTCAAACGAGCTATTAAACATCTCATTTGGATCTCTGGATTTAAAGTTATCTCTGTTTTTGTTCAGGCTGACTGTCAGTTTACTGAACTGACTGTCAGTTTGAATGTCAGTTTGTGTTAACTGACAATTGTCCAGAGATGGTGTATTTTGTGCTCAAATTTTTTGTACTAAACTGACTGTCAGTTTGTCCATACTGACTGTCAGTTGGGGATTCGACCACAGTATTTTTAACTGAGTTTCTATTTGATTTTGGTCGAGTCTGTGGTCGAACTGACTGTCAGTTTGCATAACTGACTATCAGTTGTGGGTTTCAAGTTTCCTTAAACGACCACGAACGGCTAGCAAATTTTCATCCGTAAATTTTGTCGGCCGTTGTGCACTAAACTGACTGTCAGTTAGACCAACTAACTATCAGTTTGGGTTGCTGATTTTCAGCCCTAACTCCAACGGTTCATTTGATTCTTGAGGCTATAAATAAAGGCTTTGGGCATAAGTTTTACACAATAAGCAGTAGCATTTTCTTATAAACTCTTGAGCTTTAGTTTTCTACTTAAAATCTTGATCTTTTGATCAAGTCGAGTGTTTTTCGATCCACCGAGCACTTCAGTTCATTTGCATTTGCATTCACTTAGTTTCTCGGTGCGTGTTTGGAGGTCAAGAGAAGACCTCGCTGCCTGTTACTCTTGGTGAGCGCTCTCACCTAGACGGTTCGGAGGCGTGGCCGTTGACCTCTCCAGATTGGAGATTGTCGGAGAGGCTCGGCAAGTTTGTACAAGGCATTGGTGCTCGCCTTTCCGGAGTGGACAAGGAGCAACCGTTAGTAGATAATACTCTTCGTGAGTATTGAGGCAAAACTCAAGTGACTTGAGTGCTTCAACGAGGACTAGTGGAGACTGGGCGAGTCTCCGATACCTTGGTAAAAATTACTGTGTTCATTCTCTTCTCCCCTTGCTTATATTATTTGTTCTTGATTTGCATTTATTTGCTTTAAGCTTTAAGTTTTTAAAAGCCTCCTATTCACCCCCCCTCTAGTCGGCATCCTTGATCCAACACCATCTGCCTCAAATTTCCTACGACGAATAATGCGACAAAGTACAAGGCGCTCCTTGCTGACCTAAGAGTGGCGTGCATGCTCGGCATTTGTAGGCTTCTCGTCAGGAGATTCACAACCAATCATCAGATAGGTCAATAAGAAGCATCAATGCAATGACTTAGACATGGTAACCTACCTATCAAAGATTTATAAGCTAGAGAAATACTTCAAATCCTTTGAAGCTTATCATGTGCTCAGTGCACACAATGAGACAACGAACGAGCTAGTCAGACTAGCAAGTTTGGGTGGCACTATTCCCCCAGGAATTGTCAATGAAAAACTAACCTCATCATCCATTCCCCTCACCAAAGACCAGGAGGTTGCCACCATGGAATCAAATGATTCCTTGACCTCCCCATTGTGAGCCAAGCATCCCCCGAAAGATGACACCCAAGCTAACCACATGCACCTTAAGTCCAAGATCTATAAGATCATCAACGACGAGCTCTATCAGAACAGTGCAGATGATGTGCTTCTCAGGTGCATCAAGCAAGCTTAAGCCCTCGAACTCCTCCAGGAGATCCATAGTGGCATGTGCGGTCATGTCTCTACACGAGCACTCACCGGCAAGACTCATCATCAGCACTCGCCGATGCTAGACGGTGGTAGAGGAATGTGAAAACTACCAGTTTTATAGCTAGCTCAACAACAAACTGGCCAAACCGCTCAATGTTATTCCACTCTCGTTGCCCCTTGCGGTCTAGGGAATTGACATTTTGGGCCCATTGCCTAGGGCCACCAACGGTAGTCATAAATTTCTTTTCGTCACTATCGACTACTTCATCAAGTGGATCGTGGCCAAACCGGTCTTATCAATCACAACCAAAACCACTCAAAGCTTCTTGTGGAAGAATATAATTTTCCCCTCCAGTGTTCCATGAAAAATCATCACTTATAATGATAAGTAATTTGACAGCACTCAGACCAAGTTTCACCTCGTATCAATGGTGTACCCCCCCCCAACCAATGGTGCTGTGGAGCACACTAATGGTTTAGTGACCAGTGGTCTGCACCGCAAGGTCTTCACAAGGCTGGAAAAGCCACTCGAGGACTTGGGTGGATGAGTTTCCTTCTGTCCTATGTGGTCTCCGAACAACACCAAGTCAAGCAATTGGAGAAACACCTTTCTCTATGGTCTATGGCTTTGAACCCATAATGCCCATGGACATACACTTAAAGTCACTGTGAGTAAGCAACTGCAGCAAAGAGGATACAGTGAACGCCAGCAAGATGAACTAAACTTCATTGAGGAGCAACACGACATAGTTGTCCTTAGGGCAAGGTTGTATTAGCAAGCACTCCGGTGCTACTACGACCACCACGTCAAGCCCCGTGCTTTTGCTCCTGGTGACCTTGTGCTCAAGCACATCCCAAACACCTTGCGCAAAAATAAATTCTAACCCAGGTGGGAGGGACCCTATAAGATATCTTTTGTGCCCCAGCCGGGGTTGTATATTCTCAAAGAAGTCAACGGGGAAATCTTTCAGCACACGTGGAACATCACCAATCAACAAGAGGATGTCTAGTTTCAAAGTAAAAGAGTTATTTGGACTTTTTCAAAAATAGAGAAAGCTAATATGTGTAGGATCAAGGATGCCGAGTAGAGAGGGGTGAATAGGAGACTTTAAAACTTTTATGAATTAGAACTTTTTCACAACTAAAGCCTAAATGAGCTAAGTGCAAATAAAAATGAACCAAGTCAACAATAGATAGTACAAGTAAAATGAGAGAAAGAGAATCAAACACAACTGTCGACGATTGGGAGTCTGGTCCTTAGTCGAAGCTCGAGTAAATCACAGTATCTATGTCTAAGAAAGAAAGAAATTTATACAGGTTCGGGCCCTCGGATGATGAGTAATAGCGCTATTCCTATTGGGATTTCACTAAGAATATCAAGTTTTACAGAAGGGAATAAGAGACATTCTCAGATGAACTAAGAACAATTTCCTATTCACTATTACACAGTGTATAACAATCTACTATCTCTATCTCTCGGGTCTTGTGTATTGGATCCTTCACCAGATGAGTCCGGTCTTTCTCTCCCAACGATCCATCTTTTATAGCTCATCGCCGATCATCAGTTACAGAATTGAAGGGTCGCTGAGAGACAGACGTGTGCCGGCCATAATGTGCAATTATGCTCGTTTATGATTGTGCTTTTATCTTCATAATGGTTATTAGAAGCTAATCAAAGGGTTGAAGATATCCAAGACGGCGGTAGTGGTCAAACAGGCTTAACTACTAGGTATGGTTGAAGGGGTCTAACCATATAGCCGTTGGATGTTTTGACTCTTCGGTAGCCATGGTCGCGTACTGTCTATGACCATATATCTTTATTCCTTCACTCTCCACAAACCAGGCGACCACGAGAAGATATCTCCATGACCAGGATATTCGTGGGCATGTGAGACCATGGACTTTGTGACCTTAGTATTGTCGATGTCTTGAGACTACAGACTCTGCGACAATACATGCTGAGACCATAGAATAGGCCATGTCCAGAATATCTTGGACCGTCCTATTGTCTCCCTCTTAGATCCCTGAGACCACAGAGGGGTATGTTAACAATTTAGATCTCATTCTATAGCCCTTGCGACTATAGAACGGCAAAGGTGACCAACTAGGGTTATAATCCTCGTCAGTTAACCCCCGAATTTGAAATAACAAATTTTATACTTTGTCGTTTCAAATTCTAAGACTTTTAATTTAATCATATAGGCATTCCGACGTTTCTCCTTCTTATAATGCAACTTTGGAGAAAAATGTTTCGTTTTCCCACCGTCACTACTACAGAATTCATCATCACAGTCGGGTCAAAACATTCATCACAGACGGTTCTTACCCGTCAGTGATATTCGAGTCAGTGATAATCATGTACTATCACAGACGGTTTTTGATGTTTTCAACCGTCTGTGATCTATCCATTCACAGACTGTTATAAGGTCAGAACCGTCTGTGATAAGGTCAGAACCGTCTGTGATACTCATATTTCACAGTCTGTTATAAGGTCAGAACCATCTGTGATAGTCATACTACCACAGGCGGTTCTGTTCTCGGAACCGTCTGTGATAGTCATACTACCACAGACGGTTCTTACCCGTCAGTGATATTCGAGTCAGTGATAATCATGTACTATCACAGACGGTTTTTGATGTTTTCAACCGTCTGTGATCTATCCATTCACAGACTGTTATAAGGTCAGAACCGTCTATGATAAGGTCAGAACCGTCTGTGATACTCATATTTCACAGTCTATTATAAGGTCAGAACCGTCTGTGATAGTCATACTACCACAGACGGTTCTGTTCTCGGAACCGTCTGTGATAGTCATACTACCACAGATGGTTCTTACCCGTTAGTGATATTCGAGTCAGTGATAATCATGTACTATCACAGACGGTTTTTGATGTTTTCAACCGTCTGTGATCTATCCATTCACAGACTGTTATAAGGTCAGAACCGTCTGCGATAAGGTCAGTACCGTCTGTGATACTCATATTTCATAGACTGTTATAAGGTCAGAACCGTCTGTGATACTTGAGTATACACAGACGGTTTTGACATCAGAACCGTCTGTGTTAGTATGAGTATCACAGACGCCTTTGATGTCATAACAGACTGTGATACTCAGATTACCAGAGACGGTTTGGATATCAGAACCGTCTGTGGTACTCAGGATGACCAGAGCGGTTTGGATATCAACACAGACGGTTTTGATCTCAGAACCGTCTGTGATACTCTCTTAACACAGACGGTTCTGAGATCAAAACCGTCTGTGATACTCATATTAAATCTGCGATATCAGCGATGGTGTTAATCTTGAAACCGTCTGTGATAGTGTTATAATCTCAGAACCGTCTGTGATAGTGTGATATCACAGACGGATCTGAGGTCCAAACCATCTGCGATGGGTTATTATCGGTGACTGTTATAATCTCAGACGGTTTGTAAGATCAAAACCGTCTGTGCATGCACAGACGGTTTTGATCTTACAAACCGTCTGAGATTATAACAGTCACAGATGTCCTCTGTACAAATTGTATTTTCATATATACAGTTCATGAATTTCATACATGCATAGTACTCAAATATATACAGTCTCATATATATTTGTACAATTGAACTCAGAATTATATTTGTACAGTACTCAAATATATACAGTTTCATATGCACAGTACTCAAAAATATTTGTATAGCATTTCATATATACAGCACAGAACTCAGAAATATGTACAATTGAACAAATAAATGTAATCGACAATTAAAGTGTGTTAGATGTACAAATAAATGTAAGGCCGCACTAATACGAACCTTGCGGGTCCCTAAACTTCCCCTTGGGTGATATGACCTCCGAAAGGAAAAACTCAGCGAGCATCCGTCGGACATTACCAATCTACCGAGGGTCAAAGCTTTCTGAAGGGAAGTCGACCCCCTGCAGCAAGAGTTGGTACATAAAAAATTAGCTGAAGTTGTAAATTCTGTCAAATCGAGACAAATTAAGGGGAGCAGTTGTATACCTCGGGGAAATCTGGCCGGTGAGGGGTGATGATCAGGTCATACATGTGGCGCATCACGTAGAACCCACATGTATTGTCGTCCGGCTGCTGATGGCACTGCCAATTTACAGACCGAGAGTTAGGTGGGGACAAGTTATAAAGTAAAACAGATGCCAGTTGAAATTTGTACCGAAAATTGTAACCACTGAAACTTATCGGCTCGCCGCTCGTGTTGTCTCCCTACCTCGGCAAAGTACTTCGTGAAAGCCCTGTAGATAGTCAAAGTTGACAGTTTGAGGATAGCCGAAATTGACAATTTGAGGACAGTAAATCTAGATGCATGCAAGACAGGTCCACATCACCTTCCGAATACATCTCGTGCGCCGCAATACGAGTACCCTTTCCTCTGCAATGAGTCAAGGTAGAACACTTTGTTGCTTTTTGGAATAAGTAGCAGCAGGATCCAGTGGTAGCTACATATTACACGTAGAGAATTAAAAATTTAATCTAAATTTGGGGGTGTGCACATGGAGACACTAATCTACGGGTGAAGTACTGATGAAAGCACTCACCTCTGGTTGTAGGGTACAAGTATATACTCCTTGTCGACCTGAGCAAGCAACCCTCTTTTGATGTAGTCGACAACGAAGTCTGTGTCGGTCCTAAACATCACCTCGGCGACCATCTGGGGGTCCAAGAAACCAACAGGTATGCCCTTGGATTTGGCATAGTTGGCCATGCAGCTGCACGGAAGTAACCAATTAATAAATGACATATATCCGTATATGCACGGATAGTAGGATACTTACAGCACCCAAGACCGTAGGATTGACAAGTCGAGCGCATCTTTATTCAGTAAATTGTGTAGGTCTTCAAAGGTCACCAAGTAGGTCCCAACGTCGTTATGGAACTCTGCAACGGTGTACTTGACCATGATGTGCGTCGGACGCTGCGTCCTGGTCTGGTTTGTCCTCCTCATGTACCATGCATGCAGGCTCTGGCATGCTAACCCCATGCTCGAAATTGCGGTATCGGAGGCCATGGGCATCCCCAGAGAGAACGGCATGAGAGCTGGTGCACTCTTCTCGCTCTCCTTCGCCGGGCTCTTCTTTGCTTTTCCCCTCATAGCTAGCTTCTTGAATGGTTGCCTCTTACTCGGAGTTAGCTTCGTCATCGGAGGGGTATGCTAGCTAGTAGGCCGCGTGTCGGTCTGTGATGTCTGTGATGTAAGAACCTATGTATTAGGACACTAACTCTGAGGGCTATTATTACAGTACAAATTATGAAACTGTGGGGGAATTACCTCATACAGGACGATGTCTTTCTTGGGCCATTGCACGAACGTGTGCACCGCATCCCCGAGAGTGGTAATCTCGTCGTTCGGCGGCTTCTCCAACGGAAAAGCCTTGCAATAGTCAAAGACACTGTCCACCTGGACCCGTGCAAAACCCTCCCATAGAGGGGCACCATGGATTGTGGCCCCCGCCGTGCATGGTTGCGCCATCCCACGGGCAGCCTCGATCGGGAAGACACCGGCCAGCACCATAAGCTTGCAGGAGGCGGGTTCCTACAAACAGTGCGCATTAACATGTTGAATTTCACCGCTTCTCACTTTCGAATGAATTAACATAGACAAACAGTGCGCATTAACGGTCATTACCTGCAGAGAGTCCACCGGATACTTTGGAGAGGGCTCCGTCTGCGAAGACCCCGGCGCAGACGCGCAGCTACTACGGTGGCCAAGAATGGGGGTCGGTACTTCCGCTGCTAGAACGGGGGTGCCCTGGGTCGCCTTTCTTAGCTCTTCATACATGGACCGCATCTCCGACAATTGCTGCAGGAGTGCTTTGTCCCGAACAGCGAACTCCGATCGCATCTCCTCCTTGAGCCGTTCATCGCGGGCTTGGTGGGATCTCTTTCTCCTCTTAGCCGCCTCCTCATCATCAGGGAAACCATACCTCCAAGGCACAAGGCGCCGAGGCCGCGCACGCGGCCTGGATGCTCCTTGTTTCCTAGCGCCGCTGTGAGGATATCCCTGTCCCTCCTCGGGTTGAACTCTCCGGATGCCGCCTGCGCACTCAGCGTCACCTGCAACAGGAGAACTTAGCAATACAGGCCATTGCATGCGTGTTATGAGGATAGTACGTGATCGGACAATCTTACCAGCCGGTCGATCACTTCCTTGTCCGCAGGGTTACTCACGGAGACGCTTCCGGAGGAGTTCATCGTCGATCGTGCTCGGCACCAATTGCGGGCGCGCACGTCCATTATGCCCGCATAAGGACTGCCGGCCGAAGACTGGGAAGCCTCCTCGTCCTGCTTCCTCCACAGCGCCTTCTTCCCCACATACCCACCGGTGCCTAGTCTGTGTGGGTGGGTGTTCTTGACCTGGTTAGCCTGGCCCTTCGCACTAAGCTCCTGGAACTCAGGCTTGCCCTTCATCTCCACGAACTGCTGCCATGCCTCGGTAGTCATGAAAGGGTAGTCATTGAAGGGGGTCTTCGACTCCTTCACATAGTGCCTGACAAGTTCGCTCTTGAAGTTCCTCCATGCCTTGTTTATTGACATAAGTGTCCTCCGGCGGACGGTGAACTGGCGATCCTCCGGAATGTGAAACGCCGCCTGCACTTCTTCCCACAGCGCATCCTTGCACTCTGGGGGCACTTGACCCCAGTCGGAGGTGGTGATGGGCACCCGCTCCCTTGCCACTTTGCCGCATAGTGAGCGGTACTGACCGACAAGTTTGTCTGGAGCTTCCGGCACACCATTGTCGTCGAACTAGACATGCTGCTTTTCCCGCTTGTTCAGACACGCGCATGTCGTCCGGCCTCGCCCCTTTCTCTTCTTCTGCGGGGTCACGGCGGACAAGGCGACCTCCGGCCCAGGCGTCTCATCGCCAGCGAGGTCACCCTGACTCCCCGAGTGGTGCATTTCGTCACCAGACATAGTTCCTAACATAAGTGAAAGAGAGAACAGTTTAAGTAAATCTGCAACTAATAATTCTATAACAAAACCCATATACTTATAATTAACCAAGAATGACAGAAACGGTGGGGAGGCGATGGAGGTGATCACGTCAGAGGCGGGAGGGCGATGGAGGTGATCGCGCTTGACGGTGGAAAGGCGATGCAGGTGCTCGCGATGGACGGAGAGGAGGAGAAGGTGGGAGGCGATGGAGGTGATCGCGACGGATGGTGCGAGGGCGGAGAGAGCTAGGGCAAACCCCGCCTTGAACTATTAACCGCGACGATATTATTCCAGTCGGTTCTCGAATCAGAACCGTCTGTAATAATCGACATAGTGATAGTCACCAGAGAGATTATCACAGACGGTTTTGAGTTGAGAGCCGACTGTGACTCTGATTATCACAGACGGTTTGGAATTGAAAACCGACGGTACACGTCAAGAACTCGAAGAGTCGGACACTGTTGAAAACATCACAGTCGGTTATATATATATAACCGTCTGTGATAGTAATATTATCACAGTCGGTTCTCAAATAAAAACCGTCTGTGGTAATCTACACTCAGATATTTCAAATGTAGTCCAAATACTCTGTAAATTTTGGTTACTGTGTACGTAGATCCGATAATTGGTTACAATGTGGAGCATGCTCAAATAAATTTAACATACAATGTACGTGGAGCATGCTCAAGTTAATGTTACATACAAATGGGAACTTTCACCGACAATTTCCACGTACACAGCCATATTATCCTCAACTTTCCACTTGCCGCGGCCCTGCAAAGACGAGAATTACAGGAGATATAAGCTATACCGATGGAAACAGAGAGATAAGACGTACAGTTCATTACCTTTAAAGTATAACCCTTCCTAGTGATCCATACGCACGTAACTGGTTTCGTCGGTGTCTTCAGTATCGACCTGTACGCCATCTCCAAATGGAGGAATCTCATCAAATTGATTGTATTCCTCCTCGTCTACGACATTTGCAACTCCAACAATCCTTCTCTTGCCATGAAGGACGATGTGCCACTTCTTATTGGCCGGGTCAGTGACATAAATGACCTGAATGGCTTGATTTGCAATTATGAATGGCTCATCTTTATAAGCAACGCGATCCAGATCCACAGAAGTGAAACCGTAACTGTCAACCTTCACACCCTGTGGGATTTGGACCCATTGGCATCGAAACAGGGGAATCTTGAACAGTACGTAATCGAGCTCCCAAATTTCTTCAATGAACCCGTAGTACGAGTTCAATCCACGTACTACCCTTGTTGGGCCTGTCTTGGTGAACCCATCATGGAAAGTTTCTACGCTCACTCCACTATTTTGCACAGTGCTCTTTCGATCTTGAGCTTTCGTGTAAAATGTATACCCATTGATGTCGTATCCCTGCCATGTCTGTACAGTAAACGTGGGCCCTTTTGCCAACCATTTAAGGTTCTCACTTGCGGATTCTCCGGTGATTCGCACCTTCATCCACGCGTTGAATCGACTGTTATGTTGTCCCGTGATCCAAACCTCGGATCGGCGAGGATTGTCTTGTCGTAGCATCTCCTTGTGCTCGTCGATGTACGGAGACACCTCCGTCATGTGTTGCAAGACCCAAAAATGAGCTTTCGAGTACATATCGAAATCAGGAGTGATGGCTCTCCATCCAATAGTGCCAACACCATCAAGCCTCCCCTCGTGACGAGACACAGGAACTCCTATTGCTTCTACCTCGGCCATGTAATCGACGCAGAACTCAACAACCTCTTCCGCTGCATAACCTTCGACAATGCTACCCTCAGGCCGGGACCAATTCCTCACGTAGGCCTTAAGTACACGCATGTACCTCTCGAATGGATACATATAACGTAGGAACACGGGTCCACATATCTTGATTTCTCTGACAAGGTGGACGGTGAGATGGACCATGATATCAAAAAACGATGGAGGAAAATATATCTCAAGCTGATAGAGAGTTCGAACCACCTCGCTCTGCAAAGAATCCAGTCCATCAGGATCAATGACCTTCGAAGAAATTGCATTGAAGAAAAAACATAGCCTCGTGATCGTCTCTCTGACCTTATGCGGCAGAATACTCCGGATGGCAACAGGAAACATTTGTGTCATCAACATGTGACAATCATGAGACTTCATACCCAGCAATTTCAAATCGCCCATGGACACAAGCTTTTTCATATTTGCGGAGTAACCCGATGGAACTTTAACACCATAGAAACACTTACAGAGTTCTGTCCTCTCAGCCTTGCACAAAGTGTAGCATGCGGGGGGGAGGTATATACGGCCTTTATCGTCCTCTCTTGGTGCTAGCTCGGGCCTGATTCTCATTTCGATCATGTCACGCCGCACATTGACGCCATCCTTTGTCTTCCCTGGAATGTTCAGCAATAGGCTGATTAAACTATCACAAACATTCTTCTCTACATGCATGACATCAATGCAATGACGAACCTCTAAATGCTCCCAATACGGTAAGTCCCAAAATATCGATCTCTTCTTCCAAGTGTTCTTCGTGCGGGGTTTCAATTTACCACCCTTTCCAAATACAACGTCTATGTCCTTCACCCGTGAGTAAACATCTTTCCCGCGCATAGGCTTCGGGGCTGAACCATCTTCCTTGTGGCCGTCAAATTCCCTCTTCCTCTTATGGTACGCGTCATTCTTCGGAAGAAACCTACGGTGACGCATGTACACTGTTTTCCTGCAATTCTTCAGCCACACGCACTCAGTCTCATCTTCGCAGTGGGGGCAGGCTTTGGCTCCTTTCGTAGTACGGCCCGACAAATTTTCAAGGGCAGGGAAATCATTGATGGTGCAGAATATCATAGCACGTAGGATGAAGTTCTCTCGTTTGTATGCGTCCCATACCTGCACCCCTTCGTTCCACATTATTAGGAGATCCTCTATCAATGGTGCTAGGTACACATCAATATCGTTTCCAGGTTGTTTTGGTCCTGAGATAAGTAGAGACATCATGATGTACTTGCGCTTCATACACAACCAAGGAGGAAGGTTGTAGATACACAAAAGAATCGGCCAAGTGCTATGCCGACTGCTCATGTTACCAAAAGGATTAATTCCATCGGTACTCAACCCGAACCTTATATTCCTCAATTCTGCTCCGAAGTTAACAAATTCCCTGTCTATGTTTCTCCACTGCGAAGAATCAGCGGGGTGTCTCAGCTTTCCATCCTTCTTCCGGTCTTCCGAGTGCCAACGCAGTAATTTTGCCTCTTTACGATTTGCAAACAAACGCTGCAAGCGGGGAATGACTGGCAAATACCACAACACCTCAGCAGGAGGTCCTTGCTTTATCTCCGCGCAGTCACCGTCGTCTGTTCGGTCCTTAGTACGCTTATAGCGGGATGCGCCGCACACCGGACAAACATGCATATTCTTGTAGTCGTTACGGTAAAGGATGCAATCATTAGGGCATGCGTGTATCCTTTCTACTTCCATTCCCAAAGGACACAACAGCTTTTTCGCTTGGTAGGTGTTTTTTGGCAACTCGTTTCCTTCCAGGAGCATGTCCGCCAAAAGATCTAACAGTGTTGTGAAACTCTTGTCGGTCCAGCTGTTGCTTGCCTTCAATTTTAACAGTTCAAGCACAGAGACCAACTTTGTGTACTTCGACTTGCAACCAAGGAACAACAGCTTTTCTGAGTCCTCAATCAAGCGCTTGAATTTGCCAAACTCCCTTTCACTGTAATTTCCTTCCACATCACGCAACATGTCATCTAAATGGTCATCCTCTGGCATATCCTCGTCGAAGTCGTTGTTCGGATCCGACATGTCCTGTTCCTCAACCTGAGTGGCAGTTGTTTCTGCAGTTGGCTCTTCTCCATGGTGGACCCAACACGTGTACCCCTTTTTGAAACCACGTCGGATCAAGTGGGCGACAATTTGAGATGAGTTGGTGAACATCTTAATATTCTGGCAGTCTACACAAGGACAGTACATATATGGTAAACCCTTCTTCCCCATGTCTTGCTCAGCAACCTTTTGGAAATCAAAAACACCTTTCATGTATTCCTCACCCACTCGGTTGTCATTATACATCCAGTCTCGAACCATCTGCAATTAATCAAATTCATACACATGCTAATTAGTAAATCAATGGAGATCGATATTGATGATGAAATCAAGTAATGTGCATGCCTTGGGAGCAAGTACCAACCTTGGTTCGATCCTCAAATTTTTGCCCCCAAATGCTCCCCCGGCCTTTCGAGATTTCGCTCTTCCTTGCCCCAAATCTCTTCGAACTGGACAATGTAGGTCGAGGAAGAGAGTACGACTAGCTCAAAACATCCGCCAAAAGACCTTTTATACCAGATTTAATACAGACGGTTCTATATAATACCGTCGGTAATATCGGTGCAATTTGTGTAACTATGAAAGAAATATCACAGACGGTTATGAACTCCAAACCGTCCGCTTTACTATCACAGTCGGTTTTTACCTCAGAACCGTCTGTGTATTTGATTATCACAGACGGTGTTAAGGTCCGAACCGTCTGTGTATGTGGTTATCACAGTCGGTTTTTACCTCAGAACCGTCTGTGTTATCACAGACGGTTTTAAGGTCCGAACCGTCTATAATATCCCTGATTGTTTGTTTGCATTCGACTACTGGTCATCAATTGTTCCACTTGTTTTTCATATTTGGTTCTATCTTATTTCAATGTTAGTATTTAAAAAAATGAACGTTCAGACTATTTGGTTTTATCTTGTTTTTCATATTTGTTTTATATATATGTCTGAAATTAAAACCGTCTGTAATCTTTCAAGCAGAGACGGTTTTGAGTTAAAAACCGTCTTGATCGCAGCAGTATTTTCTTGTTAACATTTTTACACAGAACATCATTTGGTGATTATCAGTTACATAATCAATCGAAAGCCAGATATATAAGGAAAAGAAATTTCTTATTTCTTACAATCTTTCCATACATAAGAGATACTATTAATTAAGCGACCAATTGATTAGTGTCGACCTGTTCCGAAAGTAATTTACAAAGTTCTCCTAGGGACGTATTGGCATCAGTAGGATCTACACTGGCCGCCCCAGGAGAACTACCAATGGCTCTAAGACTATCAACATCATCTCTCACCAAAGGAGTGGATTTGGCATCAGTAGGATCATCCAAGAAATTAAAGTTGATACAACAAAGGTGGAGATGAAGTTGCAACTCAAAGCATGCACTCTGCCAAGTGCAGAATGGCAAAAGACATCCCCTCAGAATGCTTCTCCAGCGCCTCTTTTTTTTTTGGAGAGTTCTGCACAAGGCAGTTTTCTCCTCCTGCACATATACTTCTCCAGCTTCTCCTAGGGACGTATGCTGGGAGGGTGAAGATGATTGCCAAGCTTCGGAGTGGATTTGGACGTGGAAGTGTGAGCCTTACCCCAGAAAAGCTGATGATACAAAGGTGTTGGAGAGGGGATATTGAAAGGATTATTGTGGATCTCCAAAGGTGGAGTCGATGCAACTGGAGGGGTTGCAAGGGGCAATGTGGCAACACAGGCCTCAGCACCCTCTAGAGTCTTCGCTGCAGCTCCATTGTACGATCTTTCATCATTTCTAAGTCTCTTCTTTGGAGGGAGCATTTCCTCAAGCACCTGTGGATTTCGAAATGCATTTGTTTCGAGGTAATCAAGTCATAAAAGAAAGATCTGCATTAGAGTTTCAGAGAGGACTTACTTTCTGAAGATCCTGATCGAGTTCATTCCTTATCTCTTCCTCATCACTCTGATCAATTTCAATAACCTCACTGGAATCTTGGCTCGCCATCAAGGTGGGAGTTGAGGAGGGAATAAAGACAGGGATTTAGGAGCCTCGCTATTTATAGAAACAGAAGGTGACGGTTCATATGCGCGGGTGCCTCGAGTTCTAAAAAGCGCACTACTGGTTTTCAAGGTCAATAAATTCATGATATATAACTTCTCAGGAGATAAACTGCAACACGGCAAAGGAAGTTGAAGAGTCAGATTACATAATTCGATGCAAATTAAATTTGAAGTAAATAATTAAGTCTCTTCATCTGCTCAGTTATTATGTGTAGTTATCAACAATTGCATGTAGAAAATTGCACTATTGGGACTATCACAGACGGTTGGGAGATCAAACCGTCTGCTTTAATATTACAGACAGTTCTAATGTCCGAACCGTCTTTAATATGCCTGTTGAATATTGAACTGTTCGACTTCTACAAATACTTGTTCCCTCCCTGGAGTTTTGCTTCCAGTTGAACCACTGAGAATTTGAAAGAATTAAGAATTTGAAGCGTCGACAACTGTTCTCCAATCACAGTCGGTCCTTACATAAAATCCGTCTGTAATATTACTATCACAGACGGTTTGGAGTTAAAAACCGTCTATGATATTGATAGAGGTTGAGAATTCGAGGCGAGGACACTGTTGGGACTATCACAGTCGGACCTTACATAAAAACCGTCTCTAATGTGACTATCACAGATGTTTTTTACCTCAGAGCCGTTTGTGATATTCAAAGCACGTTGATATATAACTTCTATATTCTTTTTATATTATTTGCATGGGACCTGCGACTTCTATATTGTTTCTATATTATTTCAAGGGCTCCGATCACAAGCCAAAGATCGCGATAGTCGTTCCTTGATCGCACACTGTACATACCTTTGTATGGTCGAATGTTCGACAAAATCTAAAGAAAGATAAAGAAAAAGGGAAGATTGCATGCAGTCCAAGAATGTGCTGGAAAATTAGAAAGTTGACATAAGAACAAAGTTTTCAATAATTTGTTTCATCACTTACAAAAAAAAGTAAAAATACAGAATGCTAGGTCAAGGAGTGGTCTTAGCCCTGGCTGCATCTAGAATAAAGTCAGTTTGACTTGCAGCCAGGACGCAGGACTCCTCCAGCGACAAGTTGTCCTTCTCAGGATCAACTACTTCAGCGTCGAGAAGGCCTGCGACCTCCCTCAGCTTCGCGATGGTATCCTTCATTGTCAAACCGCAGCCAGCGATGGTCATATCCGCGGCTTTCTTCTCCTCGCGAAGACGCCTCGTCCTCGCCCTAGCATTGTCACCATCCGTCTTCATGCGCTGGAAGAGATCGTCAAGGTCAAGCCGAAGCCGAGTGTGCTTCTCCGTGAGGAGCTTGTGCTCCTCCTGGAGGGCCCTCAGCTCGGCCTTGACTTTGGCAGTGTCTTCCACGGCTCCCCTTCCCTGTGCAAATCAACAGGTCAAGAATGTATTGAACATGTATTAACAATACAGGGGTAAGTCCAAAAGATTGAGAGTTCATACTGGGGAGGGCGAGGCTGACGATGCCATCGAGGATGCCATTGGCGCAGAGAAGCTAAGGAGTCAAACAGTGTGAGAACTATAAAAACTTGTAAAGTAAATGACAATTTTTCCACTGTCAATTTATAGAACTTCCAAAGCGATGCTTCGTGTTCTCCTAGGCGCCGCGGGCGAAGATCGGAGACAGAAATGATCACAGTTGAGAATTCGAAGCGCCGGTACTTTTCCAGTCGGTTCATATATCAGAACCGTCTGTGATAACTACACTATCACAGACGCTTCATGGTTTACAACCGACTGTATAAATCACAGTCGGTTCTGAGTTCCGAACCGTCTGTGATAGTCTAATTATCACAGACGGTTCAGAACTCAGAACCGTCTGTATATATCACAGTCGGGTTTTAGGTTAGAACCGTCTATGATAATTAGACTATCATAGACGGTTCTTAGCTGGGAACCGATTGTATATATCACAGTCGGTTTTTAGGTTAGAGCCGTCTGTGATAAGTATACTATCACAGACGGTTTTGTGTTCAGAACCGTCTGGTTTACTGTCACAGTTGTTTTTGACGTCAGAACCGTCTGTGATATCTGAACATATTCTCCCGACAGGCCTTCACAGACAGTTTTCCATTGAACAGTTCATACCCGTCTGTGATGTGCCGTCCAGGATGTCTGTTTCTGTGGTAGTGTGTGAGCCGCTTCATTTCCCAAGAAAAACTTTGGGTGAGGTTGTCAGGCCATTATGAAGTTTTTTGCTCCAACTCAAGGTTAAACTCACAGAGTGTCTCTTCAAAACTCGAGGCTTATAGATTCAAACCGTCGTTTCTTAATTCTATAAATATCTAGCCTTTGTGTTCGAAAGTCTTCAAGCTTTCGCAAATTTCTCTAAGTCTTAGAACCTCTTTTCATCTTCTAACTTTCTTTCTTCTTCTTCTTTCCAATGGCAAGTCAAAGTCCTGATCGACCCATTGAAAGTGAAGAAGAAGTAACGATATAAGACAATGCCGTGCATGCATTCCAAAAGGTAATTATTTTTTGGGGGATCTGCATGGACTTTCTTTCTTGAGCAACTATTTCCAAATAAATGCATTTTGGGTTTTTCAGGTGATCGAAGATCCAGCAGCTTCAAAGAAACGAGTTGGTGATGATATAGGATCATCTAGTGGATCCTCATTGAAAAAACTAATGAGACCCGATGTATTAGCTGCAACTGTAGCTCAGGCTGCGGCATCTTTTTTACCATATCCTTCTAACATTCCACTTCCTCTCCTCCTGTGGCCCAATCATCTATCCTCTCGGTATGTATTTCTATTTCTCAAATTTCTTTACATGTGACCTAGGACTAACTCATGGTCGTATAGGAAGGTGAATCCCAGGAAGAGCTGGAAAAGGTGAAGGCTGAGCTTGTGGCCCTCCAAGAAGAACATGAGCTCCTTGAGGAGAGATACATCCAGCGGGGGCTTGATTTGGATGACTTCTTCAAGCGCATTGAGCGCTTGAAGGTAACTGGTGACAAGGCTAGGGAGAGGACAAGGCTACTCCGACAAGAGGTGCAGCTTCTTCGTGAGGAGAAACATGCCGCGGACATAACCATCGCCGGCTATGGTCTCACTATGAAGGATACCGTCGCAAAGCTGAGGGAGGTCACGACCTTCTCGAGATGTACATAGTTGACCCTAAGAAGGACAACTTGTCGCTAGAAGAGTCCTGCATCCTGGCTGCGAGTCAAACTAACTTTATCTTAGATGCAGCCACGGCCAAGGCCGATCCTTGACCTAGCATTTTGTATATTTACTTTTGTTTTCTGTAATAAATAAATATTCGGCTAAGAAAAAATAGTTTTTATGTCAGTTTTCTCATTTCTGCTTATGAAGTTTAGTCCAGAAAATCCTTGGACTACTCCTTATCATTTTTCTTGGTTTTTTACAACCATAGAAAAGTAGATACAGTAGGTGCGATCACAGAACGACTATTGCGAGCATGGAACGATTAAGGTTGTTAGTCGTGGTCATAAGAGCAACCATCTTGACCTGCTAGCCCCCGAATTCGAAATGAAATGGCTTTTCGGACTTCAAAAAGATTCATTTTCGTTTTGGATTTGAACAGGTTCCAATCCAAGAAGAACTTTGGGTGCGCCCATCAAATCCATCATGGTTTTCATTTAATGCAATAGATGTGTGTAGTGGTTGAAAAGCCACTTACATCTTCGGAGGCTTCAAAACCCTCCTTGCAAACTTCACTGCCTCACGCCGCCTAAAAAACCCTTTTTTGCAACCTTGCAAACTTCTCGTCTTCAAGTAGCCTCAAAACCCTCTAAGTTCTCCTGTTGCATCTAGGCCCTTTTTGGTTCATTTTGATTATTGATGATATTAAGTGTCTTGGACTAATCGTGGCTTTGAGCTATTTGTACACAGTGTCATCTGAGGTCGCAGGCCAAGGATGTGAGCCAAGGTCGCAAGCGCAAGGTCGCAATGTCACCTGAGGTCGCAATCCGAGGACACGAGCCAAAGTCGCAAGTGCAATGTCGCCAAGAAGAAAGCTGCAAAGACCTAAGGTAAGTGCTTGTTTATTGTACCGGTCTTGGAGTTTGGAGTTTAATCGGATTTATAAGAAATTCTTTTTTAGTTTAAACCGTACTATTAAGAGGGGTTGCAAAATCTCTTTTAGTTCTGGCAAAAACTGAGAAACTCTTAGGTCATATGTTGCATTCGCATTCATTCAGAATCTTGGTCAAGAATCTCAAAGAGGAACTAAAACTGGTCATTTGAGTGTTGTTTATTTGACCAGGTACTGTTCATTCAACCAGTGGTCACACGAGTACTGTTCATTTGACCAGACACTATTCATGTACTGTTCATTTGGTCAGTTACTGTTCATATGACCAATAACACTATTCATTCGACCAGTAATACTGTTCATTCGACCAGAGGTTCCAACGGCTATTTACTAGTTGTTAGAGGTCGAAGCTGGTTGTTAGCTGGTCTGATTTCTTTCCTTATTCGACCTAACGGCTAGCTGAGATTTTGGGTTATAAATATAGGTGTTTTGAGCAGTATTTACACACATATCAAGCTACATTCTCATACACATCTTTGAGCAGTCTCTGTACACGCCTTTGAGCATCTTTTCTATACATTTTGAGCAGTTTTAATATACTTTTGAGCAGATTTTTGCTACTGTTTTGATCAGTTTTTAAAATACTTTTGGGGCAGATTTTTGCTACTGTTTTTGAGCAATTTTTAAAATACTTTTGAGAAGATTTTTGCTACTGTTTTTGTTCAGTTTTTAAAATATTTTTGAGTAGATTTTTGCTACTGTTTTTGAGCAGTTTTTAAAATATTTTTGAGCAGATTTTCGCTACTGTTTTGATCAGTTTTTCATAAACACTTTTGAGCAGATTTCTCCGCTGTTTTGATCAGATTTTATAAACAGTTTTGAGCAGTTTTTAAAAACAGTTTTGAGCAGATTTCTAAACACCATTTGAGCAGATTTTTATACATCTTTTGAGCTATTTTTCTAAACATTTTCGAGCAGTTTTTGAACAGTTTTTCTAAACATACTTGAACAATTTTTCCTACATATCTCTGAGTATACACTTGAGCCAAAGTTTTCAAGTGCTAAAATCTTGATCTTTTGATTAAGTATCATTCTTTCTGATTGAGAGAGATCCTCCGAGAGCATTCATTTGCATCATTTTCATTCTTAGAAGTTTGTCGGTATTTGTTGGGTCAAGAGAAAATCTTGCAACTTGTTACTCTCGGTGAACGCCCTCACCTAGACGGTTTGGAGGCGTGGCCGTTGACCTCTCCATTAACGGAGTTTGTCGGAGATGCTCAACATATTTTGTGAAAAGCATCAGTGTTCGCCTATCCGGAGCGGAGAAGGAGCAACCTTAGTGAAGAATATCCTTCGTGGATATTGAAGCAAGACGCATCCATTTGAGTGCTTCAACGAGAAGTAGGGGAGACCGGGCAAGTCTCTGAAACCTCGGGATAAATTACTGTGTTTGTCTTTCTTACTCTTTCTCAGTGTAAAATATTATTAAATTATTTTAGTCAAAAAGTTTTAAAGCCTCCTATTCAACCCCCCCTCTAGTCGGCATCCTCGATCCTACATCTCCTTCCTTTGATCTTAAGAAAATGGCATCTTGGAGCTGATCCATCCATCGCGACACTGAAAGTTTGGAGGTTCTGGAGAAGGAAGAGGTTATGCCCTCATGGTTGTTGATCTCGTGGTGTCCCACTGGAGGAGAAGACACCCCAGTGGTTAAGGAAAATGAACGGGTGATTTTGAAGATTTCTTGCGATGCAGTTTTCGCCTCCCTGAGGGCGAATTCCTTCTGAGTGTCCTCAACCACTTTGGGTTAGAGTTGGTGAATCTTCATCCCAATTATGTGTTGAGCTTGGCAATTTTTCAACATCTTTGCGAGGCATTTGTTGGAGTTTTGCCCAGCATTGCTCTTTTTCGGTGATTTTATTTCTTAGCATGGTCAAAGAGCCCAAATGCTGCTGGATGCATCTACTTCCGTCTGAGGGAGAAAAAACTATCTAGTCGTTCCTCTTCACGACTCTGTCCATGGATGGAGCCAACAATGGTTCTACTGCACTGCTCCTGAAGAAAGCAGACTCTAGTTTGAAAACTGTCGGCCAGAGAGAAACAGTGAAAAAGACTCTGCTCCTAAACTCGATGAGGAATTGCAGAGACAGGCCCAGGTAATTATTCATCTGGGGCGTGTGGGCTTGACAGCCCAAGACGTGATTCGGGAGTTTGTGAAGAACCGAATTAGTCCACTGAAAAGAAGAGTGCATCCTGCCTGGGAGGTGCGCTCTATGCAAAATGAAACTTTGGATTATAATCAAGGTAAAAGCCCCTTCTTGTAGATTGGTATATTGTCTTCAATCTGTTGTGAACTTAATGAGCTTCCCAAACAGGTTTGCTTATTTCTGAGGTTGGCAGGAGAACAAATACTATTTTGAAATTGTACACTGCGACCACAAAAGGTAATGATATCGCGCCGAGACCGTAGAGCATGGTCGGTGACAATGACGACTTAATACAAGAATGTCGAAAGGTAAATCTCTTTCAAAAAAACATGAGTATATTTTTCTTTATGCACAACAATGATCGAAGAGATTCATTCTGATCTGTGTAGTTGCTCATGGGCCAAATAGTTGGGATGAAGCGAGCCATCGATGATGTAGGACCTTCTGGTGGTCCTTCATCGAAGAAATTGAAGAAAGCTCCCTCCAAAACCAAAGGCCAATCCTCACCGAAGGTCAATAAAGTGAAGACCTCAGCCCCTAGCAAAATCAAGCTGAAAATGACTGTAGGGGCAACTTCGTCTAAGGCCGTCGATACTAATTCGGCGGCCACAATGGTAAGATTTTCAGTTCTCGCATTTCTCCAAATGCATCTAGAAATTATTCCTTGGTTGTATAGGGAGAAGGAAGCGAAGACAAGGAAGATGAGGTTCCTCTGATTCTGCGGAGAAAAAGGTCCGCAAAACCTTCGAAGAAATCCTCTAAGAGGATGTTATCTTCGTTATTGTCTCCCAAGAGTGGGGCATTGAGTTCCCAAAGTCTTCTGGGATTCAGTTTCAAGTAACAACTTGTTATTTTGCTAACTAATTTATTATAATTAGCTGGATATAACTTATGCAATCATGAATGTACAGGTCAAACTCAACCCCTACACAATCTATTTCAACACGATAAATTGAAACAACTGTGGCTAAGGAGGTGGTGACTACTATGGCGGAAACTGACGAGGATTATAATTCGAGTTAGCCACCTTTGCTATTCTATAGTTGTAAGGGCTATAGAATAAGGTTTTTTTTCCTTCTATGGTCTCAGAGATCTAAGAAGGAGACAATAGAATAGTCCAAGATATTCTGGACAAGACCTATTCCATGGTTGTAACTCTACGATGTCGCAAGGCTTTGTAGTCTTTAGATATCCACAATACCGAATTCGCAGAGACCATGGTCTCACATACCCATGAAGACCTTGGACATGGAGATACTTTCCCATGATTGCCCAGGTCATAGAGAATGCCATACGTCGTCTTAATTAATGCGCGACCATGGCTTACTAAAGAGTTAAAATGTCTAATGGCTATGTGGTTGGACTCATTCAACCACACAGAGTGGTTGAGCCAGTTTTACCACTACTGCCGCCTTGGATAAGTTAGCCCTTTAAGTTCCTAGTAACCGTCAATAAGATGAGGGCGCAATTATAAATAGGTATAAATTGCACATTATGACCGGTGCACGTCTACCTCTCAACGACCCTTCAATCCCGTAACTGATGACCAGCGACGAGCTATAAAAGGGGGATCGCCGGGAGAGAAAGAGAGGCCATTCGGAGACAAAAATCCAAGATACAATCCATTTAGAGCTATGACAATAGATTGACATACACTGTAAGCTAAAGAATACAAGGTTGTCCTTAGTTCATCTAAGAACATTCTTGATTCTCCTTTGGTAACCCTTAATTCATATAGTGAAATACCAACAGGAAGTAGAGCTATTACTCATCATCAGAGGGCCCGAACCTGTATAAATTTCTTTCTTCCTTATTCATAGATGCCGTGATTTACTTGAGTTTCACCTTAGATTGACTTCACATTTTCCTTTAATATTTTACGTAAGTTCGATTAAGGACCAGAGTTCCAATCATCGACAGAAACTCTTGCCATAGAGGATGTTGCAGCTTCATTTGAAACAGTTGATGTTGCTGTGACCGCTGAGGCACCTGATATTCAATCCTCTGATCTCGTCAATGGTAAAGAAACTGAGTTCGCGGCTGCGACCTTGACCATGGGGATGAGCGAACAAGCAGGAACTTCTGCACCCCCTCTGGTCGAAGAAATCCTTTCTTCCCCTCATCGAGGGGAGAAGGATTTGGAAACAGCGGTTGCTGATACTCCACATCCTGCTCTGAAAGTAAATTTACAAACCATTGAGCAGATGCAGGATGATTTAGGATCTGAGATCTTTCTCAAAGATCTCGTAGAGGTAAATAAAAATATTTACCTAATATATTTATTGTTTATTTGAGTAATATCTTGAGATATTTACTTCATTGTAGAATTCTGCTCGGCACTCGACCTTGGTTAATTTGCTGATAGAACAATTTAAAGTCGCTCAAGCGAAGTGCGACTGCTTAGAGTAGTAAGTATCTTTCTCTAACTTCAATCCTTTTGTGAATTGTAATAATACTTCTTGTTGTCACAGGGAAAACTCTGCTCTAACATATGAGGTTGCTAAAGAGCGCTCCGCTAAGGAGACTGTCGTGGAAGAAACTTTGAGGGAAAATAGCAAAAAACTTGTTGAAGCCCATTCATCCTTGGAAGAGCATAAAAATTCATATACCTCTCTCTAAGGGGAAAAAGAAAAACTACAAACCGATATAGATCGTAAGTTCATTCTCGCAGAATTTGTCATTGCGTTTTTGATCTTTCATGAACTAATCATATTGTTTTTGCTTCTGATCAGGTCAAAGAGAAATAAATTCTAAGCTGGTCGAAGAGAGCAACAATTTTGAGGATAAGTTTATCAGGCAAGGATACAACCTCGACAAGCTTCATGATACCATCAACGTCCTCAAGATGGCCATGGAAAAGGCCGAAAATACTGCAAAGATTTCTTGAAATGAAAAGAATGACTTGGAAAAAAACCATCAATAGTTGCAGGATTGCTGAAGAGGCCACTCTCACAAAGCTGAGAGAAGTCGTGGAATCACTCAAGGCAACATTTATCGATCCTAAGAAGGATAACATATCTCTTGAGGAGTCCTGCAATCTGGTTATGGCTCAAGCTGACTCTCTGATCGCCAACATCCCAAAGTTTGTAAAGAGATACAAGGACACAGTGAAGACAGATGTTGGTACTATTGCCTCTTCTATCCTTTGCAAACTTAGTCATCGCCATGGACTTAACTTGGATCTGAATCTAGCAACGAAATATGTAATTTTTGACAATGAAGATCATATGACTACGACCATGGCTGAGGTTAAGCCCATAGTGGATAAGTTAATACAAAACCTCAAGCTTGTATAAGTCTTTCCGCTCATTGTAATTTATTGTGAAATTAACAATGGGAAACGGAAATATTTTGGTGTATCTGAGTTTTTATATCCTACAATTACATATAACTGATAGAAAATGCAAATGCATGACTAGCAAAAATTAAAATAACAAAAAACATACTTAACTTCCAACTAAATGTTATAGTTGTATTCCCCTAACCCCCTCCTGAGATCACTGATACTGAAGATATAGTATAGTAATCTCAGGATAACCAACATGGCTAAAATGATCAGAAAATACTAGTGAGCTTCCTACACGTTGAGAAACAGCTTAGAAAGAAAACTTCCTAACTAGATTCAATCAAGAGGTCGCAAGGATAAACAACTTAATACAAGTGCCAAAGCTTACTATGAACTAACAACCATCCAAATGATCAGAAACATGCTAATAAGTCTCTTATGCGTTGAGAAACGGCTTACAAAGAGATGTCTTATCCAGATGCGACTATGAGATTGGTCAGTGAATCCACTTTAAACATCATATTAAGACGGTTATTTGCGATCAGCCCCCAAGCTTGACCCGAGGAAAATAGAGGACAAAAAATGGGAATGTAACCATAACTTATAGCGAAAGATGTACTTTATTATGAAATTAAATATGCTAATGGAAAAGGAACATGGAAAAAAAACTTACACGTAAGACTTGCACAATTGATCTATATTCCAAGCATTAGATAAGATCCTTCCATCTTCCATAGCTAATCAAGCTGATCCTGGTCGCAGAATAGAGACCACAATATAAGGATCTTCTCACTGAGGGGAGAATTTGTTGCGATTAGACTGGTTTTGAATTTTTCTTAAGAACAGGTCACCCACGTGAAGACTACGCGGTCACACCTTTCTACTGTGATATTTATGCAAAGTTTGTAAATATGCCGCTGAGCGAATCAATGCTTGATTGCATTTTTCTTCGAGAAGGGAAAGTTCATCATCTCGAGCATCACTTTGACTTGCAATATCTAAGTGGCTTAGGCGAGCCGAACCAAGTTGTATTTCAACTGGTAAGATAGCTTACGCACAAAAACCTGTTGGAAAGGCGTTTCGCCTGTAGCTCGACTGGATGTGGTACGCAACGACCATAGTATGGAGTAGAGTTCATCTACTCAAGCCTCCAAGCGTAGCTTAAGGCGGTCGAAAACACATTTCTTAACACCCTATATTATTTTCCCGTTGGCACGTTCAACTGCACCATTGCTCTGTGGATGAGCGACGGATGCGAAACAGACTTTGGTCCCAATGTCGTCGCAATAGTCTAAGAAAAGACCACTAATGAACTGGGAACCATTGTCGGTAATGAAACGATTGGGAACACCAAATCGTGTTACTATATTCTTATGAAAGAACTTCTTCGCCACAGCGGCGGTAATGTTTCGGACCAGTTCAGCCTCAATCCATTTAGTAAATGTATCAATGGCCACGAACAAAAATTTGTATCCATTAACCACTTGAGGCATTGGTCCTACAATATTTATTCCCCAAACAGCAAACGGCCAAGTTAAGGGAATGACTTGTAAGGCATATGCTGGCGCTGATGAACTTGTCGAGCATGGAATTGACACTGTTGGCATGCTTTAACCAATTGCATGGCATCATTGAGTGCCGTAGGCCAGTAATAACCTTGTCGAAAAGCTTTTTTGAATAGCGTCCGATAGGATGCATATGCACCACACATGCCCCCATGTATTTCGCTTAGAAGAGCTTTACCATCTTCTTGAGAAATCAATGCATAAGTACTCCTTGAGCTCCTTTTCTGTATAAGGTCCCTCAACAAGTCTGTAGATGCGTGTTTTTCTAACTAACAGATCACTGTTGGTTTCATCCTCATGCAAGGTCCCATTCACAAGATAGATTCTCAATGAATGGATCCAATCTGCTTCTTGCTCTAAGGTAGCAACGTTAGTCATCGCCTCTGGCCCTTTTGTGATAGAAGGGAATTTTAAGTGTTCAACGAACAAACCTGTCAGAGCGGATGTACGTGAGGACCCAATTTTTGACAATTGGTCTGCGAGAATGTTGTCTCTTCGCGGAATGAATTGGACTTCGAAATGACTGAAGTGTTTTTCTAATTTCCTCACCTCGTCCAAGTAATGACCCATTGTCTCATCGGAGATGTTGTACTCCTTGTTTACCTGGTTTACAAGTAGCTATGAGTCCCTCCTCACCACTAATCTATCCACTCCAAGGGATTTGGCTGCTCGAAGTCCGGCAAGAAGACCTTCATACTCTGCTGCATTATTAGTAGCAACAAAGTGTAATTGTATAACAAATCAGAGTTGGTCACCCTGAGGTGTTATTAATACTACTCCAGCCCCCGATTGTTGATAACTACGAGAACCATCAAAATACATCGTCCAACGGTTGGTATTTTCCAAATCCATAAGTTCTTACAAAAGTGGTTTGGGATTAGACCATTCGACCACAAAATCTGCACGGATTTGAGATTTGATTGCTACTCGAGTAATAAAATAGAGATCAAAAGCGCCTAGTTCTACTGCCCACTTCGCAACTTGACCTGTTACCTCCGGATTCCAGAGAATGTTTCCAAAGGGAAAGGACGATGGCACCAAAATCTTATGCGCTTGAAAGTAATGTCAAAGCTTTCTAGAAGCCATTAAGAGAGTATAAAGTAGCTTTTGGACTTCAGGATAACGCTCCTTCGATCCATTAAGCACTTCACTTACGTAGTACACTGGTCGTTATACTCCTTCCCATTCTGCGACCAACACTCCGCTGACCGCATGAGGGGTAGCAGCCAAATAAATGAGTAAAGATTCTCCCTTAACAGGGGAAACCAACACCGGAGCACTGGTGAGGTATGCTTTCACTTCCTGATCGAAAGGCTTTTTCGGTTTCGTCCGACCATTAGAAACCATTGTGCTTACGCAGACCCTTAAAGAAAGATAAAACACATTCGCCTAACTGCAAAATAAAATGACTCAAGACCGCCATTCGACCAGTCAATATTTGCACTTCCTTCATTGTCAAAGGGGATCGCATTTGCTCAATGGCCCAAATTTTTTCGGGATTAACCTCAATGCCTCTTGAACAAATAAGGAAATCTAAAAGCTTACCCGAAGAAACCCCAAAAGAGCACATTTTAGGATTCAACATTATTCCAAATTTATTCAAATTACAAAAAGTTTCAGTAAGATCATCTATATGACTTGAGCTTTTAAGGCTCTTTACAACCAAATCATCAATATAAGCTTATAAATTATGCCCTAATTGAGAAAGAAAGGTCTTCTGCATCAAGCGCTGGTACGTGGAACCAATATTCTTGAGCCCAAATGGCATCCTGATGTAACAGTAAGTACCAAATGGGGTGATGAAGGCAGTTTTTTCTTCATCTTCTTCTTCCATGCTAATTTGATGGTAGCCTGAGTAAGCATCCAGGAAGCTCATCAGTTCACAACCCGTTGTTGAATCGATCAACTCGTCGATACGGGGAAGGGGAAGTCATCCTTCGGGCAAGCATTATTCAAACTGGTGTAATCAACACACATGCGCCACTTACCGTTTGATTTCAGGACCATGATTGGATTCGCGAGCCATTCGGGATGGTCTACCTCACGAATAAAACCAGCCTTCTGGAGTTTATCTAACTCCGAATGGATAGATTCTTGTCGATCAGGAGCAAAGCGTCTAAACTTTTACTTTATTGGTCGCTATCCAGGCTAAATTGCTAGCCTATGCTCGATCACTTTCCTTGGGACTCCAGGCATGTCAGAGGGTTTCCACGCAAACACATCTGCATTAGCCTGGAGGAAAGCAATGAGCTCAAGTTCCTATTTGTCGTCGAGAGCTGACCCAATCCGAATGGTTCTAGATGGGTCATCTGGGAACAACGGAACCTGCTTAAGCTTTTCTTTTGGTCGCGGGGATACCTTGACCTCATCTGATTATGTGGTCGCAATCTTGACATCCCATAGTGGAAGTTGATCGACTAGCTCCAGGGAGATTCAATCACAAGTTACGGCCGTATGTTGGCTGTCTCTAACTGTGATCACGCCATGAGGACCTAGCACCTTGACGTACTAGTAAGCATAATGCGTCACCGCCATAAATTTAGCAAGTGAAGGCCTCTGGTTCTCCAAGTGTCACTAGCAGCACAATTTGCCCAATAGGTAACATAGAGGAACCAGGAATTATCCCAAAAAATGGGTGAGCTACTGGCTTGATTTTTGATCGAGGGATTTGCATCTCGTCAAGGGCCTTAGCAAAAACAAGGTCAAGGGAACTACCTCCATCGACCAATACTCGTCCTACCTTAGCATTGATAATGATAGGGGATATTACCAGAGGGAGGCGCCGAGGTTACGTCAATCTCTTAGGGCAATCTTCCCGACTAAAGGTCATGGAAAGCTCTAACCACCGAGCAAATTGAGGCTCCCCCAAAGGAGCTTCAATATTATTTACCTCACGGCAAGCAATTTTAAATTGGCGCTTAGAAAAATAAGATGAAGAACCACCAAAAATAACATTAACGTGATTATTAGATACCTGATATGGCATTTCCTCATCTCCACTAGCGTCTTTATTTCCGCTGGCTTATCCTTGACTTGGCATTGTGGGCATAGGGGTCTTACCTTGGTAGAAATCATCCAACTTTTTTAACCAAGTACGACAATTCTGGAGGTCTTGGCCGGGGAATATTCTGGGACTAAGAGCGGAGTTTGGTCCCACGTGCAACCATGATGATGTCACTGGCGAGAAGTTCTTGGTGCAAGATCGTGGGCTGCGATATCATAGAGAGATTGTGTGAGTTGCAGAGCTTGCTCTGTGACCTTGCACACTTTGGCCTCACGTTGCTCATGAGCTGCATCTTTTGCTCGTTGGCGTTCTTCCTCTTCCCTAGCAGCATGTTGCTCAGGGGTTTCCCCGAGAAGTGCAGCGACTTTTCGGGGAGCTGAATTCACAGATGGAGAGATCATCTCCCCCTCTTGATCAGACTCAAAATCAAAGAGGGAAGTCAAGTTGTCTAGAGCAAATCTTTCCAGAATGAACTTGAGGTCCTCATCTCCCACATCATCTGGGATGATGGGTTTTGGTACATATTCACCTCTCGATGTGGCAAGACTCACTGGAGGTGAATGAATTACCGGTTCTGGTTCCTGGCCATGGACCAGGTCCTGAGCATACTCCTCAGCACCAAGCTCTGTGGGAACTTCATTTTCTTCTATATAGAGAGTTTCATCTTCCATATTGAGATCAGCATATTCTGCAAGATCAAAATCATTTTCGGAATCGTAAACTCCTAACATGACTTACCGAGATTCTCGATGAAGAACTAGGCCTTGAAATGTGCTCCACAGTAGACGCCAGCTGTCGATGATTGGGAGTCTGGTCCTTAGTCGAACTTATGCAAATATAGTTATGTAATGTGAAGACCAAGTATCTAGATGAAGTTCGAGTAAATCACGGTATCTATGTCTAAGGAAGAAAGGAATTTTTACAGGTTCAGGCCCTCAGATGATGAGTAATAGTCCTACTCCTGTTGGGATTTCACTAAGAATATCAAGGTTTATAGAGGGGAATAAGAGACATTCTTAGATGAAATAAGAACAATTTCCTATTTGCTATTACACAGTGTATAACAATCTACTATCTCTATCTCTCGGGTCTTGTGTATTGGATCCTTTGCCAGATGAGTCCGGACTTCCTCTCCCGACGATCCCTTTTTTATAGCTCATCGTCGGTCATCGGTTATGGAATTAAAGGGTCACTGAGAGGCAAACATGCGCTGGCCATAATGTGCAATTATGCCTGTTTATGATTGCGCTTTTATCTTCTTAACGGTTATTAGAAGCTAATCAAAGGGCTGAAGGTATCCAAGACGGTGGTAGTGGTCGAATAGGCTTAACTACTGGGTATGGTTGAGGGTCTAACCATATAGCCGTTGGATGTTTTAACTCTTCAGTAGCCATGGTCGCGTACTGTCTTATGACCATGTATCTTTATTCCTTCACTCTCCATGACCTAGGCGATCACGGGAAGATATCTCCATGACCAGGATATTCGTGGGCATGTGAGACCATGGACTTTGCGACCTTAGTATTGTCGATATCATGAGACTACAGACTCTGCGACAGTACAGGCTGAGACCATAGAATAGGCCATGTCCAGAATATCTTGGACCGTCCTATTGTCTCCCTCTTAGATCCTTGAGATCATAGAGGGGTATGTTAACAATTTAGATCTCGTTCTGTTGCCCTTACGACTATAGAACGGCAAAGGTGACCAACTCGAGTTATAATCCTTGTCAACAGCGATGTATCTCGAGGCCTCGAAGACTCGCCCGGTCTCCCCTACTCCTCGTTGAAGCACTCAAATGAATGTGTCTAGCTCCAATATCCACTATGGTTGCTTCTCCTCTCCGAAAAGGTGAGCACCGAATCTCTCACAAACACGCCGAGCCTCTCTGACAAGCTTCATCAATGGAGATATCAACGGCCATGCCTCTGAATCGTCTAGGTGATGGCGATTACCAAGAATAACAAGTTGTAAGATTTTCTCTTGATCTCCAACAATCACCAAGAAACTCTATAGATGCAAATGGTTGTTCTCGAAGGATCTCTCACAAACTCAATGGATGAATTTTGATCAAAAGATCAAGAATTTTGTGCTAGAAGATTTGGGCTCAAGTGTATATCAGAATGTAGCTCAGAGAGATAGTCATTTTGTGCTCACAACACATATATATAGCTCAATCCTCTCAATTAGCCATTCTGGTCGTGCAGAAAAATTGTCAGCATATGCTAACAATCAACTTCAAAGACTAACAGTCAGCATCGACCACTAACGACTAATTATGCCACAGTCAGAAGCCATTGGAATTTTTATCAACACGTGTGTTGACAGTCAGTGTTCTCAGGCTGACTGTCAGCATAGAACAAAGTCATTTTGGCTCAAAAAGAGTGTGTCTCTGAACAAATGTCTACACTCATGCTAACATTCATGCTAACTGTCAGTATAGTGTAAAATATTTTGGGCTCAAAAACGTGTCTCTCTGGACAAATGTCTGCATTTAAATTGACATTCAAACTGACTGTCAGCATCACTATCGATCAGTTTTACTCGACCAAGTCTAAACTACTAGTTGAAAATCTGGTTAAAAAGCTAGTGGTTGAATAGCTGCTGGTCGAATGACTAGTGATCGAATGTCCCTATTCGATCAGGCACTTATGCTGACTGTCAACACAGTACACAGTTTCTGTTCGAAGTCTTTTGGCTACTGGTCGAATGGCAGTGTTAAAGACTGACTGTCAGCACATGCTGACAAATGTCACAATCCAGATTTTAATTCTAATCTCAGTCTTTTTGAAATCAATATTTTTTATTAGAACAGACCCAAAAATGAACAAGTGTGTGAGTGATAAAATGCAACTCATGACCTAAGAGTTTGTTAGTTTTGTTGAAACTAGAAGAGATTCGCAACCCCTCTTAATAGTACGGTTAAACAAAAAGAATTTCTATAAATCCGGTCAATCTCCAAACACCTAGACCGATAAAATCCTAAACATTTACCTTAGGTCTTTGCAACTTCCGTTTTGCGACTCCCATTTGGCGTTTCATCTTTTCACCTGATATCTTTAGCCACACTCAAAGCAGATAGATTAGTCTGAGACACTTGTTGTAATTAATCATCAAAATCAAGAGTAAAGGTCTAGATGCAACAATATGAACTTTTTCTTGATTGGCATGTTGGAAGCTCCGCCATTGATTTTCAACATATTGATACTCATGTCATCAAGAAATCCCCCATGAATTTTTTATATAAATAACCCTTTAAAAAAAGAAAATCACAAATCTAATTCATAGATGAGAGAATTTACAAAACTAACCTGTTTTGAAACTGTGTTGAAACTACGATTAGTGGCGATAAATTGTATGACATACACATGAAAAAAGCGATAGGAAATAGATTGACACTGCCACACATTAGATGTACAGCAAAAATACCGAATTGTCCTACCGCACTTTGATGTGCGGCAGCAACTTTGTCACCCCTTCTACTAACCTTGTTTAACCTACTAACCAAAAACTAACCTACAAAGCTTGTTTAAATAGCTACTAACCAAATTAATACCAGGTGATTGCTATCACACATTGAATGTGAGGTTGGAGGACTACTACACTGCTATTTTTCTTACCGCACATTACTGTTTCCACTGCTATTTTTCCTATGACACTGCTATTTTCCCTACTACTTTGTGTGTCGCACAGGGTCCTAACTACCACACTTGGGGTGTGTGGTACGATACACATCTACTCCACAACCAACTGTACTTCCAAAATAGGTTAGTTTTGCAAATTCTCTCATTTATGGGTTAAATTTGCAATTTTGTTTTTTTAAAGAATTATTTATATAAAAATTCATCCCCCAAGACAGTGACACAAGTATAACAAGTTTTTGTATAATGGTTATATAAAATGCACATTGCTCCAACATTGTATACAATCGTCACACTGCTTACACAATAACCTGAAGCCTTACTGACATAATTAGTGATTGTTTTGTGTTGATGAGCCAACAAAGAAATTTCAAGAGCCAATCTATCATATATAACATTTTTTTCTCCCACTAACTTTCCACTATTCATTATATCATCTCCCTGGTTGAGCCACGTCGGCCTTTTTCCTGGGCCATTCGATATGTTTCATTGCCAGCCGTGATTCTGCCACATTGATCGTGATTCTGCCACATCGATGGGTTGTTGCCTTGCACGTCCGGCCTTCCTGGCATGGCCATGCCATTTTTTCCCTGTCTATGCAATCATCTGCTTTCACGGCTTCAATTGGCCCCCGTGGCTTGGTAGGTGAGGTGGACGATACTGCTTTCGGATTGGTCTGCATCGTCCTCTTCGCCTTACTGTTTGTGCCTTGAGAGTGTTGGTCGTAATCCAATAGTGTTGCACCGCGTGGACTTCACTTACCATCAAGCTGTTGCCGTCTATTTCTGGTGTCCTGTTCAGTTCGTGGAGATGTTAGATGTGTGCCCCACCGTCCGCATCGTGTCGTCATTGTTAGCTGCCGTCTGCGAGCTATCCAATGGCAGTACACTGCGTGTCTTCCGTCATTGCCTCGGCGTGCTCGCTCGGTTTGCTAATAAACGTTGCTCTATTTGTTGCGATCGCACTCACTTTGTGTTTTCCTGTGCGGCTTCATTGGATCTACAATGCTTGTGCTCAGCTTTTGTCTTTGCTTCCCCCTCGCTAATCTTTAGTTGCTATCTTGTTTCGTGGTTCACTGTTGCCGCGGTCCACCACCTCTTGCCTGATTGTTGCATTGTTGCTATGCCACTAGTGCTACTCCCATGGTTGTCATGTACGTGTTTGTGTCACCTTCTTTATGCTTCGGCTATTATGTTTTGCTAGCCTCACTATTCTTGTCTCCCGTGGTTGTTCTGTTAGCCTCGCTGTTTTGGGTTGGCTACATTGGCAGCTGCATTGTCCAGCAAACTTCATGTGAAAACTGACAAAGACATGGTCATATTTGCCTTGGATTGTCTTAATCTATTTGCATGCACATTTTGCAGCTTTCAGGTAATAATTGTTACATCCTCATTCTTCATATAAAATTCCCATTAAATTTGTGGGTTTGATGTTTTTGCTCAGCTAATTCGAGTTCATTTTTCTCTATCTTGGTAGATGGCTTCCAATAATCTTGATATAAAATCCATTTGTAAAGCAGCTATCGAGGAGACGTTGTCGAAGGTTGTCATGGGGTGGTCGTAGGGCGAGGTGGATGTGGTTGTGGTGTTTTGAGTGGCCGAAGAGGTTATTGGTTGAGGTCGGAGCCCGATGACGACCAAAATTGCTGACATTACATGTCACTAGACCTGTTGTGAATCACTTTCGACCACCACCACGATGGGTGTGATTCCAATTTTGGTCATCCTCGGCCTCTGACCTCGACCAACCACATCTTAAAGCATTCCAGCCACGACGACCACCTCCACCTTGACTTACAACCACCCCATGACAACCTTCGACCACATCTCCTCGACAACTGCTTTCACAACCATGCCCACGACTGCAACAGCTCCAGCAAACATGATCGGTAGAGTGGGTCAATTTTAAAATTTATTTTTTAATCTGGGTTGTTTACCAAAAAAACAACCTGTTCTCTGTGGTGCATTTGCCCCATATGTTTTTCCCAACAATCAACCAAATTTATCCTTTTGTTTTCAGTTCTTTCATGAAAGTAACCAACACAGCCAACAACAGAACATAAAATAATGGGCTCATTTTCCATCCGTGGTCCCTCTTAACTTCTTATACCTTCTCCTCTTCATGTGTTATGGCCCGTTTTCAACGCGAAAATATTGGACGAATTTTCCCATTATATATCACTATATGTATTTCTCACGACCAATTTTCTATTTTACTGATTCGATCAACTCTTTTACCACAGATCTTGTCTTGATGCGACCAATTTTGAACTAAACGACTAACAACAAGGCTTCTGTTGATGCACCCAGTTTTCAATTGGCTGACCACGACCACTTGTACAAATACGGCCAGTCTTTAGCTTATACGACCATGAACAGTCCTTAAATTGATGCAACCAGTTTTCCCTTTGTTGAAATGATCAGTTCTTTTATTGTCGTGACCACGCCCAAAAATCTGTTTTCCTAACTTGATCAGTTATTTTACTAGTGTGACCAAGATTTTATTGGCACAAATTTGATCCGTTCTTTTACTGCTGTGACCAAGTTTTTCACTGTTACGACCAAGTTATAGCAAATCTACTATTTCGAACAAAACCAAGCGTGACCAATACAAAGGCAAAAGTACTGATTCGACCAAAAAACAAGATGCGACCAACATGAAAACCAAACCACTGATGCAACCAAACCACTGTCACATCCAAGTGTCTGTGTTGCAAATTTGATCAACTCTTTTACTGGTACGACCAATATTTTCACTGTGACGACCATATCTATGTTTTACCGATTCAATCAATTCTTTTACTCATGAAACCAAGATCTTTACTATCATACCAGTTGTGCGTAGATAGATTCAATTGTCTCTGGTCAACTTGTGCATGATTTTATCTCTAAAACTCACACTCTGTCCTAATTAGCTTGTAGACAATGTAAGTATGCACTTGAGCGCAAGATGGATCCATACAAAACTTGGTTGTGGTCGTTCAGTTTAAAACTAGGTAAAATAGGACAACACCAGCTGTTTCCCGCTGTCTAACTGTTTCTCACATTTGACCAAAAAAATAAGCCTACTGATTTGACCAAAGACCCAAATTTGATGAGACACACTTTCCCACTGTCCAGCTGTTTCCCATAGTCGACCAAAATCAAGCCCACTGATTCGACCAAAAATCCAAAATTTTCTATTACAACCAATTTATAGCTTACAAATTCGATCAGTTCTTTTTGGTGTTGCAACCAATTCTGAACTAAGCAACCATGATCAGGTCTTGAACTGATATACCCAGTTTTGACTTTACTGAAACGATGAGCTATTTTACCAGTATGACCAACAATTTTTTCTGTCATGACCAAGTGTCTGGGTTACGAATTTGATTAGCTTTAAAGCATAAGATGGATCAGTACAAGACCTGCGGATGGTCGTTTAGTTCAAAACTGGTCGTATAAGTACAAGCCCCGATTGTGGTCGTGTTGTTGAAAACTATTCATATCAATACAAGAATTGGTCGCCTTCGTCCAGTTCAAAAATGGTTGTATCAGTATCAGTACAAGATCTGGTCATAGTCGTTCAGTTCAAAACTGGTCATCTTAGTGTAAGACTTGGTCGTTATCTTCTAGTTCCAAACTGGTCGTATCAGTACAAAATCTGGCCACGGTCGTTCAGTTCATAACTAGTCACATAAGGCCAAGACCTATTCGTGGTCGTTCGATTCAAAATTGTTCGAATCGGGCCAAGGCCTGATCATGGTCATTTAGTTTTGGATACAATATCTTATCATCTACAAATTTATTTTCTCAATACCCGCAGCAACTTTTCTGTCACAACCAAGTTTCTGTACTAGTCAGACAAAAAACAAAACCACTGATTCGACCAAAAACACAGAATGCAACCAACCTAAAAATAAAACCTTTGATTCGATCAAAGACAAAAAACAACCAAATCCAGGCACAACCAATACAAAGGCAAATCTACTGATTCGCTCAAAAAACACAGAATGCATGCAACCGGATATTGTTCGCCAACATCAGTCTTTGTCCACTCATATCACTCAACTTCTGGTCCGGCAGACTCGTCTGTCCGTGGCAAACTAGCACACAATTTTATCTCTGAAATTCACAGTATGCCATAATTACCTCCTACACTATATAGATATACACTACACCTTTAACACATCACATGCATCAGTGCAACACCTCTTCATGGTTGTTCATTTGAAAACTGATCATACCACTACAAACTTGTTGGTATTCCTCTAGTTCAAAAAATGCCTGTATCTATACATCCCCTCTTCATAGTCATCTGGTTGAAAACTAGTCGGATCGGCACGAGACCTAGTAACAATCACGCAGTCCAAATCTGATCAAACCTTTGCAAGCCCTGGTCATAATAATTTGGTTGTCCATACAATATCGAATCATCTACAAATATATTCCCTTGATACCCGCGACAACGTGCGAACAGCCCCTTATATATATATATATATATATATATATATATATATATATATATATATATATATATATATATATATATAAAACCATCATGGCTAATGGGCATGTCACCTGCAGAGCCAGTCGATTGCTGAGGTTTAGATGCTGATTTATAAAATTTAAAGGACTGTAGCTATTTTTTTAAAAAACAAAATCTTAAGTCTAATTCTCTAAGCTTCAAACCATATAATTCAATCGTCAATTTTCTGTACCCACCACTGATATACAGGAGAAACTGAATGATGTTATCACATGAATCCTGTGCCATGTTCCATATATTGAGGATATGTAGTATCCAGCATGTAGTCGCTGATGGCTGATGAAATAACATTGTAATATTGAGAAGAATTCAATTCGTCTCATTTTTTTGGTACTCCCTTACATTCTATTTTAAAACTATGTGTAAATTATTATTAAAAATTTCACACAAATTTGATAATGTAGTTCTAAAATCAATTTACTATCTCAAAAAATTTTAAATTCAGAAGTAGAAAGAAAGACAAATTCTGATGAAAAATAAATCCAAAAATAAAAAAATAAAAAATAAAAGTTATTATTCAATGAAATTTGTTTCTCCTAATATATATCGAGTTTAGAATTAAAATTTTACATGTTATTTAGTCATCATGTTATACACTAATAATTTTTATGAATTTTTTATAACTATTTTTTGTGGTGTTTTGAAATAAAATATATGGAAATATCGAATAGGTAGGATGGATTGGATGGTTATCCAGTAATGCTAATGGAAGTATATTTGGAAGATCGCCAAAGTCAAAGTGTGGGGATAGGGTGTTCTGTGAAATGGTCTTCATAGCAGGGCCAGAGGACACTGGGTACCACCTGTGCCAGTCGTGTCAATGGAATTTCTTGCGCGAGTTTGGAGACCATCTCATCATCTTGTAGCGTATAGTCGCCCCCAATTACCGTTCCGGGCTAACACCGAAACTGACATCCCATCACAAAAGTAATTATTTAAGCCAACTAGCTGTTGCCTGCTATTTTCACTTGATGTTTTAAGGAAAAAAAATTTTATATATAAAAGAATATTATTTTATGTTTTTATGTAAAATATGATATTTATCTTCTTAAAATACACTCATAACTATTACTTTACTTGTCTATTAATTATATGAATACAAACATAACTGATCATTAGGAGTAAAATTGTAGTTTAATTATTTTGCATATATCATTTTTTAAAAATTATGTAGAGAATTAAAATGACAAACAAAAAAAGAATAAAAAGAGTGTTTGATAAGATAGACATGTAAGACCTAAACTCAAATCTAAAAGATGTAGATTATAGATTTTAAGTCGGTGTGTAGGGGTGGGAGGTTTTACAATTTTTTTGAGATTAAACTGATAATATTGAAATTTAATTCAAGCAACCTTCCAGGAATCTTATTCCGACCTTGCTCTAAAAAAAAAAAGAAAAGGAAAACATCGTATGTCAGTGTCTTGATTGGTGGGCAGTTGTGCCGAAGAAACAGTGTATGCATCAGTGATGATATGACCTTAACATTCTGTTACACATTGCATGCCATTTCTTGTCCTTAATCAATTTGAAGCGTGCAGCAGCCTACTCTACTTGATGCCCAGGAAGATTATTGAGCACGTACGGGTTAGATAACATGCAGATTTTGCGGTGGTCTCAAAAGTATCATTTCAAAATCAGATAATTTGTCGGTTGCTCGGATAATTTTGGAGTTATCCATCAAGTAATTTACTGGTTGTCAGAGAATTTCTTAAGGTATCAGCGAGATATATTATACTAATTTTTTGATTGAACAAATAATAAAGTGAGTTTCAGTTTCAATTTATAGATTTAAAAATTAAAGTTTTATCTTTACATCAATTTTATTTCAGAATTTATCTGTAAATAAAAAAAAATTAACTAGAAGATCCCAGATAAATTAAAGCTGATGAAAGATACTTATTCTGTATAGGTCAGCTCAAACTCTCTGGAGTTCACACGATAGTGATTTGTAAATACTGGTGTGAATGCTGAAATTAAGGGAAGTGGTATTGTCCCACTAGAGATGATAACTGCCACTATAGGAGAAATCACCAGCACTTTCCCAGTGTCTAATATTATGCATGTAGTTTATGTTTCTTTCTACATGGTTTGGACAACAGAACCAGAAACACAAAAAAAGTTACCCTCCAGTTTGCTGGTAGTCGATCCATAACCGATCAATTTTCTAGTGAACAAAAATTTGAGAAGGGGTTTCCTATCTAGAATTATGTAGGAAGGTTATCGAAACCGTCTGATTGTTTATTATGAGTTGTGTGAGTGATTAGATAGATCTGAAATATCTATTATTTTTTATCAGACGATTTTTTAAAGGCTTCTTACATACTCCTTCAATAGAAAACTTGTATTATATTTTAGTCCATTTTTTTATGGTTTTTCACCCAACCTGATATTTTTCAACCTTTTAATTTATATCATCTCAAGTAGTTGTGTTTCCTAAACTTTGTATAACCACCAAAATATACATTCCAGACCTAAAAGAATGAGAGCTGAGCAGTATGACCAGTAATTGACGATAACTTGGCAGTTTTTCAAGACCTAAAACAATGAGAACTGAGCAATATTACCGGTAACTGATGGTAACTTGCAGTTTTTAAACTCTAGTTATGGATTAATTATTTGAAAGATAAAAGAGCTAAATGAACAAGTCAGGCATTTAATCTGATAATAGCAACCCATCGTTCTTGGCTCATGCGGCATTGTGTTTTGGTCCTACCCTATATAGATAGCTAGCTAGCAGCAAATGAGCGAGTGCAAGTTTGATCTGTATGCATGCATGGCTATTGCATGTTTGACTCGTTAATTAGTGAATTTAAATCTTTTATAATTACTAAGAAAAATCTTTAATATTCAACACCTCCCTGGTGTGCTGACTAGTATATATAGAGTTAACAGAACATACAAAAGGAAAAAAAAAAAGAGAGAAATATATGCATAAACAATGTGCAATAGTACTAACAGCATGTTTACTGATTTGCTACTTTATTTTTACTTATTTCTCTCGTATTTACTTTGTCTAATTCTGATGGTAGCTATTAAAATGTTCTTTGTTCCAGCTACATATGAGCATACTCAATAAAAATAATGTCTAATAAACAATGCACATATACAATTTAAGTAACGGGCGAAAATATCTAATACATATGTTTAATTGGACACACTGTGGAAAAAACAATGGAGGCTTTATTTGTTGAAACTATCTAAATCAGCATAGTTCAATCAACAAAGTGCAAACAGATAATTACTTTTGATTTTAAATGATCATTACATATGGCCTTAGTGTTTTGTCAATCTTATGTGGAACGATCATTGTCAAGAGAATAAAATTTCAATTGACAAGAGTACTATGTTATTCTGTTGATCCATCTATACACTTAAAGTAAACTATCTAACGATCTGCATGTTAAAAAAATGCTAGAAATTCACATGTTAATTTGAAATAGGCTACCATTTAGGTATTTATAACAACTTTAATTCTTCATTTTGAATAATTTCTCCAATATTTCTAGTTAATGAAAAATGAACGTGATCACCATCTCGTAAAAAAAGAACACCTGTAACTCTAATCAAAATACACATAATTGTTTTTGAAAATATATATTTTCGCTAGATAGCCAATGTTAGACTAATTTTTCACCACAGTATCAGGAATATTACCAATATGGACTAGATTCCTCCAGGCTTACACTTTCTGGGAATTATATATATATATGAGAAATGTCTCAACCAAGAGTTAAATTTTCTTGGATATGAGTTCTTTTATTGTGATACCAAGTAGTTAACTATGATCAATGATAACTCGATGATATGCTATTACAATCAAGGAACTACTGAGAGGAAATCATGTAATGAATTCATATTAAGAGTTCTGCCAATGTTTGCATTAAAATTTTATTGTGTATTAAATTTTATTAATATTCTGAATAATGTGTTTTAGTTGGTATAATTTTATGTTTTAAATTTGTTCTCTTTTTATGCTACATGATGTTCCTATTTTGTTTATCTTAGAATTTAGGAAAAATAAATTGCAATAATCACATTTATCTACGCATAGATATTTTGCTAAGACAAGATTTATTCAACTCAGGTGTTTATACTAGAAAAATACTTGTGTTAATTCTTATTAACTTAGAATGAACAACTAGCACATATATTTTTTCCCTTAATGGGCAATCATATTATTCTTAGCTAATGAAATTAAACCAGGCTTGAAATTGTTAACATTTTATTTCTGAACAGCATGTAACACTCCAAAATTGGAGTGGTCGTATTAGAAAATGAATTATAGATACAGTAACTTGTATTAAAAAATTAATTAGGCATAGTAATTTCTTTGAATCAACTAGCAAAGTTCTCTTTTCTAGGAATATGCAAAATAGCTGCATGGAAATTAGACAATACTAGCAAGCTTCTCACATTTTGTACTACACATGCAATTTCATCACATCTGAGGTGCTCCTCGAGAAATTATATATGTGGAGACAACTTAATTAGAAAAAAAAATGACTTTAATGTGAAACTAGTATGTTACTAGCTATATACTGTTTAAAATGGCTATCTTTATATTACATGCTGTATGAAATATTATGGCCTTGGATTGCATCTTCATGTAATAAGTCTTATACTCCATATATAAGTTTATACGCTTTTCCTTAAGCTTTTTGGCAGGGATAGATTCATATCCATATCTACGAAGGTTTGGGGGTATTAGACAAACAAATGTAAGTTTGAACAATTGAATAATACTACTGTGGACAGTAATTCTTAGCATTTGGTAGTTTAACTTCCCAATGACACTGTGACAAATTACCAACTAATCATGCATGTGACCACATATATAGAAAAAAGCACCCCTAGCTACTGCATGTCACTGATCAACATTGAGATATATATGTATTTATATATGGTCTGGAAGCAAGGTTAAATTAAACAAATCTTATTAATTTCATGGTGCAGTGTGCAAGTTTTGGAAGGCCTTGAGACAAGTACTTGAAAGATCTCACTCCAATGCCTTGATCGACATGGTCAGATCCAAAGTACTCAGCCCCAGAGCGGCCTTCTTGCTGCTGCTACCTGTCGCTGCCTCTAACACACCGCCATTCCCGTCACCGTCCTTGCCGCCGCCTCGTAGAGAGAGCGAGAGCGACAGTGGGAGCTTATCGCTGTCCACCTCCTGGTCACTTGACGTTGCAATGCTCTTCCTCTTCTTGGTCCCATCAGTGCATCCTGCAACGGTGGGGCTCAAGCTTAGTTGCAAGTCCGTCGTCCAGTCCTCCTTCACCTGCACCGCCGCTGATGCCACCACCGACAGCTTGGTCCTCTTTGCCTCAGCGCTTTGTTCTTGCTGCTTCTGCAATTGCACCAGATGACCACTAATATTGTAACTAAGCTAATTAAAGTGAATGTGTCAAGCTATGTACTTATGGACAAATGAGACATACGTCGAGCCTGGAACCAAGGGCTTCACTGACCACCACGGGATCCGACGACGAGGTGTTGGCGCTGCCGTTGTGGTAGCTCCCGACGTTGCCGCCTCGCCACCTAAACGGTAGGTGATGGTCGCCCAACGCGTACGCCGTCACGGCCGCGGCCGACATGGTTCTTGATATTGGCCGGGAGCTGCTGCCGACCCAGTTGAAGGCTCCAGCCCTCCCGCTGTCTAGCTTACGCTCGCCCATGGCCGTGGACGACGGCGGTGTCCGAGCGGCGGCGATGGCGTCCCTGACATCGAACAGGTGCGACGACGTCGGTTTGCCGTCCTTCCTGAAGATCATCTCGTGGATCAGCCCCTTCGCCGGGCCGTGGTCGTTGATCGCACCCGCCCTCGCCGACGCCGCATGCTGGTTGAACACCCACTCCTGATTCCTAGACATGGACATCAGAAATTAGGGTTTTCCTCAACGGACAACACCGAGAGCCCAGGACGTGGCTTCATGTGCATACATCCTTTGCTTACCTGAAGTTACTTGAATTCTTGAAGTCGAAGGTTTGCATGGGAGGCTGCCTGTGCTGAAAAAGCCCGTAAAGCCGGCTTGCTTCCGCCGGGACGCCGGCGTTTCTCGACGCGAAGAAGCCGCCGTTCCCGTGCAGCCGGGAGGAAGCAGCTCTTTGGAAGAACATGTCGCGGAAGCGATGCTCACCTCTCAAATGGAAGTCCATCGGCGACAACACTGCCATAATTAAGCCGACCTTTTGAGTGTTTGCTACTATGGAAGAGATCAAACGTGGAGAGAGAGAGAGAGAGAGATGTGATGAGAACCTGAGGAGATGGCTGCCCTCTCGTGGTTGGAGTCGTGGTCTAGCTTTTTGCTTCTGTACATCTGAAAAGATGAAATGGATGAGCAAAAAAGGTTAGGCACAAGGCAACACTAGTTCTGTGAAGAAAAGAAACAGTGTAGCAACCAAGCAGTCATGAGAAGTAGGCCATTTCCATTCCTGCTTTACCTGCAAGTGGCTTTTTACATGAGCAATGCTAAGCCCCCTCACATTCATCATCTGAAGCACCAGCTTTGGGGTTGCTCCTGTCAACAAATTAATTAAGAAATTTTAATTAGCTAAAGCAAAGTTAATTACAACACAAATCAACAGAAGAAATTAATTACTTTGGAAAAAGTTGCACAACAAAAATCAAGAACGTATGTGATTGCTTACTCTCTTGGCCGCCGAGCCGCTCAACGGCGTGGACGAAGGCCATGTGGAGGTCGGGAGTCCACCGGAGACGCGGCAGCTTTGACCTGTTGTACTGCCGCACCGTCGGTACCCTCTCGCCACTGCCCTCAGCCTTGCTGCTGTCGTTCTTGTCATGATCCTGGCTGCTGTTGTCGGAATTGTCGTTGGTGCTACTGTTGTTGCTGGAGCTCCTCCCCCCTCCGGCAACCTCACTCGTGCTACCGCCATCCTCGTCTTCGTCGTCTCCATCATCGCCGACTTCCCCTTCCTCGCTTCCCTCGCCGAAGCCCTCATTGAGGTCTAGCGCCGTAGGTGCTAGACTATCATCCATGGATCTCTTCTCCTCTTCTTCAAAGATCTCCACCACTTCCTTCTCCTTCTCCTTCACCTCTCCCATATCCTCCTCGCTCCAGAAATCTTTTTCTCTCTCTCCTCTTCCTCTCTTTCTCTCTCTAGATTACCATGATAGGATTGGAATGGTGTGGGTAGGAGTAGGAAGGGGGAAGGAAGAAGAGGGGGAGGGGAATAATGATATGAAGTGGTAGTAGGGAGGGGAAGGAGCATAAGCAAGCTAATGATGTAGGAATAAAATAAGATGGGGAGAAATGGACAAGCATTCCACTACATTGACTAGTTTTCAAGGGTGAAATTCCATTTCTTCCCTTTTTCTATAAGGTGAGGGAATTGGAGAGTAAGTTATTCTTATTTTTGTGCTTGTGTAGAGTGGGAGGTGGGTGTGTTAGAGGGGCCAAGGGGATATATAATTGGATGTGGAGAGGGGGGAGAGGCTGATTATTAATTGCAATAGGTGTGGGAAAGGAAGCAAAGGGAGTTGACACTTGCCTCTGGTCATGACAGTGGTCGATCTGAAGGTCTTATGTAGTTGTTGTGTCTCGTAGAGTTTTATGAAATAAAGATGATCTTGATAATGAGGATCTAGTCTCAATTCATTCGACCAATATGGATTAACTGATTCTAAAGATTTGATCCTGAGGCTAGTCTATGAGTTTCCTCCATATATCCCATTTTTATTTATAATATGTGCTGATAGAGTTGTTTATTTTTTTTATCAGTTCTAATAATACATTTAATTTAGAATGGTGTTATTCTAGCTTAAATAAAATGATGTAATATTTATATAATTTTCACTGTAGAAAATAAATTATTTTACAAAAAACAATATAAGCATACATGAGCAATAAACGTAATAGTAAAAATGATTATATGATACTTTTTCATCTTAAACACATAAAGTAATTACTCTTTTCATTTATAAATATAAATTGTTTTAGGCTTATTTTCTTGTTTACAAATGCATGTTACTCTATGTTTTCGAGGAGAATGCTCTACATTTTTTTCTCTATATCCTCCTCTTATAAAATTTACTTAACCATAATTGATATTTTACACATATTTTAATAAGTCTAGAATGGTCATTTCAAGTCATGTCTTGATTCTTATACATGATATTAAAACAACATAGAAAGACTATGTAATAGCTTAGTAGTCAAGATCATTGAGGTATGAGTGAGTTCATAAATTTTACTCTTGTACGCGTGTATTGGGTTAAGATTTTTTTTTCTTAGAAAGAGGTGACACGAGTTGTGTAATGCACAATTTACTTATAAAAAATGATCTTCAAGCGCAATTTTTTTGTTAACATAATGTAAAGTATAAATTAATTTGACTTCTGAAAGAACTAATCTTACAATATTTTGATTAATACTAGCTAGTTTACTTCAATACATTTTGAAGTGTCATACAAAAAATGTTTTAAGAAAATAGTTTTGTCACATGGTATACTGTCTGATATACGTATTATTTCAAGGTGTCAACCATACAACACACATATTGTATGTATCACATGATATATTGACGGTAAATCTTATATGTAACATATGACTTAGAAAAATTTATGCTAAGTTGAACAATTTTAAAAGATTGCAACATTTCTGATGAAATGATAAATAGATGTAACTAATTTTCAAGAAATTAACAAGCACTATTATTCTTCCGAATTTCTTAAAATTTGAACTATTTAAACGGCATTTCTGCATGACCTGCAGAAGTATAAGGTGTTGGTGTATATGCATGCAAATTAACTAACTCTTAAGTGAGAAATCGATCGGCTGATGTAGGCCGGTTGCCTAGGGCATCTACACATGAGCACTTCTGCATGCGCAATAGTAGAACCATGTGTTGTTATTTTAATCCTCTCTTTGTTCTATATATATATATATATTGAGTTTATACTGTGTGTAAGCCAAGAGACTTCAGTGGTACTGGTGATGCCAGTATAACTCGCAAGTTGGTGGCGTAGAGGAATCTTGCAAATTTTTTTCGAATTTTGCTAACTTTCAGGGAGGCGCGTGCGCATGTTTTTGTTTGTTTTACTTTCATATACGATCTACATTCTTGATCAATATTTTTTATTGGACCTAGACTCTCTTTAAGATTTATCTAACCCCATTCAAACTTTCGGACGACGGTGGCATCATCGACTGTGAGAGATAGATGTAGCTGGTGGGAGAAGTATAATAGTGGAGAATACCACAATGCAGTAAGGGTCATAAGATAGTGTCAATTCCACCAGTCATGGTCAGTGATGGCCGATTGGGAGGCTAGGGGTGGGAGTGACGAAAGCTAACAAGAGGTGTAGTGAAGGTAGATAAGAATAGTGCTATGTGCCCATGAGTCTGTGATGGGAGGTGGCGTGGATATGAGCAACTGTTGGAGTTAGGAGCCAACAGAACAGGGGCTAAGGGATGACAGCGGTGGGATAGGAGGGAAGAAGAGACTGAGGGAGAGTGTGAGGAGGAAACAGGGAAGGAGAGTTAAGTTTGATGTGGGATTTTCAATTAATGGGATAAATGATGTAAGTTTTAATGAAAAAAAGAGCAACACTCTAGTAATCATTTTATTTTTACAAAAAAAAATACTTACACTCTAGTCACTCTCAATTTTTTTTTCTTCGTTATTGAAACTAACTATCTTCACTGCTGACTTGGCTCCACCATATATCACATTTCTCGTAGATCCTTCCCAGTAGAGAAACATAGAACATACCATGGACAATATAGGGCTTAGGACACACTCAATGATTTTGCGAATTGAAGTCATGAACAAGATGTCAGACGCTCACACTAACACGCATTCTTAAGCCACATGAAGAAAATTTTAATTAATAACCAATTCAGCAAAAAAACGATCTGTCCCATCAACTTGAAAAAAATTAGGCATTTTGACTCATGGTCTGCGCAAATTACAGGGTCAAATTAAGAAACAGTTGAACTATTCGATTGCTTGGATGATGTTAAACTGATCGATTGCTGATTGATGTGGAAAGTTAGGAATTTTCTACACACCCTTTCATTTCTTTGTGATTTGTAGGACACATCAAAATCGAGTGTGAAAGGATTGTGTTGACATGTGTGATTCCTTTGGTTTTTAACAAAACCATATTTAACTTTTTCTTTTACTATGTTTTTTTTTTCTTTAAAAGCAATATGTTCCTTTCATTTGGATATATTTGCCTACTATTTGATTACACGATCAATTCCATTGGAGAGTTACTACAATTATAAGATAGTAATTTTGTTCCCATAAACTTATAATGGTAGTAATTTTAGTTCTTAGAGACATCTCTAGAGTTCCTTGTTTTCCTTGAAATTTTCTACAAATAGAAACAAGAGGGAATGAAGGCTTTACATTCACTCTAATTTTAAGATCCTGAAATTCTCACATTAAATAGGATAGAAAGAAAAAAATTTTATATCACTTATTATTAATTGGTCTAGGTCACAATGATGCAGAGTGATCAGATAAATATTAGAACAATATTACAATTAATAAATACAATTATAAATTTGTGGAACGAGGAAGTCACTATCTAAATTATAATATGTGTCTTTATCACATACTATTATTTTTTTAATTAGAAAATTACTTATAGAGTTATGGCTAGTTTCTTATGTACACTGGTCAATGGCCCCACTCACACCCCTCTAGCATGCAAATCCAAATATCCATGAATGCTCACAATAAATTTTTTCTTACCTTCTCCACAAGTACTTATACATTCGTTAAATGGTGTATGAACATTTGCAACTATATTCGTTAGTGTGTCCACACACACATATATAGATACACACGCCTGCAACTATTTTAGGCATATTTGATGTACATTTGTTATACTCATAGACAAACAATGTGAGACTTTTACCACACTCCATATTTTTTTTTCACGAACCAAATATGCCTATAATAAAATGCATGCATGATAAATAATTATATATAACCAAATTTTCTTCTCCGTCTGTGTTATCCATCGATTATAGATTCGGATGCCAAATTAACTTGAGTGATGAACTACTTATTATGCAGTTAGAGTTTGGTGTCCATCTTAGAAAGTAGCCTTCTTTTTTTCTTTTTTCGAAGTAGTAGCCTCCTAATCTTGTAGACTGCTATAGAAGTACGGAGGATTAAAGCATGGTTTGGTTACCTACTTCGAAATTTCATAATTCCACCGAATAATTAACTGAATTAGTAGACGAGCTTATGGTTATGCAGCAGCATCAGACGACGGATTTCGTAATATAGATATATTCTTCACCTGACACTGTACGTAATACTAATTGCTTTTGTTAGATATGAACACCTCATCTACCAATTTTAGTTGAGCTATTTCTAGGAAAAGTATCATAACGATGGCCAGAATGGTACATTTGTGTCGTGGGGAATTACTTGTCCACTACGCATGAGCTGTCCTAACTAACTTTTAGGAAATATTTTTTTATACTACTATAAAGTGATATTAGACCTATATATCAGTCTCACATCTAATGACAAACACAATATATTTAAAATTTTTAATGATATAAAAGAATCACCACTGTATCTGTGTAACCGTGTGACGGTGAACCACCAGTACTCGGTAACACTTTAACCATTATCGCTCTTTATTGTATCTTTTTTCCCTATTGTACTTAACCATAATACTATGCACTGTAATACATAGGTTGCATAATAATCTTTTTTTTGAGTTTTGCTAGAGATATAGTATTTTATTTTTGTAATTTTATATGTATATTTTTTTCACAATTAAATCAACAATCTTCCATCCTTAAATCTAATTGCGCTAGGGTTCACTTATCCTGGCATCCCCTCCTTAGCTTTACAAGGATGGTGATGGGACTGGCGGGCACTAGTACTAGAGGTGGACAATAGTAGCACAACAAGGCAATTGTAGCATCATTAGTCAGGGTGAAGGTGGTAGACAAGGGGATGAGCGATAATATAGAGGTGAGCAGTAGTAGAGGGGGCAACTCCAGTGTCTACAAGGGGAGAGGGGGGCGCCAGGGGTGGTGGTGATGGAGCAAAAAGAGGAGGAGGAGAGAAATGATGGAGATGGAATTTAGGATTTTTTTTTAATAGAGGAGTCCTAGTTTTAGTATTCTAATCCAATATTCTCACAAATTTTAAACATTTTTTCTATTCACACAAGCCTTAAGTTAACTTTTGTCTCGAACTCATAATTGTTCAAAACTTGTAAATTATTCTTGTTAACTCTCAATTGGATAAAATTATTACTGAAAAGTGTTTCTTACTTGTTTCAAACCAAACTAGACAAGTTGAGATGGATCCAAGCTAAAAATACGAAGAAAACAAGATTGAAATGGACTTCGCAAAGAAAAAATGAAGTTGCACGTACGCCAGAACAAGAGCTAGCACAGGCCGGGTCACGAGTATGCTCTACCATGCACATGATCACCTCGGGTCCTTGTGCTAGCATTGAGCCCAATATAGGGCCTGCACGGGCGTGCCCCATGCGAGCATGCCCCATGCCTGAGTTTTTTTCGTAGTGCATGAACCCCGCTAGAACTAGAGAGCAGCAGGGGTCTTGACACACCCATGCCCAGCACAAGCACGAGGTGTGGCCGAGTGTATGCTCGCATCTGTCCACCTCAACCAAGAGAAGAAAATTTTGTCATTTCAAATTCGTTTTGAGCAAAGTTTGAGAGGATTAAGCTATGTAATGTTTTAGGACTCTTTCACTATAATACAGAGTTTTTATCACATTAGATCATCTAGAAATTTAAATTTAGATTTAGCTTCTTCACTCATTTTTAATCCTAGTTTTATTTGGAACTTTGTGGATTCTTTATAATGCCGATCTAGATAGGATAGTAGTTTTCAATTATTACTTCAATTCTATACATTTCTTATATTTTTTTTGTTAATTATTTGATGGTTTTTTGTGAGGTGTTATATGAGTAATTTTCTCAAAGGATTTAGGAAAGACCTAATCCGAGAGTATAATTTTGACTTGCATGATAAAAGTCTTTAAATCTTAGGTTTTTCTAGGTGTCATCCAACAAAATGATCAAGACGACAGCAGGATTTTACTTCAAGATTAGGATAGTTCATCCATCAACGAGCGAAAGGCCCATTTTGCTGGAACAAAAACGCAATGCTTTGAACATGTAAAAGAAAGGTAGATTTCCGTACAATTGTTTCATGTGCCGTTTTCTGACCGTACGTACTACGTTATGCCATGAGATTAGAAAACTAAAACCAGCATTCGCTCGGATCTAAAACTATTATTTCATCGTAGATATTGTGTGATCTGTTCAAAAAACTGAACACTACACTGTGGAATTAGCCAAGGTTCAAGAAAAAACCAGAAACACAGTGGATTCTGCTCCCTCAGCTTGCTGGTGACCACACCGAAACTCAGGATCGACCAGATTCAGTCAATTAGACTACGAAAATCAGTTATAATTCCAAACTAAAACTAGTCAGAATTTGGTACTCCGTTTCCGTTGGGCCTACAAAGTTTCTAAAAACCTGTGCCAATGGCTTTATCAAGGATGATTAAAGAAATGTAAAAAACCATCTAGGCAAATCCATTTCACTTAAGTTATTAATTACTCCGATCAGCACCCGGCCTACCAACCAGAAGAGGGTAGAAATATGAGAGATTCCACGAGGGAGCCGTCTTCTCTTGGAGCTGCTCTTGAAGGCCTCAACTTCCTGGAAGCTGGAGATGTTTCTTTTAGAAAGCGATGCCCTACTCACGGGCCACGCTTGGGGTTCCGCCCGACACAAAATCAAAATTATTTCTACATATAGCTCGACGCATGTAACCCGGAATTTGGTCAGTACTATTCAAATATTAATTTCCTGGAGACATAATTTTTACATATAAAATTTGTTTAAGAAAATATATAATAACCTATAAATTATGTTGACCTAAAATAAGAAAATGTAACAACCTAAATACGTTGTGATCATTTAAAATAAAAAAATACGACAATTTAAAATTAAAAAAATGCAACAAGCCTTAAAAACCAACTTAAAATAAAAAAAATAAGACAATCTTAAAAGTGACCACATAAATAAAAAAATTTGATGACCCAAAAAATGCAAAAAACTAAAAAAAAATAACAACCTAATATAAAAAAATTTGACAAGTTAGAAAAAGTATGACACCCTAAAATCTATTGGAGTAAACTATGACAGTCGAATCAAAATCTATTTGTTGATATCTAAAATGAAAATAAGTTGATAAAAAAAGTTTTTTCTAGCCATTCTTGATTTTCTAATTATTTTTGAAAAAACTATCAAAAAATTAACTCTATACTACTACAAAACACTATTTCAATAAAATATTATTATCTATAAAACTGGCAAGTGAGATATAAACTCATATATTAATCAGGACTAAATCAGCTGCCAATACAAAAACAAAACGGTTATGTACAGCTTGATCCTTGTAACCTGAAATTTGGTCAGTACTATACAAATATTATTTTTTTTCCCAAATCCACCGGATTAATTTGGTTTTTGTTCAGAGTTTAGTTTCTTGGGCTCTCTTGATTTAATCAGCTCAGGTCAGTACTTCGAGTCTTTGTTTCGTCGGGTTCTAACCTTTAGTTTATAATCTAGATGTCAAGTTAACGGGCTCATCTACAGAGGTTTATGGTTTCTCTTGAACTACACTACAATTAGACCCAAATTCTATAGAGAACTCTAATTTGAGCCCTTAGAACGTAGATGTGCAAACAAATTGATGTAAGTATATCATAAAATTATATATAAATATGAAAGATAGAATCAGTAGTTTTTAATTCTCCTGATTTAAGGGGTGGATTACTACTAATACAACAGTGCAGATTAATGTAGATAACTAATACATGCCATTAGAAGATTGAATGAAAACAGAAAAAAGTGAAATGTCTTGTCGATAGCTTTTGGTGATTAATCGAACCTACCCAAATCTGATACAACACTAATTTTATTTAATACATTCTGCTATTTACTGGTTCTCATTTTTAGTATTTTAAAACTAGTTTTATTTAATACACTCCCATGAAATTCCATCCAAACACTGTTGTAGCTCTAATTTTGTTACTTGTAAGTTTTCTTTGGAAGTTAGAGTTGCATGGGTCGCCAACTAAAGATAATGCAAAATTATCAAATTGAAAAAATACCATTGGTTGAAACTGATATGTGAGATTCAAATCCACATATCATCAAGACATTCAATAATATTTTATTAAACTTCAACTTTTATAATAATATGGGACTAAATCTCCTCGTATCAAAATATATCAGAATATGGCGTATTGGCAAAAAAAAACTAAAGCTAGGTTAGGAACTAACTAACCAACTAAAGACAAGCTTTTGGTGAGAGGTCATGAAGTGAATGTGCAAAATATACTTTACACAGTACTGAGATCTTTTCCATAGGGAGGGACAGCATCAGCATGCACGAGCTATACAATAACCTAAGCTAAGCTCATGTGACCCCCCAAACAGCCAATCTGGCACGAATTCAAAAGCAATTATTTTTCTCTCTCTAGTGTTTTTTTGCTTGTTTGGTACGTACGTCGCTGACCCCCTTGTCGTGTGGATCTGAGCTGCCTCTCCGTGACATCAAAACAAAAGCTTTTTTAGTTGACCTCTCTGAAAGCCTTCTTTAAACAGCTCACAAAGAAAAGGAAAAAAAATACATGTAGTATACGTTTGGGTTGGTCAGTTCATGACATGCATGGCCAAATATTTATTTTGTTTCCAACTTCACGTCTACATCGATGCATGTATTAGAATGACTCCACTGGACATTCTAAGGATTTAAACGGGAGAGGGATATGTTCATGTTGGAGTTGGATGTATGTATGTTTGTATGTTTCTGTCCAAGTGAATGTCAGTGTGATCGGCTGTTTCTTTGGACCGTTTCATTCACCAGCTAGTCTAAAGTTTTGGTTTGGCTCTTGCAGGTTCAACCTAGATAATATATTGTATTTCCTGCATGTAGGTTCTATATGAAGATTAGAAGGTCTGTCCAACTGTCGGATATGAAATTAACGGTTGGATCGACGTGGCGTATCAGTGGGTCCTTGTTTGTAGATGGATTTGACATAATATATGAGTGGTCGGTTGTCCAACAAAGTACTCCTTCTGTCCTTCCTTTACTTTTTTTTTTCGTTTTCAAAATAGTTTTTAATAAATAACATAAGATTACACTTCTATCCTTACTCAGATCCTACTTTGTTCTCAAATAAGAGTCTTTTTTTTTTTAAAAAAATTATTAACGAACAATCATAATTTTTTAATAAGACATACTAAAAATATTCCTAAAATTGATAGTGTAGAAAAACTTTACCTACAATTATTAAAATTACAACATTGGCATATTTGATAACAGAGGGAGTATTAATGTAGTCGGTGTGTTATCTATAACCAAATAATTCATTAATATTGCTATAAGAACATTTTATAAAAATAGAGTTATATTTCACCTGAAGATATTTTTTTAAGTACAAATATTTCTTCCTTGAAGGACCAGTAAAAAAAAGACAGTATATCAATTCCAGTGCAGTAACATCGATATATTGGTGTGAAAAGTAGAAGGAATAAACTAGTCATAGGATGGTATGGCAAGGTAGAAGAAATGTAGCTTTCAGGGTCTCATGATAAGTGCTGCTTCCAGAAAGGGAGACGTCGTCGTTGGCTCACACGAATGCGTCCTAATGAACTCACGGCTTCCATGCTGGATCTCACCTAGCTGCAAGGTTGGATTGCTGGAAAGCCAAAATGAGGCCAGAGAAAAAAGGAATTGAATCGGCTAGCCAGCCACCCGTGTGCGTGACAACAACCACTCATCAATATGGCTGCGCCATGTCTTGTGAGCTTAACCATGTAAAGTTGCCTTGCATGCCTACCTAGGAAGGTGATTAATATGATTATTTCTTTCTTTCTTCTCTGTCCTTTTCTTTCATATACTATTCTTTACACACATCACATATGTATGTCAATCCCTTGACAATTTCATTTTTTTTCCCTAGTATAAGTGATCTTAAATTTCCTCTATTAATGTAAATTTGTGAGTTTGAATTGGGCAATTTGCCCAAAGAATTGTAGAGAAGTCGGGACTGTATGTCTAGAGAATTAGTCTAATTTATGAGTAGCTAAAATAGTATGAGGACTTATATGAAATTGAGGAGGTCATACTTAGAAAAACGAGATTTGGTACTTTTGTCCTGTAGGTAGACATTTTTATAGTTATTAAAATTTTTATCCATGCCTTAGCCAGGCCACTTGAAAAGAAAAAAAAAAGAACAATGAAAAAGAGGAAAGAATTGTTTCTTAAATTAAGAAGATATTGTTTCACAACGGTATCCCATTCAAATAGGATAGTCTCCAAAATCAAATCCAATACTCTCCTCGTTGTAGTCTCCGACGCCGCCCATTATCACCACCACCCGCATCTCCAATGTCATAACTACCGCCTTGACAACCTTTACTGTCCACCTTCCTATATCATGATCTTCATCATTCCCTACAACTTCCGTCACCCATCGTTAGTGACTCTTTCACGCTAAACTAGAAAGGGGAAGAGTAGGGTTTTAAACCTTACAGATTTGGTGTGCCCCTCCACTACATGCATACTATCTCATAGGACATTTTTTTTAAATCTTATATATAATAAAAACAAGAGTGGTATTGGAGGCACAACATTCGTCATAAAAACTAGAAATTCCAATATTAATTGGAAAATTAGAAAAAAAAAAAAGAAAAATCAAACTATTTATTAGTTGACAGATTAAATTATAATAATGTAGATTTATCTCAAAATCTTTTGAAATGTACAAAAAATACAACTCTAAATCTATTGTGAATTATATATAACTATGAAAATTCTTAAGACATGGAGTACTTTCTAAAAATTGATTTTAAAAAAAAACCTCATCCAAGCCTCCATTTCCTGCCCCAATTTACTGCACATTACTTTTCATCATCACGCATGTTAGATTACTCTATATCATCATATAATCATTATATAATGTAGATAGCTCTTTTCATCATATTGATTATATCGGTGAAAATTTAAAATTATATTGAAATGTTATGAATTTTAGTGTGATGATATATTTTTCTATATAAATTTAGGAACACACGTAGATCTAAGACCAGTCGTTGGAGACAAGAGAAGAGGCCACTTGATCCATGGTTTTTTTTCTGCAGCATATTCCAGAGCAGTTGAAATGGATACTAAAACACATGCTATCCTGTCATTTAGCCATCTGACAGTACACTAAGATCATACCAAATCTCTAGGTTATGAACATTTCAATTTGCAGGAATTAAATTACCATGAGGTGAATTATGTGCTTGTATCATTTGTGAACAGCTCAGGCCTGGAAAAATAATAACACATTAAGCAATGCATCACTTGAATCACACATAGTAGTGTTCGAATATGGAGAAGTGAACAAGCTTGTGCCTTCTATGGATTTGGATCTTTCTCTTTCAAGTCACCTCGTGTTTATTACCGTTGAATTGAAATATGAAGGTTAATATAATATCAGGAGTAAAGTCTGAATGTTTCACGATAATTTATGTGTAATTAAAAATCTAGTATATATTTATCTAAATAGTTGATTTTTCACCGAATAACTCTGTGGGACGTGCATTTTTTTTATTTGAAAGGAAAGTGATTTGAATTCCATCCATTTGGGGCACAAACTGTAATTAATTAGTGTAATAAATTAATAATAGAAGCAAATAATACTAGAAAACCTAATCAAGTAACTAATGTCCACTTCCACAAATAATCTAGCTTTCCATATTCTTCATCACACTATACATACACTATGTATTAATTGTTAACTTGTCATCTATCTCTCTCAGCCATTCCATAATAATCTAATTAATTAGCAATTTGGGACAGTGGCAATTAATCCTCGAATCAGATAAGTGGATCACTAAGGGACAGTGGCAGGTGTTAGTTGAGTCAAAACGTTCTGTTTAGTTCAGATCTCCTATGGTGAACGAAAAGATGAACCCTACGGCAAATAAGATGGGTGATGCGAGTAGGAATAGGAATATTAATTCTGAAAGAATCCCACTGAGCTACAACTAATTCCATGTTGAGCACGCACGCATGCTTGTGGCTCATCAACGCCCGCCACAGTGTTTGATCAGAGTCTTCAACCTCCGCTCTCACTGAACCTAGAAGTACAACGAACGATCACGATCTGGATGGGAGAATCCTTTAACTATGAGGTCTTTTTGATATGAATTGTTGTTTTTTTTCCAAAGAATAGGGAGTGTTTGTTACAATTAATATATAGCATAAGACTTATGTAGCACATAAGTCATGGGATTAATTTTCACCAACAACAAATAACTAATATGCTTGTAATACAGATCTTATAATATGTAGGTTTTGAGATTTAAACACTGATATCCACCATAGAAGTTGAATGCCTTACTGGTTGGCCTTTCTATCTAAATTCTGCCTGCCTTCAACACAGTGGTGTTTAGTTCAAAATTGTAACTGTAGTTGTACTGGGTTTTGGAATTTATTGAAGATAGAGGTGAAATGAATTAGAAATACATCCAACTTGGTTCAAGTGAGGAATGAAATAAGATAGGATGTGATGTATTATAATGTATGTTGAATATATGGATTGTGATTATGAAATAATTCAACTAAATAGTATGTAATATATTCCCATTACGCATAATCAAAATAATGATTACGAAGTGGTTTAACCAAATAATAAGTAACATACTACCATTGCTTGTTGTTTTGATCTAACTCCATAATCATAATACTCGTATTCAAAATATATTCCAATGCATTCCCAAATACATCCTACCTAGATTAGATGTATTTCAAATCATCCTACCTTATTCCATTTTTCACTTGAATGAAACATATTTTGTAGTTATTCATTTCAATCCCAACTATAACGTATTCTAAAACATATTGGGATTACAATTACAATTTTGAATCAAACACCACTTTAACGTATTTCTTTTACGAGTAATGAGAATGAATAGCAAAATATCAAAACCAAACACTTTCTAGGAATACATTACTTAGAAAAAAAAATCAAGAAAAAAGATAATAAAATCATAACCACAAATAAGAACTCGAGCAAAATATGGGAACCAACATTTCCTAAAAATACATTACTTACAAAACAAAAGAAAAGAAAAAACAAAATAAAAGAGAAAAAAAAGGGGAATAGGATCGTAACCACAAATGAGAACCCCAACAAGGACCAGAAAGTATTTGCTTAGAAGATGTGGGACTAGGACAAAGCAAAATTAATTCGTCTCTAACCAGAGAGGCTAGCTAGCTCAAGTGTCCAAGTCTCCCCCAGTCTCTTTCGCACAGTCCAAGTCATTACTTTCCGGAACCACTTGGGCTACAAGCCGTGCAAAATGGAATTTTGGACAGTTTGTCGTGGTCGTGGAGGCTCTTCCGAGGCACAAATTTTCTAATTCTTGCCAATACAGCAAAAGAGTTGTAAAGGATCAGGTCTAGTTGGGTTCATGTCAATTCATAACAGATATTAATAATCTGATATAAGTATGATATGATTATCAAATAAGTACTCTAGAAATAATAACATGACTTTCACAAAATGACTAATATACTATAATAAAAAATAAACTATGATGGATAAGATAAGACGAATTAAAACTGGACTCTTCCAAGGCATTATTTTTCTAACAGCTACCAACGAGAAAAAAAGAGAAGAATTGATGGGTTTGTTTAAGGGACTCTAGGGTGCCAAGCTGTGTCATTTTGTTGTGAACTAATCGGGATTAAACTTTGAGGATAATATGGACTAGGGGGCAGAGAAGGTCAACCGGATGATGTGGGAATCATTCACAGGATGTCAGGATTAGGTGACAGGCTAATGTGAATCTCTTTTTTGGACACAGATTTAGGGACTTGAACTGGGAGATTTTTTACATCCAGCAAAATTCCAAGCTTGTCGGCATAGTAATCCTGCCAAAACATGCAGTATAACTGTCAAAAGCCAGTATGAATCCACCCGCTGCTGTCGGCATCGTCTGCCTCCACCTCTGCCCAGTCCCTGCCGTCCTCCCATCTCCTCCGAACACCACCATCGCCGCTGGTGACCGTATTTTTGCCTCCTCATTGTATTATTATTTTCAGAAAAATTAAATCAGACAGATAAATTTTAGAAGGTTAAATCTAATATTATGGGACTTTTGATTTAATATAAAAAATTTATAATACAAAAGTACAAAAACCAAAAAGAGTATTACATTTGTATTTTTTAATTGTCATTTTAGGAAGAAAAAATATACATAAAAAATTATCATTTTACGTTTTCAAGACGAAATATGACCTTATCTTGCTAAGGGTTGCTAGTTTAGTTGAATTTCAATTTTAACTTATGGGCTTCTCGAAGATGTGACCAAACAACTAAATATTTCAGGGTTTATTCTATAATGATAAGTCTTTTTTTTAACTAGAAACTCTAAAATAAGTTGAAACTAGTGGAAGAGATTTATTTAGCCTTATAAATTGAAGCCCCAACAAGTCTAAGTTATTTTAGAAGTTTAAGTTTGACTAAACACGTTCTAAAGTGTACCCATAGAGATTATTCTATTTAACTAATAATTAAAGAGAAGCAAACGATACATCTATCATATTAATGGCAAGCATTAGTGTAGAATTATAGTCTCACGTCATGTCTTAAAAACTGCATAAATTGATAAAATGCTATGTAGAAGACTAGGGTGACTCATCTCAATGAAACATGAAAAAAACAAACATCAAGCCCCTTTGAAAATAGGGGAAAATGTTAAATGAGTAGCTCGAGTACACTTGGATTTAGATACTGGAGCTGGAGTTCTAGATTTTATCCCGCTCTCGCCTTGTCTTGCATGATCTGACCTGATCTGGAGTGTCCTGCCTCACATTGAGGCAAAAACAGGTGGATGTAAGTTTTAGCTTGACCTACCCCGCCTCAATGATACATAATCATGTATTTTCTTAATGTATTAGTACAAATTATAAATATAAAGACATTAATTTAAATAATTTTATGACTTATTATATTTAATTATTACTAATATTATTTAATTTTCATTAGTTATTCTTTAGATATTTTTATTTTGTAATACTTTCTATAGAATTATTTATTAGAAATTTTTTATTTTGAAAAATTATTTTATCTACTAAATATTAAAACCGACCATACGCTAGTGAATATCTTTTCAATCTCTGTCATGACCTAGACAAAGGTGGATATGAGGAATGACAAAAACCGTCCTATATAGACATGTAACAGCACCGTCAAGCATACCCGCGGCATGCGTTCATGGATTCTAAATGTTATAGAGGACAAATATTCCAGTGCTACTATAGTAATAAACTACACTTCCTTCTTGTACAACGATTACTATTTTATTAGCCAAAACTTTTTTAGTAACTGTCCTTATTTTGTCAGAGGTTGATCAAACCCAACAAACTTCACAAGGACGGCCGGGTTCTGCGCAGAGTGGAAGCTGCAAGATCCAGTACTTAATTACTCGTTTAACTCGGTAGTAGTATTGTAGTAATTTACTACATGTGGTAGTGTCATTCAGTGATACATGGGACCGGCTAGAAGTGTTCCCTCTCCTCTCCCCTTTTGTTCTCAAAATTAAAACTCATTTTTCTTGTCCTTATCTTTTATAAGTCCAACAAAATTTATGAAATTGATTCTGTCCTTTGTAAAAAAAAATTTAAATGCCTAGAAAAACGAAGTAGTGTTTTTTGCTTTACGATGTCGGGTCAGTGACCCTCTAGGCTGTGAACATAGCTCATTGTGAGAGAGATAGTGGCGGGGGTGGTCATGCCGCTAGCTGCGAGTCACTACAATAGGTGGTGGCAAGGCAGGAAAATGAGGCGGAGGTTGCATCCAATGAGGATGGCGGTGTGGGTGTTGATGCGTAATTGTAGAATAATGAGATTTATTAGGCAGAGGTGGTGGCACCTATGACTATGATAAAGAGTACACGCAGAGACAGGGCGAGGTGGTGGGTTATCCCATTAAAACAAGATATCATTCACTAGTTTCTTCCAAAAAATATACTAATTACAAAAAATAAGAAATGAGAGTCTGGTTTGTATCAAACAATGTTTTCAACTGCAAATTGCAGTCCATCGTGGTGAGTGCTTGCAAAAACCTATAGCCGAAATCACGGGCTATTGCGGAAACTACACTATATGTTGCGGTTTAAATAACAATAATATTTTTATCAATGTATAAGTATGATATCTACACAAATGTAAATATTAACAATAAAATGACAAAAATATGTCATGAGCATTAGTTAATTAAAATATCAAATATTAAAAATAGTCATAACCATTTCATAAATAAGTCTATATTGACTAATAATAGCAACAAAAATATTTGAAAAACTCTAAATTTCAAATATTAAGTCAACTAAATGAGTAATATTTATTTTTCCAAATTATAAATTTCTAATTAAAACTTAACTCACAAGACATATGTGGTATAGTGGACCCCTACAATCGCCGTGGACTACACGCTATAGCGAGTTTACGGATTTTTTTTCCTCGTAGCATGTATGCTTTGTAAACCAATTAGGGCTTTCCCTTCACAACCCCTATGGGGGTGATCCACAGCGTTCATAACTACCCTTCTTACTACGGGGCGTTTACCTAGTCAATACTTAGATCTGACTATTTGAGATATCAAACGGACCTCCCCAGATAGTAATCTTAATGTGTTTGTTATCAAACCATCATTAACAATATATCCTTTGAAATATGTACATTTATCTCTTGGGAAAATATGGAAATATTGATCCAAAAATTATCCAATAATACTAAATCATTATATTTGTGCACAAATTAAGCCAATGTTACCACCCTCGATGTTATAGGTCCATGCATATAACAGCTAAAAAACAAGGATGTAAAAAGGTGGGTTAGAGTTGGGACTCACCACTTGCAACAACGACTATTGCGAAGGGGATAGACGTGGACACTATTCCCTCACGATGCCCACCCGCATCCATAGTTTTTAAACTAACATCATTGACAAGTGAGTCCGAGAAATTTTAGAGCTATAAAGTTAATTTTAGCCCTTTTTAGTGGTTATAAGCCAGTTTTATATGTTTTTAAGCCAGTTTAAACCGTTTAAGCCGTGTTGAGCTGTTTTTTATCCAGTTTAAACTGTTTTACATGGCTTTTTAGCCTATTTAAGTTGTTTTATATTGTTTTAAGCCATTTTTAAAACCGGTTTAAATGTTTTACACATAACACACTCTCTCTCCTTTTAAAACTAAACCATTGACATATTTGATTTTAAGAAGACTTTATACATAAGTGTCACACACTCTCTCTCCCCCCGTATAAAGCCTCCCTTGAGGCCAGGTGCATTAGAGATGGGCTTAAGTGCAACATATTGATAATATTATTCTCTTTTTTGCCTTGCAGCTAATCTGGTAAATAAACTAGACCAAATTAGTTCATGATTAGATTCATATTGGAGCTTTCATGCTCTCTCTGGCATCTAGAAGTGAGCATGTTAATAAGGAACAGAAAAATTCCCTTCATTTTCTGTGGTCCCGGATTATAATCATGTATGTTCGCAAGATAAGTTTATAAATTATATAACCATGATTCTTAGATGTAAAGATTTAAATATACTAGTAAGAAAGTATGTAAGATCCATGTTGCAACAACTTATATGAATATATCGGTATTTGAAAAATAAAACTGAAGTTCAAAAAATTAAGTAAAAAAAATTAAAAAGGTAAAATGAAATTTAGACTACAACTAAACTAGTTTCCAAAAAATACAAAAAAAATTAAGTAAAGGTCTAATTAAAAAACTGGATGTTATGGACCGCATTCAAATCCTATTCTAGATAAATATGCATAAAAAAGAAGAATCTATTGGCTATAGAAAAGTATGAAACTTGGATCTTTCTAAGTTTATTGTAAACAGTGACAATATTTCTATCAACTGTATTAGTGTTTTGTGTTTATCTATTGATAAAACAACTTAATATTATTTTAAAAATATCTGTTGTTGTGGTTCTTGCGGTGCACGCGGCACACTTTGAAATTTCAATAAAAACTCTTGCTCGACTATACGGGAATCTAAATATATTAGAGTATATTGAAGATAGGGGCTTCCCAGTAAAGGATCAATTTCAGATGCTTTAGACATAACAGCCAGACCCCCGAACATACCAAATTGTTCATTTATAAAAAAAACATAAATGAGAGAAGAAAAGTTGTGCCTTTAGTGAGTCATGGGTTTAATCAAGAATAATTTTAAATAATAATCGTTTGATATCTCAAATCAACTCACAATATAATTTCTTTAGAACAGTTATAAAAGAAAAGATATTCAGTAAATTCAAAACTCAGTACAGATATTAATTGCTTGTCAATGTTTATCACAAAATTTTTTAATTCAATTGCATAGTTGAACAGGATATTTGGCTAGTTCAACAAAATTCTACAATCAAAATTTTAAAACGGAAAAAAGTCCATATTACTTTGTTTTACTTCCAAAAATGTCCAAATAATTCCATGTACTTTAAAACCAGATATTCTACATTCTATATTTTGAAAACTAGTGCATATTTGGTCTGAACCACTCTTTGACTAGTTTTGACAGATTTTGACCAGTGATGTCGATGAGAAAATTTTGTAATTTTACGTCTCTAGCCTTACTAAATTACACAACAGCAAATACTACTTTATTTATTTATTTTATGTTAAATTTATCAAATTTCAAATGCCGCTAACAAGCTCCTCCTCAAATTATGAATTTAAAATTTCAACCTCAAATTTGTATTTTAAAATTTGGACTCCAAATTTTGAATTTTAGAATTTTAAAAAAAATTAAATTAAATGTAAAACTTAAATTTCATATTCAAAATTCAAAATTGATATTTGAATTTCAAAATTCAAAATTTTTTATTTTAATTTAAAAATTGAAATTTTGATATTTTAATTTCAGAATTCTAAATTTGAGCTTAAAATTTGAATATAAGATTTTTCAAAAATTTTAATTTATAAAATAAATCCAAATTCAAATTTGTTATCTAAATTTTAAATATCATTGTAGCAAATTATATTGAATACTTGGGGTAAGGATAAGAATTCTTCTAGCCCATTTGAGTTCAAAATTCAAATTTCAAACTCCAATATCAAATTTCAAATTTGAAGTTAAAATTTCAAACTCATAATTTAAGACGGAGCTTGGTGGCATTGTGTGAAATTTGCAAAATATGACATAAAGTAAATAGTAAATAAAGTAGTAATTACTATTATGAAATTTAGAAAGACTTAAGGAGTGAAATTATAAAATTTTCCATTGACATCATCGGTCAAAATTGGTCAAAATCAATCAAAGGGTGGTTTCAAACCGAATATGCAATGATTTTGAAGTAGAGGGTGTAGAATGTCTGGTTTTCAAAGAACAATGGTTATTTGGACTTATTCGAAAATAGGGGATAATATGAACTTTTTTCTTTTAAAAAAAGAACCTTCTCTCAAGAAAAATAGAAGTTCTTTGGGGACAACTCATACATCCTAAAAAGTATTCTATATAATATGTCATTCTTAGATAGGTATTTCAATAATAATGCACACTTGATCATGATAGTCCATTCTCCCTTTTTATTTTATTTTACAAAAAGAAAATCAGTTTCATATATTCTCGTATCAAACCTCTTGTCCTATTTCCACAACCACCCTTCTATAATATCAATTTTTAGTACTACACATGGCCCTCGTCATGACAAGAGTATTTCTAATCTTAAAAAATAAAGAGGAACTTCATACCTTAATGACGTGATGCCAAAGATACATTTTGAATTGACAAGATCAAATATCCCGGATGTTAAGTGTCATATGAAAAAATAATAAAACTTACTGGTTGTTCATTATAGATGTGCCCTTAGATCGATAATAGATGATTAATTAAAAAGCCATATTCAAAGTATTCTTGGTTCACTGATCACCATTAGGACTATCAACGAGCTAATCTCGAACAAATTTGTCCTAACTTGGCTAGAGCTTGAAGCAAGGTGGAGCTCGGCTCAAACTCAATTGCAATAAAGTTTAAGCAAGAGCTCGTTTAATTTAGTTCGAAACAGGTCAATAAGATGTCAACATAAAAGTTCTAATCAAATTTGAGTTCAACTCGAATAGGCTCAATAGTATTATAAATCCACTCTATAATGTTCAAGTCTAATCAAACTAAACTTGAGTCAAGCTTGATTAAGCTCTAGCTTGAATTAGGTCTCTAGATTGAGACCAAGCTCAAGCTTAGCTCAACCGAGTTCAAATAACTCATGAGTTTTGAATCTTTTGACAACCCTATTCACCGTATTTTTTCCTTAAAACTTAAAAGCCTTTTAGATATTAGATTGGGAATCTTCAATGTATATCTCCTATCACAGGATTCAAATGATATATCGAAATCTACACATGTTATCTAAAATTGATAGATTCACACACACACACACACACACGCACACTCTAAAAGCATCATAAACTAGCTAAAAATCACAAAACTTACTAATAATTGTGCTTAGATCTTTTTTATTTGTTTATATTTGGAGATACTGTTTTCATTTTTTATTTATTCTAAACACTTCTAGTTTATATACCGTATGATATTAGTTCTTTTCACACTTTCTATTATTCTTAAACGTACTAGATTAATTTTTAAGTTTTATATGCTTGACTCCCTTGCTTTTTTTGGTCTTGCTATTTATTTGATAAAAAATATTGAACGTTCTATTCAATGATGCAATTCAAGAAAACTGCACAAGATTTTCTATTGTTCATTGAAGGATTTGATTACAGAGTAAACATGACACAAATTTAGTAAAGTGTTTTCTATACTAATTAAATTCATATTCAAATATGTCTAATGTAGATATATCATTGCATCGTATTCCGATTTAGATACTGATGTCAAGTCCTGGCTAGTGGATTAACTAGTCCTAATGTCTAATGGCTAACTGCTAATGCTTTTTTTTTAAGACTTTAGTAGCTAATGATCAGATTAAATAAAAGGTTGCTCACTGGAGAACGAAAGAGCACAGACATGCTCTCATAGAATATAGAAAACAACCAATTAATTAGTTAGTAAACTAATAAGGCTTTTAGCCCACATTTGAATAAATAACAAAGTAGATGGAATCAGAGATCTAGCTCAGAGACCCTTGTCACTATTTTAAACTGTCCAATGTTTGCTCAGCTCTAGTCGTTTCCTTGAAGACGTGTGTGTGACCCTCATGTATTGTACTTTCTCTATCGCTTATTTTTTGTTTAATCTTCTTCTCTGTACCATTAGTGCACTGTTTAGCTGAAGACCCGCCGCAACCACAGGCAATATATTCCTCTAGATGTTGATCTTCTGCACCCAACAATAGTGCATACTTCGCGCAATTTGCATTCTAAAACCACAAAAAATTTTGGGGACTCATTTCAACCTCATAGTTATTACCCTACAGCAAAATCTCTTTTTTCAGTACCCCAACTAATTTCCCTTTTTCATTATTATTAACTATGCTCGTCATGAGCTACAACAACATATAACCTATACCGATAATAACGGATATATATTAGAAGTTATTAACCATTTATGGAATTATATTTGCATAAAAAACACTGAAATGTTAGATCGGTAAATGAAGATATAGATGTTATGCCTAAAAGAAGGAACACCTGGATTTACCATTTTATGGCTGAAGACCCCTAGAATTGCTACATTAAAGGTGGTGGTGGTTTGATTTATATATGGAAATAAAGTAGTATTATGCTGCAGTTTGGAGGATGTCTCTTAAAGAGTAGGGCTTCAAGTTAGGGACCGACAAATGTATCACATAAGCCAATTATTTATCATGATCAAACACCTCAAAGAACACAACAGAGATGGATCTTGGATCCATAAAATAACCTCCAAATCCAATGACCCAAGAAAAAAGGCGATGTTTCAAGCAAATCATCAGAGTGTTATTACCAATGGTAGTAAGGTAAGATAATTTAAATATAAGAAAATTAGCTGAAAGATATTATAAAAATGATGTATTATTATAGTATACTGATTGTGAGACTTTGATCCAGAACTCATATATATTATTAAGACATCAGTATCTTATAATTATATCTAAAATTTTCCAATGTTATAGAACAACTTGCTCCTTGCATATTGGCTTATCTTGTTTTTTCCTCAATTATTCCAAACATTTTAAAATTATGTTGACCCTGCAAAACAGTTTTATATATCCAAAGCACATATTTATCAATTATTAAGTTCTCTCAAAATTGATCATTAGATAGAGACAGATAGCATGGAAAATATGTATGGACATTTTGTTATATCATAAGTTTTTATTAGATTGTGTGTTTCCAAATATTACATATACTAGGTGGGCCCCGTGCGTTGCCGCAGGTATTGAACTAAATGATTATGCCTAGGTGATGCGTTGGAACGACTAATTTGTACTGATTCGATCAATTTTGCACTGAATGACCATGAACAGAGGATTGTGTTTTTTGAACTGACCGCGTTCGACCAGGGACTTGGGACGGTACAACCAGTTTTGCAATGGACTACTACGACCAGAAGTGTTCTGGCACGACCATTTTTTAACTGGACGATCACAGCCAGTACCTCCACTTACACGACCGATTGAACAGAGTGACCAATTTTGTTTTGGTTGATTGAAGGAGATAGCGGGAAGTCATGGCAGCCAAAAAAAATGATTGTGAAGTTGAGCCCGAAAGCATACACCTTGGTCGAGATATGAAATTGGTCGATAAATTTGCCGCAAAGGAGTACATTAATTTTTTTGTCGCATTTGTTTTTTGGATCGAATCAACAAGCTTGACAATAGTCGAATGTGGTGCCTTGTCGAAGCATGTGTGTTCTCTTTTTTTTTGTTGCTCTTTTTTTGGTTTTTGGTTGATTTTTCCCATGTTCGAATCAAAAGCTTGGGTTTTCCCCTGTTCGAATCAAAAGCTTGGTCGCATTTCCATTGGTAGCCTCAGCAATTATGGCTTCTAGTCGAATGCGGTAAACTGCTTGGCTGTACGAAACAACAGAAAAATGGTCGTAAGGTTGGCCAAAAACATAAAAAATAGTGGTTGCAGATCAAAATCTCTGGTCAACTAATCTTAGCCGATAAAGTGATGGTCCAGAAACATAAATTCGGCCGTATTTTTTGGTCGAATCAGGCAGTTTGGTTGTGGTCCAGTGTGTTGCCTAGTCGAAGCACTGTTTTTTGTGTTTTTAAGTTTGTCGTTTTTTTGGTCGAATCGCCTTGCCATGGGCATGGTGGAATGCGGTGGGTTCGTCGACTTTACAAACATTAGTCGAATCAAAACAATAAATTATTTGTTTGTTCACCTTTTTTTGTTGTTTTGGTTGAATGAGTTGGCTTGTTTGTACCCGAATGTGGTGCGTGGTTGAAGCCAAGGTTTTGTTTTTTATCACGGTCGAATTATTTGGTTTGGTTGCAACTGTTAAATCTGTGGTCGATTCCGTTTGGTTGGTTGATTTTGGTCGAAAGTATTATTTTTTTTGACCTTTTTTTTTGGGTCGAATAAACAGTCTTAGTTGTGGCCAAACGTGGTGACTGGTCGAAACTGCTGTTTTATTTCTTTATTATAGTCGAATTTTGGGTTGCTACTCAATTTATTTGGCATGGTGTGTGGTCGAGTGCTTTTACTACACAGCCACTCTAGTCGAATACTGCCAAAACTAGTCGAAGTATTTTGTTTTTTCTGATAATCTCATTTTTTGTTTTTCCTGGATTAATCGTTTGTCATGGTCAATGGTCAAGTGTGGCAGACTTATGAAGTAGGTGTGGAAACTTGGCGAATTTTATTTTATATCCTACGGTTTGTAATTGAAAATGCTTTTGGAATTCTTGGGAAGTATGTTGTAATTTATTAGTATTTGTTAATATTGTTTTATGTTAATTTTGTTTATGTAGTGTAAGCCACGAGGCGATGCAATAACAACAGCAGGGCTAACACGAGGAGCGCGAGGTTGGAGCTACAGCTGAATTTGTCACTACTGGATCGGTATATACATGAACTTATATAATGAGTTTTACTTATAATGGAAATAAGAGGCAATTGCAGTTTAGCTGGTTAGGATATGCGGCTCTCATTGGAGAGACCACGGTTCGAATTGCGGCAACTCAATTTCAAAAATTTATGCTGATGCTGGCCTAATTCATATCCTCATCATATGGTCTTTTTTTGCGCTGTAGAATCAGCAGAACCTAAAAAAAAAATCTTTTAATCTTGCAATGGCACCAACAATCAACTGTACATGCACAAACCAAATAAGCCACAATCAAACAAACAATGTCTGGAAAAACATGAAACAGAAAAATAGTATAAACAACTCACAGTTTAGTCGACACTGTTGGGAGAAAGCGACGAAATCACACGAGCAAAATAATTCGACAACGGTGAACCGAACTGTACGAATAAAACAGGAAAAAATTTAGCATGTAAATCAAGTAATCATACTGTAATAAATAATTTTTGTACCTAAATAAAACTAAACTGTAATCAGCTGAATAAACCTTGATCAGCAGAGGTAAAAAAACAAATCTGGGAAAACAAATTTGGAAACAGAGGAGGTTGCAAAGACAGTCCAAAGCAAATTTGGAAGTTTGCATGACTATTCTATGCCTCTTTTGGCTATTCCAAGGAAAAAAAAAAACAGCTCTAACCAATTAATTTAATCCCAAACATGTCAAAAAGAAATGTTTCGAGCTTGCAATATTACCAACTATAAATGCGGTGACCAAATAAGTCACAATCAAACAAACAATATTTGTAAAAACATGAAACAGAAAAATAGTAATAGTATAAACAACTCACAAATTAGTCGGCACTGTTGATAAGAACTGGAGAAATTGGTCGAAGAAAATAATTTGATGACTGGCAGACGACTTGTACGAATAAAAGAAAACAAAAATTAGCATATAAATCAACTAATCACACAGTAATAAATATTTTTTGTACCTAAGTAAAACAAAACTCTAATTACCTGAGTGAACCTTAATCAGCACAGCCAAAAAAAAAAAAGAACAGATTCACAAAAAGCAAACTTAGAAATGGAGATTGCAAGCACAGTTGACAGGAATGGAAACATTGAAACAAAATGCCGTTCGAACATTGAGCAAGTCGGTCACGTCATTAGCAAACAAATGGCAAAACATGAAGCGCATCACACAAACAGTAAATTAGCAATACATGCCAACCACGTAGAAGGATGCGTTGATCACTACAAAAATTTTGATGGCCTTCGAACAAATAGCATCTCAATTCGCGTGGACGTCCAGTGTTGGTCAAACGCAACCGGTCACACAGAAACAACCGATGTTCGACTGGACTCCAGCAAAATAGATCGAATCCGTCGGGTTAAATCAACGTACCAACCATCATTTTTTCAGCTGGTCAAACCCGCAGACCTGGTTGTGGTCGAATGGGAAACAGCTGGTGAATGGGGAACAGTTGGACTATCGGGGGCATATTCGATGACCCACATGAAGAAAATGTGCCGATCCAACAGGCAGGAACAAAATGATGACATGGCCTAACGCAGACTAAGCATTCGAAGTGCAGGGTGTAGGATCAAGGATGCCGACTAGAGGGGGGTGAATAGGAGGCTTTTAAAAATTCTTCTCAATTTAACAATTTTTGCAAGATGTTTAGAATAATCTAAGGTTGCAAAGGGTTTATCAACAATCTAAAATCTAGTTGCGATTAATCAATATGAAATATACAATTTAACATGCAACTAGAGTAGTGTAAACAATTGTGTTAATGTAAATATAAATTGCATGAGAGAATCAAATGACACACAATTTTTACCGAGATCTCGGAGACTCGCCCGGTCTCCCCTACTCCTCTTTGAAGCGCTCATACGTGAGCCTCGCTTCTATATCCACGAAAGATATCTTCACTCGGGTTGCTCCTTCTCCACATCGGATAGACAAACACCAAACTTTTCACACTTGTTTGTCGGCTTCTCCAACAAACTTCAATCGGAGATATCGCGACTCCCCTCCGACACCGTCTAGGCGAAGGCGATCGCCAAGAGTAACAAGTCAGACGTTTTCACTTGAACGAATCAAATGCTAGAAACTCAAATGATATAAGATGGATGCTCAACATTCTAGCACTAGAATGCAATGGTGATTGAAATACACTAATCACTCTTAACTTCACACAAATGATTCTCCTCCAAATCACTCAAGATTTTGGCTCAAATCTGACCTCTAGATGCAATATAACAAATCCAATGAACTTGGCTAGCTTATACACAGTGTTTTCAACTTCTTAAGAAGCCTCAAATGAAACCAAACATGAGATATATATATAGCCCCTCAAGAAAATTAGCCATTTGCAACCAGTTATGCCAGATTTGTACAGGCCGGACATTGTCCGGCCATGTCGGACACTGTCCGGTCAGTACAACAAATTTCGACCGTTGCAAACTGTCAGTTACCGTTGGGGGACTTTCTGTAAAGGCCGGACTTTATCTGGCCCGTTTCGGACAAAAACCCCCGGACATATACATCTATCTCTGTTTCTCTCCCAAATACGAGGCACAAACAATTTGTACAGACCGAACAATGTCCGACCATACCGAACAAAGTCCAGCCCGTCCCGGACAAAAGCCCTTGGATAGATACAAACATCGCTAGTTCACATTTTGCAATATGCTTAAAGATTTTGTACAGGTCGAATATTCTCCGGCCATACCGGACATTGTCCAACCAATGCAAGTTGACAGTAAAATAAGTATAACTTTTGATCTAGAGATCCGATTGAGATCCTTTTTAGCTTGTTGGAAAGATAACTCAAAGGGATACACTTTTGTCAACAAGAGCGAGACCTAGATAGGCCTAGATATTTCTAGAAAATTCAAAAATATTCCTACTGCCAAAATGTTCAACACAAATGTCATTTCTAATGTAGTTTGTCTGTTTTCTCGCGGATATGTCTGCTGACACTCAGCATAGACCACGACCAAATTGATTTAAGAACTTTACAGCCACAAGTCAAATATCCGGTCAAAAAGGTCGAGTGGATTTAGTCGAGCATACGCAATCGAGCTGAAAACTAGTGCGACCAGCTTGAACTCCTACAATCACAACCAAACTCCAAACAAGAATATAACTAATCCGGCGAACACGACCACGACTAGCTCTAGAAATAAAATAGATTGCTCTAGCTGGTGATCACGACTAAGTGCAGTTTTCAAAATATTTTCACTAACGCAACACAAACTACACTTAGACTTTCTAGCAATGCAACAGGTGATTAAACACTAGTACAAGATGATATGAATGCATTTGAGCTTTCACACTAGATAGACTCAAACTACTAGTTTCTGACCCATCTTAATAGTACGGTCAAACTAGTAAAAAGAAGTCCTATCAAACTGGTCTATCTCTAAACACCGAGACATGTAAAATCCTAAGAAAACAATTCTTAATCTTAGATCTTACCTTCGGTTAAGCTCAACCTCGTGAAGCTCGACCACTCGAAACTTGTCTTCGCAAAACTTGACCTCGCTCAAGATGGCTCATATCGGCTTCATCCTCTTCACGCCCTTGCTTGCTTTCATCTCGCAACTATTCTGAGACTAAAACACATACACTCAATGCACAATGTTAGTCTCATATATAGGTCGTCATTAATCACCAGAGAAATTACTCCACACAGGAGTTAACTCAACAATTTCTCTTTTCGGTGAAATGACAAAACCAATTTCGATAAGCAACAAATGAGTAAGAGATGAATCGTACAATCATATGGATCCATATATGATACAAGAAATATGCACATGATCCATACTACTCACATTATGATAAAGATAAACAATCAGCACAGATGACTAATATGGTGAGCTCTCCCTCAGCATATGCATCAATATTAAACCACAACAGGGAGTCATTGACTTCTAAGATTTAACAAATAACAATTCAATATACTTGTGTTAAACCAGGATTTATTCAATTTGTCATTTAATCATCAAAATTGTCATTATTCATATTAACATTAATCATTAAGAATTTATCCAAATCATCATTAATCATCAAAACCTATATACCTAGATCCAACACAGGAAAAACAGTGGGATTGACGCGGACGATGTGGATGAACCGAAGAGGCCGATCGAGCGGTGACGAAGGCGGCGTCAACGTGGCAGCGCGCAGGGGCGAGTTAATGCCCGAGTTATATATATATAGCTATATATGACTTCTCGACCAATAGCAGATGGACAAAGGGTTCTATGAAGTCACAAAACCCACTAAAACTTTGCACAAACGTACAAGATATATAAATATTTGCGCTCGTACATATACTTATAAAAGACCACACTGAATTTTTGTATTCTTGAAGACACACCACGGTGCATTTAAATTGAGCAACGCTGGTTCTGCTAGTGTTCCCGATCGACTATGAGACATGTTTGTGACACACTTGACCACACTTAGGGGCGCCGCAGAAGAACCTTGCTCGCCATAGTAATGCTTCCCATGATGAACTGTGGGGAGAGCGACTACCACACTAACCATGTTGTCGTACAACTCCTATCCCCATGTAATCCAATTTCATCAGGAACAAAACAAAAGAGGATGCTTGTCCTTAATTGGTTGCGCTCAATTTTGTTATTTTTCCTAATTTGTTGCCTTGTGTATTAAATATTATTATCGTTCATCTCAAAAAATTCCCTGTAGAAACTCCAGTGCTTGGGATATTTTTGTTTAAAGACTACATAAGATTTTAACTCAAAACCATCCAACTTTCCAAAAAGTTTCAGACCTTCCTCTGTTACTGGAGACAAGATTATCCAATGTATCATCGTACCAAATTCAAGAATCTAGATCTTCTATAATTATATACAAATTGCATAAATATAATTATCTGATCAAAATCAATACTTTAGATCAACTACAATGGAAAAATAAAAGACAAATCTTTTTTTAAATTTTAGATCTTGACTTAATTTGAACCGTCCAATCTATAATTGGATGGTCCATATTTACTATAGTTGATTTGTTGTAGTTACTATAGCAATTACAGCAGATACCTATCTCAAACTCAATGGAAATACAATTTAATATTAGCTATGATGACCACTAATACAACACATGGTGTTCACTAGTCACTAGGGTCGGAACAAAAACTCGAAACTCGTGAACAATGTGAGCTCGACTCAATAGAGATAATGAATCGAGCCACATTTTTCAGCTTGTGCAGGTTAACAAGACCCTATTTCAAATATTAGAAACTTGACTCAATCTGACTCAAAATGATGTGCAAAATCTATTTGAACACTCAAATTTACTAGTTCGTGAATGGTTCGGGTTCTATTTGGGCTCGCATACGAGTTGAACCAAGCTTGCCTTTTAACTCTGTACTTTTAATGAGTCAAGATGGCTCAACTCACTAAAGAAACTGAGCGAAGTTATAGCCAACTCACTTAAATTTGACTTGGTTCCACAGCAACTAGTCACCTCAACTATTACCGCTATGTCTACAATGTTAGGGTTTGAGCTAATATCCTATGGAAAAGATTTAATTTAATATATTTTGCCTGCACGGTAAAATTGCATCAAAGAACCACTTATATTAAGATATGTGCGATCAGACTCTTCTTTATGAAATTAGAGCACATAAACCCAACCCCAACCGCTCCAATTATCTGTCTATTCCAATTCATTGATGTGTAAGGCGGGCCGTCAGAAGTAACATTTGAGGCCTGCATACCAATGATAAATACAAAGACGGAGTTGATGAGAAATGGACAGATGGTTTAGCACTACGTTAATTAATGGGCCTAGTTAGGGGATTTCAAGTCCAATCAACTTGTATCCTATTGGGCCGACCAGAATATTCTACTTCGATTTGGGCTGTGGGTAGTTGGGAAATATTGGTTCAGCCCAAATTGATTCAGATCACACATATCCTGTACTGGTTAATACAGATTGCTATTCGTCTCCACGCTCATATGGTTGGTTTTTTTGGGAAGCCTATAGGACTCGCCGGCCTGTTCGGGCAGCCAAACACCCACCTGTCTTAAAGCTGTCAGATCCGATATGACCATAACACACCACTACACAACCCCTGCTGCCTATCACCACCACCCACAACTAACATCTATCATTCTCTTGTCGATGTTAAAGATTTAAAAGTCAAGTGATCCATAAAATATGATAGTATACTCAACAGATTTTAACATCAAACAACTTATATCTTGTATTTTAAAAATCAATATAAATTTCATCTCACACACAATCTGATAAGTGATTTTGTCATATAGATCCCACATATCAGTAAATAAATAATATGTCAAAACCACCTATCATATTATATGCGGAATGATATTTATATATTTTTGAAGTACATATTATAAGTTGCGCCAACTTTAAAAGATAAGATTATCTATTTTTTTGAAAATAGAGAAGCGGACAATATAGACTCAAAATACTCGACTAGACATACACGCATATTTGAACATCTTTTTCATGGCAGAATTAGGCTTCAAGATAACAGAGTCCACCACTAATTCCAGTGCCTGCAGAAACATACGTGGAAACATGCAATGCAAATCATGCATACGCAAATTATGTATGGCATTTTATATATCCAAGAAGTTCTTCAAAATTATTAGATCTTATGAGAATGATTCTTAATACATCTCATTATGTGTATCTAGAATCATCTATCTGAAATCTAACTATTTTAGAACTTTTTTACACATAAAATTTTTTTTATATAATTTATGTCCCTCGCTGTGCTTTTCTACTAGTTTACATTTTCAATCTAATACTCCCTTTTCTCACATTTTTCAATTTTTTTAAATCACCCACTTTTTTCAAGTTAATTGAGTAAACATAGCCAAGGAAACGTAACAAATTGGAACTATTTGTAAAAACTAGATAATGGAAACCAGCAATCTGGCCATTGGATCAGATCCGGGAGACTCATATTAGATACAAAAGACCGCTGATATATTTCTGAAATAATCACATAACTATTGCATGTAGATTCTTTGCCTTCTCATTTTGAAGTGGAATGGCTAGTATGCATTGATCTATAGTGTTGTAAAGTTGGCCACAAAACCGATTAATCCTCTAATTAATCATTGGCGGTGAGTAACCGTCACATATAATGTATTTGGAGGGTATTTAACAGTTTCAAATAATTAGTTGGCTGCACAACAGGGAGCATAAACCAATGGGCACAGATGACATTGAAGTTGAGGCTAGGACTAGATAAAAAGATCGAAACTCGCGAACTATTCGGGATCGAATCGAAGATCGGCTCGGTTCGAGATCGTCTCGAGCCCTTAACGAGCCGAACTCGAACCCGAGGTGAAGCTCAAGAGAGAACTCGAGCCGAACCCGAGTCTTCCCGAGCTCGCTCGAGCTCGGCTCGTTAAAACTCGAATTACATCCTTATTCATCATTCCCCAACCTAGCAATCAAATACTCCAATCCTCAAAACGCTATCCGCCGGCCCGCGCGTGGAGGAGAGAGGCGGCGGCAGCGGCCCACGTGGAGGAGAGGTTGTCGAGCCGAGCTCAAGCTCTATCGAGCTTTCTTCGAGTCGAGTCCGAGCCTGGTTCGAAACTTATTAAGACTTTGAGCCGAGCCTGCATGGGCTCACTCAAGCTCGGCTCGTTTCCAGCCCTAGTTGAGGTTGATGACGGGAGGGAAACTCTTGTACAGGCCGCAAGTCTAGGCCCACCAAGTTTCCACAAATGGATTGATTGCCTTTCAGAGGAAAGTTGGTGCAACTAAAGGACAGAGATAGTGCAAGATATGGCACTATAATAACAAATTTGTTAAAAGTGTACAATACGGTGTTGAATGGTGTATATTGTCTCCCATTCACAGTAATTCTGTGGAGATAACATGGTATCGCACAATCGCTTATTTTGACAATCGGTCCAAGACAAGATGATTAATGGATGATCGAATGCAAAATTTGCCTGACATTGTCTAGGACCACATGAATCCAAAAATAAAGAAGCCCTAGTCTTACTCAGTGTTTTGCATTAATGGGTTTAAGAGGAAGTATGCAAGGGCTCATCATTTAATACATATCTTTTCACATTGTATGTTATATTTTATGCTCTTTGTCAATATTAACACGTGCGCATTTTATTTTGTTTCGTACAGTCTGACAACGCAAGGGACATTAGAAGTGTTGCATCTTCCATTTTGCAGCGTTTTGGTCGCATAATTCAAATAGAGGTTGCCACTACACTCTAGGCTATACACGCCAAAGATTAGAGTGTCATAATTGACTTGAGTTGCAAACAATCACATGATGTTGTCATGTGTCAGAATCCATCGATGCATTGTCCTACCTTACTACCAATCTTAGCACAACACAATATGTCGTCCACCAACCCTCCAATTATACCAAGGTCTTCCTCATCAATCCAGCTAGTCTTACACGTTTATATGCAATGTGCCCTACCATTGTTTCATATAGGCCATTATCTTCAACTACCCCACTGTCGGTTCCATGCACTTCATCTTTGAGTAGCCATTGGGTTGGCCTTTCCATATCACAGCATCATTCAGGGTCACTTTACATAAATGAGAGAATAGAGAGAGTCACCCCCCGACTCTGACGGAGACAATGATTCATATCAGGATCATAGGGTGGCCCAAATGGATGCTGATGCTAAGATGGCCTCTTAATTTGCAACTGATGAGGGCCTTGCCTAGGGTAAGAGTCAACAATTCTATCACTAGCTGGCCACTTAGGTTCACCCACAGCACTATCAGGACATGTCAAATCACCAACCATACTATCAACCGTCTGTGCATCATCCTAATTATCAGGGGTGCATATCACCTACCCATCATGATGATCATCGATGGATATTTGATATATTTAGTAATGACACTGCAAGGTATACTCATTGTCTGATGCAGCATGAGTTAGATCCCACCCATCTATCCGAGACTCCATTGTTGCATCTAGGCCTTTTTTGGGTTGATTTTGATTATTGATGACATTAAGTGTCTTGGACTAATCGTGTCTTTGAGCTATTTGTATGCAGTGTTATTTCTGTAAAGTTTGCAAGTGATCCGGGAAGGTCTACAAGTCGCAAGCACAAGGTCAGGGCGCAAGGTCGCAGTCCGAGGAAGCGAGCCAAAGTCGCAAGTGCAATGTCGCCAAGAAGGAAGCTGCAAAGACCTAAGGTAAGTACTTGTTTATTATACCGGTCTCGGAGTTTGGAGTTTGACCAGGTTTTATAAGAAATTCTTTTTTAGTTTAACCGTACTATTAAGAGGAGTTGCAAAATCTCTTTTAGTTCCTGCAAAAACTGAGAAACTCTTAGGTCATTTGTTGCATTCGCATTCATGCATATTCTTGGTCAAAATCTAAGAAATATATAGATTTCAAAGAGGGGCTGAAACTGTTTTTTTAGTACTGTTCATTTGACCATATACTATTCATACGACCAGGTACTGTTCATTTTTGACCAGATACTGTTTATACGAACAGAGGTCACTCAAGTACTATTCATATGATCAGTTACTGTTCATACGACCAGTAACACTGTTCATTCGACCAGATGTTCCAACGACTATTTACTAGCCGTTAGAGGTAGAAGTTGGCTGTTAGCTGGCCTGATTTCTTTCCTTTTCGACCACAACGGCTAGCTGAGATGTTGGGCTATAAATACAAGTGTTTTGACCAATATTTTCACACATCTCAAGCTACAATCTCATACAAATTTTTGAGCAGTCTCTGTACACATCTTTGAGCATCTTTTCTATACATTTTGAGCAGTTTTTAGAAGAAGTTTTGAGCAGATTTTTTCTACTATTTTTGAGTTGTTTTAAACACTTTTTAACAGTTTTTTATCAGATTTTTGAGCAGTTTCTGTTCACATTTTCGAGCAGTTTTTAAACAGTTTTTGAGCAGATTTCTCTACTGTTTTTTGATCAGTTTTACAAACACTTTTGAGCAGATCTTTGAGCAGTGTTTGAGCAGATTTTTAAGAAGCTTCTGTTTTAACTTTTGATCAGTTTTATAAACACTTTTTGAGCAGATTTTGATCAGTGTTTATAAACATTTTTTTGAGTAATTTTTCTAAAGAACCAAGAGATATATTTTTTGATATACTTGAGCCCAAGTGTCAAAATCTTGATCTTTGATCAAGTATCATTCATTGTGATTGAGAGAGATCTTATGAGAGTATTCATTTGCATCCTTAGAAGTTTCTCGATATTTGTTGGGGGTCAAGAGAAGATCTTGCAACTTGTTACTCTTGGTGAACGCCCTCACCTAGACGGTTTGGAGGTGTGGCTGTTGACCTCTCCATTAACGAAGATTGTTGGAGAGGCTCGGCATATTTTGTGAAAGGCATCGGTGCTTGCCTATCCGGAGCGGAGAAGGAGCAACCTTAGTGAAAATATTCTTCATGGATATTGAAGCAAGACTCATTCATCTGAGTGCTTCAACGAAGAGTAAGGGAGACCGGGCGAGTCTCCGAGACCTCGGGATAAATCACTGTGTTTGTTTTTCTTACTCTTTCTTAGTGTAAAATATTATTAAATTGTTTCAGTTTATTTTCTCTTAGTCTTTTCTTTGAAAAATAGCTTTTAGTTGAAAAGTTTTAAAACCTTCTATTCACCCCACTTTAGTCGGCATCCTCGATCCTACATCCATCACCGACACAACCATCCCAATCATGACATGATCCTCCATCTATGCAGCCATTTCAGCCTCCACATCAAGGTGCGCCAAGTCAGTTATCTAGAAGGCTACACACCCACCAAATAGGTTGTCTCTGTCCAGTAAATGACCCAAGAGAGGCCGTCAGTAGGCATTTGCACTCGAATGTGTCGACAATTGGGACAATATCCCAAACAGAACTTACACAGATTTAATTTATTTAAAAGTATCAATCAATCGCAAAAGAGTATCACCGTAAGAATGGAGCCAGAGACATTGTATTTATACAAGTTCGGGCCCTCGCAGTCTGAGTAATAGCCCTACTCCTATTTGGTTGTCACTATCAGAACGATGGATTACAAAGGGCACACAGTTTACTAATCTATGTATTGTGTAACTCTATATCGATCTCTCCCCCCCCCCCCCCCCCAGCCCTTCTTTTATACTTATTGAAAAGGCGTCAATTGCTTCATCAGAGGGATGCTAGACGGTTGCCAGCGGTTGCTATACAACGGTTTGAAATAATTGTTGCCCACCAGTTATATCATGACGGTTATGGATAACTACACGTCCATCCTTCTAGGCAGTTATCATTGTAGGATCAAGGATGCCGACTAGAGGGGGGTGAATAAGAGGCATTTAAAACTTTAATTTAAAACAACTTTTGCAAAGAAAAGAATCAAATGCAGTTCAATATATTAATAAGAAAAGATTGAGAGAACAAACACAACGATTTTTACCGAGGTCTCGGAGACTCGCCCAGTCTTCCCTAATCCTCGTTGAAGCACTCAAATAAATTGAGTCTTGCTCCAATATCCACGAAGGATATTATCCACTAGTGGTTGCTCCTTGTCCACTCTGGAAAGGCGAGCACCGATGCCTTTTACTGTTGGATCTAGGTAGATCTTAGTATCTAGGTTTTGATGATTAATGACGTTTTGGATAAATCCATGATGATTAAAGTTAATATGCAAATATAAGATTTGATGATTAAATGACAATTTAGATAAATCCTGATTTAGTACAAGTAAATTGAATTGATTATCGGTAAACCCTGAATTGGATGTTTTTCTCGATTGCGGGTTTGATGTTGATGCATATATAGAGGATGAGCTCGGTGGTTGCATCAAGTTTGTGCTAATTGATTGATCAAGATGTTATATGTTAAATCTTGAGGTTGATGACTTTAGTTGTGGATTTGATATCGATACACATGTTGGGAGGGAGCTCATCACTTTGGTCATCTAGATTAATTAATTGATATCTTGACATGAGTAGCATAGATCGTGTGCGTATGGGTTTATCATCTACGATCTATATGATTGTATTTTATCTTATACTCATTTGCTACTCGTTGAATTTAGTCTGTCATGTCATTTGAAAGAGAAACCGTTGAGCTAACTCCTGTGTGGAGTAGTTTCTGTGGAGGTGATTAATGACGACTTATATATGAGACTAATGTTGTGTATTAAGTGTACGTATTGTAGTCTCAGTTTGATGGCAGGATAAAAGCGAGCAAGGGTGTGAAGAGGATGAAGTCGATATGAGACATCTCGAGCGAGGTCGAGCTTAGCAAGGTCGAGCCTTGCTAGGACAAGTGTTAAGTGGTCGAGCTTCGCGAGGTCAACCTTAGCGAGGTCGAGCCTTGCGGGGACAAGCGTCGAGCGGTCGAACTTCACGAGGTCGAACTTCACTTAAGGTAAAATCCAAGATTAAGAATTGTTTTCTTAGGATTTTACCGGTCTCGGTGTTTGGAGACAGACCGGATTGATAGGTTTCTTTTTACTAGTTTGACCGTACTATTAAGAGGGGTTGGAAACTAGTAGTTTGAATCTATCTAGTGCGGAAGCTCAGATCCATTCATATCATCTTGCACTAGCGTCTTGCATTGCTAGTGAGTCTAAGTGTAGTTCATGTGCATTAGATTAAATGTTTTGAAAACTGCACTTAGTCGTGATCGCCAGCTGTTTAAATTGGTTTATTTATCTAGAGCTGGTCGTGGTCGTATTTGCATATTCTGATCGTATCAGTGTTGATACGTGGTTGTGGTCGTGTCGCTTGTTTGGCGGCTTTCTGTTTAGGGTTTGGGCGTGGTCGTAGGAGTTCGGACTGGTCGTACCAGTCTTCGACTCGCTTGCGTACGCTCGACCAAACCCTATCGACCACCTGTTTTCGATCGGATGTCAAGACCTGTGTGGTCGTGGTCGTTGCTAAGTGACACAAATCACATCCGCGAGAAAACGGCAAATCCGTATGTGCAAATACTTTAAAATTGCATTTGAGATGATTTTGGCTTGAACATTTTGACAGCAGAAAAGTTTATGAGTTTTCTAGAAGTTTCTAGACCTTTCTAGGTCTTTATCCTGTTGACAAAATTGTAGAGCTCTGAGTTATCTTTCTAACAAGCCAAAAATTACCTCAATCGGATCTCTGGATCAAAAGTTATGTATGTTTTACTGTCAGTGTGCAGTGGCCGGACAAATGCATCCGTCCGGGGCTATCTGTCCGAAATGGCCGGACAGTGTCCGAAATGGCCGGACATTGTCCGGCCTGTACAAATTTTTTGAGCCGAAAAATGAAACAGAGACAAATGCATCCGTCCGGGGCATTTGTCCGTTATGGGCAGACTTTGTCCGAAATGGCCGGACATTGTCCGGCCTGTACAAGTTTTTTGAGCCGAGAGTTAACAGAGACATATCCATCTGTCCGGACGTTTTGTCCGGACAAATGGTATCCGTCCGGCCTTCACAAATTTCGCCCAACGGTCACTGACACATTTGCAACGGCTGAAATTTTTGTACTGGCCGGACAGTGTCTAAGCCTGTACAACTTTTGGCCCGATTTCTTGCAAACGGCTAGTTTTTCATTGAGCCTATAAATACTTCGTGTTTGGCTTCATTTTTGGGTGCTCAAAGAGTTCTTTCTTCAGCTGAAAACCTAGCCAATTGAGTTGCATATGTGTTATTGCATTTAGAGGCTAGAATTGAGCCCAAATCTTGAGTAGATTTGAGAGAGAGCTTGAGGGAGATTGTGTAAGTGTTTAGTGCACTTCATCTCCATTAGATTGCTAGTGCTAGAGTGTTGAGCATCTCATTTGCATCATTGAGCTTCTAGCACGTGGTTGATTCAAGTGAAAGTGCATCCGGCTTGTTACTCTTGGCGATCGCCTTCGCCTAGACGGTGCCGGAGGAGAGCCGAGATCTCTCCAATTGAAGTTTGTCGGAGAGGCCGGCAAAAGATTGTGAAAGGTGTGGTGCTCGCCTATCCGGTGTGGAGAAGGAGCAACCCTAGTGAGATATCCTTCGTGGATATAGAAGCGAGACTCCGAGTGAGCGCTTCAACGAGGAGTAGGGGAGACCGGGCGAGTCTCCGAGACCTCGGTAAAAATATTGTGTCAAATTGCGTATTTCATATTTGCTTTACATTCATCTTAACACAATTGCTATATTTACCATTGTTGCATGTCTTATTGAATAGTTCATTTGATTGAATGCAACTAATTGATTAAATTCCTTTTAAGCCTCATTGTATAATTTAGGTCTCTCAATTATTCTTTAAAATTGCTTAATTGAAAAGAAATTTTAAAAGCCTCCTATTCACCCCCCCTCTAGTCGGCATCCTTGATCCTACATTTACAACCTTGCCGAGTCTCTCCAACAATCTTCGAACGGAGAGATCAACGGCCACGCCTCCAAACCGTCTAGGTGAGGGCGCTCACCAAGAGTAATAAGCAGCAAGGTCTTCTCAAGACCTCCAAACAATCACCGAGAAACTAATAGGATGCAAATGATGCAAACAGAAAGCACTCGGTGGATCTGAAAAGCACTCGACTTGATAAAAAGATCAAGATTTTGTATAAGAACTAATGCTCAAGAGTGTATAAGGTTGTGAGGCTGCTTGTTTGAAAGATATTTTAAAGGGCTATCTTTTTGTCAACAGAAGCAAAAGCCAGATCTGCCTAGATCTTTCTAGAAAAAGCAAAAACTATTCTACTGTCAAAAACATCCGAAAAATCAAATCTTTTCAAAAATAAAACCAACCGAAAAGAATGCAATGTAATGACCTAGTAGTTTCTCGGTTTATGTTGGAAATGTAGAGAGGACTTGCAAACCTCTTTATAGTACGGTTAAAACTAAGAACAAATTCTAAACCGATCAACCTTCAAACTCCGATATCAGTAAAAAAGTAAAGATCAATCTTACCTCAGGTCCTTTGCAACTTCACTTTTGCGATTTATGTTTTGTCTTTGTACCTTGCGACTTGTGTTTTATCTTTTCACGTTGGGTTCATCTTGATCATCTTGCATGTCTTCCCAACAAAGCTCTTAAGTCTTTTGTAGCTTCATTCTTGGCGACCTTGCGCTTGCGACCATAGCTCGTGACCTTGGACTTGCAACCTCGGACAACACTGCGACCTTGTGTTTGCGACTTGCAAATCCTCCAGATAGATTTGGTCTATGCGGCTTTCTTCTTGCCGACTTTGTGCTTGCAACTTTGGCAATACTGCGACCTTAGGCGAAATAGCTCTTAGGTCTCTGCATACATATAGCTCAAAGACATGATTAGATCAAAAACACTTAATGTCATTAATAATCAAAATCCACAATAATAAGGGCCTAGATGCAACAATCATATCAGTGAAGAGAGACTCATATTACCCTGAGAATAACGGAACATATTGGTCAAAGAGCGGTTATGGTCTAGTATAACCGCATCACTCTTAGACCGTGGACGGAAATATGTCTCAACCAAACTTTCCTTTCTTGATTCGAAAGTACTTCCAAGTTCAATATTTGTCTTAATTCACTAACATGGTAAGGATAAAGAAACCACTATTGGTTTCCTCGTGAAGACGATTAAAGATAACTCTTATTACATGGTCGCATACTGGCTGTGATCACGTAATGAAAATTACTATGTCTCCACGACAATAGTGTCCGCGGGTAGTGACCACAGACTCTATGATCTTAGGTATTGCGACCACAGAGGTTGCGGCCACAATCATTGAGATCATAGATCCATGATAGGCCTTGTTTAACAAGATGGGCCATATATAGTCCAGAAGATCTTGAACTATCTTATGATCTCTCTATGGTCGCGGGCGGCCATGGAAAGGTACAAATAGATAACTTTGATTAAGTCCGGAGGATCTTGGACTATCACTCGATCTCTCTTTGTAGTCGTCTGGGCAACAGAAAGGCACAAAGAAATTACTCGGATAATAATCTCCGTCATTATATTTTTATATTCCGTGTACATTTATCTTCATATAAATCTCTAATGCTTAGTTACCTTATTGTGTTCGGATATTACATGTTCAATATATGATTATGTATCTTTCATTCGCATCATTGAATTAGTTAGAAATATATAGACGATAATATTTCCCAACTAAATTTACTTGAAATATTTTCCATATTAAAAACAACAAAGCTCACCAAATACTTTAACCTTCAATTATATTTCTAATCAAATTACAGTCTTTCTCTTTCACTGTTTGTTAAGGAATCTGAGTTGGTGCAGCAGATGCGGTGTGCGGCAGGAGCATGCTCCTGTTCTTGCCACACATGTAGTTGTGGTAGTGTCTTACTATTGTTATTTTATCTATCATTTTCTTGTCGTCTGTGTGCCACACATGTAGGCTAACTACCATTCATCAATTGTCTGATACGTGTCTCGTATCTCTACTATAAATAAGCGTATTTTCAAAACAGATTAATTTTACAAATTCTCTTATCTATAAATTCTTTCAATAGAAAAAGTTCATTCTATGATAGCAACTTGGATTGATTCAAATTTATTGCAAGAGTGCCCGTGTGAATGAAAGGCAACCAATGCATTCTGCCTCAGCATTGATACTTGGTTTTGTTGATTAGAATCATTATTGTGTAGGCTCTATCGTTCAGGCACTATTAATTAATCAATCATAGATAGGGCACGTACACAAGCAATTATTACGTACTCTAAGTCAAGTGATTAAGTCGTAGAAAGGTATACATGCAGCTTCTGCTTGACCAAATCCAATTTAATTAAGGTTATTTTGGCCGTATAAAATTGAATCCACTGACATGTCAGCATGTCACAAATGAGTTACTGTCCGTCCCAACTTCGTACGCGGAAATTATGCACTCTGTAGCAAAAACATAGGTTGTATTTTATATATGTACTTGAATTAAGAATGTTATAAGTTTAAGAGGACTATAAGAAAAACAACTAAACTAACATTAATCATATATCTTTTACAAGAAGTTGAAAAAAAAAAGTCTATCTAACTAGTCAATATATGTTTTTCTTAAAAATTTTACACTATCTAGACAACACATGTAAACTTAGATTTATTTTTCAATCTCCATCTCTCCTCCTCCTCCTCTATACCTCCCACGGCCACCGCCGCCTCCTATCCTCCCCGGTCTCCTCCTCCTTGCCAACCACCGTGTCCACCTCGCTGCATCGCCTCTTTCTCTCCTCTGCCGTCTCTTCTTTCCCCCACAACTACCACCTCTACCCACAACCGGATAGCGTTATCACTGTCTGGTTGCTCCACCCCTTGACCACTGAAGAAGTTAAGGAAGAGTTAGATCTTAGAAGAGGAGTTTGATCTAAAAGTGGGAACAGGTGTATGTAAGATAAGAAAAACATATATTTTTTCTTTAACAAAACTGAAAAAAAACATGATAGGTGTTATATTTTGCAACCGTGGTAATACATGCCAGCTGAGATGTGTTTATTGGCGCAAAAAAAAACAGGCAAATGATAGCTAGGTATTTTTAATTCTACGTCAGACAGAAATCTGCTATTGGTGGTTTTAGACACTAAAGTACAATTTTGGTGAAAGTATTTAGTAGATACAGTAATTATGGCCACGGATTAAAGAGAAGAGTGCGAATTACTCGGTACGAAAGCAAGCTGACCTTCCGAAGGCAATACGCATAATTGGCAAGTTGATGTGCCAGGTGATGCAATTTGTACACTGTCATTGAGCTGCTTCAACTACCAAATGATGATGGAACAAATTAAATGAAAAAAGAAAGCTCATATGATTGTGCAGTTGCGTAGAGGAGTAGAACAACATTACATTGTTAGTTGTGCATGCATGTACAACGAACGACACGTACGTACTGGAACGATTAATCAAAATGAGAATAGAAAGAAGTTTGGCAAACAAGCAAAGTTGGCAATGGGGAGCCATTAATAATTTATTAAGGAGTGATGTAATAAGAGTTTTTTTTAAAGAGTAGTTCAGTCGTCTAATATATAAGGGTAAATTAATTTTCTATTTAACTTCTGTGATAAAATTTAGAGTTAAATATAAGTATTTGTAACATAGAGGATCATAGCTTTCACTAGTTCCCTCTCTCAACCACTGAAAGTTGGAGCGGTCCGTCGTCATGCTATGCATTAATCAATTTTATAATTTGTAAATTTGTCTATTTTAGGGTGGTGTTGAACTCATGCAAAAAAAAATTATAGAAGGCGTAAAAACTAAAAGCATACCATGGTAAATGCTAAAAAAGATCCTGACGAATGAGACGGGTGGCGTCTACCAAATTGTTACAGGTTAACTTGTTTTCCTAATCTTTGATCACAGTAAGAGCCTGTTTGGTAATACAAAAATCTCTTAAGAAAAAAATACTACTGGTAAAAAAATCTCGGCCTGTGTTTGAAAGAAATAGGATAAAAATTCTAGACATTCAAAAAAATTCTCAAAAATAAGAAAAATTCTAAAAATTCGAAAAAAAATATATCATTCATTTGAAAAAAAAAAACATGTCAATATTCATTACTGTACTAAAATATACCATCAATCTCATCATACACAAAAATTATATAACTATTATTACATATTCTTCATGCAACTTGTAAGAATATCACTAGTGTCTACTGAAAAGTGAAAACCAACTCAAGCATGGTAACATGACCCTTACCAATGATGGCCAAAGACTGCAACGCAAATAGAAGATTATAAAAACTTCAGTCCAAAATCAAATGCAATCTTTGAAAAAGATTATAAAAACTATGCAATGCAGCTTACAAGCAGAAACCAAAACAGATGAAGAAAGTTTTCAAAAATCCCTGTAATTAGAGAGAGGAACTTCAATTTGGCAGTAACAATAATTGATTCAAAGAGAACTACAAAGCAATATTGTTTGCTTACTGAAAACACTTCCAGTCAACAGTCAGACAAAGCAATTCAAGCTAGAAACTATCACCTGGAGCAACAACACAGGAAATGATACCCAAAGCAACAACACAGACATATGACTGCTATCAAGAATAACTGAAATTTAAATTCAACAGCCTTAATCACACAAGAATTTGCTCACAGATCAGATTAGAAATCACTAGAATAGCTCAGACAAGATCTAACAGATTAATGAGTTTGATAAGTCAAGTTTATTAGCAACCTAGAAGATAGCACTACAATCTACACACAGAATTATTCAAAACGCAACTATTGGTTTATACAATTCACAGACCTAGCTTTAAGCACTGAAGAAATATCTGCAGAATCACTAGAAATCATCACACAGAGAACCAATTAGAAGCAGGGGTCACTAGAATCAATCTCCAGCATCTCAGTTCTTGATCATCTCACAAATGACAATAGAAGAATGAGCCTAACAGGAGTTAAACACAATGCCGATCACTACTGACAACAATATAAAATACTTGCTCACTCAACTCCAAACCTAGATCACTGAAGACACATAGAAGCTCAAAAACATATTGAGGCCAGGGCATTCAGCATCTACGATATTCCAACACCACACAAATCAACAGAGAAAATGAAATACTCACAGGAAGCAATTGTCTTAAGTTGGAATTTGATTAAACATAGAAGTTAAGATTTAATTTGTGAACCATCTCAATTCTATATGTTACAAGGATCAATGCATCTCATACATCTCATGCAGTTCAATCAAAATCGAAGAACAAGGAAAAGAAGCTACTTTTGAGTTGTTGTTGTCGTTGCCGTGGTCAAACTGAAGTTGTAGAGCTCTTAGGATTTGAGGCCGTGGTTGGATTATCCAAGGACTAATGGATTATCCATATCCAAGGACTAATAGAAATCATACACTTGCAAGCACTTATCTTTGAATTCTCTGAAATGAATTTGCAGTTTTGCACACACAGATAGAACAGAAAACCACTGAATTTAGATATCAATTGACTTCATCAACAAATAGTCACCAGATTTTAGATCATTAACTGAACAACAGCTCAAACAACAATCTATATTTCAACTCTAAACTAAGACAGCAAACAAGACAAGAGGTAGAACCAAAAATCTGGTCTTCAGTATCTCAATACAATCAAGACAGCAAATTAGAAGTTCTTCCAAGTCTTCAGAATCAACTTGAAAGGTGCATTTGAAAATAATACGAAGTTCAATTTTGTAAAACTGGTAGTCGTGATGTACTTACAGCTGGTGTTCTTTTCAATTTTGATCTCAATTTGGGAGTGGCGGGCAATCTGGTGGCTGCCGAGATCGAAGGCCATGAACTTGATTTTGCCGATGCTCAACTCCTCCGACGTCGGGTGCTGCACAACCTCTGCATCCACCCACACATACAATCTAATCAAACACACACACATACACATAGATCTAGCCATCCAACCAAGAAACCGCATAGAAAGGAAATCTGAGACATATACAAAGATATAGATACCTCGTCATTGATGCTGGAGAGTTGGAGCTCGATTGATGAAAAAGAATCATGGAGATCATCAATGCCAGAGATCGTGGAGATTGGGGGTGAGAAGCAACAAGGGAGATCGAGGAGGAAGAGAGAATAAGAAGAAGAAGAGAGGGAGAGCAGCGGAGGCGGGAGCCGAGGGCGTAGATCTGGTCTACGGCGGCAACCATGGCTCGAGAGCGGAAGCGGTGCTTGGGCTCACCAGATCTGGCGGATCTAGTAGCTGTTGCATCTAGGCCCCTATTATTGTGGATTTTGATTATTGATGACATTCAATGTTTTTGATCTAATCATATCTTTGAATTATATGTATGCAGAGACCTAAGAGCTATTTTGCCTAAGGTCGCAGTATTACTAAAGTCGCAAGCACAAGATCGCGAGCCAAGGTCGAAAACACAAGGTCGCAGTGTTGTCCGAAATTGCAAGTCCAAGGTCACGAGGTTTGGTCGCAAGCGCAAGGTCGCCAAGAATGAAGCTACAAAAGACTTAAGGTAAAATGCGTATTTATTTTACTGGTCTTGGTGCTTGGAGATTGATCTGTTTAAAAAATTATTTCTTAATTTTAACCGTACTATAAAGAGGGGTTGCAAGTCCTCTCTACACTTCCAGCATAAACCGAGAAACTACTAAGTTATTGCATCTCATTTGTTTCGGTTGGATTTGATTTGGTTTTTCAGTTGAGTTTTTGACAGCAGAAGAGTTTTTGCATTTTATAAAAAGATCTAGGGAGATCTGGTTTTTTCTTCTGTTGACAAAAAGATAGCTCTTTAAATTATCTTTCAAACAAGGTATAAAACATTTCAATCGGATCTCTGAATTAAAAGTTATGACTGTTTATATTCATGCTGATTGTCAGTTTGCTATACTGACTGTCAGTTTGAATGTCAGTCTGGTTAAACTAAAAATTATCCAGAGAACATGTTTTTTGAGCTGAATTTTCTTGACCTATGCTGACTGTCAGTTCTCTATACTGACTATCAGTATGCATTTCGATCTCGAGCTATTTAATTTGAGATTTTGTTTTAACTGGTCGTTTTTGTGGTTGAAACTGACTGTCAGTTTATGATACTGACTGTCAGTATGAGGTTTTAGTTTCCATATATGACCACAAACAGCTAGCAAAGTTTTATCCTTAAATTTTGTCGGCCGTTGAGTTTGAAACTAACTGTCAGTATCCCAAACTGACTGTCAGTTTGCACTGTTTTATTTCCATATACGACCTCAAACGGCTAGCTAAGTTTTCTCTGGATTTTACTTCTTTCTGGTCGTGACCCAAACTGATTGTCAGTTTGTCATACTGACTGTCAGTTTGCACTGTTGATTTTACAGCTTGTGCACAACGGCTCTTTTGCTTCTTGAGGCTATAAATAGAGGCTTTGAGCTATTGTTTAATACACCAAGCAGCCCTCTTCTCATACATACACTTGAGCATTCGTTTTGAAGTTAAATCTTGATCTTTGATCAAGTTGTGAGCTTTTGAGATCCGCCGAGTTTTTCAGTTCGCATTATCTTTGCATACTTAGAGTTTCTTGGTGCGTGTTGGAGGTCTAGACAATACCTTGCAGCTCACTACTCTAGGTGAACGCCCTCACCTAGACAGTTTGGTGGCGTGGCCGTTAACCTCTCCCATTCGAAGATTGTTGGAGAGACTCGGCGTGATTGTAAAAAGCATCGGTGCTCACCTTTCCGGAGTGGACAAGGAGCAACCACTAGTGAGAAATATCCTTTGTGGATATTGAAGCAAGACTCATTCATTTGAGTGCTTCAACGAGGATTAGGGGAGATTGGGCGAGTCTCCGAGACCTCGGGAAAATCTTGTGTTTGTCTTCTACTCTCTTCTATTTTAATTGTGCAATATAAATTCATTTGTTTTTTCTTTACAAAAGTTGTTTTAAATTGAAGTTTTTAAAACCTCCTATTCACCCCCCTCTAGTCGGCATCCTCTATCCTACAGTAGAGATGCACGAAGAGAGAGGTGGAGGGACGCGACGCGGGCGAGGAGGAGCGCAACTTCGGCGATACAAGCGAGGAGGCAATGCGCGGCGAGGTGGAGGGTGGCGACGCGGGTGAAGAGGTGGAGCAATATGGGCGAGGACGACGACACGAGAAGGCCAGGCTTGATTTCCGGGCCTCTGAGCCAAATTTTCCAAACCCCCTGGATTGGGTTTCCTGGCCTAGTTAGATTTTCTAATTATAGCCCATCCAAACGCATTCCTGAAACTACTTAAGATCTTAATTCCAGCCCACGAAATCCACCCAGAAACAAGCCAATTCCTGGGCTTCCAAACAGGCCCTAAGAAAGATGCCGACAGTGGGAGAGAAAGCACTGGTGGTCTATTTAGCTGCAAGTGATAGTGATGAACAACAGGATGAGCAAGGGAGGGGGGAGGAGCAGAAGGAAAAGGAGAGTGGCGGTCAGATGCCAAAGGCATGGCGAAGGTGGCAACGAGACAATTAGGCAACACAAACTATTGTAGTTGACCGAAATTTTTTAAAAAAATTCATTTTAAAAAAGTACAGAAATAATCTATAAAGAAAATCTTACACTATCAACCCACAGTCACCTTCTTGAATAATAATGTTACTAAAAAAATCAATACAATTTGTAGGATCGAGAATGGATACCTAGGAGTGTTCATAGGTTTTTTTAAAATCTTTTGGTTAAAACCTGATTTTTGCACTTATAAAAATAAAACTCTTTTTACAATCATTCTAAATAGAAACTAGTGGCTCAAACAATCAAATAAGTTTTACAAACTTAGGATGATATAATAAAAATGATAATGCAAACAATATCAAGTGTAATAAATAAAGGAGAGCAAGGCAATAAACCAAAAAGAATATGAAAATTTTTCCAAGTTTTCAGAGATTCACCGGGTCTCTCCTACTTGTTAAAACACTCACTCGTGAGTTTTTCTTCGATATCCATTAGGGTCTTTTCCACTCTGAATAGGAGAGTACTGAGCCTTTTACAACACCACTGAATCTCTCAAACAATTTTTATTGGTGGAGAGATCATTGGTATCCTACAACAGTTTAGGTGACGACGATCATCAAGAGTAAGAAGTTCAAAGTTTTCATTTGACTCCAATCAAGTGTTAGGAAGCTCAAACACGTGAGAAGAAAACTCATACAAGACTCTCAACTCACTTAATAATCATCAAATGCAAATAAGCTCACTATATTTCTTACTCTATTGTAATATACAAAAGTTGGATGCTCCAAAATGTGTTTGGGCTCTATGTCAATATATTCTAGTATCAAAACTTGCAAATAGTAGCCCCAAAATATTTATTTATAGCCGAAATATTTTCCAATGGGTATTTTCTTGACAGTAAAAAAACCTAGCTGTTACAATGGATGACCAAATATCAAGTCCTGTCTGACAAGCAACACAGCTATCAGAAATAAATGAATAATTTTTTATCTAAAAATCGTATTTAGGTGTTCCTTGACTCTTTGGAAAGCAAATTCAAAGGGCTACAATTTTCTTAATATAAGTAAGATCTAGTTTGATCTAGATCACTGTATAAATCACAAAATATTCAATATAGTCACTTCGAAGCCTCCACCAAGTCATCTTTTGTAAATTTAATCACTTATACCTTCACTAGTCATCCAAATCAACTCAAAATAATATATGCACACCAGATATCATCAAATTAACTACTAACCCGAAACCTCTCTTTATAATATAACCAAAACTAGGAATCAAGAATCTAACAAGCCAGCTGTCTCTAAACACCAAAACCAATAAAATACTAGAACTTCGAATTTATCTTTTTATTTAGCTCGTCCACGATTGAGGAAGCTTGATCATGCATCCTCTCCAATATAATTTTCTTCACCATCATCTCGCAATCATCTCAAATCTAAATGAGATTAAGAGATATAAACTCAACAACACATTAGTCTCACAATTAGATTTATCATCTATCATCAAAATAATCAATATAGTAGACACTGACTCAACACATTCCCCATCCAAAATGACAATCGGCTGAAAATTCAGAATTTAGTGTAATCGCCAATTGGATGGGCAACTGCGACGACATTCTTTTTAAAATAAATTTAATTCTAGTTATACTACAATACGATGATTTTTTTTCGAGATCAATATCTTATAAGCAACTGAAACGACGTTCTTTTTAAAATAAATTTAATTATAGTTATACTACAATATGATAATTCTTTCGAGATCACTATCTTACAATCTATAATTCCGATTGCCGATACGTTTGAACCAATAGATTTGTAAATCAAAACAATTATATCAATATAAATAGATCATCAACTAGAATTATAAGTCATAAGATATTATTCTTGAATCTTATAATTATTTCAAAATCAATATATTATAATCTACAACTCCAATTAATAATATGTTTAAACCAATAGAATTGTAAAATCAAAACAATCAAATTTGCATAAACGAATCATCAATTAGAATTATAGCTTATAAGATAAGGATTATAAAATTTAAGGAAAATATCTTGTGATATATCACTCCGCTTGATGATCCATTTATGTCGATCCAATCATTTTGACATCACAAATTAACTTGTTCAAACAGATTATTAATCAGAGTTTTAGATCACAAAATATTGATTCTGAAATAATCGTTAAATTGTAGTACATGTAGAGTTAAATTAATTTTTAAAAAAATTCAGTCCAATCACCATTTTGGCTGTTGAGTACGCCATTTTTTTTGCTTTTTCAGTTTTGTCACCGTTCAAGAGGACGATAGCAAATAAGTTTTACAAATTTTTTGGATTCTACACTATTTCTACACTTCTTTTTTTAAAATAGATTATTTAGAAAAAATATTCCTAGTTGTTGAGCGAGACGCGGTGGGGGTTGGAGGGCAAGAGAGGAGGAAAGGCTTAAATGATACCAGTTAGGCACACTCCAATGACGGTGTTTTGGCCAGCTTGCATCAACGGTAGGAGATGCCTGCTCGACGATTGCTCGACACGATGTGACAGCCGCATGCTCCAAGCAGAACCAGGTGGCCGGCAAGTGCGTGTTGGCAGAAACACTGGCGTTGGAGACGAACCAGACGTGATACGACCCGTTTTTGTAGGCCCTACAAAAAACTAAAACTGGCAAACCTTACTCACACAATTTTAAATTTGATAAGTGGGTCCAGAGAACAAAAGGTTCACCTGTCAATGAGCAGTGTTTTTAGTGCGCCCGTGAAACAAACCATTTAGGGTGGGTACCACCACTACAGCGTTTTAATTTATGTATGTGCGCACAGCATCCCTCAAAATTTAACCCATTTCACTGATAACTGGATCCCACAAAATTTGTCCCCGCATGTCACATGTCAGTGAACGAGTAAATAATGAGAGCGCCACAGCAAAATTGATAAAAGTGGGCCCCACCGCACTTGCAAATCGCATTGATGCTGGTGCCTTGTTGGCTTTGCCCAAGTGCATAAATTTGACCCCTTTTCACTGATGGGTGGGACCACATTTTCTCGAGCCCGCTTATAAGTGAATGAAATGGAAAATTGAGAGTGGGATGAAATAAAAAAGTAATAAATACTGAGTTTTGGAAAAATGTTTGGCGCTTTTTCATTTTAGTGCTGGATTTTCATATATTTACATAAAGACCCTTCCACCTAACAGCTAATGTTTAATATGTCTTGATTTTTTTGTATTTTGGGATTTGGGTTTAAGAGGAATTGCATATTGGTCCTGATGGTTTAATTATTGCAAAAACCAAACAAGTGCTAAATTACTAGAGTGTTTGGTTCTTGTCTTGGTTTTAAAGGATATAGGTTCTGCGCATAGAGCCAAACAAGAGTCAAACAGTTGAAAATTTGATTCTTGTTTGGTTCTCTGAGATTCTTCACACACACGTAGTAGGAAATATTTTCTTTAAGAATCAAACAAGAATTAAACCTGTTATAAATAGCCTTAAAAGATAGAACTGAATACCATTCACTTGCCCCCTCCCGAAAATATTAAAAAATGACCTAGGGTAGCTATGGGCGCAAAGAAATAATGCAGCAATATTAGTTTTAATTTGTTATTAACATCATGAAAAAGTTCTGCATAACAAACCTGACAATTTTTTTTTGTTAGAGAAGCATTCAATTATTTGTCGGGCGCCGTTCAAAAGTTAGCAACTATTAGCTTAAGCCGAAGTTTTCTAGCCCAACTGATGGAACTTGTTTAGTAATTAGACTAACAGTGACAAATGTTAGTTTAGAATTAGATCAACAATTGCAGAATCTTTGCATTGTTTTGTCTATTATTCCCCGGAAGGGTGCATTTCTAGAACTAGAATGCTCTGAGCTGCGTAATCATGTTTATATTCTTATTAACTAAGCATCAGCACAGAACAAACAACTTGGACAAGGACAATAATAACAACAAGAGAAAAAAAAATGGTTTTATTAACAGTCTCCCATCTGTAAACATGTCTCTGCACCACGTATAAATGTTGCAAAATATTCCATGTTTGCATTTTGACTAAAACACTTACCTGAAAAACATAAACATTTGATCCCATTACTAGTACTAGCAAATACCAATTTAGATTACAATTGGTTGACAACTTCCTCGTTTGCATGATGACCGGACTTTCCTAAATTATTCCAATTGTATAAAAAAATGCAATTTATGCTTTAACGTTGTAAAAATTTGACAATTTTCTATAAATTATTAATGTCTCACTAATATATGAGTCTTAATCTCACATATCAACCTCACACATGTATCTTATAATAAATTTTAAATTTTACAGTATCTTCTAACTAATTTTTTTCCTTATAAAGGACTTCCAATTTATAAAATGGGCCACAGAATAAGATAAAGGTGAGAAATAAACGAACAAAAAGTTGTTCATCTTGTGCCTATCAGCACAAAAGAAAAAAAAGAAGTGCACACAAAGATGATTCAACTAGGCACATTTAGGAGGTGCAAACATCAATTTATTGTGCAACATGATCGATATAATTTTGCAGTTAATGCACATTTGTGTTAAGTGGCAGCACACACACATATCCTGCTTATAACTATTGTGAATTTATAATTAAGAAATTGATTGATTGGAACAAATACACATGATGTGAGCTGCCTTTTGCCTTTTTTTTTTCTGAGTCTTCAGTTGGATGTTGATAGGAGAAAAGTTTAGACAATTAAGGAGCTTGCTCCAAGGACATGCGGCTCATCTCAAGCAAAGAACCATTGGTTGGGGTGTTCTCTGAATAATTTGTGGTTTTGTTTGCCCCAGCTGATTTTCTTTTTTGATTTAGTTATGTCCATATGATCGCATTAAAAAAAGATGCAATGATAGGGAATTTGCAAGAAAGAATGTGTGGTTTAGTTTCAGGTCAACTACATTGCTCAATGCTAATTCTCTGAAGATAGCAAGTAAAATAGCTGAAGAAATTCTTTTTTTTTTTTTGGTGCTTGTATAATACTATTGGATGTTCTCATATAGTCAACAAACAAGAAACTATTATCAATTAGGACCGTCCTCACGATCAAGATCCAGTCTCCAACCATTGGGTAACTAAAGATCAGTTAATCCAACAGTTACAACCAAGTTCGTACATGAACGGTCTTCAAAGGAAATGTGGCTCAGTTTGAACAGCTGATCATATAATTTGTTTCAGACAAAAACAAAGAAAAAGGGATATTTGGAAAATATTTTGCAGACTAACTTGTGGTCTGGCTTGTCTCAGGCACTGCTACTTCGGGCTCTTGTGGCATATAATGAAAAGAAGAAACGATACAGGCAAATGTTCAAAACTGAAATTTGTGGTTTAGATTTTTCTCTGCTTTAGAACGTATCTTCAGATTCCCTTCAGAAATGTTAGTATCAGAATTCAGAACATTTCATTTTCTGCTCAAACAACTGCCCCTTTCTTTTCTTTCCTGGAAATTTTTCTTCCTTAATTACATTTTTCAGTACAGATTTATCGACCTTACTTAACTTCAATCCGATTTCTTAAACGAAACTCGCTTCACTCGAATTCAAAGGCAATTTTCGTTTCAAATTTCAGGCAAGAAATTCAGGCGAAAAACAGGGGGAGCATTAGAATTGTGCCCAAAAAATTCAGGCAAGAAAGGACCAAAGACAAAAACCATGGTCAAAGATCTTTACTGTTTATACTCCCAACACAGCAATACCAACACTGCAAGCAAGTACAGATGTTGCTTCCAATATGTAGTAAAGCAAGAATAGATGCTTGTATGCTTATACAGTTATACTACCACCACATAATAAGCAAGAACTTGCCACTTATTGGGATCAAATGGACATTGAAACTGCAAAATCAATCTCAAAACTTATGAACAGATTACATTTCCCAGTCGTAATGTACAAGCATATAAACTGTACAATAACAAACAATCTAACAATAGTGCCATGATACATTCATGATCCGCCACACTGTCAAAACTTCCTAACATACTGAACAAAAGAACAAAATAAATACATGAGCCAATGTTCCAGATGCTCTTTCTCCTCAATCTCCTCTCAAGTGCATCACTCAGTGTCGGATGCGAGGTGTCCCTCGTCCACCGGGTCGTACATGAGGCTGCGTAAGCCGGGCTTGAGATCATTGTCACAGAATTGCCGGTACTCTCCGGTGTCGCCAGCCTTCTTGCGCACTTCGACCATGACTAGCTCTGGTGTGAGCTCAAATATCACTGTAGAGATGGCGAGCGCACCCTTCTGCCCGTCCCGTGTCGCCTCAAGGCTCACCTGGCACTCTTTGGTGTGCACCGTGTAGCTGACCAGCCCGGCGATCTCCTCCAGCTTTGAGATGATCTTAGACACCGGCGCACCCGACACGAACCGTGTCTCCTCGCCACGCTCCTCGAACAGCCCTGACAGGTCAAAACTCGACGAGGAGGAGATAATGTCAAACGCATTAAGACTCATCGGCCGTCGCATCCGCACATTGCTGGAATTGTTCATCTTGACGCACTCAATCAAGGACGGCGACGACGCCGAGACGTGCAAACCGCCCACGCCATTGCCCCGGTGCGCGCTCGCCACTGGGGACACCGGAGATGAAGAGTCTGACGACGTATTAGTGTCGGATTCAGAGTCATACTGCTCGGGCGCGCTCGGCGCGTCCAGGTCGTCGACACTGAACATGCGGTTGTCGTCATCAATGTAGAACCTGACCTCCTTGAAGTCCTTCTTGAACCAGCAGTTCTCCATGATCTCCCGTATGGTGATCCGGCGAGCCGGGTTGGTGTCAAGAATACGGCGGACGAGACGGACGAGGTCTGGGGAGAACCATCGCGGGCAGCGGAACTCGCCGCGGTAGATCTTGCGGTACAGCTTCATGAGGTTGGGGTCGTGGAAGGGCGGGTACCCCGCCATGAGCACGAAGAGCACGACGCCGCAGGACCAGGTGTCAGCTTTAGCTGCGTCGTACCCCCGGCGGCCCAGCACCTCGGGCGCGACGTACGACGGCGTCCCGCAGAAGGTGTGGAACAGTCCGTCGTGCCGCATCTGCTCGGCGACGGCCGAGAGCCCGAAGTCCGACACCTTCAGATCACCGTGCTCGTCCACAAGCAGGTTCTCGGGCTTGATGTCGCGGTGGTACACCCCGCGCGCGTGGCAAAAGGCCAGCGCCGAGACCAGCTGCTGGAAGTACCGCCTCGCCGCGCTCTCCGGGAGCCGGCCCTTGGCGACGTGGTCGAACAGCTCGCCGCCGCGGACCAGCTCCATGACGAAGTAGATCCGAGCCTTGGTTGCCATCACCTCGTGGAGCCGCACGATGTTGGGGTGGCGGACCCGCCGGAGCACGTCGATCTCGCGCTTGATGTGCGCGACCAGGCCGGACTTGAAGATCTTCTCCTTATCCATCACCTTGATGGCCACCTCCTCCCCAGTGAAGGCGTTCTTGGCCTGGTACACCTTGGCGAAGTTGCCCTGCCCAAGAAGCCGCCCCACCTCGAACCGCCCCAGCAGCGGCGGCTTCTTCCCCACGCCGCCCACCATCGCGACCGAGCGCTGCGCTGTGGTGTAGTGAGGTGGGATTGGAAGTGTTGGAATGCCGGTGTAGGAAGGGAAGAGGAGGGGGAGTTAAATAGCGGAGGCGATGGGGCGAGTGCGTTATATGTTGGGGCCAGCGCGGTGACGGCTTCACGGGCTCCGCGTGTGCGGCAGGGGGGGGGGGCGTTTTTTGGCTGTTCGTGTGGGGATATTTTTTGAGGCGTTCTGATGGGCCGCAGCTTCTACCGACTTGCTGGATTGGCGTGTCGCGCCGGTTACCGCGGCTGACTGGGGGACGTGGACAGGTGGGGTTTTTCTTCGCTTTTTTTTTTTGCTCGACGGCTCACGGTTAGCCGGTTACGGCTGTCCACGAGTTGCCCAACTCAAGTGAGCTCGCAAGTGCCAGGTCTCACCTCTTAACTCAAAGATTCTCAAGCTCGAGTATATTCGAGTTTGGTTTCATTGAGTTTCACTGTAGCTCATAGTCACTTCGGGTATTGTGGCATGGGTAGATAATAGGGATGGGAACATGCAAAAGTCTCCTCATCAGGTTTATTCGTTCGTATTATTTTCTCTGTACTAGTAAATATACATAGTATCAATCAATGTTTTTGTTATTCATTGATTTGAGGTATTTTAATATGTAGAAGGAATATTATTATTCAATGATCTGAGACATCTTATAACTATTATATATAGATATAATTGAAGATAACTAATTGTATAAGTGGCTTAATATGTGAGTTTTAATGTGGTTAAAGCAAGAACAACTTACAATATTGACCGAATCAAACAGTCATAAAAGAAAAAAAATTCTACAAATTCAAAACTTATACATTTTATAATACTACAAATACAAATATGCATGAAGACCTTGTTAAATTGAGCTCAACTTGAAACTAGACCTTAGTTTGAGATCAATCTCGAATTTTGGCTCAAATTAAGACAAAAACTAGTTGCTAACACGTGCACTTGCATGAACTAACTAGTTTGTTTGATTTATGTGTTAATCATCCTATTTGTTATTTTATGGCTATATAGTTCCTTATAATATTTTTCACTATTAAACATTACTTTCGGTACTACTTTACGTCTACAACTTATAAATACAATAAAATTTACCAAGTACAATAAATTTCATAATTAGACTACCTAATTTCAGCAAATTCAAACAAATTTAACTCTGAATTTTTAATTTATTAAATATTTAGTCTCAGAGTTTCTATTAGTTAAGATTTTAGAAATTCAATATTTTCAATATTTTTATTTTTCCTTACTATTTAGTTATAGAGTTTGCATTATTTAAGATTTCAGAAATTTATTAATTTTAATTCCAAATTTTTAATTTCATTAATAATTAGCCTCAGAGTTTTATTAATTAAGAATTTTTTTCATAAATCTAAGATGTTATAAAAGGGGTCAGATTTTAATTTTTTTCTAATAGTCTTATGGATTTTTAGTATAAATTTCGAATTTTTCATTTTTTAAAAAAAAATTCAAAAATTTTAGAATTTTATTTTAAAAATTTAATTACATTAGCATTAAGTCTTAGAGTTTGTAATAATTAAGATTTCAAAAATTAAGAATTTTTAATTTTTCCCAATATTTAGTATTACAGTTTGTATTAGTTAAGGTTTAGAATTTAATAATTTCAATTCCAAAATTTTAATTTTCCTACTATCTAATTATAGAGTTGTATTAGTTAAGAATTTCTTTTGTAAATTTAAACTGTTTTAAATGGGGCCAAACTTTCAAATTTTGTAATTTTACATACTGATTTTTAATATGAATTTCCATTTTTTATTAGTTAATTTTAAAATTTCATAAATTTAAAATTTTAATTTTTGAATTTTGAATTTCATTAATATTTATTATTAGAGTGATTTTAGAAATTTATAATTTTAATTTTCCTAATATTTATTCTCCCAGTTTGCATTAGTTAGGATTTCAAAATTTTAGTAATTTAAATTCCAAAATTTTCCTATCCTTAATATTTAGTCTTAGAGTTTTACTAGTTAAGGATTTATTTTATTAATGAGTGTTATAAATACAGTCTCATTTTTTTTATTTTTGATTTCCTATACTGATTTTTAATACAAATTTCTGAAGTTTCTTATTCATTTTTCAAATAATAGAAATTTATTAATTTTAATTCCATATTTTATATTTTATCAATATTTAATTTTATAATTTTTCTATTTAAGGTTCAGAAGTTTCATAATTTTGAATATCAATTTTTAATTTTCCTTAAAATCTAGTTTTATATTTTTTATTAGTTAAAGTTTAAAAAATTTTATAATATTAATTTCTAACTTTTAGAAATTTAATAATTTTAAGTCCATATCTTATATTTTATTAGAATTTATTCTTAGAATTTGTCTTAATTAATGTTTCAGGAATTTTCTCTATTTTATTCCCAATTTTCAAATTTTCTTAATATCTATTTTTACTTTGTATTAGTTAAGGTTTCCAAATTTTTCTCTATTTTTACTTTGTTTTAGCTTTGAATTTTTTATTTATTATTATTTTATCTTAGAGTTTGTATTAGTTAAGTTTTCAAAAATTTAGTAATTTTAATTTAGTGATTTTAATTTATTGTTTTAAGAGTGTATTAATTAAGAATATTTTTGTAAATTTGAGGCATTTTAACTCAGTAAATATATAGTTAGATTTTTTTTCTTTTATGGATTAGCATTGTATTTTTTTGATTTTTTTTTTGTTAAAGTGGGAGTCATTATAGAGTTTGTAATTTCTAATATATTGAAGAAATTTTATAATTTCCTTAATATTTATTATTAAATTTTTCTTATTTAATATTTTGGAAATTTTATACATTTAATTTCCAATTTTTCATATTCCTTAAAATATTTTTTTATAGTTTGTATTAATTAAGGTTTCAAAAATTTTATAATTTCCTACTTTTTTAAAATATAATAATATTAATTTAAAATATTTGATTTTCTCTAGTATTTAGTCTTAGAATTTGTATTTGTTGAGATTCCAGAAATTTAATATTTCTAATTCGGAATTTTTAATTTTTTGTCTTAGAAGTGTATTAATTAAGATTTTTTTTCGTAAATCTAAGCAATTATAATTCACAAGATAGATTTTCAGATTTTTATTTTCTTTTTTAGAATAACACGGGTGTTTATATATATATATATATATATATATGATACCAGGAAAATACAAAGGCACAGGTCTGGTCTATCTCGACAAGGTAAGACTAAGGTAATGGTTCTAATATAGCAATGGAGATATGAGAACTATTGCTATTTTAGAAACCAAGGATGAAAACCTAAACTAATACAAAGAAACAAAATAAAGAAATATTAAACATGCAATGCAAGATAAATATAAAGAAGATAAACAGTAAATCACATAAGAAAAGTAGAAAATAAACAGTAATGAAAAACAGTAAACTTAGAACAAAAAGCAAAAAGATAATAAGAACAGAAATATACAAAAGGAATAATTATATTAAGAAAACATGATACTTACAAAGGCAGAAGGCAAGTGCTTCTGCTTCCTTCACACACGTACAAGTTCACGTTCGGTTAAACGTTCAGGTTCAGTACATGCGTTCGGTTCAATACATGCATTCTAGCTTTGTATAAATTTTGCTGTTCCATAAGATGACTAACATGCTCTGTCCTAGCAGGCTCTACTAAGGAAGCTTTGTTCATAACCTTAAGGGGACAAGCTTTGATATTCTCAGATATCTGAATAGATTCAAAAGGGGGATGAATTGATTCCACCACTTTTCCACTAGAAGTCTTCCAATCAGTGGTATCCCTTTTGATAACTGAGACCTGTTCTCTTTTTTCAAACAAATAATCTTCGACATGAATCCAAAAAGAATCTTCATACCAGTCGAAGAAGAATATGTTTCTCTTTTGTTTTATCATATCAGCATACCAAAGATCTCTAATTTTAGTTTTGAAAGGTTCTTTGACTTTGTTGAAGAATCTTTCTTTTTTAATCTTATTTTTAGGAAGATTAAACTCTAATCTGAGAAGAGATTTGTCTATTTCAAACTCAGGTTTTTAAGCAAATTCAGTGACATTGACCTCAAAATCTGAGACAGAAGGCTCATGGTGCCATCTTCATAAGTAGCAAAGGTGACATTTTGAGGCTTAATTGGTCTCCTCTCATATCGCATGGAAGGTCTTGATTGAATGAAGGCTTTTCTTTGTGAGGAGAAAACTATCTCAACATCTCCATCTGGGGTTTCAGTCAAGGATTCTAACTTAGTTTGTTGAAGAGGCTTAGGGTCAATAACTTGGAAAAGAGTCCATTTTTCAGGGAGAGAGATTTCATCCCATTTTAAAGTTTTTGGGGTTATAGAGTTGTTTTGGGGATTGGCTTGAAGTAAAGTAGTTAGATCCTTTGGTGTATGTTGTTTGGCACAAGAGGCTAATGTGGTCATGGCTTTATAGTAAACTCGATAAGTAACAGAGATATTTTCACTACTGGATTCAAGATCAAAGCCAGATGTTTGGAGATTTAAGGTCAAAACCTTTTCGATATTTGCATGTTTAAGAGAAACAGAAAAATCAGGGAAAGTGTTGAAAAACACTGACCTATTACTAAGACTAGCTTCAACTATTTTTGATAGAACTACTTACGGTTGTGGTTGTTGGTGCGGGTCGTGATCAAATGTGTGGGAGCCCGTCGGTGTTCGATTGGCAGCGTTGGTCAAGAATAGTTATCATATAAAGTTGTTTGGAAGGACAAAATTGTATAAACATGGAGGGTAATATTGTTAGAAGATGGATGTGACATCACGACATGTGATGGCTAGATGCTTTGTGAAGAATCTTTGATGGTGGATGCTACATCATATGCCTATGAATTCTGTTATGTATTCTCAAATTATATATGTTAGTCGATAGTATTCGTGAAATTGAGAAAAATTAGGTACTTGTATGCGTACATCATGAAGAACGACTAACTAATAGCGCATGCAGGGTCAAAAAAACACGAACCAAACAGTTCCCCATCCTTGCTGGCTTACCAGCACTCGATTCTTGGATTTTTCTTCTCTCAAAAATTGTTGACTTAGCTAGAATCAGTCAAAATTGGTCAAAATCAATTGGAATCAAACATCCATAGTTATAAATTAAACCAAATCAAATTGACTCGATTGTAACTCCACTTAAAATCAGATGGGATCTAGCATTCCCAGACCATGATTTGACTAATAACAAACAATTTCTCACTGGTTTTTTAAAACTTATTGCTTACCATGCATATACAACTGTGGCATACGGCATGCTTACATCTGTCATTTTAAAAAAAAAAAAAAAAACAGGATTAGAATTTACTTTTTTTTCTTGCGTATTATTTATTCTTTTGACCCATAGAATTCCTTGTATTTCGTTATTTCCACACACAAAGATATTTCTCTTTTCCTATATATATCCGTAGATTTTTTGACTCTTTTTTACAATAACTCATTAAAAAAATTCAAAATTAATCCAAAACTTTTTAAATTATTAGAAATAGTTTTCATTTGCGAGCTCTCATTCGTGACTAAAATTCAATTTGCAACTAATTAGATGGCACAACCTAATAGCTCGCGAGCCGACGAACCACCGGTCTTCTCCTCTTTCATCCCCTTTCATTGCCTCTTCACTGCACCACGTCGCGCCGCACCGCCGCCGCTTCTTGGGCACCAACACCGTCACACGCCACACCGCACCGTCGATCCGTCACCACCCTCCTCAGGGCCACCTCTCTCGCCAGATCCGCGCGCCTCGCCAGATCTCGTCGCCATACACCGCCTCCCTCAACTTCGCTGTCGCTCACCACCACCAAACCCTAATACCACCATCTCCAAAATTACTGACATGATCCACTCGACACTCCAACAATCACTCGACATTCCGACGATCATTCATGCATCGACCACGACCACTCTGGCATCTTCAATGACCATTCCGCTAGGACTACACCATCCTACGATGACCACACTGCGATGACGACACCAGCAAGTGACAACCACATAAACTACTTCTGGACCGTGCCACCTAGTCAGTCGCGAACTGGGTCCGCGACTGAACATCATTTCTGATATTTTAAAAAGTTTTAGATAAATTTTGAAATTCTTTTTAATAGGTTATTCGTAAAAAAAATTACGAATACTTACTGATTGTTTTATCGGCTGTTCACGTCTGTACTGCCTTTATCAGGGTTGTAATCCAACATGAGAATAATTTGAGACAGTTGACGTGAGCGACGGCTTAGGTTAAGCCCAAGTTGGATTAGTCTGGCCTTTTACGTCACTCCAAAAAACTGATGTGAACTTGTGTAGAATTTTTGGGGAAAAAAACTTTCCTGGTCTATACCAAGTTGTGACTAATGAGTGGTTTACAATTTGTGTTAAGAGAAACATTCATCTGGCAAAGTGGCAGTAGCTTTCCATGACAGAGCTACATACAACCTAGAGGGGTCACATTACCCCATTGGAAATTTGCAACTTGGAACACTCAATTGAGAAATTTGTAAGCAAGTCCAAAGCATCATATACAAAATAAAAAAATAAAAAAAAAACCTTAAGAAATGGACCACTAGAAACTGTAAATTTTTAAAGGGGGAAGGTCCATTTGAACCCTCCAACTTTGCAAAGACTCACAAGCGTTGAACTTTAAAGTCATATATGAATTTTGTCTACTGTTATAATTTTGAAATGAAAATGCTAATATGATTAGTTCTTTTTTACCCCAAATTGATGAGTTGGAACATAATTCACCTAAACAACTTATTTTGGTGGCTTTAATCTCGTTTAGGTTGATGACTACACAAAAATATGGACCAAAACTTGTAAGTAATTTCAAATGGGCATGTTTTATGATCCAAAATGAGTTACTCATGTACATTATGATCTAATTCATCAATTTGGTGCACAAAAAACTTGTTATATTATTTTTCATTTCAAAATTATAATAATGGATCAATTTTGCACTCAACATCAAAGTTTAGGACTTAGTTTAAGCCTTGGAAAAATTAAAATGTCAAAATATACTTTCCATTAAAGTTGGAGAAAAAAAACAACCAAACATAAACTAAATGAGTGGGGCATAACCAAAAAATGGTGGGCCAAGTTTTTGTCTGATGTTTGAAATTGGATATCAAAAATTGGTCATGACCTAGATTTGGCAACTTTTTGGTGTTTTTAACTAAACTTTTGGTTAAAAATAGGGTGAGGAAATGGTTTGTCTTAAATTGGCTTGTTAATTTCTCTCTTTTCCTCTTTATGACAAGTGGACCATATATAGGCATAACTTAATTTTCGCTAGTCAATTGTTGGAATTGTTTTATCTTCAACGAAAAATTTTTTGTCATACCCCACATTTGGTTATGGTCAATTTTCAGTATGGCAACATGTGGTAGTAAGCCAAAGATAGCTTTATAGCATCAATTTGTCTTAAATTGTTCAACTAAAAATTGATTATGTTGACTAAATTTGATTAGTGTTTGATTTATTATCAAAATTTCGGTATGCCAATGAAAGATATTCAACTTCTAATTTATATTTTTTTTTACCAAAAGTTGCTAAAATTGCAGTCAAGAAATTGATGGTCAAATTAGAGATATGTAGTTTTGATAAAGCAAGATTGGAAAAAGTTAGCACACAAATCGAGTATACCAGCAGTCTTTTTAAAGGGGTATTTTCAAGTTTTAGAATTTCATTGTACATATAATCTAGTTCTGTCACGAATAGCTTTGGATGTAGTCTTTGCACTTGCGGATAACATTAAATTGAATTTTAATTAGGAAGATTAGATGATGCATACAGTCAAAAAAAAAATATTGTCACATGATACTGATTGTGAGAATAATATGTGGGTCAAACATTCACATGTCATCGAGACATCAATATCCTATGGTTAACTCATTGCATTTCTAGTACCCTATAGCAAATTGTCCTTATATTGCAAGGATTAGTATCCTCTCTCTTAAGAGAAATAAAGATAAATGTTGTCTTTCTTAAAATCTCAATTATCCAATCAAAATTTAAATGGTCTAAATTAATATAGAAGAGAAATTGAAGTGACTATTCATCTTATGAAAAATTGCAAACTTCTCCCCATCTTAATATGGACCATTAATGTCTTATCTAATACCTCAAAAATAGAAAGAACAACACATCCATTTACTTGTCTAAGACTCCATAGTGTGCACTCAATAGACTTAAGTATTTTTGGGTTTGGACTTGGTTTGGGGCAGGTCAGCTCAAGTTCAGTCCAATCTAACCAAATATACATGTTAAGTCCATTGAGTTCAGGCCAACTCAAGTCGGGCATGACAAATTTAATCAGTCTACATTCAAAAAATCAGAGTGAATTGGATTAGGATGGAGTTTTTTTTTTTTTTTTTTGCCTTTAAAGAATCTAGGACATCACATGTTAGCTAGGACCTAGGTATGCTAAGGATTATAATTCACGAATAGATATACCCATTTCTTGTTAAAATCGAATTGCATTACTTAAAATCTGAAACTTAAGGTATGTCTGATTTACTATAAAAATTATCAACTGAAATTGCAGCCGTTGTCTGTTGAAGGATAGTGTTTCAACTGTGGACGTTTGACAATATTCATGCTTGATTTGCAGTTGAAGTAATGATCGAAGGTGACATTTGGTAGTAACAATCATGATTACAAAAGTCGAAGTGATCTTATTATTAGACTAATCGGTCCGGTCTAATGCTGTTCGATTTCGGTCCGGACCGGGTGCCCACATGGTCAAGTTTCGATTGTGAGATCCAAAAACCAAATCAAGCCGGACTCGCCCCGGTGATCTTTTAGAGTTGGATTTGGGCAAAACGCAGTCAATCTAAATAGACAGGGGATTGGGACCTCAAAATTTAAAAAATCCAACTCGAACTAGGCTCAACCCAAATTCGATTGACTCGACATGTATATTAGGTTAAGCTAAGCTGAACATAAATCATCCCAAAAAATCAAAGCTTTTTTGCCGACTTAGTCTAAGTCTAAAAATACTTAAGTTTATTTTTATGTTAAACACCGACATACTTATATTACTACTTTCATGGTTCCGGTCATACTCTGTAACAACAATGAACTTGTGGATGACATAGATTTTTTTAAAAGTAAAACCGTTGATGGGATTATATGTATTTTAAAATTAGTGTAAATTTATCTTACATATAACATAGTAGATGATTTTATCATATGAGAATAATAACTTATCAATCACTTACACATGAGAATCATATATCAAAATCATTCATACAATTGTAATAAAATTTGCGCTAGTTTTTAAAATGGGTGGTGTAATTTATATTGTTTCAAAAATACAAAAATTATCCTGATTTTTTTGAAAGTAGGGAAGATAATAAATACTATTTGGGAAGAATTACTATGATTCTTGTGAAAGATGTAGATTGGATTTTAGTAAACAAAATAAATTTGGGTTTGAAAGCTGTTCTTGTTTTTCCCCGATAGAACCGTAGAGCTTTCTTCCTAAAAAAAACAGGTGCAGTGTATGATTTGACTTTCCCTGTGATTAACGGAGACAGCTGGAAATTATTACAAATGAGATGGTTACAACACTATCTATAGCCCAAATTTGATGGTAAAAGTCCTCTTTGCCCTCGAGTTTTTGACGTGTGGTCCCCCGTTCCATGCCACGTGGATCGTCAAAGGCATGTCTTCAAGTCGAAGACTCAAACCCTTTCCTGAAATCCAACGACTTCCACAAGTCTAAAAAATTTTTATGTCTCCGACCCTTTTTCCTATGAAGGGCATTCATTGCATCTCTTAATTATTCCTAAACTTCGAAATCTTAACATAGTCAATTATGTGTCACGTTCAATTTTATGTATTCTCATATAATTACAAAAATAGTACTATTCAAATATGTTTTCTTACATTTTTTTTTTTTGATCATGTATGTGATACGGTGCAAGGATTCAAATAGTTATGTCAGACTTTTATCTACTTTGTGTAAATGATAATAGAACCAAAATTACGCAATAAAATATGCGAATATCAGACCTTATTAATTTGATCATTCTCTGACTCCCATCATCTAGGCAGGAGTTAGAGTTGTTATACCAAATGAACACATCTCTAAATCCTAACTCCTTTGAAGCTACTCTGGAGCTAGATACTATTTGCATAGAAAGTTAGAACTCCCAAAAGTAGCTCCAAAGGTTCTAGAATCTGATACAAATAATGTGTCCCAAAATTTTGTAAAGTTATGATAGTTTTTCCATCTAAAGATTCAAATTTCATGGGCATAAATGCCGAACATGAATTTTAGGTAAAGAAGTTGAAGAATTTTTTTTGGTCAGGCTGAGATGGAGCAGCTCACTTAAATTGGGCGACTCCAGTTGGTGTGTCATTGGAGCAAAGTTGGAGCAGCAGGTGCCTTTATACTAGAAAGTTGGAGTAGAATTTGGAATGCTCCAACAACTGCAGTTTTAACTTTACAATATGCTCATAAAGTTGGAAGTGATGACATAATTTTGTCATCTGTCACAATTAATATTATATTATGCTATATTTATAAGGTGTGGATATCATTTCAAGTCTTAAAATAGACAAATTGAAACTTTTTGTCAAACAATTTCATAACTTAAGCTGCTATTATATTTGGAGTTAGAACTATATGGCTCTAGTTTTTTCTAGAAGAAACTGGAGCTGTGACCCGACCAGATATGGCCTTAGTCAAGCACTTCTGGGGTTCTATTTTTTTTTTTAACTTCTCTTTTGAAGCTTAAAGTACATTGCATCACATTCTCTATAGTAAACACTAAAAACAGAAACTTGATCAAATAAGACCTTAGATCCACAGGAGTAGTGCATTCACATTCCCTGTCAAAACGAAAAAAAATAACATCAAAATTCAACGTCCAACATGGACGGTATGTATTAACTGTGATGAAATAGGGGTTGTTGGTTTTGACTAATGGTCTATTTGACATGACATCAACTTAAGTTTTTGAACAAGAGAAGTTGAAAGTAGAATCAACTTAAAAACTAAAACTCTTCACTAAAGAGAGGTTGAAATTAGAATAAAATAGCTACAATGACTTCTTACTCCTCCCCTCAACACCGTTTTATATGTTGATAATCTATATTTCTTACCAAATAATTTTGGGAACTTACGTGACAAATCATATTTTTTTTTGACATCTGTGATATAAACTGAAAAACTGAGCAAGACTTAACATGCAGGAAGGCTGGTGAGAGACAGACAGCCCAATTTGGTGAGGGACAGGTATATTAGTTCTTGATTAACTGCGACATTACACCTGGCTTTTTCCACTCATGCATGTTTCCGTGTTTAGTCGCCAGCTTTTGCTCCATCTGCTGGTGCGCTGGTGTACTTCGGAATAAAAGTAGTCTCTCATCTGAAAAAAAATAAAAGAAAAGAAAAATAACTGTAAGTGTGCCACTGGAAGCTTCGTCGACTGTGAATTATCGCATATTCCGATATGCTTGCTTGAGAGATGTCCCTCTATATTTCTATTATTTATAAAAATTATAAATATTAGTTGATGTTGTTTTATCCTAATATTCCTAACCAAAATACATTCTAGCACAAATTTAAATACATTTAATTTGAATCTCCTGATCTATTCCACTTTTATGATTACGACTCTTCCAAATCAAACACCGTCTCAAATCACTGTATGTCTAACTCTAACAATAGTCAAATCATGTTAGATCATGATCATATTTAGATTAATTATTTATGGAGAGCGATGAAACCCATTCGTGGCATTTTTCAGCTGTCCTGGCTAATGATGTTTGGGGTACGCAGTTCAGATAAAGGAGAGAAGGCTGAAACAACAGAAGAACGCATTGTAGATAGCATGGGAATGGCCCAATTCACTATCTAAGAAATAATTAACTAGTACGGCCGGAGCATTTCCAAAGCCCAACAGAGTTAAGACCCAGCTGGATACTGGATTTGTTTGGTCTAATTGGACCTTCTCTTCTAATAACCACCTAGTTTAAGTTATGAACATACTTTATTTAAGAATTTGGGAACTTTTAGTGGAAGAAGACCTTCGGTTTATTAAATGGGTCTCAAAATAAACAGCCCATTTGGTGCACCTTTGAGCTTATAAATCCGTATGTCGAAGCTAGGCTAAACAAACCCCAAATTAAGAGTTCCGAATAACTATAACGTAGGATCAACTGACAAGTGGGCCACACTTGTCAATGAATCGATGAATGATATATTTAATATAGTACTTGTTTTCAAAGTTAGTGGATGGAAACTCAAAATTTTTGCGCATGGGTGCAGATCTCTTGTGCAACAATTGGTTTTTTTGGCTGAACAGAATGATATTTGGTTTGGTTGCAACATAATAATAGCATGTCCTTGCAAGCATCGTCAGGCGAATACCAAAACTAAATATTTGCATTCTTGCTTTTAGATTTAAATCATTCATGGTTGTGCCAAAAATCACAACTTTGAGCCCTTAGTGTTTTAGATTTAACCTTACATGAGGCAGATTTTTTTTTTTTTTTGCTTTAAACTGGGCTTCTGACTTTAAAACGCTAATTGGACATGTTTCTTTTGACTCTTTCTCAATCTTTGGAGAGAAATCAATTCTGCAATTAGAGGATCAAAAAAAATTCCAAGGAGGCGTGCCAAACATGACAAAGAGATAATGAAACATGAATTACATTAAGAAATGGAATCCTAAAACGAATTTGGAGAGAGCTAGCTCCAAATCTTCTGAAGTCTAAATCAAATCTTAAAAAAAAAAAAGATCAACTGGGACATAACCTAAAAATAAATCGGGAAAAAGCACATGAGCATATGTATAAGAAATGAGAAATAGAGCAGAAGTAGAGAAGGGTTAATGATAGATGCTTAGCGACGGAGCGAAGAAACAATAATTCAGCCATGCAATTGGGCATGAGTGGGTTTAGTGGATGTCTGAAAAGAAGACATTGTCACCTACTAATAGCATTATGGGACCTCTTTTTAATACTCTACAGCTGACGCCATCATCTATGTAAGAGCCTAAGTGTAGCTTTTTGCAGGGTATGCAAGGGGCCACAATATTATTATTATTATTATTATTTTGTTTCAGCCAGATCACATTTCCTGAACAGTTTAATTTGGGAAAAGTTATTTGGTTTCAAGACTATCAACAAAGCAAATATATCTTTCTCTTAAAAAATTTACACCATCTATGTCATATATTCAAAAACTAAATTTAATCTTCATACTTCTTTCTCCCTCACACTTCTTATTTTTTTCTCATCCCCTGCTGTCATCAGCCACCACTGCCCATGACTGGCAACACTTCATCATACTGTTGCGACAACTCTCTCTTCCATTGCCTATTTCCACGTCAACTGTCACTAGCAACCACCGTTACCCATAGTCGGTGCCACCTTCACCACCCCACCACTAACTCGCTGCCACCGAAGATGTCAAGAAAAGTGTTATGTGAACTCTATAGAAATATATCTAAATAAAAAGATTTGATCTAATGGTAGAGAAAAATGTATATAAGATAAGAGGAAAAATAGATATCTACCACTATCCTTTTGTTTCTCTAACTTTGGGTTCAGGTCTCTTTAGGAGATAAACTTTTCAAATTCCCCATTTGGGTAGCTCAATTTTTAGTTTGACTCCTATTTAAAAATCATAAAATTTAGTAAATTTTTGTGTCATTGACAGCCTAACATATGGGTCTAGGCCCACTTATTAGTGACAAGAAGAAATTTTTTAGATTAGGATGGAAAGTTGAGGGGTTAAAATAGAACTTCTAAAAAAAAAAAACCTAAGTAAAAAATTAAAAAGAGCAAAATAGTATTTTTTGCATTTTAATTTCCCTCCGTTTAACAAAGCTAACAGCCTGTTTGGGCATGTATCTGAAAATAAACATGTTTTGACGCTAACATGTCAGTTCCCATTTTCAAACTAAAACAAAATTATTTTTCAAACAACAGACATGAACATTTTTTACTTGTCCCTGCTGATAACCTACCAGAAACAGGTTCCGGTCCAGTTCCAAAATTATGAACCCTAGTCATATCTCCAAGCACTGCTTTCTTCACTTCATGGTTCTTATTTTCACTTCATATACTAGAATTGATAAATACTGATGATGCTACAAATGCTTTATAGAAGGAAGAGAGAGTGGCATAATATAGATAGTATTATCATTGACTTCTACGAGGAAGCTTTATTTGAGAAAAACAAAAGATAATAAGAGGAGAAACACCACTTCTGCTTTGTATGTATTCTTGTTCTTTCAATAGATGCATTATATATCATACACCATTCTGATTAGAAAATTAATGAATTAAGCAGAAAATGATCAATGCATAAACACTGTGATGGTAGAAAGAGAGAAATAATGGCAAGTTAATGGTCCCTTCACATGTCAATGTGTTAATGAGATGGTACTAAGATGTGACAAAAAGAATTGAGGCTTTTCATTTATACATGGGGATCTCATCATAGTTGACAGTCACTATGCTATTACCTTTTGCGATCTTATCTTGTCAATACAACAGTTCATTGATCAACAACCAACTCAATATAAATTGGCAATGCAAACAAAACACCAGGATTAATAAGAAAGCATGAATAAAAGAGATATCTGATATGTTATTTTCAAAGATCTTGAATTCTAATTGCTAATAGAACAGATATTACCACTTCTAATATATTCTTCTTAAAAAAACTATTTACATTGTTCAATAGTTGTCGTGTGTTCTTGTCAACTTATACCCATTTGCCACCTCAATGTAGAACATGTAGGATTCGAACAAAAACACCTGCTAACCTAGTTATTGTTAGTGATGTTGCTTTCTACATTAAATAAATAAACTGATAGAGTCATATAAACATAACAAGGGAGAAAATAAATATCGGAAAGAGGTAATATCCAAATAGGACTAATTGGAAATCAAACCCAGGTACAATCCAGATGCCATGGCACTTGAATAATCACCGGTTGTTTCAAATAAGACTAGTTGCATAGATTAATTTCTATTAAAGTGCCATGTGAGAGCAAATTTGAGCAAGATGTGGTATACTATTTGAAACTGTAAGTGGTACTATAGTTTTGAAAACAACTATCTATGCATTGGATTCAGTGGCGTGGTGAATATACCATGGCAATATTGATTGGTAGTGGTCTCTCTATCAAACAAAGGATTGGACAGGATAGTAATTGAAATTGTCGTTGTAGCAATCCTATTAAAAAAATGAGGGACCATTTGATTTGTATTCTAATATTGCCCTCACCCCAAAATTTGTTCCAAATGTGCCGCACAGAAGGTTCAAAAATTTTGGCTCACATGATGCATGTCTGGGGAGACTGATTCCAATAGTTAATTAGAAAAAGGATTTAAGAAACAAGAAGAAAAAAATATAACAAAATCTAATAAGTAAAAAAAAAAATAAGTGAGCCATCACATTCTCAGTTGAATATAGAAATTCTCACATTAATCGATACACACATCACTCATTATTTAGTAAATTTAGATTATAATAATACAAATTAATCAAATAAAATTTAAAACACCACATTTACATTGAAATCTAAAAGTATGATTGCATGTTGTTGCTAATGCATCCTATTGTATTGTCGATCACAAATAGGTCATGTGATACCACTTTCATACAGTGCCAGTTTAGAGTTCAGACATAACTACTAAAGAAAGAAGAATAAAAATATGATATCCACCACCACTGGTTGTCTGTGCTGCAAAAAAAAATTATCATTCTAATACTAACCAAAGGTTTTTCTTGGAAAAATTGATTATATGCAAGGTGCTTAATACATAATATCATTGATTTTTGAACTCTTATTTCTATGCCGTTGGATTTTTTTAATATTATATACTATTTTGACCGATCAATACGATAAAATAACCAACATACTCATGTTAGTTGCTCTTTAATTAGACATAATCATAATTTTAAATATATAAAAAGACTGGAATGCAAAATTTCTAATTTTTCAAATTTATGAAACTTTTGTGTTACAATTTTGAAAATTCAGAAATTCTGTGTTCCAAGTATGACGTTTTACAGCACATTGTAAAAAAAATTGATACAAGGAATTTTTTGAAAAAAAAACTTTCGAAAAAAATAATAAACAAAACGGCTATGAAAAAGAAGAAAAACAAACTACTAACAAAGTCAGAAACTGTATTAAAAAAATTACATAACCAGAACCATCAAAATTCTATACAAGAAAAACCAACGACTCCTCCGTCCCATGTTTGGAGCACACACAAAAGAGAGATGAATTGAATACCCATGTCAGAGGGTATTAAAAGTAAAACATCTGTTGCACTATTCCATTCCACCATTCCTTGCTTCCATCCTCTCCTACCTTCAACTTCAATGCCCACCCCACTTCATCTTCAAACCCCTCTCCCTCCCATTCCTAAAACCCCCAAGAAATTAAGACACTTCACACTTCTCAAATGCCACTCTACTTCCACTTCCACCTCCTCCTCCTCCTCCTCCCCCTCCTCCTCACCTCCACCTCTGCTTCCACCACCACCACCAACTCCGCCACCTGCGTCGGCTCCGGCGACTCCGACATCGTCGCCGCGGCGTTCCGGTACGTGCACAACTTCCACTTCCCCCGCAGGCCCGCATGCCGGGCAGTTCAAGAACTGCTCCTGCCGTCGCGCAACCTCACCGGCTCCGTGTCGTGGGCGGCGCTAGCGAACTTGTCGAGTCTCCGGGCCCTCGACCTTTCCGGGAACTCTCTGCAAGGAGCTATACCCAGTGGGTTCTGGCGCGCGCCGTCCCTTCGCGCTGTTGATGTCTCCGGCAACCAGCTCGGCGGCGCGCTACGGTTGGAGCCGAACTCGCGGCTCGCGTCCCTGAACGTTTCTGGAAACCGGTTCACCGGCGTCGAGGGCGTGGACGGGCTTGCTAGCCTCGGCACGCTCGATGTGTCATCGAACAGGATCCGCGCAGTGCCGCAGGGCCTGCGGCGGCTGACGCGGGTGAGGCGGCTCGACTTGTCCGGGAACGCGATGCAGGGGAGGTTCCCCGGCGACTTGCCTCCGCTCGGTGGGGTCCGTTTCTTGAACGTTTCGCACAATAACTTCTCCGGCGAGGTGGACGCCGGGGCTGTCAGGAAGTTTGGGCGCTCCGCGTTTACTCACGCTGGCAATGCGTCGCTGGTGTTCGAGGAGAGCTCGTCGGCGCCACGGCCCGCGCCAGCGCGGCCTCGGCCGTCACCGTCGCCGTCGCCGGCTAGAGATGGAAAGAAGGTTCCGAGGAGCAGGAGGAGGAGGAAGCATTTGGGAGTGGTGACGGTGGCGGTGGTCTGCGGAGTGGTGTCCGTGGCTGTGCTGCTGTTCTTGGTTGGGTGCGTGGCGTGTGGGGTGAGGTGTAGGAACAGGGGAGGGAAGGGGGAGGAGGAGAGGAAGGCGGAATGGGGGGAGAAGGTGGAACAGGTGGCGGTGGAGGAAGCCGTGGTAGGGGCGACGAAGGGCGCGTCGGCGGCGCCGGTGGTGCTGTTCGAGCGGCCGCTGATGGAGCTGACGCTGGCCGACCTGGCAGCGGCCACGTCGGGGTTCGGGCGCGAGTCGCAGCTCGCGGAGCGCGGCGGACGCAGCGGCGCAGCGTACCGCGCCGTGCTCCCCGGGGACTTGCACGTCGTCGTGCGCGTCGTGGAGGGCGCTTTGGCGGGGGTAGGCGAGGAAGACGGCGCCCCGGCGGCCGCCGCCGCCGCGTTCAGGGAGCTCGCGCGGCTCCGGCACCCCAATGTTCTTCCGCTCCTGGGCTACTGCGTTGCGGGCAAGTGTTTGTCTCCCCCGTTTCATCATTTTCAAATTAATCAATATTTCAAAAATTAAAATTTCTAATTTATATTTATAATTTTCTGAATATTTCCTTTTAAAATATATATCAAATCTATATTAAACCGTAATTTATGTAGTCGCAATAATAAATGAGTAGGCCAGTCGAAGGCTATCACAATTTTACTAAGTAGATTATTTTATGTTCCGTTGGAAGTAAATAGTTAAGGGTAAGCACATGTGAAACACTGAAAAGATGTGAACTCAATTCCAACCAGACGGTTTTCTTGACCTAACCTGCAAACGTAAATTCACAAGAAATTGTCTTTCTTTTGTTCAACTTATGTGTGTACACCTGATTTGTAATACGGACCAAACTTGGGTGATTGGAGTAATTGGATCAAACAAAAATTGAAGTAGAAAAATAAAGATATAGTGCAATCCTACAAATTTTGAAATTTGAGTTTTGCATGACTTGCAGGGAAGGAGAAGCTCATGATATATGAGTACATGGAGAAAGGAGACCTTCATAGATGGCTCCACGAGCTACCTACAGGGAGGCCCGACATGGACGACATAGGTGGCGACATTTGGGAGGCCGCTGAGGACAAAAGGTCCATTACCGACTGGCCTACTCGGTACAAGATTACATTAGGGATTGCTCGAGGACTCGCATTCTTGCACCAAGGATGGGCGGGATCGGGCCGAGTGGTCGTTCACGGCCATCTCGTCCCAACCAACATTCTTCTCGGAGATGACTTAGAGCCCCGAATATCTGATTTTGGGCATCTCAGTACCGAAACACCTAGGAGTGATGTCTATAGTTTTGGTGTTCTAGTACTCGAGCTCATGACGGGTCAAGCTAAGTGGGACGAGGCCTCGATAAGTTGGGCTCGAGGGATTATAAGAGACCAAAAAGGACTAGACATTGTAGACCCGAGGATAAGAGACGAGGCGACCGGGTTGGAGACAGAGCGGGAGATGGTGGAGTGCCTGCGGGTGGGGTACCTCTGCACGGCGCATTTGCCGGACAAGAGGCCCTCAATGCAGCAAGTAGTGGGGGTTCTGAAGGACATCAGACCAGCACCTGCTAGCAGCTCATCCACTTCATGATGTAGTAGTGTTGAGAGAGAACCACGAACACATACAGCAATACAGCATCATGTTCTTGCAGGCCCCACTATTGTTTGAGAGAAGATCCTAGCCAGAGCCTTTTCTGATTTGTAGGCTTTGTACAATGTGCACGTAACATTTTTTTTTCTTCCCTCCAGTAACAGTGGTAACATGTGGGTTTTTGCTTGGAAGTTTGTTGCTCTCATACAGCGAATTCTGTGTACAATTAATTGCAAGCTGCCACACAGGAGTTTTCCTGGCTCATTTTTAATTACAAAAGCACACCGGTGGTCATACACACTTCATTAACTGACGCCAACTTCCCACCATGAACAACAAGATTCACTGAACCCTCTTTGTTATTAGGGTCTGCTTGTGAGAACCTTGATTAAGCTTAAAGTCACTAGAAATTTACACCCTTTCAAATAGGAAAAATACTAGAAACTTTTTGAAATAAGGTGTAGTTAGAAATGATTTCTTAGGTAAATCAACATTGTTTTTGTTTTTTTTGGCATGTTTGACCCGATTTCTACCTCAATTTTTAGTCGAGAAAAGTCTTAATTAGAGCAAAATATCTATCTTAGTCAGGTCAAAATTTGGATGAAATTAACAAGAGGTTCGAACTGACTGATGTTGAAGAATCAGCAGATGAACTCAATAAAAACTAGATTAAAGTTAGGCCTCATAGCTTTTTGTAGGGATTTTCTTCCAAAAATTAAAGTTGTCTGTAGAAAGGGTGGAATAGTCTCTGGTTTCTCACTTTCTCACAATCTTATAAGTTAAATTTTTTTACCAAACAGTCTCCCGAATTTGTTCAGGAAGCATGTTTTTCGGGCTTCTCCACCATAATCATCAAAATTGGTTGTTTGAAGAAGCCACAGTTAGGTCAAACAACTCTCTTTAAATGGAGAAATTAAAACACTTTTTTCCGAGACATATCATTGGTACAGTGGCATTCTTGTGATGCATAGACTTGCTCCCTAGTGAGTAGTAGTAAGATATTAGAAGATATTGCTCAAGTAATAGTAAAAAGGAGAAGGAAGCAAGGGTCAGTGGAGGGGGGATAAGGGGAATGTGAGAGTTGCTAAGCTTGTGAGTCAGAGAATCTCACTGGATTTGTTGGTTGGGGACCCCTTTTGGCCTTTTAGGTTGGATGGCCACATAAGAGTCGAAAAGGACGCTTGTCGCCTCGTAGAAAGCGTTGTGGGGAGGTTGCGACAGTTGAAGTTGCGGTGGAGAGGTTTGTTAGCTAGCTTCTAGCAAACTTGCAATGCTAGGTGGTTAGTAGGATTCTTGTGTAGGATAATAAAGGAGAACATTAGATGTGTATATATATATATATATATATATATATATATATAATATTCTCAAAAACAATATCCATAATATATATATATATTATGACTATCATATATTAGATTTGACGGATTGTCTAAATCAAATGTGAAAATGAGTATGAGAAATTAGAATTCCAAATTCTTGTCATAAGTGGGTTTTTAAGCTATCAGGTAAGTGAGGTAGCAGTCTTAGACTCTCAAAAAATCTCAAACAACAAGTTAGTGAAGGTGGTAAAATTCTCAAATATCTTGGTTTTAAAGTGTTATTTTAATTTCTAGTCTTCCGACCACCTTCTTCTATAATTATTAGTTGCCAGAGGTGAGCAAAAATCGACCAAACCGGAAAAACCAAAATACTAATTTGGTTTAGTTCAGTTAATTTAGTTTTAGAAATCCCAAAACTGAAATCCATAAATCAGTTACAAAATTTGAAAAACCAATCAAACTAACCAAATACTCACCTCTACTAACTACAGGTTTTAATGTCCCCAATCCCACCACTGAACTTGGGTACCGAAATTTAACATTACTTCCATAGTATACTAAACAATTGCAAAGAAGTGTTGGTTAGTTCACAATAAAAACCTCTTCTAACAATCTTATCTAAGGCTCTAATATTTCTGACATGATCCTGCCTAGGTCTGTCTGAAGTGGCAATACATTGAATAATTCCTATGTTTTTTGCATTATGCGAAATAAGGAAATAAGGCTTTTGTTTTATTTTTAAGATTTGTATGTTTTGTCAAAACTCAACCTTGAGAAATTGGCAGTCAATTTCCAAATTTTCTTAATAAATTTATTATTTTAAAAAGTATGTTATAGTCGAACTTTTATGTTTATGAAATTTCTAGATTATTAATTCATTTTGTAGCTGTAATGTTTGTATTATGCAATATCTAAAAGACAAAAGAAATTACTAACATTTTGTTGTTTGTATACTTTGTGTGGTTGCTTGCACCGGTGATTCACATGAGATGGCGGCTCTTTAATGGTGAGTTGGTGGCCATAGAAGTGCTACAGTAGGCCAAATAGCCGCTTCAAGAACAAATTATGGTCCCATAAGGTCATTTGTTTTGCATAGGAATATTATACATGCCAAAAATTGTAGTGGATTGTCGGTATGGATAATTTTCATAAAATTTATGATTTTTGTATTTTTTGTGTTTTTAGATTGTTGTATTGTGATAGATTGTTGAATTATTATATTTTAGGTTTCTCATTATGGTATTGTCTTCTTATATCTAAAGTGGTTGTATTCTTAGTAGGGTTGCTCCTTCTATTATAGACGTTGTATTCTTATTAGCTAATTGCATCTTTTTTATTTTAGATTGTTTTATTGTCAATAGATTGTTGCATTTTTCTACTTTAGACTACTATATTCTCTATGGGTTATTGCATTAAGTTATTGAGGAAAACAGTAAGAGATTTTTCTATTGCCATTTTTATGTAGAATATTATGTACAGAAGAATGAAAAATGAAAAGAAAAAAAGGGAAAAAAATGTACAAAGATTTATCAAGCCATCATTTGAAGTCATCGTAAAATTAGCAATCTTCTTATTCTATATCCCTTTTTCTTCCATCAACCACAGGTGTTTGGAACCAGCGTGACCGCTCTGATTGGTCCTACCGAAAAATAAACTTATTTCATGCTTTCCAAATATTCCAAGCAGTTATAATGATGAATTCAGGAAAAAATTTCTTGAACTATCCTCAAAGCATTCTAATATTTATTAACATGTCTCTAAATATTTTGTATCATGCCAGTGATTCTAAAGCATCCAAGTTATGTGATTGACAATTATAAGAAAGCAAAATAAAATACTTCCTGAGCAGTATCTCCCTAGTATTTAATATAAAAAAAAATACTTTGTATTTCATCAAATAGCAATTTTTCCAACATCATCCAAGAACTTGTGGGATCTCATTCATACCCATAAGGAGTTTATAAACCTTTGTAATTAAAAACCTTGATTAGGATATCATGATAATCCAAGCTATATGAAATTATTTTATATTGTTGCATTCTTGTTGTGTTAAATCATTCTCATATTTTAAGCCGTTGCATTCTCACATGGTAGGTTATTGCATTGATGTATTCTATCTAAGTAATTGCATTTTTGTTTACATTATTGTATTTTTGGTCTTAATGGGTAAGCCAACTAGACACTAATGGAGTTGGAAGGTGGACAATTTTCATATTTAGAAGTGTATGTATGATAACCACTCCCTTAATTTGAGATTTGGTGGCCAAAACGAAATTGCACCCCCAAATTAAGCAGAAGTAGAGGCCTTTGGATTCCGTAGGAGAAGGATACAAGCAACACAAGACAAACCTCAATTGGTAGCATGGCAGAGTCTAAAATGGAGTAAGATAGCATCTTCCACAGATTGAGGCAGTGACCTGACATATACATTCTTGCATTGTGTGCTTGACAGGGCACAGGCTTGGCCAGTGAAGCCCCAATTCCAAATTACATGTAACCAAGATTATGGCAGAGGGGGTGCAGGTGTTGCATGCACAGAAAATGGTGCTCTTGGCCTCCCCTTCTCGCTCATTTCTGGCCATGTCATAAAATAAGTACTAAGAGTTATATTTTATGTCTGAAAGGCCTGTTTGGTAAGTCAGTTTTTGGTCTATTAATTTTTAAGAGATTCTTATGGTCAGATTTAGGATATTAGTTGGAATCTAGAAAATTATTTCTGTAAGCTAGAATTTGGAAAGTAAACCAATACAAAATGCCCAATCCAAGTAGAAGTAGAAAATAAGGGCATGTTCCAGGCAGTTTTGGAATCATGGTGCGATTGAGATTGAATCTAAAATCCCGGTGAATCTCCTTTCCTATGAAAATAAAAAAAAAAAAAAGTAGATACAATGCTGAAAAGAATATATACTTTATTGTGATTGGATTGTGGTTTGGCCTTATTTTCTTTACAGAAAATAGCATTAGAGATCTCTCTACGATCATATTTTATACAATTGAGTTTCTCTACTCCAAACTGGATCAATTAGGCTCTTCTGCTATTTAGATAGGAGCAATCAAACCCCTTACTTTATTTTTGTATTAATTATGTTAAAATTATAGTCACTAACATATAAATCCTCTATATCGATTCTCGTAAACTGGTTCCATGTATCTGTGAGCCAACATATTGACTAAATTAATGGAAAAAGAAGCCGAGAGGTCTAACTATTCATATTCGAACAATAGAGGATTTATCTGCTCCAATTTGTAGTAGAGAGACTTAACTGCACAAAGTGTAATAGTAGAGGATTTCTAGGACTAAAACCATAAGAGTTGGTTCTATTTGGAAGGACACTGGAACCAAATATTTTGGTGGATTGCAATCCTCGATCTTAGAAAAGAGAAGACAAAGGGTGTTTTTTTTAAATTTGAATCACCCAATTAAAATTTGAATAGTATAGATTGATATAAAAGAAATATTGATGTGGTTAATCATCTCACAAAAAATTATAAATTTCTCCTCTATCTTGTTGAATTGTTAATTTTTTATCTGATGATTTAAATAGAGAGAAAGACTCATACATTTTCTTCTTTAAGATATGTATCTCGTTTTTGTATCAGACTATTTCGGTATACCATTGCGTATATAACAAAAGTAAAGAATGCAATATACAATATATAATGTAAATTCCGATATTACATATATTCCTCGTATTTTGTGCAAAATGTACTTAGTAAAAAAAAATTATTATCATCATCGTCGTCAAATAGATAAAGACATCTAGATTAGATATGGGAATTTTAGATATGTGCCATCCCAAGAGTGATAATTAATAAAATGTCAATCTAAAAACTTGCTTAAGTAAAATGCTACTCTAAAGACTGATTCTTTAGTAAAATACAACTCTAATTATTTTGTTCTCAATTTGTAATATTTAGCAAATATATAAAATTATAAATGAACTATTTTGCTCATGTCTATCTAGTTGAATCGAGTTTAACCCAAATAAAACAAAATCAGAATTGTCAAAGCAAAAATGAAATCAAATTGTGTATTACCCACTAGGATCTGAGATTTATCCATTGCTTTCGAAATGAAATGAATTGCATGAATTAGGGTCCCTGCCATTGAATACAAAGAAAAGATTTGAGAGATGAGTTCAAATACTCAAAGAAAAGATCGGGGAGATGAACTAGGATTTCTACTATTGCATGAAGGGGGGGACAGCTTACTGTGCCGGAATGGGAGATGAACTTGATTCAACCATATAGGGAAGAGTGCGGTTCAACTAGTTAAGGACAAAATAGTCCATTCCTAATTTTATATATTTTTTAAATACTACAAATTTATGAAAAAAAGCAAAGTGACATTTTACTTAAAAAAAACTAATCTTTGAAGTAGTATTTTACTGAAACCAGTGTTTGGAATGATATTTTACTAATTATCACTCATGAGAGTGGTACATATCTAAAATTCCCATTAAAAAAAAAATATTTCGTGCATGATGGAGTGGAATAGGGCAATCCAGCTACAGAATTTGACGGAACGAGTGAAGCAGAGTATAATTGTTTCCCTTTCGGATAATTATTTCCGGGGATTCTGGAAGCTCCGATCTCTATCATGTTACTTGAAGTCAATATGATCTCTATCCTGCTGCAGCCAAGTCAATACGTAATTACAAAGAAAAGACTGGTCAACTGGACATGTATAATCATCGAGATATTTAGTCTTTTCGTTTTAAGAGGTAAAGTATCTAATCCATCTTTCTTTCAGCGCACTTTATTAAAAGATATAAAAATTTTACAAAAAATTGAGAACGTATATATAAAATAAATTTATCATATCACAAAATTTTAAATCTGAAAAAAGATAAAAATTATTATTAACTAACATTTGTCATTTTTATTTCTCCTAATGTAAATTGAGTTCAGAGTTGAAATTTTTTAGTCTACTTGATCATCCAAATATACACTTATTTATTTATTATTGAATTTTTTATAATTATTTATATAATTTTTGGAAATAAGATACATAAAAGATATGCCGCATAATTCCACGCTGGTTTGAAATGTTACATTGAGAGTACTGTGTACTATTGGGTAAGTTGGCAGCATTATTCTTCTCGAGACGAAGAAATACGAGGTCATGTGACGAAGATGCACGGAAGTCCGACATGAGACGTACGCTGGTCTTCTCTTCAATTTAAGTTTACAGACCTCTGAGTTGAAATGACATTAATACAATTATTTTATGACCACGTACTATCTGGTTTATGCTGTCTTTCTATCTTCTCTTGTCTCGATTTTTCTTGGATAGATAAGTTTTTTTCTTAAATGTTTGGTTGATGTTCTGACTCAGATAGAGAAAGCATAATTGATAAATAAGATTTCATAATACATAAAATTTTTTAATCTATTTTATCTTTTCGGCTTATTTTAGAAATGTACAATAATTCTTTAAAATATTTTAATTCATTTATTCTCAATTCGCGGGATAGTCGCTAGCAGCCACCTTTGCGATGTCAACTACCTTTATGGTGGCAATGGTGGTCCTCCAGGAATCTCGACGGCCTTTGAAACCACAGTGGCAATGGCGAAGAAATTCGAAATGGTGGTGACCTTCGAAATTGCGAAGAAATTCATCACCACGACTGCGAAAATTGTGGCCACGCCAGCAATAGTCTCTGCAGGAGTGATAGTGAAATTTGTTATGACGGCAAAGAGATTTGCGATGACAGGGGTGGCAACAGTGTCCTTCGATACGTAAAGTGATGACGTCCTTTGTGTTTGGTATTCAACGACCTGCAACAAATAAAAAAACATGTCAGACTGCACTTAGGAGCTCAGACGAGCAAATTTACTCACCTGCCTCTCAGGTGCACCTTGCATTGGTGTCAAGCGAGCTATGGACACGTATTATTGGGCGGAATGGTTTTCACTTATACCTCTATAAGATGAAGTCATCTTAATAAGTCTCTTAAAACCTATGTATTTGATCTTTAACTTGGGTGGTGTTTGATGAAAATTAGTTTATCAAATAAACTGGTTTTTTTTTATTTGTTGCTTATAATCTTAAAAAGTTGGTTTATTCGAAAAACTCAATAGATATTTGACAAGATTTTAAGTTTATGAGTCAAGTGTTTGGGAAAATGTGTTTATATATTTATAAAGTGTAAAACAAGAATATGTTTGACGAATAAATAGTAGCTCCGGAAAAGATTCTTTAATTCTTGTTTTTTTGCTTCTTTTGTTCAAGATTCCATGATGCTTTTTCAATTTCTCATTTTAGATGTGAAATCTCTGCAGCGGTGGTATCGTTTTTTATAGTTCCAGAGCACCCAAAAATGATCAACAAGCATCTTGCATGTGAATGTGGTGGATGGGCAGCCGCGGCAATGCGGACGATGGCGATGGCAGCGTAGACGGGACGACCCACCCGACTTATCTAATAACCCAAAGAGGGCATAAGTTCACGTCACACTAAACTAGTTTAGTCAAGGACTAATTTTTTGGTCCTCACATGTACTTGTATCTCTTTACTTTTATAAAAGTATCAACTAAATCTGTAAAGGTTAATCTTGCCTGCTGAATTGTTTGGGTCGTTGAATAAAATTTAAAAGGACCGTAAAAGACCTCTTGTTGAGGCTTCTGTGCCGGGCATTCGCCAATTTCCCAGCCACAAAGAAACTTCAAGTAGCCGAAGCTATCACATAGGAAAAAATGGTCACATTTCACTTGTGTACAGGTCCTCCTTTGTCACTGCTACGTATTACAGTGTGACGAAACTTCGTCAATTTACCCGCTCTCCTACAATTACTGAAAGAACTGCAAATATATATATATGCACAAAAAAGAATGAAACAACCAACTAAACGTGTGATTTTGTGATACCAACTTTGCAAAATGTTGGCATCAGAAGTCGACGCTGCCGTCGCCGGCAGCCCTGCACATGCATCCGGGAGTCCTCGGCTGCCGGAAAACGCTGCGGCCCCGCGGCCGAGCGCTCACCCGCTTGTACTCCTCGACCATAGTCCTCACCCTCCTCTCGAAGCCGCCCCACTCTATGCTGCCTTCCTCCGACAGAATCTGTGCGAACCGCTTCCGGTTCGGGTGCACCGTCGGCGCGCGTCCCCTGCCGTGGTAGATGCGGTACCCCGACACCAGGGACGACAGCTGGCTGCCGGAGTCCGTCAACGCGAACACGTCCGCCGAAGCGCATGCTATGAAGTCCAGAGCTGCAAGCTGCAATGCATGGTTGCCCGATCATGACGTATTATTATATATCGGATATGGTGGAGTGAACTTATAGCTGAGCTTAGAGCCTCTAATGGTAGCTTGGTGTTTCGTGTTGCCATTTAGGCGAGCACTCCTAAGCATCTCTTGGTCCCATACAAATATCTACTTAGAAAGTGTTTGGATGAGATCCATATCCTAAACTCATTCATGAAAAAAAGAAAAATCTTGATCTTGCCCTTATACTAAAAATAATGTTTTAATCACAAGCACTTATTCTCTCAAACTTAGATATGTGCGAATAGTGGACTACCACCAAAAAACCCCACGTCTACTCAATCCATAACAGAATTGGGTAAGGACAATCTTCAACCCAACATCCTCTCAATTGTACCTCAATTTTAAAGTCTGACTTGACTCGGTCTTACAGACAAGAGACTCGGTTCAAATATTGACTAGACCTAAGTCAAGTCAAATCAGGTCAACTTTAGGTGTTAGAATAAATATTAAAAAGATATAAAACTTTAACCAATAGTATATTTTTCACTCTCTTTGATACCTTCCTCAAGCACCCCATCGGAGATGAGATGTCCTTAAAAACCTTGAAGCTCACAAGTTTCCCAAGATCAGCTGAGAATTTTCGTTGACTTGAGTTTGATTTGAGCCCGACAACAATTAAGCCAAGGTTGAGTTCTGTTAAGCTCAAATAGGCTATTAAGCTTATTCGAGCTTCTGCTTATTTGACCCAAACTTGAGTTTTACGGAACCAAGCTTGAGCTTGAGGTCCAACTTAAACAGGCTATGGATCTTAGTCAAGCTGAGTTTGAGATAACTATTCCTGCAGTTGTTATTTTAAACAACCCTCAAAACTCATTCAAGCCAATCTCGAGCTCATTTGAGAATTTTTTAACCCAGTTCAAGCTCCGTTTCAAGCTCAAAATCTATTCCTCACTGAGGTTGAGTCGAGTTTGAACTCGAGCTAAGCTCAGCTGGGATCACTCAAGATCGGTTCGTTGATACCAACACCTGAGCTGGACAAGTAATCTGCTGTTGTTATGACAAAATGTTAAAGTTGTTTACCCGTGAAGAGAAGTTCCTGAATGGGGCTAGCTCGTCAGGGGTGAGGAGATCTTCTTTAGTGACCAGGTTTGGGTACAGCCTCGTCAGGGGGCGCAATCTGGAGACGCCGCCGTATACCTGCGACCCGGCGACGTAGATGTACGTCTTACGGTCATAGCCGAGCGCAGAGAGAACGATTCCGGCTTCCTCCGGCGTCAGGGGGCACCTCCCCAGGCTGCGCTGCTGCTCCGGCGAGACCGTACTGCGATGCAACAGTGATGTTTGGTAATGTAACTGGTTCTTGGCAGATGTAGGCAAGATGAATGAATGGTTGGTGTGACCAGTACGTGTTTCGAAGGCGCAATGCGAGTGCAGGGAAGTGTGTTTCACGGTACGCCTGAAGCTCCTGCCGCTCTTCTTCGCCGCCGCCGAAGTCGCAGAGGGAGTACGCAACCATGTCCACCTCAAACCTCATGTGCAGGGCGAGGTATCTATTTGGAATGCCGGTGGTGTGGTTTTCTCCATTGGAATGCTCCAGCTCGAGCATATTGTTTCCAAACAGTTGTTTGTCTATCTCCGTCTGCATCGAGCCGTGTTTGCGCAGGCGTTGCACCAACAGAGAGCCGACTTGTTGTATCCGAGAGACGAACTTGAGGGCATGGAAGTTACATCTGCATCTCAGCCTCTGCAAATGCAATTCTGAAGATGAAACAAGATTTTGAAGTGACACAATAATCTGAACTGAAGGGTGAGGACAATGAGATTGTTACCTGAAGATGGACAGGTATTGAGTCGAAACCGAGTCGGTTTCCGAACCCGAGGAAATGAACAACCCCATTTTGTTCCAGAATAGGGAGCACAGCTTTGACAAGGTAGGATGGTTCAGCCTCTTTCATGATCTCTGTATCAGTGATCTGCAAGAAGGGGAAGAGTGAAAGCAATGAGATTGTGATCATGCGTGTTTAGTAAGAAAGAAGTGCGTTTAAGATATACGGATGAGGCACCAACTTGGCTACCGATTGCTTCAAGATCAAGTGACTGAAGGTGGGGTGGTAGCTCCTTCACAATGTGCACATCATACTTCATGTAGTTCATGAAGTACTCTTCCTGATAGATATCACCAAACTGGCTGGAGTAAATAGGAAAAAGGCTTGTGAAGTGTGTAGCAAATCAAGACATACATTGTGATGTTATCTGTAAATGCTTCAACTTATGGTGTCCATAAATAAGTTTCCTTATGTACTTAATATCAAAATTGAATCAAACTCTTAATCTTAGTTACTTTACTTCCATATAGTTGATAGACATGTACATTGTTTTTGCTTTTGAATCATTGAATGCATGTTTAGACTTTGGAATAGACTAACAGAGTTCTATTTAGGTTTGTCAGTAAAAGCAAATTTGCAGTTTGGTGCACAAATGAGAACTCTATTGATGCTGGCAATCAGAGACCAAAAAAAAGGCCTCACTTCTGATTTCTAACCTTGTGTCCTTCCATACACTGCTGTAAAGAAACCGGGGAAGCACTAATGTAGCATTAAGCAGAGCGGCAACCACAACTGCATTACACACCTAGAAGAACGACCCATTTAGCTATTGGCCATCAAAAGTAGGATGGATCATGTCAGCATTGAATGTTAGAGACTTACAGCCACGCGTTGTTGGTTCAGGCCGCCATTTGCACTGACCAGGATGAATCCATTGTTGCTCTTAACAGGTCCTGTGAGAACCAAAAATCTATTTTCAGAAAACTAGTAGGACTCCAATTGTGAAAAATTATGAAACCACAGTGTTGCAGGTTGATCAAAGCATAACCTTGATCAGCAATACTATTCTTGGCAGCACAAGGCTTCCATTTACGTGCTTGTTTGTAAGGTTCTTCCCATAATGCGATTTTTTCACTATTCGACTCGTTCTGCGCTGGCGGGCACAGAGAAGAGCACATGAGTGAAAGAAAAGGTAAATGACATAAGAAACTAGAGAAAGATAATACAGAAAGTGACTGGCTTAGTTATGATGGCACAATCAAACCTTTGCAAGAACTGAAGAAGCCAAATGCAAAAGTCTTCCGTGCATCATCCTCTCTACTTGTTCCTTCCTGACAGAATTTTGCTTGATTTCCTTCAACAACAAAATCAAATTACCAGGTTGAGTAATTTTACAACAAAAGAATCAAAATATGTGGTCCCTGATAAAGCGAGCCTGATTGTTTAGCGTAAAGCAAATACTATTTGCTCATGGCTTTGCCTTCTTACAGGCATTCCGTTCTGTCCAAACAATTTCTTGGACTATATTATGCATCTTATTCAATTTGCATCAACATGCAACAATTCATTCATGTCGAGCATCCTAATTTGCTGATTATTCCATACTAAGACTGAAATTTACATTCATGAAGTAGTACTAATATTTATTATTAAATGCTCAAACTCAAACTGAAGAGGAAAATCAGACACCAATTAGGAAAAATTAGTCAACAAGCCAGGTTGAATGAAATAAATTCAGATGCGAAACGACGCAGAACGCAATTCCAAAATTATGTGTATTGCCATAAACTTTGCCTGAACTTAGCAACATATACCTGAAGGCCCCTGAAGTTCCTCGATATCGAGCCGTTGCGGAACTGGACATGATGAACAGCGGACATCATCAAGGAAGCAAGAAGCAAGAGGCAGCCCAAGAAGCCGACGACCACCGCAAACAGCTGCAGATGCCTAGAAGTAAAAGCTCGCATCTTCCCATGGCGCGCGCACTTCAGCCTCCCAATGTTTGTTGCGCCAATCCTCCCCTCGCAGCTCCTCTGCGTCGAGCCCATCTGGCCGACGCAAGAACCATCCATTTCTGCTCAAGAAAGCTTCAACACTGCAACCTGCATATGGTCATATGGCTATCTCTGCACGTTTCTCCATTGAAGCAGGAGAAGCAAGCTTGTCTTTGAGGCAACCTCAACTCACCAACACGGCATCAGCAACCTCATTGATTCTAGTCGTTATATGTTTATTTTTCTCTCTTTTCTGGCCAACTTGGCGATCCAATGATATCTAGTAGTTAAATGGTTGGTCAAACAGGGGAAGCTTCTTGGTGCAACAACCAGGTATCAACGATGCATCTTCGTTGTAAACCTGTAATAAAGAAATGTACTTGCGGCTTGGGAGGAGGGAAGAATTAAAATTAATGGGAAATATATTATATGGCAATCAAAATATTGGTGATATGAAAAATGCCACTGCAGAGTTAATGGTTTTGTAAATACTACTTTAATATAAATATTTGGGAAAAGGGGGTGTTTATTTTAGGAGGAATCACACAAAATTACAAATACGTCAATCTTTATGAAAAAAATGAACATAAATTAGAATTAATCAAAACTCTAATTAAAATTCTAGTCAAACTCTTACTAATATAATAAGAGATAACTTATCATTGACTCAAACACTTATATATAAGAGATAATCTAATAATTTCTTGTTTAATTCAAACTCTTAATAATGAGATGAGAGAAACTATAACAATCTCCTCCTTAAATCAAAATTTCATCTAAAAAATCAAAATATGCCAATTTCGCATAACAATTGACAAAGATATTGTTTCTAAATTATTTAGCTCTTTATGTTCCTTGTCTTCTTACACAAGAATGATATCAAATGGACCTTGGAAAACACCAATATCCAAATATGAACAGTTTAACTATGGTTGAATAAATAGCCATAATATATACTTGCCACAACGAAAACACGAAGTTCTATCAAACTTTGTTCTTGACAACCTTGCTCAAAACAAGGAAAGAGCTCCTGATCCAAACATAACACAAAATCAGAACACTTTAAATACTGGTTGTTCTTTCAATGTAGTAAAAACAAATAGCTCAACAAGTATGAAACAAATTGACCCAATTGGCCTAAACCACATGCACAAAAATTTGAAATAGCTCAAAATGACATTCTTGGAGCAAAAATCTCTGACTCAACAACTTTCTTAAAGCTAAAAATACAACCAAGAAAAATCCTCGCGACAAATATACTCCATATAGAAACATCCTCAAAAAACATAAATTTCCAATCAATAAGCCCATTGTGATTTATTGTAGAAATGACAAATCAGAAAACTGACAGAATAGAAGTCACTTAAGGATAAATTCAACAAAATCGCATGTAGCAGCGATAAGAGATGAACGAACAAGTAAGGCATCTCAAACAAAGAGTTGGTGCAGTAGGTGAGTTGCAATAGTAGAGGAACATATTTGTAATAGATAGTAATTGGAGCAGTAGACGGATGGATGGAGAGCAATAGTAGATTGGCATTGCACCCAAGATATGCAACCAACATGTAAGGGACGGTGGCTCGGTCTAAGGTTTGAGAAACATCGCTCAAATATCACTTGTTAGGAAAAAAAGGTATTTATTTCACGAGGAAGCATACGAAACTACAAAGATGTTAACTCTTGTATAAGCTTAAGTCTAAACTAGAATAAAAAAAGATTCTAACTAGAATTTTGTTTTACAAATAGAGGAACTAATTCATTTAATATCACATATGCTAAATATTTTCAACTTTGATCGTTTGTATAAATAAAAGAATCAATATTAGTGACATGAAAATAGTAACAAGGGTCTAATAATGGTAATACAAAAACCCTTAACATACAGGGGCGTTTTGCAAATTCTAACATTTGAGGACGATCAATAATTTCACCCTAAGATGAATGTGCGGTAGTGAGCAGATGTGGAAGGGATGACCAAACGTGAGAAGGACATGCCGGTGCAGAACAAATAGAGTTTTTCTTTCTACGTCATTCAACAGAGTAGGAGGAAGAGGCGTTTGCTTGAAGCAAAGGAGCCGTCCTGGGCTGTTCATTGATTGATTGCGCAAAAAACAGGGGAGTCGGTCGCCGGTTGGTGCAAAACGAGATTCTTGTGGCAGGTAGGTCTACTTGTCCATACAGCATTGCATTTGTAGTGCCCAAAAAAATTCTCCAACCTCTCATTATTTGATAGAGTATCGAATGTCTTTGCTGTCCTTCCAGATGAGTCGTGTGCCAGACAGAAGCCATATACACCTATAGAAAATAATATATAAACTTCACATGCGGGGAGGTGATAAGAAAGCTGAAAGGTTAACTAATATTCTCCCGCTCTTAAAAGAGTGTTCTTCTACTTTTTTTTTTTAAGTAATCTTTCCAGATATCTTATATTTAATCATTAATTGTTTATATCCAAACAATATATCTTTCATATTAATTACAAATATTAGTGATAGACATGTAATTTTACTTCATTTTCTTAATAATTGTGTATAAAGATACAATGATACTCTTTTAAGAACGGAGAGAATAAAAAATAAGTTGTTAAGTTATTAGGATATAGACTCATTGAGATTATGAGGTCGACTAGGAGAAGTAGGATCTCATCAGATCATATTGGAGCTTAATTTGAGTGGATGGATTTATTGAAAATGAAGTACTAAAACTACTCTCACTAAAATTTAGATCAGTTATATTTTATTAAAATGAGAGGCTCTGGTACCGCTTGTCGTATCATAAAATTCCTAAAGAAAACATATAATGACTTATATAAAAAAAAATTAGAAGTATGAGACTTACAAAGAGATAAGAGATTAGAATTTTTTTTAAGTAACAGACTCTTTGTAAGGAGTATAAAAGATACGAGAGTTGGTTGAGAACTTCAATCTCTTATTATCATTCATGTGCACGTGTTTGAATTATATCTCACAATATAAGATTCGATCTAACTAGGGTTTCTGTTGTTTCTAATAAGTGGTATAAAAATTAAGAGAAATCCTAACATATTACTTTGCGTTTGATACACCCCTCTCAGTTTTACATTCAACATAAACAGATAATATTAGTTAACTTCTGGTACCAATTTATCAAATGGTGTATTAGATGATAAGACTAAGGATAAATTTTCCCAGCGGTCCCTCGTAATGCACAAGAATTATAATATTGTCTTGTCTCTCTTAATTTTGCAGCCGATGCTCTGACAGAAGAATTGCAATTAAGTCCTAACATGTAAATTAGCCCTATTGACTGCATCCTTTGTTAGCCAACTTATCTAATTAATCTAGAATATTGTTTGATGAGTTAAAACACTAGCCAAATAATGTTTGATGAATACATATCTCTTTAACACTAAACCAAATAAGACTTTAAAAGATTGACTCTTCCATGAGAAATCTTTAAAATTATCATACGGAACACCGTAAACATGTATGAAATCATTCATTTCGATAAACATTTTCTGGCCATATACACGGTAAATAGCTTCGATTTCCCCAAACTTAATACATTGCAAATTTGCAGGAGAGCGTGAACATCATATATAAAAACAACAAAATTCACCATGGATTGGGGCTGCCGTGCCGGGCGCTCTCCTCCTATCAAGTGATCCTATCACCTGCTACTTCTCCTCACCGTGTTACAATGTTTTAGCTCTGCGCTTCAGGACTAGGAAGATTTTGAGACGATACAGGTGATTTTGCGATGAGCAAAAAGCCATGCAATATTGGCATATATTGAGCGAAGGAAAATTAGTTCTGTATCACTCAAATGTACCTACTTTAATAAAATATCACTCAAACATATTAATTTAGTAAAATACCACTCAAAAGTACCTTTGTTAGTGTTAGTTTTAAGTGTGATATAGTGATTTGACAAACTTCCAATATATTTAAATATATGTAAAAATAATTCTGATTTGTTTGGCAAGTTTGCCAAACATGTGTTTTTGGTGATTAGACGATCGAGTGTTAAAAAATGTATGTTTCAATATTATTTTTGTATTTAGTTATATTACAAAACTATTGTGGTTTTTTGTTTGTACTACAGGTTTCGAGGCATGCACATCATGTGTTCGGGAGCAGGAGGAAAACTGTTTCAAATCAACTAGATTTGGCAAAGTTTTTAGTTAGACCGTAAATGAGGATGAACAGAACGGAAACCCAATTGCAAGAGCATGATCACGATGGTTCATATAAGAGGAGTTGAAGTGGTCGACATTGAACAATGGTTCGATCTAGCTTGGCTCAGGATGACTCGGATGCAAAACTCATGTTGTGAGTCAAGCTCGAGTCTAAATGATTCTTAGAAAGATTAAGATTATATGGTGGCAATTCTTTGCTAATTGTAAAGTTTACATTTAATGCAATGTTTTTTTTTCTTGATAGAAAGATATGGTTTTGGATATGACATTCCTTCATCTTGTTTGGTTTATAAATAGAACCTCATTTTTCTCATTCCATAAACCTTCAAGAGAGATAGAAACAGCTAAGAGAAATTATGAGAGTTAAGTGAGAATCTTTGAAAAAGTAATACTTATATAAATTTTGTTGATCTTATTGGAGATGGTTGAAATCTTGTGACTTGTCATCTACTTCTTAAAAAGACTTCCTTCAACTTCTTTTTTTTTTTGACTTGAAGTTTTTCTTTTTCTCTTTAGTATGAGAATCATAAATTTTTTTCTTATTGTGAGTTATTATTTTTTGAAGTAGTTCTTCTTGACTTTCATGTTTGTTTAAATTTTACAAGACATGATTGTTTAAATATTTGTAATTTGTATTTTACTGCTTTTTCTTTGTGTGGGGAGATATTTACATCTCAATTTCATTCCCATAATTTACTTTCGGCATTTTAATTGAAGCATTGAATGATGTAATTATTGATTGATTTGAAACCTTCATTTGGCTTATATTTTTGTCATGAGTGTGCCATTTCATAATTTGACATTTCTTAGTTTTTCTTTGTTTTGTTGAGAAACATTTTTAAAACAAAAAAAATATTATTGAGGCACCAATTCAACCTCCCTCTTGGTGTACTGTGATGCACTTTTAGTTAGCTATATTATCACTTATGACAATTTCAATTAGGGTTTTTGTTTCAAGAATTTGAAAATTCCAACTTTGCCCTCTCTTCTCTTCTGTTAGGGTTTTCTCCTTAGCAGTGGTGCGATAAGACCTACAGTAGTGGCCAATGTTAGAGTGGCGGCGGTGGTTGGTGATCTAGCTGTCCTCGGCCTCACCAATGAACTTGCCCTCATCGTGTGTTGACATCATTGTTCGATGAATTTTGTAATAAAAATTCATTATAAAATTCCCATATGATCAAAATGACTAAAATTAAAATACATGTATATTTGGGCTGTTAAAAAAAGATAAAAAAACCTAGTCAAAAACCCCATTGGTCAAAATAAGGTCAAAACCCCCACTAGTCAAAAACCTGGTTGAAAATACCTTTGGTCAAAATCTACTTAAAAAGGCATGGTCGAAATCTACTAAAAACTGGTTGAAATCTACTAAAAACCTAGTCGAATTAGACTTGGACTTGGACTAGTCGAAAAGTGGCTGGTCGAATTCAAATTCGACTTGGACTGGCCGAATTGGGTTCGGTCAAATTCGGATCCGACTCAGACTAGTGGAATTCGACTTGGTTTTAGCCTGAATGCACCCATATTCAATTTTAGTTCGAATAGGACTTATCTCTAACCTTATTTCTTTTATTTAAATAATCAGGGTCTATCTCCTATTCAAATTCAAATCTCAAAAGGGGATAATCTTAATCTTAATCTTTTTGTTTATTTAAATAACAAAATATATATTTTATTCGAATTCAAATCCTCTAAATATGTCTGGTTGTTGGATGGTTGCAACCAACCTAGAGTCTCTATAAATAGAGAAGGGTTGCTAGGTGTAAGGTGAAGGCAAGGTGCATGGGAGAGACACGAAGGCCGACAGAAGACCGGCGTCAGGAAAAGAAGAAGAAGAAAAATACCAAGGCCTCTCTGTTCGACCAGGGAGCCTTCTTCTTCCCTTTTTTTCAAATCCACTCAAGTCCTTGAAGGTTTCCATGGGTGAATGTTGATCAATCCTAAAATGGGCATTATCATCATGCATTGCATTAAGAGGAAGGCCTATTCGTCGGTGCCTGTGTAAGCCCACGCCTGAAGATGGGGAAAAAGGAGCCCCGATCTAGAGAAAGCCCCAATGGACTTTTTATTTACAGGTCAAAACCAGATCAGATCGAGACTTGCAATTCGGTCAAGCCTAAGTTCTACTTTCGGATGCGATCCAATTAGCGGTTCGATCAACTGGTCGATTTCGACCATGAGCAGATCGAGACTTGCAATTTGGTCAAGCCTAAGTTTTACTTTCCAGTGCAATCCAATTAGCGGTTCGATCAACTTGTCGATTTCGACCACAAACAGATCGAGACTTGCAATTCGGTTAAGCCTAAGTTTTACTCTCAGGTGTGATCCAATTAGTGGTTCGATCAACTGGTCAATTTTGACCACGAGCAGATCGAGACTTGCAATTCAATCAAACCTAAGTTTTACTCTCGGGTGCGATCCAATTAGCGGTTCGATCAACTGGTCGATTTCGACCAAAGAAAGATCCTGTCCAGTTGAAGATCAGCTTGTCCTATAGGAGATGGATCAATGATAACTTCTCATCTAGAAGTCTGATAGACCTTGAGCAGATTGGGACTTGCAATTCGATCAAGCCTAAGTTTTACTCTCAGGTGCGATCCAATTAGCGGTTCGATCAACTGATCGATTTCGACCAAAGAAAGATCCTGTCCAGTTGAAGATCAGTTTTTCCTATAGGAGATGGATCAATGATATCTTCTCATCTAAAAGTCCGTTCAACTCCAAATTTTTATGGTAAATAGAAGACTTGAAGTTGAGCATGTCCACCAATTTTCAAGTCAATCAGAGATCGCTAAGGTGCAATTCGACTAAAGGAGATGCTCCGTCCAGAAGCTTGTTCACTTTGTCCTATGGGAGATAGATCAATGATAACTTCTTATCTAGATGTCTGATCGACCCCAAATTGTTATGGTGAATAGAATACTTGAAGTGGAGCATTTCCACTAATTCTGAAGTCAATCCAAAATCTCTAAGGTGCAATCGACCAAAGGAGATTCTTTGTCTAGAAGCTTGTTCACTTTGCCCCATGGAAGATAGATCAATGATAGTTTCTCATCCAGAAGTATGATTAACTCAAAATTTTTATGGTGAATAGAAGATTTGAAGTGAAGCATTTCCACCATATTTCAAGTCAATCAAAGATCTCTAAAGTCCAATTCAACCAGAGGAGAGGCTCTATTCAGAAGAAAATTTAGATTGTCCCCTGAGAGAAGATCAATGATAACTTCTAATCCAGAGGTCTGATTGACCCAAAATATTTATGGCGAATAGAACACTCTATGTAGTACTTGTCCACCAAGTTTAAAGTTAATCAGAGATCCCTAATATCCAATTCGACCAGAGAAGAGGCTCTGTTTAGAAGAAAATTCAGCTTGTCCCACGAGAGAAGACCAATGATAACTTCTGATCCAGAATTGCAATCGACCCCAAATTTTTAAGAACACTATGTTCATGCTAAAGTAATTCCACCAAGTTTCACCTCAATCAGAGGACCAGAAGATCATTAAGACTATTGCAAACAGCTCTGTCTCGCTGAATTCTAACTTGACGTATGAGCAATGCAATAAAGATAGTTTCTAATCCGATGGTCCGATTGATGTCAAATTTTGATGAACATTCGAGGATTTATACAGAAACTATTCCTCCAAGTTCACCTCGATCAGAGGACCATAATACCATCAAGACCATTGAAAATAGCTCTGTCTCGCTGAATGACGTACGAGCATTGTAATGAAGATAGTTTATAATCCAATGGTCCAATTGATCTCAAATTTTAATGAACAATCGAGAATCTGTCCAGAAACTATTCCTCCAAGTTTGAAGTCAATTAGAGGCCAGAAAGGCTCACAGCCAGTTAGTTGAAGAGGAGCCAGTGCAATGATCAATCATGTTTGAAGTTGTAAAGACAAGTCAAAATAGTACTAAGTTCTTGATGGATATTCCAATGGGTTGGCTACCATGCAATGTGTTTTTCTTGATGCTAAGGAAGTCGAAGATGTTATCACAACTCATTTCCACTACCTTTTTCGTGTTGTTGGGTACTGATGAGGTGAAGACAACATGTTGACTGATGAAACCAGACACCATTTATGCCAGGTATTGATGAGGCGAAGACATCCATTTGTTTGCGACCGATGAGGCCAAACAACTCCTTGGTCGGGCATTGACGAGGTGAAGGCCACATTTTGTGATAACACCATAGACTGACGAGGCTATGGATTTACATACTTGCATGCATGGGCATACGCATTTCATTCATTTATCAAGGGAAATTTTGAAGTTTCAAGGTTTGAAGACGATGACCATTAGCATAGCTTAATCAGAGATTTTCGATGGACTCGTTCTACAGATATAATTAACTAGGAGCTTTTCAAAAAATCTAATGAACCATGAATCATACAATTTCCTAAAACCGAGATATACTTATTCTTGTTGGATCTAGGTCGATCTAGATTTTGATATTAATGATGATTTGGATAAACCCCTGATGATTAATATTAATCTGGATAATGACTGCTTTGATGATTAAATGACAACTCGAATAAATCCTGGTTTAGCACAAGTATATTGAATTGTTAATTGATAAATCCGGAAGTTTGATGACTCCTTGTTGTGGATTTGATATCGATGCATGTGTTGAGGGGGAGCTCATTATATTGGTCATCTGTGCTGATTGCTTATATTTATTATGACATGAGTAGTATAGATCGTATACGTATGTCTTTTATGATATATGGATCTATATGATTGTATGATTCATCTCTTACTATTTGTTGAATATGGTTTTGTCATTTCACCGGAAAGAGAAATTGTTGAGCTAACTCCTGTGTGGAGTAATTTCTCTGGTGGTGATTAATGACGACCTATATATGAGACTAATGTTGTGCATTGAGTGTATGTGATGTAGTCTCAGAATGGTTGCGAGATGAAAGCAAGAAAGGGAGTGAAGAGAATGATGCCGATATGAGTTATCTCGAGCGAGGTCAGGCTTAGCAAGGTCAAACTTTGCGAGGACAAGCTTTGAGTGGTCGAGCTTCATCGCAGTAAAAATCCAAGATTAAGGATTGTTTTCTTAGGATTTTATCGATCTTGGTGTTTGGAGATAGACCGGGTTGATAGGATTCTTTTTACTAGTTTGACCGTACTATTAAGAGGGGTCGGAAACTAGTAGCTTGAGTCTATCTAGTGTGGAAGCTCAAATGTATTCATATCATCTTGCATTAGTGTTTAATCATCTCTTGCATTGCTAGAAAGTCTAACTGTAGTTTGTGTTGCATTAAAGAAAATATTTTGAAAATTGCATTTAGTTGTGGTCGCCAGCTAGAGCTATCTGTTTCAGTATTAGAGTTGGTCGTAGTCATAGTTGCACATTCTGATCGTATTCTTGCTTGGAGTGTGGCCGTGGTCGTGTTTGCCGGTTTGGCTGTATCTTTGTTTAGGGTTTGATCGTGGTCGTAGGAGTTCAAGCTGATCGTACCAGTCTTCAGTTTGCTTGCGTATGCTCGACCAAATCCATTCGACCACCTGTTTTCGATCGAATATTCGACCTGTGGCTGTAAAATTCTTAAATCAATTTGGTCATGGTCTATGCTGAGTGTCAGCAAACATATCCGTGAGAAATAGACAAATTGCATTAGAAATGACATTTGTGTTGGACATTTTGGCAGTAGGAAGGTTTTTGAATTTCCTAGAAATATCTAGGCCTATATAGGTCTCACTTTTGTTGACAAAATTGTAGCTCCTTGAGTTATTTTTCCAACAAGCCAAAAAGAACCTCAATCGGATCTCTAGATCACAAGTTATGCTTATTTTACTGTCAACTTGCATTGGCCGGACAGTGTCCGACATGGCTGGACAAGTACAAAATCTTTAAGCGTATTGCAAAATGTGAACCAGAGACATTTGCATCCATCCGGGGGCTTTTGTCCGGGGCAGGCCGGACTTTGTTCGGTATGGTCGGACATTGTCTGACCTGTACAAATCATGTGAGGTTTAATTGAAACATGTAAACAGAGACAAATGCATCTGTTCGGGCTCTTTGTCCGGATAAAAGATCATTTGTCCGCCCTTCACAAAAATAGCCCAATGGTCACTGACTTGCTTACAACGGTTGATTTTTGTTGTACTAGCCGGACAGTGTCCGGCATGGTTGGACAATGTCCAGCCTGTATAAAATTTCATCAGGATGTTGCAAATGGCTAGTTTTCTTGAGGGGCTATATATACCTTGTGTTTACCCTCATTTGTGGGTGCTCAAGAACTTGAAAACACAGGGTATAAGCTAGCCAAGTCTTTGCATTTGATCTATTGCATCTAGAGGCTAGATTTGAGCCCAATCTTGAGTGGATTTGAGATAAAGTTTTTTGGTGAGAGGCTAGGAGTGCTTAGTGCACTTAATCCACCATTTGCAAGTTAGTGCTAGTGTGTACATACATTTGCATCATTTGAACTTCTAGCACGAGATTCATTCAAGTGAGCACATCTGACTTGTTACTCTTGGCGATCGCCTTTGCCTAGACGTTGTCGGAGGAGAGTCGCGATCTCTCCGGTTGAAGCTTGTTGGAGAGGCTGACAAACAAGTGTGAAAGGTTTGGTGCTCACCTATCCGGTGTGGAGAAGGAGCAAACCGAGTGGAGATATCCTTCGTGGACATAGAAGCGAGGCTTACGCGTGAGCGCTTCAACGAGGAGTAGGGGAGATCGGGTGAGTCTCCGAGACCTCGGTAAAAATTGTGTCATTTATTTCTCTCTTGCAACATCTATATTTATCTTGACACAATTGGTTGATTCACTAGTTGCTTGTTATATTGTATATCTCATATTGATGAATTGCAATTAGATGTTAGATTGTTAATAAACCCTTTGCGAAATTTAGGTTTCATAATTATCTTGTTAAAAATTGTTTAGTTGAAAAGATTTTTAAAAGCCTCCTATTCACCCCCTCTGGTCGACATCCTTGATCCTACAATTCTCATCAAGAAACTACCGCCAGTTACCAGTAGTTGTCGCTAGTTTTTTCCTTGTAAGCGGTTGTTTTGACGGTTGTTGGGAAACCGTGCACTAATCATCTTGTCACATAGCATGTGAGAGAATGATGTGTCTGTGGTCATAGGTAACTGATGTTTCGACCAAGAGTTTCAGTATTTAATGTCTTCGACCAGGAGTTTTTTAGGTATAGTATTTCGATTAGAGCTGATTGTGGTCATATACCTTATCTTAAATTGGATGTGGCTGCATGTCTTGACCAAAGCTAGTTGTAGTCGTAGATTCCACGTTAATTGTTTCAGCTGTAAATTATTAGCACAACTGTGGGTTAATTAATAAATACAAATAACACCCATTAATTAATTAACCAAGCGAAAGTGCTTTAATGCTCGTGAATGTTCTTTTCCCTATTCTTCATATGGAATACATGATACATGTCACATTCTCATGCCAACTGAACTTATAATAGGGCAACGTCACAATGCCAACTCCACAGCCCATTAGCTATTTAAGCCCAATTTACATGTTGAGATTTAATTGCAATTTTTATATTATATATGGGACCTCGAATGCAAAATTGAAAAAATAGAAAAATATTGTAATTCTTGTATATTATGAGAGACCAAGGGTGAAATTTACTCTAAAACTATAGTATTTGAACCATTAGCGTCGGTAAGCAATGCCATCCATGCATGCTTCCATTTCTCACTTACCCCTGGAAGAATGCCACCAAATTGGGGTATGCACAAACATGGCTCGAGTAAATTAACATTTGGAACGGTTTGTGAAAGGAAATGAGTTAGAGATTTGATTCAAGTTGAGCCGTCTTTGAGTCTAAGTCAATTCATGAGCCTAGATTTATCTCAACAGACAACAAAAATAGACTTGTCTTCTTATACTTTGTGAGAAAATACTCACGATTCTAATTAGCCATTGCTCAAACAAAACCACCCCTCAAATTCGTCCTTTGATGACAACCCACAACCATTATGGTAATCAACTATTAGTGTACCTAGTCTCTATTGAACGTGTGAGTTGAAAAGGGAAAAGGGGTTACCCCTATCATACCCATAAGAGAGGGGAGTTGCAATGACAATAAATGGGAGGAGAGAAGGTTTTTTTTTCTATGTGATTTTATGTGGTTAGGCAACTAAACAAATGAGATTTAAGAGTAGAAGTTGAGTTGGGCTGGTTGAAAGAAAATTTTGGATATCGGGGAGGTGCAACTGTAAATTGGGATAGCGAAGGCGTACCTAAAAAAAAAAATTGCACATTGATAGGTGGAGTTCATGAGGAAAATTGGGGTTTCGCTGATAATTGAGGATATAATTTAAATAAATGGAAATATAGGATATAATTAGTTCTATATTATTATAAAAATATTAAATTAGTAAAATATTATTAGTTGTGAATATGATTTATGAACTCTGGACCCACATGTCAATGAGATACTTAATAGTATTTTGTTAAATTCATAATTTTAACAGTGATATAAATCTAATTGTCTGTTAAATATAATAATAATTTATATATATTTTTTAAAAAGTTTAGGCAAGTCAAGCTAACCTATGGATTATGACTCAACTCAACTTACAAATAAAAATAAACTGAAGATTTAACTGAAATTCCGACCCACTTTTTTAAGAGTCAAGCTCGAGTTTAATCTAGCCCGAGTATCTCATGAGTCAAACTTTTTCATAACCTAGTTGTGAGGGCGGTTTGTTTGGGAGTCACGGTTACACTCACCATCATTAAAGGGGCTTGTGATGTGGGTTTTAAGCAGCTTTTACATCAATATTAAAAGTCGTTGAGATTGATGTGATTCTTGGAGTTTGGACAGTTGCGAGCGGCTTTATCCTCTCTTATATTGTTTGATTGATACAGTGGCAATTTCTAGATGCGATCGAGAAGATTCACTCAGTCACACTGCAGAGACAAAGACCCACACAAATTGTGATGGGAGTTGACTTAGTTTGTCTATGATTAAATTGACGGACAATTCAATAGACCAAATTATAAAGGATTTAAATAATAAAAATATAAGAGTCAATAATATTGGTCGTTAACAGTAATCACGTCTTGCACTTTCCAACCTCAATTCCTCCAATTCTTGCTCCCAATCTCTTATAAACCATCTTTTCCCTTAAGCTCCCCTGCTAGATACTCTCTCTGTTATTTTAGAGTAAAATTGGGCTCAGTTGTAGGGGTCAAAATAGTGCAAGACGTGATTAGATTTTTTATTTTAGATTGGGCTATATTAGTTTAGATAAATTTGGTAAGTCTGGATTGGAGCACGGGCAATTGCTTAAAAAATGTGTGATCGGGACTAGACCTTGCTTATTTTTCAGTCTAAACTTACTTATCCTCTCTTTATATGTATGTCATGTTTGCTTCTTTATGAAGTATAGATTAGAATATTTTAGCAAAATTCATAGAGAATCTCAACTCATAGAGAAAAAACAAAAAGACAAAAAAAATAAAAAAATAAAAAAGCCTCCACCATGGCATGACTGACTGGTGTTTTTCCGTGCCGTGGAAGAGTGAAAGTTAGGGTAAATATTCAATCAGTTCGGTCTTTCATAATTTTATAATCGAATTATTAATTTTATAAAATGAAAAATTTGGCCGATTAATCCCGTTTTGATGTTTTCTAAAAATAGAATATTTTTATGATATTAATCTATAAATAATATATTTACTACTGCAAACATCAAATAATGTATGCATATCATGGTGTTAGTACACTAAATTATTCAAAGTTGAAGCATAAAAGAATTTTGATCATCATAATTAGTTATTTTTACCAATATGAATGTATTTTATACTTAAAATATACTAAATTTATGTAATAGTCAATATGAATGTATTAATTTGATTATTTCAACTACTTTGATTTTCTAAAATCAAAAATCAAATTGAACTGAATTAGAGTTCGATTAATTCATTTCGGCTATTTTGATTTAATTAGGATCGGTTATTTCGGTTTGATCCGTAATTGGAGATGGAACCGTCAGTCTGGCGTTGTGGTCAAACAACTGCGGCGAGCACGCCCAAATTTAGCCCAACCCAAACTTCCCAATTGGGCCGGCCGGCAATATCTCCTAAAAGGCCAAGCCCAAAAAGAATGCAAGTAAACAATATGGCCCCATCAGGCCCAATGCATCACTCACTGTACCAGCCCGCTCTCCACCCAAAGAACCCTCCCATTTTCATCTCCCACCTTAAACCCCACGCCTCGCCGCCGACCACCACCACCACCACCACCACCACCACCACCATGGCTCACCTCAGGCTCCTCATTTCCCACTCGCGCCGCCAGCCCCATCGCCTTTTCCCTCTCCTCAACTTCTCCAACTCCTCCCCACCACCGCCCATCAAGCCCGTCTCCTACGCTCCGAAGCCCCAGCCCCAACCCGACGAGACCCCGACCCCGAACCCAACCCCTGAAACCCCGAGCACTAACAACCCCAACGCCCAGCCATGGCCGCCCCGGAGACAGCCGCAACCGCCGCAGGAGCCGCGGCAGTGGACGAGGCAGGAGGCGCGCTTCATGAAGGACGCGCCAGCGATCGCTCCGGTATCGTACCCGGCCAGGGTCGCGCCGCTGCCGGACGACCGGCCGGCGGAGGAGGGGGTGCCTGAGGGGGCGGTGGAGGAGGAGGGGGCGCGGATAGAGATGAAGGCGGCGCGGACGAGGATGAGCCTGTTCGGGGTGCAGGTGGAGGAGGAGAAGGTGCCGTACCCGACGCTTATACCCGTCGTGAAGCGGCCGCAGAAGGTCGCCGTTGATCTCGTCGACGCCATCCGCGAGATCAAGGTCAGTTCCGATTGTGATTTGCGAACAAATTGTTTGCATCAGGAAAGTTTAAACTTTGGTTTTGGTGTGGAGGTTGAATGATTGGGAATGGGATAAATTTGAGTCTAAATTGAAACATTTCTTATGCTCTAAGCTTCACACTTCACACTGATGAGAATAATATGTCATTGTGAGTCCAATTCGGATAGCATGGTCTTAGTTTTGCTTTTAAGGTGCAATAGTGAATTGTAGATTGGAACTGACTGAAAAATTTACCATCTTAGATGTGATTGTGAATGCTAGCTGGTAATACTTTCTTAAGATGAGCTATATGGGCACATAAATGGAGCAACATTGCATATGTTCATGATGTATAGATCATGGCACTTCTGATTTTGTTTGATTGGCAGCTGTATGGATATATAAACTTTGCATTCAGAATGACGAAAATTGCTGTGTTTTTTTATTGTATAGTGCAATAGTGAAATGCTAGATTCAAAACTATGCATTAGTGTGTTATGATCAGCACTGAACACCTACAAATGGGTAGATAACACCGTTTCATTATGCTTGACTGTACAGATTGATTGGAGCCTTTATTGAGGCCCAATGCGTCACATACTCATAACTGGTTTCTACAGAATATCTACTGTCCAAATTCCTTGCAACTACTTTATGGCCACATTTGACTGCATGTACTGCTAAAAAAAATTAACTTTCCAAGTGTGTTTTCATTATTATCCACCTTCCACCTTATGAGCACACCATATGATAGCTTCTTAAATCTTAATATAACAGAAGTCTTTAAGATCTGTGGACTAATTTGAGCATTTCATGGTGATTTAATTTTTGATTCACATAAGATGGAACAAGACACAACATAATGTTCCATCATGTGATGGGCTTCCTCAAGGTGTTCTCCCTCATGCCTATGAAAATGAAATGCTTATGAAAAAGTTAATAACAATAGTCTCTTAGAGTACATAAAGTTATGAAAATTCAACTTTTTTTTAATTTCTTAGTTATTAATTTTTATATTCTCATTTAATGTTGCAATCTGCCATGGTTTAATTAGATAGACATTTAACCCAAGATGACTTGAAGACTTGAAAAGGCTGAAAACAAAAACATGCGAAAGTTATTTGCATTACATTTTGATTTCATGTTTTACATTTTCAATTAAACTTAAAGGTGTAGTGGCTTATAGAAACAACCAGAAGTTCTTACTCTGTTGTCTTGCTGTCTTCCAGGCCAGCGCAAATGAGAAGAAGCGGAACTTCATTGAAACAGTTGAAGCTCATGTAATTTTGGGTGTTGATCCACGCCGTGGTGACCAGGTCTGCTGTGTGTTAGTAAAAAATACATAGCAAAATTTCTAAATATCCTTGTGTGGTACTCTATCATGGAAGCTTTTGGGCTGCCAATTCAGTGATTGCCACATGCATGGGTTGCTGTATGATCAAGACCTTGCATATCTCTCTGATCTTACTTGGCCATGTATGATCTGAACTGGATATGGAACATCCAACTTGGGCCAGGTATGATCTGGATCATCTGGTCCAAATTATCAGCAACTAATGCCTCTGGCAATGGCAAAGGTTGTGTGGCTCATGACATAAGCTGCATTCAGTGTATTATTCTTGCAGCTGTTATTGGCATCATAAAAAATAATATTCCGTTAGGAATAGTGGTTATCTGTTGGAGCTGTTATGGTGATTGATACTTTAGGTTCTGTTGATCTACTTAAGAAACCTTGAGCAAGTATTTGTACTTTATGACGATAAAAAGCACATTGCATATTCATCCCATCTTTTGGTTGTGAATTGGCGTATCCTTTAAAAAAGTTTTTGTGAACTTACCAACATGCTGTAGAGGCAGAATGACTTTATAGTTTGTTTTCCTGGTTTGCCGCTGTTAAATTCCCTCAATCACAACATTCCCATTGCAGCACTGGAATAGGTGTCGCAAGATTCTTTTAGTTCAGCTGGTTGTCTGAATAAGTTCTTTCTCAACCACCACTTAACAAGCACTAGTTATATAAGGAGTGGAGCAACTGATTGAGACCTTTTACTTTGAAGAAAACAGAGGAAAACACAGTTTCTCAAAGAAATCAGAACAGGTGTGGGTTCATACCATCATGCTAGCTACCAAGCCAAGGTTGCTCAAAATATGAATGCAAGGTAGAGCTAGACAAGCTAATGGGCACATTGCTAAAATGTCATTATGCATTTGCTATTTACCTTAGGGCCATGTGATACAGTGAAATGCACAGGAGGTACATGACTGTTAGTCACATATTTTGGTTTCCAGAGGCTTTTGTGGCAAACAAAACAATAATATTATCTTAATGCATTTTGTTAGTTCAATTGCCAAATTAGTTGCAGAAATTAAACCTCATTATCATTGTATCGTTTCTTTGATCATTCATAATTCTTCTGATCCAACTATTGAGAAATGAATGAACTTATTTGACTTGTATCAACACACCTGTACAATCTGGTTAAACTGATGGAAACTTAGCTTCTGATGTACTGACACTATTTATATCCGTGATACAGATGGTGCGTGGAGCCATAACATTGCCTCATGGCACTGGGAAGGTATGTTTTTTACTACCATTTTAGTAATTTTTTTGTGTTCTTTTGAATCTTTTTACTGAGGTCTTATTATTTTCAAGACTGTTAGGGTGGCTGTATTTGCTGAAGGTCCTGCAGCAGATGAGGCTAGAGCTGTTGGAGCTGATGTTGTTGGTGGTGACGAACTAATTGAGGAGATCCGGACAGGTACTTTGTTTTGTCTTATTGCTGCATAATTTTGGAATGTTTTCTATAAAACCACTTCTCTTCTGAATGCACGCATTTGTCATGTATGATCTGTTATTATTTGAGGGATGATTGCAAAAAGCTAAATTCTTATCTTTTTTTAATGTATCACATTTCTTTGTTTCTTCTTAGCCCCTTAGTATGAGAGTTTATTGTATCTTTCATAGTCCTCAATTTTCCTTAGGATTTGGTTGGTTCAGGGTTAAGGGTTAGGGGTTAGTTTAACACAGTGACAACGAGTTAGCTCTCTTAACTGAGGGTTATCCTAACCCAACCAAAAGGTGGTATAACCTAATCCATCTAAATTAACTCTCTTCCATAAATATCCATAAACAACAGAATAACAGATTACACAAAAAGATTTTGTACGAGAAAAGAGCAAAATGCTGTTAAACTAGAAAGGGCAAATCTATACATTTTACATCAATGTATTTAACCTAGTTAATCAAACCAAAGAATATTTTAGACTAGTTAGATTTGTTGCCAAACAAAAATTTGGATTAAGCTAACCTACCTGGGTTGAGTTAAACTAACTTATTTTAACTAGAACAAAACAATGCCTTAGTTTTCTGTCTTCAAATTGGCATCAATTAATGATTTTTATTTTTGTTCCCACCTCCCATTATATGTATAGGAGGAGGCAAACTGAGCTTCGACAAATGCATTGCAACCCCAATGTTCATGCCTCGTCTTTCAAAGGTACCAGTGTGAACTTCTTAATACTTCACAATTTTACTTTCTAATTTAAATAACATTAGTTCCCTGACTGCTTTCCTTCTTCAGGTTGCTAGAATATTGGGTCCACGTGGTCTAATGCCAAACCCTAAGGTAAGCATCTTCGTCTTTCATTGTTATTGAGGAAGCTTGTTAAATATGCTGCCATTGGTGACACTTTTTGCTGTATAGCTAGGGTCCGTGACGAATGATGTTTCTACTGCTGTGAAAGCGGCAAAATCAGGCCGGGTTGATTTCAAAATTGATAAAACTGCTATAGTGCATGTTGGCCTTGGGAAGGTATGGAAGATCAACATTAATGCTAGTAGACTATTAGATGTATCAATTTAAGGACATACTATGTTGCTGAGCTACTGCAAAGTTTTGCAACTTTTTGCTGCATCTTATTATAGGTTTTGTTGTTTGCAGGTGAATTTTTCAGAGGAGAGTCTACGTGAAAATATTGGAGCTTTTGTACATGCGCTTTTAATAGCAAAACCGGTGGGCTTAAAGAAAAGTAAGTGATCTACAAACATATTCTGCCATTCTTTTGTGCATCATATACCTTGAGTGCGATTATTTCTTATATACTCTATAAACACTGAACATGATTGGTATATGGTTCTTTCATGATCTATTATTTGTGTTTATTAGAGTTCCAATGCTGAAAAAGTAGCTGGTTTTCTTTAGATCCCTTCCCATCAAATTTTGTCTATTATATTTTTGTTCCACAGAATTTTTATGGTGGTCAATTCATATCAATTTGGGCACAAGGTCCAAGAAATTGAGTTTCAAATGCTAGTTTCATAGGACTATTAAGCTAGATAATATTCAAATGCTAGTGTTCACTATGCAAGCACTATCAAACTTTATGTAAGACAGCCATCTGAACTATGTGATTTGAATGGTAAATGGGCCATTCATTCTTTCTATCAAATGGACATTTCTGCATCGCAGCATTTTTCTATTGTTTGCCTGGCACTATTCATGGAGCTGTCAAGTTCAAGCTCTTACCATTCTCCCTTTCTTGCAGCTTCGAAATATGTCGGATACGTGAAGAAGTTCACATTGAGCAGCACAGTAAGCTAACTCTTCCTCTTACTATGCAGTTACACCTGTACTGCATACCTGTTTCGATTGTAGGGATGCCATGGAATGTTCCTTCAGAAAAATTAAGTGCATTGCTGAAATCCTAACTTGACTTTTCATCTTTGCCACAAAGTCACATGTTGGGTCTTACTATCAAATTTGTTTGTCTTGATGCTGGGTATTGGAAATTTGGAATCTTCCAGTCTGCATAATCTATATCAAAATTATACTAAACCACATGTTTTCATGAGGGCCGGAAGTGACACTAGCTATTGAAATTTTATTATTTGTTCTTTGGCATGTTTACTGTTTGTTTTACCAAGACTGGACCTAGTCCTGATTATTTATCAAGTGACGCTAGCATGCATGCAGCACACCCCATCAAAGACTGTATATCTGGACGAGTGGGATTGGCTATGTTAGTAACCCATAAAAGTAGGGGCAGAAGTTGAAAGTGTTTCTAGCTACTCCAGATGTTGCTATTTACCAGTTGGTATCAGGGGAGCCACCTAAGTTGTCTTGAATCATTGAAGCCCTGCTGGTCTGTACTGACTGCTGAGAAGGCTTCTCAAACCAAACCTCTAGTGTGTGCCAAGGCATTGATCAATATGGTTCTTGGTTATAGTATAAAATATCATGACGTATTGTTTGGTCATTTTCCCCCATGGCTACTGGATCATGTCATTACTGGTTATGAAGGGGGCTCCTCCTACGGAGTCTCCAAGCTGAACTAAGTGTTGTGCTACTTGTAATATATGCATCCAAGCAAACCCATGAAATATCTCAATTCTGAAGTGCTAATATCATAGCTCCTTCAATTTGTTACTTTGAATTGCATGATGTGACTGATGTCTAAGAACTGTCTCTGATAAAACTTCTTTCTGAAAACTGCTCTGAATTTCCTTTGGGTTATTTCTGTCTTTTGTCTCTTACAAGTGGAACTTTTTTGCAGATGGGGCCTGGATTACATGTTACCATACCGTCACTATCCGCAGCTGCAGATCAATATAACAAGGTGCAAGTCAGCTAAGTCAATTTAATCAAACTGAATGAGCGTTTCTATTCCCACTAGAGAACGGAGCCTTGCAACTGGTGGCTCATTCGGCAGTGGAGCATGACGTGATAACCAAGTTTAACAGATTTGAATGGATGAGACTTTTGATATTCATGACAATTTTGTGGACCAAAATCTTCAGCAAACATTATCTTGTTATACCTCTGATATTTCATTGGAGATGCTGAGCTTTGCCATCGGGTTACGGCAATTATTTGATTGCTCACGGTTGCCCGTCTGTCATCCAAGGTGTTTTGCCATTTGTTGTACGAAATGTAATTTTCCGAATGTCATTACTAGAAGTTATTAGTTTTAGGGCATTTTTATTTTCAAGGATAATAAGAAGCGACAGATTGAATCTGGCTGTCAAACTCTGTGCCACTTGGAATGAGAGATTTACGTCCTTGAGGGTTTGCAGTGGTTTCCTAAAAAAAATTTATTGTTCCCTCAAAAAAAAAAAAAAAAAAAAAAAAGTGTTGGCCGTAGGCCCGTAACTGTGATCGGAGGTATGGTATTATTCAGTGACAAACGTACTATACTGGAGCATGACTTTGATTGGCTAATGCACTCTTGAACGATTTATCTACTGGAGCAAGACTTGGGTGGGATAGAAGCCGGTTACTATTTGATTTTTTGGCAATAAGAATCTCAGCATGTTTGTGGCGGCTGATGTAACGCTATTCAACTCGCCTTGTCCAACCCTTGCATGCAGATAATAAACGTGCCCCTGTGTAGTTGCGGGCTTGAGGCCAACATATTTTGACCACCTTGTTGGAGGAGGATGAGGTCATCCTTAAAAGACCAAGATGACCGGAACAGGGATGCCTATTTTCTTGACATTTCATGACTTGTTGAGATTTTTTCTGAATAGAGATTTTTTTCTGAATAGAGATGGGATAAAAAATAAATTATTCGTGTCAGTTTAACGAGGATGGAGATGATAATGCACCCCAATCCTGTCCCCTCTAAATCTTTATAAATATGAGTTTATACATTAAAATATAAATATTTATCCACTAAGTACATATATGTTTCCTTCATCAGTATATTTGTCACTTTTTCTATATATAAATGACTCATAATAACTCTTTTTTGTTATTTTTAGTGTTAAGATACTAATTTGTGGTAATATAATATGCACTAAACTTAAAGAAAAAAAATATAAATAATACAATTAAAATCACCATTTTGAGAGCTAGAAAAGCATTAGGAATTAAAGATGACTCCTTCAGAATTTAAACTAGAATTAAAATAAGTTGGAAAAATGGAGAATCAAATAGTTAAAAATGTTCCATATTAATTATATATGGTGAATATATTAAGTAAGATTTGGAAAAGTACTGAAAATAATAGTAAGAAGTAAATATAATAGTAAAAGCACCATTTTGAATTGGTTTAGAGAGATTAATTTGACAGTACAAATACTAAAATGAGCTTTCGTATCAAATAAAGAGACTAGAAGTGACATTTTTCCTAAATAATATACATTGAAACCCCAAGACATGCACATTAGTTTCCTGCAACGCTACGACGACAAGGGCAGTGTTGCCAAAAAAGCATCCACTTTATCGTTTTCAACTCGAGACAAAAATTTGATGCAGATCGGTGGATGTGCCTTGAAGAGAGTCAACATCGATGACAACAATGACCCGAGGCCGTCGCCGCAGATAAACCCAGACGCCACCGCCGGCGACAACAATCGCGCGCTATTGCTATGAATTCTCCCCCACAAGTACATCACCAAGCTCCCTATGCACATGCCTATGGGCATTTTTGGTGACACGAAGAATGCCACGGCCATGCCGATGGTGCTTGGGATGTAGGGTCTGATGCACCATTCCTTCTTATTTGCCACCTCCCGGAGCACACTTAGGACCAATGCAAGTAGAAAGAACAATTTACAGAGAAGCATGCTGTACTTTGGCAGATCATGCCGGCCAATGCCAAGCATGACGATTCCGCGGTACACCTTGGCATATGGGATGTCAGCAATCTCATTGGTGCCCGTGTTGTACACCTTGTAGAAGACCCAAAAGATGATGGGGTTGATGATGCAACCTAGTGTTGTGCCAATAACCTGGCTGATAAAAATGGCGCTAGGCGAGGTGAGCGTGAGGTATCCTGTCTTGAAGTCTTGCATGAAGTCGGATGCGGTGGAGACGGTGGCCATGACGATCCCGCAGGCGACAAGTCCCACAATGACCCCGCCGTCCTTGAGCCCCACCCATGACCCGAAGACGAGTAATGTGATCTTGCCATATGTGCTCGCGAGGCTTATGTCGGAGATGCCCGTGCCAAAGGCATTGCAGAAGGCAAAGATAGGTGCCACAAGGTAGACGAGGGCAATGTGGTGGTACTTCAACTGTGCGTATAGGTGGGGGATGGCAATGACAGAGATGATCGACAAGATACAGTACCCACTTGACGCGACTGACATCGGGATTTGATCTCGAACGAATACTTGCGCTCTGCGACGATCGTCGAAGCTCTGGGTGGGTCGATCAACAATACTGAGGCACTGGAATGGATGTGCCATCGGCTGCTTCGCTTGGTTGCTTCTCTTGTGCATTGTGTACATTGTTCGAAGAAAGATGGAGAGGAAGTGGAATAGACCATCTGCAAGGATCATTGATATCCCAATGAACAGCTTGTAGCCCTGGATGCCACTAAGGCTATTGGAATCAAGGTTCCTAGGGTACCAGTTCCCCTCCTTCGTCTCAATGTAGGGCCACAAGATCCCCCAAGAGATAATGGATCCAATTAGCATCGAGATGGATATCAAGTATGGGCAAATCATCCCGACTCCTATGTTGGTCATCGAGAAATCAAAGTAGAATCTGAAATATTCCAAAGTAGAGAGATTAGCTTCTATCAACTTCTCCTATCTCTTTGGTACATAGTGTAGCAACAAATCTTTTCATACGTACCCGCGTTGATAAGCATCGAGGCCAAACGTCGGGAAGGATTGGAAGCCGCAATCCTTGCCGCCGGCAAAGAACCATTGGAAGAATGACCACATGATGGTTCCTCCAAATGATTTGAACAAGAAAGACACTTGTTGCCTGCGATTAAAATTATATGGTCACAAATTGCTTCTTTTAAGTCATGCATATTTGGTACGTCAAAATAATTACCTTGCTTGATGGGCACCCTGGGGAGTGTGGAAGCTGTTTATGAGGTGCGCCGTGGCCATACCGCTTGGGTATGTTAGCTGGTGCCGTATAATCATGACTTTCCTTAGTGACACAATTGCAAAGAGGCCAGCAAAACTCACAAGGAAGAGGAACGCAATCATCCGACCAATATTCGGCTCCTCTATATTCTTTTCATCACTCCCAACGCCCCCATCTGTTGATTTCTTACTCATTGCAAGGACATAAGTCCCAAATCCACCTGAATAATCACACTATAGTTATGGGAAAATGGCATAACAGAATGGAGATGTTACGTTTAATAGTCAATACATACCACTGAATGCAATGCTGGAGCAGGCAACAATGCACGTCTGGATGACAGTGTTCTCCTGGCGAGTGAAGGGGAGGTGAGGCACTTCGTAGTAGTTTAGTATGCGGATCCACACCCGTGAAATGAAGAACCCAAGGAGGCCACCGGGAATGTTGAGTGTCGGGACAAACCCCGAGGTGAGGTTTAACTTCATGGCAACAATGGTGAGCATGGTCCCGAGTACGAGGCTCACACCCATCGACCTCGCCGTGATCGTCTCTGACAAAGACGGAAGGGGCTCTGTCTCAAAGGCACGCTCGGTTGACGGCCCTTCCTGTTGATCGCTATTAGACTCCATGGTAGCCAACTTCTAATTTTTTTTTTTGGGAAAAGTATGATAATTATTAATGTCCCTATGTGTGTTTTGGTTGAAAATGTTGTATGCTTGAGATGGATTGGTGCAAGGGAGGGAAATGGGAGAGGGATTGATTCTTAAGAGAGAAGAGTTTGTTTTGTTGGTTTGCCGTTGGGTGTTGTTGCTCGGCAGGTGTGACGGTTTGGTGGTTAATTAACAAGCTAAAGCCAAATATAGAGGTTTTTTTCTTTTTAATTTTGTTGCTACTGTTTGCTCTTTAGCTCTTGTGCTGTTGTTACAGAAATGCTAATTAGTTTTTAACTAAAAAAAGAATTGGTTGATCGATTTGTTGAGAGGCAAGTCTATACATTTACATACATGCAACTTCAGCAAATTATTATGGTGAATATTCTTCTTGTGGTAGAACCAACTAGGTTTAATTTTCTCGCAAGGTTTTGGAGCATTTGACTTGCCAAGAAATATACAATTGGATTACAAAAGGCCACGCAAAGATAAACTTCACAAATTGGTACCAATACTTGGGATCAAAAGCTCAAAGTTAAAAGAGAAAAATCTTAATGTAAAGCCAAAGAAATTTCTCTGCTTACCTACACTAGTTTACAAGAATACTTCACAATCTGTTCTTGCCATATTCAACTATTAGGTATCAAGAATAATTCTCGACCCATAAGCCTTCGTCATGATCGGCTCATACGTAATTCGTCTCATCGATATCTTCGAGAGGGACTGATTGCATGCCAGCTAAAAAAGGAGGTATTTCGTTGAATTGATTGTACTCGTCTTCATCAACGACATATTCAACCCCAACGATACATCGTTTGATGTGAAGGATGATGTGCAACTGTGCATTTTCATCGACCACGTAGAAGACCTGGGTGGCTTGGTCGGCAAGTATAAATAGATCATCCTTATGACCAGATTTGGTAAGATCAATAAGAGTGAAACTGCTGTTGTCCACTTTAACACCTTGAGGGCTTTGGACCCATTGGCATCAGAACAAAGGAATTTTGAAGAGTACGTAGTCGAGCTCCCATATTTCTTCAATTATACCATAGTATGTTCAATGCACATATCGCCTTGGCATTCTCGGAGAAAGCAAAAACTTGCATGCCACTGCATTGCGTAATACTCTTGTGGTCCTATTTTTTGGTGTAGAATGTATAACCGTCGATGTCGTAACCTTGTCAAGTGCCAACAGTACGTATTGGCCTTCTAGCCAATCATCTAACAGTCTTACTTACGGTTCATCGGTGGTTTGAGCGATTTTATTTTCGATCCACGCAATGAAATTCTTGTTATGTTTTTTAGTGACCCAAATTTCTGTCTTGGAGAGATTCTATCTCTGTAAAAGTGTTTTGTTCGATTTGGAGCCCTATTTGAGGGTTAGAGGAGCGGGGATTGGGAAGGTTTTTTTTTTGTCCTAGGGAACTAGGAATGGGGTAGAAGCTATTTTGGAAATTATCCTTAATAAATTGACAATCAGGTCAAAGTTTCAAATATTCCATCTAGCGTATTGTCTTGATAGAACAATCCGAAACTGAATCTCAGTTTTTGAATTTTCTCAGTTTAAGTGCTAATCAAATGTGGCAATCTCACACAACAAATCTTCATAAATTTCACATGGAAAAAACTGAAGATATAACTTCAAAGAACACAATATCTAGCAAGGAAAAAAAAGAGAAAAGAAGAACACCAAGAAAAAACTGAATGGAGAGAGCTAAAGATCACATCGGATGAGAAGTAAATGGTTAAGCTCTTTTGCATACAATAATCAACCTATCAAAATATGCATCACTCTCGAGTCTCAACCACCTAAAAGGAACAAATCTTCTAAGATTAGACAAGAGAAATGGAAGATGCAACTCAAACAAAACTACCAAAGGATATTTCATTAACAATAAAATTAGAATAAAAAAATATTTTATTGGAGATATCCCAATAAAAAGGTTTAGAAAGGCAAGAGGTTGGGTATCTATAGCTCCCTCGGATTGACAATATAAGTCTACTTCCTATTTTTGTATGTTTGACATTGTAAGTCTACTTATGATCCTAATGCATTTTGTAATACACTTTTACAACTTGTGCTCACTAATATTTTTTCTCACTCCTCCATTAATATTGTTTCTACTTATTTCCAAACATTATGTACTAGATACACTATAGTGCACTATAATTTCTGTTACTCTCATTTCGTGTACTTTAATTCCCACCTACATAGTTAATAGACTTATATTGCGAAATAAACTTGTCTGGCAATAGCTCATAGGCTACATCCCATGCCTGAGGATTATATGTTTTTTTGGTGTCTTTTTCTATATTTTTATGACTTGTAGCTTTTCATGATTTGTACTAAATATTTTGTTCCACATTCATAGAGAGAAAAACATATACAGACAAATAAAGAGAACAGGCAAGTCTTACTTCGACCACATTGGTTGGAAGTATAAGCATCTATTGGAGGATCTTAAATTGGAAAGGCAATATGTGCATGATTAGTGCTAAGAGAAATATCACAAAGAAGAGGAAAGAAAGCTCTATTTTTTAGAAGTGGACTGACATCCCATTTCATTAAGAGGAAAGAAACTATAAGCATCTTGCAAACTCCCCTTGAACTACACTAACCAACTAACATTTAGTCGGTCAAAAGATTTGTAAACCTAGCTAGCTGAACACACTAATACAAAAATGCACTTTACTAACACACATTTTGTAACAATCATAAACTTGATAGTAGAATAACCGTTAGTGCTAGTCTACAGTAGAATAACCGTTAGTGCTAGTCTATGCTGCAAGGTATGAAGCCTTTCATTTCGGTTAACACAGAAACAACCGTTAGAACAATAGCTGCACTAACATTTATCTAACTGGAAACTTATACTAACTGTTCCATTGTCATAACCGATATGAGTAGTTGACCTTTTTACTATCAGTTATTTCTTAAGCACCGATAGAAAAAAGTGTCTCACTGTCCTATTTATTATGGGACATTTTTCTAATGGTTATAGCTTAAAAAACCAATAGAAAAGGTATAAATTTACTATCGGTTCGAAGTTTTAAATTGATAGAGGATATGATCCTCTATCGTACTTCTAACTAGACAAATTACTAACAGTTTTTAAGTTCTTAATCGATACAAAATGCAGATATGTACTTATGGTAGTTATAATGAACTGATACTTTTATGTGGCAAAATAGTAACAGTTAAAAATTAGCAACCGATAGTAAATAGTTGACTTTAAAACTCCACAACCGTTCAATCTCTGCTCCTATCTCTTTGCTGGGGCTGTTTTGAGCTCGAATAAACCAAAGTGAGGGTGAAAGCCACTGTTAGTTTGAAGAGGTTAGTTTGTTCCTCTCTTAATTCTACAAATATATGCAGCTCACACTTGAATTTAGTATAATTAAACTTCTTATAATTAGCTAAGTTTCAAGACACCACTAGTAAAGTATTGTGAGCTTAATTATCCCTAGATATGTTTTTACTCGACATTGTTTGATGATGTTGATGATGAGTTCACTTGTAGTTAGGGTTTAACCTACTTATGTAAATTAGGGTATGAATTGTAGCTATATAATTAGGGTTTCATGGCATTGATTTTTTGAATTATCTAATTAAACTGTAGATGGATCGGGAATATTAAATGTACCAAGTGAGATGTAATATAATACACAGAAGTATCTTGAAGGTGTGAAGGGATTTATTAAATTTGCTGAGAAATACAAGGTGAAGATGGGCGAAAAAGATATGTACAACCCAAGCAAAGACTGCATGAATTTGAAAAGATTTATCAACTCCGATTAGATAATGAGCCATTTGATTCGTCGCGGTTTTAATGCACGATATATCCGTTGGATACGACATGGAGAAGAACTTGCGAAAACAAGCACCAGATGTAATCAAGAAACGCAAATGGAGGGCATTTATAAAGATGACAATCTAGACTATGGTTACGTGGACATGCATGCTAATGATGACCATATAGACGAAATGTTACATGATGTAGAGGAATATTATAGGGAAAAGGATTTCACCAAATTTTAGAAATTGATTGTAGATTCTGAGAAACCTTTGTTTCATGGTTGTATAAAATTTACCAAGTTGTCGTTGTGATAAAGTTATATAACCTGAAGGCAAGTAACGGTTGGAGTGATAAAAGTTTCATGACATTGTTAGATCTATTAGTGGACATGCTTCTGGAGGGAAATGAGCTGCCAAGATTTGTTTACCAAGCAAAAAAAATGATGTGCCCAATGGGAATGGAAATTAAGAGAATACATGCATGCCTGAACGATTGTGTGCTGTACCGTAACGAGTATGCGGATATGGAGGCCTGTCCAAGATGCGCGCCGCACGGTGTAAGCAGAAGGATCGAACTGACGGTGTAGTGAAGGGGTAAAGCATGGATCTCCAGTCAAGAGGGTGTGGTATCTTCCTGTGATTCCATGGTTGAACCAGTTGTTTACAAATCCAATTGATGCAAAGCATTTGCGTTGGCATGCCGAATATCGGAAAGAAGATGAAAAATTGAGACATCCAATTGATTCTATTCAATGGCGAAACATTAATTGGGTCTTCCACAATGACTTTGACACCGAAATGAGGAATATAAAGTTTGGACTAAGTACGGATGGTATAAATCCACATGATAACATGAGTAGTTGGCATAGCACTTGGCCAGTTCTTATGTGCATCTACAACCTTCCTCCTTGGTTGTATATGAAGCACAAGTATAGAATGATGTCGCTATTAATCTCAGGACCAAAACAACCCGAGAATGATATAGATGTGTTTCTAGCCCCCTTGATTGAGGAACTGCAAAAATTGTGGAATGAATGTGTTCAAGTGTGGGACACATATAAGCAAGAGACGTTCGTCTTACGAGCTATGATATTTTGGGCGATAAATGGTTTCTCGGCCTATGGGAATTTGTCTGGCTATAATACGAAAGGAGTCAAAATTTGCCCTAACTATCAAGATGAAATTGAGAGCATGTGGTTACCGAATTGCAAGAAAATAGTGTACATGGGTCACCGCAGGTTCCTTCCCGTGCATCACGTGTACCGCAAGAAGAGGAAATCATTTAACAGGAGGGTTGAGTCCGGACGAGCCCCACAAATGATGACCGATAAGAAGGTTTACTTGCACGTAAAAGACATCAACATTGACTTCGGAAAATGTTTTAAGCCTCAGGAAAATGTTTGGAAGAAGAGATCGATTTTCTGGGATTTACTGTACTGGCAACATCTGCAAGTTCAACATTGCATGATGTCATGCATGTAGAGAAGAATGTCGGTGATAGTTTAAATAGTTTATTATTAAACATTCCAGGAAAGACAAAAGATGGTGCCAAAGTTTGCCGTGACATGGTCGAAATGGGGATCTGGATAGAGCTTGCTCCCTTGGAGGAAGGAAGTCATACATATCTCCCGCGGGTCTGCCATACTTTGTCCAAGTGCGAAAAAACACAACTATGTCGATGCTTGCATGGTGTGAAAGTTCCATCCGGGTATTCTTTAAACGTGAAAAAATTTGTGTCCATGAAAGAGTTGAAATTGATGGGCATGAAGTCTCATGATTATTATGTGCTTATGACACAATTGCTTTCTGTTGCTATCCGGGGCATTCTACCAGTCAAAGTCAGGGAGACAATCATGAAACTCTGTTATTTCTTCAACGCAATATCCGCCAAGGTTAGTGCGCTCGTATATTATTACTCACATATATTAATATCATTAGCCACATTAATTAGCCTTACCATACTATTTCTCTCGTTATACAGTCTTTGAAAGGTAATTGACTTGGAAGAATTGGACGATCTACAACGAGATGTGGTTCTTATTCTTTGTGAGCTTCAGATGTATTTCCCTCTATCTTTTTTCGATGTTATGGTCCATCTGATAGTGCACCTCGTCATAGAAATAAAGATTTGTCGACATGTGTTCCTACGCTACATGTATCCACTCGAGAGATTCAAGAATATCTTAAAGGGCTATGTATAGAACCGTCATTGGCCCGAGAAAAATATCATCGAAGGTTATGCCGCTGAGGAGGAGATTGAATTTTACACCGACTACATACGGGCGTTGACCCAATTGAAGTCCCTAAGTCCAGACACGAGGATAGACTTGAGGGTGTTGGCACAATTAGATGGTTTTAAACTAATTTTTTTCTACAAAATATGAGAAGTTAAGTGACGTTCGTATGGAATATAACCACCCCTTTGGTTTGTTCCAAATGCTTCTCATAGGAAATATTCCTAAGAATTCAAAACCTATAAAAATCCTACAAAATTTTTTTGATCCAAACGAATCCTAAGATTCGTTAGAATACTTTCTATAATAAAAAAGAAGTAAGAATACGATACACTCATGTGCACGTTATAAATGTAAACATCCTAGGGCTTCCCACGTAAACAAAAAATAATGGTAAGAATAACTGTACGCAGCCTGGGTGAATCATTATGCCTTCAAGGCTTCAGGCTTCGTGCACGCTTACCAATGAAGGTTTTCACTTACTCTATCTCTCTCTCTCTCTCATTCTTTTTAATAGTTCACCCTTTGAATGTTTGGCAGTACCGGGCTATCCAGCAAGAGGAGCCCAAATGGATGGTTTACAATGCTATATGTACATGATTATAGCTTTTGTAAGCTTATATCAAGAGGTGAGATAGACCATTAGAGGTATCCATAACTTGAATATAAAAGGAAAATAGCCTTAGATCCCTTCCACTATCACCATTTATATAATCGGGTCTTTTTACTTTTAATTGGATTAGGTAAATTTCTCTATTATTCGAATAGGAGCAATGATGTCTTTTTTTCTAAATTTTTTATTAATTTATTTAATATACTGAGTTACTGACATGTGAGACCAATCTATGATAACTGACATATGTACCACATACAAATGACTATTATTTTAATAGAATTATTAGAGACTTGGACTGAAGGACCTAATTGCTCTTATTCGAATAGAAGATGAGTTTTTTTGCTCTAATTTAAAATAGGGAGATTTGATTGCACAAATGATTATAATTGAGGGGTTTTTGGTTCTATTTTTTCAATAAAAGGAATTACTTCACATCAGGCATGAGATTGTTTTTTGCATTTTTTTTATTTCTTTGACTAATCCAGAATATAAAAGGATGACTTCACATCTTCATTTTTGCATTATTTTTTCCATTACTACCGCATTACAACTTGGATTAGATGTTATTTTTCATTAGTTTTTCTTTACACACATATTTTCATGGATCTACTTGGATTGGGTGATGTTTTTTCCATGATGGTTCCGCAAATGCTCCATGGATACTAAGCACGATGGATACTAAGCACGTGACGAGGGCATATCTAATTCTAGTACTTCACAACCATGGTCAGATTTACAATATGAATACAAGGGTTCAATCATAAGAAATCTTGCCAAGAAATTACACGCACAGGTAATTCTCTTCTCACCAAATTTCTTATTGGGTTACATGAGGATGTGTTACTATCTAAATTTTCTATCTTAGTTATTGTTAGGTATATTGAGGAGGAAAGTTTACTAGGAGAAAGGACAAGAGAGCGCCGTACATGATGAGGTGGGCTAGCGGGAGGTGAGGGAAGATGGCCTAGCCCAAAATAATTTCGAAATTCAAGACAAAGTCAAGTCGAGATCTAAGAGGAGAGGCATTCAGATTCGAGGTCTAAAAGAAGAGGCATTCAGATTAAAGATCCATGGCTAGGAGTTGTTCTAGGTTTAGGAATTCTTTTCCGTTATTAGTTTTATCTTAGTTTGTGCACACTAAGTGCTATATAAACCCAGGTAACTGGCCTTAGTATGTTATGTTAGATTTGAAAAAAAATTGTAAGATATTATTTTGAGAGAATGAAACTCTTTTTGGTCCATTGCTCTTGTGATTTCCTTCAGTGATTACAAAAGCGGTACTTCAAGAACAACCAATCCGTGCGTCAATTTCGTGCGTGATCGTGTGGATTGGAAATTTAGAATGTGGTTGGGCGATTACAATCATTGCAGGTCCTTGCATTGGCTTGAGTTTGGCAATTTAGTCTTTGTGAGGTCACATTATTTATCTATCTTCAAGAAAACCTACGTCGTGAAGATCGGGACAATGTCATGTGCATGTTCATCCTGGACGTGTGCATATCAATTAGTATCAGAGCATCGGTTGCCACAGTAGGATCTTTCCACTTAACTATAGTTAGTAGATTAGTTCTTTAAATTTTTCATTCCAGAGTCTAAAAACCAAAAAACAAACCTAGCCTTTTATTTTAATATGTTAATCTAGTGTGCATTATCGAGTTTTAATCCTTGGTCTAGAGCCTTTTGTTGCTGGTCGAGTTTTAGCTGAGTTTTGATCTACTAGGGTTTGTCGAATTCTCATTCTGCATGACCTTCAGTAAAACTGCCATAACTTTTGCATATGAACTCCAATTTGACCGTTGTAATAGCTGTTGGCTGCATTGTCATGACCTGTTTTAGACCTCAAATTCCATCATTTTCATGTTGATTAGGGCCCTGCAAGTTTCAGCAACCGCAATTTCAGCATACCGATTGTTGTTGATTCCTTTTTTTTTTTGTGTTTTTCTTCTTTTCAAGTTGTGTGTTTCCACTTTTGATCCTTTGATTTAATGTTTGAGAAGTTCAAAAAAATATATAAATTAATGCACACAAAAAAAAAAGAAAAATAAGAGAAAGAAAAGAGAGGAAAAGAAGGGAGAACATGAAGTGAACTTGCTGTATTGGGTTTTTTGGTGAAATTGTTGGTTATCATTCTTTGGCATAGTTTACCTAGTTGCATAATCTCATGCTATTCTTGTCTTTAGTGATCAGCAACTTAGGACTGTTGTTATCATTGGATTGTTATTCAATTTTTACATTGCTAAGTTTCAAATTATACTCCTTATTTGTTTTCCCTCACCAAGCTCCACAAAGAACCATCGGTTAGTGCAAGCCTCTTTGTGTAATTACTACACCAGCACCTATTATACCATCACTGACATCACAAGTTCACACAACTGCACCCCGCAAGGAAGTATAAGAGTTTCAGTTGATAAGAGAAGATGAGGTTGTGAGAATTCCACATATATAATTTTTCCTTTCCACATATATTGTTTTCTTTGTTATACTAACCATGGTAGGTAAGGGAAAACAACTTTCAACTATAGTATATGAGGGTGACCCTGATGAGTGTGTCACTCTGAAGGACTTGCGAGCTATGTGTGAACTCTTTAGGCAAGAGCTCACTCTGAACATGGAATGGCTTCAAGATTCCATCAAGGAGTAACTTAATGCAAGTATTGATCATCACCTACATGAACATGGGCAAGAGAAAGTAGCTAGTCACCAAAGAGATCTTCATGATGGTACACGGCGTGCCTTTGCTCAAGGCATTGCGAAGGGAAGGAAGAGTGAGAGGGAGAGGTTGGCTGCTCTCAATGGCCATCCTGCTCCTCATGGCCAATGACCTATTCCACCTGGCCGTGGGCGATGTAGGGGTGATCAGTACAATGCTCACTTTCACTCTGAGTCCGACAATGAAGATGGTGGTCATTATCGGCCCCACCGTGGTGATGACTATCATCGAGGAATACGCCATGGGAAATTTGGTCATGATCGTGATCGTGACTATAATGATGATGAATACTTTGACAGGTTCAAATTCAAAATGTCAAAGTTTGATGGGAGTTTAGATCCTGAAGTTTGTCTGAACTGGGAGATGAAGGTGGAGAAGATCTTTCATGTCCACAACTACTCCAAGCGGAAGAAGGTTGATCTTAGCTCTTTTGAACTTGATGATTATGCACTAATCTGGTGGGATCAGTTGTGTAAATACAGGAAGGAAGGAGAATACCCTATGAGTACTTGGAGAGCAATGAAAGATGAGATAAGACACCACTTTGTACCAAAACATTACAATCTAGATATCTTTAACAAATTACAACACCTCACCCAGGGCTCACAATTTGTTGAGGAGTATTACAAAGAGATGAAGAAAGTGAAGATTCGTGCGAACTTGCATGAGTCGGATAAGCAAACCATGACAAGGTTCTTGTCCGGGATGAATTGCAAGATACAATGAATTGTGGAGTTTCACCCTTACAACAATGTGGTTGAATTGGCACACCAAGAAATGAAGGAGGAAAGGCAATTGAAGCAAGATGCAAGATCCGGCCGACTCCCCACTACCTTCACATGGCATCCATCCACCAACAAAGCTGACTTAGCCCCCTCTTTCTCCTTTGGCCGTAGCACATCTGGTGCTGTTCATGGTGCTTCTACCACCAAAGAGAACTCTAAAATTATGGAGAAGAAAGGGACTAGTAGCTCTCACACTTCTTTGGTGGGTTCTATAGCAAAGAGTAGGTAGATTCAATGCTTCAAGTGCCTTGGGAGAGGACACATTGCTTCTCAATATCTAAACAATCACACGATACTTGTGAATGATAAAGGGTAGTATGAATTAGCAAGTGAAGAGAAGATGGAAGTCCCCAAGTTGCATGATGAAGAGGAGCATGAATCCAGTAAAGAGGAGGTGTTTTATGAGTAAGGAAAATGCCTTGTGGTGAGAAAGGTGTTTAGTGCTCAAATGGTTGCTACCGACAAAGGGCATGACATAATCTCTTCCAATCCCATTGCAAGATCCAAGGGAAGGTAGGCAAGTTTATAATTGATGGAGGCAGCTGCAATAACATTGCTAGTAAAGAATTAGTTGATAAACTTGGACTTAAATTACTGCAACATCCTCATCCCTATTGCATGCAATGGTTAAATTCTTGTGGTGAGCTGAAAGTAACACACATGGTGAAGATTCAATTTATTGTTGGTGGGTACACCAATGTTGTGCCCATGCAGGCTTGCCACTTTTGAGTGTCCATGGTAGTATGACCGTGATACACAGCACATCAGTCGTTCCAATAAGTATACCTTGAAGCACAATGGAAAGAAATACTTGCTATCCTTAGGGAGGAACAGTTATTTGCTAACCTCGAGAAATGCACCTTTTACACTAATCTAGTTGTGTTTCTTGGCTTTGTTGTTTCTGGCCAAGGGATCGTAGTTGATGAATCAAAAGTGTTGTCTATCAAAGAGTGGCCGACCTCCACCAACGTGAGCCAAGAAAGGAGTTTTCATGGACTTTTGGGTTTCTACCATAGGTTTGTGAAGGATTTCAACACCATTGCAGTCCCCCTAAGAAAGGAGTTGTTTTCAAGTGGGGACATGTCCAAGAACGCGCCTTCCAAGAGTTAAAGACAAGACTTACCGAGGCACCATTATTTGCTCTTCCTAATTTCAGTAAGACCTTTAAAATCGAATGTGATGCTAGTGGAGTTGGAATAGGAGGCGTGCTAATGTAAGAAGGTAAACCAATTGCATATTTCAGTGAGAAGCTCAGTGGATCTACATTGAATTATTCTATTTATGATAAATAATTATATGCTTTAGTTTGTATAATTGAAACTTGGCAACACTATCTCTGGCCTAAAGAATTTTTTATTCACTCTAATCATGAATCTTTCAAACATTTAAGAAGTCAGAGTAAGCTAAACTGTAGACATGCTAAGTAGGTTGAATTCATCGAGACTTTTCCATATGTTATTAATCAAAACCGAGGCAAAGATAATTTAGTTGCTGATGCACTGTCTCGAAGACATGCTTTGCTGTCCCATCTAAATGTTCAAGTGCTGAGATTAGATAACCTGAAAGAATTATATGTGTCTGATCCTGACTTTGCTGACCCATATGCTAAGTGTAATGATGGAAATTGATATGTACACACCCAGGATAAACGTGCACATGATATTGCCTTGATCTTCATAACATAGGTTTTCTCGAAGATGGATAAATAATATGATCTGACAAAGACTAGATTGCCAACCATAAGCCAATGCAAGGACCTGCATTGTAATTGCCCAACCATACTCTTAAGTATCTAATCCACATGGCCACTCACGAAGTTGACACACGAATTGATTGTTCTTGAAGAACTGCCTTTGCAATCACCAAATGAATTAAATCACAAGAGCAATGGATAAAAAGAGTTTCTTTCTCTCAAACATTATTTTAAGGTTTTTGTTTAAATCTAACATAACATACTAAGGTTGGCAGCCTAGGTTTATATAGCATCTAGTACGCACAAACTAAGGTAAAAACAGAAACAAAAAATGATTCCTAAATCTAGAACAACTCTTGGCCATGGATCCTTAAGCTGAATGCCTCTCCTTTTTTATCTCGAATCTGAATTCCTCTCCTCTTAGATCTCAACTTGGCTTGATCTTGAATTTTTGGAATGTTTTTGAGCTAGACCGTCCTCCCTCACCTCCCGTTGACCTAGCTCATCATGTATAGCACTCTGTTGTCCTTTCTCCTAGTAAGCTTTCCTCCTTAATATATCTAACAATAACCAAGGTAGAAGATTTTGGTAGTAAAACATCCTCATGTAACTCAATAGGAAATGTAGTGAGGAGAGAATTCACTTATGCTTGTAATTTTTTAGTGAGGTTTCTTGTGATTGGACCCTTGTATTTATGTTGTAAATTTGACCATGGTGGTGAAGTGCTAGAACTAGAGATGTCCTCATCAACAAGTGAATCCATTCTATTTTTATGTTTTTTATTTTGTTTTACCTCGTCAATTTGCAAGTTGTGCTATTTTATTGTTGCTTGGGTTGCACTAGTCACAATTAACCTAGACATTAGGGTTCATGATTCCCGATTGGCGTTCACAATTTGAATGCTATGTTTATTTATGGGGTCGAGATCAAGTAATTTTTCTCCAAACTTTTTTTTTAACATGAAAACAAAATTGGTTTTCACAAATGTCATAAATATATTCTAAAAACTAGGCCATGAAAATGTACGGCTTGATGACTAATTATATAATAAATTTTGATGATATTGGAATCACCACCTTAATTCTGAACCCACATAAAAATACTAAAAATTCCCAAATAAATTGCAAAAAATAAAAAAATAATATGAATTCCCACTTTCGTCTATATAAAAATGATTTATTCTATCCATTATATTTATAATGGTACATATTCATTATTTGAAAAATTATATCTAAAACTAATTACATTTCTATTATAGTACATGTTCATACGAAAAATCATATCCAAAATCAATTCTCTATTATAGTATTAAAAAAATGACATATCTCTATTAAACATAGAAAATTTAAATCGTTGTTCAATTGATTTTTGTACCGGAAACATGCATAGAATAAAAATGAATAAAAAAAAAGTGGGTCCCTTAAACTAGGTAGACCTCACACGTCATGAAGGAGGGTGTATTAAGAACTTGGTAAATCCCAGTAGCCATTCGAATAATGATGGCTCTTTTGGATATAAAATGCCCTTTAGAGCCTATCCGTCATGAGAGAAGGGCTAATTTGCTCTTTTGTAACAAAAGAATTATCTTCTATAAAAAGAGAGCCTGAGCCCTATAAAAGAAAACCACCTCCGAACCATTCCACCCCAAGGAAGGAAGATCTGCACAACAAACAAATCTACATGTACTGGCGCCATTGACATATGTTGTGCTACAATTTGGGAGCCACGATTGCCCCAATGGCTCTACCTTTTCATGGTGAGCATTAAATATCAAAGTGAGCTTGTAGCACCCCAGTCTTGGGAACACGGCTCACTTGCTTCCCCACGATCCATCGATCAGAGGAACAGTAACCCTTCGAGCAATATTTAAAAGATCTAGGAGTTCCATTGTGGCTCACTATAGCCTTCGTGGAGGATCTCTCCTACTGGGTTGCGACATGCATTCGTATGCCCAAGGCAATCAGACTGTGCACAACTAAACACATCGCTCCTTGTATCAAGTTACTTGTACTTCTCTAAAGGAGCACATCTCAATAATCAAGCACCATCTTCTACTCATTACATGCATTGTGCAAGACCATCATGATCTTGCTATCCTTTCATTCATGCATGTATCATGTCCGTGACTGACAAGACCGGATAACCAATCGTCTGGATACTAATGAGGCAAAAATTGACAGTGCATCAAGTTATCTCCACCAACAAACCTACTATTGGGTATTAATGAAGCGACGGAAGTGTTACCGTCCACGACCAACAAGGCTAAACAATCGTATGAACCCACACGGTAAGGACTGATGAAGCGAAGGCCACCATCATATTGCATTTGCATCCATTCATACTTGTGAAGAGCAGAGACAAGACTTGAAGACAACAACCACCAAACCATAGTTTAATCAAAGATGTTCTGTTGGGGAGACCCAATAGATGTAATGAACATGTGAGGCTTGCGAAGCCCCAGGAACCAATGGATCATATAGTCTCTAACAATCAGATCCTTCCATGATGCGAAGATAAAGAATGCTAAAATAACACAAAACACTTGTATTTTGTAATTCAATTGATAATTAATAAAGTACAAGTTAATTTTCAGTAATTTTTGGCTCACCAAGTTTCCTATCATTTATATTTTTTGTCGAAATAGAATAGCACGCCTGCAACTAAAGAAGTTCACCCAGAGTGAATATTTCGGTAAAATAATCATATAGATACTAACAACACAATTGCGTAAGATTTTAGCTATCTATACAAATAACTCCTCACAAAAGTTCACATAATCACATGAGGACCCTAAATAGTTATGACACAACTATCTTTGGTGGGTTTCTGGTTTACTCGGCTGATATGCTATATTTGTCTATTAATAATATATAAAAATATATTTGGTTAGGCTCAGGCGTGGTTTGAGTATTGATCCAAACTTCAGTTTAAACTTGAACTCAATTTGTTTAACACTTAAGTCAATCTCGATCTAAGTCGAGTTTTGAATCAATCCCAAATAGTTCATGTCTTGCGAGATTTGATCTTTTTATTAAAACCTATGCTTCAAACAAAATTGTCCATTCTTTTTTTGTGTTTTTATTTATATCTATAACACGTGAGTAAGAATATAGAGAACTAACATATATAAATCAATTAAAAAAGACAAAAAGACAAAAAACAATATAAGCCTCGGTACCGAGCTGTCGTCCCTTGTATGGGCGCAAGAAGATAATTTCCATTGCAAGATCTATACACTGATAAGACGGCCTACATACATTTGGACATGCATGTCACTCCCCATCCAAACAACATTTTATCCAAGTGCATCTGCACTGACATGGCAAGGCCACCATTCAGCCGAAAGCGACAATTCCTAGTGCTAGTGGCGACAGCTGATCACAAGCTCACAGTACTTAGAGCCAAAATTGTGGCGGTTTGGCAGATACGGTTAAAGGGATTTGGACCTCATCAATGTCAGGTCAAAAGACACAACATCTGAAATGAAATTGAGATAAGGAGAGAATGTTTTGAAAGAAATTTCATTTAAACGTATCTGTCATATTTTTTTTTATTTGAAAGATAGGAGATTTAAATCTAGTTGAAAGATATTAAAGAGTAACTGAAGTACATGCTTACATCATGGATGGGTGACTCGTAGTCATGTGATTGAGAAGAGGCGGCGAGCATGTTCCAGCAGGTGTCCACATCTACTGGACCGTACGTCTATTTGTTTGCTCGTAAAAGTAGGGGACGTGTCTTCTCTAGGCTGCTTACTTGTATGTTCCATGCAACAACTTGCACAAGTTGATAGGCGTCTTCGGCAGTGATCTTCGCCAGTAATTGAAAAGAAAATCTAGAAAACGGGATCTATTTCTATAGTTCTAATGGGACAGCCATCGGCTGTTGGTGAGCTCCACCGATTCCTTCTTATCTCAATAATGTATACCACTCGATTTATATTAAATCATCGGATCATAAATATATAACATCGATGGATAGTGAGATGATAGTAATATCATATCAGATCGTAATTATTTAGTACTGGTGGATAGTGAGATGATAATAATATCATATCATATCATAGGTATTTAACACTGATGAATATTGAGGCTGTAATGATGTTATTCTTTCTGGATAGTGATGATGGATATTGAGTAGGGTAAGTTGAAAAAGGGGAGCATGCATTGGGGTTGTGGTGCCAAGAAAGCAGCAAAGGTCCAGACTAGCGTGCGGTGCCGATGTTCGCGATTGGGGAGGGCACACTGGTTTTGAATCCAATTATTTGGTGCTAACAAAATATAAAAATTCTTCTTGCATTGTTAACTGCAATTTGCTACATGTGCAAAATACATACTAGCAAATAGCGTCCATTATATGTAGTTTAAATTTATTTGTAGTACTGGTATATTTTAAACTTAAGTTTCATAACAAGAGTTCGTACGCACAGAGATTCCAACAAAAAAAAAAAACAAATTCTTGATAGACTTATCATTACAATTGCCAACAACGAGAGCAACCGGATTATTTAATTCCAGGTAGGAAAAATAAGCAACAATTAAACCAACCACAAACAGCCCTTTTGACTGTTAATTAATCGATCAATCAGAAGCTTCAAGCTTCTTCCCCAAACACATGAAATTCATTTGACTCTAATTGACCTTTCTACAGTTCAGCCTCACCTCCCCCTGCGTCCCGGTGAGCGGGCTAATGTTGCCCATCTTAACCATGGCCTTGGCGAAGTCGCTGGCGAACTGCGCCGGATTCTTGCTGTACTGCAGCACGAGCTTGTCCTGCGACCCCTTGTTGAACAGCTCCTGGTCGGAGTGGAACAGCCCGCTCTGGCTCACCAGGTTCTGGTAGTACGCGCTGTCGAACGCGGCGGGGGTCTGGACGTCGATGGGCGCGAGCGTGTCGTCGCCGCCGGCCTTCGGGCACGTTTGCTGGCGCAGCGCCCCGAAGGACGCGTTGATGTTGGCGTCGTTGTAGATGCGGTCTCTGAAGAGGAAGCACCGCGCCTGGCCGATGGTGTGCGCGCCCGAGAGCGCGGTCATATCTCGCGGCGACAGCCCCTGCTTGCCGAACATGGAGATGAGCGTGGCGAGGCTGGAGTCCGGCCCCGGGAGGTTCGAGTCGGCCGCGCTCTGGCTCGCCGTGAGCGCGTCCCGCCGGCCGAGCTGCACCGTCCACGTCGGCCCACCGAGCTGCATTTTCATACAAGAAGTCAGTTAGCTCACAATATACTATCATGTTAATATGATCCAGTGATGGCATGCACTGACCAAGTTCACGCCGTCGCGTGCCGCGAGGGCGACGATGTCGGCGCACGAGACTGTGGTGTTGCAGGACGCCTCGACCTGCGTCTTGATAGTGTCAATGACTTCGTATCCGCGAACCGAGTTAGCGTTCGGGCCCGCATTCTTCTCGCCGGTGAATGTGTCGGTGTCATCTAGTAAGATCGACCCGTCGCACCCCTGCATATCCGGAAAATCTTGTCATTAAACTAGTTGATACACACAAATGATAAGATTGCGAAAAAAAATGTCACATTGACAAAGCAGTCGTGGAAGAACATGCGGAGGATGGACGCGCCCATCCGCGGCTCTGTCGCGACGGCCTGCGCCATTGCCGACCGGACGATGGTCTGCACGTTCGGGCATGTCTTGGCATAGAACTTGGACGACAGCGGCGCGCTCGCCGCGCAGGCTAAAAGAGATACTAGAGCAACAACACCTGTGAGCAGAGACATATGAACCGTGACCATGGCTTAAATAGGTAAGTGAAGACACGTACAGTACTAGTGAGTGATGCGAATGGAAGCAAGAAGTGGCACGTATATATAGGGTGTGGTGTGCTCTCCATGGTGCTTAGGTTAGGCTCGTGCTTGCATTGCATGGGCCATATGGGCGCATATGCATCAAGCAGAAATTACCCCAGAAGTCACGCTGGATTAGACTGATTACTTTGACTAATTTGGCGTTCAGAATCTGTCAAGGTGACGGTGGGCAAGTTGGGGGTGTTTGCCGTTTGGGCGGGTTTTATTTTAAATTTTTAAGTTTGTAAGTTGAAGTTAAAATCTAGCAACTAATTTATTTTAGATTTTATTTTATAAATATAAATTTTTTTGAATTAGAAGTATACAATAAGTCAAAATCTCTGGAAAGTGAACTTATCAAACTTATAAACTAAGGGTCTGTTTGTAACTCTTGTCTATTTTAATAAATTGTTTTCTAGTCTAGTCTGAGAAGTATGTTTGTTTGATAATTATATTTAATCCTTGCTTTGCTAGGCTATATTGCTCCAATGACCAAGAAAATCCTAACACATGACGGAGAGCTAAATTTCCTCTCTTGTAGGCAAATCTCGTTTTCTGAGCTAAAATCACTCTCGTTGATTATCATATTTTGATATATGGTGTAGATTAAAGAGAAATGGAATATTTTAAAGAGTTACTATTAATTTCTTAAAAATGTATTTTGATTTTATGTTATTTGACAAAGAAATCAAGCAATGCTTTTCTCTAACAAAACTTTGTCTGTATGAGTTACTTTATCTACAAAAGTAATAGTCAAAGTTGACAAAGAAATCAAACAGATCTTAAAGCTCAACAAATCAGTTTATTAGAGAAAGGTTATTAGGACCAATTTACTATTGGATTGTTCTGAAACTGATCGGGGGAAAAAGATACAAGAATTAGGAAGCTATAGAGGACGCTTGTTTGGTTTGTGTTTATGTTTATAAATTGCAACTTGGGCGTACAGGATATTTGGGAGTTGTTGAACATTTTTGGATTTATGCGCATGTTGGACTCTTAGGGATGCTGCCGCTGCACTCTGCACACGATTAGGGGTGTCTCGAACTGTTCATATTTCTGGCTTTGCCTCAAGTTCAGCTTCAGAATTAAATGAATCAAGAATTCAGGTTTTTTTCTTTAACATAGAAAAATAAAGTTAGAGTAGTACTTCTATGTTTTTTAGAGATTAAATTACACAAATTCTTAAAACAATATATTTAGTAATAGTGTAGTAGGTAGTTATAAATCAAACCATTAATTTAATTTTAAAATTATATAACTTACCTTTGAAAAGGTATTGAAACACCTCCTATGAAATTAAGTTTGATCTTATATTAGGTCACTCGCTTCTGACTTTTACAATAGAAATTTGAAAAAGAATGAAACCATGCCCGAGGGAAAAAGAGGAGTAAATTCCATCAAATAAGGTGATCCTAACCTTATTGAGTGTGTCATTTAGATTCTTAAATTTGAATTTTAGTTTGTCAGTTTTTAACTTGTTCTATTGCGACATTTAGATCTAGTAGTTTATCAAGTGATAGAAAAATGATGTGAGTAGGACTTAGTGCAATTAAGCAAGCTTGGGACCTAAATGACATAGCTAAACAAGTTTAAAAACTTATTAGAATTCAAGTTTTAGAATTTGCATGACATGATCTCACAAATTGAAAGATATCTCATACAATTTACTGGAAAGAGTAAATTACACAAGTTCCAAAGCAAATATGGTGCTGATGATGATTAATCATCCAGAATTAATCAAGTCATAAAAGGCTAAGGTCCATCCTGATCAGAAAACCTGTTCGACCACAACCTAGTCAAAAAGCGTCCAAAGCATCCCACAGCTGGATTACAACCAATGGGATGCGACCAATGGCTCTTAGACACTCGACCTCAACCAAAAGTCTACAAAACTAGTCGAAGCTTCCGTGGTCACGAGTCCACTTGTCATGGTCACAAGCATGTTGGTCAAAGCCACGTAAAATCCTCCATCATTACCGTACCGAGCATTTTGAGCACGATCTTCAAGAACCGCCAAAACAACTGCAAGTAGTGGAGTTAGTCGACGATAACTGCCCCAAGCAAAATGGCTACTGTACATCTATAAGTACTGCATTTTTTGTAAATGAAAGGGGAAGATCAATTGAATATATACAACACAGGATGTAAGGTTTTTGCTTGATCGTTTGAGAATCTAAACCTGTATAAAAATTCTCCGTGCCCCCCTCATTGTCTCGATAATCTCTATTTTCTCTTGCAAGTCCAACGGTTCACTTTTTGATCGTTGATAGCTAGTGCTAACTGTGGGGACCATGATGGGGTTATCTTCTTGTTACGATGAAGAAAACGACTTCGATTTAGATTTCGACGGTCTCGGAGATGATTTTGCCCTTGACTTCAATGAGAAAGGCAATGTCATTTTTGACTCGAATCTGATTTTGAAGTAAACCAATCACTATCGGTTACTAGTGATTCCGATCGTCAGATAACTAAGACAGTTTATGAACAATCACCAAACAAAATTGATTCTAATCAGCATGGAGTTGAGTTCATGGAGACCAAATCTTCAAGCGGTGATAATATCCGTTTAGAACCTAAGTCAAGCTCGGAGGCTGACGAAATGTTATCAACCTCCAATTATTGTTGCAACAAGAAAGTAGGAGTTGACTGCCAGCACCAAGAAGGTCTCTGCTTCAGGAGCTGCCTGCTCTATCGTCGGCACTGTAGAAGTGGTACCTCAAGTACCTCTTGGCTGGTTGCTTGAGGCATCTCCTCTGATGATGCAGGTGCCTCAACAGTAGGCAGCTGCAGAAATTCAAGGAAGCCTCCTTTAGGAATGGTATAGAGCCACGATCGCTTCTTCTCTTGGTCGTGAAGGGTCACCAGTTTCCTCCTCGTCCTTTGGCTCCTCTCAGCCAAAGTCTCCTGAGACAATTCTGCTCCTTTTTGTTTCAAGCCCGCTCTCGATAAGAGGGCTCGGAGTCCAAAATAGGCTGATAAAAAAGAATGACTATGTAAATAGCTACAAGAAAGAAAAAAGTGGTCAAAAGGAAGAAATTTTTACCTTCCTCCTTGCTTCCCTCTCTAGAGCAGAAGCATCAATCAAAGTTGGAGGAACAAGTGCTCTCCACCTCTTTCTTATAGGGACCAATCATAAACTTCATGCATGATTAAAACACGGAGAGGGTCAAATCTGTAGAATGCAAATTATGGCCAAATATTCGACCAACTAGTCGACACAGTAATGAATCAGATAAATGGCACTTACTCTAGTTGCAGTCCCTAGTCAAATTGTCGTCCCCAGTATACATCCAGGTCGGGTGGTCGCGAGCTCGCACGAGACTAATGCGGTGACGAACAAAATCCGACACCACGAAGTGACCAGTCAAGCCCTGCCTCGGTAGGCATTTGATTGCGGCCACTTGTCGAAGATGTTTTTTCTTGAGAACTAGGGTAACAGCTCAACTCTTGACCTTCTTCGCACGGTTGCCAATGTAGAACAAAAGGTCTATCGAGAATGCGAATGTAAAACCACTTCGTCTTTCAACCTACTTGTGACTCCCTCTGCGGCACAACCGGGTACTCCAATTTCTAGCCTTCCATAAGGTGGAAATACACGCATCCAACCTAAAACTAACCATTTGGGCTATACTTTATAAAACATTCTACTAGTGAAGCATAGAAATACTCGTTAATTTGGAATTTTTGTATAATGTACTCAATGACAGCTCCTCTTATGCGGTTTTTTTACTCTGGTACAAATTGATCCGGTAGTCTTCTTTTTTGTTTAATGAAAAAATCAACTTTTTTTTTTTTGGTTTTACGCAAAACATGAAGTTTTGCTATGATTTTCAATAGTTTATAGAAGTTTCGTGTTGTTTATCTTGCTTTCTACGATCTAACTAGTAACAATTTTGATTTATATTGTTTCTTCATGATAGTCGTTACAACTATTGACGAGTAAAAGTGATTTGAACATTTGCAATTTCTGTAGTTTAATAATAAGCTAGATTTTGACTTAAGTTTAGCACTAAGCCAAGTTTAAAGGCATATTTTTGCCTATATTTTAAAGACAAGCCTGAGCCGTGCTTTAAGTCAAATCAGCTTTTTCAAAGTAGAGATGCTTGCATCCAAGATCTTGCCTGCTACTAAAGTAGTACTATTTTGTTGCCGCATATAAGGAACATTTTTTTAAAAAAAATAACTCAATTTAAAAAATAAATTGTTGTGTGAAAAAATCACAAAAATGGTCTTCAGTCACTCACTCATTACAGACTTGAATTTCAAGTCTGCACTGGACTAACAACCAAAATATGACACACAAAAATTGTTACTGTGTATATAAAATTGTTGACTGCGTGTGAAAACTGTTGATTGAGTGCTGACATTACTTTTTTTCACGACCGGGTAAATACTTGAAATGTTATTGCAATGTCATGTGGATCCAGTGTTTTTCTGAATTTTTTTTGCATTTTGTAATATTTTTGAAAAAATCCATAACTATTAAAAGGTTTACAACTTACAAAAGTATTTATAATTTATATTATATCTTGTGAAATTTTTGTAAATTTTTTTAGAATGTTTTGATAATTTTTTTAAGGTTAAATAGATAAAATGGAAAGTTTTATAAAAAAAATTTAAAAATTATATCAAATTATACAATATATAATATAAAGAGTGCATAATTTTTATATTGTAACATTTTTACAGAGATACATATATTTCATTTTTTAGGTTATCAAAAGAAATCACAGAAATTTCATGATTTTCTATATATATAATTTTTTCAAAAAATTTGCAAAAAATTTTTAAAAATAGAAAATAAAATATAAATAATTTTTTAATGTTGTAATTTTTTAATACAAACATGGATTTTTTTTGTAAAAAATCATAAAACTGAAAAAAAAATCAAAAAATCATTAGGCCCACATGATGTTACAAATACGTTTCAAGTCTTTATCCAGTTTGTGATCAAAAGTCATGTCAACACCCGATCAGTAGTTTTTATGTCTGGTCAGCAGTTTTACACACCTAATTAGTACTTTTTGTGTGTCATGTTTTGGTCATTTGCCTGTTGCCATGAACTGGATGAGCAACTATAAGTTATTTTTATAATTCTTTCATAGAACAATCTATTTTTGAAATTTCTTTTTTTATTGAAATATTTTTAAAATTCGCATATGAGCTGTTAGTTTGGTATTAGTTGTCTGTACTAACGAAGTTCACTTGATAAGTCAATGTAACCTACGTGTAAAAGGTCCCACGCAGTTTGTTCTTTTTTTTTGTTTAAAAAAAAGAAGTTTGGTTGTCCGCACGAACATATTTTTATATAGGTTAGTGTAGGGTGAGCATATTTTCGAGATTTGTGTGAAAAATGTTATTTTATATGAAAAATCCATAATTTGAACTAAATTAAGGAGAGGTTTAGATTAATGTGTGAATTTTGGGGCATCTTTAGGCCGGAATGGGACAAACAATCTGATGTTTCTTTTCTACTTTTGCCACCATCAATGGCGCAATGGCAGATGATAGAAAGCAACGCTTCTATGTTTTTTTTTTTAGAAAAAGTTTTAAGTTAGACAGACAATTGGGACTAGTTCTCTTTAGATATACAACTCGAACCCAACATATGACTTATACGGGTATTGTGACTTTTATAACACAATATATGGTGCTAACAGTTTGAGTTAATCACACGATTTGCACGTAATCTTGAGTGATTTTGTGTAATTTTGGCCTGCCCTCAATCCATGCTCCGGGGGGATTTAGGGTCAGATCGGGCTTGACATACCAGTTTGGTAGAAAGTTGAGTCTTACAAGAACCCAGTTTATCCTATAAAAATGAATGTATTTGATCAGTGTACGTCGCATCTAGAAAATCTAACCCGAAAAATCATGGTCAAGTTGAGGCCCAGTCTGAGAAATGCACATGTCTAATCTTGAGCATTCTTTGTCTCTTGCCCTTCCGGAGCATTTATCGTTAGTAAAATCTTTATTTGTTTGGTCTCAATTAGTGATGATAATTTTTTTTATTTCTCGTTGGTCGTCAAATTTCTTAAATATTGGGTGGAGATAAGAGAAATATGTTCCTCAACTCTAAATAAAAACAGAACAGAAATGCCTCCTTATTCCTGCTCCCCGCTAAATTCCCAAAACAAACAAATATACAAGTAATACAGTATATTTTCACACATATAATTTCGAAGCTTTCTATCATATTTTTAAAGTTTAAAGTTTATGTTTCTTTGTAGCATATAACTCATTTTAACAAACTTACTCCAAATGTTAAACATATAAAATAAATTCAATAGCATTTGAAATTAATGGCCCCGTTTCGGCTGCGATCACCGCAATATGCCGAATAAAGATAGAGGCAGGAGCAAAACTAGCTCTAATAACTAAATAGGACGAGAAATAAAGAAGCAACCGGGGTCGTCCACCTCGTTGCCATCCCTAACCGTTCGTTGAAGACGGCAAGTGCAGCGGCCCAACAATTGCAGCCGCTCATGGAGGCACCATGTTGCCGACGACAATGCACGCGCGCACTAGCGCACACAGTTACGACTTAGCACTCACACGTGGGTTGCCACAAGTCGCGTGTGGTACGTCCAGCATGCAAACCAATACAGGCGACAGGGCCACCTAGTCGAAAGAGACTTTTATCTCTGGTTAAGTGGAGCCTTTTTGGTATGTGTCCTGAAAAACATTTTTGGTTTTGTTATTTTATGTAGTAATGTCTAAAAAAATAGTCATGATCTTCTTCATTAATAAAATTTCCATGATTAAATATTTGGTATAATAAAATAAATTCATCACAAACTAAATATTAGTTAATATTTGACTAACTAAAAATTGACAAGTTAATTTGGGGCTCGCAAAATCATAGAGAAGAGGGAGAAAAATTGGCCAAAATTACCAATCGTGAGGATGACATTTAGTTACAAAACAAACATCGCCAATAATTAGTAAATTAATTTATAGTACACATTTCATTTAGCAAGTCAATTGAGGCTTAGATTTTTCTCACCATAACTAATGCCAAATTTTAGCTAAAAAACATTTAAAAGTTGTCCATCTATGGATGATAATCAAATTTTGGTCTCTAACCAAATAAATGCCAGACACATTAGAACTATAAACCAACATCCTAAAAAGCATCTAAAAGTTTCCAATTCTTGAGTCATGATTAATTTTTGGCCTACAACCAAATAAAAGTCAAATTCGTGGGGTATAACTAAATATTGTTGGGACAAGTTAAGATTATAAACCAAACTGTCTGGTTGTAAGACATGTCTAAAAGTTGTTTGAAATATTGAAGATTCTTGTTTGATGAGTCATGTTTGAGATTAAGCTATATGATTGGTATCTTGATTTTTGAGTGTTTAGAAATAGACATATGAGTTGTTAGGCCTATCAAAAAGTGGAAAGTCCTTAATTTTGAATGGTTGGGAAAGCCATACATGAATGATAGAGTAAAGTAAGACATGTTGTCATGTTTAAACATGTTAGAGATATAAACCAAACAATATCCAGTGCATCCACATAAACTCTAAAATAGACAATTATGTATAACTTTTAAGCGTTGTCCGGAAAAGAGAATAAAATGGGTGTCACAGCATAAACTGAATTGTTAACGCATGATCCCTATCTACATCCAAACAAAACATCTAGGAAAATAACTGAACCGACCAATACACAATAGCAGACGGTAGAGTTTATTTTCAGATATGTTGACGAGTTAAAATGGCAACACAAAACCTCAACATATGGCCAAGGTACGTAGCGTAGCAGATTTGCACTCGCAGGCAACTACTTCAGAATTTCGACAATTTTCAGACTATTTATTTAAGAGGAATGTTTTACTCATGCTGTAATGTATGTCCTAACATTTTTCTTTCAATGCTGGAAATATCTGAACCATGATCTATACTACTGCATGGATTGGATGCTGCTAAAAAACAAAGATGTTGATAAAGAGAACATCGGCCAAAAAGGTATGCTTCAGAATAAGCTTTTAAGCTGGCTTTAATCAAGTGTATTCGAGAAGATAAAGAAGTATCTTCAAATTATCTAAGTCTTATTGGACTAAATTTTATTTATCAAATAAGCTAGTTTTTAGACTTATCAGTCAAAGAAGACATTCCTTCGTAGCTGTAGCTTAGTCTAAAAAAATTGTAGCTCGGTCCACCACGTGCAATGTCCGAGCTGCATACTTTCTTAGTTTTAAACCGCTTTTAAGCTGCCAACGTATTAATGCTATCAAAAATCAGACTAACAATATGATATGCCCTCTTAAAAATGTTATGAAAAGTAAAAAAAAACACAGTGTCTTTATCCTTTTAAAAAAGTTTCTAAAAATATTGTATAGTAGAGATAGTGATGACGACAGTGACAATAATAATGATGATCAAGAGCCTCATAATTGACAACAAAAATTGAGAAAAATACAAAAGAATTTGTTTGCCCTCTACTAGCAAAAACCGCTATTAGTACAAACAGGCATGTAATTATGTTCTACCAGTGAAATGCGAAAAATGCACAAATCTAGCAAGAAAGGAAGTCAATTACTCCTGTCCTGGTTCTAAAACATAAATCAATACTGCTTGTAGAAAAATACTAACACAAATCTTACATCAGACACTTATAAAAAGAAAGAGAAATCTACAGACAGCAAAAGTAGACACCAAGCCAATCAACCAACCAAAAATCATCAGCAGTAAGCAACAAGAATACAATCCAACAAACTAAAAATTTGTCAAATGTTCCATGTCTAAATTCCATTAAAACAGGGCCTATTTCGCTTGTTCGAAAAAAAGCCCAAACTCTCATCAATTAATTAATTAAACCCTCATGCAGGTCTCTAACCATAGTCAGTTCACCTTCCCGCACTTCAACCTGACCTCCGTCGGCGTCCCGGCCGCCGGGATAAGGCCGCCCATCTTCACCATCGCCTTGGCGAAGTCGTTCGCGAACATCCGCGCGTTGCCGCTGTACTTCTTGACCAGCGCGTCCTGCGACCCGCCGTTGAACAGCTCCTGGTCGGAGTGCAGCAGCCCGCGCTGCGCCATCAGGTTGTGGTAGTACGCGTTGTCGAACGCGTCCGGGGTCTGCTCGTCGAACGGCGCGAGGTTGCCGTCGCCGCCAGACTGCGGGCACGTCTGCTGCCGCAGCGCCGCGAAGCTGGCGTTGATGTTGCGGTCGCCGTAGATGCGGCCGCGGAAGAAGAGGCACCGCGCCCGGCCGAGCGTGTGCGCGCCCGAGAGCGCCGTCATGTCGCGCGCTGACAGCCCCTTCCCGGCGAACGACGAGATGAGCGACGCGAGGCTGGCGCCCGGACCCGGGAGGTTGGCGTTGGCCGCGCTCTGGCTCGCGGTGCGCGAGTCCTTCCGGCCAAGTTGCACGTTCCACGTCGGGCCCCCGAGCTGTAAAGGTCACCGGTGTTAAGTTGAAGAGGTGTGTATAATATTGGGCATGCCAGTGTAATGTCTTAGCGTTATACTAAGTTACTAACCAAGTTTACGGCGTCGCGAGATGCCAGGGCGACGATGTCGGCGCAGGACACGGTGGCCACGCAGGCCGCTTCAACCTGCTTTTTGATGGCGTCTATCACCTCGTAGCCGCGGACGGAATTGGCGTTCGCGCCGGCGCTCTTCTCCCCAGTGAATGTTGGCGTGTCGTCCAGGAGGATGGAGCCGTCACATCCCTGTGCAAGCATATGCAACGATGCGCGCACAATCAGCTAATTAAGGCCACAAATGCAATCTAATTAACCACTCTAGTGTAACTTGATCTAAACAGAGCTCTCTAAAATTCATTTTTGTTTGGTTTAATGTAAATTTTTCTAATCAGACGTCTCTAATTTGCATATTTGTCTGATCAGACTTATCTACTTTCTATTTTTCATGTTGGCGGGGTCTGAATAAATAAGTACACAAATTAAACGGTATAATTAGACAAACTTGAAAATGTAGATGAGTCTAGTTGGAAAAAAAATCAAGAGTAAAAAGCTTAATTAAATGAAAGTTAATGGTAGATGAGCATAATTTGATGATTTTAAATATAGGAGCTAAGTTAAACAAGGTAAATAATATAGGGGTCTTCGTATAACTTTGTCAAATTAATGATGTTTAAGTGATAGCTTGAAGGGTTAGATCACTTATCATATGAGAGGTCGTTGGTTTTTATATTCTTATGACATTTGGATTAAGGGAATTTTCTGAGAAGGAACTTCTGTCGTTGTTAAACCGTCTATCCTAAACAAATTATAAAAGAAAAATTAGATGGAGTACAGAAAAAATTAGAGGTTTATTACATGATGATAGTTAGTTAAAATATATTAGTTGAATATATATATATAATATTAAATAATTAAATTTTAAATTTTATAGTGTTACGGTGTAAATTACCAAAAAAAAAAAAAAAAAAAAAAGACTCACATTGACAAAGCAGTCATGGAAGAAGAGGCGAAGGATGGACGCGCCCATCCTCGGCTCCTTTGCAACCGTCTGCGCCATCACCGACCGCACGATGGTGGCAACATTGGGGCATGTCTTGGAATAGAACTTTGTCGAGAGCTTTGCATGGCATGGAAGAACACAGAGGAGAGCAAGGACAACGAAGGTCCTAGTGAAGAATCCCATAATAGTAGCTTAAAGCTACTAGCTAGAGAAGAACCGCTGAGACTAAACCTTCCTTTGGTACATGCATGAAGAGGCACTCGTCTATTTATATCCTTGGTCTTAACTAATTGATTAATTGTCTATTTGACTCATTTTCAAATTCTAGAATCTGACTCGAAGTTAGACCACTTGGCTCAAATATGATAGTTCTTATTACTGACTTTTTATAGTTGAGATGAAGCCGAAGATATATCTATACTAGAATCTTAGAGTTGGTTTTGAGGTACACTAAATAGTTTCAACTTTCAAATTTACAATATACTCATTAAGTTGCAAGTGATAAAAAAAGAAAATTGACTATACACCACTGGATTATACTGTCATTTGTTCATTACTATTGTGTTCACGAAACTTACTCTATTATCACTGTACTATCGTGTTCATTTTCTATCAATCACTTTTTGATTAAAATATAATTTACAGAAGACTTTTTTTAAGAAAATATCCAAACTGCCCCTAATCTTCTTAAACACAATAATAAATAGCAAATAGCGGTATAATACAGTGGTACGGAGCCGATTTTCTTTAATAAAAATGTTTTTCCATTGAGTACGATCAATGCTCTAATTTATTTATGTGGACAAAGATGTCAATTGTATGATTATAATGACAAAGATGCCAATTGAAACATTAAGAGGAAAAGCTAGAACTTTCTGCAGAACACTTGGAACACTCTTAACCTCTGTTTGAAGCAAAAGCAATATATATTACTCCATTTTCTATAAAATAAAAATAGGTCAGAGTTTGAGCAAATAATATATGGCGAGCTGCATTTGTGCTTGGTTGACCTGAATATATGGCCTCGCTTGTGGGCTGCGCACCAGCGTCTCTGGCATCCAATATGATAGAGCGGATAGCTCATGGGGTTGGGTCGGTAATAGCTTTTGGGAACAAGGAGAAAGGCAAAGCTGGGCATCTTTGCGCAGCTTTACTTTATTCTTGCGTGATATGCGAAGGTTCCGACTTCCGAACATGGCAGGAGTGGTACCTAAGTGTTCTGCATTGTAGCTTCTTTTTTGCTCGCAATATGCCAAGGTCCCTGGTTTGTTTTTCTAAACTAATTATCGTGTTTGCACGTGTATTAATATCTGATGCCACGAACGAAACAATTGGAATTTATGTTCTGGTTGTTATATAGTTGTGAATCCCGGCTTATTTAGAGATAAACATATAGTATATCTCATCTCTTCAATGTTTTCGTCCATCTCATCTAAAAAAAATATAAATAATCATAAAAATTCTATAAAAATTAGAGAATGTGTATATTGGGCTAACTAAATAACTTACAAAATTTTAATTTTAAACTCGATATATATTAGGAGAAAAAAATAACAAATTTCAGTGAACTTTTACCTTTTTCTTTTTGAATTTTTTTCAATTGAATTTGTCTTTTTCAAATTTTTGAGGATTTTTTTATAACCATTTATATAGAATTTTGAGAAGAGAATACATGGAACCACCAAAGAGATAAGATACATCAGATACTGATATCATTTATATGAAGTTTTAAGAAAGAGATGCATGGGACCACTAAAGAGATGGAATGCACTACATATATAAAACACATGAAGTTTGTTATATTTTGAGTGCATAATGTGGAATTTGTGTATACTATTAAGTCTGCACATTAGAATTCAAGTTAATCAAAATTTTGTTTTGGAACTCATTAAATAAATATGTGATAGAAATAGTTACGAAAATTAATATTATTACATTTAATAGTTCTTATATTTTTTTACTTGAGGAAATGTAATAGCTATGGAAACGAATAGCAAGGAAGAGTGTACAATAAAAAACAATATATATTTTTTTGACCGAGGGAGTATAATAGTAGCTTTTTCTTTTTTGGTTCCTTTTAGATTTTTCACTCGCTATAGTGCAGTAATATATAACAACTAGTACATCTTTGCAGGAAAGCTTATCGTAAGGAGGAGTCTCAATCAGCCTTCATGATTAATTGCTAAGACTGCACCGACAAGACTGACCAAAATTATAGAATCATTGTATCTTTTATTTGGAATTTATTTTAAATAACTCATTAAAAAATCAAAAATTAGAAATAGCCTTTTCAAAAAAAAAATTTCACAAATAACTTTTAGTCGTTGTGTCAACTGGAGATTGACCTTCAATCACTGGTTGGGCTCACAACTAAAGGTGTGGCACCCCAATACATGCTGCGTTGGTTAGGCCCCCAACCATGCCAAATTCACTTACTAACCCGGTCAGCAATTGAAGCATGAATTGTTCGTGTGGCTAGTTTAGGCAAGAATTCTTCAGACTGTCTGTTATGAACTCAAACTGTTCGGGTTAACTGTTTTTAATATATTGTATTTGCAACTTCTAGTTCCGGGTAGTGGGGTATATACGCATCCCTTGTCCTGGCACTTGTTAGTTCTTAGAACTTGTATTCAATACACTTAGCAAATTCAAGTCTCACATTGAAAAGATTTTAGAAACCCCTTTCGATGAAACATGAAAAACTGCGACCACGGTTTAGGGAGGACTTAATTGTGGACACTTAACAAAGATAACTGTAGTATGATGACTATACTCATTCTTCTTTTTCTTTGGGTTGGACTAACTTCAATCACTAGTGCATTCGGTCTCACAATAAGGATCTACCTTATACAGTTGTGGGTTTTCCAAGAGACCGAATATCCTGCACTGAGTCTTTACTTTTTTCCCACTACTCCCAATATGATTTAGCATACTCCAACATATCATTATCGATCCACAGAATGAAATCACACTTGAGCTCGACCTTCTGAAAAAAATGTGATCAATAAGTTAAATACTAAAAAAGATGATGTAAACATAATAGAGCACTCACATCTCTATTTGCAAAATTTTTAATATATGTGCAACCTTAATACCTTCGTCAAGACGTCATTTCTTCCTAGGACTTGTGCTCAACTAATGGTTTGTTGCAGTGACATAATGGTGATGATTTATTTGTTTCAACAGACTGTCCTTCAAATGATAAATTAGATAAAGTCATAAGTTTAACTAATGTTATTGATGGAGAGGGTAAAATCTACACTATCAAATGTACAGAGAGTAAGTGAGTAACTAAATAGAGAGAATAACGCATATTTATAATATGAGTGATGGATGTCAGAAGCAGGTGAGTTTTATTTTTGACCGGATGTGACAACTCAGACAAGCTTAGTTTTTCAGACTTTCGAGAACAGATGAAACAACCCTATAGTGATGCAAAACCCTAATCTTAAACTCTAAACACTAAATCCAAAACCATAAATCCTAACTATTTTAACCACTAACTATTGCTCTGAGCAGGTAGGAGGAGAAAAGGGTGATGCTTTCGAGGATAATGAAGTGAAAACAGACAAGTCAAAGATGAAAAAAGCCGAATATTTGTACACTCAAATGTTTTCTGAAAAAGTTGAAAAAGCTGAAATGCTTTCTTTTCGCTGAAAAATATGAAGAAGGCAAAACCTTTTCTTTTGGAGAAATGTTTTATAAAAAAGTTGATACAACACTGTGCTAAAAAAGCTGAAACAATTTCAAATAATTTATATCCATTATGTTTAACTCATGTCCATTTGACAACCAAAAAATATAGGTCGTATACAAGAAAGCCTAAACTAACGTCTCACTCTCTTCTTATGTCCCTGATGCTCAGGCGGTGTGTAGTGAGTGGATGGGCAACAGTCCCTGACCTGACGCCTCCTAACCGTTGATGTCTGTGTAGCTGGAGGTGGCTGCTGTTGTGTGGACTATGTAATTGGAAGAGCGTCAAGAAGCTGTGACAGCCGCATGATATACTGCTATGAATTGGAAAGCGACACATCGTGGTGTCATGCTGAACCAACCAACTATATTTAATGTAGGATTTACTACTATGTTAGACCTTGACCCTCCTTTGCGGCCAAATCCTGAGCCACCCCCTAGTTGAACATAAAACAGTGTGCGGTAATGTTCGCTTCTTTGTTGGAGGAGCTGTCATCAGGAAAAGGACATGGGTGAAGTGGTGCCACATGAGACAAGATGGGCGATCGACAAGGGGTGGATGCAAGACGAAGGACGGTTTAGGAGCGGAGGATGTGACGACGGAGGACAATCAACACCATGTTCAAGTGAGGTGGCGGGAGAATCCTAAAGTCCACTAATATGTGGTTGAGATCCTACCCCAGTTGTGCCCAAACTGCATCTATCTTGCTTCAAACGGTTTAGTACGGACACTTCATGCATCATTGCCCTTCTAGTCTTAAATTCAAGATTATCATGTATTTTTTGAGCCAGTGCACAAGCAGATCGTCAGCAAGGTTTTTGGCCACCATGCTCTTGTTGTTGTAATATGATATTGTGCGGTAGAATGTCATTTCTACTATAGCAGTGAGTGGTAAGAACCACACACCTTTCAGTGCGAAGTTGTATATCTCTGCAAGATTTGTTGTAATGAGTCCATACCGCACCTCATTCGTGTCACAAAGAAACAACCAATTCTCTTTAGGTTTCAGTTGGATGGACTGACTAAAACTCATAAGCCTTATATTGCTTCCTTCGTTATTGTTGACATTTTGTTCAGGTTGATCATCCTCTTGATTCTGCTTCATTGTCCTCTAATGTAGAGACTTCTTAATGGTTGTAAATTTCGACTCTTGATTCTGCTTGACTAGTTTTTTGAATGTCTGCATCAACCGCTTACTCTTCAAATGAATCTGAAAATTTACACTAAGATGATGGGAGCACCAACAACTATAATGATCCACCCAGGCCAGTGATAGGTGTTGGATCTAGGTAGATCTTAGTATCTAACTTTTGATGATTAATGACGATTTAGATAAATCCATGATGATTAAAGTTAATCTGGAGAATGTCAGATTTGATGATTAAATGACAATTTAGATAAATCCTGATTTAGCATAAGTGAATTAAATTGATTATCGGTAAACCCTAATGGATGTTTCCTCTGTTGTGGATTTGATATTGATGCTATGTAGAGGAGAAGCTCGGTGGTTGCATCAAGCTTGTGCTGATTGATTGATTAAGATGTAATATGTTAAATCTTGAGATTGATGACTCCAGTTGTGGACTTGATATTGATACATATGTTGAGGGGGAACTCATCACTTTGGTCATCTAGGTTGATTGATATCATGACATGAGTAGTATAGATCGTATGCGTATGTGTTTATCATCTACGATCTATATGATTGTATTCTATCTCATATTCATTTGCTACTCGTTGAATATGGTTGCGTCATTTCACTGGAAAGAGAAACTGTCGAGCTAACTCCTGTGTGGAGTAGTTTCTCTGGTGGTGATTAATGACGACCTATATTTGAGGCTAATATTGTGTATTGAGTATACGTATTGTAGTCTCAGTTTGATTGCAGGATAAAAGTGAGCAAGGACGTGAGGAGGATGAAGACGATATGAGACATCCCAAGCAAGGTCAAACTTAGCAAGGACGAGCTTTGCGAAGACAGGAGTCAAACGGTCGAGCTTTGCGTGGTCAAGCTTAGCGGGATCGAGCTTTGCGATGACGAGCGTCGAGCGATCGAGCTTCACGAGGTCAAACTCCACCTAAGGTATAATCCAAGATTAAGGATTGTTTTCTTAGGGTTTTACCAGTCTCGGTGTTTGGAGACAGACTGGGTTGATAGGTTTCTTTTTACTAGTTTGACCGTACTATTAAGTGTAGGATCAAGGATGCCGACTAGAGGGGGGTGAATAGGAGGCTTTTAAAATTTCTTTTCAATTAAGCAATTTTAAAGAATAATTGAGAGACCTAAATTATACAATGAGGCTTAAAAGCAATTTAATCAACTAGTTGCATTCAATCAAATGAACTATTCAATAAGACATGCAACAATGGTAAATATAGCAATTGTGTCAAGATGAATGTAAAGCAAATATGAAATACGCAATTTGACACAATATTTTTACCGAGGTCTCGGAGACTCGCCCGGTCTCCCCTACTCCTCGTTGAAGCGCTCACTCGGAGCCTCGCTTCTATATCCACGAAGGATATCTCACTAGGGTTGCTCCTTCTCCACACCGGATAGGCGAGCACCACACCTTTCACAATCCTTTGCCAGCCTCTCCGACAAACTTCAATTGGAGAGATCTCGGCTCTCCTCTGGCACCGTTTAGGCGAAGGCGATCGCCAAGAGTAACAAGCCGGATGCACTTTCACTTGAATCAACCACGTGCTAGAAGCTCAATGATGCAAATGATATGCTCAACACTCTAGCACTAGCAATCTAATGGAGATGAAGTGTACTAAACACCCACACAATCTCCCTCAAGCTCTCTCTCAAATCTACTCAAGATTTGGGCTCAATTCTAGCCTCTAAATGCAATAACACATATGCAACTCAATTGGCTAGGTTTTCAGCTGAAGAATGAAGTCTTTGAGCTCCCAAAAATGTAGCCAAACACTAAGTATTTATAGCCTCAACGAAAAACTAGCCGTTTGCAAGAAACCGGGCCAAAAGTTGTACAGGCCGGACATTGTCTGGTCACTTCAGACACTGTCCGGCCAGTACAAAAATTTCAGCCGTTGCAAACGTGTCAGTGACCGTTGGGCGAAATTTGTGAAGGCCGGACGGATACCATTTGTCCGGATAAAACGTCCGGACAAATGGATATGTCTCTGTTAACTCTCGGCTCAAAAAACTTGTACAGGCCGGACAATGTCCGGCCATTTCAGACAAAGTCCGCCCATAACGGACAAATGCCCCGGACGGATGCATTTGTCTCTGTTTCATTTTTCGGCTCAAAAAATTTGTACAGGCCGGACAATGTCCGGCCATTTCGGACAAAGTCCGGCCACTTCGGACAAATAGCTCCGGACGGATGCATTTGTCCGGCCACTGCACACTGACTGACAGTAAAACAAGAATAACTTTTGATCCAGAGATCCGATTGAGGTTATTTTTGGCTTGTTAGAAAGATAATTCAGAGCTCTACAATTTTGTCAACAGGAGCAAGACCTAGAAAGGTCTAGAAACTTCTAGAAAACTCAGAACTTTCCTACTGTCAAAATGTCCAATTCAAAAACCATCTCAAATGCAATTTTAAAGTATTTGCACATACGGATTTGCCGTTTTCTCGCGGATGTGATTTGTGTCACTTAGCAACGACCACGACCACACAGGTCTTGACATCCGATCGAAAACAGGTGGTCGATAGGGTTTGGTCGAGCGTACGAAAGCGAGCCGAAAACTGGTACGACCACGCCCAAACCCTAAACATAAAGCCGCCAAACAAGCGACACGACCACGACCACGACTACGTATCAACACTGATACAATCAGAATATGCAAATACGACCACGACCAGCTCTAGATAAATAAACCAATTTAAACAGCTGGCGATCACGACTAAGTGCAGTTTTCAAAACATTTAATCTAATGCACATGAACTACACTTAGACTCACTAGCAATGCAAGACACTAGTGCAAGATGATATGAATGCATCTGAACTTCCGCACTAGATAGATTCAAGCTACTAGTTTCCGACCCCTCTTAATAGTACGGTCAAACTAGTAAAAAGGAACCTATCAACCCGGTCTGTCTCCAAACACCGAGGCCGGTAAAACCCTAAGAAAACAATATTTAATCTTGGATTTTACCTTAGGTGAAGTTCGACCTCGTGAAGTTCGACCGCTCGACGCTCGTCATCACAAAACTCGATCTCGTTAAGCTTGACCACGCGAAGCTCGACATCTCGACGCCTGTCTTCGCAAAGCTCGTCCTTGCTAAGCTTGACCTTGCTCGGGATGTCTCATATTGTCTTCATCCTCTTCATGCCCTTGCTTGTTTTCATCCTGCAATCATTCTGAGACTAGAACATATACACTCAATGCACAAACGTTAGTCTCATTTGCAGTTCGTCATTAATCACCATCAGATAAATTACTCCACACAGGAGTTCACTCAACAATTTCTTTCTTCGGTGAAATGACAAAACCAATTTCAATTGAACAACAAATGAGTAATGGATGAATCTCACAATCATATAGATCCATATATGATACAAGAAATGCGCACACGATCCATACTACTCAAGTTATGATATCAATCAATATGGATGACTAATATCATGAGCTCTCTCTCAATCATACATAGAGATATCAAATCCAGAACACGGAGTCATCAACCTTTTGCACAAACATGGATAACTAATCATCCTGAGCTCTCCCTCAACATGTGCATCGATATCAAATCCACAACTGAAGTCATCAACCTCAAGATTTAACATATAACATCTTGATCAATCAATTAGCATAAGCTTGATGCAACCACCGAGCTCCTCATCTACATATGCATCAATATCAAACCCGCAACTAAGGAAACATCCAATTCAAGGTTTACCGATAATCAATTCAATTCACTTGTGCTAAATCAGGATTTATCTAATGTATCATTTAACCATCAAAACTGACATCTTCAGATTAACTTTAATCACAATGGATTTATCCAAATCGTCATTAATCATCAAAAGCTAGATACTAAGATCTACCTAGATCCAACATTAAGAGGGGTAGGAAACTAGTAGCTTGAATTTATCTAGTGTGGAAGCTCAGATGTATTCATATCATCTTGCACTAGTGTCTTGCATTGCTAGTGAGTCTAAGTGTAGCTCATGTGCATTAGAGTAAATGTTTTGAAAACTGCACTTAGTCTTGATCGCCAGCTATTTAAATTGGCTTATTTATCTAGAGTTGGTCGTGGTTGTATTTGCATATTCTGATCGTATCAGTGTTGATACGTGGTCGTGGTCGTGTCGCTTGTTTGGCGGCTTTCTGTTTAGGGTTTGGGCGTGGTCATAGGAGTTCGGACTGGTCGTACCAGTCTTCGGCTTGCTTGCGTACGCTCGACCAAACCCTATCGACCACCTGTTTTCGATCGGATGTCAGACCTGTGTGGTCGTGGTCGTTGCTGAGTGACAGCAATCAAATCCGCGAGACAACGGCAAATCCGTATGTGCAAATACTCTAAATTGCATTTGAGATGATTTTTGGATTGGACATTTTGACAGTAGGAATGTTTCTGAGTTTTCTAAAAGTTTCTAGACATTTTTTGATCCGGGAGGATCTTCAAGTCCTGATCGCATGTGGCTTCGCGACCAAATCCTGATCGCATGCGGCTTCACGACCAAGTCCTGATCGCATAAGGATTCGCGACCTGGATGAGTCCGCGACCATGGATTGGTCCGCGACCAGGAAAAAGAATTCGTTCCCTGTTCGGAATTGTAATCCGATCCGAATGTGTATAACTAAGCTTATCTGTTTAGGATTAGTTATATGAGTCTAATACGTTTAGGTTATTGAGTCTGATACGTACTCATACGATTGGACTATAAATACCTTGTAATAGATCTAGTTTAGATCATCTAATTCAATCGAAGAGTCATAGAACTTATTTGAGTTTTAGACACTTATAGTTCCTTCGACGTAGACAAGTGTGTCTAACGTTCGATGTGTAAGCCCTCTTTGAAATAAAGAGTTGTGCGATTACTTTGGGGTTTCGGTATAAGATCCCGTTATTCCGCATATTAGAATCTGGGCGAGCCTAGTGCGAAAACCAAGGCTAGGTCTCAAACGGATCAAGTTGGTATCAGAGCAACTTTCCTATCCTGTGGATGGTAAAGACTCGCCAGGGTTACAAAACCTCCGGCGAAACTCCAGGCGATCAATTGACGGTTCCTACAGCCGCGTCTCCGACAATATCTGACGATACCTCCGTTCAAGCTAACCTAGCCGAACAAGTGGCTAAGCTCTCCACCGACATGGAAACCGTGCTTGCTTGGATTAAGCAGCAGGCCATGATTGTACCTCCTGAAGTAGGGAAGGTTATGGGTGAGAAGACTGGTGAAGACTTGCGCAGGACAGATGAAGATGAAGACGAAGGCAACCACAAGACCGACGACCTCGCCAACACCTCCTTAGCTGCCGGATCTTTTAAGGTCGACGCTAAGATTGATATACCCATATATGATGGGGTGATCGATGCCGAGAAGCTGGATTCTTGGATCGATCAACTTGAGACCTACTTTGACCTGAAAGGGTTCAATAGTGCTCAAAAGGTGAAGTTTGCACCTTTGAAGATGAAGGACCACGCCAAGACATGGTGGAAGGCCCTTGTCGCCAGTGGTGAAGCTGACGACCTTGCGTGGGGTCAATTCAAACGACTTCTACGACAAGAATTCTATCCGATGGGTTACCTTGAGGAGAGATGAGAGCGTTGGCACAGATTGTACCAACGGCGCGACCAGACCGTCCAAGACTCTACGACAGAGTTTCGGCGACAAGCAATAGTCATTGGCATCTCACTATCCGACCCTCAGGTATTTCGGAAGTACACATCTGGACTTCAGAAATCGATCATTACTGAGCTAAGTCTGTTCGGCGTCCAAGACATCTCGACCGCGAGGACGACTGCTTTGGCGATTGAGAAGAAAAATAAGACCCGCAACGACAAGAACTTGAGGGAGATTTCAACCACGACGAGCTCCGGAGAGAGTACCCACGATACGGGTAACACTTGTGAGCATTGTCATGTTGCTGGGCACACAAAAGAGAAGTGTTATAAACTTCATCCTGAACTGCGACCAGAAAGAAAAAAGAGGGATGAACCAAGCACACGAACAGCTATGGTTACTTCTATTCCGCTAGCAGAGAAAATTATCCAGTTGGATTCGGTTGAAAAGACAGACACGACCTTGTCTCTAATGACAATGCCGACGGAGAAAGGTTCGGGTTCATCAACTGACCACAACCCGACAGAGGAATTGTTCACTGTTAACATACAGGTGAAGCACGAGGTGGTCGCAGCCATCTTCGACCCCGGAAGCCAAAAGAATTTGGTCTCCTCCGGGCTGGTTCGACGACTTGGTTTGCAGACGACTCAACATCCTCGACCGTATCCTCTGGGATGGTTCACTTTTGACGTGAATCAGCAGATCAAGAGTCAATGTACTCTAAAGTTTGCAATATTTGCTCGTTACATCGACGAGGTTCAATGCGATGTCATCTCCATCGATATTTACCAAGTGATTTTTGGAAGTCCGTTCTTGTACGATCGTGACGCCCATTACCACTGAAGAGCTCAAGACTACGACCTCACAAAGGATGGGACGAAATTTATCATTAGCAAAAACGACCACGTCGACACCAAGGACTTATTGACAGCAAATCAGGCAAAACGGATTGTCAATACATGCTCAAAGTGTGTGCTGAGCGTGATGCGTCCAGTTAGCCAAGGGGATTGTTATACATCGAGTATGGAAAATGATGGTTGTTTGGCGAGCTTGCCTGCGGAAAACAACGTGCTGTTCGCAGAGGTATATCGTCGATCACCACAACGACTAGTTGAAAACGACATGCAACTTGTCTCTACGGCGCCACTATTCAAACTTCGCAATCCTAGCTTTGGGATCGGTGATGGTATTAACCTCGACAAGGGGAAGGCTATCCGCGAGTGGCCAAGGCCATAATCCATGACGGAGGTGCCAAGCTCTATGAGCGCCTATCCATACATTCGATCCGACGATTGTAGCATTGCTCATCGTGTGTTCATTCAAAAACTCCCAGTCGTTCTCTACAACTTCACAGTTGGTCACCAACGGGAGTTAGCTCCTTCTCAACAGAGGAGTCATGATCCAGGAGGATCTCAGGTCGAGTTCGCAACGGATTTGCGACCACGAAAAGGTTTGCGACTTTGGAAAGGTTTGCGACCTTGGAAAGGATTCAAACTCTTCGAGCCTTCAATGCTGGATGATGAGCCAGATACCATAGTACCATCTGTTGAAGACTTGGTCTATCAACCAGATGAACCTCTGCGGGAAGATGTGATTCTGGAAAAGAAGGTGACTATCACCCGCAGTGGCACCAAGGAGACTTTTCGAATCGGTCGGAAAGATCAACGAGCACGTGCGGCAAAGTGGTACACCAAAGAAGATGGACAAGCCCAATTTCCACATCTCCAGTTTGATCGAGAGGTCGCAACAGGGGTTGGCTCCTTCTCAACAAGGGAGTCATGATCCGGGAGGATCTCCAAGTCCTGATCACATGTGGCTTCGCGACCAAGTACTGATCGCATGCGGCTTCGCGACCAAGTCCTGATCACATAAGGATTCGCGACCTGGATGAGTCCGCGACCATGGATTGGTCCGCGACCAGGAAAAGGAATTCGTTCCCTGTTCGGAATTGTAATCCAATCCGAATGTGCATAACTAAGCTTATCTGTTTAGGATTAGTTATATGAGTCTAATACGTTTAGGTTATTGAGTCTGATACGTACTCATACGATTGGACTATAAATATCTTGTAATAGGTCTAGTTTAGATCATCGAATTCAATCGAAGAGTCATAGAACTTATTTGAGTTTTAGACACTTATAGTTCCTTCAACGTAGACAAGTGTGTCTAACGTTCGATGTGTAAGCCCTCTTTGAAATAAAGAGTTGTGCGATTACTTTGGGTTTCGGTATAAGATCTCGTTATTCCGCATATTAGAATCTGGGCGAGCCTAGTGCGAAAACCAAGGCTAGGTCTCAAACGGATCATTTTTAGGTCTTGCTTCTGTTGTAAAATTGTAGAGCTCTGAGTTATCTTTCCAAAAAACCAAAAATCACCTCAATCGAATCTCTGGATCAAAAGTTATGCTTTTTTTACTGTCAGTGTGTAGTGGCCGGACAATGTCCGGCCTGTACAAATTTTTTCAACCTGTTGCTGAGTGTAAACAGAGACATATCCATCCGTCCGAGGCTATCTGTCCGAAGTGGCCGGACATTGTCCGGCCATATCAGACAATGTCCGGCCTATACAAATTTTTTAAGCCCAGAAATGAAACAGAGATAAATGCATCCATCCGGGGCATTTGTCCGTCATGGGCGGACTTTGTCCGAAATGGCCGGACATTGTCTGGCCTTTACAAAAATATCGCCCAACGGTAACTGACACGTTGCAACGGTTGTTTTCGTTGAACTGGGTAGACACTGTCTGAAGTGGCCGAATAATGTTTGGCCTGTACAACTTTTGGCCCGATTTTTTGCAAACGGCTAGTTTTTCGTTGAGGCTATATATACTTCGTGTTTGGTTTCATTTTTGGGTGCTCAAAGACTTCATTGTTCAGCTAAAAACCTAGCCAATTGAGTTGCATATGTGTTATTGCATTTAGAGGTTAGAATTGAGCCCAAATCTAGAGTGATTTGTGAGAGAAAGCAAAGTGTGTGAAATTAAAAGTGCTTAGTGCATTTGAATCACCATTGGCTTGCTAGTGCTAGAGTGTTGAGCATATCATTTGCATATTTGAGCTTCTAGCACTCGATTTGTTCAAGTGAGCGTGTCCGGCTTGTTACTCTTAGCGATCGCCTTCGCCTAGACGGTGCCGGAGGAGAGTCGCGATCTCTTCAATTGAAGTTTGTCGGAGAGGCCGGCAAAGGATTGTGAAAGGTGTGGTGCTCGCCTATCCGGTGTGGAGAAGGAGCAACCCTAGTGAGATATCCTTCGTGGATATAGAAGCGAGGCTCCGAGAGAGCGCTTCAACGAGGAGTAGGGGAGACCGGGCGAGTCTCCGAGACCTCGGTAAAAATATTGTGTCAATTGCGTATTTCATTCTTGCTTTATATTCATTTTGACACAATTGCTAAATTTACTTTTGTTACATGATTTGTTGAATTGTTTATATGGTTGAATGCAACTAGTTGATTGAATTGTTTTAAGCCTTATTGTATAATCTAATTCAAACAATTATCTTGTTGAAATAGTTTAGTGGAGAAGAAAATTTAAAAGCCTCCTAATCATCCCCCCTCTAGTCGGCATCCTCGATCTTACAATTGGGTCATGCTAGCTCACATGTATTCAATAATATTCAATAGCACTCAGCATTCCCCTATTCTGATCCTGAATTAAGTATATGTGCTCACGATCCTTCACCACCTCATCCTACAATTTACCTACAAACCATGGTCAGTTGTTGTAGTTCTCCCCCTCAACAATTTATATGCTATGTGCAACAGCTAATTGTTAGTATCAGTTGCTATGACAGTTATTAGAGTGCCTCATACTTTTCTGTCAAGAATGTACCATCGATGCAAAATATAGGTCTCACGTACCAAAATGACATAATGCAATATTGGAATGCCTAGAAGAATCGCCTCAATATCATGCAGTCAGGTATGACAAAACCATCTGAGTCGATGGCTGGGGTAATAACAATTTCAATTACAGTGTCTGGATTGGCTTCAACAATGTGCTGCAACAGTCTGAGTACTAAGTTGTATCTCTCAACCAATGTACAAAATAGTTCCTCCGGTGACTTCTGTTATACCCTCTACATCTTTTCATAGTTTATTTTGTATCTGCACTTCTCTGTGATATATGCGATTATTTCCTTCGGTGGTGTAGAAGTATTTTCCTTGATAATGAAGAGTATGAGGCTAGCAAAAAAGGTGAATGCAATATTTCTATACTAGGGCAACATATCTTCCGTTAGACATTTGTGGCCCGCTACTCTAGTAACCTGAAAGAAAGGCTCCTCCTTCGAACATGTCACACGGACATACCACAGGCAATTATTAACTAATTACTTCACAGCTCACAAGTTAGGATTTGACTTAACCATCCAAAATGGCCTATTAAGTGAAACGGCACATGTGATGATGAACTGTTTGTATCTTTCTTGTTCCTGAACAACTGCTTAAGATGTACTGTCCGGTCATTAAAAGACCATATTGAGTTTAGATCTCTAAGAATCATAGCTGAGATTAGTGTTAATGAATCAATCCATTTACTTATAAATCTATGCTCTTTTGTTGGTTCCTCAGGGGAGTCAGACATATTTGATGAGTCAATGTACTCTTCATTAAAATTCTCCTCTAATTCGGATAGATCATCAGCTAAGTCTACTTGACGGTTGTGGAAATCAGTTCAGGGTATAGAATACATTATTATGTTTGGGATAGTGGTGCTTAAAGTTTGTATGGTTCTGCTATTGCTATCACCTGCAGTGGCATTGGCCTCCGCTCTTGAACTACCATCATCATACGCCATACTCCTTGCCCCGACTAAAAAATGATTACCTTTGGAACTAACTGCAGCAAAAATTTGCACATAAAATATAAACACTCTTACTTCATATGCAGGGTTTTTCAATATCCTTACAAATAAACCTCATAACTTGTTATCTTTTAGTCTTTAAAAAATCTAATCATTTTCTCTTAGTAAGAGACCTTCTACCCTAACATCGTCTATGTTAGGATTAAATTGTAGTAACTCTATTATCCACATTTTCAAATCCTTGAAAGACATTGACAATAGTGCTAACATTTAACCATACACATGAATACAAACACTGAGATCATCACCATACAGTCCATTATGAACTACATCATCTTTATAATAACCACAAATCCTACTAGATTGCTCCATAATCTAGTCCATGATACAAGATAGTTCCAAACTTGAAAAAAAATTAACATATCTACACCACAAGGATACTATTTATGCTAAATTAATAGACGTGTCAAAAAAAATTTACTTAAAAACTACTACATTTGAGGCATTTAAGGGTGAAGAGAAAAATTATGACTATAGGGTGAAGCAAAAGATTTGAGTCCCTAAAGTACAACATATTTAAATATTTAAGTTCCTAAAGTACAACATATCTAAATTTTAGGGTAAAGTGCAATTTAAATTTCTAATTGTTCTAAATCTTAGGGTAAGGTTTTTCTAATATCTAAGAGTTTACCAATTTTTACCAAAAAATACGCAAATTGACAACAAAATCAGTGAAAAAACCTTCTCTCTCTTCTTCTCTTCTCCCCTTCCTATCCTCTCTCTGAATTTCTTTTTATTGGGGGTAGTTGTTAGGTTTTTGACCGAGTGCGAGACTCCTTTAAATATGGCTTTCAGTCGCTGACTTGCCCAGCAGGTAAAATATGCGGGTTTCTATCGATGGTTGGGCTAGCGACTGAAAATTAGCGTGGTTAGAGGCCTGATCAACACAACACGCGTAGGAGTGTCACTTCTTCGATTGTAGGTCCGACTAGCAACTGAAGATCAATAATTAGTTGACCCAGCGATTGAAAGTGATTTGTGAACAAAAAATTTCAAAAGGTTATTTTTAAGATTTGATTTTTAATTGGTAATTTAAAAAATTCTGTTATTTGTTATGACTCAGTCGTCAAATATCCCCGAATGAACGGATATTTGATCTGATAACAGAGTTAAAACTAAGTTGAATTCTTTCTTGTCTTAATTAATCATAATAAATTTAGTCCCCGTCTTTTTTATTATAGAGTATACAAGGATAGCACCGAAAGAATAGGAACACAAGTTTTGTCTACACGACCGAAACATGGTTTTTGAGATTCTGTTTGTCTAGAAAACTACAATTTAGTGCTAGTGATTGTGCAACATCATCGTTGCCATAATCTAATAACGTTGTCAATGCAAATTAATACTTGTAGAAAACACATATATTTGGGAAAGAAAAGAATGACTTCAGGGTGTTCATATCGAAGTCACAAAAAAACAGTGTTGAATTAAATATGTCATATGTCACATATTAAATTAGTATTTGGTTTGTGATAGAGTCGTACATAGTTAACAGACACAAATATGTATTTATTTTAGAATACACATGTATATCTGATAATTAGAGTGTGTGTTTGCTCAAAGATAGACTATAAGTTCACTTCTCAATTTTCTTTATTGTTATATGTATTTAATTAAAATATTGTATTAACGTGTTTGTGGGTGGATAAGAAAAATGTGAGGACAAAAAATAAGAATATATTACTAACATTACATATACTAATGTTTATAAAATTAATTTTCTCAAACAACATATCCTTCTGTAGCCAAATTTAGATGGCAAAAATGAATATACCATACTAAAATATAAATTGTTACCACCGCAAACCGAACATCCGCTTCACTCTTAACCATCTAGAACCAAGAGCACGGCATAGTGCTTCCATAAAAACCGTAAATAGCAACGACAGGTGGCGTCGCAGCTTTTGAGACGCAAAAGACGGAAAGGAGGCCTGGAAGAAGCTGTGACGCAGATAAATATACCACCGCACTGGAGCTTTTTCGCCGATATATGGCAGCCGCGTGGGCTGTTTGACGCACGTCTCACGGTTAATGGGTCGGACGCGTTACTTCAGAACAACCGAACATGCATCTGTGCCAGTGCGTGCCTGCTCCACGCAACACCTAATCGCATACACCATCAACCGGCCCACTCCATCAGCCTATAAACATATCTCCCACGGCTGTAGAAGAGAGTACCCCACATAAACATAAATTCTCTCTAGAATTCATTCTAATAATTTGGTTTTTAAAGAAAATTTTAGAAAGAGTAATAAAAGTTATTTATTTATTCATCAGAAAAGGAGAATAATAGTCGGAGAAAAATTGCAAAATAAAAAAAAACAGAGATGGATCAGTCATACTTACCACTCAGATGTGCACCATAAGTTGGCACAAAAAAAATATTATTTTATGTCGAAACATCAGCTTTGAGTCTCCATTGGAGACAACTTTATAGTGTAGGATGTGGATTGTCATAATCCAGAGTTCTAAACTCGTTTTTAGATGATTTTGTAGTATGACTACCAACAAGTTTTTTGTAATTATCAGTCAATTTTATTTGCTTTATATTTTTCTTAGTGTTTCTATAAGTTTTTCGTGCTTCTTTCATGTTGAAGTATCTATTTTTCTTTGCAGATTAGACAAAACTAACTCACAATCATCTTATTTCTTTCTTCCCAATCTAGATTGGGATCTTTAGTTACCGGCAATAATTGGTTAATTATCACATTGAGATTCGAAGATATGGTTGTAAAAAAAGATATGGATTATCCACATTATTTAATCTCAGAAAATGTGAAATAAGATTTTTTTTTTCTTTATTCGAGTTCATATCTGAATCTGACATAAAATTATTCGAATAAGGGAAAATCCTTGTGAATTCAAATTTGAATTTTATCTGTATATAAAATATTTGTCTAATTTGGGGTATCACAAGTTTGTAATCAAATTCTTACATAAATAATAAAAATATTGAACAAATTCGTTCAAAGTATGTTATGTATTGATTTAAATTAGTTATTTTTAAATTTTGCACTAAAAAATAATGAAATAAAAAAATTAAGAGTATATGATAAAAGGTGAAATCCGTAGTCTGATTTGATTCCGATGCTTTTTCATCGCGGAGATGATTCGGTTTTCTACCGAAGATTTTGCAAACATTGCATGTGTGGACTACTGGAAATCTTGTGCCTGCAAAAATGCTGCACCTAGGACAACCACTATGTTTCGTTAAAACAATGAGCAGTACACTATAATCCGTAACATGTTACATGTCTGCCAATTGGGATGCACCATTTTGCATTTGTAAGCCTTGAGACTGAATTAGTAAGTTCTGCGATCGATGATGCTCTCCATGGTTAAATACCTGAGTAAGCATCATTATTTTTTTAAAGGCAAGGCTAAATATTCATGGTTATTAAGAACATTTCGAGACAGATTGTAATCTCATTGGCACTCCTTTTCTTAGTGTCGAGGATTAATTAGGCCCATGACATCTCGAGTCGTTTCATTCATCTTCGTGAACCGTTTCAAAGTTCGGACAGGCCTTTTTATTTGCTTTAAGGGAGACATTTGAGGTGCCCGTTATGCCTCCTGTGGTATGGAAGACCGGTTACGGGGAAAGATCTTTCATCCGGAGGCACTCTAATTAGCGGTGCAAATGAGATAAATTTGAGTGTGGTAGTTTTAACTCAACTTAAGTCGGTTTAGAATAGCAAGTTGAGCTGATTCAATTCAACTCTAGTATCAAATTGAGTAGTTAGTTTGAACTCTGCTTATTCCGACTCACTACATCACAAACTCGATTCACCAAACAATGCAAGCAATGCACTGATACAAGTAACACCATTGAGATATGGCAACATGGGCTACTCGAGGTCATGGTGCAGGTAGATCTGGCAAAGAAGGAGGCTGGAGGCGCACCAACACATGGATCTGTATGCTCGACGGAAGCATGTAGATAGTAGACATGGAGAAGGCAACGCTCAACGGTAATATATACATGGCAAGTGACATCATGAGAAGACGACGCTCACCGGCAGCGTGTAGATAGTAGGTGACATCATTAGAAGGGCATCACCGATGGCGCAACTACTCACTAACTTATGGATATATTGGGGCGATTGCTTGTCGGTGGCGTGCATATGGCAGGTGACGTCAAGGGAAGACCAACACAAATGGCGCAACTACTCCTCACGAACATATAGACCTACTAGGTGATTGCTCACCAACAACGTGTGCAGATGACATGCAACATTAGGGAAGATCACCGTCAATTTCGTCACAACTCACTAAGGACCAAATGTAATTTCTCCTTTAAATGTAGATCACAATCAATTCAAACAAATCTCTAAAAAAAAGTCTATTACTTGTAAATATCTCTTTCTCTCTCTTGTCTCTTTGAGATGAACAAATCTCTCCCACACACATGTATGTATAATTACAAATTTCATAGGAGCTTCTATGTAAAAAAAATCAAAAAATTCTCACATTAATCGTGAGTTCGTGACAAAGAAAAATATCTGCTCATTTATTTAATGGACTCCAGTTCTAATGACTCAAATTTAAGAAATAAATTCTTTAATAATACAATTTCTAAGAAAAATATTAAAAATTAAAAATATTAAATTTATAAAATCTTAACTAATACCAACTATAAAAGTAAATACTAAAAAATTAAAAAATTGAAATTGAAATTATTAAAATTTTGAAACATTAATTAATACAAACTCTTAGACTAAATATTAAATAAAATTAAAAATTCAGAATTAAAATTATTAAATTTCTAAAACATAAAATTCCAAGTCTAAATATTAAAAAACATAAATTGTGAATTAAAATTTTTAAATGTTTGAAAACTTTATTGATAAAAACTATTATTAAATTTGGAATAAAAATTCTTAAATTTCTGAAACCTTAACTAATAGCAACTCTAAAACTAAATATTGACTAAAACTACAAACTCAGAATTCAAATTATTAAATTTCTCTAACATTAACTAATAAAAACTCTAAGACTAAATGTGATGAAAAATGAAATTTAGAATTAAAATTATTAAATTTTTGAAACCATAACTAATACAATCATCAAGACTAAATATTAAGAAAAATTAAAAATTTAGAATTAGAATTGTTAACTTTCTTAAACCATAACTAACATAATCAATATGACTAAATATTAATGAAAATTAAAAATTTGGGACTTAAATTACCAAAATTTTTAAATCTTAACTAGGAAAAAATTTAGAACTATATACTACAGAAAATTAAAATTTTTGAATAAAATTATAACTAAATATGAATGAAAATTAAAAATTCAGAACTTAAATTACCAAAATTTTTAAATCTTAACTAAGACAAACTTTAGAACTACAGAAAATTAAAATGTCTGAATGAAATTTATTAAATTTTTGAAACCTTAATCAATATCAATTAAAAGATGTGGCATATATTTGGTGGACCCTAGTTATAATAGATCATATTTATGAAAAAAAATTCTTAACTAATAGAAGACTAAGACAAAATATTAAAAATTGTAAGACAAATTGGAAGACAAAATATTATGGAAAATTAAAACTTTGGAATTAAAATTATTAAAAATATGAGACCTTAACAAATACAAACTCTTAGACTTATATTTGAACTGAGAGTAGTGTTTCATAGTTAAAAAATTATTGAGAACAAAATAGTCATAAAATTAATGAATAGGATGACGAACAAGTAAACCAAACAAGTTCTAAAAATCATCTGTAATAACTATTCCAAGTAAATACATAGGTTGACGACTAGTATTACTAATTACAGGTTTCATAGGAGTCCCATGTTAATCATCTGTTTATCTATAATTATAAACTCTGTAGAAGTTCTCATGTTAACCAAAAAATCAATAAATTTTCTTGTTAATGAAGAAAAGAAAAAAAGCATGTGACCACCTATTTGGTGGACCAAAGTTGTAACTGTCTAGATATGCGAAAAAATTCTTAACTAGTATAACTATTAAACAAAATATTAAAAATTCAGTATTAAAATTACTAAATTTCTAAAATCTTAACTGATACAAACTATCCTACTAAATATTAATGAAAATTAAAAATTCATAATTAAAATTATTAAATTTTTGAAACATTAACTAACATATACTCTATCACTAAATATTAAGAAAAAAGTAAAATATTTGATAAAAATATTAATTTCCCAAAACCTTACCTAATACAAGCTCTTACGTTAATTATTAGAAAAATTGAAAGTTGGGAAATAAAATTATTAAATTTATAAAATTAAGTAATTATTTAGTAATATAACTGTAATAAAATTATTAATTTAATTTCTAAAAAACTTAAAAAGTTTGGAGTAAAATTAAGGAAAATTAAAATTTTGGAAGTAAAATTATTAAATTTTTAAAATCTTAACTAATACAAATTCGATGCGTAAATATTATAAAAAATTAGAAATTCAGAATTGAATTATTTAATTTCCTAAACCTTAAATAATACAAATTATAATAATAAATATAAAGAAGAATTAAAAATTTGGAAATAAAATTCTCAGATTTATGAAATATTAAATAATATAATTGTAAGACAAAATATTAATAAAATTAAAAATTAGGAATTAAAATTATTAAATTCCTCAAATCTTAACTAATACAAACTAAATTAATACAGAATTAAAATTGGTAAGTTTCTAAAACCTTAACTAATAAGAAAATCTTAGACTGTTGTGATTTGATGGATTATCCTGTTGCTTCCGCGCATGTTTGGATCACCAAGACAGATAATAATATATGAACACAAAAGAACTGGGAGAAAAATTGAGAGAAAACAAATGATTCTTTTTATTATATTGATCATCTTTTTAACAATACATCCATATATATAGGTAACATATATGAAAATGCTGGAGGTATACAGATAGGATAATTTTTAGTGTATACAGATGAGATAACTCTATGGATATTTTGGTAATATCCATATAAAGATATTTATTAATTTGTATCTTTTGGAGTCTATATATACCCCTTGTATCCCCTGTCTTGAAACAACAACTCATTTATTTTCAATACACTTTAAGTCAATAGACGTGTCTAGAAACTCTCTTCTCGTGAGACAGTCTCCCCAACCGGTTTACACCGCCAGGGGTGCGTTGACAGGAGCGGGGTTCCCAGTTGAATCCGAACCTATATAAATTCTTCATGTCATTTTCTATGATTGCCTAATGCAAGGTGACATGTCACACGATCAGTTTGCGTTGTTGTATACATATTCTATGTCTCAAAACCTATCATGGGGTTCATAACGCCATAACACAAATCAAAATAATCACATGAGGTTTTCAACTTGCAGGGGGGCAAAGAATATACAAGTTGCAATCGATTTGATCGGTGCTTCAGGAAAATAAAATTAAAGGGGGAGTTTGTTGGAGATTAGTTTTATTTTATCTTAGTGTATAAGGAGTCGTAATAGCATTAGGAAAAAGAGTCCAAATAGGATTAGTTTAATTTGAGTTTGAGTAGAGTTTGTCTACGTAGGATATATAGTTTTCTGTCTATAAATAGTTTGTGTATCTATGGTTGTTGATCGGTTGAGTTATATATAGATGAATAAAATGAGTTAGAGAAAAGTTATATCGTGTTTTCTAGTTATTGTTTCGAGAAAGCAAATTATCCAACATATCACTGAAGTTAACACGTATGAAATCGAGCTGGGGTAATCGAAGCAACTCAACATGAGCAAAAAGATTAAAAACCATCGAAATCCATCTGATCGCACTGACGAAATAATGATGATACCATTCGTTACAATAATAAACCCAAAGAACTGATCTCAAATAGAAATTAATAAATAAACCAAAGAAATTAATCAAACAAGTGTAGTGTTCTGATTCCTTCATGGAAATCTGGCTAAAACGTTGGTTCAAGGCCGCGGTACTCCTCAGTTCGCCTTCCTACAGTTCAACCTAATCTCCGTCACCGTGCCAGTAGGCTTTAGGTTCCCCATCTTCACCATGACCGCGATGAAGTCGCTCGTGAACCGCGTGAGGTTGGTGCTGTACGAACTCACAAGCGCGTCCTGTGAACCGTTGTTGAACAGCTCCTGGTCGGAGTGCAGCAGGCCGCGCTTCGTCACCAGGTTCTGGTAGTACGCGTTGTCGAACTTGTCCGGGGTCTGCACGTCGAACGGCGCGAGGATGGTATCGTTGCCGAACTGCGGCGGGCACGTCTTCTTCAGGTCAGTCGCGAAGTTGGAGTTGATGTTGCGGTCGTTGTATATGTGGTTGCGGAAGAAGCGGCATTGCGCCCGGCCGATGGTGTGCGCGCCGGAGAGCGTCGTCATTTCAGTTGCATTAAACCCCTGCTTTTTAAACTTTGTTTCGAGATTCGAAAGGCTGGAGTCCGGCCCCGGGAGGTTAGAGTTGGCCAAGTTCGGGTCCGCGGTCCGCGAGTCCTTGCGGCCGAGCAACACAGTCCATGTCGGCCCTCCAAGCTACAACCATTTCAACCGAGCCAAACTGGTTATGCTATCTTTGAGGGAGATTTATGGGTATATCAAAGCCGGGTGACACACTAACCAAGTTTACTCCGTCACGAGCAGCGAGCGCGAGGATGTCGGCACAGGAGACGGTCTTCTTGCAGGACTTCTCTACCTCCGTCTTGATGTCATCTATCACTACGTATCCGCGGACAGAGTTGGCGTTCGGGCCGGCGCCCTTCTCCCCGGTGAATTTCCCAGGGATGTCATCGAGGAGGATTGAGCCGTCACATCCCTGGTGACCAAACAAGTGTCGATCGGCTCAGAACTCAGAAGCTCAAGCAGCAAAAGAATTATATTTGGTGGTACAGAGCTATATGTTCGTTCATGTATGCTTACATTAACAAAGGCGTCGTGGAAGAACAAGCGAAGGATGGACGCGCCCATCCGCTTCTCCTCTTTAACGGCCTTCTCCATCCCCAACCTCACGATGGTGGTGACATTGGGGCAGCTCTTGGAGTAGAAGTCAGCCCGCAGCTGCGCGTTCGCGGCGCAGGCGAGGACGGACAGGACGGTGAGAGCAAGAACGGACTTGGCACAGGTGGCCATGGCTAGATGTGTGTGTAGCTAGCTAGATGGTACAGAGGTGGTAGAGCTCGATGAGTGGAGATGCACAAAGCGGCCTCCAATTTATAGAGTTGAGCTCGTATGCTTGCATGCATTTTTTATATGGGTTCTGAAGTACAAAAATTCCTGGCAAATCTCGCAGCTAGCTGGACTCGGTTTGAGTCAACTAATGATCTGTTTGTTGGGCGCGCATAAATGGGACTTCTTCGCACGTTGACAACTACCAACAATGCTGTCTTTGCTTCAATTATTGCATGTGTTTGTTCTTGTTTCCAAAATATTATATGTACCACATTGTTCGCACGAAAGTAGGCTTATGGACTAGGGCCGGCAGTGAGTCAATCATGAGAGTTAGGCTCATTCGGAAGAGGTGAGCTGAGTCAGTTCAATTCGGTTAGACTTGCGATTGAATTGGACAATTGACTCAAATTTAGCTTATAGAGAGGCTGAGCTAGCTCGTTTCAACTCGTGAGCCTGTAGCTATATCGATGTTGAGAAGAAGTCTAATCGGTGGTAACAGGTTAGTAGGAGGAGGTGGGAGTAAATCAATGGTGGAGACAACTGGGATAACAAAATAGAGGTGGATTTGTGGTGTGAAGGACGAACTAGGAGGAGGATAGTAAAGTCATTTCCAAGTTCTGTCAGTTTCCACTTTGTATTAAATTAACCAAAGGTACTTGAGGTATAGTGGACACTGACATTTGCAAATCACATGTATGAAGTGTGTCGACTTTTAAACCATAAATCAACATTTGCAAAAACATCAAATCACAAGTATGTTTGATACAATTTACTCTTCTAGGAAACTACAAAGTAATAGGCTAATAACATGTATTACTTTCGCTCATTAGTAAAAGAAACAAGGTCAACATTCCTGGCCTAAAAAAAACCTTGAGTCAGCACTGCTTTCTTGATTTGCATTCATGGAGCACACGTTTTCTTTTTTGAGATCATGGGCGCGCATAATTGGGATTAGCAAGTTGACAATACGGATATTCTGTCAGATTAGCTAGGGATTTGACATTAGCAAATTGTTCACTGGCACACGTTTATTGCAATAATTCCATAGTTCAATAGAAATGTCGCAATAGTTCAAAAGAATTATTCCAATAAAAAATAAATAGTTGTCAGAAAATTTAAAACAAATGAAAACATTAAGTGTAACACTGAAAATAACTCACGGTTACATTTTTAGTTGAAATTAGCATATAAACTTCTACCCAATACATTGCAGCAACATTTTGTATATTTGCACTAATTTGAAAAAAAAAATTTATGGTGGGGAAAAATGTTAATAGTATAAAAATAAAAGACTTTTACCAAGTATTTCTTTAGGAAACATATATAATTTGCATGTAAAAAGTTAAATACTCCCTTCGTTCCACGATGTAAGTCTCCGTTAATTACCTCCTATATCTAGAAATTGTATTAATTTGGTGGTTGGTAGAGTAATGCTTTGAACAACACAATTGGAAAATAAACTCATCGAATACACCTAGAAATCGCAAAGAAGATTTATATTGTGAAACAAAAAAGTGGAGATGGAGGTTTACATTTTGAAATCCAAGGAATATAACTTAACATTACTTAATTTTAGGATAATAATTCAACTTTTGAACTCAAATGTATAAACTCTAACTAATGTATTGCAATATTTTAGCGTAAAAACGTAGCATGTGATGTTACTTATTGAAAGCTTAGTTAAGCATATACAGGCTCAAGCCAATTGTCAAGGTATATATAAGCTCTAGCACAGATAACACAATTTGATTGTTACTAAGCCCAAGGTTAAACAAAAACTATAATATAACCTTCATTTTTGGTTGTTATGTATTATTATTGTTTGCTACACAAATTTTGTGTTATAAGTTGATAGGCAATAACGTATGCCATGAGTTCTATTTAAATGAGTACTTAATATACCTTGGCTCTTCAAACATATTTAAAGAAACACAACTGCCATTTTTTTTTTATCTCGAAAGAACATTAGGACGTTCGGAAGTAGGATTTAACATATAAACAAGGATATTAGCATTAATAAAATCTGATAAAAACATTAATAAAATATATATTTATATATTTATATTTATATTTTGTGATTTTGGTAGAATTAATTAATCATCATTATGTGATCTGATCTTATTAGATCAAGAACGATCCTATTGGGGGAAAAATAACCGTGGTAAACAACCCTCTCTCCGGACGGCTCCCCAAGACGAAGATCACCCCGGTCCCCAGACAGCTCGTCGAGACGGGAACCCTCCTGTCCTCGGACATTGCTCCGGGACCGGGATCTCTCATCCCCAGAGGGTGCTCTGGGACGGGGACCTTCCTGTCCCCGGACAGTTCACAGGGACTCTCCCATCCTCGAGCGGTTCTCCAAGAACAGGGACCTTGAAATCGGTGCAGCCACGTGTCGAAGATACAAGCCTCCACTAGTACATAAATGCAGTCTACTAACCCCTATCTTCTAACGGTTATTAGCGATTTAGAAGAAAACCGTTAGAAAATGTGCCTCGCAGTCGTAAAAGGCATAAGGGAGGCATTTTTACTATTGGTTTGTACGAAATTTACTGATAGAGGAAGCAGAATGATTTACTCTAGCGATGATGAACATATTTACCATAAGAAGAGATGCATAAGTACTAACAACAGACTGTTTTGTACCGTTAGAACTGATCGACTTCTACAAATAGATTTATTCTATCGGTACTGTATGTTTATACCCGGTGGCCATGGCTAGCTGTGTGTGTAGGATTGTTCTATCTATTCCTTATATATGGATGTATTATGTAAAGAAAGAATCAATCAATAAAGAGAGTTTTTATTTTTATTTTTATTTTGTTTTTCTATTTCCGTATTACTCATGTGGATTGATTGTGTCTCGTCAGTAATGCGATGACTCTTCGATTTACAACAATCATTTAATAAACACTTCACCAATTATTTATTTTGAAGAAATATATTAATAGATGAGTATAGTCACAATTCGACCTATTCAGATAGAATAAATAATGGATATATATTTGAATTAGGTATTTTCTTAAGTTGGATCATATTTCAGTATCAAAGTGTGTATCAAATAAAACTGATATTTATTTTATTCATATACTTTCGTAGTACAAAATATAAAAATAATTCATTTTAAATTAATAGATGACATACAATATTAATCAAATAAGAGAAAGGAGCATTTCGGTCTATATTACTGGTGAAATTAAAAATGCGAGATATGCCATTAAAAAAAGATAAATTAGTCTCATGTCACTGAAATTTTTAAAACTTTCAAAATATATTATTCTGACAATGTCAAAACAATTGATCGGGATTAAAATGATATTTATGCTCTTTGTCTTTTTTTTGTTAAAGCAATTGAAATGTGTGTGCGGGCGCGTCATGGCACGGCAACAACAGCATGTGCGTGCAGCAGGCAAGCGTGGTGATGGCAACGTTCCAATTGTTTTAACAAAAAAAGACAAAAGGCATAAGTGATATTTTCTGAAGATTTTAGAAATTTCAATGACATGAGATCAATTTATCTTTTTATGATAAACATATATCGAATTTTCACTTCTGCTAGTGGCTCCCTGCAGGCTTGTCGTTCACCTTCCTGCAGTCCAACCTGACCTCCGTGTCCTTCGGATTCGACGGCCCAAGGTTCCCCATCTTCAACATCGCCGCGATGAAATCGCTCTCGAACTGCGCGCGGTTGGAGCTGTACTGCTCGACGAAGCCATTCACGAGCGTGCTTTGTGCCCCGTTGTACAGCACCTGGTCCGAGTGCAGCAGCCCTTGCTTCGTCACCAGATCCTTGTAGTAGCCGTTGTCGAACTCGTCTGGGGTCTGCACGTCGAAGTCCGCGAGATTGTCGTCGCCTGTGGTCTGTGGGCACATCTCCCGCAGCTTCTCCGCGAAGGTGGTGTTGATGTTGCCCTCGTTGTAGATGCGGTCACGGAAGAAGAGGCACCGCGCCCGGCCGATAGTGTGCCCACCCGAGAGCGCCGTCATTTCGCGCGGCGAGAACCCCTTGTCGTCGAACATTCTGATGAGTGTCGGGAGGTCAGAGTTCGGCCCCGGGAGATTCGAGTTGGCCGCGCTCTTGCTTGCGGTGCGCGAGTCCTTGCGGCCGAGCAGCACGTTCCACGTCGGGCCTCCGAGCTACAACGATTTCAACCGATCGAGTTAAACCGTTTGTGTCATCTTTAAGAGGGATTTGTGTGTGTGTATCAAGGCCGGGTAACACACTAACCAGTGTTACTCCATCACGAGCAGCGAGCGCGAGGATGTCGGCGCAAGAGACGATCTGCTTGCAGGACGTCTCGACCTTCGTTTTGATGGCGTCGATCACTTCATATCCGCGGACGGAGTTAAAGTTCGGGCCGGCGGTCTTCTCACCGATGAAATTCCGGGAGGGGTCGTCATCGAGAAGGATTGAGCCATCACATCCCTACGAGGAAAGAAATCTTTATATTATAGAGGGAATGCTTTCATACTCTACAGCACATCTTAAATCAAATGTGCATGGTTAGCCACGAATTATAAATGTGCATGGTTAGCCATCAATTATATATTCGAATTACACTTGGCGACACTAACTTGAACATGCGAACCGCTTACATTAACAAAGGCGTCGTGGAAGAACATGCGGAGGATGGACGCGCCCATCCGAGCTTCATTTTTTATGGCCTCCTTCATCACCGACTGCACGTCGGTGGTGAGAGTGGGGCAAGTCTGTGCGTAATAGTCAGCGCGCAGGTTTCCTTTATTGGAAGTGTCTCCTTTAGTCGTCGGAGACGAGAAAGTTAACGTTCCCAATATCCACGACAGCACGTCTGGATTAGACTCGGCGTTCGCGTTGCAGGCGAGGATGGAGAGGACGGCGAGAGCAAGAAAGGACTTGGCAGGGATAGCCATGGCTGGCTGTGTATAGAGACTAGCTAGAGAGTAGTAAGGTGGTAGAGTTGAATGAGAAGAGTTGCCCAAGGTGGCCTCCAATTTATAGCGTTTGAGCTCGCAGTACTCTTGCATGCAAAAGGGCCCCTGTAGTAAAAACTTGCAGCTGTCTGTCTGGAATTAGTTGACTAACGACTTGTTAATTTGGGCGCAAGAAAATGGGAAGTGCTTGACACGTTGCCAACTACCGAATTAACATGAGCAACGCTGACTTTGCCTGGATTGTTGCATTTGTTAGTTGTATAGAGTTATTCTGTGTAGGCATGTGTATCACACGAAGTATAGTATATGAATCAATGCTACTCCTGACAATCCGGGAGAACATGAAAATAAAATTTTATGGGAAATTAAGGGCATGTTTGGCCTCGTTTGGCTTGGGCTTAATGTTTATGAGCCTCAAAAGTTGGTTCACATTATAAGTCTAAGAATCTGTTTGGTTATCTGACTATATTTTTAAGTTGTAACCTAAAAAATTCAATAGTGTCGAAGGTGATATGGGAAATATATCAAATAAGTCAGATACAGCAGATTTAGTTTATACTCATTATAAACTAAATTTTCTTTGCCCTATGAGCCATGCGTGTGGCCCAACTTTGACTTATCTAATGATCTAAAGGAGGTGGGGAAAAGTCGGGCCAATGAACTTTAAACGTGTGTAGTAGTGATATTTGGATGGAATACTCTATGATCTAACACACTTCCACCCGCCGCTCACATGAGACATGAGACACTTATATACTAACTCATTTATGTTTTCATTCTTACTTCGCATGAAAACGTTAACTCAAAATTAATACACTTGATTCACTAAACCTTATAGACACACATTACACATCTTGCATTATCAATATAAGATTAAACTCATGCATCACATGCACTTGGCCTTAGAAGCCACCCAAATGGGTTCGGATGTCACATTAAATTTTCAAACATGAATTTAAATCCATCAGGTCAATGAATTTGCTTAATTGTTCCATACGTATCCATTTAGTAATTGAGTGACAAAAAAAAAAATGGCGTGCTAGACACCTAACTTGCATGATCTTTCATAGACCTAAGGTGGCACAATAAAGAAAGTCTGGAGACCAACTACAGCCTGCCATATCTTTTTTTTTTTTTTCTTTTTTACTTAACTAAGGATGAACCTAAGTGACAAAACTAAACGAGTTCATAAGACTTAATAGGCTGAATTCAAGTTTAAAAATCTAAATGCCATGACAAATTTGAGAATTACTGGTAGCATTTACTCATTTGTTTTGGTACGCTTTGGTTGAATGGTTGCATATGTCTCCAGAAAGGATGTGCAAAAAAGGGTTGAGGCTCGTGAAATGCCATTAATTTCAAGTTAAATCTACCAAATTCTGTTCAATTGGAAGACCAAGAAGTTAATGGACGCAACATTTCCAACGATGAGTTCGATCTTTGTAACATACATCCAGTTATAAAGATCTAGTTTTAATTTATGGTAAAGAAATTAACCTAACGATGATATATCCATTCGTTAAGTGATAGTTGGCATTACTTGGCATTCAAAACGTGATTAGGGTTTTGCTAGGTGGCAGGTTTTTGTTTTTTTTTCTTATCTTACATACATTTTTCTTCACTGATTTTGCTAAGCAACATAGTCGTTGACGGCTGCAGGTTGCGACAGCACGTGGATCGGTGGTGGTTGTGACAGTGAGAGGGAGAGAGTAGGAGGATGATAGAAGATATAGATGATGGAACTTAAATTTAGATTTTTAATATATAATCTATATGATGTAATTTTTTTAAGAAAAAATTAGTGGGTACTGTTTACTATTCTTGAGATAAGCTTATAAGGTTGTCATTGGGCTGTCATTTTGCAGTATTTGAGTATCAAACTGGCATCCGAAAATATTTCATATCAAAGATGTGTTCACTGTTCACTAACTTTTCTTTCCTTCACCACGCGACAGGCATGGTCAGCAATCTAAAAATCGTTTATATTTGTTTTTGTCAACTTATCTTAATTTGTAATGTATATCCCACGGGAAAGCACTAACACAATTTGCCAACTTGTCCAGCAAGTAGTATCGTCTGTAGTCAACTTAATTAATTAAGCTAATGCACATGGATGTATGCATACTAGTACGTTTGGTCAAGCAACTAAACTTGTGTCTATATCTTTCTGTTTTTGTGAAAGAAATGCTTCCATTTCATCTGAATGCATGTAAAAGAGGCTCCACTGACTTGAGCACGCGCGGTGAAAATTTAACTTACGGTATTTCATATACTCCATCTCTTTCTTAATATAATCCTATTTATGTTTAGATATTTCATAATATAAACATACTTACAATCTAAGTGCATCTTTCAATATATATTTACAACTTTACTCTCACTAATATTCTTTATCATACCAACATTAATACTGTTCGGGAGAAATAGTAGTCGTAGACGAAGTCTCTCCGGGTGAGACGCATTTCCCTGAACAGCACCTCCGGGAGTGAGGCGCTCTCTCCAGGTAGGGGACCCTTCTCTCCCCGAACCATCCTCCGGGTAGGGGACCCTCCCTTCTCTGGATGCTCCTCCGGGTACAGGACCCTCCCTTCCTTGGATTGTTCTCCGAGTAAGGGACCCTCCCTTCCTTGGATGGTTCACCGGATCAGGGACTCTCTCTTCCCCAGACAGTTCCTCCGACTGGGGCACTGTCTGACGACGATTATTACCCGAGCTAGTCATCTGTTTATTGAATATATCATGTTTAAGATATTTCAGATATGATATATGGTCACAGACATTATGGTCGCAGAGGTAGTTTCCTGTGTACCAGAAGGTCGCAGATTAATATTGACCTATGGTCGCAGAATGTGCGCGACCATAGTGTCTTGAAAGTTGTATTTAAACTGAGTAGTGTTTGAGCATTCCAAGCACGGTTCCAGGATAAAATACCTCCTTTTCCTACTTGTGAAGACAATCGTCAAGGAGTTAAGATATGCGGTTATCTAAAAACCACATATAGTAACCAGCAAGGAGATAAAGATGCAATTTTATAACTACATCTTAGCAACAGTCGAACTTCCTATAACTGCTTCACATTGACGCCCTTTCAGTCAGTATAAAGGGAAGAGTAGAAGGAGGGAGAAGACAAGCGAAATTAGACTGACAAGTACAAGTAGATCAAGAGATTGTTGGCCTCTATAACAATCTCCCTCTCTGTAATCATTGATATACATAGTGAAAAACATCACATGATATAGGGTTATTACTCAAATCATTGAGGGCCTAAACCTGTATAATCTTTTGTGTCTCTTGTACATAGCTGTCTTTACTTACCTGATGAGTATCTTGAATGGTCTCCACTTCATACATTATCAATTTGCATAAGATCGACTAAGAATCCTGGTCCCAATCGTCGACAGCTGGCGCTCACCGTGGGGCATTTCTCAAGACGTTTCCTTCATTAGGAGTTCTAGTAAGCTATGTCTGGGGCATATGATTCCGAGAACGATTTCGATCTCGACGACTATGCCCAAATTCAAATGCCCTCATCTAATGACCCTGTTCATATGGAAGAAGTCGACAACAAGGATGTCCTTGAGTTACATCTTGAAGGTGAATCTTCTCCAACTTTGGTCATGTCTGTTGACCAAGAATAAGAGAAGATGGTGCATTCTCCTCATGTGAGTCCTACCACATCAGAGACTGAATACGTATCACAACACATCATCCCAGAGAACGTGGAAGATGATGATCTTGAGTTTAGTCTTGGAAAGTTTGCTCCGGACAATCTAAAATCTCTTTTTGATTTTGAATCTGATTCAGAACAAGGAGAGATGTTTTCCCCACCTGTGACCTCGATTCCACGGGAATTTGCTGCGCTTTCGGGGGAAACTCTTGAGCAGCGCACTGCCAGAGAGGAACAAGAGCACAAACAGAGGGAGGATCAAGCCCGTGAACAGCGAGAAAATGAGGTTCGCAAAGCAACTGAGGAAGCCTTACGCCTTGCGCAATCTCGTCAGGATGCCGTTGTTCGCAACCTTGATCCGGGAACTTCACTCCATCCACATGTTCGTAGGAGCGACTGACACCATTTTCGGCCCTGGAGTATTCCCCGGCGGTTGAGGCGATAGTAACTCCTATGGCTCCCAGGAGGAGTACACAAGATCGACTTCGTGTTATCACAGAAACACTGCGTAACCCTCCTCCTAGGTTGGAGAATGCGGATAGAACAACTTTCGCCAGAGTCCTCGCGGACACACTTGACGAAGTTGCCTCCGAAGCCACTCCAACGGCATCATCCCGCTCCATAATTTATTCTCGTGAGCGGGATGACTCCTACTCAAGCCATGGGAGACGCAATTGAATACCGATGACGTCACTTTGGCAAGATAAGCTCAGGCGGATTGGGAGCTCTCGTGATCGTAATCGCCTACCAGTCCATTCTCGCCTAGGATGTCGAGGGGAGTCTCCTCAAGGTAATATGTCTCATGACCACAGGGAAGGTCGCGGTGAAAGACATTTCCAAGCTTCTTATCTTGGTTGTAAAGCTTTCTCTCTAGGGCTCTGCGCGGTGGTCTGGCCAGATAAGTTTAAATCTAGTGTGATCGAGAGATTCGATGCAACTCAGAATCCATCGGAATTTCTTTAGATTTACATTATTGCCATTCAAGCGGCATGAGGAGACGACCGGGTCATGGCAAATTATTTGCTGACGGTCCTTAAGGGACCTGCAAGGACTTGGTTGTTTAATCAACCATAATGTTCAATCTACAATTGGAAAATGTTGTGCGATGTAATCCTCAACAATTTTCAAAATTGTTATGAGAAGTCTGGTAATGAAGATGACCTTCATCAGTTACGCCAGACTTCGATTGAAATCCTTTAACAATTTATCAAAAGATTTGTCGGGGTAAGGAATACCATCTCCAACATCTCAGATACTTCAGTTATCAAGGCTTTAAAGCATGCCGTTTGGTACCAAAGGTTCACTCAAGATTTGAGTATCCATCCACCAAGGTGAGTGTCAAATCTCTTCGATATGGTGGGCCGCTATTCTGACGTGGCTGAGGTCGTGGAATGGAATAGAATGGTAGACAAAGGGAATTTTCCGCCTCAACCAGGTCTCAAGAACGACAAGAAGGAGGATTTGAGCAAAAAGTCAGAATCATCAGCAAGGCGAGAAATCCAAGAAGCCCAAGAAGAATGGGGCTGGACAATACTGAGATGTTGCGGTTGCTGACAAACCACTGCCAGGGAAAGGTAATAAGTTTTCGTTTAAAAATTAAAAACCTCTTTCTGGTGGTCACGACAATGAACATATGGGAAAACAAGCTAACCCGCAGGGAAATAAGAAGTGGTGTCCAGTGAACAATAATTCTAGACACGACCTCAAGAACTGTCGCACCTAGTTGAAGCGCTTGGAAGACTTCTATTAGGGAGCTGGACCCATGCCGACCATACCAAAGCACGAACAATCTTGTGAAGTTAGGGACGCCGATGGAGATGAAGTCATGCCTTATCAGGTAACCCAAAATCATGTAAATATCATTTTTGGTAGTTCTTCTTATTCTTCTAAGCATCAATTCAAGTCTCTTTACCGTGAGGTAAAAAAATTGAAGCTCCAATTGGGGAGCCTCAATTTCCCCTTTGGTCGAAAACTCTCTTAACTTTCGACCGAGATGATTGTCCCAGGGGTCTAATTAACGCAATCATTAAGACTCTTTTCAATCATTACCCCTATCATTAGCAATGCTAAGGTCGAGAGGGTATTGATCGACAGAGGTAGTTCTCTGGATCTATTATTGGTCAAAACTCTTGACGAGATGCAAATCCCTCACTCAAAGGTCAAACCCATAATTCATCCTTTTTATGGTATAATTCCTGATCCCTCAATGATGCTGATTGGGCAAATTGTATTACTAGTAACATTGGGAGATCAGACAATTTCCGGACGGAATTGATTATATTTGATGTAATTGATTGTGATTCAGCATATAACGCTATTTTTGCTAGGCCGACTCTTGCTAAGTTCATGGTGGCAACGCATTACACTTATCAGTGCATCAAGATACTGGGACCAAAAGGCGTGATTACGGTCCAAGGCAGTCGTAATACAGCTCTCACTTGTGATCGGTTATCTCTGGAGTTGGTTGATCAACTTCCCCGTAGGGATGTTCAAGTTATGACCACAGCACCAGATGTGATCAAAGTTGCCCCGCGACCAGATGAGAAATTGAAGTTGGTTCCATTGTACCCAGATGATCCATCTAGAACCATTCGGATTGGGTCAGGTTTGGATGACAAATAGGAACTCAAACTCATTACTTTCCTCCGGGCTAACAAAAATGTGTTTGCGTGGAAACCAGCCGACATGCCTAGAGTCCCAAGGGAAGTAATTGAGCACAGGCTAGTAATTCAGCCTGGACAACGACCAATAAAGCAAAAACTCAGACGCTTTGCTATTGACCGACAAGAAGCCATTCGTTTGGAGTTAGATAAACTCCAGAAGGTGGGATTTATTCGTGAAGTCGATCATCCTGAGTGGCTTGCGAATCCGGTCATGGTCCTGAAGTCAAATGGTAAGTGGCGCATGTGCGTTGATTACACCAGCCTAAACAGTGCCTGCCCGATGGACGATTTTCCCCTTCCTCGCATCGATCAGTTGGTCAACTCTACAGCGGGTTGTGAACTGATGAGTTTTCTGGATTTTTACTTAGGGAACCATCAAATTAGCATGGCAGAATAAGATGAAGAGAAAACTGCCTTCATCACACCATTTGGCACTTACTGCTATATCATAATGCTATTTGGTCTCAAGAATACTGGTTCCACGTACCAGCGCTTGATGCAAAAGACCTTTTTTCTCAATTAGCGCGTAATTTAGAAGCTTATGTTGATGATTTGGTTGAAAAGAGTTTTAAAAGCTCTAGTCACATAGATGATCTTACTGAAACTTTTTTTAACTTGAAAAAATATGGAATAAAGTTGAATCCTGAAAAATGCTCCTTTGGAGTCTCTTCTGGTAAACTTTTAGGTTAACTTGTTTGTTCGAGAGGAATTGAGGTTAATCCCGAAAAAATTAAGGCCCTTGAGCAAATGAGATCTCCTTCAACCATGAAGGATGTCCAGAGTCTAATAGAACGTATGGTGGCTTTAAGTCATTTCATATCGCGGTTGGGCGAACGAGGATTGCCTTTCTTTAAGGTCCTATATAAGCACAATAGTTTTTCCTAGTCAGATGAAGCTGAAAAAGCCTTTCAAAAGGTAAAAGCATACTTATCTAGTGCGCCAGTATTGGTTTCTTTGGTTTCGAGAAAACCATTACTTCTTTATTTAGCAGCAACCCCTCACATGGTCAGTGTAGTCCTGGTCGCGGAAAGGGAAGGTGTGCAACAACCAGTTTATTATGTAAGTGACGTACTTCATGGACCAAAGGAGCGTTACCCTGAAGTCCAAAAACTACTTTATGCTCTTTTGATGGCTTCTCGAAAGCTGCGACATTACTTCCAAGCACATAAGATCACTGTGCTTTCGTCCTTTCCTTTAGGGGATATTCTCTGTAATCCAGAAGTTTCTGGTTGCGTTGCGAGATGGTCAGTGGAACTTGGAGCATTTGATATCCGTTTTACTCCTTGAGTAGCAGTCAAATCTCAAATTCTTGCTGATTTTGTGGTTGAATGGACTAATCCTGATCCACCTGTGCAAGAATCTGTAGATTTACAAAATACAGACCATTGGACGATTTATTTTGATGGCTCTCACAGTTTTCAATACTCGGGGGCTGGAGTAATCTTAATTACACTTCAGGGTGACCAACTCTAGTATATCATACAATTACACTTTGTTGCGACCAATAATGCGGTGGAGTATGAAGGTTTTCTTGCTAGGCTTTGCAGCCAAATTCTTTGGAGTCCGTCGATTAGTGGTGAGGGGAGACTCATAGCTAATCGTAACCAGGTAAACAAGGAGTACAGAACCTCCGATGAGACAATGGCTCATTACCTGGAAGAGGTGAGGAAATTGGAAAAACACTTCAATCATTCCGAAGTCCAATTCGTTCCACGAAGGGATAATGTTCTCGCAGACCAATTGTCAAAAATTGGGTCCTCACGTGCATCCGCTCTGGCAGAAGTGTTCATTGAACACTTAAAATACCCTTCGATCATGATGAGGTGATAGTTCATGTCACCGACCTCGAGCATGAAGGAGATTGGACCTATCCATTGCAGATTTATCTTGAACATGGGACCTTGCCCGAGAATGAAACTGAAAGTGATTGGTTGATGCGAAAGGCATGTCTATATATATTGATTGAAGGAGTCTTGTATAGAAAAGGTACTCAAGGAGTATTAATGCACTATATATCTCACGAGGAAGGTAAATCCCTCTTGAAAGAAATTCACGTGGTGTGTATGGAGCGCATGCATCTTATCGGACGCTGGTTGGAAAAGCTTTCCAACAAGGTTATTATTGGCCTTCGACACTTAATGATGCCATACAATTAGTCAAAACATGCCTGCAGTGTCAATTTCATGCACGACAAGTTCATCAGCCTGCACATGCCTTAAAAACTATTCCTTTAACTTGGACGTTTGCGGTGTGAGGAATAGATATAGTTGGTCCTATACCCCAAGCAGTTAATAGGTACAAGTTTTTGTTCATAGCCATTGACACGTTTACTAAGTGGATTGAAGGTGAACCAGTCTGCACTATAACCACCGCTGTGGCGAAGAAATTCTTTCATAAGAATATTGTAACACGATTTGGTATTCCGAGTCATCTCATTACCAACAACAGGTCTCAATTCGTTAATGGTCTTTTCCTGGACTATTGCGACGATATCAGGACCAAAGTGTGTTTTGTATCTGTTGCTCATCCACAGAGTAATGGTGTCATTGAATGTGCCAACGGGCATATATTACATGGTGTTAAGAAACGAGTTTTCGATCGCCTTAAGTTACGCTCGGGGGCTTGGGTAGATGAACTCTACTCCATTTTATGTGCATTATGCATGACATGCAGTCGAGCTACAGGTGAGACGCCTTTTCAATTGGTATATGGTGATGAGGCTGTATTACCTACCGAAATTCGTATTTGATCTGTTCATGTATATCAATTTGATCATTCTGATCAACATGAACAACGTGTACAAGACATTACTCTCCTTGAAGAGAAACGTGATCGGGCGTTGATTAAGTTAGCAGCATATTTACAAGCTTTGCGTAAATGCCATAGTAAACGGGTGCGATCTTGTAGTTATCACATGGGCGACCTGGTTTTACAAAAAATCCAAAACTAGTCCGATCGCAACAAAATTTCTCCTCAGTGGGAAGACCCTTATATTGTGGTTTCTGTGCCGCGACCTTGATCAGCTCAATTAGCAATGGAAGATGGCAGAGTCTTATCCAATACTTGGAATATAGATCAGTTGCGCAAGTTTTACGTGTAAGTTTCTTTTATTCCATTTTTCCTGTTCAATTCGCATATTTTCTACAAAAAATGATAATTCTTTCATTTTATGTTATGAATGTATTCTCCATTGATGCTCTTTGGATTTTTTTAAGCTGTGCTTAAGGTTCGATCACAGATAATCATCTCATCACAGTGTTTCAAAGTGGATTTGCTAATCGATATCATGATCGCATCTAGATAAGACATCTCTAAATAAACTGTTTCTTAACGCACACGAGACTTACTAGCATGTTTCTGATCATTCGAGTGGTTGTTAGTTCACAAAAAACTCTAGCACTCATTTTGAACTGTTTGTGCTTGTGATTTGATAATAAACTCTAGTTCCAAAGTTTCTTTATAAGTTGTTTCTCAATGCATAAGAGGTTTGCTAGGCATGTTTATTATCCTGAAATTACTATGCTAAGTTATTAGTGATAGTAATATTAGGAGGGGGGCTAGGAGAATACAACTATAACATTCAGTTGAAAGTTAAAAATCTTCCTTATGTTTTCAGATCTTTGAAAACATCATGCATATGCATTTCTATTAGCTATTTTCTTTGCAGGTAATAAATTAATATATCAAAGGATCTTTTTCCCATTATCAAAATAAATATTTATAATGGAGAGGAAGAAATACAAGCAAGCTTGAGGTTTCTTAATAGTTTATCAACTATTGGCGCGACCTCAATGACAGTTGCATTCAAATGATCCTCGTTATCAAAAGTGACATCTTCTACCATTAAGTTTAGATCAAAAATCCGGACCATGGCAATGTCTAAGTTTGCATAAGATCGAGGAAGCAGCAGAACTAATGTTGTTCTTAACTGTTTCCTTGAACCATTTTGCAAACTTTGGAATGTTGTCAACTAGGGAATCAGCTTGGGCTGCAACTAGGGCACAAAACTCTTCAAGAGATAGATTATCCTTTTCAGGATTAACCATGGTCACCTCAACAGAGTCCATGACATCTCTCAGTTACTCGAGAGAAGCTTGCTCGACAATGCTGCAATCATTGATAATCTTTTCCAGGTTGTTCTTTTCTTCTTCGAAGATCCTGGCACCATTCTTGGCTTTTTTCGTGATTTTTTGATTGATATCATGAAGCTTATCAAGATCAAGTCCTCGCCAGATGTATTTTTCTTCTAAGTCATTTCTTTCCTCTACAATTTTTGAATTTATTTCTCTTTGACCTGATCAGAAGAAAAGAAAATGATTTCAAAAGTTCATAAACCGCAATGACTAATTCTGCGAGAATGAACTTACAATTTAAGTCAAGTTGCAATTTTTCTTTCTCCTTTTGGAGAGAAACACATAAGCTTTTATTCTCCTCCAAAGAAGATAAGGCTTTAGCATATTGTTTATTTTTTTCCTCTAAAGCTCTTGCTATGACTATCTCCTTGTCGGAACGCTCTTTGGTAACCTCATTTAGCAAGGCAGAGTTTTTCCTGCAATGACAAGAATATATGTTCATTCTAATTCATATAAAAATGAATTAAAAGAGCAAGATGCTTACTGTTCTAAATGGTTGCATTTCAAGTGCACGGCCTGAAATTGCTCAATCAGCAATTTCACCGAGGTCGACTGACGAGCAGAATACTACAAGGAAGATAATGTCTGAAGATTTTACTCAGATAAAGACATGAACAACACTGGGGTAAAAATAATACTCACCTCTACAAGATCCTTGAAAATGGTCTTGGATCCTAAGTCATCTCGCAGCTGCTCAATGATTTGCAAATTCAATTCTGAGGCAGGATGCGAGGAATTAGCAAATTGATTTGCTGGTTCATTGTTCTCTTCGACCAGGGGGGAGAAAAAGTTCCTGCTTGTTCGCCTGTCCCTGTGGTCAAGGTCACAGCCACGACATCAGCCTCTTCATCATCAACTGGTTTTGACTGAAGATTGTAAGTCACTGTGTCAATGATAGCCTCAGTTGTATCAGCAGCACCTAAAACTTCAGGTATTGCTGCGATTTCAATTGATGGAGCTGTGTTCTCCCCTACTATGGTTGTCTCCATGTCTGGGGTTGATACAGCATCTGCAAGGGATGGGCTCGACCTGTACATCCATTAAAAATGTTGTAAGTCATAACTACATGAGAATGCATTCACATGTAGTTAGAAAGGTAAATTGCTTGTTACCTGAAATTAAGTCCCAGGGAGCTCATTGCCCCACTCTTGGGGGATACCAATGAAGTAAACATTTTCGTTGATGTCTTCTTCATGGGTTCTACGGACCTCTTTCTCTGTAGAATGAGTGGAGTCTCGTCTTCCTCCTCCTCGCTTCCTTCTCCCTGTATGATTGAAGAGTAATTTCCAATTGCACTTGGGGAAGGATGAAAATTAGATGCTTTTACCGTTTTGGCCGCGACATTGGAAGTAACGGCCTTCGACGAAGTTGCCCTTGTGGCCTTCTTCTGGATAAATTTGCTGGGGGCTGAAGGTTTCTTTGCTTTCGAAGGAGTTTTCTTCAGTTTTTTGGAAGAAGTATTCCCAGATGGCCCAACATCATCCGCGACCCATTTCACTCCAATTACACGACCAAAGAGCAACTACAAGAAGAATGATAATCCCATTTGTTCTTTATTGCTCTAGAAAAGAAAACATACAAGTTTGCGGAAGAAATTTTACCTTCCTTCGTTCTTGTAATAAACTGTCGCCACCACAAACCAAACTTTGTGGTCTCGGCGCATTCATGTCGCCTTCTGTGGTCGGATTGAGCGGTTTCAAGAGAGCGTTTGTTCTTCTCTCGATCTCAGAAGAAGGCAACCCTGTTTAGAAAATATGGTAAGCACATATATATTGAAGCCAATTGCCCAATCTGTAAGGAAATATTTTACCTTGTTCGTAATCCAAGGTTCCATCTTGCATAGAGCGCATCTCTCAAGCAGGATGCACCCTTTTCTTTAGTAGACTAATCCGATTCTTGATGAAGTCTTGGATCACATCCCGAGCTGTCAAGCCTTTAGATGGATTGCGTAAGCTTGCTTTTGTAGCTCTTCATTGAGATCAGGAGCGGAATCCTTCTCATTGCTTTTCTCTGGCCTGTGATTCTCGAACCAGAGGCAGCTTTCCTCAGGAGCACTGCAATAGAACCAACACTGATTCCAGCCGTGGACAGAATCACGCAATGGAATGGAAGGATAATCTTTTTTCTCCCTCAAGCGGAAGTAAACACATCCAGCAGGATTTGCGTTTTTGGACCATACCAAGAAATAGAAGCGACGAAAAAAGGCAATGCTCGGCAAAACCCCAACAAAAAATTCACACAAGTGCTGAAAAATGGCCAAACTCAACACAGAGTTAGGGTGAAGGTTTACCAGCTCAAGCCCAAAGTGGTTCAAGACACTGAGGAAGAATTCACTTTCTGGTAGACGAAATCCACAGTGCAAATAATCTTCAAAAACACCAACTCATTTTCTTGGACGACTGGTGTTACTTCCTTCTCGGTCAATCAACAGGGAATTAGTTGCCTCAAAGGCAAAATCTCTTCTTTCTCCAAAATTTCTAGCTGCTCATTATCATAGAAGATGGATTGGTTCCGGGATGCCATCTGATTAAACATCGTAGGAAGAGGAATTTTGGAAGGCGAGGGTTTTTGGCGGCATGAGACAGCGAAGTTTGCAAAGGCAAGGTTTTTGAGACTTTGGAAACTGTAGGTTGCCCTTACAACCGTCTCTGGTATTAAATGTTTTCCATGATGGATCTGACGGGCACACCCAAAGTCTTTCTTGGGAGCTGTTGGAATCCGAAAGCGAAAATGAATATTTTTCAAATCCGAAATATCTTTTCATTTCAGATTCAGGGGCTACATGTCAGTTACTCATACAGCAAAACAGGTTTTCTATGGTCTCGATTTTTTGTCTCGGCAACAATGGTCATAGTATGAAGTTACCTTACTTGTGGATGTTATGGTCGTAGAAGCTTCTTCTCCTGCAATCATTTTGAACACAAAAGTAATTTACCTGAAAATCTTTTTGGATTCTCAGATATAAAAGTAATGGAATTCTGAGGTCTCATTATTGCCTATGGTCTCAATGTAATCTTGTGACTTCAGCGCTTTATTGCCACAAAGACTTTGATTATAATATCTTACCTATGAATATTATGGTCGCAGAGCCATTAACCTGCAACCATTTTTCATGCAGAGATATTTACTTAAAATCATTTTTGATTTTAAAAGATAATGATTGGATGTTGAGAAATGATTATAGATTATGCGTAATCATTAATCAAAACCTTTTTTGTGAAGAAAATAACTTTATTTCTTGCATTCTTTACACAAAAAAGGGATGCAGGCGACTAAAGAGTCCACCTGATCCGAAAGCAAAATACATAGTTTTCAAAGGGATAAATTATCACTAGTGGGATTGACACTAGCTGCCCCAAGAGAATCAGCGACGTTCCTTAATCTTTCAATGTCGTCCATTATTATGATACGACAGTTAGCTCTTATTGCATCAGAGATTTCCTTCTACTCTCACACAAGGTTTCTCCCTACACGAGCCAACCTTGCATCCTCAATAGCTCACTACTACAGAAATGCAATCCATTAACCCATATCTTCTAACGGTTATAAGCAATCTGGGAAAAATCCGATAGAATAGGACGACAGCGGTGGAGAAGAGGCTTTTTACTATCGGTTATATACTGTACACTGTTAGTGAAATGCAAATATTTTTTACTATCGGTCATTACTGTACCAACCGATATAATAGATGAAATAGTACTATCGGTTTTTCTTTCGTAACTGATAGTGAAATTACGGACTTTATACTATCGGTTCATACTGTACCAACCGATATAATAGATTAAATAGTACTATCGGTTTTTCTTTCGTAATTGATAGTGAAATTACGGACTTTATACTATCGGTTCGTACTATACCAACCAATATAATAAATGAAATAGTACTATCGGTTTTTCTTTCGTAACTGATAGTGAAATTACGGACTTTTTACTATCGGTTACTGCTGTACAAACCGATATAATAGAGTAAATTTTACTATTGATTATATAAAACAAACCGATAGTAAAATGACGTCATATGAACTAATGGTTATGACAGTGGGGACCTTAGTTTACTATCGGTTGTATTTTTTGAACCGATAGTAAAATTGTACAACTTATCTCGACCCCTGCTCTGCGCTCTGCATCCTCGATTCATTTCTACCGTACGTGCATCCACGCTCCAAGCTAGAGTGATCTGGAGAAGCTAGCTGAGAGGTTGATAATTCGATCCCCCTTGGTATTGTCATCTTCTCATCACCTCTCTCTCTCGAACACTTTTTCATACTCTCCCTCTCTCTACTTGCAATTCATTAAACTAGATACATGTAGCTCCAAACTAGCTAGAAGGCTAGGTTGGCTAGCTAGCTATAGCTTGCTGAAGTTAAGCAGCTAGCTAGCTGGCTCTTCCAATTAATGCATTAAGTTAATTAGGGTTTCATACATATCCATTTAATGTAATTAAGCAGCCACTACTATAGAAATGCAATCCACTAACCCATATCTTCTAACGGTTATAAGCAATCTGGGAAAAATCCGATAGAATAGGACGACAGCGGCGAAGAAGAGGCTTTTTACTATCGGTTATACACTGGTACACTGTTAGTGAAATGCAAATATTTTTTACTATCGGTCATTACTGTACCAACCGATATAATAGATGAAATAGTACTATCGGTTTTTTATTCATAACTGATAGTAAATTACGGACTTTATACTATCGGTTCGTACTGTACCAACCGATATAATAGATGAAATAGTACTATCGGTTTTTCTTTCGTAACTGATAGTGAAATTACGGACTTTTTACTATCGGTTACTACTATACAAACCGATATAATAGAGTACAGTTTACTATCGGTTATATAAAACAAACTGATAGTACAATGACGTCATATAAACTAATTGTTATGACAGTGGGGACCTTATTTTACTATCGGTTTGCGTTTTTGAACCGATAGTAAAATTGTACAACTTAATTAGGTCGACCCCTGCTCTGCTCTCTGCATGTTGGAATTATTTCTACCGTACGTGCATCCATGCTCCAAACTAGAGTGATCTGGAGAAGCTAGCTGAGAGGTTGATAATTCGATCCCCCTCGGTATTGTCATCTTCTCATCACCTCTCTCTCTCGATCACTCTTTCACACTCTCCCTCTCTCTCTACTTGCAATTCATTAAACTAGATACATGTAGCTCCAAACTAGCTAGAAGGCTAGGTTGGCTAGCTAGCTATAGCTTGCTGAAGTTAAGCTGCTAGCTAGCTGGCTCTTCCAATAAATGCATCAAGTTAATTAGGGTTTCATACATATCCATTTAATGTAATTAAGCAGTTGTACACACATATGGCCTAGCTAATTGATGACGTTTCATGCATATATGCATGTCCTGAGTCATTAATTATTTATTTCAATTTGTCAATTTTGTGAAATAATTGTAGATGGATTGAGAATATTGGATGTATGGAATAAAACGTACTACTGTTGAGTATTTGGAGGGTGTGAATGGGTTTATTAAATTTGCTGAGCAAGAAAAGGCGAAGAAGGGAGAGAAAGATATGCATTGTCCTTGTATAGATTGTATGAACTTAAAAAGTTCGGTAACTCTGATCAGATTAGGAGTCATTTGATTCGTCGTGGTTTTAACGCACGCTATACCCGTTGGATATGGCATGGTGAAGATCTTGAGGAAACGAGCACCGCTACCACTCAGCAGCACCCGGAAGTGGATTGCAGTAATGATGATCATGATCAGAACATTGGTAATGTTCATTCGGAAGTCCATGTAGATGACAACAATTTAGATGAAATGTTACGTGATGTAGAAGAAGATTACAGCGAAAACGATTTACCTAAATTTGAGAAATTAATTGTTGATTCTGAGAAGCCTTTGTTCCCCGGATGTGCAAAATTTACAAAGTTGTCTTCTATGTTGAAATTATATAACTTGAAGGAAAGCAACGGTTAGAGCGATAAGAGTTTCACGGCGCTATTGGATCTGTTAGTGGACATGCTTCCAGAGGGAAATGAGTTGCCAAGATCGGTTTACCAGGCCAAAAAACTATTGTGTCCGTTGGGAATGGAAATCAAAAGAATACATGCATACCCAAATGATTGTGTTCTGTACCGTAACGAGTACGAGGATTTACATGTTTGTCCAAGATGCGGTGCATCGCGGTATAAGCATGGGGACAGAATTTATCACAATAGATGTGATGAGGTAAAGAAAGGGCCTCCGGCCAAAACTGTGTGGTATTTGCCTGTGATTCCTAGATTGAAACGGCTGTTTGCAAATCTGAAAGATGCGAAGTACTTGCGTTGGCATGTTGAGGGTAGGAAACAAGATGGAAAACTAAGACATCCAGCTGATTCTATTCAATGGAGAAACATTAACAGAACATTCGGTGAGTTTGGCAACGAAGTGAGGAATATAAGGTTTGGGCTGAGTACGGATGGTATGAATCCACATGGAAATATGAGCAGTCGACATAGCACTTGGCCGGTTCTTTTATGCATCTACAATCTTCCTCTTTGGTTATGTATGAAGCGCAAGTACATCATGATGTCGTTACTAATTTCAGGACCCAGACAACCCGGGAATGATATTGACGTGTTTCTATCACCGTTAGTCGAGGACTTACATAAATTGTGGAGCGAAGGGGTGCGGGTGTGGGATGCACATAAGCGAGAGAATTTCATGTTGCGGGCCATGATATTTTGCACCATAAATGATTTCCCGGCCTATGAAAATTTGTCGGGGTATAGTACGAAAGGAGGCAAGGCTTGTCCTATTTGCCTGAATGAAACTGAAAGCATGTGGTTATCGAACTGCAGAAAAACAGTGTACATGGGTCACCGCAGATTCCTTCCGATGCATCACGCTTACCGTAAGAAGAGGAAGTCATTTAATGGGAAGCCTGAGAAAGGATCAGCCCCAGTGTTTGTGACTGGTAAGGAGCTTTACTTGCGCGTGAAGGACATCAAAGTTGAGTTCGGTAAATGTTCTAAACCTCCAGGAAAATTTTTTTGGAAGAAGAGATCGATTCTTTGGGATCTGTCATATTGGGAGCACTTACAAGTTCGACATTGCATTGATGTCATGCACGTAGAGAAAAATGTTTGTGACAGTTTGATTGGTTTGTTGTTGAACATTCCAGGAAAGACGAAAGATGGCATCAACGTTCTCCGTGACATGCTCTACATGGGCATAAGGACTGAGCTTGCACCGTTGGAGAAGGGAAAGCGGACATACCTCCCCCCAGCCTGCTATACTTTGTCAAAAAGAGAAAAAAACAGAACTCTGTCAGTGCCTACATGGTGTCAAAGTTCCATGCGGGTATTCTGCGAACTTGAAAAAACTTGTGTCCATGAAAGACTTGAAACTGGTTGGTACGAAGTCCCATGATTGTCATGTACTGATGTCACAAATGCTTCCCATTGCTATCAGAGGCATTCTCCCAGTCAAAGTCAGAGAGACAATTACAAAGCTATGTTATTTCTTCAACACAATATCTGGCAAGGTACGTAAGCGTGTACTCCTAACAAGTTAATTAGCTCCATTCGTGGAACTTATCAGATTTTTTGGATCTGAATATTTGCTGCAACTGTGTCCTTGCAGGTAATTGATCTTGATGGACTGGACGATTTGCAACGCGATATGACTACAACTCTTTGTCAGCTGGAGATGTATTTCCCTCCATATTTTTTTGATGTTATGGTCCATCTAATTGTTCACCTTGTTAGAGAAATTAAGTTTTGTGGACCCGTGTTCCTGCGCTACATGTATCCATTTGAGATATTTATGGGTATCTTGAAGGGATATGTAAGGAATCGATATCGGCCTGAGGGAAGTATCATTGAAGGTTATGCCGCCGAGGAGGTGATCAAATTTTGCACCAACTATATGGCCGGAGTTGACCCAATTGGCGTTCCTACGTCCCGGCATGAGGGCAGGCTTCAGGGCATTGGAACAATTGGATTTAAAGCAGTCGTCCCCTCTTGTGATCTGTATGCAAAAGCCCATTTTTGGGTCTTACAGCACATGACGGGGGTGGAGCCATACATACATGAGTACAAGGAAATGTTACAGAAACAGAATCCTTCGAAGCCAGAGATTTGGGTCACCAGAGAACATAACAGGAAGTTTGCTGGGTGGATCGAAAATAGAGTCCTGCAAGCTTCTGAGGGTGACGTAGATGAAGTTGTCACATGGTTGGCCAGAGAGCCTAGATTTACTGTAGGGACTTGACAGGGGTATGACATCAACGGCTATTCATTTTACACAAGAACTCAGGACGAGAAGAGTACTATGCAATGTAGTGGAGTGACACTACTTGCTATTTCGACGGATGCTAGGGCAGGGGCACTCGACTCATATTACGATGTTATTGAGGAAATATGGGAGCTCGATTATGTATTACTTAAGATTCCTCTGTTTCGATGCCAATGGGTCGAAATCCCTCGAGGTGTTAAAGTCGACAATTATGGGTTTACTCTCGTCGATCTCAGTAGAGTCACACACCAAGATGATCCATTTATACTTGCTGAGCAAGCTACACAGGCTTTCTACATCGTTGACCCGGCCAACCCAAAGTTGCATGTTGTCCTTCACAGTAAGAGACATATTGTTGGAGTCGAAGACGTTGTGGATGAAGAAGAGTATGATCAGTTCGACGAACTACCTCTATTTTTAGATGGAATTCTTCAATCTATCCCTACCGAAGATATTGACGAAACAAGTTACCTGCGAGACGACCACGAAGAAGGATTATGGGTGGACATTCTTGACTAATTTGCAATATGTAAGTGACGTATATTACTTGGATCTTTAATCGAAGAATTTTTCAAATCATTTTTCAAAAATTCTTTGGGAAAACATACGTGATGCATTGAGAATTATTTATGCAAATTTTCATTTCAATTGGAGTATATACTTGATTTGAGCAATAATTGATTCTTTTCACAAATCAATATGAAAACTGTAAATTTTCATTCTATGATTGGTCTTTACTGTTAATTTATTTCAAAATTATGGAAGTCATTTGCATGGGGTTTCAGGTGTCTTTACAAGTGCAAAATGATGTACTAAGACCCATCTATAATTGTTCTCAGGAAAAATAACACTGTATTCTACTATCGGTTTCAATTTCCAAACCGATATGAAATTAATCTCTACTATCGGTTTATTGTTCATAACCGATAGTATTTCATTTTGTGTTATGAGACCTTACTACATTTTGGTTTGCTCTTGTACAGTGGATTAATTTACTATCGGTTAATAATCATAAAACCGATAGTGAAATACAATGCAAAAATCATGTACTGACATCATGTGTAATTGTTCTAAGGGAAAACCTTTATGGTCAATAACATTGTATTGTACTATCGGTTTCAATTTCCAAACCGATATGAAATTGAACTTTACTATCGGTTTATTGTTCATAACCGATAGTGATTTATACTGTGTTATGAGCCCCTATTCTTAATTTACTATCGGTTAGTAATAATAAAACCGATAGTAAACAATGCCAACACTCCAAACCCTAACTTACATTGTATTTACTATCGGTTTTGTGGTTATGAACCGATAGTAAATATTCATATATTAGGTTATAACCTCGCACCATTTTCCCTCCAGTGCAACTGATCACATCCAAATACTCGCGCGCGGAAAACCCTAGCCTCCCCGACGTTCGCTTTTTCGCTCCTCTGTGCCACCATTGCTGATCGCAGTTGGGTTTTCCACCGCCTCCGGCCACTGCATCGCGCCACCGCCCTCGGCCACTCCACGAACGACTGTAAGTGTTCTTGACCAAACCGCTCGCGTCAATTGCTTAAATTTATATGCAATAGTTCATACGTGGTTCAATCGATTAGAAATATCAAACTAGATGAAAATTCATGAACTACAAACTTGATAGCAATGAGAATTACAGACTTGATGATAATCACTAGCAATTTTACGTACAGTGTAGTCCACTATCGGTTTCGTATTTAGAACCGATAGTAAATACCATTATCTAAATTAAGATTAACATAGTTAGTTACTATCGGTTTCAATTGTCAAACCGATAGGAAATAGAGTATGTCATATCGGTTTGGTATTGTCAACCGATAGTACATTGAAAAGTTTGAATTTTGCAGACTTTATATTTTATTTGTGAAAAGAATCAACTATTGCTCAAATCAAATACATTTGAAATGAAAATTTAAAGAAATGATTTTCATTGCATGAAATATATTTTTCTGATGAAATTTTCCAAATAGGATTAATTTTACAATCAAGAGTTATCGAATGACCTTTATGTTAAGCAAGAGGGTATTAGTTCGACAACCCTTTGCAAATTGAGTTTACAAATCCACTTTAAATCTATTTTGAAGACCATGTTGATAGGAATTTATGATTTTTGGCCTTTTGAATGAAAATTTGACGTTTTAACAAAAAGAGGTGGTTCATCATTGCCATTCCATTTTAGTTATGAACTTTGTCATGTACCTTTCTTCATATCAATTGATGATCTGTTCATGGAATTTAGGTAAAGCCATGTCGGCATCTTCCTCGGCTGATAGTAGTGATTCGGCGAGGGTGAACATAGATGACACTGCCTCGTCCCAGTGCAAGAGGAAGGTGCGAGGCGCGACGATGTTGGGCCGTTTGGCCAAATGAACGGATCTTTCATGTGAGTTCAACCAGTTTGGGAGACCGATCGGGAAGAACGCCGGTGACTATGCTGCCTATGTTGGTTTGTTGGCGAAGGAAAGGGTGAAGATCACCGTCCAGAGCTGGAAGGACGTTAAGGCCGATGAGAGGGATAGGCTGTGGGTGGAAGTGAAGGTAAAATTAATCAAAATCACTGAACTCTTGAGTAATCACATTCTCTTGGTTTATCCCAGAGATTAGGTAAGTCCTGCTTATATGCACCATTTGAAACAGGCCAAGTGGAACATCCCCGACGATGGTCCCAAGATAGCTTGCTTGGGGACATGAACAACACGTGGAAAACCTTCAAGAGCGTCCTCGTCAGTACCTTCCTCGCTAAAGGCAAATCTCCATGCGAGAAGTACCCCTTTATAACGGAGGAGGTATGGGAGCAATTCACCCAACAGAAGGGGACCCCTGAGTTCAAGGTATGTATGGTTCCTTTGCTTGGTTACACCATTGTATGCAGTAATCAGTGGTGCATTAATTTTCTTGTCTCTGGTACGAAGGCCCTCAGCGAGAAGAACAAGGCAATCCAGAGGAGGAACGACCACCCACACCGGCTCGGCTCTCGCGGCTATGCGGGGAAGGAGGAGCAGTGGAAGAAGCAGGCTGAAGACGAGTGTTAACGATTCAAACTCGGGGTCCTTAGCCGAACTTATGCAGAATTTGTAGTTCGTAAGACCTTTCAGGGTGTCCCTTCGGGAAGGTATGTAGAATTATGGAGAACTGGAGCACAGAGAAGTTTATACAGGTTCGGGCCCTCGATGGTGGGAGTAACAGCCCTACGTCCTGTTGGGATTTCACTATGTGTGGTAAAATAAGTACAAAGTGATGGGAAAAGACCTTCACAAGCGAAGATTTTCCCTATATGAGTGTACAACAAGAAACCTGGAAAGCTTATGGAAGCTATCTAATCTAGGCTATTGTCTTGATTATTGGGCGAGATGTGTTGTATCTCGTGATCCTTCGATCCTCTGTTTGATGCACTATGCTGCCCTTTTATACTGGTCGAAAGGGCGCCAAGTCGTAACGGCATCAAACGGTTGCTTAGATGCGGTTTAGAGAACCGCTCTTAACTTCCACGCAGTTTTATCACGTGTCATTTATGGATAACTGCACGTATTAACCTCTTGACGGTTGATCCCCTACGTGGAAGAATCTTCGGGATACTTGGAATATTCCTGCTACAGGATAGATTAATCCCACATTCCCTGGTCAAAGGCGTTCTGACCGCGTGATGTTGGCTGATTGTGCAACATCTTCATCCTTCTGTTTGCGCAGAGCATACGAACTCCTGACCGCACACTAGCAGCGATCTGATCGCGTAAAGCCTGCGACCTCGGGCTGGTACTTCTCAGAATGACTTGAGTTCGCACCGCCAGGCACGTGCCTGGCTCGAATCTATCCTGAACCAGTCATGCATTTATTTGAATTGACTCGGGTGTTAATCCTCGTCAACTAGCCCCCAAATTCGAAGAAAACGAAGGGACGTGTTTATTTCGAATTTCAAGACATGCATCGGATTTTTAACCCGACGCTTCAAATTTCCCACTTAGTGGCGCACTAAGTGTGACGGTTGGTTCCCCGAGACGGGCTATGGGTAATATGTGACAGGTAATGATGGCGCTGTTGAAACATTTTTTAACCCGAGGTGAAATTGTAAATGCTTTTAAAAACCCGAGGCGCTCAGAAGGCGAACCGTCATCCTGGCGGCTATAAATACCGAAGCCTTCGAATTACAAAGCTCCACAACTTCTCCTCTCGGCTAAGTTTCTTTCAAAGCTACCTTCATCCTTCTCCTCACTCACTCCCCGAAGGCAGATCATAACATCATCGAGATTGAGAGTGATGAAGAGGAAGTTTTCGAGCGAGGGCCTCAGGTGCCCGAAGATCCATCTCCTTCAAGGAAGAAACCCAAGATTGACAAGGGATCCTCCAGCAAAGCAAAGGTAGAGGACGTAGCATCGTTCTTTCTTTCTTCTGTTCCTTATGCACCTAGGCAGATCAAACTTTCATCTCCACCTTTGGAGGGACGTTCTTCTCAGTTTTCTCGATTTCATCCCAATACTCCCCATTTTTGTTCGGGTGATCAATTTTCTGGTCGGCAAGCGGTGACTACCCGACCAGATGACCCTCAACTTGGGTTGGGGAAGCAATCTTATGATGGGAATGTTGCACTTCCACCATCCAGTGATCATCCGTTTTTGTCGGGTGATCAACTTTCCAGGATGCATATACCACCCTGTCACTTGTAAGGATTGGTAATTACTTCTGTCTCCCTTTGCTTGTTTGTCATAATTTAGTAAAACTAACATTTGCAAATGTAGGAGACGAAAATTGTTGGAGCCCCCAGCGACCAGCCTACTGAGATTCCACCTCCTTCCCTCGGATAGACTCCCCAAGGGGAAAAAGAGGCCCTGGAGAAGAAGATCGAAGAGATGTCTTCGGCGATTCTGCACCTGGTAGAATGTTTGGAAAGATCCCGTGAAGAGGTGCACCAATTCCGTCGAGAGAGGGACCACACTCAGCAACAGCGAGAACTCTTCGATTTGATTAGGAACAATAGTGCATCTCTTGTTAGGGATGATGTCGATAGGCTTAGATTAGTTGCTAGTTCTCTGGGAGTTGTCAGTGTAGATCCTACTGACAACAACATGTCCCTAGTAGAACTTTGCAAACTTCTTTCGGATCAGGTCGACGCTTTGGTCGCCGGTATCCCTTTTGTATGTAAAGAATGCAAGAAATAAAATTTTCTTTTTCTTCATATGAATATTCTTTACATCTTTTGTGTGAAAATATGTCCATAAGCAATGTCTTTACGACCACTCATAGACAGGTAAACTTCAATTTTGTGACCAGAATCGCGTTTTATAGAAGTACCGCGATCAGACTTAAAGCCGCGGTTAGAACCGAAGTTCAATTTGAAAGATTACTGCGATCAGAACCGAAACTCGATCAAACCATCACTTCGATTAGAATCGGAGCTTAGTCGAAGACATGGTTCCGACCATACCGCGATCTGATCAAACATATCCGTACGTCCAAAAACTTGGTCATAGGATATTTTCATGAAAATTTACAAGCCACATGAAGGAAAATGTCCTCCGAAAACCCTTAAAAAACTTTTCATGTTTTTGTATCTTCAAACCTTGAAACAAAGAAGTCCTTTTTGTTTCAGATCCGATACCAGGAACACTTAACGGGTCCGCCAGAAATAGTATCCATTATGGGAAATGAATAAAATATTAAGTGGAACGTTTGAGTGGAACGTTACTCACATTAGTGCGCCTCCTCGGGTCTATAAAAGGAGCAGTTAGCTTCTTAAGGAAGCCACACAGCCAAAAACCCTTCCTCAATACTTCCGTCGCATAAAACCCTCATTCTTCTCAGCCTCCGTTTTCCCCAAAGTTGCCAACTTTCCTCCCGATTTCTCACAAGAAATGTCATCCTGGAGCAGAGTCTGCTGGTGTTGGAGAAGGAGGAGATCCTTCCTCCGCGGCTGCTAATCAACTGGCGGCCCGCAGAGAAGGACCAAGAAACCCCAGTCGTCGGAGAGGGCAAACTGGTGGTCTTCGAGGAGTACATGCGCTGTGGGTTCCACCCAAATGCAGTCTTGATTCTGGCGGTGTTCCAGCACCTATGTGAAGCATACGTCGGAGTGTATCCCAGCGTGGATATCTTCCGATGTTTCTACTATTCGGCATGGTCGAAGAGTGCCAACGCCGCCGGATGCATTTACTTCTGGATAAGGGAGAAGAAAGAGTATCCCTTCCCACCTCTACGGGATTCGGTGCACGGGTGGCACCAGAAATGGTTTTACTGCACCCCTCCGTCTGAGAGCGGGTTGTGGTTCGAGAACTCGCGGCCAGAGAAGCCGAGCAAGTTGGACTCCCTCCCAGCGATGAACTCTGAGTTCATGAAGCACGCCGAGGTGATTCTTCACTTGGTCCAACAGGGACTAACGGCTCGTGACATCATTCGCGACTTTGTGAAGAATCGGGTGAGCCCTCTGCGTGCAAGGGCTCATCCGGCTTGGGAGATCAAGTCCATAGCAGACAACACCTTGGACTACAATGAAGGTATGGGATTTCGACACTGAAACCTCATACTCCTGTTATATGTTTTCTAATTGATCTTCTGGGAACAGTCCTGCCTTCCTCCGAGGTCGAGAGGCGGACAAATTACCTTCTCAGGGCCTACAATGCTGAAGTGGAAGGCCCCAAGGGATCGGCTCACCCGCAGAGCTTGGTTCACGCCGGCGACGACCTCAAACAGGAGCGCCGAAAGGTATGTCACCCCTCACTTAGCTCCTATTCGCTGGTCTAATGTATACTTAGCACTGACAAATTTGTCGGGATGAAACAGCTCTTGGGGAGATTCGTAGAGGCGACGTTCCCAAGTGAAAATGTCGGTTCCCTGGGAAAGCCGACGGTGAAGAACGTGAAGAAGATCTCCTCGAAGCCCAGTACGAGGAATCCTGCCCCCAAGAAATCCAAGCAAACTCTTGGGGAGGGGTCTTCACGGAGCATTCCTCCTACCGCAAGGAAAACTGCGGTAAGATATCACGTACCTCCTGTTCTTCCAGGTACAAACTGGAATCATTTCTTCATCGTACAGGGCGAGAAGAGCGAGGAGGAGGAGGAAGATGACGTTCCCCTGATCCGCCGGAGGAGGAAAATAGTGGACCCTCCATCCGGCGAGACTCTACCTCGTCTTGTAGAAACAGAGGCAACCGCAGCAGACCCCGCAGCCACCTGGAGTCCCGCGGTCACGAGCGAGATCCCTGCTCCCGAAGCCCCAGAGGCTTCAGGGTCAGTTGCTTCCCCCTCCTTGGTCGAAGGGATGACCACAGTAAGATTTTCTCATGATCTTATTTTCTCGATTTTCTTTGTACATGTGTTCATTGGGCTTACACTTATACAGGGAGAAGAACTTCCCCCTGCGACTCATGTGAGTCCCAGGGAGGCAAATCCTCCACTTCTGAGGACAGGAGAGGAGGTGTCCGAACAAGACCTCGCGAAAGTCGCGGATGAAGTGCTGGCTCCAGCAATCCAGGAGCCACCTAGGCCTTCGGACGTAACTCTGCCAACCAGACAGGTTACCTAGGTATGAATTCTTACCACTTAAGTCCTTATCATCCCTTATGAATGTACTTACAGGAGAACATACATAGGGAGAAAAAGCCCTGTTTACAAAGAGGAAGACTAGGAAGGACAATGACTGTCCTCTTTCTCAAGGAGAGCCTTCCCTGAAATCCCAGAAGCTGATGGGATTTCAAATAAGGTAAGAACCCCTCTTTTGGTTATTCTGGATCGGACTGTGGCGACTACTAACGTAATCGTCGACTCCTTTTTCCTTTGTAGGCGTAAAGAGGCAGCACCGAGCCCTTCAGCCGCCCCGGGGACGGTTGAAGTTGCTACTGGTGCCGAAGCCTCCGGTGAAGAGCGCTTTGTCCCTCTGGTCCAGGAAGTCGTCCGGACCGTCGGGGATGAGTCGGGTGCGGAGACCCAGTTGCAGGCAACAGGAACGGCGACTGAGGCCCAGCACGGACAGCCACCTGCTGCTCCCATCAAGGTCGCGACGGGTCCCTCGACCAGACCTCCCGCCATCCCGGAGGATATTTTATTTCGGGAGTATACAAAGGTATGACAAACCTCTCTTTTGGTACCTGAATTGTGGATAGGACACCACTAACTTCTCTTTGTATTACAGGAACTATCCCGTGTATCGGCCAGATCGATCGCTATGGTGGCGAGCATCGAGGCCATACAAAAAGAAAGAGACTGCTTGCGCAGGTAAGGATAAATGCCCTCCAATTTGTATAGATACAAATTTGTTATGACAACCATTTTTTCTGTCACAGGGAGGTTGCTTCTCTGAAGAGGGAGCTGGCCGCTCAGAAGCTCATGTCGATCTCCACGGTTTCGAAGCAAGAGGTCGAGCTTAATGATCTGCGGTCACGGCTCTCTGGTAAGTCGATTCCCGACTAGGAAGACTTGACTTCATAGTTTAGACTGTTGATAACAATATTTTTACTGCAGCGCAAGCAAGTCAAATAAAACGGCTTGATCAGGACAAGGCGGTCCTCCAGCTTTCCATTAACTCTACCCGCGAGGCAAACAGAGACCTGAGCCAATCCAGCTTTGAAAAGCTAAAGATGGTGGCCCATCTCCTGAGGGCTGATATGGTTGAGACCACAAAGGACGACCTCAGTTCGAGCAACTGGTCTTCACTGGTCATGGCCCAAGCGGAGTCACTTCTCGAGTATCTTCCTGAAGATACACGGCGACGGGAAGAGGCGATCATAACCAGGGTTCGATCAGCAGCCTCCGCCATTCTCTGCCGGTTTCGTCTCCACCATGGCCCAGATATGGATCTGAATCCACTGGTGGGAACGGTAGAGATCGAGAGTGAAGAGCAACTGAAGGCGATCATGGAGGAGGTTACTCCCCTTGTAGATAAACTCCTGACCGAGCTCGGGATTGTGTAATCCCTACAACTGTACAGATATAACATGTAGAATACAATGCATGTACTAATTGATTTTTGAAAGAAAGTATATGCATATATTTTTTTGTTGTTTCATATTATAAGCATATCCCCCTAGCCCCCGCCTGTGATTATAGATACTGAAGGCTTAGTATTATAAACACAGGAGAAATACGAGTGTAACGACCAGGGGTGTGCGATTGGACCAGCAATTATGATCAATATAACGCATAATCCTTGTTGCAAACCGGCAGCCACTCAGATGACCAAGGACTTACCAGAAAGCCCCGTATCGTTGAGAAACGGCTTATTTAGGAGTGACTTATCTGAAAGTGGTCATGAGATCGGCCAGCGAATCCGACTAGAACGTTGTAGTGATCTAACTGCGGGTGACCAGCCCCCGAGTCAAGTTCGTAACACATGGGTATGAAGGGAGATGTTCATCGTATGAAACCAAAAGACTTTTTGTTTTATTAAACAATGCTAATTGAACAGGAAATGGGATTGAATACTTACACGTAGAACTTGCGTAGTTGATCGATGTTCCATGTATTGGACAAAATGCGACCATCCTCCATGGCTAACTGCGCTAATCCTGGTCGCGGCACTGAAACAACAGTGTAAGGGCCTTCCCACTTTTGGGAGAATTTGTTGCGATTAGACTAGTCTTAAATTTTTCGTAAAACCAGATCGCCTACGTGAAGACTACGCGGTCGCACCCTCTTGTTATGGTACTTGTGCAAAGCTTGCAAGTATACCGCGAACTTGATCAAAGCGCGATCACGCCTTTCTTCTAAGAGGATGAGATCCTGTGATCGCTGTTCGGCCTGATCAACTCGTTCGAATTGCTCTGTCCGAACAGATCCAATACTAAGTTCCATAGGCAGTACGGCCTCGGCCCCATAGACCAGATGGAAGGGTGTCTCACCGGTGGCTCGACTAGAGGTAGTTCGCTGTGCCCAAAGAATGGTGTAGAGCTCGTCTGCCCAAGCCCCCGAGAGAGTCTTAAGGCGATCAAAAAACACGTTTTTTGATGCCTTGCAGTATCTGCCTGTTGGCCCGTTCCACGACACCATTGCTCTGTGGATGTGCCACAGAAGCAAAGCACACCTTGGTCCCAATCTGATCGCAGTAGTCCAGAAAAAGACCACTGGCGAACTGAGAACCATTGTCTGTGATGAGACGGTTCGGAACACCGAATCGAGCAACAATGTTCTTATGGAAGAACTTTTGTGCTGCTGATGCGGTAATATTTCATACCAGTTCGGCCTCAATCCACTTTGTAAACGTGTCAATGGCTACGAACAGAAACTTGTACCCATTGACCGCTTGTGGCATAGGACCAACAATATCCATCCATCAGACCGCAAATGGCCATACGAGGGGAATGATTTGTAACGCATAGGCCGGTTGATGAACTTGTCTCGCGTGAAACTGACACTGAGGACACATTTTGACCATATGCTTGGCATCATCGAGTGCCGAAGGCCAGAAGAATCCTTGTCGAAAAGCTTTTTCGACCAGTGTACGATATGACGTGTGCACACCGCATACACCATCATGAATTTCTTTCAAGAGGGATGTACCTTCTTCCTGAGATATGCAGCGCATGAATACTCCTTGAGTACCCTTTCTGTACAAAACTCCCTCTATGAGCTTGTACAGACGCGCTTTTCGAATCAACCGATCGCTTTCGGTTTCGTCCTCGGGTAGGGTCCCATGTTCAAGATAGACTCTCAATGGATGAGTCCAATCCTGTTCCTAACCGAGGTTGGTAATGCAGACTGTTACCGGATCATCCTCGACCGAAGTCATGATCGAAGGACGGTCCAAGTGTTCAATGAACACTCCTGCCGGAGCGGATGTGCGTGAGGACCCAATTTTGGATAATTGGTCTGCGAGAATGTTGTCCTTTCGCGGGATGTATTGGACCTTGAAATGACTGAAGTGTTTTTCCAATCTCCTCACTCCCCCCAGGTAATGAGCCATTGTCTCATCGGAGGTGTTGTACTCCTTGTTTACCTGGTTTACGACCAGCTGTGAGTCTCCCCTCACCACTAATCGACGGACTCCGAGGAATTTTGCTGCCCGGAGCCCTGCAAGAAGACCTTCATACTCTGCTGCGTTGTTGGTCGCAACAAAGTATAGTTGGATGACATACTTAAGTTGTTTGCCCGGAGCCCTGCAAGAAGACCTTCATACTCTGCTGCATTATTAGTCACAACAAAGTGTAGTTGGATGACATACTTAAGCTGTTCGCCCTGGAGCATAACTAAGACCACTCCAGCCCCCGAGTGTTGAAAACTACGGGAACCGTCAAAGTACATTGTCCAGTGATCGGGGCATTCCAGTTCCTCGGACACCTGCACGGGTGGCTCAGGGTTTGTCCATTCGACCACAAAGTCAGCCAAAACCTGAGACTTAACCGCCGTGCGGGGCATGAAATGGACATCAAAAGCACCGAGTTCGACCTCCCATTTGGCCATTCGACCAGATTTTTCAGGATTTCGGACAATATCCCCCAGAGGAAAGGAGGAGGGTACTGTGATCTTGTGAGCTTGGAAGTAATGTCGTAGCTTATGGGAAGCTATCAGTAGCGCGTAAAGTATCTTCTGGACCTCAGGGTATCGCTCCTTAGGACCATCAAGTACCTCGCTTACATAGTAGACGGGTCTGTGTATTCCTTCCCTATCCGCGATCAGAACAGCACTGACCGCGTGTGGGGTGGCCGCCAAATAGAGAAGCAATGGTTCTCCTTTGTCGGGAGATAACAAAACTGGCGGACTGGATAAGTATGTCTTTACCTCCTGTGATGCCTTTTCGGCCTCATCGGACCATGTGAAATTGTGATGCTTCCGCAAGGATTTGAAGAAAGGTAATCCCCTTTCACCTAGTCACGATATGAAACGACTCAAAGCCGCTATGCGACCAGCCAAGCGTTGAACATCTTTCATGGTCGAGGGCGACCTCATCTGTTCGATGGCCCTGATTTTCTCAGGATTAACTTCAATGCCTCTGGAACAAACAAGGAAACCAAGAAGTTTTCCTAAAGAGACCCCGAAAGAACATTTCTCCGGGTTCAATTTTATTCCAAAGCGATTCAAATTACAGAAGGTTTCAGCAAGATCGTCCAAATGAGACAGTCTCTTAGTACTTTTTACAACTAAGTCGTCTACATATGCTTCGAGATTACGCCCTATCTGGGAAAGAAAGGTCTTTTGCATCAAGCGCTGGTACGTGGAACCTGCATTCTTGAGACCGAATGGCATTCTGACGTAGTAGTAGGTGCCGAACGGGGTGATGAAGGCAGTTTTCTCTTCATCTTCTTCTGCCATGCTAATTTGATGGTATCTTGAGTAAGCGTCCAGGAAGCTCATCAGTTTGCAGCCCACGGTTGAGTCGACCAGTTGGTCGATGCGGGGAAGGGGAAAGTCATCCTTCGGACAAGCACTGTTGAGGCTAGTGTAGTCGACGCACATGCGCCACCTGCCATTTGACTTGCGGACCATGACCGGATTGGCGAGCCATTCCGGGTGATCGACCTCGCGGATAAACCCAGCTTTTAGGAGTTTGTCCAACTCCTCTCGGATGGCTTCCTATCGGTCAACAGCAAAACGCCTGAGCTTTTGCTTTATTGGTCGTTGTCCAGGTCGAATTGCTAACTTGTGCTCGATTACTTCCCTTGAGACACCGGGCATATCGGACGGTTTCCACGCAAACACCTCTGCGTTAGCCCGGAGGAAAGTAATGAGCTCGAGTTCCTATTTGTCATCCAGGCCTGATCCGACTTGAATTGTCTTGGATGGATCAGCTGGGTACAATGGAAGTAGTTTGAGTTTCTCATCTGGTCGAGGAGCAGCCTTGATCGCGTCGGTGGCGACAGTGGCGACCTGAGCGTCCCAGAGGGGAAATTGGTCGACCATCTCCAGAGACAGCCGGTCGCACGTTAGTGCCACGTTGCGACTGCCTCGGACCGAGATGACCCCTTTGGGGCCAGGCAATTTGCCACACTGATAAGTATAGTGCGTTGCCATCATGAACTTAGCAAGAGTTGGCCTGCCAAAGATTGCATTTCTAAGCCGCATTACAATCAATTACGTCAAAAGTAACTAATTCTGTTCGGAAGTTATCCGGTTCTCCCAGTGTGACCGGGAGGACCACCTGTCCCAACGACATCATAGAGGGACCAGGGATTATCCCATAAAACGGATGGATTATGGGCTTAATCTCGAACGAGGAATTTGCATCTCGTCGAGCGCCTTGACCAATAAAATGTCAAGGGAGCTCCCTCCGTCGATCAGGATCCTTTTGACTCTCGCATTACTGATGATCGGAGTAATGACCAGAGGGAGCCTCAATGGTCGAGTAAACCCCGCAGGACAATCAGTGCGATCAAACGTCAAAGGTGTATCCGACCAACGGGGGTACTGAGGTTCACCAAGGGATGTCTCCGCTTGGTTAACCTCCCGATAAAAGGCCTTAAACTGCCTTTTGGAAACAAAAGAGGAGGAATCCCCGAAAATAACATTAACGTGATTATGAGGTACTTGGTAGGACATCTCTTCGTCTCCGTTAGCGTCTCTAAGTCCGCATGCTTGTTCCTTAGCCAGTAAGGTCGGCATCGGTCCAACTCCCTGGTAGAAGTCATCCAACTGCTTTAACCAACTCCTGCAGTCCTTGAGGTTGTGGCCTGCGGAGTTGTGGAGTGGACACCACTTCTTGCCTTCCTGCGGGTTAGTCGACTTCTCTGGCTGGTCGGCACTACGACCACCAGAAGCAGTTTTATTCTTAAATGAAGGCTTGTTACCCTTGGTCGAAGGAGGCTTCTCTGTAACTGTGACCTCGCGGTACTGTCTAGAGCGGTTCCTCTTCGACTTCTTTGACTTCCCGCCTGACGAAGATTCGGGCTTCTTGCTTGAATCTACTTTCCTAGCGTCCTTGAAACCTGGTTGAGGCGGTAGGTCACCTTTATCGACCATCCAATTCCATTCGACCGCTTCGGCCGCGTCGGAGTATCGATCAGCCATATCAAAGAGATCAGCCACTGATCGAGGAGGATGGATGAGCAAGTCTTCGGTGAATCTCCGATATCGAATGACATGTTTAAATGCCCTGATAACGGAGCTGTCAGATATGTTCGGGATGGTATTTCTCACCCCGACAAACCTCATGACAAACTGACGAAGGGTTTTGGTCGAAGTTTGTCGTAGTCGATGGAGGTCATCCTCTTTACCCGGCTTTTGATAACAATTTTGGAAATTGCTGAGAATAGCATCGCACAGCATTTTCCAATTGTAGATAGAACCCTCGGGCTGATTAAACAGCCAAGTTCTAGCTAGTCCTTCAAGGACTGTAGGCAGGTAGTTGGCCATGACCCGGTCATCGCCTCCTGCCGCTTGGATGGCAGTGATATAGATTTGAAGGAACTCGGATGGGTTCTGAGTTCCGTCGAACCTTTCTATGGCCCCTGGTCTAAACTTGTCAAGCCAAACGACCGCACGAAGGCCGGAAGAGAAAGCTTTACAACCAACGTAGGGACCGTGAACTGTCTTGTGACTTCTGACCGGATCACGAGAGACTTCACGCAATGGTGAAGTTATTCGTGGTCCTAAGTGAGAGTGGACAGGGACTCGATCCCTACCACGAGAATCCTGTGCCTGCCTGGATTTGTCTTGGCGGGGTGGGACAGGCGGCGGGTAACTTCGTCGACCAGAACCAGAGAACACTCTCGTTTGCGGGAACGTGTTACCTACCGGGAAGAGGCCGTTGGGGTCGCCTCAGATGCGACCTTATCCAACCTCTCCGCCAGGATTCTGGTAAAGGCCGGTTTCTGCGCATCCGTGACCGTAGGAGGGAAATTACGCATGACTTCCGCGATAAATCGCAGTCGACCATGTGTACTTCCCCTAGGGGCACCAAGTTTTACCGTTTCTTTGTCCACCGGGAAACGCTCCGGAGGCAAAGAAGGGATCTGGTCGCATCTGCGACCATGTGATCGTCGGGATGAACTCAGCAGCATCGTAACGAGCCTGCGCATCTTGAAGAGCCTCTAGGGCAATTCTGCGTAGTTCGTTGTTTTGTTGTTCGAGATCTTGATCCTCCTTCTGTTTGCGTTCCTGTTCTTCCCTGGCAGCCTGTTGATCGGGAGTTTCCTCCGATAAGGTAGTGAACTGTCTAGGGAGAGAGGTCGCCGAGGGAGAGAACATCTCGGTTTGTTCCGAGTCAGACTCGAAATCAAAGAGACGGTGGAGGTTATCAGGGTCGAATCTCCCCAGGCTGATTTCCTGGTCGATATCATCCTTCCCCTCAACGAGGTCGTATGACGGACCGGACTCACCCTCTAGCGCATTAAGAACCTCGGTGGGTTCTGACCTTGCGCTAGTCGCTCCCTGGTTGATGGACATGACCTGGAGAGATGATTCGACCTCTGGAAGATTTTCGCCTCCAACTTCCTCCATTGGAACAGGATCGCTTGGAGAAGGCATAGGAATGTGAGTATAATTCTCGAGATCGAAATCGTTCTCGGAATCATATACTCCAACCATAATTCAGCGAACCTCCGAATGAGAATTAGGACGCTTTGAGAAAGGCACCACGGTGGGCGCCAGCTGTCGATGATTCAGACTCGGGTCTTTAGCCGAACTTATGCAGAATTTGTAGTTTGTAAGACCTTTCAGGGTGTCCCTCCAGGAAGGTATGTAGAATTATGGAGAACTGGAGCACAGAGAAGTTTATACAGGTTCGGCCCCTCGATGGTGGGTGTAACAGCTCTACGTCCTGTTGGGATTTCACTATGTGTGGTAAAATAAGTACAAAGTGATGGGAAAAGATCTTCACAGGCGAAGATTTTCCCTATATGAGTGTACAAAAAGAAACCTGTAAGGCTTATGGAAGCTATCTAATCTAGGCTATTGTCTCGATTATTGGGCGAGATGTGTTGTATCTCGTGATCCTTCGATCCTCTGTTTGATGCACTATGCTGCCCTTTTATACTGGTCGAAAGGGCGCCAAGTCGTAATGGCATCAAACGGTTGCTTAGATGCGGTTTAGAGAACCGCTCTTAACCTCCACGCAGGTTTATCATGTGTCATTTATGGATAACTGCACGTATTAACCTCTTGACGGTTGATCCCCTACGTGGAAGAATCTTCGGGATACTTGGAATATTCCTGCTACAGGATAGATTAATCCCACGTTCCCTGGTCAAAGGCGTTCTGACCGCGTGATGTTGGCTGACCGCGCAACATCTTCATCCTTCTGTTTGCGCATAGCATACGAACTCCTGACTGCGCACTAGCAGCGATCTGATCGCGTAAAGCCTGCGACCTCGGGCTGGTACTTCTCAGAATGACTTGAGTTCGCACCACCAGGCACGTGTCTGGCTCGAATCTATCCTGAACCAGTCGTGCATTTATTTGAATTGACTCGGGTGTTAATCCTCGTCAACGAGGCGTCGAATTTCGTTGACTCCCCTGACCTACCACTCTCCGAGATCCGTGATCCGCGATGCAAGCACTGGTGCCTGGCCAGAGGGACCGTGTCGACCATGGGGACTGTGGAGTTCCCAAACCCCAGGGATGTCGAGGTCGTGCAGCGACTCATAAGTTTGCTAACTTCCAGGTTGGAATCATAGAGTGTGGTAGAAAAAACTATGATCACTAGTGTGCGCACAAGTTTGTATATATTTTTTCCTTACAATGGAGAGCTTTGAATGTAACAGATCTCTTGCTCGAAGGAGGCGACCGAGGGATTGTTCACTCCCCATAGGGAGAACGACATCCTTACCAGGGCTCTAGGAAACAAGGAGCATCCAGGGCGGACCCGAACAGTGGGGGGTGTGGTGCCATGGAAGGAAGGTTTCTCGGAGCCCGGGCAAAAGGCGAAGAAGGCTCGCAGCTGGAAGGAAAGGGAAGTGGAGCTGTCTCATAAGATACGGGCAGATGTGACTGCACAATTCGCGGACATGTTCGCTCAAATGAACGAGAAGTATGAACGCCTTAGCCAAGTTGTGCAGTCCAAGGGTTTAGATCCAGCTGCCGAGGTCGACACTGCCAGGCCGAGTAGTTGCGGCTCGAAGGTTCACGTGGATCCGGTGGACCTGATTGAGGTATTGCAACTCTTGCGCTATATATGCAGTTCGGTTGATGCCACTCCCGTTACGTTAGAATTGTTTCGCTAACCTGTTATAATTGTTGCATATTGCAGAAGCCGGAGAGCTGTAGCCTACCGATCAACATAGGCGACAAACCTGTAGTGGTTGCAAACGGGGTCGTATATCAGTCTTGGGAGGATGTCCGGATCCACTGCGTACCTCTGGAGCCTGGATTCGCAAAGGTACAGTGGACATGGCCCTCCCGGGCTACAGCTATTTTCCGTTGCCCGTCCCAACAGACGAAATGCGGACAATTGGCGAGGCATTGGGCTCGTACATACAGTGGCCCAAGAAGGGTGTTAGACTACAGGAGGTAAACCCTAGCCATTCTAGCTTACAACTCAGTTAATATACATAATTTGCAAAATCTAACTTATGTGTTCGTACTTAAAGTGGACGATGGATACCAGCTCACTTCCTGAGGACACCACCCCCGCCACAACGCATGACCGAGCTCCTTCGGCCCTCATGCCTCCTCCGACGGCCTCAAACCCTTCGCCATCAAATGAGGCCGGCGGTACCGCGCCCCAACCTTCGAAGGTATACACTCGCTCCCCACCCAAAGGCAAGGGCAAGGCCAAAGGCAAGGCCAAACAAAGCCAGCCGGGTACGTTGAAGAACGGGTTCCCACTCGTGTCGGAGTACCTTTTGCGCAATATGGATCAAATAACCAGAAGTCTCTACGAGTGGTACCTGACCCGATCTAGGCGCCACATCAACTTCTTGGTTCACTTCAAGCCAGGTCATTTTCACCGTGAGGCCGGGAGCATATCGGTGGCCCACGAGGATTTGTTCGACCTCCTCAACTGGCGGGAGCTTGATATGTCCATCATACTGACTGGAGTCCTGTGAGTTTGCTGTTGTCTGAAGTTATCACAGTTCATTTCATAAATCTAATCACTTTGTATGCACTACTTACTAATGTTTACTTTGCATCCAGGTGCATGTATAGGCTGGCGTCGATGAGGGCATGTGACAAGGTGGGTTTCCTCGACCCAGACAAAATAAGCCTCACGATGCTAGAGCACGACCAAGCACATGCGGAGGAATACATATCAAGGACACTACTAGCGCAGCAGGACCGAGAGTTCATTCTTACGCTGTACCAACAAAGGTTAGTGCATTTCCTACTAATTTAACTCATTCTTGTATGTTACGCCTAACATATGTATGAAACGGTTCGCTTATATATGCCATGTAGGGGCCACTGGGTCCTCGCCGTCATTTGCCTATGATTGAATGAGGTCTATTACCTCGATTCGATGAGCGACAGGGTGGTGCATGTTTTCACCCTCACGTGGCACATAGACGCGTAAATAACACAGTTGTTTTAAATTTTTCTCTGACTAGCTAATTAATGATAACATATTAACCGGCAATGCTAAATTAAATACAGGGCTTTCAAAAATTATGTTACTGCTGGAGGGAGGCATGACGCGTCGAAGGGCACAAAAATTTCTTGGAAAGAATATGAGGTAATTAATACGGATGGAAGTACTCATGATGAGTCTTTTAATTTAAGTTTAATTAGTTCTTTCGAGTTAATGTGGGTTTATGTCTTTGCATATGCAATTATCCCAGTGCCATCAGCAACCACAATCATGGGAACGTGGCTTCTATGTCATGAGATTTATGTATGACCTGATCAGGATAAACTTTGCCCAATTCCCTAAGGTAACCATTTTTCCTGACTCAAAGTCGAACATTAATTGGATGTGACGTACGTTCCTAACTTCATACACGCATATATGCAGAGCACCATGTTGAAAGACCAATATGAGTTGCCTCAATTGAAGGAGCTGCGAACAATTTGGGCCCAATATGTCATGGAAGAAGTGGTTATCAACGATCGATTGTAACTGACTTGTGTAATATATATTGTATGTGTTGATTGTTGTATTTGTGAATAAACTCAATATATGAATTGATTCATTGGTGTATTTGTGAATAAACTCGATCAATATGTGAATAAATTCAATCTGTCCAATGCATGTGTATATTACTGTGTTAGTGTATATGTGAACAAATTCAATCTCTGAATAATTAGATTCAATCTGTCCAATGTATTAATTGGTGTATGTGTGTACTTGTATTGGTGTATTTGTGAATATACTCAATATGTGAATATTGGTGTATTTGTAAATATTGGTGTATTTGTGAATGATCCAATGTATCTCTGTATTGCTGTATTTGTGAAAGATTCCAGTACTAGCCGTGTCGAGTACATAATCGATAGGAAAAACTACACAGTACTATCGGTTATATACTACAAACGATAGAATAAATATTCCAGTACTATCGGTTCATGTACTACAACCGATAGAATAAAGTTTCCAGTACTAACTGTGTCGAGTACCTAACCGATAGAAAAAAACTACACAATACTATCGGTTTAGATCCGAGCTGATAGAAGAAATAGTCGTTAGCGATTAGTGAACGTTGGCAATGTAGATATTTTACTAACAGTTTTCAACCGATAGGAGTGTGCTATGTTTCTTCTATCGTGCCGATCACTAGTGGTAAGAGGACCGATAGTAGAGTGGATTTTAAACCGATAGTGAAAAACATTTCTGTAGTAGTGGCTCTATTTTGAAGTTCCCTCGCGCGTTCAACAACCATGAAAGCAGTTTCAAGGTTGAGTCCTCGCCTAAGGAACCGCTCTTCAATTTCTTCTTTTCCTTCTTGGAGAGTGTCGACGATTCGGACTCAGGGTCCTCAGCCGAACTTATGCAGAATTTGTAATTGTGAGACCTTTCAAGATGACCCTCTGGGAAGGTATGCTGAACAATGGTGAACAGGAGCACAGAGAGTTTAGACAGGTTCGGGCCCTCGATGGTGGGAGTAATAGCCTTACGTCCTGTTGAGATTTCACTAAGTGTGGTAAAAGGTTTACAAATGGAGGAAAAAGTCCTCACAGGCGAGGATTTTTCCTGTAAGGGTGTACAAGGAAAAGCTATAGGAGACTCGTAAGTGTTGTTTAATCTAAGCCGTAGACTTGGCTGTTTGAATGATCGAGATATCTTGTATCTTGATTATTCTTTTGAGTCTGGTTCTTCCCCAAAAATGTCTTGGATCCCCCGTTTGATGTACTTTGTCACCTTTTTATATTGGTCGAAAGGGTGCCATATGAAGAAAACTGTATCAAACGGTTGGATGCAGTTGTTGAAGAACCGCTATTAACTTCCACGGAGGTTATTAACACGTGTTAATCGTGAATAACCGCATATAATAACCTCTGACGGTCGATTCTCCACGTGTAAGAATCTTCGGGATACTTAGAATATCCCGTTGTATGGGCAACCGAATAGATAGATCCCAAGTATCCTGATCGGCAGATGTTCTGACCGCGGGATATTGGCTGACCGCGCAATATCCCGAATATGTAGTTCGCGTATAGCATACGAACTTCTGACCGCGCAAGGCTTACGGTCTGACCGCGTAAAGCTGGCGATCACATAGCGACGTCCCTCAGAACAACTTGAGCTTGTATCGCCAGATACACTTTTGACTCGAACCTGCCTTTAACCAGAAGTCTAATAGAAGTGGTCCGGGTGTCAATCCTCGTCAGCTAGCCCCCAAATTTGAAAGAAACGAAGTGACGTGTTTATTTCGAATTTTAAGACCATGCATCGGATTTTTGACCCGGCCCTTTAACTTCTCCACTTAGTGGAGCACTAAGTGAAAACGGTTGGTTTTTCAAGACGGGTTCTGACATTATGTGACGGGCAATGATGGCGCCGTAGAAATATTTTTATCTCGAGGTAAAATTGTAAATGTCTTAACGAAACCCGATATGTCTGGGAGGCGAACCGTCGCCCTGGTGGCTATAAATACCAGACCCCTGGACATGTAAAGATCTACAATTTCCCTCTCATGCCTAAGTCTTTTTCTTGTTATCCTGCCTCCTTCCTTTTCACATACCCCTCCCAATGGCAGATCATGAAATCATCGAGATTGAGAGCGATGAAGGGGAAATTGTCGAACAAAGGCCTCAAACGATTGAAGTCTTGTCCCCTTTAAGGAAGAAACCCAAGGTTGACGAAGGATCTTCCAGTGGAACAAAGGTAAAGAATGTAGCAAGTTTCTTTCTTCCTTTAGTTCCTTTGACCCTTCCCGTTCATGCCTCTCGGCAAGTTAGGCCTTTATCCTTAGAGAAAGATCCCATCACATTCAATTCTCCCATTCTTTTGGGTGATCAACATCCTGGTCGGCAAGCGGTGACTATCCCTCGATCAAATGATCGCCATATTGGGTTGGCAAAGCAATCTTCTGATGGGAAGATTGCTCTTCCACCATATGATGATCTTCCTCCCAAGATGGGTGTATTAACGGGTTATGCACCGGGACAGGTAACAATTCTTCTCCCTTTTTGCTGATAATTTTAGTTAATATGACTAACCTTTGCAAAATGCAGGAGGTAGGAGGCTCCAGCGATCAGCCTTCTGCTACTCCATCTCTTCCTTCCGGACAGACCCTTCTGGAAGAGAAGAATGCCCTGGAGAAGAAGACCGAGGAGATGGCCTCGAAGATTCTGCGTTTAGCAGAATGTCTTGATCGATCCCGAGAAGAGGCGCACCATTTCCGTCGAGAGAGGGACTTCGCTCAGCAACAGCGAGAACTCTCTGACTTGATTAGGGACAATAGTGCGTCTGTTGTTAGGGACGATATAGATAGACTTAGGGTAGTTGCTAGTTCCCTGGGGGTTGCCAGTGTAAATTCTACTATCAACAACATGTCTCTTGGGGAACTTTGTAAACTTCTCTCAGAACAGGTCGATGCTTTTATCGACCGTATCCCTTTTGTATGTAAAGAATGTAATAAATAAAGCTTCTTTTATTCATATGAACATTCTTCATACCTTCTGTGTGAAATTATGGCCAAAAGCTTAGTTCGCGACCATTCATACACAGGAAATTTCAGTTCTGCGATTAGAATCGCGCTTTAAAAGATCACCGTGACCTGCCCTGATGCCGCGATCAGACTTAAGGCCGCGGTTAGAACTGAATTGCGACTAGAGTCGAACGTTCGGTTAGACCATTACTTCGATCAGAAACGAAGTTAAATAACATGGTTTTAACCAAACCATAACCCAGTTAGGATATATCCGTACGTCAAAATTTGAGTTACATGATATTTTTTACAAAAATGTTCAAGTAAAAAGAAAGGTAAATAACCCTCAAAAAGCCTTAGCAGACTTCTCGAGTTTTAGCCCTTTCAGCTTCCGAAATAAAGAAGTCTTTTTATTTCAGATCCGATACCCGAAACGCTTTAAAGGGTTTACCAGAGAATATCCATTATGGGAAATGAATAAAATATTTAAGAGGACGCTTGAGTGGAACGTTACTCACAGAGGCGTGACTCCTCGAGTCTATAAAAGCAGTAGGTAGCTTCTTGAGGAAGCTATTCAGCCGCAAAAAACTCTTAGAGCTCCCGCCGCACAAAACCCTCATCTTCTTGCCTTCATCTTCCACAAAATCATCGACTTTTTTGACCGATCTTCCTCAAAAAATGGCATCTTGGAGCAGATCCAACCACCATTTTGAGGAGACTCTGGTGGCGTTGGAGAAAGAGGAGATCCTTCCATCGCGGCTGCTGATCAATTGGCGGCCTGCGGAGAAGGACCAAGAAACTCCAACCGTCCGAGAGGGCGAGTTGGTAATCTTCGAGGAGTATCTACGCTGTGGGTTCCGATTCCCTGAGAGTCGGTTCCTAAAGGACATCCTCGAACATTATGGGTGGGAACTGATCAACCTCCACCCAAATGCGATGCTGATTCTGGCGGTGTTTCAGCATCTTTGCGAGGCCTTCGTCGGAGTATATCCTAGCGTGGACCTCTTCCGATGGTTCTACTTCTCGGCATGGTCGAAGAGCACCAATGCCGCCGGATGCATCTACTTCCGGCTGAGGGACAAGAAGGAATATCCCTCCCCACCTCTGCGGGATTCGGTGCACGGGTGGCACCAGAGGTGGTTTTACTGCTCTCCGCCGTCCGAGAGTAGTTTATGGTTTGAGAACTCGCGACCAGAGAAGTCAAGCGAGTTGGATGCTCCCCCGACGCTGGGCATGGAGCACCTGAAGCACGCCGAGGTGATTCTTCACTTGGTGGGTCAAGGATTGACAGCGAGGGATGTCATCCGAGACTTTGTGAAGAACCGAGTGAGCCCGCTGCGCGAAAGGGCTCATCCTGCTTGGGAAATCAAGTCCATGGCGGATGGAACCCTGGACTACAATGAAGGTACTCAACCCTTTAACACTGTGCTTTGTCATTTCTGAAATTTATGTTTTCTGACTTGAATTTGGGAACAGTTCTGTCTTCAGCAGAAATTGAGAGGCGAACTAATTCCCTCCTTAGGGCCTACAATGCCGATGTAGAGGGCCCTAAGGGATCACCTCGCCCGCAGAGTTTGATTCATGCCGACGATGATCTCAGACAGGAGCGCCGAAAGGTAATTTCTTTGTCCGGCTTTGGTTCCGCTGGTCTCGTGTGTGTCCAGCGCTAATCCATTTTAATGGACTGTGAACCAGCTTCTGGGGAAATTTGCTGACACAACATTCCCAAGCGAGAATGTCGGCTCTCTGGGGAAGCCGACGGCGAAGAACGTGAAGAAGGTCTCTCAGAGACCCAGGACAAAGAGTCCTGCCTCCAAGAAGACCAAGCTGAACCCTGGGGAGGGGTCTTCACGAAGCATTCCTCGTCCCGCAAGAAAGACTGCGGTAAGATATCGCATTCCTTCTACCTTTTCAGGCGCGACAAGGAATCACTTCTTCGTCGTACAGGGAGAGGGGAGCGAGGAGGAAGAGGACGATGATGTGCCTCTAGTCATCAAGAGGAGGAGGACCGGGGAGTCCCCTGCTGGTGACGCCTCAAGCTGCCCCGTAGGGACCACAGCTACCGAAGAGGTGGCCGTGGCTGGCCCTGCGACCACCGAAGAGTCCCCTGCAGGTGACCTTCCAATTCCTGAAGCCCCCGAGGTTTCAGGGTCAATTATCTCTGCTTCCCTGGTCGAAGGAACGACCAAGGTAAGGAATCTTTTCGACCGTTCCTTCTATGACTCTTTCTGCACATTTGACAAGTTAATGTACATACAGGGAGGAGAGCTTCCCCCTGGGACCACTGGGGGTTCCAGGGAGGAAAATCCTCCTCCTCTGCGGACAGAGGAGGAGGTAGATGAACAAAGGCCGGTTGTGACGGTTCTAGCAACTCTGGAATCGCCAAGGCCTTCGGATGCAGCCCCACCAGTTAGCCCGGTGGCTCAGGTAAAAACCTTTCTATGTGTTTTCATCTTTTTTCCTAAGAATGTGCTCGTAACAGAACATTTCCAGGGAGGTGCTGCCTTGTTTACTATAAGGAAGGCGAGAACCGGAGACGGCTCTCCTTCGCAAGGGGAATTTTCCCAGAAGTCCCAGGGACGAATGGGATTTCAAATAAGGTAAGAACTCTTACTTAACAGTAATCTTAGATGAAAGCTGCCTGACCCATTCTTCTTGTTAGGCAAAAGAAGACAGCGCCTAACCCTTCAACCGCCACTGGGGAGGTTGAAATTAGGGCTGATGAGGGAGCCTCTAATGAAGAGCGCTCTGCTCCCGTGGTTCAGGAAGTCGTCCGGACCGCGGGAGGTGAAACAAGTACAGGGACCGGGTCACAACCAGTGGCCTCTGGGGGTGGTGTTCAGACGGCACTTCCCCCAACTATCCCTGTCGCAGGCACTTCCGGTGCGCTAGCAAGGATTCCTGCTAGCATGGATGATGCCGCTTTAAACAAGTTTATGAAGGTATGATCACCCCTGTTTCGGCGCTTGAACCGCCTTTAGAGTATATTTAACTCTCTTGCTTTGTATCACAGGACTTGTCATGGGTGACGAGCCAGTCGCATGCTGCAATGGCTAGCATGGCGGCTGTTCAAAAAGATCGTGACGGCTTGCGCAAGTGAGGATCGTCACTCTTCTGTTAATATAAGTAGGCTTTATCTGTAACTGACTTGATTTTGCTGCAGAGAGGTTACATTCTTGAAGAAAGAGTTAGCCAAGATGAGGCTGAACTCAGTTGTAGAGTTCAAGAAACTACGGACTGAAATCAATAAACTTCAGTCTGAGAATGCTGGTAAGTCGATTCTCAACTTGAGAAGACTTAAAGCCATGCCTTGTTAATAACCTCTTTTCTCTGTACAGCGCAAGCAGGTCGCATTATACAGCTCGGCCAGGACAAGATGATTCTCGAGTCCTCGATCAACCATACCGACCGAGCGGTCAAAGAGTTGAGCCTACTGGTCTTCGAAAAACTGAAGGCCGTGGCCAACCTTTTGAATACCAACGTGGTAGAGTTGAAGAAGGACGACCCAAGTGTCAGCGATTGGTCATCACTGCTCACAACTCAAGCAGAATCACTGCTTGAATATCTCCCTGGAGATATACGGCGACGTGAAGAGATAATCAGGACGAGAGTCCGATCAGCCGCTTCTGCCGTACTCAGCCGGGTTCGACTTCACCATGGCCCAGATGCGAATCTGAGCGCGCTGGTGGGACCGGTTGAGGTCGAGAGTGAAGAACTGCTTGACGCCGTTATAGAAGAAGTCAAGCCCTTCGTTGACAAACTCTTGGCTGAGCTGAGGATCGAATGATCCTTATATTTTGTAACCAAACAATTGTAATTACAATGCCATGTATGTAAAACTATTTTTTTTAAAAGAAAGTGCATATTCACATCATAAGTTTCATACTATAAGTATATCCCTCTAGCCCCCGCCTCTGTTTTGTGAATACTGAAGCCTTAATATTTTAAGCAGAGGGGAAAACATAAGTATGATGACCAGGGATATGTGCTTCAAGCCGATGGTCAAGATTAAAGTAACATTTTAACCTTATTGCAAACTGGTAGCCACCCAGATGACCGAGGACTAGCCAGATAGTCCCGTGTGCGTTGAGAAACGGCTTATTTTAGGAGTGACTTATCTGGAAGTGATCATGAGATCGACCAGCGAATCCGGTTGAAAAATGCTGTAATAACCTAACCGCCGGCGATCAGCCCCCAGGTCGAATTTGTGTAATTTGGGCTTAAAGAAAAACACTCATTGTATGAAAACAAGACATGCTTTTTATGAAGAGATGCTAATTGAACAGGAAAAGGGGTGTGGTACTTACACGTAAAACTTGCGAAGTTGATCGATGTTCCAAGTATTGGACAAAATCCGACCATCCTCCATGGCTAACCGCGCAGATCCTGGCCGCGGCACTGAGACGACAGTGTATGGTCCTTCCCACTTTGGGGAGAATTTATTGCGGTTAGACTGGTCTTGAATTTTTCATAAAACCAAGTCGCCAACGTTGAGATCACGTGGTCGCACCTTTTTACTGTGATACTTGCGTAGAGCCTGCAAGTATACCGCGGACTTGATCAGGGCGCGATCACGCCGTTCTTCCAGGAGGATGAGATCTTGCGATCGCTGTTCGGATTGGTTGACCTGTTTGAATTGATTCATGCGAACAGATCCAATACTAACTTCCATAGGCAACACAGCCTCGGCCCCATAGACCAAATGGAAGGGTGTCTCACCGGTGGCTCGACTAGAGGTAGTCCGTAGTGCCCATAGAACAGTATAAAGCTCGTCTGCCCAAGCCCCCGAGCGGGTCTTGAGGCGATCAAAAACACGTTTTTTGATGCCTTGCAATACTTGCCCATTGGCCCGTTCTACGGCACCATTGCTTTGTGGATGTGCCACAGAAGCAAAGCACACCTTGGTCCCAATCTGATCGCAGTAGTCTAGGAAGAGACCGCTAGCGAACTGAGAACCGTTGTCTGTGATGAGACGGTTTGGAACACCAAATCGTGCCACAATGTTCTTGTGAAAGAACTTTTGTGCGGCTGATGCAGTAATATTTCGTACTGGTTCGGCCTCAATCCACTTTGTGAACGTGTCAATGGCTACGAACAGAAACTTGTACCCATTGACCGCTTGTGGCATAGGACCGACGATGTCCATTCCCCAGATCGCGAAGGGCCATGCGAGAGGAATAGTTTGCAATGCATAAGCAGGTTGATGAACCTGTCTTGCATGAAATTGACACTGTGGACACATCTTGACCATAAGCTTGGCATCATCAAGTGCCGAAGGCCAGTAAAATCCCTGTCGAAAAACTTTTCCGACCAGTGTTCGGTATGACGCGTGTACACCGCATACACCGTCATGTATTTCTTTCAAGAGGGATTTTCCTTCTTCCTGAGATATGCAGCGCATGAATACTCCTTGAGTACCCTTTCTGTACATAACCCCATCTATGAGTTTGTACAGACGCGCCTTTCGAATTAACCGATCGCTTTTGGTTTCGTCCTCGGGTAGGGTCCCATGTTCAAGATAGACCCTCAATGGATGAGTCCAATCTTGTTCCTGACTGAGGTTGGCAACGAAGGCTATTGCCGGATCATCCTCGACCGAAGTCATGATCGAAGGATGGTCCAAGTGTTCAATGAACACTCCTGCCGGAGCGGATGAGCGTGAGGATCCAATTTTGGATAATTGGTCTGCGAGAATATTGTCCTTTCGCGGGATGTATTGGACTTCGAAGTGACTGAAGTGTTTTTCCAATCTCCTCACTTCCCCCAGGTAATGAGCCATTGTCTCATCGGAGGTGCTGTACTCCTTGTTTACCTGGTTTACGACTAGCTGTGAGTCCCCCCTCACCACTAATCGACAGACTCCGAGGAATTTTGCTGCCCGGAGCCCTGCAAGAAGACCTTCATACTCTGCTGCGTTGTTGGTTGCAACAAAGTGTAGTTGAATGACATACTTAAGCTGTTCGCCCTGGGGCGTAACTAAGACTATTCCAGCCCCCGAGTGTTGAAAACTACGGGAGCCGTCAAAGTACATTGTCCAATAATCGGGGCACTCCAGTTCCTCTGCCAACTGCACGGGTGGCTCAGGGTTGGTCCATTCGACCACAAAGTCGGCCAAAACCTGAGACTTAACCGCCGTGCGAGGGGTGAAATGGATCTCGAAGGCACCGAATTCGACCGCCCATTTGGCGATTCGACCAGATTTTTCTGGATTTCGGACAATATCCCCTAAAGGAAAAGAGGAGGGTACTGTGATCTTGTGTGCTTGAAAGTAATGTCGTAGCTTACGGGAAGCCATCAGTAGCGCGTAAAGTATCTTCTGGACCTCAGGGTAGCTCTCCTTAGGACCATGAAGTACTTCGCTCACATAGTAGACGGGTCTGTGTACTCCTTCCCTTTCCGCGATCAGAACAGCGCTGACCGCGTGTGGGGTGGCCGCCAAATACAGAAGTAATGGTTCTTCCTTTTCAGGAGACACCAATACTGGCGGACTGGACAGATATGTTTTTACCTCCTGAAACGCTTTTTCGGCCTCGTCGGACCACGTGAAGTTATGATGTTTCCGCAAGGCTTTAAAGAAAGGTAGTCCCCTTTCGCCTAATCGCGACATAAAGCGACTTAAAGCCGCCATGCGACCAGCCAGGCGTTGAACATCCTTCATGGTCGAGGGCGACCTCATTTGTTCAATAGCTCTGATTTTCTCAGGATTAACCTCAATGGCCCTGGAACACACAAGGAAACCAAGAAGCTTTCCTGAAGAAACCCCGAAAGAACATTTCTCCGGGTTCAATTTTATTCCAAAGCGATTCAAGTTACAGAAGGTTTCAGCAAGATCGTCCAAATGAGACAATCTTTTGGTGCTCTTTACAACCAAGTCGTCTACATATGCTTCGAGATTACGCCCTATCTGGGAAAGAAAGGTCTTTTGCATCAAGCGCTGGTACGTGGAACCTGCGTTCTTGAGACCGAACGGCATTCTGACGTAGCAGTATGTGCCGAACGGGGTGATGAAGGCAGTTTTCTCTTCATCGTCTTCTGCCATGCTAATTTGATGATATCCTGAGTAGGCATCCAGAAAACTCATCAGTTCGCAACCCGCAGTGGAATCAACCAGCTGGTCGATGCGGGGAAGGGGAAAGTCATCCTTCGGACAGGCACTGTTGAGGCTAGTGTAGTCGACGCACATGCGCCACTTGCCATTTAACTTGCGGACCATGACCGGATTGGCGAGCCAGTCCGGGTGATTCACTTCGCGGATAAACCCGGCTTGTAAGAGTTTGTCTAACTCTTCTCGGATGGCTTCCTGTCGGTCGGTGGCAAAACGCCTGAGCTTTTGCTTTATTGGTCGTTGTCCAGGTCGAATTGCTAACCTGTGCTCAATTACTTCCCTTGGGACACCGGGCATGTCGGACGGTTTCCACGCAAACACGTCTGCGTTAGCCCGGAGGAAAGCAACGAGGTCGAGTTCCTATTTGTCGTCCAGGGCTGACCCAACCCGAATTGTCTTGGATGGGTCATCTGGGTACAAAGGAACTTGTTTGAGTTTCTCATCTGGTCGAGGAGCAGCCCTGATCGCATCGGTGGCAACGGTGGTGACCTGAGCGTCCCGGAGGGGAAGTTGATCGACCATCTCCAAAGATAGCCGGTCGCACGTGAGCGCCACGTTGCGACTACCTCGGACCGAAATGACACCTTTGGGGCCAGTCAATTTCCCGCACTGATAAGCATAGTGCGTTGCCATCATGAACTTAGCAAGAGTCGGCCTGCCAAAGATTGCATTATAAGCTGAATCACAATCGATTACATCGAAAGTAACCAATTCTGTTCGAAAGTTATCTGGTTCTCCCAGAGTGACCGGGAGGACCACTTGTCCCAATGGCATCATGGAGGGGCCTGGGATTATCCCATAAAACGGATGGATTATGGGCTTGATCTTCGAACGAGGAATTTGCATCTCGTCGAGTATCTTGACCAATAAAAGATCAAGGGAACTTCCTCCATCAATCAGGACCCTTTCGACTCTCGCGTTACTGATGATTGGGGTAATAACCAGAGGTAGCCTCAATGGTCGAGTTAGCCCCACAGGACAGTCAGCGCGATCGAACGTCAAAGGCATATCCGACCAACGGGGATATTGAGGTTCGCCAAGGGATGTCTCCGTTTGGTTAACCTCTCGGCAAAAGGTTTTAAACTGCCTTTTGGAAACGAAAGAGGAGGAACCTTCGAAAATGACATTAACATGATTTTGAGGTACCTGGTAAGCCATTTCTTCGTCTCCGTCGACGTCTCTAATCCCGCACGCCTGCTCTTTAGGCGGTAAGGTTGGCATTGGCCCAGCTCCTTGGTAGAAATCATCCAGCTGTTTCAACCAACTCCTGCAGTTTTTGAGGTCGTGGCCTGTGGAGTTGTGGAGTGGACACCACCTCTTGCTCTCCTGCGGATTAGTTGATTTTTCTGGCTGGTCGGAATCCCGGCCACCAGAAGCAGTTTTACTTTTAAAAGAAGACTTATTACCTTTGGTCGAAGGTGGTTTCTCCGCGACTGCGACCTCACGGTACTGTCCAGAGCGGTTCCTCTTCGACTTTTTTGACTTCCCACCCGGTGAAGACTCCGGCTTTTTGCTTGAATCTTCTTTCCTGGCGTCCTTGAAGCCTGGTTGGGGCGGTAGGTCCCCCTTGTCAACCATTCGGTTCCATTCGACTGCCTCGGCTGCATCGGAGTATCGATCAGCCATATCGAACAGATCGGCCACAGATCTGTCCAATGTATTAATTGGTGTATGTGTGTACTTGTATTGGTGTATTTGTGAATATACTCAATATGTGAATATTGGTGTATTTGTAAATATTGGTGTATTTGTGAATGATCCAATGTATCTCTGTATTGCTGTATTTGTGAAAGATTCCAGTACTAGCCGTGTCGAGTACATAATCGATAGGAAAAACTACACAGTACTATCGGTTATATACTACAACCGATAGAATAAATATTCCAGTACTATCGGTTCATGTACTACAACCGATAGAATAAAGTTTCCAGTACTAACTGTGTCGAGTACCTAACCGATAGAAAAAAACTACACAATACTATCGGTTTAGATCCGAGCTGATAGAAGAAATAGTCGTTAGCGATTAGTGAACGTTGGCAATGTAGATATTTTACTAACAGTTTTCAACCGATAGGAGTGTGCTATGTTTCTTCTATCGTGCCGATCACTAGTGGTAAGAGGACCGATAGTAGAGTGGATTTTAAACCGATAGTGAAAAACATTTCTGTAGTAGTGGCTCTATTTTGAAGTTCCCTCGCGCGTTCAACAACCATGAAAGCAGTTTCAAGGTTGAGTCCTCGCCTAAGGAACCGCTCTTCAATTTCTTCTTTTCCTTCTTGGAGAGTGTCGACGATTCGGACTCAGGGTCCTCAGCCGAACTTATGCAGAATTTGTAATTGTAAGACCTTTCAAGATGACCCTCCGGGAAGGTATGCTGAACAATGGTGAACAGGAGCACAGAGAGTTTAGACAGGTTCGGGCCCTCGATGGTGGGAGTAATAGCCCTACGTCCTGTTGAGATTTCACTAAGTGTGGTAAAAGGTTTACAAATGGAGGAAAAAGTCCTCACAGGCGAGGATTTTTCCTGTAAGGGTGTACAAGGAAAAGCTATAGGAGACTCGTAAGTGTTGTTTAATCTAAGCCGTAGACTTGGCTGTTTGAATGATCGAGATATCTTGTATCTTGATTATTCTTTTGAGTCTGGTTCTTCCCCAAAAATGTCTTGGATCCCCCGTTTGATGTACTTTTTCACCTTTTTATATTGGTCGAAAGGGTGCCATATGAAGAAAACTGTATCAAACGGTTGGATGCAGTTGTTGAAGAACCGCTATTAACTTCCACGGAGGTTATTAACACGTGTTAATCGTGAATAACCGCATATAATAACCTCTGACGGTCGATTCTCCACGTGTAAGAATCTTCGGGATACTTAGAATATCCCGTTGTATGGGCAACCGAATAGATAGATCCCAAGTATCCTGATCGGCAGATGTTCTGACCGCGGGATATTGGCTGACCGCGCAATATCCCGAATATGTAGTTCGCGTATAGCATACGAACTTCTGACCGCGCAAGGCTTACGGTCTGACCGCGTAAAGCTGGCGATCACATAGCGACGTCCCTCAGAACAACTTGAGCTTGTATCGCCAGATACACTTTTGACTCGAACCTGCCTTTAACCAGAAGTCCAATAGAAGTGGTCCGGGTGTCAATCCTCGTCAGAGAGTTCTGCATAAAGCAATCTTCTCCTTCAGAAGAACCTCCATCTTTGCAAGTTGTTCGCTAAGAACCCACAATGCCTTGTCTTCCTATGGAAACAAAGGGTAAACCCAGGTTGCACATAAGAAGGATTAAGAAGAAAAAAGATATTTACCTTAGAGGCAAGTGTTGACTGGGCAACAGAAGTTGGATGCAAAACAGAAGTTGGTCACAAAGCAGAAGCTTGAGCCCCAGTGGCAGCCCAGACTTCAGTCTTCATTATTTTTTCTGATAAGGTTCCATTGGATGGTTCCTGGATACATTTCAAAATAGGAACTTGAGCCGTAGTTGCAGCTAAGACCTCTGTCCTCATTAGTTTCTTCGATGAGAATCCACTAGATGATCCCGTATCATCACTAGACTGCTTTTTTGAAGTTGAATCTTCAAATACCTAAAGAAGAAATACTCTGGAAAAAAAACTCACACAAGTTCTTCAAAGAAGAAATACCTTTCGAAGCACCTGCACAATATCATCTTCTTCTTCGTCACTCTCAACAATTCGTTTAGACTCTCAGTTTGCCATGTAGACACTAGTACAGAAATGCAGTCTTCTATCGGTAAAAAACACCCTTCTACTATCGGTTTTTGTACCGATAGAGATAGACACGATAGAACAAGACTGGACATTTTCTATCGGTAAATAACCGACAGAAGAAGTTCACTATTCTATCGGCATATTATGAATCTATCGATAGAAAACCCGTCGTAGTCTTACGTCCATCGGCAGGGAAAGTACCATTATTCTAACGGTTAATTACAAGTTTACCGACAGAAAAAAGCATAATATTCTATCGGTATATTTGGAGTGTACCGATAGAAAACTCGTCGTCAGCGGTTGGAAAAGTACCACTATTCTAACGGCTAATTATAAGTTTACCGATAGGAAAAATCATACTATTCTATCGGCATCTTACAAGTTTACCGATAGAAAACTCGTCGCTAGCGGTTTGGAAAGTACCACTATTCTAACGGTTAACTACAAGATTACCGACAGAAAAAATCATACTATTCTATCGGCATATTAGGAGTGTACCGATAGAAAACTCGTCGTCAGCGGTTGGAAAAGTACCACTATTCTAACGATTAATTACAATATTACCGACAGAAAAAAGCTTAGTACTCTATCGGATATGTATGAGTTCACCGGTAGGAAAGGTCACACTCTTCTAACGGTTAATTTTGATTGTACCGATAGAAAAAAGTACAGTAGTCTCTCGGTTGTTGATGAATTTACCGATAGAGCATTCACATATACAGTACTTTATTTGCATTCACAATACAGTACATTCACATATACAGTACATATGCAATACAGTATAGATTGGATACACAATACAGTACAGATGCAAGGTAAATTCACAGAACAAATTGACACATTAGGCAGTTATTCACATTTATTCACATATGTATGGACAAATACAGATTGCAATACAATGTGGACATTTATTCACATATATATATTTATTCACATGTATATGAACAGTCTATGCAGAGTACACAAAAAGGAGAAAATTGTCATGCTGGATGGTTGGGCGCTACTTCCTCCATGACATATTGTGCCCAGATTTGTCGAAGATATATAATCTTTGCATTTTCATATTGGTCTTTGACATGGCGATCTGCAAGCATGTGTGCATACTGAGTAACTAACTTCGATCCTAATTTAGAACGTGACACCCATTTTTGAAATTTGAGTTAGCTATCGATGCTTACCTGGGGGAATCGGGAAAAGTTTGTCTGCACTAGGTCGTACATGTAGCGCAGCACATAAAACCCGCATTCCCACGATTGCGGCTGCTGATGGCACTGAGATAATTGCATATGCGAAGACATGTTAGCTATATATTGTTTCCATAAACTAATTAAGCATAAACAAAAAGTCTCGTGAGTACCTCATATTCTTTCCAAGCTAGTACGGAGCCCTGCGGTGCGGCATGCCTCCCTCCAGCGGACACATATTTATCAAAAGCCCTGCATTTCAGTTAGTATTGCCAGTTAATGTATTATCATTAGCTAGTGAGGTCAAAATATAAATCAAACATATAAGTTACTTACGCCTCCATATTCCCCTTGAGCACATATTCCATCGATAATCTGTCACGCATCGAATCGAGGTAGTACACCTCGTTCCTTGGCGGACAGATCACGATGAGGATCCAGTGGCCCCTGCATTGTACGTAAAAGAGGACCGCTAGCTCAAAGTACATCTCAGGTGTAACATACAAGATTGAGTTAAATTAGTACGAAATGCACTAACCTTTGGTGGTACGGCACCAGAATGAAGTCCCTGTCCTGCTGCGCCATCAGCGCGCTGGATATGTACTGCTCAGCGTGCGCGGCGTCCTGCTCTAGCATCGTGAGGCTTATTTTCTCTGGGTCGAGGAAACCCACCTTGTCACACGCAGCCTCCGATGCTAGCCTGTACATGCACCTGCATGCGAAGGACGAGATTAATATTAATTTCACAGAAAGTTACTCAGTATTCAAATGAACTGCAACATTAATGCAGTGTTAGCAAACAGAGTTAGAAAACAGCAATACATAGCATCAGCAAACTCACAGGACTCCAGTCCGTATGATGGACATATCGAGCTCCCGCCAGTTGTAGAGGTCGAACAGATCCTCGTGTGCCACGGATATAGTCCCGGGCTCACGGTGGAACTGCCCAGGCCTGTAGGGAACTAAGAAGTTCAGGCTGCGCCGAGCTCGATGTAGGTACCAGTCGTGGAGGTCTCTGGTTGATCGATCCAATTTCCGCAAAGATGCCTCCGACAGGAGTGGGAGCGCGTTCGTGAACGTCCACGGCAGTCCCTGTCGCCCTTTGCCCTTGCCTTTGCCGCCCTTGCCTTTTGCCGGGGACTGAGCGCGTACCTTCGAAAGCAAGGGCGAGGTGATGGCGGCTTTCTTCCGAGGTGGAGGCGTGGATGCGTTGGGTGGGGTCGAGGCCGTCTTTGATGTGTCCAGGTTCGCACGAGATCGGCCCTCATGCCCCGAGCTGGGGCGCAGTCCCCTGGTAGCCCCGCGGCAGGCCACTTCAATTAATGAGCACGTATGTTAGATTATGCAAGTTGAGTGTACTGAGTAGGATGTAATCTAAAATGTGTAGGATTTACCGGTTGTATTACAAGACACTTCTTGGGCCACTGTACGTAGGAGCCCACTGCCTCAGCAAGTGTCTGCAGTTCCTCTGTTGGGACTGGCAACGGAGAATCGTTGTAGCCCGGCATGGCCATGTCCACCTGTACCTTTGCGAAACCCAACCGCAGAGGTACACAGTGGACCCGGACATCCGGCCCAGATGGATATACGAAGCCGTGTCCAACCACTTCCTGCCCGGCGCCTACGTGATTCTGTAGGATGCAGCCCTCCGGCCCCTGCAAATTTGTAACAATTAAAATAGGTTAGCGAAACAACTCTAACAGAATGGGAGTGGCATCAACTTAAGTGCACAGATGAAGGCTTGCAGTACCTCAAGTAGATCCACTGGATCCGCGAGTACCTTTGAAGCGCAACTGCTTATCCGACCCCGCGGGGTACCGTCGTCCTGGGGATCCGCATTTGCACTCTTGGCCAGCAATGTTTCTCTCAACCGTGCAAACTCTTCCCTCATTTGTGCGACCTCGGTCTGCACCTCAGACTGTAACTCAGCCCGTATCTCAGCCCGCATCTCCGCCCGTATCTCCTCCCGTACCTCAGCCCGTATCTTATCGGAGAGGTCAGCTTCCTTTTCCTTCCAGGTGCGGGCCTTCTTCCTCGGTGGAGCCGGATCTACGAAACCGGCCTTCCACGACACAATGGCTCCCACGGCCCGTGTCCGCCCAGGATGCTCCTTATTTCCTAGAGCCCGGGCGAGGATGTCGTTCTCCCTCTGCGGGGTAAACAATCCCTCCGCTGCCTCCTTCTCAAAAGAGATCTGTTACATTTGAAGGTACCTTGTGAGACAAATTGCCTTATATACACTTGTGCGCACACAGTTTACGAGGTTAGCCAACTTACCATTCGCCTCACAACGTCGGCGTCCCCAGGGGTTGCGAACTGCACAGACCCCGTGGACGACACGGACCCCCTCCCCCTCCACCATCGCTTGCACCTCTCATCCCGGATCTCGGAGAGCGGCAACTCAGGGGTGTCGATGACAGGATTTTGTTCGTCTTCCTTCTTCCACTGTTCCTCCTTCCCCGCATAGCCCCGGGATCTGAGCTGATGCGGGTGGTCGTTCCTCTTCTGGATCGCCCTATTCTTTTCGCTAAGGACCTTGAACTCCTCAGTCCCCTTCTGCTTGGTGAATTTCTCCCATACCTCCTCCGATATGAAGGGGTACTTCTCGCAAGGAGATTTCCCCGCAGCTAGGAAGTTACTGACGAGCCAGCTCTTAAAGGTTTTCCATGTTCCGTTCATGTCCTTCAAGCAGGCAGTCCTAGGTGTATCGTCGGGGATGTTCCACTTAGCCTGTTTCCGAAAAATGCATACAATTAATCACGAGTTAGTTAAACTTTAGTATAAGCCAAGAGAACGTGATTACGAAAGAGTTCAGCGATTTCAGTTCATTTAACCTTCACTTCCGCCCACAACCTATCCCTCTCGTCCGCCGTCACGTCCTTCCAGCTCTGGACGGTGATCTTCACCCTTTCTTTCGCCAACAGCCCAACGTAGGCCGTGTACCTCCCAGCATTCTTTCCAATCGGCCTCCCAAATTGGTTGAACTCACAAGAAAGATCAGTGCGTTTGGCCAAACGCCCCAACGTCGTCGCGCCTCGCCCCACCCTCTTGCGCTGGGATGTAACAGCCCCATCTTCAGTAGTTACGATGGGGTTGGCCCTAGTCGAACCACTAGTACCATCCGATGAAGACGACGACATGTCTTCCCCTACAAAACCTTCAACAAACCATATATATGGCAAGTAATTCGCCTTGGAGTTCCATAACTCAGCCCAGGACTGGAGACTAACTAGGGCGGCAAAAGGGAAAATAATACAAAAAGAAAGACATGCATAAATTACTTACTGAACTCTTCAGAAATATTTTCTATCGGTAAACACATGAGCTGCCGATAGACCATAACAATTACCTCCACACAAGACAATTTTTCTATCGGCAAACACGTGAGATACCGATAGAACATAACAATGTTCTCTACATATGGAATTTTGTTGACAAGCCACCATTCACTGTCATCACATAACATTCTCGATGATTTGCTACACTAATATTCATGGGCCAGCATTATTATTTCACACGTAAATATGCACACAAGCATCTAAGTGCCACTGTGCATAATCTTTAGCCTAGCCTGTATGTGAGTCATCAGGACTTCACAGCTATTAGGTTGGGAAAAGTCATGTATATAGGCATTTGAAACATATACATCGAAGACCCATCCACATTGCCATATATTCATACGAAGTGAGTAAAAATTCCCAACCAAACTAGTACATTGCATAGCTCATGTCCTTCCAGATACAAATTAAGTTTTACTACTTGTGCAGAAAAATTTTCTATCGGTAAACACATGAGCTGCCGATAGAAAATGTGTAAGAACACCTCCAACATATAATCTGCATTACATGGCAGTTGGATACAATTGATCACACATACAGCAGTATAGAGAAGTTAAAATCTCAAAACAGGTTCATTACAGCACTGGAACATATTATGTAAACCCTAATTAAAATCAACATTGCCTGCGGAATGTACATAAGCCAACACAATAGGGAACCCTAGTGTAATTGCAAAACTCGAAGAATTAGTACGTGCAAAATACTAGGATCAAATAAAGAAGATGCTGGAAATAGAACGACGAATTAGGGTATTTACGGCGGCGATCAGTTCTGGTGATGGAGAGGCGGTGTAGAACGTAGCAGCGGCGGGCGAAGGACGAAAATAAGAACCGGTGGCAGTGACGAACCAGTGTCCAGCCGGCGATCGTCGTGTGGGAGAGAGGAAGTGAGTGCTCACGGCGGAGGTTGGGGTTTTCTTCGCTCTCGAAGAGACGCAGTGCTCTAAGGTGGAACTGTTCGAGTGGAGGGAAACTAAAGGGCCGTGTACGAGTAATAAAGTAGCGGAGGAACTTTTCTATCGGTATAACAAAATGATACCGATAGACTTATGTAATTTTCTATCGAAACAACAAAATAATACCGATAGAAAAAGTCAATTTCCCGGAAAAATATTTGAAGTAGTGGATGCATTTTTCTATCGGTATAAACAATAAAATCCCGAGAGACCAATTTTCCACAGAAAAATTTTTTAAAGTGCTTGAGATTGGGTGCCATTTTTCTATCGGTAAAAACAACAAAATACCGTGAGAGTAATGAAAAGGTGCCCTTTTCTATCGGTATAAACAAAAAAATCCCGTGAGCCCAATTTTCCCCAGAAAATTTTTTTGATTAAGTGCTTGAGATTTGTGTGACCTTTTTCTATCGGTAAAAACAACAAAATACCGTCAGAGTAATGAAAAGGTACACAATTTAACATCAAACAGACCGTGGTTGAAAGCTGCAGAATGTTAAAGAAAGAGGGAAGATAGCCGGAAAATTGGAAAATTGACATAAAAAGAAATTGTTCATTCATTGTTGTTTTATCACTTACAAAAAAAAATAAAACCCAAAATGCTAGGTCAAGGGGTGGTCTTAGCCCTGGCTGCATGTAGAATAGAGTCAGTTAGACTTGCAGCCAGGACGCAGGACTCCTCTAGCGACAAGTTGTCCCTAGGATCAACTACTACCGCGTCAAGAAGGCCTGCGACCTCCCTCAGCTTCGCTATGGTATCCTTCATAGTCAAACCGCAGCCAGCGATGGTCATATCCGCGGCTTTCTTCTCCTCGCGAAGACGCCTCGTCCTCGCCCTAGCATTGTCACCATCCGTCTTCATGCGCTTAATGCGCTGGAAGAGATCGTCAAGGTCAAGCCGTAGCTGAGTGTGCTTGTCTGTAAGGAGCTTGTGCTCCTCCTGGAGGGCCCTCAGGTCAGCCTTCACTTTGGCAGTGTCTTCCACGGCTACCATTCCCTGTGCAAATCAACAGGTCAAGAATGAACTGAACATGGATTAACAATACAGGGGTAAACCGAGGAGATTTAGAGTTCTTACCGAGGAGGCCGTGGATGACGATCCCATGGAGGTTGCCATTGTGAAAGAGAAGATGAGGAGTCGAACCGTTCGAGAATTAGAAAAACAACAAAATACCGCGACGCATGGCGAGGTACTTATAGAGTTTCCAAGGCGACGCATGGCGACACGTTTGAGAATTCAAAGCGGCAGGGTCTTATTCTATCGGTAAAAACAGGAAAAAACCGTCAGACAACAAATACCGTGAGACAAACGAATTTATTCTAACGGTAAAATAGAACAATACCGATAGAAAACGTTTTGAAGTGCCTGAGAGAAGATGTCCTTCTCTATCGGTATAAATAACAAAATACCGTCAGAAAAAAGGGATTTTTGCTGAACTTAATTTGAAGAGGCTGCGATGAGATTTTTGCAAGTGCTATTTGAAGGGAAGAATTAAATATTTACAGGATAAAGGTACTGTACATGTTAGAACTCATGCTGTGGAGTAAAATTGAGATGTATTAATGCTGTGAACTAGCTTATCATTAAATTCTAAAGAAAAATGTACTGCCTGATGTATTAATGATAAGTTCCTTACCTTGCTGCAGAACTTGTGGGCTGTTTGCTTGGCATTTATCCCTGAAATAGAAATTAATCATCAATGGTTCTCAACCCATAATCCTTCTTCGTGGTCATCTCGCAGATACGTTGTTTCGTCGATATCTTCAGTACGGATAGATTGAATGTCCTCTAAAAATGGAGGTATTTCATCGAATTGGTTATACTCCTCTTCGTCGACAACATCTTCGACCCCAACAATACGTCTCTTGCTGTGGAGGACAACATGCAAGTTTGGATTGGCCGGGTCAACCATGTAGAATACCTGTGTGGCTTGCTTTGCAAGTATGAATGGATCGTCTTGGTGTCCGACTCTACCAAGATCGACGAGAGTAAACCCGTAACTGTCAACTTGAACACCTCGAGGGATTTCGACCCATTGGCATCGAAACAGGGGAATCTTAAGTAATCCGTAATCGAGCTCCCATATTTCGTCAATAACACCGTAATATGAGTTCAGCGCCCTTACTGACCTGGCATCCTCGGAAATAGCAAACAGTGTCACTCCGCTACATTGCGTGCTACTCTTAGTGTCTTGAGCTCTTGTGTAAAATGAATACCCATTGATGTCATACCCCTGCCAAGTTCCTACAGTGAATCTTGGGCCTCTAGCCAACCATGTCACAGTTTCACTTACGGAGCCCTCGGCAGCTCGCGTGACTCTTTCTTGGATCCACTCAGCAAATTTCCTGTTATGTTCTCTGCTTACCCAAACGTCTGACTTCGAAGGATTCTGTGACCGTAACATTACCTTGTGCTCGTGTATGTATGGCTCGACCTCCGTCATGTGTTGTAAGACTCAAAAATGTGATTTTGCGTACACATCACGAGCGGGGACGATAGCTTTGAATCCAATCGTTCCAATTCCCTCAAGCCTACCCTCGTGTCGGGACCTAGGAACACCAATTGGGTCAACCCCGGCCATATAATCTGTGCAAAATTCAATCACCTCCTCGGCGGCATAACCTTCCATGATACTCCCCTCGGGTCGACGACGAGTCCTTACGTATCCCTTCAATACACCCATAAATCTCTCAAATGGATACATGTAGCGCAGGCACACAGGTCCACAAAACTTAATTTCTCTAATAAGGTGAACAATCAGATGGACCATAACATCAAAAAAGGATGGTGGGAAATACATCTCGAGCTGACAAAGAGTTGTAACCACGTCGCGTTGCAAAGCGTCCAGTCCATCGGGATCAATTACCTACGAGGACACAGTTGCGCCAAATATTCATATCAGAAAAATCTTCTAATTAAGCTCCACAAATGGAGGTAGTGAACTTATAGTACGAGTGCACGTACTTACCTTGCAAGATATTGCGTTGAAGAAATAACATAGGTTTGTGATTGTCCCTCTGACTTTAACTGGGAGAATGCCTCTGATAGCAATGGGAAGCATCTGTGACATCAAGACATGACAGTCGTGGGACTTCATGCCAACCAGTCTTAGGTCCTTCATAGACACAAGTTTTTTCAAGTTCGTGGAGTACCCACATGGAACTTTAACACCGTGCAGGCACCGACAGAGTTCTGTTTTTTCGCTCTTGGACAACGTGTAGCAGGCCGGGGGGAGGTATGTACGCTTTCCATTCTCTAAAGGTGCAAGCTCAGTCCTTATCCCCATTTCCACCATGTCACGACGAGCTTTCACACCATCCTTTGTCTTTCCCGGAATGTTCAACAACAAACCAATCAAACTGTCACAGACATTTTTCTCTACATGCATGACGTCAATGCAATGTCGAACTTGTAAGTGCTCCCAGTACGGTAGATCCCAGAGAATCGATCTCTTCTTCCAAACATTTTTTTCTCGAGGTTTAGAATGCTTACCGAACTCAAATTTGATGTCGTTCACACGTGAGTAAATCTCCTTACCGGTCAGAAACACTGGAGCTGATCCCTTCTCAGGCTTCCCGTTAAATGATTTCCTCTTCTTACGGTACATGTGATGCACCGGAAGAAACCTGCGGTGACCCATGTACACTGTTTTCCGGCAGTTTCGCAGCCACATGCTCTCAGTTTCATCTAGGCAAATAGGGCAAGCCTTGGCTCCTTTCGTACTATACCCCAACAAATTGCCGTAGGCAGGAAAATCATTTATGGTGCAAAATATCAGGGCCCGCAAGATGAAATTCTCTTTCTTGTATGCATCCCACACCTGCACACCCTCGCTCCACAATTTCTGTAAGTCCTCGATTAAAGGCGCTAAAAACACGTCAATATCATTTCCGGGTTGTCTGGGTCCTGAGATTAGTAACGCCATCATGATGTACTTGCGCTTCATGCATAACCAAGGAGGAAGATTGTAGATGCATAAAAGAACCAGCCAAGTGCTGTGCCGGCTGCTCATATTACCATGTGGGTTCATACCATCTGTACTCAGCCCGAACCTTACATTCCTAAGTTCGCCGCCGAACTCAGCAAATGTTCTGTTGATGTTTCTCCATTGAATAGAATCAGCTGGGTGTCTCAGTTTTCTGTCTTGTTTCCGGGCTTCAGCATGCCAACGCAAGTGCTTCGCGACTTTCGGATTTGCAAACAGCCGCTTCAATCTAGGTATCACAGGCAAGTACCACACAGTTTTTGCCGGGGGCCCTTTCCTTACCTCGTGACGTTCACTGTCAATCCGGTCCCTACGCGTATACCTCGATGCGCCGCATCTTGGACAAACATGCAAACTGGAGTACTCGTTACGGTACAACACACAATCATTTGGGCATGCGTGTATTCTTTCGATTTCCATTCCCAACGGACACAACAGTTTTTTGGCTTGGTAAGTAGATCTTGGCAACTCATTTCCCTCTGGAAGCATGTCCGCTAGAAGATCTAATAGTGCCGTGAAACTCTTATCACTCCAACCGTTTCCTGCCTTCAAGTTATATAATCTCAGCACAGAAGACAGTTTTGTAAATGTTGCACATCCAGGGAACAGAGGCTTCTCAGAGTCAGCAATCAGTTTCTCAAATTCACAGAAGTCATTTTCGTTGTAATCTTCCTCTACATCACGTAACATCTCATCTAAATTGTCATCATCATCATCTACGTGCACATCGGAATGAACATTACCAAAATTGGGATGATCATCGATATTATTGCAATCCACATCCGAGTCGTGCTGATTGGTAGTAGTGGTGCTTGTTTCCTCAAGATCTTTGCCATGCCATATCCAACGGGTGTATCGCGCGTTAAAACCACGACGAATCAAATGACTCTTAATTTGATCAGAGTTGCTAAACCTCTTCAAGTTCATACAATCTGTACAAGGACAGAGCATATTTTTCTCTCCCTTCCTCTCCTTTTGTTGCTCAGCAAATTTAATAAACTCATTCACACCATCCAAATATTCAAGAGTAGTACGTTTTATTCCATACATCCAATATTTCCTGTCCATCTACAATTAACAAAATTTAACGAGTAAGCCATGCATGAAACCTGCCCGATTAAGTTATGTATATGTACATGTACAGCCTCTTACAACAGATACATGTGTTGAACCCTAGCCTGACGAAATTAACACTAATTAACCTAGCTAACTACACAATACAAGCTAGTTAGCTCCTAAAACATGACGCATTTCCAGCTACCAAGCTCCCAAGCTTAGAGCTACAAACTTGGAACTACACAATACAGCTAGCTTGCAAGTAGAGAGGAAGGGAGATCTAGAGGGAGAGAGAGATAAGTGTCGACGATTAAGTATACCTTAAAGATAGGGGCGCAATCAACTTCCCTCCAGCCTGCGCTGATCACCCTAGCAGTGTAGCTGGAACTTTCGTCACAAACAGAGGGACACAGAGTGCAACAGAACAAATTAAAGAGCAGCTCAGCAATGGTTGAGTGGGGTTTTCCTTATAATGGACATTTTTCTAACGGTAAATACATGAAATAACCGTCAGACTAACTTAGGTAATTTGCCGCTCACATATTCTATCGGTACAAACACACACATACCGTTAGAGAATATACATTACTGAGCAAATATATGTGTTTTTCTATCGGTATATATGTGTACTTACCGTTAGATGATGCATGACACTCGAGCATTAGTTTTTGTATCGGTAAATATGTGCATTTACCGTTAGACTATGCATGACTGAGCAAATATATGTATTTTTCTATCGGTAAATATGTGTACTTACCGTTAGAATAGGCATGACTGAACAAATATATGTATTTTTCTATCGGTAAATATGTGCATTTACCGTTAGAATATGCATGACTAAACAAATATATGTGCTTCCTATCGGTAAATATGTGTATTTACCGTTAGAATATGCATGACTGAGCAAATATATGTATTTTTCTATAGAGGAGGCAAAGGGAGTAGGGAGACCAGCGTTTCCACTCTCGTTGGTGACCAGTGCGATGAAACGGCGGATCACAAAAACGTATGATGAGCTTGTGAACGCTAGCGATGCTAAGGCTGTCACTTTCAACTAGGTCGACAAGATTTTCTTGTAGCTCTCATGCTGTGGCTAACTTTGATAGATTTATTTAAGCTATTGTGTTTTTGTTTGAGAGGTGGGTGCTATTGGGGTATTGGAAGCTTTTGTGGCTGCTTGTGTGGTTTAGGATGCTAAATGGCACAAACAATTTGGAGGTTTGTTTCTATTTGTGACAATCATACCTAGTGTAGAATTGATGTTTCTATTTGGTGGTTTTGGTTAGAATTTAAGATGCAAATGTTGCAATTGTTGGGAGGTGAACTCACATTTGAATAAATGTTATTCAATCGGTAAATATGTGCATTTATCGTTAGAATATGCATGACTGAACAAATATATGTGTTTTCCTATCGGTAAATATGTGTACTTACCGTTAGAGGAGGTACTGTTACCAAACTGGGACAAACATGCACATGCCATTTCTCACATTCAAGGAATCATATCAATGTAACATCAAACAGATCTTACATCAAACGGATCTTAACTAGAAGATAAAGCAATATATTTCAAGAAATGCTAATTTGTGGATTAACTAGGAGACACAAAAATACTTTTCGTAGATAGTTGGGACTTCATCTTGCCAAAGAAATTACAGATGCCAGTTCACAAATTCAGGTACAAACATACACATGCCAGTTCACAAATTGAAGTGCATGTCTGAAACAGCAGTACAAATACACACCTACCTACCAATACAATTAAATACACAAATGCTCCCTGCACATTCAAGTTCATGTCCCAATTAGCAATACATGATACACAAATATACAACAATATACAAATACAACAATTCACACATTCGATGTATATTACAAAAGCCACGTCTGAAATTAACAACAGATCACGACGAGGACCCAGTGGCCCATACATGCATTTTACATAAAAGGGAACCTTTGCAGGTTGCCACAATGCAACTACCGACTACAAGTTAGACCTGATACATCACAAATCCATTCATCCAAAACAGCAAATGTCTGAACCACATTGGACTTAACCATAGGAGTTCAGTTCGAAGACGCCCGAGGAGCTGGAACTGCCGTCGACATACATTTGTACGTATTGGTGATTTCCTCGGACTCAAACTCGATCAACTCAACTCAACTCAACTCAACTCCATTAACAAAAAGAACCTAACTTCCAAGATGTTGTTCTGTGTAGTGATGGTGTAGAATGGCTGTGCAAATAACAACAATTCTTCTTCTCCAAGCAAGTAAGCATCTGGCCACAAGCTGGTGCATGCAAAAACATGTAAGATGCTTTCTATAGGTCCTGATTTGAGAAACACGCCGGGCTTAAGCATCTTCTCGACCGAGCCAACCAAGATCTCGCCCTTCACGTCCTTCCAGCTCTCGACGGTGATCTTCACCATTTCTTTCGCCAACAAGCCAACGTAGGCAGCGTACTGCGATGAAGAACCGTGAAATACATTGCCCCTCACGAGTATCATCCAAGGACCTGAACAGATCATAATCATATTGAAAAGAAGACACATCAAAATGAAGGATACAAAAAAGCAGAATTATTGCCATAATCGGATTAGAATAATCTAACAATATTGCAGAAATTTTACGTACCTTCCTTGGGATGCCGACGTCTAGAGGGCGTCGATGGAGGTGCGGAGGTGCAGCGGTCCCCTATAGAGGTGCACCGGCCGTCCATGGAGCTTACGGGTTAGGACTACGAGCCCCAGATGAACTGTAAGAATGAAAGAGACATACCCGTGTATTTATACAATTATATATTTTCTATCGGTAAGAAAACAAAATACCGTTAGTAATAAAAACATCTGTAGAAGCCGAATGGTTCTATCGGCACAATAAATATTACCGATAGGAATTTTTGTACATACTCTATCGGTGTGTACGTACATTACCGATAGAATATTACTAGTTGTAGAAGGCCAACAGTTCTAAGATATTTTGTGCAATATTCTACCGGTGTAAACATTCATTACCGATAGAATAAAACTATTAGAAGACGAACAGTTCTAAGCAATTTTCTATATATTCTAACGGTAAAAGAATCCATTACCGATAGAATAAAAATATTTGTAGAAGCTCAACTATTCTATCGGCGAACTACATATTGCCGATAGGAATTTTTAATATACTCTGTCGGTATATTCATACAGTAGCGATAGAATATGTCTAGTTGTTGAAGTCGAACAGTCCTATCGGCGCACAACATTCTTCCGTCAGTACTTATGCATCTCTTCTAACGGAAAATATGTTCATCACCGCTAGAGTAAATCATACTATTTATTCTATCGGTAAGTTTCTTAGAAACCGATAGGGAAAATACATCCGTCGGGCTTTTATGACCGCGAGGCACATTTTCTATCGGTTTTGTACTGTTTCGCTAATAACCGATAGAAGATAGGGGTTAGTAGACTGCATTTCTGTACTAGTGAGAGGAGAAAAGAAAAAGAATAGAAGATGAAAAGAAGTTTTGTTGGGGGAAAATACTAGCCAACGCCAGAAACGTCACCATGAGAGTTCTTTCTCCGGGGTTGAGAGAAACTTCCCCCGGCGCACCTCCTCAGGGTTAGGGAGAGCTCCTCTCCCAGAGCCCCTTCTCCGGGCCGGGGAAGACGTCTCCCGGAGCCCTCCCCGGGCTCGGAAGAGACTTCCCCCGGCGCACCTCCTCAGGGCTAGGGAGAGCTCCTCTCCCGGAGCCCCTTCTCCGGGCCGGGGAAGACGTCTCCCGGAGCCCTCCCCCGGGCTCGGGAGAGACTTCCCCCGGCGCACCTCCTCAGGGGCTAGGGAGAGCTCCTCTCCCGGAGCCCCTTCTCCGGGCCGGGGAAGACGTCTCCCGGAGCCCTCCCCCGGGCTCGGGAGAGACTTCCCCCGGCGCACCTCCTCAGGGCTAGGGAGAGCTCCTCTCCCGGAGCCCCTTCTCCGGGCCGGGGAAGACGTCTCCCGGAGCCCTCCCCCGGGCTCGGGAGAGACTTCCCCCGGCGCACCTCCTCAGGGCTAGGGAGAGCTCCTCTCCCGGAGCCCCTTCTCCGGGCCGGGGAATACGTCTCCCGGAGCCCTCCCCCGGGCTCGGGAGAGACTTCCCCCGGCGTATCTTCTCCAAGATAGGGAGAGCCCCTCTCCCGGAGTCCCTTCTCCGGGCTCGGGAGAGTTTTCCCCCGGTGCTCCTCTGGTGGGCACTGATTTCAAGGGCCGCCACGTGTCAGAAATCGGTGCCCTGGACCTCGTTAGAAGACCGTTTTGCCCCCGATCCTACGGTTGTGGCAGGGGTAGTTTAGTAATTTGCTTCTTTTAGGGTCTATATATACCCTTGTAACCCTCTTTTGTAACCTAAGACATTCATTTGTACTCAATCCAAAAAGACAAAAAGGCGTGTTCTGGAGCCCTCTCTCCGGGAGAGAGCCCCCTAGCCGACGCTCGTCGGGAGCACGTCGACAGGACTAGGGCCTCCACTGAGGCCCGAACCTGTATAAACCCCTGTGTCAATCTCTGGGATTGTCCAACGCGGGGTGACCCGTCGCACGGTCAGCTCGCGTTGAGGAACACGTGTTGCGCACGTCATCAAACATGTCGAGGTATTTTTTATACCACGACAAGTCTTAAAGACTTAATAAGCGAAACCTTGAAGATCCTAGAATGTAAAAGTCAAGTATTTATAGGACCAAGAGGCAACGGTTCGTATTCATAGAAGCCTCGAGTTCTTAAAAATACACTTAAGTTTTGTCTTTATTTGTTGCAAAAGACTTTATAATGACCTGTCAAAGTTACACCCAAAGTTCTTTTTGGGAAACGAACCGACACACGTTGAAAGCAACATCTTGTTTGTAACAAGAGAAGGTGAAATGTCACATCCCAAAATTTCACCCCTATTAAAAATTTTTGTGCAAATACTGAGTGGTGCCAGGCACCCTTATAAGCTACCCCTAGTCAGACTTTACCTATATAAGTGTGTAGATATACATGTATGTGGGTATGGATGTTAGCACATGTGTATAAGTAATTAAGTGTATAGATGTATATGTGTAAGTATGCTTGTATGCATAAGTGTACAAGTGTATGTGTATATATACATCTACCATGCATGTGTGCAAGTATTTGTGTATCCAGACATAGATGCATGCAAGCATGTGTCTGTGTGATCCCTATATATATAAGTACATGTGTATAAGTACCTGAAAATTCAGATATATATATGCATACAAATATGTGCATGTGATGCCATATATACATATACATGTGTGCAGGTAGCTGTGTATATAAATATATATGAATACAACTGTGTCGGTGTGATATTGCATGCACGTAGGTGGTTGTATGTGAAGAAGACAACCTGAAGATAAGCTTGAAGAAGGAGCACTGTGCTGCTGCAGCTTTTGACAGAAGATATTGTAGGCGTGGAGTATCACTAAGTCATGGAAAGGAGAGATTAATATAAGTCCATGCAACTGCTTTAGGTTTTGGGGACCAAGCTGTGGAACATGCAGCGAGGAGAAGGCTCCTGTAGCAACCTGAAAATCATATCACGGCTGAAATTTTTAACAGTGCAACGTGGAGGTTTGATCACCAGCCAAAAGGAGGGATTAGCAGAGGTGCATGCAGCTGCTTGGGCATCTGTGTAGAGATGGATATGCATACATGTATACGGCAAGAGGAAACAAGTGCAGCAGCTGCAACACACTTCACCACCCTTCTGCGACTCGGGTGCAGCAGCAACAGAAACAGCCGGCAACGGCAACGGCGCGGGTGCAGCGGCGAGATCCTCCCAGGTTAGGAAACTCCACTCCAATCTTAAGGCTAAACTGATCAGCATGTTATTTAGCATTCGTTGGACCATCTTCCGACCTTGTCCGGCGAGTACTCCGGCCGGCACAGTGGTGGATACCTCGGCGGCAACAGGAGGGTTCAAGATTACCAGTTTTACCATGCAGTGTGCCGGATTGCCGTGGGTGAGAGAATCTCCAGCCAAGGTGCCGTAGGACTTTAGGGTTAAGCGTTAGAAGCTTGAGACCAGTCCCCACGTCGTCGAAGCCCCATTGATGAGTTCCACCACCTGTCTTCTCCTGCGCCGACGAGGAGGATGAAGTGCTTGCCCTCGGGGCCGTGCCAAGGAGAGGGGTTCCAGTGGAGCTATAAGACGAAGTGCCACCTGCTAGCTCCCCCTAGATGTTGTAGGCCGTCACCAGCTCGCTAGTGACCAGCCTCCGGCCATTGCCGTTGAGCTCAACCCCGGCCATGCTACCTCCAGTGGCGCCGGCCATGGACTCCGGTCGCCGAGCAGCGGGAGCCACCCATCTTGGTCTCCAACAAGAGGGCTAGAGCCCTTGGAGCCGTAGCCTTGAGGTGGGTCTCAACCGCGGCAGAGATCGCCGCCAGCGAGGACCATGTCGCCGTCAGCCACTTTGCGAGCTCCGAAAGTTAGCCAATGCCAGCCAATGACATACAGTTTGCATTGGAAAGCCAGCCACTGACATCCACTAGACCAGCCGACTGACTTTAGAGTTTTATTTAAAATTTCAACCGTGTCACCTCACTTACCATTTTGATTAAAACCTAGCCATATACTTTATATTTCATAGAAGCCCCTTAATAATCCAGTATTAGTAAAAACATTAGAACCCTAATTGAAGTTTATATATTAAACCAGCATGTAAACCCTAATAATGCTAAATTGCCTGAGGGAGCTAGGGATTTGATTCAGTTTAAATGGTTAGGATTCTTTATCTATTTTATACCTAATTTCCTATAGGGTCCAGGTCCGATTCACCCTCTAGAACCTATTAACCAAACTTTCAAAAGCTAATCAAAGATGAATAGGCTATATTCTTGTCAAAGTAAATAGAAAAGTACCTTTCTGCATCTACCATGTTGGAATGGGAAAATCATAAGTTGATTTAATATGAGTAACTTTTGAGCATTCTATTCTGCTATAAACTCTTGAATATATATGTTGTGCATTTGCCTCAATTGGCTTGTTGAGTATCCTGTACTCACCCTCGAAGTTTTAAATTAATAGAGGAGTATGAAGCCGACCAAGAACCATCTGAGGAGGAACCAGCTCCACTCGAAGGCGAGTTTGATCAACTCTTCTAAGGCCACGATCTGTGGCTGAGTTCGACTGTGGGAAAGACTGTTGCATGCATGTAATATAAACAAGTTTGTGACCATGCTGGTCTCTCTTGTGAGACTGTACCTTACCATTGTATAATTAAATGTTTATGAGCTGTGGTTATGATATACACTCTCTGTACAACTATATCCTGGGAAGTTGTACCCCATGGGGTGGTTGCTTGACAATGCCCCATGAGGCATCCCATCGCGGGCTAGCCAGGGGTTCACGTCGTGAGCTTTGGGTGGCCGGGATGGGACATCAAACGTTAGGTATAATATTCTCGAATTTTAAAATTCGAAGTAATAAACTTTTATCACTTCAAATTTAGGGGCTAGCTGATGATGATTATTACCCGAGCTAGTCATATGTTTATTGAATATATCATGTTTAAGATATTTCAGATATGATATATGGTCGCAAACGTTATGGCCGCAGAGGTAGTTTCTTGTGTACTAGAAGGTTGCACGATTAATACTGACCTATGGTCGCAGAATGTGTGCGACCATAGTGTCTTGAAAGTTGTATTTAAACTAAGTAGTGTTTGAGCATTCCAAGCACAGTTCTAAGATAAAATACCTCCTTTTCTTACTTGTTAAGACAACCGTCAGAGAGTTAAGATATGTGGTTATCTAAAAACCGCATGTAGGAACCAGCAAGGAGATAAATATGCAGTTTTATAACTACATCTTAGCAATCGTCGAACTTCCCGCAACTGCTTCACATTGACGCCCTTTCGATCAGTATAAAAGGAAGAGTAGAAGGAGGGAGAAGACAAGCGAAATTAGACTGACAAGTACAAGTAGATCAAGAGATTGTTGGCCTCTGTAACAATCTCCCTCTCTATAATCATTGATATATATAGTGAAAAACATCATAGGATGTAGGGTTATTATTCAAATCATTAAGAGCCTGAACCTGTATAATCTTTTGTGTCTCTAGTATATAGCTATCTTTACTTACCTGATGACCGTCTTGAATGGTCTCCACTTCATACATTATCAATTTGCATAAGATCGATTAAGAATCCTGGTCACAATCGTTGACACCCTCCCTTCCCTGGGCGGTTCTCCAAGTACGGGACACTCCCCTCCTCGGACCGTCCTTCAGGTAGGGACCCTCCCTTCCCAAGACAGATCTCTAGGTAGGGGACCCTGCCTTCCCCAGACAATTCTCGGGAAGGGGACCCTCCCATCCCCGGATGGTTCCTTGGGTAAGAGACTCACTATTCTCCGAATGCTCCTCCAGGTAAGAGGCCCCCTCTTCCCCGGAAGACCTAGAAACTGGCGCAGCCACGTGTCAAAGATCTCGGCCTCACGCCCTGCAAAAAGACCACTACACCTTTGATCTGATGGTTGTAGCTAGACTAATTTATTAATTCGTGACTTTTTGGGGCTATATATCCCCTTGTACCCTTCTCTTGTAACACAACATTCCCATTTTACATTCAATACACTCAAAACAATAGGTGCATCTACAATCCCTCTTCCCGCGAGAGAGCCTCCCTAGCCTACTTACATCGGGAGCGCATCGATAGGACTAGAGTCCTCACTGGGACCTGAACCTATATAAATCCTTCGTATCATTCTCTATGATTGCCCAACGTGACAAGACCCATCACACAGTCAGTTCAAATTACCGTACGCGTGTTCTACGTCTATCAAATTTGCCGTGGGGTTCATAACGCCACAACAATTGGCGTCGTCCGTGGGGACCCGTGACGACTTGCCATGGCTTCCCCAAGAAGAACGAGGAACCTTTCATCCCTCTCGGGCAATGTTGATACTAGCAACCCCACGTCGCCCACGCAAGGGGCCGTCGTCGTAGCGCCCCCTCCTGGGGACCCCGAGGGCAAGCGATGCTCCCTTCTCCTGCCGCTCTAGGCGAGAGCCTCGCTCCTCCGAGCCAACCGGTCACTGTTGATCGAAGGATGCCGACTAGAGGGGGGTGAATAGGCGGTTTTTCAAATTTTACTTTTAAACTAGTGTTTAACAACCTAAAATTGCAATAACAAACTTCTAAAGATATGAATGACAATTCAAGATGAGTTTTGCAATTTCTAAAAGATTAAGAGGGACAATTTAATCTCTAAGAAAATAAAGCTAGTAATAGAAATGACCGAAGAGATCGAATTTTTCCCGAGGTCTGAGAAATTTGTCGATTTCCACTAATCCTCGTTGAAGCGATCTTCGCTAGAGCTTATGCTTCGATTTCACTATGGGTAGCCCTTCTCCTCTTCGGATAGGCGAGCTCTGAGCCTTTACAACCAATCGCCGGGCCTCTCCGACACACCGTCGATGGAGAGATCGCCGGACCTCCCGGGTCGTCTAGGTGACGGCAATCACCAAGAGTAACAAGCCTAGCACCTTGCTTGATCAACCTCAAAGCTTGATGAACACAATGCAAATGCAAAAAGGCTTGAAATCAACTTCACTCAACTAGCACTCAAGGTTTGCTCAAATTTTGACTTCAATTGCTAGAGAATGAGTGAGAGAGAGTTTGCACACTGTTGCACAAGAGTTTAGAGATGTATTTCGTGTGTTTTTAACATCTACAAACAGTGGGATATATATACTCTCAGCAAAACGGTCGTTTTCAAGAAAATTGGGCGAAAGTTGTACTGGCCGGACATTGTCTGGTCACTTCGGACATTGTCCGGTCAGTACAAAAAACTTGACCATTACTCACGTGTAATTAGAGTGTCAGTAGCCGTTTGAACCAAATTGTGAAGGCCGGACAAATGGATTTGTCCGGAAAAAATGTCCGGACAGATGCATTTGTCTCTATTAACACCCCTGTTCAACAATACTTGTACATACCAGACAAATGTATTTGTCTCTGTTGACACTCGAATTAAAACACTCCAACTATTTGTATAGGCCGGACATATGGGATTTGTCCGGACAAAATGTCCGGACAAATACATATGTCTCTGTTAACACATGCATTTTCAATTGCTCAGAAGTTGTATTGGCCGGACATTGTCCGGTCACTTCGGACAATGTCCAGTCACTTCAGACAAAAGCCTCCGGACAAATACATATGTCTTAACTTAACGTGCCGTGAACATTTGTATTGGCCGGACATTGTCCGGTCACTTCGGACAATGTCCGGCCTTCATCGGACAGATGCACCAGACAAATGTATATGTCTCTGTTTAACGTTTTGCAATGTTCAGAAGTTATTTGTATTGGCCGGACATTGTCCGGTCACTTCAGACACTGTTCGGCCAGTACAAAACGAAAACAAAAATATGAATTTTTACTCAATTTTGATTTGAGGGTAAATGCAAATGCAGCTATGCTTCTAAACACTTCAAAGTTGATCAAGAGACTTGTGCTAAGGCCCCTCTTAATAGTACGACCATCTAACCTAAAAATTATCAAAACAAGAAAGTGCTAGGTTTAGACATTTGTACTCTTGTCGAGGTTTTCGTCGTTTTGCTTCATGGAGTCTTTATAACCTTGCTTTGCTCTTTCTTGATGCTTTCTCCTCTGATTTACCTGAGTCTCACACACAGAGGTTAGTCGCAAATCTCACGGATGTCATTAATCACCAAAACCCTAATTAGGGCTCAAGATTCAACAGTCACAACCGCATTAGCGGGGCCGAGTGCCCCCTAGGCGATGTTGACAACCCACGGGGACCCCATACTCGGGGCCATAGTGGAAGGCCAACTGCATGCCCAATGCACCCTTGAGGAGCTGTTGCGCATCTTGGCACGACCTATGGCTCCCGCGTACCCTCCATTCCCATTCATGGGGCAACGTCCCAATTCTTGATAGGACACACACCGGGAACCTTCCCTGTGCCGGGAACGTTCCTCCCTGTGCCGACAATTGTCCCCGTGCCGGGAACAGCCGTCCCCCCCCCCCCCCGGGAACCTTCCCTGCGCCAGTGGCTGTCCCCACGCTGGGAACCTTCCCCGCATCAGTGGCCATCACCATGTCGAGAACATCCATTCCCGCACAGGTGATCGTACCCACACAAGGAACTATCCCCGTGCTAGGAATGACCATCCGTCCCTGCGCCAAGAGCCTTCCTCGCACTAGGAACCTTCCCTACGCCAGTGGCTATCCTAGCGCCAAGAACATCCTTCCCCACGCAGAGAACTGTCCTCATGCCACGAACGACCGTCCCTGAGCCAAGAGCCATCCCCACGCCGGGAACATCCTTTCCCGCACTGGTGACTGTACCCGCATAGGGAACTGTCCCCATGCCAGGAATAACCATCCCGGCGCCGGGAGCCTCCCAGCAAAGTTGAGGCAAAGCTCCTTCGTGGCAAGGCGCATGCGTACCTCCTGCTAGATGGGACGCTCTACAAGTGAAGGGCTTCTGTTGCCCTTCTTCGTTGCCTCCCATGGGCGAAAGGGATCTGACTCCTCGAAGACATCCATCTGGGGAGTGTTGTGGCTCCCACCTCGCCTCGTGCTCCATTTCCATGAAAGCTATTCGACAAGGCTTCTACTGGCCTATTGTGGCTTGTGACGCGAGAGACCTTATCTCGGCATGCGAGGCTTGCCAAAAATGGTAAAGGGCTCCAAGCTGCCCTCCGCTACCATACAAACCATCCCAATCCCTTGGCCCTTCTCCTGCTGGGGGATGGACCTCCTTGGTCCCTTCCTGATATGCACACGCCTCGCCTTAAGATGCGTGCAATGCAATTTGGTCTCAATCTTCCGTCGTAAGAGAAATCCGTGGATAAATGCGAGTTTTGACCTTGACGAATGGGCGGCTAACCATGATCCAAGAAAGCGAGCATAAACCTCACAATCGCTAAACCACTCCTCAATTAGTTATCAACTGAGCAAAGTTAGATTGACCTGTTCACGAAGAATAACTCAAGTAAATCAATAAATAAAAGCAAGAGCAACAGCGGAAGGATATCAACACTCGATAATCTGAATTATGAGTTGAACTGTGAGACTCCGAATTGTATAAGTCGGCAAAGGCACGAGAATACAATCTGTATATCAATGAAGTCTACCTAAAACTAAGACCATGCCTTCTCTTTTATAGAGGATGGTGCTTATAAAAGATAGAATGTTTAAACTAGAATTCAAATCTTAATTTAATTTGAAACAGAATAAAATCCTAACATACTATAAGAGATAAAAGGAATTTGGAACAATTTCTCATGGATCCGGACTGGACTCTTTCCTCTCGTGCACTTGTCATTCTTTCGGGTCTCCTGGTTGTATACGACATTGGATTTTGATGATTCTTGATGTGTTGGAAAGCCCTTTCAAATATCTATCCAACAAGTGCTTACACAACTGACTTGGACATCTATGCTATAACTGCCGCTTGGTCGAAGTCTCAGATCAAACAACTCATCGTCGCTTGGTCGGCAAGCTGTTTGGTTCCCAAGCTGCAACGTTGTGCTTCCGACCATGGACTGCGACCTTGTACTTCCAATCATGGGCTACAACTTTGGGCGATGTTGCAACCTCGAGCCTTTTTGGTCAAGCAAAGAGTTCTTCAGATCAATGAGGTTGAAGTGATCGTTGGTCGAAGTTGCTAGAAAAGTGTTCATTCTTCCTTGGCTAATAGCTGGATCAGCAACTTCGTCCAAAACTCCCTCACATGTAACAACAAGCAAAGAACAATCATTAGGTAATATCATTTGTTCTATAATTAAATAATTAATTCACCCAAGAAATGAATTCACCTGTTGTACGAGGCGATGCGCATGCGCTCGTGTTAATGCATGTGAGTGTGTGGTCGTAATGCCCTCATCATACTCCCCTTCTTGAAAAAGAATCATCCTCGACTCTTGCCCATTGTTCTCACCCAAGTATGGGGATAAATCAGCAACATTGAATGTATCACTCACACCATAGTCCTCAGGTAGCTCCAACTTGTAAGCATTGTCATTGATCTTGGCAAGAATTTTGAATGGTCTATCACCTCGCGGCATTAGTTTGGACTTACGCTGTTCTAGAAATGATCATGGTGCAAATGCAACCAAACTAAATCTCCTTGTTCGAACACAACGTCCTTTCTGCCTTTATTGGAATGCTTTTGATACTGCACCTGCATCTTCTCAATATTGCTTTGGTCGTCTCATGTATCTTACGAACCATCGCAGCATGCTGTTTGACATCAATATTACCTCTTTTAGAAAGTGGTAGAGATAACAAATCAATTGGCGCAGTAGGTTTAAATGCATAGACGACCTCGAACGAACAAAACTTGGTCGTAGAATGCACAACACGGTTGTAGGCGAATTCAATGTATGGTAAACACTCCTCCCAAAGTTTTAAATTTTTCTTGAGAACTGCTCGTAGCATGGTGCCAAGTGTTCGGTTGACAACCTCGGTCTGGCCGTCAGCTTGGGGATGACAGGTCGTTGAAAACAATAGCTTCGTTCCAAGCTTTCCCCAAAGCGTCCTCCAAAAGTGACTTAAAAATTTGGTATCACGATAAGAAACAATTGTCTTCGACACTCCATGGAGACGAACGACCTCGCTGAAAAACAAATCAGCAATGTGGTTAGCATCATCACTCTTATGATAAGGTATAAAATGAGCCATTTTAGAAAATCTATCAACAACAACAAAGATACTATCCCTCCCCTTCTTAGTCCTTGGTAATCCTAGCACAAAATCCATAGAAATATCCTCCCAAGGTACTTTTGGAATAGGAAGAGGCATATATAATCTATGTGGATTTAAGCGAGACTTAGCTGTTTGACAATTAGTGCATCGTCGTACGTAGCACTCAACATCTCACCTCATCTTTGGCCAGTAAAAGTGGGTGGCCAAAACATCTTCAATTTTGCATATCCCAAAATGTCCCATCAATCCTCCGCCGTGAGCCTCCCGTAACAACAAAAGATGAATAGAATTCGCGAGAACACAAAACTTGTTAGCTCTAAACAAATAGCCATCATTCAGTACATATCGAGCCCAACAACTTCCTTCTGTACAATTAATGTAAATGTCTTTGAAATCCAAGTCAGTAGGGTATAACTCTTTTAAACTTTCCAATCCAAGGATTTTGCAATCAAGTTGGGACAACAATATGAAACGTCTAGACAATGCATCAACAACTAAATTATCTTCACCTTTCTTATATTTCACAACATATGGAAAGGTTTCAATAAAGTCAATACACTTAGCATGTCTACGATTCAACTTACTTTGACTACGAATGTGCTTCAATGATTCATGATCGGAATGTATGACAAATTCTTTTGGCCAGAGGTAATGTTGTCATGTTTTCAACACTCTAACCAATGCATACAATTCCTTGTCGTAAGTTGAGTAGTTTAAAGTTGGACTACTAAGCTTTTCACTAAAATAAGAGAACACCTCCAATTCCAATGCCATTAGCATCACATTCTATCTCAAAAGTTTTATTAAAATCAGGAAGTTGTAGAAGTGGTGCATTGGTTAACTTATCTTTCAGCGTGTTGAAGGCGTCCTCTTGCACCTGTTCCCACTTGAAGGGCATGTTCTTCTTTGTCAACGCATTGAGTGGGGTGGTGATCAAACTGAAATCCTAGATGAACCTGCGGTAGAAACCAGCAAGTCTGTGAAAACTCCGCACTTGTGTGACTGTTGTAGGTGTAGGCCATGCTCGAATTGCTTGCACCTTTTGTTCATCTACCTCAATGCCCTGTACAGTCACAAAAAAACCAAGAAACACAACTCGATCCGTGTAGAAGGTGCACTTCTCAAGGTTAGCAAACAAACGTGCCTCTCTCAAAACAGCAAAAACTTGGTGCAAATGCCCCAAATGTTCATCCAAAGTCTTACTGTAAATTAATATATCATCAAAGTAAACCACCACAAAGTGTCCGTTAAAAGCGCGCAACACTTCATTCATTAAGCGCATAAACGTACTAGGTGCATTAGTAAGACCAAATGGCATGAACAACCATTCATATAATCCAAATTTAGTCTTAAAAGCAGTTTTCCATTCATCACCTAGTTTCAATCTAATTTGGTGGTAACCACTACGCAAATCGACCTTAGAAAAGATGGTCGAATCACTCAATTTGTCTAGTATATCATCTAACCGAGGAATCGGATGATGATAACGATTAGTGATATTGTTAATAGCTTGACAATCTATACTCATCCTCCATGATCCATCCTTTTTTGGCACAAGTAAAACAGGAACAACACAAAGACTTAAACTTTCGCATACATACTCTTTGTCGAGAAGCTCTTGTACCTGGCGTTGAATTTCTTTTGTCTCCTTAGGGTTGGTGCGATAAGGAGGTCGGTTAGGCAAGGATGCTCCTGGAAAGAGGTCGATTTGATGCTCTATCCCTCGCAATGGTGGCAGTCCAGCAGGTATCTCGGTTGGAAACACGTCCTCAAATTCCTGTAGTAAGGAAACAACCAAAACTGGCAAAGTGGAGGGTAAAGCATCAGTAAAAAAGAGAGCATCTTTGCACACAAGCACAAAGCACTCTTGGGAATGGGTTTCGATCTCTCGCATCTCTTGTTTTGTGGCTAAAAAAACCTGTCCCTTAAGTTGAAGCTCTCTTTTCTTTTCACTCTTTTCATTCTTTTCTCTCAGGTTGGTTTGGTGGCTCTCACTCCCCGATTTGTGGATGTCACTCATCTCTCTTTCTTTTCTCTCACACTCAACCCTATCTAAATCATCTTTGAGAATTTCATCCAGAGACATTGGAACCAGCGAAAACTTCTTATTGTTGTGCACAAAAGAGTACTTATTGGAACGCCCAAAGTGTGTAGTGCCTTTGTCGTATTGCCATGGTCGTCCAAGAAGTAATGCACAAGCTTGCATTGGTACCACATCGCAGTCCACAAAATCAGAATAGGCACCTACTAGAAAAATGTACATGTACCATCACGGTCACCTTCAACTTGCCACAAGAATTGAACCATTGAATGTAGTATGGTTGCGGGTGTGTTCGTGTGGTCAAGCCCAGCTTCGCAACCATCTATGAACTGGCAATGTTGTTGCAGCTTCCTCCACCAATGATGACCTTGCATGAGTACTTCATGATCACAAACTTTGATTGAAAAAGATTGTGGCGCCGCCCCCTCTCTGCCTTTTCCATCTGAGAACTAAGAACACGATGAACAATGAGGCTGGCATGACTAGTATCAAAGGTGATCTCATCTGCGTTAGAGCCCAACAAGTCCTACTGCTCCTCGCGGTCAGATTCATCTTCTTCGACCTCACTGGTCGAGGTGTACTCGCCATCTTCCCGGACGATGAGGGCACACTAATTTGGGCAATCACACATGTAATTCCCCTTCCCTTTGCATTTGAAGCACTCTATCTCCCTTGTTCTTCCTGTAGAAGTGACTGATGATGAACCTTTGGTGGGTACAGCAGTGGTCGTATTTGATTCAGCAACCTTGGATGTTGAAGCGGTAGGGCGGCTCGCGGACTGCACTTGACCAGTTGATGCAGCAGCTCCACTGGGGTAGCTTCGACCAGTTTTGTTGTAGCTTGGTCATTTCCCTTGCACTTGCCTTTCAGCTTTGCATGCATAATGAAAAAGCTGGTCCAAAGAGGCGTAAGTCTGAAAATCAAGGATGTCGTGTATCTCACGATTCAATCCACCCAAGAATCTAGCCATCTTTGCATTTTTCTCTTCTTGTACATTAGCACGAAGCATTCCTACTTACAGTTCTTGATAGTAGTCTTCCACCGATTTACTACCTTGATTTAGTCTCTAAAACCTATTAAGCACATCTCTCTCAAAATAAGCAGGTACGAACCTAGACCTCATCAAGCGCTTCAAATCATCCAATTGTGAGGAGCTCTATCTCTTTGGCGGATTTGACTCCACCAAATAGAAGCATAATCACTAAACTCACTTGTGGCAGAAGGTACTCGACGATCTTCTGGATAAAGATGACAATTGAACTTTTGCTCCACGAGCAACTCCCAAACAAGATATGCTTCTAGATTAAACTTCCCATCAAAGCTAAAATTCAACATTGGTTTCTAAAACTTTGTCCTAATTACTATCATGGCCCAAAATTGTTCCGGCCATGAGACGCTGTAAATAGTGAAAGGCTGGATTACAAATTTTGACAGCCTTGGCTTTACCGGGTCAAAAAAGATGTTGCCCTTCTTCTGCTATATCACTCCAAATTTTATCGGGGGTGCAAATAATAGAAGCATGAAAAGTTCCCCCAGGGTTTTAACCCTAACAGATTTGCAAATTCATCAATTGAAAAACTATAATCCACATTTGCAAATCTAAATCTAACCCCTTTAGTTTCATTGGGAGAAACACGTATAATGTTTTGTTCGAAGGAGGCTAGAATCTCCCATACGACTACGCGAAAAGTCAGAACCGGAACTCCTATAAGCCATCCCAACCAACATTACTAAGTCGGTGTTTAACATCATCTTCAATTCCTAGAGATCTAGTGGCATGAACATCTAAAAATCTAGTAGGCCACAAGGGTCTCTTCTCTGAATTCATAAATCTAGCAAGATGATCAAGGTTTGTGAAGTAAATTTGCGAAAAATCTAGATCTGAAAAAGTTTGAGGAGACATATCGCGTTTGCGCTTCGTTACCTTCTTGACATGGCATCGGGGAGTCATCATTGCCATAGAAAACTTCAGATCCGGGGGTGTTAACGCACGAGGAGCTGGAATCCGCGGTCGGATCGACGTTTGAACGGTTGGATTTGGATTTGTGTGGATAAGTTTGGAGAGGTTTATGAGAAAATGTTTGGCTAAAATAATGGACGCTACTGTTTGGAGAGGATGGCTATGGTTAAATAGGGTAGTAGGTTGGTTTTGTAAAGGATTGGGATGAGAAAAGTACAAAAAGAAAGAAAAAAGGACACTTTCGACCTAAAAAGGAGAGGAAACCGAGCCTGGCACGACCACGGGCACGGGGCGTGCCCGATTCGGGCATGGGGCGTCCTCCAGGTCGTGTTCAGCTTGGGTTGCACCCGCTACGACCAGGAGGTCACACCGACAGGGGCCACGACCACTGGCCATGCTTGGTTCGTTTCCACCCTTTTCGACCAGCTAGTCACACCGACAGGACCACGAGCACAAGCACGGCTTTGTTTTGGTTCGGTTTGGTTTGGTTTTACAAGACACGAGCACGGGACGTGCCACGTGTCTTGGTTTTTGCAGTCAAAAATAAAAAGATTTTTTAACAGTTTGAAAATTCAACCTGGGCATACCACGTGTCATGCTCGAGATCGTGGTCACATCGGTTAGTTTTTGAAACTTTTTGAAATTTCCTTTGAAAACTGCCCGAAACCAGCATGGTCGTAGTCGAGCTCGTGCTTGGCTCGGTAAAAAACAAAAAAGGTTTTATTTTATTTGAAAAATCCACCCGAAAGCTGCATTGGTCGTGCTTGTACCCGTGCTCATTCATTTCGGGAGTTTTGAAAAAAATTGTTTTCCTCAAAAAATTGCACCCGAACGCGACACTAGTCGTGCTCAGTTTGGGCAAAAAGAAAAACCTTTAGTTTTTGAAAAATCAACAAACCAAAGCCACCACTGGTCATAAACCTAGTCGTGGTTGTCTAAGTTGTGTTACAAATTTGATTTTTTGAAAAATTGATCCAAACAAAGCCCAAAACTGGTCATGCTAGTGGTCATGGTCGCCTCGGCCAGTGTGAAAATTTTGGTTTTTCAAAAAGAGTTAGCCCTAGTCAACGAAAAACAAGTTTTGCGTGGTCAAATGGCGTCAGAATTGAGTGATTTTTGCGCCAATATTTTCATAAAAGAGAGAACTACATGTTAGTGCACCAAGTTGCCTCCTGGCTAGCACTAGTTTAACGTCCTGCTCAATGGAACGTCCTCAGCCATTCAAAAATATATGGAATCGAGGGAATCGACCGAGTTCAGTGGACTTACCTGGTCTTCCGCATTGTAAAGCTTGATACGGTGTATGTTTACCTTGAAAGTGGTGCCATTTTGCGCACAAGACTCCACGGCCCCATACGAAAAGACCTTTTCTAAAGCGTATGGCCCAGTCCATCGTGATTTCAATTTTTCTGGGAACAATTTCAAGTATGTATTGAATAGTAGAATCAAATCACCTGGTTTGAACTCACGGTTGAGGATCCGTTTGCCATGCCACTTCTTCGAGTTGTCTTTATAGATCAAGGCACTTTCGTAGGAGTTTTTCCGAAACTCTTCTAATTTGTGCAATTCAAGGATTCACTTTCGCCCCGCTTTGTCGAAGTCCCAATTGTGTTCTTTTAATGCTCATAACGCCCTGTGTGACAGTTCAATAGGCAAATGGCAGTTTTTACTAAATACAAGTTTGTAAGGCGTCATACCTAGTGGAGTGTTGAATGCAGTGTGATATGCCCAAAGGACATCGGGAAGCTTGAGTGCTCAATCCGTACGAGATGGAGCTACCACCTTCTGCAAGATTGTCTTGATTTCCCTGTTTGAGACTTCAACCTGTCCACTTGTTTGAGCGTGATATGCAAGTGCAACTTTATGAAGTACCCCATATTTCGTTAACAATATCTGAAATTGGTAATTAGTGAAATGCGCACCACCATCACTAATTACTGCTCACGGCATACCAAATCGAGAAAAGATGACTGTTTTAAAGAGTTTAATCACATGTTTTGACTCATTTGTTGGTGTTGCAACATCCTCTACCTACTTTGAAATATAATTAACCGCAACCAAGATGTAGGAGTTTCCCATAGAAAAAAGAAAAGGACCCATATAATCTACTCCCGATACATCAAAGAACTCAATTTCAAGAATGTTTGTTAAAGGCATTCATGTCTTTTACTCAAATTTCTGATATGTTGGCAAGGATCACATTTTTGCACAAAGTCATATACATTTTTAAATAAAGAAGGCCAAAACAAACCCAATTGCAATACCTTAGCTGCTGTTTTTGAAACTCCAGCGTGCCCACCACATGGAGATGAATGACAGTGTTCAAGAACGCTTTAAATCTCGTGGTCGAGCACGCATCGTCAAAAGATGTTATCAACTCACTTCTTGAAAAGGTTCGGATCGTCCCAGTAGTAGCGTCGGATGTCATGGAGGAAGCGTTTTCGTTGTCTACTCGTTAACCCTGGAGGAAGTTCATGGTTAAATAAATAATTTGCAATATCAGCATACCATGGTTCTTGTTGAATCAAGTAGAGGTGCTTGTCGGGTAAAGTGTCATTGATGTGAATGTCGGCGGTGTTGGTCAAAAGTTGTGAGAGATGATCGGCGATGACGTTCTTAGCACCCTTTTTATCTTTGATTTCCAAATCAAATTCCTGTAGTAGAAGAATCCATCGTGCAAGTCGTGGCTTGATTTCTGTCTTGGTCAAAAGATACTTGAGAACAGCATATTCAGTGTATACAATAACTTTTGAACCAATTAAATATGGACAAAATTTGTCTAGGACATATACTATAGCAAGCAATTCTTTTTCAGTCAAAGTGTAATTACTTTGAGTATCATCCAAAGTTTTGCTTACATAGTATATAGCATGTAAAACTTTATTTGTTCTTTGCCTTAGAATAGCGCAAATCGCATAATCAGTAGCATCACACATCAATTCAAATGGTTCATTCCAATTTGGAGGTTGTATGATAGGAGCACTAGTTAATGTAAGTTTCAAGTGATTGAAAGCATCAAGACATTTTTCATCAAAATCAAAAGGCACATCTTTACCAAGCAAATGTGTGAGAGGTTTAGCAGTTTTGGAAAAATCCTTAATGAAACGACGGTAAAAACCTGCATGTCCCAAGAAACTGCGTATACCCTTCATGTTTGTTGGTGGTGGAAGACTTGCCATGACTTCAATTTTTGCCTTGTCAATTTCAATCCCTCGCTCAGAGATTACGTGCCCAAGTACCACGTCTTCCTGAACCATGAATTAGCACATTTCCCAATTTAGCACAAGGTTGACTTCTTCGCACCTGCATAAGACTCAAGAATGATTTTGTAGACAAACATTGAAAGAGGACCATAAATGCTAAAATCATCCATAAAGACTTCCAGTGTGTCTTCAATTAAATCTGAAAAGATAACCATCATACAACGTTGAAAGGTTGCAAGCGCGTTACATAATCCAAACGGCATTCGCCGGTAAGTAAAGGTACCAAAAGGACATGTAAACGTTGTCTTATCTTGATCATCGGGATGAATTGAAATTTGAAAGAATCCCGAATACCCATCAAGAAAACAAAAATATGCATGATTAGCTAATCTTTTCAACATTTGATCAATGAAAGGTAATGGAAAGTAATTCTTCCTAGTAGCACTATTCAATTTACGATAATTAATGCACATGTGCCATCCAGTAACAAGTCTAGTAGGGATCAACTCATTATTAGTATTCTTAACCACAGTCATACCTCCTTTCTTGGGAACCACATGAATGGGACTAACCCAATTACTATTACAAATAGGATAAATGATACCTACATCTAATAATTTAGAAATTTCAGCTTTAACAGTTTCTTTCAAGTTTGGGTTAAGTCTTCGTTGACACTCAACAGAGGTTTTAGATTCATTAACTAAAGAAATCCTATGAATTCAAATTTTAGGGCTAATCCCTTTGATATCATCAATTGAATAACCAAGAGTATAGTGATGCACATGAAATAAAGAAATCAATTTTTGTAGTTGTGCATTGGTCAAGTTTGCACTTAAAATGATAGGTTGCATCTCATCATCATCCAGGAATACATATTTCAGCAAGGAAGGAAGAGTTTTAAGTGTAGGTTTACTTACTTTTTCCTTACCTATGATGTCGGCTTCAAAGATGTCTTCTTTGGATGGTTCTTTTGTTGGTTTGTCGTTGTTTTGTTCATCTTCGTTGCTGCTGTCCATTTTTCTTTTTCGAATATATCATCTGTTTCTTCTCCCCAAGTTAGTTGAAGGGGCGACTTCTCTTCTAAGACTTCTTCTAGAGCATCCACGCTGCAAATTTTCTCTTCATGCATATGGCAATCAACAAGTTTAGATATTTTAAATAAAATTTTCTCCTCCCCTATTTGAAAAGTGATTCGTCCCTCACGAACATCAATGAGGGCACCTGCTATCTGGAGCACAGGTCATCCCAATATAATTGGTAGAGCAACATCTTCATCCATATCGAGAATGACAAAATCAAATGGAAGATAAAATTTATCAACTTGAAGAGACACATCTTCTAGGATTGCTTCCGGATGCTTCACTGAACGATTGGCAAGTTGTAGAACCATGCGGGTAGGTTTGATTGCACCCATGCTCAAACATTCTGCAATGGTGAGAGGCATTACACTAATGCTTGCACCTAGGTCGCAAAGAGCTCGATTTATGTGTACCGTACCTATGTTGCAAGGGATGGAGAAGCTCCCTTGATCCCGTAGCTTTGCCGGCATCCTGTTTTGAATTAGAGCAGTACAATTTTCGGTCAAAGCAACAGTTTGAATTCACTCAAATTCCTCTTTTTAGTAAGTATGTCTTTCAAGAATTTCCCATAAGAAGGCATTTGAGTTACTAAATCAGTACAAGACACAGTCACATTAAGCTTTTTCAAGATTTCAACGAATTTTTCGAATTGTTTATCGAGTTTCGTTTTTACGTGCCTTACCGAAAAAGGTGGAGTTGGATTATAAGTACGTGTTACCTGATCTTCTCCACTCTCCTTTTCTTGTGGTTCGGTGATCTTGTCATCGTCCTTTGCCGGTGGTAATGGTATTTCTTCGATTTCATTTTCTAGCACAGGTTCGGTTGATGGCGTCCGTTTTGGTAGCTTCGTTCCACTCCATAGGATAATTTCATTAGAGACAAGAGGTTTACAACAAGCTATAGAATTAATTTTCTCATAATTGCGACGATTGATAGGTTGAGAAGGAAGAGGGTTATCGTTTTTTGGTGCAGGATTTACCAATTGTGCAATTTGAGTTTCGAGCATGCGGACGTGAGTTGATATGGAGTCTATCTTTTGGCTCATGGACGTCTTCTCTTTTTCTTATTTGCTAGAAAGTTCTCTAGCATGTGCTCCATGTTCGATTGCTTGGGTTGTCGTTGGTTAGGCGGTCGATAAGGTTGCTGATTTTGTGGTTGAAACGGCAGCCTTTGAGCTTGATATTGGAGGTTTTGTTACTGTTGTTGCTGCTATCAAAAATTTTGTTGTTTGTATTGAGATTGCTGATTTTGTCCTGACCATGTAAAATTTTGCTTGTTGTGCCATCCATAGTTATACGAGTTAGCAAAAGTATTACCTTGCCGTTATTGCATACCCTGAAAAGCGTTTGCTTGCTCCATGGATGTGTTAAATTGGCATTCATGGCCATAGTGTCCTTGTATGCCGCACAGTTCACATATAGGTGTGTCGCATTAACAGACGTAGTAGCATTGGTTCGATGAATAGCAAGCTTATCGGTTAGAAGTGCTACCTATTCGGCTAATTGCGACATTACACTTACATCCATGCTGTTGGTCGGAGCTTATTGAGTAGCTCATTCAATTCCCCATTGCGTGTAGTTCTGAGTTATACCTTCGATGAGGTCATATGCTTCGTCTACACTCTTGTTCATTAATGCGCCGCTAGCTGCGGTGTCTACGGCCATCCATGCGTTGTAGTTCAAGACGCTATAAAACAATTGAACTACAAGACACTTTTCTAGTCCATGATGAAGACATTTGATCAACAAGTCCTTGTACTGTTCCCAAGCATCGTAAAGTGATTCACCTACCTGGTGAGAAAAAGATGCAATCTTGTTGCGAATTTGAACAGTTTTATTAGGAGGGAAAAACTTACAAAGAAAAACCCGTGAGAGTTCATCCCAACTGGTGATTAACACAGGAGGAAGAGTGTATAGCCATGCCCTCACCTTTTCGCGAAGCAAGAAGGAAGGAGTCTCAAACGAAGTGCATCCTGTGTTACTCCATGAATCTTGAAAATATCACAATTCTCAAGAAACATATGTAAATGTAGTGATGGATCTTCAGCGGGAAGACTGCTGAATTGGTTTTGTTAAACCAAATTCAAAATCGCAGGTTTTATCTCAAAATTATTTGATTCAATCGGTGGTTTAAGAATACCTGAATGCAATCCCATGCTGAGTGGGGTTGCACAATCCTTGAGTCTCTTTTGGTCCTCCATTGTTGGTTTTTGTTCGATGTCATCAAAAATTTGTGAGTTTTCCTCTGAACTTACCTGTCTTGCCTCGTACCAAAGTTGGCACGCGGTTTTGACAGGTTCATTTGAGCTATCCAACTTTGCACTACTATCCCTAAAAAGTTAGTGGTGCAAAGAAAGAAAAAGCAAAACAAAAAGAGAAGCAAGATTGAGAGTCAGACTGACTTATATCAGTGAAAATTAATCTAAAAAGATGAATTACCGTTGTCTCCCAGCAACAGCGCCAAAAACTTGATCGCAACCAAAAAGGTCGAGTGCGATGTTTACTAATAACCGCAAGTGAACGGTTGAACGTTGAGCACTTGAGGGTCGAATTCCACGAGGAACAAGCGTATTCATTTTTCTAGCTTAAAGGATCATTGATTAAGTCTAAACGATTTTGGGGTGGATGTTTTTCTACAACTAAGTCTAACAATCTAAGGTTTGCAAGTTGGAATGAAAAATCTGGGGTTTCGGGATTTCCATAACTATCCGGTGTAATTCTATCCAAGATCTGAGGATTGTAAGATAATTTTCATTGTTTTCCAAGACAAATTAAGTTTTCAATTCGGGGCGCTGGGTCAACAGTTAGAGGATCGCTTCTACTGTCACGTTTAGTGAGAGTCTCTCTCCTGTTCAAGGTCCCATGTCAAAGCGCTAAAGGCTCAAGAACTCCCCTAAATTCCTGTTAAGACTCATCTGTTATGTCTGTTGTCGAAACAAGGAATTAGGGTTTAGAGGAAGAAAACATTAGGAAATTACTCCAAAACTTGAAATAAAGACTGAGGAAGAATCATGCCATTAGAATTAGGTCATCCCTAAACCTAGAGAGGATCTACTCACTAAAAGCCATAAGAATGCAGAAATAACAATAAGAAATAAAACAAAAACTTACTTGATTGCTTGAAAATTGAGGTTGCTATCCTTGCCTGTGATAAGTGCTAACTTGGTAACACTTTTACCCTAGGCTTAGTATCAAAAATGCTTTTACCCTAGTGCTAACTTGTAGTTCATACGTTTTATAGCGGATTGAACTACAACGAATGGATGGCCATAGACACCACAGCTGGTGGTGCATTAATGAACAAAAGTGTAGACAAAGCATATGACCTCATCAAAGGTATAACTCAGAACTACACGCAATGGGGAACCAAACAAGCTGCTCAACAAGCTCTAACCAACAACACGGATGTAAGTGTAATGTCGCAATTAGCCAAACATGTAGCACTTCTAATTGATAAACTTGCTATTCTTGAATCAAATGCTACTTCGTTTGTTAATGCAATTACACTGATATGTGAACTGTGCAGCATACAAGGCCACCATGGCCATGAATGCCAATTTAACACATCCATGGAGCAGGCAAACGCTTTTCAGGGTATGCAACAACGGCAAGGTAATACTTTTCCTAACTCTTACAACTCTAGATGGCGCAACAATCAAAATTTTGCATGGTCAGGACAAAATCAGCAACCTCAATGCGAACAACAAAATTTTGGACGATAGCAACAACAACAAAAAAAGTCCCCAATATCAAGCTCAAAGACCGCCGTTTCAACCACAAAATCAACAACCTTATTGACCACCTAACCAACGATAACCCAAGCAATCAAATATGGAGCACATGCTAGAGAACTTTCTAGCAAATCAAGAAAAAGAGAAGACGTCCATGAGACAAAAGATAGACTCCATATCAATTCACGTCCGAATGCTCGAGACTCAAATGCACAATTGGCGAATCCTGCACTGAAAAACGATAACCCTCTCCCTTCTCAACCTATTTATCCTCGCAATTCTGAGCAAATTAATTATATAGCTTGTTCTAAACCTCTTGTATCTAATGCAGTTATCCTAAGGAGTGGACAAAGCTACCAGAACAAACACCATTGACCGAACCTGCACTAAAAAACGAAATTGAAGAAATACCATTACCGCCGGCAAAGTATGATGACAAAGTTGCCAAACCACAAGAAAAGGAGAGTGGAGACAATCAGGTAACACATCCTTATAATCCAACTCCACCCTTTTCTGGAAGGTATGTAAAAGCGAAACTCGATAAGAAATTCGAAAAATTCATTGAAATCTTGAAAAAGCCTTTTACTAATTTAGTAACTCAAATGCCTTCTTATGGAAAAATTCTTGAAAGACATTCTTACTAAAAAGAGGGATTTGAGTGAATTTCAAACTGTTGCTTTGATCGGAAATTGTAGTGCTCTAACTCAAAACAGGATGCCAGCAAAGCTACGGGATCAAGGGAGCTTCTCCATCCCTTGCAACATAGGTACAGTACACATAAATCGAGCTCTCTGCGACCTAGGTGCAAGCGTTAGTGTAATGCCTCTCACCATTGCACAACGTTTGAGCATGGGTGCAATCAAACCTACCCGCATGGTTCTACAACTTGCCGATCGTTTGGTGAAGCATCCGGAGGGAATCCTGGAAGATGTGCCTCTTCAAGTCGATAAATTTTATCTTCCAGTTGATTTTGTCATTCTCGCTATGGATGAAGATGTTGGTATACCAATTATATTGGGACGACCCATGCTTCGGATAGCAGGTGCCCACTTCTAAACTTGTTGACTGCCCTATGTATAAAGAGAAAATTTGCAGCGTGGATGCTCTAAAAGAAGTCTTAGAAGAGGAGTCGCTACTTCAACTGACTTTGGGAAAAGAAACGGATGATATATCCGAAAAAGAAAAATGGACAGCAGCGATGAAGATGAACAAAACGACAACAAACCAACAAAAGAACCATCTAAAGAAGACACCACTAAATCTAACATCACAAGTAAGGAAAAAATAAGTAAACCTACACTAAAAACTCTTCCTTCCTCGTTGAAATATATGTTCTTGGATGATGATGAAATGCAACCTGTCATTGTTAATACAAACTTGACTAACGCACAACTAGAAAAATTGATTTCTTTACTTTGTGTGCATCGCAATGCTCTAGATTATTCAATTGATGATATCAAGGGAATTAACCCTGAAATTTGCATGCATAGGATCTCTCTAGTTGATGAAACTAAAACCTCTGTTGAGCATCAACGAAGACTTAACCCAAACTTGAAGGAAACTATCAAAACTAAAATTTCTAAACTATTAGATGTGCGTATCATTTATCCTATTTCTGATAGTAATCGAGTTAGTCCTGTTCATGTGGTTCCAAAGAAAGGAGGTATGACTGTGGTTAAGAATGCTAACAATGAGTTGATCCCTACTAGACTTGTTACTGGATGGCGCATGTGCATTGATTATCGTAAATTAAATAGCGCCACTAGGAAGGATCACTTTCCATTATCTTGCATTCATCAAATGTTGGAAAGATTAGTTAATCATGCATATTTTTGTTTTCTAGATGGATATTCGGGTTTCTTTCAAATCCCAATTCATCCCAATGATCAAGATAAGACGACGTTTACATGCTCAAGGTAATAACACTACGACTGAAAAAGAATTGCTTGCTGTAGTATATGCCCTAGATAAATTTCGTCTATATTTAATTGGTTCAAAAGTTATTGTGCACACTGATCGTACTGCTCTTAAGTATCTTTTGACCAAGACAGAAACCAATCCACGACTTGCACGCTGGATCCTTCTACTACAGGAATTTGATTTGGAGATCAAAGATAAAAAAAGGTGCTGAGAACGTCGTCGCCGATCATCTCTCGCAACTTTTAACCAACACCGCCGATGTTCACATCAATGACACTTTACCCGACGAGCACCTTTACTTGATTTAACAAGAACCATGGTATGTTGATATTGCAAATTATTTATTTAACTGTGAACTTCCTCCAGAGTTGACGAGTAGACAGCGAAAGTGTTTCCTCCATTACATCCGACGCTACTATCGGGACAATCCGAACCTTTTCAAAAAGGAGTTGATAACATCTTTCGACGATGCGTGCCTGACCACAAAATTCAAAGCATTCTTGAACACTATCATTCATCTCCACATGGTGGACACGTCGAAGCTTCGAAAACAGCAACTAAGGTATTGCAATCAGGTTTGTTTTAGCCTTCTTTATTTAAAGATGCTTATGAATTTGTGCAAAAATGTGATCCATGCCAACATTCCATAAATTTGAGCAAAAGACATGAAATGTCTTTAACAAACATTCTTGAAATTGGGCTCTTTGATGTATGGGGAGTAGATTATATGCGACCTTTTCCATCTTCTATAACCAACTCCAACATCTTGGTTGCGGTTGATTATGTTTCGAAGTGGGTAGAGACTGTTGCAATACCAACAAACGAGTCAAAACATGTGATTAAACTCTTTCAAACAGTCATCTTTCCCCGATTTGGTATCCCGCGAGCAGTAATTAGTGATGGCGGTGCGCATTTCACTAATTACCAATTTCAGAGATTGTTAACGAAATATGGGGTACTTCATAAAGTTGCTCTTGCATATCACGCTCAAACAAGTGGACAGGTTGAAGTCTCAAACAGGGAAATCAAGACAATCTTGCAGAAGGTGGTAGCTCCATCTCATACGGATTGGGCACTCAAGCTTCCCGATGTCCTTTGGGCATATCACACTGCATTCAAGACTCCACTAGGTATGACGCCTTACAAATTTGTATTTGGTAAAAACTATCATTTGCCTGTTAAACTATCACACAGGGCATTATGGGCATTAAAAGAACACAATTGGGACTTTGACAAAGCGGGGCAAAGGCGAATCCTTGAATTGCACGAATTAGAAGAGCTTCGGAATAACTCCTATGAAAGTGCTTTGATCTATAAAGACAACACGAAGAAGTGGCACGACAAATGGATCCTCAACTGTGAGTTCAAACCAGGTGATTTGATTCTACTATTCAATACACGCTTGAAATTGTTCCCAGGAAAATTGAAATCGCGATGGACTGTGCTATACGTGATAGAAAAGGTCTTTCCATATGGGGCCATGGAGCTTCGTGCATAAAACAGCATCACTTCCAAGGTAAACATGCACCGTATCAAGCTTTACAATGCGGGAGATTAGGTAAGTCCACTAAACTCAGTCGATTCCTTCGATTCCATATATTTTTGAACGGCCGAGGTCGTTCCGTCAAGAGGGACATTAAACCAGCACTAGCCAGGAGGCAACCCAGTGCACTAACACGTAGTTCTCTCTTTTATGAAAACAGCGGCGTGAAAATCACTCAATTCCATCGCCGTTTGACCACCCAAAACTTGTTTTTCGTAGACTAGGGCTAACTCTTTTTGAAAAAACCAAAAAAATCATGATTTTCACACTAGCTGAGGTGACCACGACCACAAGAATGACCAGTTTTGGGCTTTGTTTGGTTCAAATATTCCAAAAATCAAATTTGTAACACAGCTGAGACGACCACGACCAAGTTTATGACCAGTGGTGGCTTCGGTTTGTTGATTTTTCAAGAACTAAAGGTTTTTCTTTTTAGCCGAAACAAGCACGACCAGTGTTTCGACCAGTGTCGCATTCAAGTGCATTTTCTAAAACCAAACCGAAACGAGCATGGATACGAGCATGACCAGTGCCGCTTTCGGGTGGATTTTTCAAATAAAATAAACCCTTTTTTTGTTTTTCCCGAGCCAAGCACGACCTCGACCACGACCAGTGCTGGTTTTGGGTAGTTTTCAAAGGAAATTTCAAAAAATTTCAAAAACTAACCAATGCAACCACGATCTTGATCATGACACGTGGCACACCCAAGTTGATTTTCAAAAAATTAAAAAAACCTTTTTATTTTTTACCGCAAAAACCACGACACGTGGCACGTCCCGTGCTCATGTCTTGTAAAACCAAAACAAAGCAGTGCTTGTGCTTGTGGCCCCGTCGATGCAACCAGTTGGTCGAAAAGGGTGGAAACAAAACAACCATGACCCGTGTCCTAGTCCTAGCGGGTGCAACCCGAGCCAAACACGACCCGGAGCACGCCCTATGCCCGAATCGGGCACGCCCCATGCCCGTGGTCGTGCCAGGCTTGGTTTCCTCTCCTTTTCGGCCGAAAGTGTCCTTTTTGCTTTCTTCCTTTTTCTTCCCAAAACCTTTTATAACTCAACCTACCACCCTATTTAACCATAGCCATCCTCTCCAAACAGCAGCAACCATTGTTTTAGCCCTAATTGTTCTCAAAAACCCCTCCAAACTTAGCCACACAAGTCCAAATCCAACTGTTCAAACTTCGATCCGGTCGCGAATTCTGGCTCCTCGTGCCTCGTCACCCCCGGATCTGAAGTTTTCTACGGCAATGATGACTCCCCTATGCCATGTCAAGAAGGTAACAAAGCACAAACATGATATGTCTCCTCAAACTTTCTCAGATCCCGATTTTCCGCAAATTTACTTCACAAACCTTGATCATCTTTCTAGATTTATGCATTTAAATAAGAGACCCTTGTGACCTACTAGATTTATAGATGTTCATGCCACTAGATCTCTAGGAATTGAAGATGATGTTAAACACCTACTTAGTAATGTGGGTTGGGACACGCTTATAGGAGTGCCGGTTCTGACTTTTCGCCAAGTCGTATGGGAGATTCTAGCCTCCTTCGAACAAAACGCTATATGTGTTCCTCTCGATGAAACTAAATGTGTTAGATTTTGATTTGCAAATGAGGATTATAATTTTTCAATTGATGAATTTGCAAATCTGTTAGGGTTTAAACCTGGGGAAACTTTTCATGCTTCTATTATTTGCGCACTCAGTAAAATTTGGAGTGATATAGCAGAAGAAGGGCAACATCTTTTTCGACCCGGTAAATCCAAGGCCGCCAAAATTTGTAATCTAGCCTTTTGCTATTTACAGCATCTCATGGCCGGAACAAATTTGGGCCGTGACAGTAATCAGGATAAAGTTTTAGAAACTAAGGTTGAATTTATGTGGGCTATGTTAGGAAAAATTCATATATTATCTACAGCCTATTTTTCCCATCACCTTTAAAGTATTGGGAAGGATTTATGCAAAACCTCATCCATAGTCTTAGGTGGCTTAGTTACTCATATAGCAAAAGCCCTAGGGTTTGATGCTACAGATTATCAAGAATCTATGCCCGCAGCCACCTTAAATTTGAATGCATTGTTTTCAATGGGGTTTTGTAGGAGGGAAGAGAATTCTTTTCATTGGATTATTAATGGCATTCCCTCTATCTTTTTGCCCAATATTTTTTGGACTTGTTTATCTAATTAGCAGAATTGGAGAATGCTCCCATCTAGCTCATCTGATTCTAACTCCTCATGCGCTGCTAAGTCTAACCAATCAGCAGCGAATGTTATTGCCGCTCTGCATGTTTCCATAGAGTCCTTGCGCACTAGTCTCTCTGACTTTAGGTCAGACTTTGCAGAATACAGGACTATGATGGATTCCAGGATGAACCAACTCCAAGGCTGCGTCAACAAAATCTATGACTATCATGTACACGCAGGCCACATTTTTTTGAACGGCACATTTCCAAGCGCATGTACCCACTACGGGACAACCTCCACACCCACAGACTTTCCCCACAACTCTATCCACCACAACCCTTTCCATCCTATACATTCCCACAGTTCTACCATTCTCCTCCACCGGCTTCCGACGAGTGATCTCCAAGGTATGCAAGTATTTTCTTTTATTTCTTTTCTTTTTTTGTTTCTTTTGTTTTTCTTTTCAGGTTTTCACTTGCAACGCCTTGGACTGCACCATTGGAGCTACGTGGAACACAACATCCTCTTTCACTACCTCATCCTCCATAACACCTACCAACCTGAACCACAACCGCAAACGGTAATCTGCATCTATCTCTATACATTGAGGACAATATCTGATTCAGCTTGGGGGTGTTCACTTAACCGTTTTCTTAGTCTGATTTAGCTTGGCGAATGTTCACTTCACTATTTGTTTAGTCTTCAACAAATCATCATTCCACCACATTCCATCATAAACTGAAAAATAAAAAGGGATTTATCACTTGGAATGCCTGGTTTTGAAAATGAATTTTAATCAATTAGATGATTATTCTATCATATATTTGCATATGATCCATTGAACTTAGATCTTTTAAAGATTTTCATTGCTTATGTTCAGTTTTTATCTTAAAGTGACCATTAAAGTTTGAACTAATCAATTGAATTGTACTTGACTTCTTCCAAATTGAAGATTTCTAATAGAACCATTTTTTGGAATTAACCCTCTTATGTTACTCTTTATGCCTAGATTGCTAATTACCCTTCTCTTTAAAAATAAAAAAATGTGTGTAAAAGTAAGTATAATTGACCCACTGGGGGGAGGCGGTGATCGTCGACCAGCTGGGGAAGGGAAGATTTACTTAACTTATGCACACAAAAATATTTTCAATAAAATGGTTGCTTAAGCTGCAGGTTTGTCTAATCTCGTGTAACGTATATCCGACCCACTGGGGGGAGGCGGTGGTGAATTGTCGACCAGCTGGTGAAGGGAAGGTATATGGAGTATTGAGGTTACTTACAGAGGCTCGAAAAATCGACAAAGCTGCATTTCTGTAAGTGCACTTAAGTAAGCGTCTTCAACTATGTGTCCTCTCGCCATGACAGAATGATCCAATAATAACATTCTGGCCAAGAGCACAAAAAAGTTGAAAGGAAAAATATAAAATATAAAATATAAAAAAACAAACAAACAACAAAAGAAAAAAATAAGTGTTTTTCTTTAGAAAAGGGCAATCTAGCAACTTTGTATAAGTCATAGCATAACCAGTGTTTTCTTTGCATGGTTTACATTAAATCCTATATGAAAGAAGATTGTTAAGATAATTTAGTTGATTAAGCCCTCTCTTTTCTAAGGTTGAAATTTGATAATCTTAATATATGCATTTGGAAAGTTTAAATTGCTAAGATCAATAGCGTTATATGCATAGATGTGTTGTGAATCCTCAAAAGATTGTTTACTAAAAATCAGATAAACCAAGGCATCCCAATTTTTGGAAAAAAAATCATTCACATTCTTTGCTTGAGGACAAAAAAAATGCTAGCTTTGGGGAATTTGATAAGTGCTAACTTGGTAACACTTTAACCCTAGGTTTAGTATCAAAAACATGTAAAATCATGCTTACAACTCCTCTGATGTTACTTTTTATGTGCAAAATTTAATTATTTTCACAAATTGCTTTCATGGTTATATTCATCATGTTTCAGAGATCAAACTCTCCAAATTTGAAGCAATTTCGATCACATTTGAGCCTCCAACAACCAAGAAACACAACTAGAGTACAAAAGAGTCCTGGTCAAAGTCGAATTGGCAGGTAAAGCATCTAATTTGTACGAAACAAGGAGAAAAAGGATCTTTACTCGAAAAGGACTCCTGCTCAAAAAGAAGACCTGGTCGTGGTTGAAGAAGATTCATGCTCGGTTTCAATCACGACATATGTCTGGCCATCATTGCGCCACGTGTCCCAGTCGTGATCGATGCAGTTTCGGCCACGACGCGCGTGTGGCTGCAGTTGCGTCACGTGTCCCAGTCATGATTGATGCGGTTTCTGCCATGACGTGTGTGTGGCCGAGATTGCACCACGTGTCCGATCGTGTTCGAATTGGTTTCCTCGATGCGGTTTTGATCGGTTTTGATCCAAAACGATCATATTGAGTTTGGTTTAACCAGGACTGGTTGTGGATGAGCCGTTTTGAAGTGGGTTTGATCCAAACTAGTCATTTGTGGGCCGTTTTGATCCAGTTTTGACTCAAACTAGTTGAATTGGTTGGTTTTAGCCAAATTTGATCGGTTATAAGTCATATTTGATCAGAACTGGTTGAATCTGGTTGGTTTTGACTCAGATTTATCCGTTCTCGCACCCTTTGAAGCCAAACTTCGTCACCTATACATCAAGGAGTTATTTTTGGACATGTTTTCCTATATACTATAAATAGAGAAACTTTTGGCTCAACTTAGCATGCCTTTTTATGCTTTTTATAGCTTTTTATATACTAGCCATTAGGGCTTAGTTTAGTTTTAGAGCCCCTTCTCTATTTTATTGTTTTTGTAAACCGGCAAGGATGGCAACTTCAATTTTTCAATAGTCAAGTAAGTTTTTATTTAATTTTTATTATTATTTCTGCATTCTCTTGGCTTTTAGCGAGTAGATACCCTCTAGAGTTAGGGACTACGTAATCCTGAAGGCGTGATTCTTCCTCGTTCTTTATTTCAAGTTTTGGAGTAATTTCCTAACGTTTTCTTCCTCCAAACCCTAATTCCTTGTTTTGACAACAGACGTAACAGTTGAGTCTTAACAGGAATTTAAGGGAGTTCTTGAGTCCTTAGCGCTTTGACACGAGATTCTGAACAGGAGAGACTCGCCAAACTTGACAGTGGAAGCAATCCTCTGACTATTGACCCAGCACCCCGAACTGGAAACTTAATTTGTCTTGAAAAACAGTGGAAATTATCTTACAGTCCTCAGACCTTGGATAGAATTATATCAGATGGTTATGGAAATCCCAATTCTTTTTTCACCTGGTTTCGTACGGATAAGATTCTTTACCCACCATTCGACTTCGACCAGGACTCTTTTTCTTCTCCAGTTGAATTTCTTGGTCGTTGGAGGCTCAAATGTGGTCAAAATTGCTTCAAATTTATAGGGTTTGATCCCTGAAACATGACAAACACAACCGTGAAAGAAATTTGTGAAAATATTAAATTTTGCACATAAAATGTCACATCAAAGGAGTTTTAAGCATGATTTTTCATGTTTTTGATATTAATCCTAGGGCAAAAGTGTTACCAAGTTAGCACTTATGAACAGCCATCTTATCAGGGTGGTCCCCTCTGCGGGTATCCCGGTAACGAGAGGGTTCCTAAGCCCCACTAACGGGATATCCATTTCAGACACCTGTTGGCAACCACACACGAGACTTAGCAAAACATGTTTCATTTCATCGAGAAGGAAATTTACAAGTCTCCAAAATTCCTCCTAAGGAGCTACTAGGGGCAAAATATCCTAAGCAAAGATTGTCCTAAACTACGATTCGAGGGGGAGGGGGAAGCTCATACTTGCACGTTGGAAATGTAGGATCAAGGATGCCGACTAGAGAGGGGTGAATAGGAGACTTTAAAACTTTTCAATTAAAAACAAATGTTGCAAAGATAAGAACCAAAAGCCATTTAATATATTGAAAAGAGACAGAGAGAATGAACACAACAATTTTTACCGAGGTCTCGGAAACTCACCCAGTCTCCCCTAATCCTCGTTGAAGCACTCAAGTAAATTGAGTCTTGCTTCAATATCCACGAAGGATATTATCCATTAGTGGTTGTTCCTTGTCCACTCTAGAAAGGCGAGTACCGATGCCTTTTAGAACCTTGCCGAGTCTCTCCAACAATCTTCGAACGAAGAGATCAACAGCCACACCTCCAAACCGTCTAGGTGAGAGCGCTCACCAAGAGTAATAAGCAGCAAGGTCTTCTCTAGACCTCTAACAATCACCGAAAAACTAATAGGATGCAAATGATGTGAACAGAAAGCACTCGGTGGATCTGAAAAGCACTGGACTTGATCAAAAGATCAAGATTTTGTATAAGAAACTAAAGCTCAAGAATGTGTATGAGAGGAGGCTGCTTGTTTTGCAAAATACGAGCTCAAAGCCTCTATTTATAGCCTCAAGGAGCAAAAGAACCGTTGGAGCTAGGGCTGAAAATCAGCAACTCAAATTGACAGTCAGTTCACCTAACTGACAGTAAGTTACATATACAACGGCCGACAAAATTTATGGATAAAAAATAGCTAGCCGTTTGTCGTCGTATATGGAAACTGAAACCCCAAACTGACAGTCAGTTATGCAAACTGACAGTCAGTTCGATCAAAACATCGACCAGATCGAATAGAAACTCAGATAAAACCACCTGTGGTCGAAACACAAACTGACATTCAGCATGGGCAAACTGACAGTCAGTTTAGTACAAAAAATTTTGACCCAAAAAACACACTCTCTGGACAATTGTCAGTTAACACAAACTGACATTCAAACTGACAGTCACTATGAATAAAAACAGCTATAACTTTAAATACATAAGTCCAAATTGAGCGTTTAATAGCTCGTTTGAAAGATAATTTCAGGGGCTACATTTGTTTCAACAGAAGAAAAAGCCAAATCTGCCTAGGTCTTTCTATAAATTTGAAAAATTCTTCTGCTATCAAAAACTCAACTGAAAGTCCAAATCTTTCAAAACTAAAATAAAATCAAATCCAACCGAACATGATGCAATGCAATGACCTAGTAATTTCTCGGTTCATGTTGGAGATTTAGAGAGGACTTTGCAAACCCTCTTTATAGTACGGTTAAATCTAAGCAACAAAGTCCTTAACCGATCGAACTCCAAACGTCGAGATCGAGAAAATAAAAACTCTTATTACCTTAGGTCCTTTGTGTTTCTCGATTTGCGTCTCAACCATGTTGTTTGCGACTTGTGCTTTTTTGTTTTACGTCGGGGTCATCTTGATCATCTTGCATTTCTTCCCAACAGAGCTCAGTATCAAATAATCTCAAAAACACTGTCAGTCTGAAACACTTTGTTTTCATTAATCATCAAAATTAGGGTTAGGCATAAAGACCTAGATGCAACAATCTAGCCATTTTTGATGATTGATGACAACAAATGTTTGATAAAAGATAATAAATGAAATAACTCCCCCTGAGTATATGCATTACATATCACAGATATAAGTTCAGAGCATACATCAGAGTATAAACAAATCATAAACCAACACATAGATAGATATCAGAGCATCACAGATCATCATATAGATCAAGTATCAGAGCTTCACAAATCATCATATAGAATCAAGTATCAGAGCTTCACAATCCCAAACCATCATATCCATATCCAAAATCACATAAATATATAATAAACCAATATGCAAACATCAACAACAGACCAACATATAACAATATCTCCATGACATACGTATATCCAAAACCATCCATAACAGAAAAATTATATATCAAATACTCAAATACTTTTCCCCCTTTGGCATCAAGCACAAAAAGGGAGCTAAATACAAGACAGAGCCTAAGGCTCATCATCTGAAGAAAATCCCAAGACGGATGTATCTCCGGAGCCTGCAGGAGATCCAGTCGGGTCGACGGCTGGGGACACCGGAGGAGTAGCGTCCGAAGCTGGAAAAGCTGGCGCTACTGGAGCAGCTGGAACTGGAGCTGATGCTGCAGGAGCTGGAGCAGCTGGGCCTGAAGCAGTATCAGATGAAGAGGATGCAAGGCGGGCCCTCTTGTGAGGGTCCGTAGAAGTCGAGGCAGGCAGGCGGTGCAGAATCTCCGCCTGCTGAGCAAGCAGGTGAAGCAGCATCTGATGGTGCTCTGCCTGGGTGCTGAGGATCTGCTGCTGCACCTGGATCACCTGATCAAGCTGGGAAGCGGAAGCGGAGGAAAATCCAGTGCCTGTCTCTGCAGCCGGTGCTGGATCAGACTCCTGGACTGGAGTCTCGTCCTCTAACTCCCCCGCAGCATCATCATCAGATGCGGGAGAATCATGGCCAGCAGTAGCCGCAGGCCGGGCACCAAGATGGCGATCGTCCTAACCCGGAGGATAAAAGAGAAGGGGATGATGAGGTCGCGGGAGCTCAGTATCGATGGCCCTAATATGCAGAAGCACTGCCATGATATACGGAGCGTATATCAACTGACGACGCGGAGAGAGAAGAACATGCTGAATCTCACTGATGATGAGAGCAGCAACGTCAAAAGGCTCCTCCTGGAAGATGGAGATCAACACATGGAGTGCGAGATAAGTGACTCTAGCCCTATCGCCGGACATAGGGACTAGAGTGAGACGAAGGATCCGCAGAGCCAAGTCAACATCGCGGCGTAGACCGGCGATGTGACGGAGTTGGAAGGGGTCGAAGTAAAGCATGGCCACCTCCCGATGCTCGAGGTCTGGAAGGGTGTGGAGCTGGCACCCAGATGTGGGGCGAACCAGTCCAAGCGCAGACTCAATCTGCTCCTTCGTGACGGTGTGAACCTGAAGGCCCGTCATGAAGGTGATGAAGTCGCGCTGGGGAGAAATGAAGATGGTGGAGTAGAACTAACGAATAGGCTCATTAGCCCAGTGAAGAGAGGAATCAGCGACAAGGTCGCGGATCCCGATAGAAGCAAAAGAATCTGCCAGGGAGACGATGCCTGTGCGAGAGGCAATCGTCTGCCAAGACAGAGAGCGATGGGCGAATATCGGTACACGGCTATACACGCTAGTGAAAAGATCCAACTGCAAGTTCGTGTAGAAGGTAAGGACATCGCACGTGTCGCGACCAGTGGGACGCGGCGAGAGATACGGGTTTGCGGCGCGAAGGGAGCGAAGGCAGCTCGCGTGCCACCGGGAATAACCCACGGGGACACGCTCGGGAGGAGGAGAAAGCCTGGTCTCGGACGTCTGACCCGTTGAACGCTGCTGTTTGCAGCATTCTTCCGACGGGCCACACGTCGAGACGAGTGTAGCTTCTAGGCCCCTAAAGAGTATTTGGAAATTAATGACAATTACAAATGTTGAACTAACGTTACCTGTTAAATTGTGTCAAGAAATGTAAAGAAAGAGCTACATGATGAAGAGAGGACATTGAGCAAAAAGGCAAAGGTACGGAATAGGGTCTTTTTTTCTTTTACCGGTCTAAGGTGATTAGAGAAGAATTTTGATCGGATTATAGGATAGTCGCCGTACTATTAAGAGGAGCATGTGGTGTATCACTAAATAGTTCATCTATGTGCCACAAGTCATAAAAACAACTTGCATTGCATACTAGAAGGTCATATCCTTTGACAATGCTTTCATCCATTCAAAACAGCCAAGTTCAGTCTCTGTTGGTCTGACCGATTGTTAGCCGGTCTGACCGCAGAAACGGTTTGACCGAATGTTGTTTTGGACTGACCGACAGTAGTGTTGTAATGTGTTTACCTTCTTAAAAAGGTCGGTCTGTCCATGGTTAATCTTCAAGTCAGACTCCTGGAGCTTCATGATCACTCTTTAAGAAACCTAGTGTGTTGAGACGGTCTGACCGATTGTTGGACTGGTCTGACCGCTAAAACGGTCTGACCGCTAAAACGGTCTGACCGAGTTATTGTACTATGGTCTGACCGTGTGGCCGGTCTGTCCGAAGTTCTCAGCCTGACCGTAAAACGTGTCCAAAAACAATGTCGTCTCTGGATGGTTTCACGGTCTGACCACCATTGGCTCCAGTCTGACCGTGAGAGTGCCCGACAAGGGCAGGTGAGCATTTATTGCGCATGTTTAATGCCGTTGCAATTGCGGCGGTCTGACCAAGCTTATACCTGCGGTCTGACCGCCAAGTGATCTTTTTCTCCCAACGGCTTGTAACGGCTATATTTATTGTCGGGGGTATAAATACTCCCATGCATGGTCCTGTTTAGTACTTTTGGCTTATGTGTGATCATTGCCATCATTCTTAAGAGCAAAAACAAGATCCATACACTCTAGTGTTCAATTTCTTGAATTTGAAAGAGTGTGCATTTGGGATCTTCTAGTGCATTGCATTTAGATCACTAAATCAACCTTGTGGCACTAGAAGAGCGTTGTGTGACCATCACTGGCTTGTTACTCTTGGAGCTTGCCGGCTCCTAGACGGCAAGGAGGAAGGTTTTGGAGAGCTCTTCAAGGAAGATTGTGAAGAAGCCTCAAAACATCTTGTGAAAGGGTTGAGCACGCCTTGCCGGAGCGATAAAGTGCATCAATAGTGGAATCGAGGTTTGGATAACTCATCATACTAATCCGGCTCGAGATCTAAGTCACTTCTTGAGAGGAAGTTGACTAGATAGAGGAGCGGTTAGAGATTTCAGTTTGCCTCAACGTGGATTAGGGGTGATCGGCAAATCACCGAGACCACGGGATATATCCTTGTGTTAAATTGCTTGTTGCTCAACTTGTTTTAGCTATTTGCTCTCAATTTGTGTTAATTGCTTGATTAGTTGTTAATTTGTCAAAATCGCCTATTCACCCCCCTCTAGTCGATGTCCTAGATCCCTTTCAATTGGTATCAGAGCATGGACTCCATATTTAGAGGATTTAACCATCCCGGAGTAGGATTAAGATGGCTAGTGAGGGTCGGATTAATATTGGCAAACCACCACTCTTTGATGGATCAAACTATACATATTGGAAAACTAGAATGATGGTCTATCTGGGTGGAAAGATTTGGAAAGTGGTGGATGAGGGCTTCACAATTCTAGATGATGAAGACATGACTAACCTAGATAGAGAAAATGTCTTAGCAAATGCTCAAACCATGAATGTTCTTTATAGTGCTCTAAATCTAGGTGAATTTAATAAAATTTGTAAACTTGAAACGGCTCATGACATTTGGAGAAATCTTATGGATATTCATGAAGGAACCTCGATGGTCAAGGATGCTAAATTATTTATCCATAAGGGTCAATTTGAAAAGTTTGCTATGTTGCTCAATGAGGATGTCTTGGAGATGTTCAACCGATTAAATAACATAGTAAATGAGCTAAAAGGGCTTGGTATGGATGTCACAAATGTGGAATTTTGTCATAAATTTCTTAGAGCTTTACCTTCAAAATATGACACTATTGTGACCTTACTTGTGCGATCAAATTTGAAGAGTGTGACTCCTTTGGAGGTCTTGAGTGAAATTCTCACTCATGACATATTTAAGAAATCACAAGAAGAGGTGCAAGAAGAGGCTTCCGACTCCAAGAAGAAGAATATAGCACTCAAAACTCAAGCCTCCAAAAAGGAAGATATTGATGAAGAAAGCGAAGAGAGAGACACCGATGAGGAAATGGCTCTCTTCGTAAGAAGGTTCAAGCGGTTCATGAAAAAGAGATATCAGGGAAAGTCCTTCAAGAAAGGACAATCATCAAAAAGGAACCCATTCGAAGAAAGAAGATGTTTTGATTGCGGTGAAAAGGGCCATATCTCCGCACAATGCAAAAATAAGGAAGAAGGAAAATCGGTGAAAAAGAAGAAGTACAAAAAGGAAGGAGAAAGCAAGAAGGTTTTCAAGAAGTATTACAAGAAGAAGAAGGACGGACAAGCTTGCTTCATTGAATGGGATTCGGATGCTTCAAGTTCCGATTCCGAAGATGAAGATGAAGCATCACTTAAAGGACTCGCCGGAGTAGCTATCAAGGAAGCTCCATCTCTATTCTCCACTCCTCATTGCCTCATGGCTAAAGGAGAACCTAAGGTATCATGTGACGAAGATGAGTACTCTTATGATGACTTAGTTGAGATGATCACTGGTTTTGATGACTATATGAGTAAAGAAAAGAAAAAATTCAAGGAATTGAAGAAAAGATAGAAAACTCTTCAAAATTCCTATGAGGAGCTAAAATCATCTCATGAGAGTCTCAAAGAAACTCATGAGATGCTTAAGGAAGCTCATGACTCATTAATTACTTATAAAGCCAACAAAACGGGTAATGACATAGGCATCACTTGCAATATTCTAAAAGACTTGCCTATGATATCTACTTCTAGCATATATACATCGTGTGAAGATTTAATTGAATTACCATCTAGACCTAAAGTTGATGACCATGTGCTTAGTCTTGAAAACAATGAACTTAAGGACAAAATTGAAAAACTAACAAATGATCTAGCTAAATGCTATGTAGGGGAATCAAAATTAAGACATCTACTAGATAGTCAAAGGTTCTCCTTAAGAAAAGAAGGACTAGGTTACATTCCTAAAAAGGGCAAACATTCATTTCTCCCATCTAAAACCGTATTTGTAAAAGAAAAGGGATATTGCAATAAATTTAAAAGTTTAGGTCATATTGAGAAAAATTGCCATGCTAGCAAAACTAATTCATCTCTTATATTCAACTCTTGCTATGTTTTGAAGAAAATGAACAATGGCAATGTTAAAGCCAAATTTGTTGGAACCCCTCTAATTGGTGCCAAAAAGAAAGCCATTTGGGTCCCAAAATCCTTGGTAACTAACCTCCAAGGACCCAAAAGACTTGAGTACCTAAAAGGACCTAACTTTGTTTTGTAGATAAATTACAAGGCCATAGGACAACATTGGGTGCTCGATAGTGGATGTACTCAGCATATGACCGGTAATCACAATATGTTCTCCTCTCTCAATAACGAAAGTACGGAATATGACAAGATCACATTTGGAGATAATAGCAAAAGAAAGGTAAAGGTTTCGGTAAAATTGCCATCTCAAATGACCTCTCCATCTCTAATGTATTGCTTGTCGAATCTCTTAACTTCAATCTCTTATCCGTAGCTCAACTTTGTGATCTTGGATTTATATGTTCTTTTTATCCAAAAGAAGTGATTATCACTAGTATTGATGATAATAGGTTGATCTTCAAAGGTTTTAGACATAGCAACCTCTATTTAGTTGATTTCAATTCAAATGATGCAAATCTTGGTACATGCTTGTTCTCTAAATCATCTAAAGGTTGGCTATGGCATAGAAGGATTGGACATGTTGGAATGAAACAACTAAATAGATTAGTTAAACATGATTTAGTTGTTGGCTTAAAAGATGTGAAGTTTGAAAAAGATAAATTATGTAGTGCTTGCCAAGCCGGAAAACAAGTTGCAAATTCACATCCAACTAAAAGCACAATGTCAACGTCTAGTCCACTTGAGTTATTGCACATGGATTTATTTGGTCCAACTACCTTTGTTAGTATTGGTGGCAATAGTTATTGTCTTGTCATTGTAGATGATTTTTTGAAATATACATGGATATTCTTTTTACATGACAAGTCAATTGTATTTAACACTTTCAAAAGTTTTGCACAAAGGGCCGAAAATGAATTTAGTTTCAAGATCAAGAAAGTGAGAAGTGACAATGGCTCCGAATTCAAGAATACCAAGGTTGAAAACTGGTGTGATGATAAGGGCATCAAACACGAGTTTTCGGCCAAGTATACACCGGAGAAAAATAGAGTAGTCGAACGAAAGAACCGGACATTGATATATATGGCAAGATCCATGCTTTCGGAGTACAATGTTTCGGACACCTTTTGGGCCGAAGCAATCAACACCGCATGCCATGCATCGAATCAACTTTATTGTCATCGGCTACTAAAGAAAACTCCTTACGAGCTTCTCATCGGAAGGAAACCAAACATTTCCTACTTCCGAGTGTTTGGATGTAAGTGCTACATTTTGTGGAAAGGTACACGCTTATCTAAATTTCAAAGTAAATGTGATATAGGATTTTTATTAGGATACTCATCAAATAGCAAAGCATATCGTGTCTACAACCAAAACTCCGGTTTGGTTGAGGAGACGCATGACGTAGAATTTGATGAGACTAATGGCTCTCAAGAAGAGCAAGACAACTTAGATGACGTAGGTAATGAAGGGTTAAGGGTGGCGATGAAGAACATGACCATTGGGGATATCAAGCCGAAAGAAGATAGTGATCAAGATGAAGATCCATCCACTCAAGCTATCCCCTCTTCGTCAACACCTCAACATGAAGATCAAATAGTAGAAGTGGTTAATGTGGAAGATTCGCCTCAACAACAACCGGAAGTAACGTCTACCTCTACTTCACAAAACCCGGTTGATCATCCAAGAATTCATCACTCAATTTCTAAGGATCACCCCGTCGATCAAATTATTGGTGACTTGCGTAAGGGTGTTCAAACTCGTTCTCGTCTTGCTTCATTTTGTGAAAATTTCTCCTTTGTTTCCTCTTTTGAGCCCACACTTGTAGATGAAGCTTTAAAAGATCCGGATTGGGTGAATGCTATGCATGAAGAATTAAACAACTTCACCCGCAACAATGTTTGGGAATTGGTTGAAGAACCAAATCCGGATGAACACAACGTCATTGGAACCAAATGGATTTTCAAGAACAAACAAGATGCAAACGGAGTGGTAGTAAGAAACAAAGCAAGATTGGTGGCTCAAGGGTATACTCAAGTTGAAGGTTTGGACTTCGGTGAAACCTTTGCTCCCGTAGCTACACTTGAAGCTATTAGAATCTTGCTTGCCTTTGCTTCCTCTCATAATATTAGACTTTATCAAATGGATGTCAAAAATGCATTTTTAAATGGTAAAATTAATGAATTAGTATTTGTCAAACAACCACCAGGTTTTGAAGATCCTACAAAACCAAATCATGTTTATAAACTCTCCAAGACTCTTTATGGTCTTAAACAAGCATCTCGTGCTTGGTATAAAAGACTTAGAGACTTCTTAATTTCAAAAGGCTTTAAAATTGAGAAAGTTGATACTACCTTATTTACTAAGAAAATTGGAAATGATTTCTTTGTTTGTCAAATTTATGTTGATGACATCATATTTGGATCTACTAACCAAGACTTTTGCGAGGAATTTGGTAACATGATGTCCAGGGAATTTGAGATGTCCTTGATTGGTGAACTGAGTTTCTTCCTTGGACTACAAGTTAAACAACTCAAGGAAGGAACTTTCATCAGTCAAAGCAAATATGTGAAGGACCTGCTCAAGAAGTTCGGACTTGAAGAAGCAAAGCCAATCAAGACACCAATGGCCACAAACGGTCATCTTGTTTCTGACGAAGGAGGTAAACCAGTAGACTCAAAGCTTTATAGATCCATGATTGGTAGTTTACTGTATCTTACCGCTTCTAGGCCCGATATCATGTTTAATGTTTGTATGTGTGCAAGATTTCAAGCCTCTCCTAAAGAAAGTCATTTAATGGCCGTTAAGCGCATTTTGAGGTATCTAAGATATTCATCTAGTATAGGGTTGTGGTATCCAAAAGGTGCTAAATTTGAATTAGTTATATATTCTGATTCTGACTATGCGGTATGTAAAGTAGATAAAAAAAGCACCTCTGGCAGTTGTCAACTATTAGGAAGATCTTTAGTCTCTTGGTCCTCCAAGAAACAAAATTCAATAGCTCTATCAACCGCCGAAGCGGAATATGTTTCCGCGGGTAGTTGTTGTGCACAATTGCTTTGGATGAGGCAAACTTTGTTGGATTATGGAATAAAATTTGAAAAAATGCCTCTTTTGTGTGATAATGAGAGTGCAGTGAAGATAGCCACATATCCAGTTCAACACTCTCGGACCAAGCATATAGATGTCCGACACCACTTCCTTAGATATCATGTTAGTAAAGGTGATGTGTTGGTGGATAATGTAAGGACCGAAGATCAATTAGCGGATATATTCACTAAGCCCTTAGATGAAAACCGCTTTTGTAAACTCCGAAATGAGCTTAACGTCATTGATATATCAAATGTGGCTTGAAATGTTGAACTCATATTGATTGTGCCTAAATTGTTACTTAGTTTCTTGATCTTCTCATTTTAAGAGTATTTTAGGGTTTTTATCGGCAATTGGGTAAAATTAACCAAAAATATGTTGATTTGTAATTTGGTTACTTCCCCTTTGGTGATATTGTCTATATCTTACTTATAGTTATCCCTTATATCTCTTGCCTTATATCTGAATCTCATATGAGCATCAATCAAACAAATCCCCCAAGTTTTTCAGTTCTTCCAGCGGTCTGACCGAATACCTATTGCAGTTTGACCGAATGCATCTCCAGAGAGCATTTCAAAATCTCTTCTTCCAGCGGTCTGACTAGTCTCTTGCCCACAGTTTGACCGAATTTACTCGACCAGAGACTTTTTATCCCGAATCTCTGTCCTTTTCACTCTCTTCCTCACTTTTGTCTCTTTCACGTGCGCCCCAAATCTTTTGGAGTTTTTGATCCGTTTGAGACCTAATCTTGGTTTTCGCACTAGGCTCGCCCAGATTCTAATATGCGGAATAACGGGATCTTACTCGGAAATACCGAAACCCAAAGTAATTGCACAACTCTTTATTTCAAAGAGGGCTTTACACGTCGAACGTTAGGCACACTTGCCTACGTCGAAGGAACTATAAGTGTCTAAAACTCAAATAAGTTCTATGACTCTTCGATTGAGTTCGATGATCTAAACTTGACCTATTACAAGGTATTTATAGTCCAATCGTATGAGTACGTATTAGACTTAGTAACCTAAACGTATTAGACTCATATAACTAATCCTAAACAGATAAGCTTAGTTATACACATTCAGATCTGATTACAATTCCGAACAGGGAACAAATTCCTTTTCCTGGTCGCGGACCAATCCATGGTCGCGAATCCTTTCCGAACACGGTTAAGGTCGCGAAGCCGTATGCGATCAGGATTTGGTCGCGAAGCCGCATGCGATCAAGACTTGGTCGCGAAGCCACATGCGATCAGGACTTGGAGATCCTCCCGGATCATGATTCCCTTGTTGAGAAGGAGCCAACCCCTGTTGCGACCTCACGATCAAACTGGAGATGTGGAAATTGGGCTTGTCCATCTTCTTTGGTGTACCACTTTGCCGCACGTGCTCGTTGATCTTTCCGACCGATTCGAAAAGTCTCCTTGGTGCCACTGCGGGTGGTAGTCACCTTCTTTTCCAGAATCACATCTTCACGTAAAGATTTATCTCGTTGATAGACCAAGTCTCCAACAGATTGTACTATGGTATCTGGCTCATCATCCAGCATTGAAGGCTCGAAGAGTTTGAATCCTTCCCAAGGTCGGAAACCTTTCCAAAGTCGCAAACCTTTTCGAAGTCGCAAATCCGTTGCGAACTCGACCTGAGATCCTCCCGGATCATGACTCCTCTGTTGAGAAGGAGCCAACTCCCGTTGGTGACCAACTGTGAAGTTGTAGAGAACGACTGGGAGTTTTTGAACGAACACACGATGAGCAATGCTACAATCGTCGGATCGAATGTATGGATAGGCGCTCATAGAGCTTGGCACCTCCGTCATGGATTGTGGCCTTGGCCACTCGCGGATAGCCTTCCCCTTGTCGAGGTTAATATCATCACCGATCCCAAAGCTAGGATTGCGAAGTTTGAATAGTGGCGCCGTAGAGACAAGTTGCATGTCGTTTTCAACTAGTCGTTGTGGTGATCGACAATATACCTCTGCGAACAGCACGTTGTTTTCCGCAGGTAAGCTCGCCAAACAACCATCATTTTCCATACTCGATGTATCACAATCCCCTTGGCTAACTGGACGCATCACGCTCAGCACACACTTTGAGCATGCATTGACAATCCGTTTTGCCAGATTTGCTGTCAACAAGTCCGACGTGGTCGTTTTTGCTGATGATAAATTTCGTCCCATCCTTTGTGAGGTCGTAGTCTTGAGCTCTTCGGTGGTAATGGGCGTCACGATCGTACAAGAACGGACTTCCAAAAATCACTTGGCAAATATCGATGGGGATGACATCGCATTGAACCTCGTCAATGTAACGAGCAGATATTGCAAACTTTAGAGTACATTGACTCTTGATCTGCTGATTCAGGTCAGAAGTGAACCATCCCAGAGGATACGGTCGAGGATGTTGAGTCGTCTGCAAACCAAGTCGTCGAACCAGCCCGGAGGAGACCAAATTCTTTTGGCTTCTGGGGTCGAAGATGGCTGCGACCACCTCGTGCTTCACCTGTATGTTAACAGTGAACAATTCCTCTGTCGGGTTGTGGTCAGTTGATGAATCCGAACCTTTCTCCGTCGGCATTGCCATTAGAGACAAGGTCGTGTCCGCCTTTTCAACCGAATCCAACTGGATAATTTCCTCTGCGAGCGGAATAGAAGTGACCATAGCTGTTCGTGTGCTTGGTTCATCCCTCCTTTTTCTTTCTGGTCGCAGTTCAGGATGAAGTTTATAACACTTCTCTTTTGTGTGCCCAGTAACATGACAATGCTCACAAGTGTTACCCGTATCGTGGGTACCCTCTCCGGAGCTCGTCGTGGTTGAAATCTCCCTCAAGTTCTTGTCGTTGCGGGTCTTATTTTTCTTCTCAATCGCCAAAGCAGTCGTACTCGCGGTCGAGATGTCTTGGACGCCGAACAGACTTAGCTCAGTACTGATCGATTTCTGAAATCTAGATGTGTACTTCCGAAATACCTGAGGGTCGGATAGTGAGATGCCAATGACCATTGCTTGTCGCCGAAACTCTGTCATATAGTCTTGGACGGTCTGGTCGCGCAGTTGGTACAATCTGTGCCAATGCTCCCATCTCTCCTCAAGGTAACCCATCGGATAGAATTCTTGTCGCAGAAGTCGTTTGAATTGACCCCACGCAAGGTCGTAAGCTTCACCACTGGCGACAAGGGCCTTCCACCATGTCTTGGCGTGGTCCTTCATCTTCAAAGGTGCAAATTTGACCTTTTGAGCGCTACTGAACCCTTTAAGGTCAAAGTAGGTCTCAAGTTGGTCGATCCAAGAATCCAGCTTCTCGGCATCGATCACCCCATCATATATGGGTATATCAATCTTAGCGTCGACTTTAAAAGATCCGACAGCTAAGGAGGTGTTGGCTAGGTCGTCGGTCTTGTGGTCGCCTTCGTCTTCATCTTCGTCTGCCCTGCGCAAGTCTTCACCAGTCTTCTCACCCATAACATTCCCTACTTCAGGAGGTACAATCATGGCCTGCTGCTTAATCCAAGCAAGCACGGTTTCCATGTCGGTGGAGAGTTTAGCCACTTGTTCGGCTAGGTTAGCTTGAACGGAGGTATCGTCAGACATTGTCGGAGACGCGACTGTAGGAACCGTCAATTGATCGCCTGGAATTTCGCCGGAGGTTTTGTAACCCTGGCGAGTCTTCACCATCCACAGGATAGGAAAGTTGCTCTGATACCAACTTGATCCGTTTGAGACCTAGTCTTGGTTTTCGCACTAGGCTCGCCCAGATTCTAATATGCGGAATAACGGGATCTTACTCGGAAATACCGAAACCCAAAGTAATTGCACAACTCTTTATTTCAAAAAGGGCTTTACACGTCGAACGTTAGGCACACTTGCCTACGTCGAAGGAACTATAAGTGTCTAAAACTCAAATAAGTTCTATGACTCTTCGATTGAGTTCGATGATCTAAACTAGACCTATTACAAGGTATTTATAGTCCAATCGTATGAGTACGTATCAGACTTAGTAACCTAAACGTATTAGACTCATATAACTAATCCTAAACAGATAAGCTTAGTTATACACATTCGGATCTGATTACAATTCCGAACAAGGAACAAATTCCTTTTCCTGGTCGCGGACCAATCCATGGTGGCGAATCCTTTCCGAACACGGTTAAGGTCGCGAAGCCGTATGCGATCAGGATTTGGTCGCGAAGCCACATGCGATCAGGACTTGGTCGCGAAGCCACATGCGATCAGGACTTGGAGATCCTCCCGGATCAGTTTTCTTCTCCGGTCAAACCCAAGCGATGCACGGACAAACCGTTGGTCAAGATCTCCTCCAAACCATCTCTTCTAGGATTCTTCGTTTTTATCAAATAGTTTCCTCTTTATTTTGGGATTTAGGGCAAATTTGATGAATCCCGTATAAATATGTCCAAAACCTAAAATTGATTCTTCCTCTTGATGCACTAATTGTTTACACTCGTTTATCTATCCACATTGCGCCCTATAAGCAACTGAATCCCAGAAATCTCCTCAAACCCTAACTCTACGATTGCGCCGATCTGACCGATCCCAGTTCCGGTCTGACCGACAGCAACAGCAAAGCTAGGGTTTGCTGATCTGTTGTCATCTCGATTCACTTCATACGTTCTTATCTCGCAGTATCTTATCTGCTTTATATCTTGCAAATCTTCTAGTGGTCGAGGTCCTCAAGGAAATGTCTCCGTCCAGACCAATAAGAAGAAATTGGCGAAGCGGCCAAAAAGAGCTCAACCTTCGAGCAGTAGCGACACTCAGGATGATGATTGGGTGCCCTCGCCCGGAGACTCAGCAACGGAACAATCCTCTCACCGTGGCGGCTCCGAGCACATGGCTATGGATATCAAGAGTAAGGACGATGAGATAAACGTCCATGCATATCAAGGACCTAAGAAGAACTGGACGTCAAATGATTATACGAAGGCTAGGACCACCTACGCCTATAACCATGAGAATGACGCCACTACTCCTCACTTCCACACGATGACACAGCAGGATGCATTCTATGGACATCTGATCCACAAGAATATCTTCGAACACAAATGGATTGAGTGGGCTTATGTTGTGAATCAGCCCATCATGGCTCCTCTAGTTCAGATCTTCAAGGAGATTGGGCTATATGACTTTGTGGAGTACAAATGCCCATGGAACGCCGCTGCCATCCGACAGTTCTATGCTACCATCGAGATCATTTGGACAGAACAAAAGATAATGTGGATGACTGGCACTAGGAGATATGAAACTTCATTTGAGGAGTTTGCTGTGGCAAATAAGATTAATTATGAGGAAATGAAGGAGGGCATAAATATGGAGGATGAGGATTTTCTTCATGAGGATGACTGGCTCCAGTTCTATGAGCAGCCGGGAGGTGCACAGAGGATCGTACCTGGCACTGTTACAGGCCTTAAAGTCCTCCCAGCTATGGTCAACAAGATTATCCGATCCATGATCCATCCAAAGAGTGGAAATCGAGAAGCTATCCGCGACTACTACTAGAACTTCATCGACCACATACTCAAACGACATCGGATCAACATTGTTACCTTCATCTTGAAGACGATTGAGGATGTCTCGGTAACCACTCTTCCAAATCTGTACTTTGCTCCATACATCATGACTTTGCTGCTCCAGAAGACGAAGTTTCCTCGTGGATCTTGCGATATCAGGCACCTCGGCTATAAGCCGTTTAGTTTCAATCCGCGCATCTTGGCTCGAGGCCATGGAGCACAGCCCCATCAGCACTAGCAGCAGCAGCAGGCTCAGGATATCCCTCCTCTACCTCAGCCGCAGGCTCAGCAGCCAACATAGTAGAGCCAAGCCCCCGCCTGGTTTTCTCAGTTCCAGCAACAGTTCCATCAGCCAATGATGGATCAATTTGCTACACTTCTCCAGGGGCTTGAGCTCACTTGATCGGACTTGGCGGCTCTAAATGATCAATTCCAGACCTTTTCATCACGCCAAGATCAGTTCGAGCAGCGTTTCGACGCCTTCTCTGCTCACTTCTACTCGAGATTCCCTCAAACTCCTCCTTTCAACCCTCCAGACGATGATGCTCCCGCCGATTCTTAGCTTTTCTGGCAATTGATGCCAAAGGGGGAGAAGACCAAGAACTTTAGATTAGATGAAAAGAACTTTAGATGAATTGATTGGACTTTTGCTTTGTATGAATGGATAACTTATGTGCATATTTGTGGATGTTTTGACTTATGTGATGTGATGTTTTCTAATGTCTTATTATGACTTATGTGATGTGATATTACTCTTGTGATACTTTATGATATATTGAAAATGAATTTTCATATCCTCTTATATACATGCTTCAACTCCCAAAAGGCCAAAATTTTCATAATCATCTATTTAGGGGGAGTGTGTCTTTTAATGCTCAAAATTCAATCATCTACTCTTTATGTTGTCATCAATTACCAAAAAGGGGGAGATTGTAGCTTCTAGGCCCCTAAAAAGTGTTTTGGAAATTAATGACAATTACAAATGTTGAACTAACGTAACCTGTTAAGTTGTGTCAAGAAATGTAAAGAAAGAGCTACATGATGAAGAGAGGACATTGAGCAAAAAGGCAAAGGTACGGAATAGGGTCTTTTTTCTTTTTACCGGTCTAAAGTGATTAGAGAAGAATTTTGACCAGATTATAGGATAGTCGCCGTACTATTAAGAGGAGCATGTGGTGTATCACTAAATAGTTCATCTATGTGCCACAAGTCATAAAAACAACTTGCATTGCATACTAGAAGGTCATATCCTTTGACAATGCTTTCATCCATTCAAAACAGCCAAGTTCAGTCTCTGTTGGTCTGACCGATTGTTAGCCGATCTGACCGCAGAAACAATCTGACCAAATGTTGTTTCGGACTGACCGACAATAGTGTTGTAATGTGTTTACCTTCTTAAAAAGGTCGGTCTATCCGTGGTTAATCTTCAAGTCAGACTCCTGGAGCTTCATGATCACTCTTTAAGAAACCTAGTGTGTTGAGACGGTCTGACCGATTGTTGGACCGGTCTGACCGCTAAAACGGTCTGACCGAGTTTTTGTACTACGGTCTGACCGTGTGGCCGGTCTGTCCGAAGTTCTCGGCCTGACCGTAAAACGAGTACAGAAACAATGTCGTCTTTGGATGGTTTCACGGTCTAACCGCCATTGGCTCCGGTCTGACCGTGAGAGTGCCCGACAAGGGCAGGTGAGCATTTATTGCGCCTGTTTAATGCCGTTGCAATTGCGGCGGTCTGACCGCCAAGTGATCTTTTTCTCCCAACGGCTTGTAACGGCTATATTTATTGTGGGGGGTATAAATACTCCCATGCATGGTCCTGTTTAGTACTTTTGGCTTATGTGTGATCATTGCCATCATTCTTAAGAGCAAAAACAAGATCCATACACTCTAGTGTTCAATTTCTTGAATTTGAAAGAGTGTGCACTTGGGATCTTCTAGTGCATTGCATTTAGATCACTAAATCAACCTTGTGGCACTAGAAGAGCGTTGTGTGACCATCACCGACTTGTTACTCTTGGAGCTTGCCGGCTCCTAGAAGGGAAGGAGGAAGGTTTTGGAGAGCTCTTCAAGGAAGATTGTGAAGAAGCCTCAAAACATCTTGTGAAAGGGTTGAGCAAGCCTTGCCGGAGCGGTAAAGTGCATCAATAGTGGAATCGAGGTTTGGATAACTCATCATACTAATCCGGCTAGAGATCTAAGTCACTTCTAGAGAGGAAGTTGACTAGATAGAGGAGCGGTTAGAGATTTGAGTTTGCCTCAATGTGGATTAGGGGTGATCGGCAAATCACCGAGACCACGGGATATATCCTTGTGTTAAATTGTTTTATGCTCATCTTGTTTTAGCTATTTGCTCTCAATTTGTGTTAATTGCTTGATTAGTTGTTAATTTGTCAAAATCGCCTATTCACCCCCCTCTAGTCGATATCCTAGATCCCTTTCAACGAGGAATGCTAATCAGACATGGCTAAGAAATGAAACAGGGGAGAAAACAGGGACCTGATCAGAGGAGGTCGAAACTGAACAGAAGAAGCCGAACAGTTGATGACGAAGAACCACGGCACGGCAACACATCGCGAGGAGAGGAACGAAGCACGGTACGGAACAATGGCTCACGACGAGCACAAAGCAACAATGCGGCTCACGACAAGCACAAAGAGACAGCGCGGCTAAATGTGGTCGTGGCGAGATGCCGTGGCGGCGCAACAAAACAATGGCGGTGCACGGCGAGGATTCACCGGCGGCGAGGAGTAGGGGCACGGGGCACAAAGGAGCGGCGAGGAGGTGCACGAGGAGGCAACGGCGGCGAGGAGGAGGCAAAGAGACAAAAATAGAGACGAGGGTTTTAGGGTTCGGGGAACCCCTACTGACAGTCAGTTAGATATACTGACAATCAGTTCCAAAACCAAAAACTTGGAACTAACAATCAGTGTACCACACTGACAGTCAGTTCACAGAACTGAGTTTTGAAACTGACAGTCAGTTTGAGTCTCAAAAACGACCAGGTGCTACTACCAAAGGCAATTGCACATAACTGACAGTCAGTTTGTGAAACTGACTGTCAGCATGGTCAATGACTTCGACCAGAGGCTAAGAACAGGCTCCTAAACACTGAACTGACTGTCAGTTAGATGAACTGACTGTCAGTTTGGTCAATTTCGACCAGAAGCAGATTTAGACCAGAGAGGGAATAAAAATATATTTAATATATTTTATCACAAATAGCACATCAACTAGCATTAGATATATCAATAATGTTCAGTTCACCTCTTAGAAAGCAAAATCTAGATTCATCTAAGGGTTTGTTGAAAATATCTGCTAGTTGCAAGTCTATTCTAACATAGCTCACATCAATATCTCCTTTTGTCACATGATCTCTAATAAAATGGTGCCGTATTTCAATATACTTAGTTCTAGAATGCTGAATAGGATTATTTGTAATTTTAATGGCACTTTCATTATCACACAAGAGTGGCACTTTATCAAATTTAATTCCATAATCCAAAAACGTCTGCTTCATCCATAATAATTGAGCACAACAACTGCCTGCAGACACATATTCAGCTTCAGCTGTGGAGAGAGCTACAAAATTCTGTTTCCTAGATGACCATGATACTAATGATCTCCCCAACAGCTGACAGCTACCAGATGTACTTTTTCGATCAATCTTGCATCCAGCATAATCAGAATTCGAATATCCAATTAATTCAAAATTTGTATCTTTCGGATACAAAAGACCTAAACTGGGATAGCATTTTAAATACCTAAGGATTCTTTTAAGAGAAATTAAATGACATTCCTTAGGATCTGATTGAAATCTAGCACATAAGCATACACTAAACATGATATCAGGCCTAGATGCAGTGAGATACAACAAGCTACCAATCATAGACCTATAGAGTTTAGAATCGACCGATTTGCCGCTTTTGTCCATATCCAGATGTCCATTTGTTGCCATGGGAGTTTTGATTGTCTTAGCGTCTTCCATCCCAAAGTGCTTGAGCAAGTCCTTCACATACTTCGTTTGACTCACGAACATACCGTTCTTGAGTTGTTTGATTTGAAGTCCAAAGAAGAAGCTTAGCTCACCGATCATCGACATCTCGAATTCCCTAGACATCATTTCTCCAAACCCATGACAGAAATGTTCATTAGTAGATACAAAGATAATATCGTCAACATATATCTGACAAATGAACAAATCTTTTTCAATTTTCTGTGTAAACAAAGTTGTATCAACCTTCCCAATTTTAAAACCTTTTGATAAAAGAAAGTCTCTAAGTCGTCAATACCAAGCTCGAGGAGCTTGCTTGAGACCATAGAGAGCTTTAGACAATTTAAACACATGGTTTGGAAATTTAGAATCTTCAAAACCGGGAGATTGTTCAACAAAAATAAGTTTAGATATTTCACCATTCAAAAATGCACTTTTGACATCCATTTGAAATAATTTAATATTGAAACATGATGCATAAGCAAGAAGAATACGAATAGCTTCAAGTCTTGCTACAAGTGCAAAAGTTTCGCCAAAGTCTAAACCTTCGATTTGAGTAAAACCTTGTGCAACAAGACGAGCTTTATTTCTAATTACTACACCATTTTCATCTTGCTTATTTCTGAAAACCCATTTTGTTCCAATTACATTATGATCCTTGGGTCTTTCTACTAAAGTCCAAACTTTATTTCTAGAAAAATTATTAAGTACCTCATACATAGCATTTACCCAGTCAGGATCATTTAAAGCTTCATTAACATTTTTAAGTTCTAAAGAAGATACAAAAGAATGATGTTCACAAAATGCACCAATACGAGAGCGAGTTTGAACACCCTTACTGACATCACCCAATATTTGATCTAGAGGGTGATCCTTGGTGATGGTTTGATGTATCCTTGGTGATGGTTTGATGTTGCCTTGGTGCTTCTTCTTGTGTTGCTTCTTCTTGACTTGGTTCTAGAGGATCAAAATGAGGTGATGGTACATGTGGATCATCAATCTCAATGTTCTCATCATCTTCTTGATCATCTTCTCTTGGCTTGATGTCTCCAATTGTGATGTTCTTCACGGCTTCTTGAAGATCTTTTCCTGAAACTTCACAAGAGACTTGCTCCTTTTGAGAGCCATTAGTTTCATCGAATTCTATATCGCAAAATTCTTCAATACAACCAATATTTTTATTAAAATACAATAAGCTTTGCTAGTGGTGGAGTACCCGACTAGAAAGCCTTCATCTACTCTTCTTTGAAACTTACCACCAAAATTTCTTTTCTTAAGGATATAACATTTGCAACCAAAAACTTGAAAATAAGAAATATTTGGCTTATGCCCAATAAGAAGCTCATAGGGAGTTAAATTCAGAAGAGGATGCAAATAAAGACGGTTAATAGAATAGCAAGCGGTATGCACAGCTTTAGCCCAAAAGCGAGTAGGAGTATCATACTCACTTAGTATTATTCTTGTCATTTCTATTAGTGTTCGATTTTTCCTTTCTACAACTCCATTTTGCCGTGGAGTGTAAGAAGTAGAAAATTCGTGTTTGATTCCAAGAGAGTCAAAAAAATCAAATAAGTTGAATTAACAAACTCTCCACCATGATCACTACGGATTTTCTTAAAGGAAAGTTCGAATTCAGTGGAAACACGTTTAGCAAAACTTTTGAAAATATCGGGGGTTTCAGATTTTTGAGAAATAAAGAAAACCCAAGTGTAGCGAGTAAAATCATCAACAATAACAAAGCCATCCTTGCTACCCCCGATACTTTGGAACTCAGAAGGTCCAAATAAATCCATATGCAATAGTTCCAAAGGTTTCCAAGTCGAAAGAACACGCTTAATTGGATGTGAAGTAGCTACTTGCTTGCCAGCTTGACAGGCGCTACAAGATTATCCTTTTCAAAATTCACATCTTTTAAGCCAATAACCAAATCTCGTTTTAAAAGCTTTTTCAATTGATGCATTCCAACATGTGCGAGTCTCCTATGCCATAGCCAACCCTTTGAGATTTGAGAGACAAGGCATGTTGAAATAGATGCATCTTTGGAGTGAAAATCAACCAAATAAAGATTTCCAAAACAAAAGTCTTTAAAAATCAAAGAATTGTCTTTCAAACTTTCAACTAAAACATCTTTGGGATAAAATGTGCAACAAAATCCAAGATTGCAAATTTGTGCAACGGAAAGCAAATTAAAGTTCAGATATTCAAAAAACAAAACATTCGAAATTAAGAGATCGTTTGAGATAGCAATTTTACCCAAGCCTACCACATTTCCTTGAAGATTGTTGCCAAAGGTGATCTTTTGATTCTCGCTTGAGTTGTCTTCTATTGAGGTGAACAATTTATGGTTGCCGGTCATATGTTCGGAGCATCCGCTATCTAGCACCCAATGCTTCCCACCGGTCTTGTAGTTCACCTGCATAAAGAAAAGAATCAAGTCTTTTAAGTACCCAAACCTTTTTGGGTCCTTCAATGTTAGCGATCAAAGCTTTGGGCACCCAAATTGATTTCTTCTTTTTATTTAGCATGGGTGCACCAACATACTTTGCTATAGCATACCCTTTCCTTGACCTTTGAAGCATGTAGCAAGTATCAAAATAGTTTGGAGTCATTAGGGGACATGCTTCATGCGAATGACCAGTTTCATGGCATTTAAAGCAAAATGTGTTGCATGCTTTTATAAAGATAGTTTTTGTACATGGTTTCTTCCCTTTCTTCGGAAAGTATCCAAGACCTTCTTTTCTGAATGAACACTTCTGTTTGCTCAGAATGAGATCAAGGGATACTTTTCCTTTGTAGCAGTTTTCTAAACTTTTTCCAAGTTTTTCAACTTGTGCCTTAAGTTCATTATTCTCATTTAAGATAGTATCATTTGAAGCACATGGTATATGATGACTAGTAGAAGGAATATCTAAATCACATGAAGTGTATACATCAACTTTTGATGGAGCATGAGTAATATCTTTGATAAGCAAGCTTTCATATGAAACTTTTAGTTCTGAGTATTGAGTGTGTAAAGAAGAATGTTCTTCTTTAAGCGCTTTATACTTCTTTTTAGTAGCTCCATAAACCTCATTTAATTCAGTGATCATTTCAACTAATTCATCATATGAGGGATCGTTAGAGTGTACCTTTTCATCTCCTTTATCCATAAGACAAAGTGATGAACTAGTCGATGTGTTGTCGAGAGCTAGTCTGGCAAGCTTCTTGGAGCAACCTCCTTCATCGTCGGAGTCGAAGTCGGAGCTCTCACCTCCTGACATCCATTCTCCAAAACAGGCTTCTTTTGTTGCTTCATTTCTCTTCTTGAAGAATTTCTTCTTGTTGTTCAAAGTCTTGTTCTTGTTGGGACATCTTGATGCTGTATGTCCCTTTTCGTGACATCCCTAGCATATGATGTCCTTGAAGTTTGTTTGCTTTGGCCCTTTTGATCGAGTGTCGATGTTGACACCCTTCTTATGTAACCTGCGAAGAAGTTTTTGAGTATTCTTTACCATAAGAGCTAGATCTTCGTCGGAGGAGCCATCGCTTGGATCGATCTTGGAGCTGGCTTTGAAAGCCAACACCTTCTACTTCGTCTCCGAGGGTTCAGTTGCTTCATTCTTCTCCTTTCGATGCATCTCATGCGTAATGAGGTTCCCATAGAGATCAGTAGGCGTGGTGGTCGACAAATCGGAGTTGGTGAGCACCGTGACCAGTGTGTCAAAGCTTTCTGGAAGCGCCCTAAGCATCTTTCTTACAATGTCGAGGTCAGTAAAAACAACACCGAGACACTTGAGTTCATTTACAATATTGTTCAACCGAGTGAACATTGAATCCACGGACTCAGTTGATGACATTGTGAATGTCTCGTATCTTTGCCTCACCATAAGCAGCTTTGCCTCTTTGACTTTAGTCGTACCCTCGTAAATTTCTTTAAGGGTGGTCCAAACCTTGTGAGCAGTCGTGAGATTTCTTGAACTCATTTAGAGACAAACCGACAAAGAGTGCATTTTTTACACGGGCATTTAAATGTAGTTTTCTCCTGTTGTCATCGAAGTGACTTGCCAGATTATCCGGGGGAGTAAAACCAAGTTTAACAATGTCCCATACATCAATCCCCATTGCCTCTAGGAATACCGACATGCGCACTTTCCAGTAAGGATAGTCCCATCAAAGATAGGCGCACGACCGATATGACCAAGAGAAAAGCCCTCATTAGACGTCATCCTCTCTCTAGGTGGTAAAGCCTAATTTATCGAAAAACCTTGCTCTGATACCACGTGTAGGATCAAGGATGCCGACTAGAGAGGGATGAATAGGAGGTTTTAAAACTTTTCAATTAAAAACAAATGTTGCAAAGATAAGAACCAAAAGCAATTTAATATATTGAAAAGAGGCAGAGAGAACGAACACAACAATTTTTACCGAGATCTCGGAGACTCGCCCAGTCTCCCCTAATCCTCGTTGAAGCACTCAAATAAATTGAGTCTTGCTTCAATATCCACGAAGGATATTATCCACTAATGGTTGCTCCTTGTCCACTCCGGAAAGGCGAGCACCGATGCCTTTTACAACCTTACCGAGTCTCTCCAACAATCTTCGAACGAAGAGATCAACGGCCACGCCCCCAAACAGTCTAGGTAAGGGTGCTCACCAAGAGTAATAGGCAACAAGGTCTTCTGTAGACCTCTAACAATCATCGAGAAACTAATAGGATGCAAATGGTGCAAACAGAAAGCACTCGGTGGATCTGAAAAGCACTCAACTTGATCAAAAAATCAAGATTTTGTATAAGAAACTAAAGCTCAAGAATGTGTATGAGAGGAGGCTGCTTGTTGTATAAAATACGAGCTCAAAGCCTCTATTTATAGCCTCAAGGATCAAAAGAACCGTCGGAGCTAGAGCTAAAAATCAGCAACTCAAACTGACAGTTAGTTCACCTAATTAACAGTCAATTATATATACAACAGCCGACAAAATTTATGGATAAAAAATAGCTAGCTGTTTGTCGTCGTATATGGAAACTGAAACCCAAAACTGACAGTCAGTTATGCAAACTGACAGTCAGTTTGACCAAAACATCGACCAGATCGAATAGAAACTCAGATAAAACCATATGTGGTCGAAACACAAACTGACAGTCAGTTTAGTACAAAAAATTTTGACCCAAAAAACACACTCTCTGGAAAATTGTCAGTTAACACAAACTGACATTCAAACTAACAGTCAGTATGAACAAAAACAGCGATAACTTTAAATTCAGAAGTCCAAATTGAGAGTTTAATAGCTCGTTTGAAAGATAATTTTAGGGGCTACATTTGTTTCAACAGAAGCAAAAGCCAGATCTGCCTAGATATTTCTATAAATTTGAAAAACTCTTCTGCTATCAAAAACTCAACTGAAAGTCCAAATCTTTCAAAACCAAAATAAAATCAAATCCAACCGAACATGATGCAATGCAATGACCTAGTAATTTCTCGGTTCATGTTGGAGATTTAGAGAGGACATTGCAACCCCTCTTTATAGTACGGTTAAATCTAAGCAACAAAGTCCTTAACCGATCGAACTCCAAACGTCGAGATCGGGAAAAATAAAAACTCTTATTACCTCAGATCCTTTGCTTTGCGTTTCTCGATTTGCGTCTCGACCATGTTGTTTGCGACTTGTGCTTTTTCGTTTTACGTCGGGTTCATCTTAATCATCTTGCATTTCTTCCCAACAGAGCTCTGTATCAAATAATCTCAAAAACACAGTCAGTCTAAAACACTTTATTTTCATTAATCATCAAAATTAGGGTTAGGCATAAAGACCTAGATGCAACAGGAAACCCCCCCCCCCCATGGCAAAGGAGGCTTCTCCCAAAGTATCCATGGCCACTCTAGGAGGTTGAGCAGGCACCGGAGAGCTAGCCACCCAATCGAAGAAGGTCCCACGAGCGCTTCGAACTCCCTCCGCTGGGGGCTCAAAAAACTCGCAGAAACTGCAGGGGACGAGGCTCCCGATAGCCTGGGTGCCGATCCCCTAGTACTCCACCAAAGAGACGGCGACCGTGACAATGGTGGTGGCGTGGCCCCGGACCCAGATGTCCGCCACGTCTGAAATCATGGCTAAGTGCCAGGTGATGAAGCGGCTCACCTCTGCCACCGAGACCAATGGATTCTGCGGATTGTCCTACGGACCAAACTTGAGCCCGAGACCGTCCAACATGGCCCGGACCCGATTCCTTGCAGACACCAAAGCTTTGGTGCCGGATGCCTTGGCCTCCCGGAGGGCCCCCTGCTTGGCACCCAGCTTCCTCCGAAGCGGGAGCTGGCATCCTTGGACGCTGTAAGCTGCGCCTGGACGTGCTCCAACTCTTGAACGGCCGCGTCCCTCTCGGATTCAACGAGGGCCAACTGTTCTGATCGGACGTGCCCCAGCTCCCGGACGGCCGTGTCGCACTCCCAGACAGCCGCATCATGGTCAGACTTGAGAAAGGCCATGGCCGAATTGGTGTCCTGGTTCTCCTGAACAGCGTCTGCCATAGCCGTGGTCTATCACCAGAAGTAAAGGATTAGTGGTTTTCAAATGAACAAAGAAAGTTCTCGGGTGAGGGTCCTTACTTGGAGAGAGAGGGAGATGACCTCCCCATACCGGTCATCGATTCCCCCTTCCCGGACGTAGATCCAGACTTTGGGGGTGACGAGGCTCAATGATAGCTGCCGCATCTCCTCGGCAGAGAAGAGCGGCGTCTCCCTCCCAGAGGTGTCAATGTCACCCCCGTCCCCTCGACAACATTATCCTCCGGGAGGCTATCCTATCGGGGAGGAGGCGGAGTGGCCAAACCAGCGGACCCACCAAAAGGCGGTGGAGGAGTAGTGCCAAAGGTCGGAGTGGCTGGGACGCGCTGCTACAGAAGGTACGCCTGAAGCTGGGAGTTCTGAAGGCGCAGCTTCTGAAGCTGCACCGTCAGCACCTAAAGCTAAGTGGCGGAGGAGGAGGCTACATCCTCCACAGAGGCAGCACACGGAGCAGCATCCCCACGAGGAGGTCGAGGCGGACGCTAGTCAGCATTTGAGTCACCTCGAGGGCGCTACGTAGGCGGTGCCAGCTCAGGGTGAAGCCGGAAGCAGCTTTCAAAAGTATGACTATGTTTCTTGTAGTGAGTACACACCACAGAAGCATGGACAACTGCAGCGGTTGTTACCCGAGAGGGAGCATTAGCAGGCTCCAAAGTGGCGGCGAGGACAGAGAGCTGCTACTGAGAGGCTGGAGCCACAAACAACTGAGTGCGCAGATGGGTCTCCACAGCAAGAACAGCAACAAGAGCATCGTCTAGGGTCAATAGAGTCGCACAACCAAGCAGCTGAGTACGAATGCTCTCGAACTCCAGGCGAAGCCGCGTGACGAAGGCAAACATGCGAGATCTCGCCTGGTGACTACGAACAGTAGAGAGGGGGCAAGTGAATCCATCTGACGAGTGAGAGCATTGAAAGCACTATGGAATGCCTGGACAGAAAAATCCCCCTGCTGGAGACTCTGAAACCGCTACTCAAGAGCATGTAGCTGATCAAAGCTATCCTACACATAGATCTTTGCCAAATGCTTCCACATCGCCTGAGCAGAAGGAAGCATGGCAATCTCCATCCTGATGTCCATGACCACACTATTGCAGATGAGCTGCATAGCGCGGTCATCATCAACGACCCACGCCTTGACCACATCCGAGGGAGTAGTGGGAGCCACCTCTATGAGATGGGACAGCAAACTAAGACCCCTCAGATTGACGTGAACGGTGGTGGACCACTGAGGATAGTTGGAGTCGTCAAGCTTGACGTCCAACAAGGGGAGAGCGTAACGAGCCATAAAGGAGGCTCAAGGGGCTCAACTAAGGGAGCACAACCAGCAAGAACAGACACCAAAAACGTGATCAGCGCAAAAAATTAGCCCAACCAGATTTTTGGCGGCTCGGTAGTCAACGACTTGGCTTGGAGTCGACTGACGGCTCAGATCACGGCTCGGCTCACAACTCGACTGGCGACTCGTGGCTCGGCCCGCTGCTCAGCTCGAATCCAAGAGGTGGCTCGACTCAGATCCGCTTGGGCACATCAAACCCTAGGCAGCACAAACCGGCGAATCTGAACAGCGGAGGCGGAGCAGCGCCGCGACGAGGAGGCGAGGCTGGTGATGACAAGGCGAGGCGGCACGGCAGCTTCGAGACGAGACGGCAGCGGCGATGAGGCGAGGCAGCACGGCAGCGGTGCTGCAACAAGGGGGCCGACGACGAGGGGCCAGCGACTTGGGGTCGGCAACAAGGGGCCGGCGATGGCGGTCGACGAACGCTACGGGCGACGGCGGAAGCAACGAGCTAGGGTTTTGCCCTGTGCTCTGATACCATGTGAAGAGAGAAGAATGAATTAGATTGGATTGGGGAATTATCCCTCTTAGTCATATACAAAAGTGGGTCTTCATGGGTCTATACACACACATATGCACATATACGTTAACAGTATGTACGTATTTGGTTGTATAGAACTACATACACACACTTAAATTAACGAAGCAGTCATGCAAGAAGAGGCGAATGATGGACGCGTCCTTCCTTGTCACCTTGGCGACGGCCTGTGGCATCACCGGCCGCACGATGGTGGCGACATTGGGGCAAGTCCTTGCATAGAAGTTAGGCGACAATTGCGCATTGGAGGCGCAGGCAACGACAGAGAGGACAGCGAGAGCAAGAAAGGACCTAGCAAAGACGGCCATGCACTAGTACAGAAATGCAGTCTACTAACCCCTATCTTCTATCGGTTATTAGCGATTTAGTAGAAAACCAATAGAAAATGTGCCTCGCGGTCATAAAAGGCCAACGGGTGTATTTTTCCTATCGGTTTGTAACAAACTTACCGTTAGAAGAAGCAGTATGATTTACTCTATCGGTGATGAACATATTTGCCGTTAGAAGAGATGCATAAGTACTGACGGGAGAATGTTGTGCGCCGATTGGACTGGTCGACTTCTACAATTAGTCTTATTCTATCGGTAATATATGCGTATACCGACAAAATGTGTACAAAAATTCCTATCAACAATATGTAGTGTGCCGATACAACCGTTCGCCTTCAACAAATATTTTTATTCTATCGGTAATGGATGCTTGTACCGTTAGAATATCGAAAATTGCTTAGAACTGTTCGTCTTCAAATAGTTTTATTCTATCGGTAATGTATGTTTATACCGTTAGAATATAGCACAAATATCTTAGAACTGTTCGCCTTCTACAACTAGTCTTATTCTATCGGCAATATATGTATATACCGACAGAGTATGTACAAAAATTCCTATCGGCAATATGTAGTGTGCCGATAAAACCGTTTGTCTTCTACAAATATTTTTATTCTATCGGTAATTTATGTTTGTACCGTTAGAAGATATATCAAATTACTAACGGTATGAGGTTGTGTACCTATAGAACTTATCTAGTACTATAAATACCCGGGTATGTCTCTTTCATTCTCACAGTTCATCTGGCGCTCGTAGTCCTAATCCGTAAGCTCCATGGACGGCCGGCGCACCTCTACCGGTGACCGCTGCACCTCCGCACCTCCATCGACGCCCTCTAGATTTCGGCGTCCCAAGCAAGGTACGTAAAATTTTGGCAATATTGTTAGATTATTCTAATCCGATTATGGCAATTATTCTGCAATTTTTGTATCCTTCATTTTGATGTGTCTTCTTTTCAATATAATTATGATCTGTGCAGTTCCTTGGATGATGCTCATGAGAGGCAACATATTTCACGGTTCTTCATCGCAGTACGCTGCCTACGTTGGCTTGTTGGCGAAAGAAACGGTGAAGATCACCGTCGAGAGCTGGAAGGACGTGAAGGGCGAGATCTTGGTTGGCTCGGTCGAGAAGATCCTTAAGCCCGGCGTGTTTCTCAAATCAGGACCTATAGAAAGCATCTTACATTTTTTTGCATGCCACTACCACAGAAACAAACATCCAGGACGGCACATCACAGGCGGTTATGAACTTTTCAATAGAAAACCGTCTATGAAGGCCTGTCAGGAGAAAATGTTAAGTTATCACAGACGGTTTTGAGATCAGAACCAACTGTGATAATCCGACAGACGGTTTTGACCTTGGAACCGTCTGTGATATTCTAATTATCACAGACGATTTTGAGCTCAAAACCGTCTGTGATAGTGCTGGACTATCACAGTCAGTTCTGACCTCAGAACCGTCACTGATAATCATTATCACAGACATTATCAGTGACGGTTCTAAGATCAAAACCGTCTGTGATAAATAATCGCGTTAATCTGTCGTTGTCTAGTTCATTGTTTTCATCATATCTTTTTCATACGAACTCAGATTTTCACATTTTTTTGAGCTCAGAACCGTCTATGATAATGATTATCAGAAATGATTTTCAGCTCAGAACCGTCTCTGATAATTTATCAGAGACGGTTCTGAGCTCAAAACCGTCTGCGATAATGATTATCAGTGACGGTTCTGAGCTCAGAACCGTCTGTGATAATCATTATCACAGACAATTCAAAACCGTCAATGATAGTCTCGGACTATCACTGACTCGAATATCACTGACGGTTCAGAACCATCTGTGATGACTGTTTTGAACCGACTGTGATGTTGTATTCTGTAGTAGTGTGCACCAGCTTGTGGCCAGATGCTTACCTGCTTGGAAAAGAAGAATTGTTGTCATTTGCACAGCCATTCTACACCATCACTACACAGAACAACATCTTGGAAGGTAGGTTCTTTTTGTTAATGTAGTTAACATGAGTTGAGTTGATCGAGTTTGAGTCCGAGGAAATCACCAATACAAATGTAACTCAACGGCAGTTCCAGCTCCTCGGGCGTCTTCGAACTGAACTCCTATGGTTAAGTCCAATGTGGTTCAGACATTTGTTGTTTTGGATGAATGGATTTGTGATGTATCAGGTCTAACTTGTAGTCGGTAGTTGCATTGTCGCAACCTGCAAAGGTTCTCTTTTATGTAAAATGTATGGGCCACTGGGTCCTCGTCGTGATCTGTTGTTAATTTCAGACGTGGCTTTTCTAATATACATCGAATGTGTGAATTGTTGTATTTGTATATTGTTGTATACTTGTGTATCATGTATTGCTATTTGGGACATGAACTTGAATGTGTAGGGAGTATTTGTGTATTTAATTGTATTGGTAGATAGGTGTGTATTTGTACTGCTGTTTCAGACATGCACTTGAATTTGTGAACTGGCATGTGTATGTTTTTACCTGAATTTGTATTGGTGAACTGGCATGTGTATGTTTGTACCTGAATTTGTGAACCGGCATGTGTAATTTCTTTGGCAAGATGAAGTCCCAAGTACCTAAGAAAAGTATTTTTATGTCTCCTAGTTAATCCACAAATTAGCATTTCTTGAAATATTGCTTTATCTTCTAGTTAAGATCTGTTTGATGTAAGATCTGTTTGATGTTACATTGTGTTTAGATATGATTCTTTGGATGTGAGACTGGTGTCATGTGTGTCATGCAATACCCAGTTTGGTACCAGTACCTCCTCTAACGGTAAATACACATATTTACCGATAGAAAAACACATATATTTGCTCAGTCATGCATCATCTAACGGTCAATACATATATTTACCGATAGAAAAAATCATGTACATGCTGTGTCATGCATCATCTAACGGTCAATATACATATTTACCGATAGAAAAACTCATGTACGTGCTGTGTCATGCATCATCTAACGGTAGAACAAGACATGTACTTGCTCAGCAATGTACATTCTCTAACGGTATATGTGTGTTTCTACCGATAGAATATGTGAGCGGCAAATTACCTTACTTAGTCTAACGGTTATTTCATGTATTTACCGTTAGAAAAAGGTCCATTATAAGGAAAACCTCACTCGACCATTGCCGAGTTGGTCTTTTGTTCTGTTGCACTCTGTGTCCCTCTGTTTGTGATGAAAGTTCCACGCTCGCAGCTACACTGCTAGGGTGATCAGGGCAAACTGGAGGGAAGTTGATTGCACCCCTCTCTTTAAGGTATGCTTAATTGTCGACACTTATCTCTCTCTCCCTCTAGATCTCCCTCTCTCTCTACTTGCAAGCTAGCTGTATTGTGTAGTTCGAAGTTTGTAACTCTAAGTTTGGCAGCTAGCTAGCTGGAAATGCGTCATGTTTTAGGAGCTAACTAGCTTGTATTGTGTAGTTAGCTAGGTTAATTAGTGTTAATTTCGTCAGGCTAGGGTTTAACACATCTATTGTAAGAGGCTGTACATGTACATATACATAACTTAATCGGGCAGGTTTCATGCATGGCTGAGTCGTTAAATTTTGTTAATTGTAGATGGACAGGAAATATTGGATGTATGGAATAAAACGTACTATTCTTGAATATTTGGATGGTGTGAATGAGTTTATTAAATTTGCTGAGCAACAAAAGGAGAGGAAGAGAGAGAAAAATATGTTTTGTCCTTGTACAGCTTGTATGAACCTGAAGAGGTTTAGCAACTCTGATCAAATTAAAAGTCATTTGATTCATCGTGGTTTTAACGCACGATACACCCGTTGGATATGGCATGGCGAAGATCTTGAGGAAACAAGCACCACTACTACCAATCAGCAGGACTCGGATGTGGATTGCAATAATATTAATGATCATCCGAATTTTGATAATGTTCATTCCGATGTGCACGTAGATGATGATGATGACAATCTAGATGAGATGTGATGCAGAGGAAGATTACAACGAAAACGACTTCTGTGAATTTGAGAAATTGATTGCTGACTCTGAGAAGCCTCTGTTCCCTGGATGTGCAACATTTATAAAACTGTCTTCTGTGCTGAGATTATATAACTTGAAGGCAGGCAACGGTTGGAGTGATAAGAGTTTCACGGCACTATTAGATCTTCTAGTGGACATGCTTCCAGAGGGAAATGAGTTGCCAAGATCTACTTACCAAGCCAAAAAACTGTTGTGTCCGTTGAGAATGGAAATCGAAAGAATACACGCATACCCAAATGATTGTGTGCTGTACTGTAACGAGTACTCCAGTTTGCATGTTTGTCCAAGATGCGGCGCATCGAGGTATACGCGTAGGGACCGGATTGACAGTGAACGTCACGAGGTAAAGAAAGGACCTCCGGCTAAAACTGTGTGGTACTTGCCTGTGATACCTAGATTGAAGCGGCTGTTTGCAAATCTAAAAGTCGCGAAGCACTTGCGTTGGCATGCTGAAGCCCGGAAACAAGACCGAAAACTGAGACACCCAGCTGATTCTATTCAATGGAGAAACATCAACAGAACATTTGCTGAGTTCGGCAGCGAACTTAGGAATATAAGGTTCGGGCTGAGTACAGATGGTATGAACCCACATGGTAATATGAGCAGTCGGCATAACACTTGGCCGGTTCTTTTATGCATCTACAAACTTCCTCCTTGGTTATGCATAAAGCGCAAGTACATCATGATGGCGTTACTAATCTCAGGACTCAGACAACCCGGAAATGATATTAACATGTTTCTAGCGCATTTAATCGAGGACTTACAGAAATTGTGGAGCGAGGGGGTGCAGGTGTGGGATGTATACAAGAAAGAGAATTTCATCTTGCGGGCCTTGATATTTTGCACCATAAATGATTTTCCGGCCTACGGTAATTTGTCGGAGTATAGTACGAAAGGAGCCAAGGCTTGCCCTATTTGCCTAGATGAAACTTAGAGCATGTGGCTGCGAAACTGCCGAAAAATAGTGTACATGGGTCACCGCAGGTTTCTTCCGGTGCATCACACGTACCGTAAAAAGAGGAAATCATTTAACGGGAAACCTGAGAAGGGATCAGCTCCAGTGTTTCTGACCAGTAAGGAGATTTACTCGCACGTGAAGGACATCAAAGCTGAATTCGGTAAGTATTCTAAACCTCGAGAAAAAATATTTGGAAGAAGAGAACGATTCTTTGGGATCTACCGTACTGGGAGCACTTACAAGTTCGACATTGCATTGACGTCATGCATGTAGAGAAAAATGTCTGTAACAGTTTGATTGGTTTGTTGTTGAACATTCCGGGAAAGACAAAGGATGGTGTGAAAGCTCGTTGTGACATGGTGGAAATGGGGATAAGGACTGAGCTTGCACCTTTAGAGAATGGAAAGCGTACATACCTCCCCCCGGCCTGCTATACGTTGTCCAAGAGCGAAAAAACAGAACTCTGTCAGTGCCTGCACGGTGTTAAAGTTCCATGTGGGTACTCCGCGAACTTGAAAAAACTTGTGTCTATGAAGGACCTAAGACTGATTGGCACGAAGTCCCACGACTGTCATGTGTTGATGTCACAAATGCTTCCCATTGCTATCAGAGGCATTCTCCCAGTTAAAGTCAAAGAGCCAATCACAAACCTATGTTATTTCTTCAACGCAATATCTTGCAAGGTAAGTACGTGCACTCGTACTATAAGTTCATTACCTCCATTTATGGAGCTTAATTAGATTTTTCTGATATGAATATTTGACGCAACTGTGTCCTCGTAGGTAATTGATCCGGATGGAATGGACGCTTTGCAACGCGACGTGGTTACAACTCTTTGTCAGCTCGAGATGTATTTCCCTCCATCCTTTTTTGATGTTATGGTCCATCTGATTGTTCACCTTATCAGAGAAATTAAGTTTTGTGGACCCGTGTGCCTGCGCTACATGTATCCATTTGAGAGATTTATGGGTGTATTGAAGGGATACGTAAGGACTCATCGTTGACCCGAGGGGAGTATCATGGAAAGTTATGCCGCCGAGGAGGTGATTGAATTTTGCACAGATTATATGGCCGGGGTTGACCCAATTGGCGTTCCTAGGTCCCGACACGAGGGTAGGCTTTAGGGCATCCGAACGATTGGATTCAAAGCTATCATCCCCGCTCGTGATGTGTACGCAAAATCACATTTTTGGGTCTTACAACACATGACGGAGGTCGAGCCATACATACACGAGCACAAGGTAATGTTACGGTCACAGAATCCTTCGAAGTCAGACGTTTGGGTCACTAGAGAACATAACAGGAAATTTGCTGGGTGGATCCAAGAAAGAGTCACGCGAGCTGCCAAGGGCTCCGTAAGTGAAACTGTGACATGGTTGGCTAGAGGCCCAAGATTCACTGTAGGGACTTGGCAGGGGTACGACATCAATGGGTATTCATTTTACACAAGAGCTCAAGACGCCAAGAGTAGCACACAATGTAGCGGAGTGACACTGTTTGCTATTTCCAAGGATGCCAGGTCAGTAAGGGCGCTGAACTCATATTACGGTGCTATTGACGAAATATGGGAGCTCGATTATGGATTACTTAAGATTCCCCTGTTTTGATGCCAATGGGTCGAAATCCCTCGAGGTGTTCAAGTTGACAGTTACGGGTTTACTCTCATCGATCTTGATAGAGTCGGACACCAAGACGATCCATTCATACTTGCAAAGCAAGCCACACAGGTATTCTACATCGTTGACCCGGCCAATCCAAACTTGCATGTTGTCCTCCACAGCAAGAGACGTATTGTTGGGGTCGAAGGCGTTGTCGACGAAGCGGAGTATAACCAATTCGATGAAATAGCTCCATTTTTAGAGGACATTCAATCTATCCCTACTGAAGATATCGACGAAACAACGTATCTGCGAGATGATCACGAAGAAGGATTATGGGTTGAGAACCATTGATGATTATTTTCTATTTCAGGGATAAATGCCAAGCAAACAGCCCACAAGTTCTGCAGCAAGGTGAGGAACTTATCATTAATACATCAGGCAGTACATTTTTCTTTAGAACTTAATGATAAGCTAGTTCACAGCATTAATATATCTCAATTTTACTCCACAGCATGAGTTCTAACATGTACAGTACCTTTATCCTGTAAGTACTTAATTCTTCTCTTCAAATAGCACTTGCAAAAATCTCATTGCAGCCTCTTGCTTCTTCAAATTAAGCTCTCCAAAAATCAATTTTTCTGACGGTATTTTGTTATTTGTACCGATAGAAAAGGATATCCACTACTTTAATGTGTCTCAGGCACTTCAAAAGTTTCACTGCAAAAAATTTACTTATTCTATCGGTATTATTATGTTTTACCGTTAGAATAAATTCGTTAGTCTCGGTTTTTTGTTGTTTGTACCGATAGAACAATACTCTGGCGCTTTGAATTCTCAACTGTGTCGCCATGCGTCGCCTTGCAAATTCTATAAGTACCTCGCCATGCGTCACGGTATTTTGTTGTTTTTCTAATTCTCAAACGCTTCGACTCCTTATCTTCTCTTTCACAATGGCAACCTCAATGGGATCGTCAGCCACGCCCTCCCCGGTAAGAACTCTAAATCTCTTGGGTTTACCCCTGTATTGTTAATCCATGTTCAGTACATTCTTGACCTGTTGATTTGCACAGGGAATGGGAGCCGTGGAAGACACTAGCAAAGTCAAGGCCGAGCTGAGGGCCCTCCAGGAGGAGCACAAGCTCCTTACGGACAAGCACACTCAGCTACGGCTTGAACTGGACGATCTCCTTCGGCGTATTCAGCGCATGAAGACGGCTGGTGACAATTCCAGGGCGAGGACGAGGAGAAGCAAGCCGCAGATATTACCATCGCTGGCTGCGGTTTGACTATGAAAGATATCATAGCGAAGCTGAGAGAGGTCGCAGGCCTTCTCGACGCGGTAGTAGTTGATCCTAGGGACAACTTGTCACTAGAGGAGTCTTGCGTCCTGGCTGCAAGTCAAACTGACTCTATTCTACATGCAGCCAGGGCTAAGACCACCCCTTGACCTAGCATTTTAGGTTTTTATTTTTTTTTATAAGTTATAAAACAACAATGAATGAACAATTTGTTTTTATGTCAATTTTCTAATTTTCCGGCTATCTTCCCTCTTTCTTTATCATTCTGCAGCTTTCAAGCACGGTCTGTTTGATGTTACATTGTGTGCACATACGATTGTTTGAAGGTGAGACTAACGAATTTGCTTATTCTATCGGTATTATTATGTTCTACCGTTAGAATAAATTCACTACTCTGACGGTATTTTGTTGTTTTTACCGATAGAAAAAGGGCACCCAATACTATAATCTCAGGCACTTAAAATATTTTTCTGGGGAAAATTGGTCTCACGGGATTTTATTATTTATACCGATAGAAAAAGGCATCCACTACTTCAAATATTTTTCTGAGAAATTTACTTGTTCTATCGGTATTATTTTTTGTACCAATAGAAAAGGACATAATTCTATCGGTATTATTTGGTTGTACCGATAGAAAAGGTCATCCACTACTTTATTACTCGTACACGGCCCTTGAGTTTCCCTCCAGTCGAACAGTCCCAACTTATAGCACTGCGTCTCTTCGAGAGCGAAGAAAACCACAACCTCCGCAGTGACCACTCACTTCCTCTCTCCCACACGACAATCGCCGGCTGGATACTGGTTCGCCACTGCCACCGGTTCTTATTTTCGTCCTTCGCCGGCCGCCTATGCGTTCTACACCACCTCTCCATCACCACAATTGATCGCCGTAAATACCCTAATTTGTCGTTCTTTTTCCAGCATCTTCCTTATTTGATCTTTGTGTTTTGTACGTACTAATTCTTCGAGTTTTGTAATTACACTAGGGTTCCCTATTGTGTTGGATTATGAACATTCCGCAGGCAATGTTGATTTAAATTAGGGTTGACATAATATGTTCCAGTGCTGTAATGAACCTATTTTGAGATTTTAACTTATATGTATTGCTGTATGTGTGTCAATTATATCCAACTGCCATGTAATGCACATTATACGTTCGAGGTGTTCTTACACATATTCTACCGGTATCTCCTGTATTTACCGATAGAAAATATGGCTATGTTCTATCGGCAGCGCATGTGTTTACCGATAGAAAACATTGTTATGTGTGAAATAATAATGCTGGCCCATGAATATTAGTTTGGAAAATCATGGACAATGTTGACTTAAACCAAGACTATGTGATGCCAGTGAATGGCGGCTTATCAACAATATTCCAGAACAATATGTTATATCGGTATCTCGTATCTTTGCCGATGGAAAACATTGTTATGGTCTATTGGCAGCTCATATGTTTACCGATAGAAAATATTTCTGAACAGTTCAGGAAGTAATTTATGCATGTCTTTCTTTTAGTATTATTTTCTTCGGACATCCCTTTTGTAGCCCTAATTAGTCTCCAGCCCTGAGCTGAGTTATGGAACTCCAAGGAGAATTAATTGTCATATGTTGCCTACTTCCTATATGAAAATGTGTAGACGAAAATGATGAGAATTAAATAGAATCTTATCTTCTATTGGTAGCTTCTGTGTTTACCGATGGAAAAAATATTTAAAATAGGTCCTTTTGCTTTGTAAAATAATTTGGTTTGTGTTTCCATTAAATTTTTGATGGTTTGCTGATGGTTTTGTAGGGAAAGACATGTCGTCATCTTCATTGGATGGTACTAGTGGTTCGACTAGGGCCAACCCCAACGTAACTAAAGATGCAGCTAATTCATCCCAGCGTAAGAGGGTGGGGCGAGGCGCGACGACGTTGGGCCGTTTGGCCAAACGCACTGATCTTTCTTGTGAGTTCAACCAATTTGGGAGGCCGATCGGAAAGAATGCTGAGAAGTACGCGGCCTACATTGGGCTGTTGGCGAAAAAAAGGGTGAAGATCACCGTCCAGAGCTGGAAGGACGTAATGATGGACGAGAGGGATAGGTTGTGGGCGGAAGTGAAGGTTAAATTAACTGAAATCGCTGAACTCTTTCATAATCACGTTCTCTTAGCTTATATTAAAGTTTAACTAACTCGTGATTAATTGTATGCATTTTTTGAAAATAGGCTAAGTGGAACATCCCCGACGATACACCTAGGACGGCCTGCTTGAAGGACATGAACGGAACATGGAAAACCTTTAAGAGCTGGCTCGTCAGTAAGTTCCTCGCTGCGGGGAAATCTCCTTGCGAGAAGTACCCCTTCATATCGGAGGAGGTATGGGAGGAATTCACCAAGCAGAAGGGGACTGAGGAGTTCAAGGCCCTTAGCGAGAAGAATAGGGAGATCCAGAAGAGGAACGACCACCTGCATCGGCTCGGATCCCGGGGCTATGCGGGGAAGGAAGAGCAGTGAAAGAAGGAAGACGAGCAAAATCCTATCTTCGACACCCCTGAGTTGGCGCTCTCCGAGATCCGGGATGAGAGGTGCAAGCGATGGTGGAGGGGGAGGGGGTCCGTGTCGTCCACGGGGTCTGTGCAGTTCGCAACCCCTGGGGACGCCGACATTGTGAGGCGAATGGTAAGTTGGCTAACATCGTAAACTGTGTGCGCACAAGTGTATATAAGGCAATTTGTCTCACAAGGTACCTTTAAATGTAACAGATCTCTTTTAAGAAGGAGGCAATGGAGGGATTGTTTACCCCGCAGAGGGAGAACGACATCCTCACCCGGGCTCTAGGAAATAAGGAGCATCCCGTGCGGACACGGGCCGTGGGAGCCATTGTGTCGTCGAATGTCGGTTTCGCAGATCCGGCTCCACCAAGGAAGAAGGCCCGCTCCTGGAAGGAAAAAGAAGCGGAGCTCTCCGATAAGATACGGGCTGAGGTACGGGCGGAGATACGGGCTGAGGTGCAGTTTGAGGTCGCACAAATGAGGGAAGATTTTGCATGGTTGAGAGATGCATTGCTGGCCAAGAGTGCAGATGCGGATCCCCAGGGCGACGGTACCCCGCGGGGTCAAATAAGCAGTTGCGCTTCGAAGGTCCTCGCGGATCCAGTGGATCTACTTGAGGTACTGCAAGCCTTCATCTGTGCACTTAAGTTGATGCCACTCCCATTCTGTTAGAGTTGTTTCGCTAACCTGTTTTAATATTTACAAATTTGCATAAGCCGAAGGGCTGCATCCTACTGAATCACCTAGGCGACGGGCAGGAAGTGGTTGGACACGGCTTCGTATATCCGTCTGGGCTGGATGTCCGGGTCCACTGCGTACCTCTGCGGTTGGGGTTCGCAAAGGTACAGGTAGACATGGTCATGCTGGGCTACAACGATTCTCCGTTGCCAGTCCCAACAGAGGAACTGCAGACACTTGCTGAGGCAGTGGGCTCCTACGTACAGTGGCCCAAAAAGTGTCTTCTAATACAACCAGTAAATCCTACACATTTTAGATTACATCCTACTCAATACACTCAACTTGCAAAATCTAACATACGTGCTCATTAATTGAAGTGGCCTGCTGGCGGGCTACCAGCGGACTGCGCCCCCAGCTCGGGGCATGAGGCCCGATCTCGTGCGAACCTGGACACATCAAAGACGGACTCGACCCCACCCAGCGCATCCACGCCTTCACCTCGGAAGAAAGCCTCCATCACCTCGCCCTTGCCTTCGAAGGTACGTGCTCAATCCCCAGCAAAAGGCAAGGGCAAAGGGCGATAGGGACAGCCGGAGAGGTTCAGGAACGGGTTTCCACTCGTGTCGGAGGCAGGTTTGAGCAAATTGGATCGATCAACCAGAGACCTCCACGAGTGGTACCTACACCGAGCTCGGCGCAATCTGAACTTCTTAGTTCCCTACAGGCCTGGGCAGTTCCACCATGAGCCCGGGAGTATATCCGTGGCACACGAGGATCTGTTCAACCTCTACAACTGGCGGGAGCTCGATATGTCCATCATACGGACTGGAGTCCTATGAGTTTGCTGATGCTATGTATTGTTGTTTTCTAACTCTGTTTGCTAACTCTGCATTGTTGTAGTTCATTTGAAATGTAGTAATTTTCTGTGCAATACTAATGTTGTCCTTTGCATGAAGGTGCATGTACAAGCTAGCATCGGAGGCTGCGTGTGACAAGGTGGGTTTCCTCGACCCAAAGAAAATAAGCCTCACGATGCTAGAGCACGACGCCGCGCATGCTGAGCACTACATATCCAAGGCGCCGTACCACCAAAGGTTAGTGCATTTCGTACTAATATAACTCAATCTTGTAATTACACCTGAGATATATTTTGAGCTAGCGGTCCTCTTTTACGTAGAATGCAAGGGCCACTGGATCCTCATCGTGATCTGTCCGCCGAGGAACGAGGTGTACTACCTCGATTCGATGCGTGACAGATTATCGATCGAATATGTGGTCAAGGGGAATATGGAGGCGTAAGTAACTTATATGTTTGATTTAAATTTTGACCTCACTAGCTAATGATAATACATTAACTGGCAATACTAACTGAAATGCAGGGCTTTTGATAAATATGTGTCCGCTGGAAGGAGGCATGCCGCACCGCAGGGCTCCCTACTAGCTTGGAAAGAATATGAAGTACTCACGAGACTTTTTGTTTATGCTTAATTAGTTTATGCAAACAATAGCTAACATGTCTTCGCATATGTAATTATCTCAGTGCCATCAGCAGCCGCAATCGTGGGAATGCGGGTTTTATGTGCTGTGCTACATGTACGACCTAGTGCAGACAAATTTTGCCCAATTCCCCCAGGTAAGCATCGATAGCTAACTCAAATTTGAAAATTGGGTGTCACGTTCTAAAATAGGAAGTTAGTTACTCAGTATTCACACATGCTTGCAGATCGCCATGTCGAAAGACCAATACGAAAATACAAAGATTAGAGATCTTCGACAAATCTGGGCTCAATATGTCATGAAGGAAGTTGCGCCCAACCATCCGCCATGACAATTTTCTCTTTTTCATGTATTCTGTGCATAAACTGTTTATATACATGTGAATAAATATATATGTGAATAAATGTCCACATTGGATTGCAATTTGTATTTGTCCATATATATGTGAATAAATGTGAGTAACTGTCTAATGTGTCAATCTGTTCTGTGAATTTACCCTTCTTTGCATCTGTACTGTATTGTGTATCCAATCTATACTGTATTGCATTTGTACTGTATATGTGAATGTACTGTATTGTGAATGTAAATAATGTACTGTATATGTGAATGTTATATCGGTAAATTCATTCACAACCGAGAGACTACTACCATTTTTCTATCGATAAACTCATCCACACCCGAGAGACTACTGTCGTTTTTTATATCGGTACACTCGTAATTACCGTTAGAAGAGTGTGACTTTTCCTGCCGGTGAACTCACACACAACTGAGAGACTACTATCATTTTTTTATTGGTAAACTCATCCACAACCGAGAGACTACTATCGTTTGTTCTATCGGTACACTCGTAATTAACCGTTAGAAAAGTGTAACTTTTCCTGCCGGTGAACTCATACACAACCGAGAGAATACAATCGTTTTTCCTATCGGTAAACTCATTTCCAACCGAGAGAGTACTAAGGTTTTTTCTGTCGGTAAATTTGTAATTAACCGTTAGAAGAGTGGTATTTTTCCTGCCGCTAAACTCATTCACAACCAAGAGAGTACTATATTTTTTCTATCGGTAAACTCTTTCACAAACATCAGACTACGACGAGTTTTCTATCGGTACACTCCTAAGATGCCGATAGAATAGTGAAGTTCTTCTATCGATTATTTACCGATAGAAAATGACTTGTCTTGTTCTATCGTGTCTATCTCTATCGGTACAAAAATTGATAGTAGAAATATGTTCTTTACCAATAGAAGAAAATTTTTCTGTACTAGTGATGACTGTATAGAGACTAGCTAGAGAGTAGAAAGGTGGTAGAGTTGGATAAGAAGAGATCCACAAGGTGGCCTCGAATTATAGCGGTCGAGATCGTCGGCGTGCATGCATGAGTCTCCTAAAGTACAAAAAATTTTGGCCAAACTCGCAGCTGCACTTGGTTGACTACTGACTAGTGGCTTGTTTGGGCACGCGCAAATTGATGGGCCCCCGCTTGGCACGTCTAGTCTTTGCTTGCTTGAATTATTGCATGTGTTATATGATTGATTTTTTTTTCTTTTAGAATATCATGGGGAAAATTTTTATGCCAAAAGTTGAATATTTTGTATTTGCCTGTGAAGTTGATATATATAGTCTGATTCTATCTTATCAGTCTCATAAATCATAATTTGGAATTTTTATGATGACATAGAAAAATTTTCTCAAATATCGACCATAAAGGTACATAAGAGAAAACTGCAACTACAAATAATAATATATAATTTTTTAGTATTATTTTGTTAAATATATAATTTTTTAATTATATAATATGTTATTTATAAAAAATATATCTTACAATTTAAAAAAATATATGTCATACTTTATTAAAAAAAAATTAAACATAATCAAAACAATATATAGACTACGTACAAGTAAAGAAATATATAGTGTATTTCAATGCTAGAAATACATATTCCTAGAAGTATAAAATCATTTAGTTAGTGTATGTGTGTATAAATACATATATACACATATATATATACATACATATATGGGTAAATATCTAGTGCATCCTACCTTTTTAGGGCTTCTGTTCACCTTATCTCAAAAAATCATATAAATAGTCATGAAAAGTTTTATAAAAATTAGAGAATGTATATATTAGATTTTCCAAGTAACTTAAAAAATTTCAACTCTAGATTCAATTTATATTAGGAGAAACAAAAATAAAAAGTTTCAGTAAATAGTAGCTTTTAGCTTTTTATTTTCGGATTTATTTCCAGCTGAATTTATCTTTTTTTTTTGTTTCTCCTTATGTAGATTGAATTTGGATTTGAAATTTTTTGAAATCATAGATTTATTTTATATCTATAATTTTAATTTTTAGTAAAATTTTTTATAATCATTTACATAGAATTTAAAAAAAAAATACACGACAATACTAAAAAATCGGGATACAGTTAATACTTCCCCTCTCTATGTGTACTGCAATGACTAATAGTAACCTAAGTCAGCTCCGCTTCCTTGTATGATAAGCACTTCTTAACCGAAAAGAAACATAAAACAAAAAAAATGTGAGAAGATTACAAATTTACAACCTGTATCTGATATAAGCAACCTTTATCGACACGGCATTAAATTCATGGACGTGACTGGGATTAATTAGTGATCGGATATAATGTATGGCGACATTCTGCACTCGTCCCTCCACTTGGAAAGTCTAATGGACAACTCTCATGGTTCAAGAATACCGTATGAATTATAGTACCCTTGTCACAATTGTTGCAACGCAATGAAGCGACAAACAATATTGTATAGAGAAAGACTTGGTTTCTGATTCGTTTTAAGACTTAATTTTTCTTAAGTTCTATTTTAGTTGTCTAATTTTTAATCTTGTTAAAAAAAAATTTGTGTCAGTGACACACTATCACTTATAAGTGGGATATGAGGCTTAAAAGACTTATCAAACTTAATATATAGTTATTATTCTAAATTAAGACTATTCGAACCATTTATACACCCACGTAACTGTTAGTTGTATATCAACCACCTATTATGTTGTTCAATTATTTATATGTAATTTTTTATAAGTTATTTTTTTATAAATATGTAGTATACTTAAAATATAATTACATTATTGATATCGAATGACATTCTAAGATTTATTAATGAATTATAAGATTTATTTGTCGAGAGATTTCACTGTCAGAATCCACATATTTCGTGACGGCCAATTTTTTCTCATGATGGTCCCGTAAACAACCGTCATGGAAAACAAGTGTTCTAATGTTGGAGCGAAGCCAACCGGGAAATGAGTGGATTCTTGTAGTGTCTAGCATAAATGTTCTAGTGCTGTATATATAGATGTATCTGTTTTCTTTTTCAAAAAAGTTATTGAGTCTAATTTCTGAAAATTAGAACGCTTATAAGACTGTATATTGTTTGTTTACCACTTATCATAATTTGCAAGAATGTTAGAGGACCAAAATATTTTTTTTCTGACGGAAAAGCAGGAGGTCGCTTCTTCGTTCATCAAAGAGAGGTATGATGTATACAAATGTTAACAGTGCTTGAAAACAACTAGCACAGAAGCTAACTATCGACTACACACTTAACTAGGCATCGACAAGCCAGGCAAAAGCTAGTTAGCTATCCTGGCACGCCAAATCACTCCATCTACTAAACTTTATAAGAGTTTACAAATGTATGGACGTCCTCGCTCTTTGCTTCATGCATTGTTATCAGGTTAACAACGTCCTCGCTCAGTTTTTGAGCCCTAGCCTCACTGCATGGAGTCGCCTCTGTCAGGATTGCTTTCCGAAATATAACATGAACTAAAAGTTAAGGGGCAGCTATGACATTTAAAAAGTTTAGATCTAAACAATACATCGCCCAAAGTTGGAGTTTAGAATTAAAAATGGACGCGGATCTGTCACTGTGTACAGTGTACACTACGTATAAAAAGTTCATATATATCTGAAATTTAAAAATTATTAAAAAAATAGAGGATATAGAGGAATTCATATTATGAAAACTCACAAAATTTTATGAGCAAATACAATCATAAAAAAAACAAAAAAGAAAGCTCCACTGACATATATTCATCAGTTGTTTTTTTTATTTCTCCTACATATAATTATATTTTCTCATAAAATTTTTTGAGGTGTCATAATATGCTCTCCCCTATGTATTCAAATTGTATAAAATTTTCTGAGAAATTAGAGACATATAAACTTGTTATATGTAATACTCAATACCTGTATAGCAAAATAATTATGCTTTAGAAATACCTCACTCAAACTTGGAGCTCCAAACTAGGAGTTTCTCCAGTTGCAAATGAACGGGACTTAGTTTAACATTTTAACTAGCTTACAGAAATGATTTTTTTTAAATAACTCATTAAAAAATCAAACCTCAGAAATAGTCCTTTTTAAAAAATCACAAATGGCCTTCAATTGTTGGGCTGACCTGTGACTAAAAATGTGATATCCTCACGCATACTGTGCTAGTCAAGGCCCCATCCATGCTAACTTTTAGTCGTTGGGCCGACCAATGACTGAAATCCCTATTTAAAAGTGTCACCACTCAATTAAAACCCTAACAGCATCCGCCCAGTAAAAAGAAATTCAGAGAGAGGAGAGGAAGAAGAGAAGAGAAGAGGAGAGGGAAGGTTTTCTGACTGATTTCGTCATCAACTCGTCATAATTTCTAATAAAAATTTGTGAACTCTTAGATGGTAGAAAAAACATAATTTTCGGATCAACTTAATGTTTAGAACAATTAGAAATTTAAATTTTCACTCACCCTATGGTTTAGATCTACTGTATTTTAAGTGCTTAATCTTTGAGTTTTAGGATTCTGAGTAAATTTTAGATATGTTCTATTTTAGAATTTAAATATCTAGATTTGAGGATTTTAAGTAAATTTTAGGGTTTAGGTTTTAGATTTTGAATAAAATTTAGGGTTTGTTGAGTATTTTAGGGTTTATGATTTAAAGGTTTAGGTTTGAGGGTTTAGGATTTTAGGGTTAAATTTTTGTGTCAACAATCAACAAATCGATCATCACAGTTACGATAAAAATAAGGGTTGTGAAGAACAATGGAAGCAACACAATGATGACGCATGAGAGTTTTTTGACAGGCTCAGACCCCGAAAGGATCAAGTAATAACCCCATATTATATGTGATCCTTGGTTGCTGAAGAAGAATATGTGTTTACAAGAGAAATGGAACTATCTTGGGTGTGAAAATCAGGTGCGCGCACCCCCCTCCCCCCACCCCATTACATTACCCCTCTATTATATGCACAAGAGCAATTATTCTCTCAAAAATTAACCAACAATTGGCGACGGTTGTTGCCAATTGCCTCCTTGGCGATGGTTGCCTTGACGGTTTTTGGGAGATTGTGTTATTAACTGCCTTGTTGTGATAAACATGGGGTGATGATGTGTCAATAATCACTAGTAACTACTATTTTGATCAAGGGGTCTTAGTAGTTACTGCCTTTAACCTGGGGATGTTTTGGTATAATAGTACGACCAAGGCGAGTAGTGGTCGTATGCTTTTCCTAGAATTTGATTGTAGCTGTATGTCATCGACTAGAGCTGATCGTAGTCTTAGACTTTATATTCAGCTGTAAATCATTTATGCTAGTACGAAAATTGATTAATAGGAATATACAACATCTATTAACCAAATATCAACCAAAAAATGAGGTGTGTAATCATCGTTACATTGGATTTAAGAAATCTAGGATTTAGATATGCTCTATTTAAATTTTTGCTTCACCCTTAGATGCCTCAAATGTAGTAGTTTTTTAGTAAATTTTTTGTGCTACGTATATTAATTTAGCATAAATAGTGTTCTTGTGGTATAGATATGTTAAATTTTTTTTCAAGTCTAGACCTAACTCATGAATTTAATAGACTAGGTTATGGAGCAATCCAATAGGATTTGTGTTTACTATTGAGATGGTGTAGTTCGCAATGGACCATATGGTGATGATTTCAGTACTTGTACCCATGTATATGATCAAATGTTAGAACCACTGTCAATGTATTTCAAGAACTTAGAATATGGGTGATAGAGTTATCAAAACTTAATTCTGCCACATACAGTGTTAGAGTGGAAGGTCTCTTGTCAACAAGAAATTGTTGGATTCTCAAAAAACTAAAAGGTGACAAATCATAGGGTTCATTTGTTAGGATATTAAAAAATCCTGCATATAGAGTAAGAGTGTTTATAGTTTATGTGTAAATTTTTGTCACAATTAGTTGTAAAGGTAGCAATTGGTAAGTTGGGGCAAGGAGTACGACATATGCCGTAGTAATTGGGGGGTGGAGACCAATGCCACTGCAGATGCTAGCAACAGTAGAGCCATGCAGACTTTTAGTACCACTATCCCAAACATAACAATGTGTTACATACCCTGAACCGATTTCCACAATCGTCAAATAGACTTAACTAATGATCTACCCGAATTAGAGGAGAATTTTAATGAGGAGAAGTACACTGATACATCAGATATGTTTGACTTTCCTAAGAAACCAACAAAGATAACAAGCCCTCAACTTCTCCTACCATTCATGAAAGGTTCAATCGACTACATGCAAGACATGTTCACTCCACTGTAAGTATTATAGCAATTTCTATTTTTATTTCAAAATTAATCGATACATGTACTAATTTGATGTTTGTCGATCATATAGCTCAATATTGTCACCACACTATCTGTGAGTGTCGATGACACGCAATGAAGACTACGTAACAATGAGGACGTACCCAAAGATGAGATTGATGCAACTTGAGCACACATGGGGCAGAATCTTGACCACATATTGGTGGATTTAGGATTCCCCTGCCACCTTACTTAAACATGGTCCTTCCATCTTCAATGCTAGTGAATCATCCTTAGCCATCACATCCCCTGCCCACATGCATTGCATGATCATAGCTCCTCCGACAAATAAGCGGACACTGTCGCACATAGGTTTACTTTCGACCAGAGGTGGCTTAGGACTTGATTGTAGAGTACGGTCAGGGTCTGACACAGCAGCAAATTCTACATCACATATAGTTGGGTGGTCCTACATGGCACCGCGATACAGCGCTACAAGATCTACAACAATATATCATGCTACCATCATAGCTACCTGACACTCCTCCAGCTATGCAGCCCACACAGTAGTAGCCACCATCAACTATGCAGATACCGGTGGTCAGGAGTCGTCAGGTTAGGAATCGTCACCCACCTACTTGCTACACATTGTCTGAGCATTAGGCACAGATGAAGAGAAAGAGACATTAATTTAGACCTTCTTGTATATGAACTATATATTTTGGCTGTCAAATGCATGAGTTCAAACATAATGGATGGATATTAGTCCCCTCCACCCCCGTCGCCGTAGCACCATCTTTGTTGTCGCCTCCTTACCTCCGCAACTCCACCCCTCTGTGGCTCTGTCGCTGCCCCTTTGCTCCTCCACTGCGGCAACCGCCTCCACTCCTTCGCCCCCTTCACAGCGGTTGCCGCCTCCGCATCCCCGGATTTGAGCGGTACGTTGCCGAGAGGTGAGATCTCGCCGGATCTGAAGTTGTGTGTTGGGAGGAGCTGGTGCTAGATCTGAAACCATGCGTTAGGGAGGAAATTGCCTCAAATCTGAACTTCACACCTCCCATGGCCTCCTCCTCGGCCGTCTCCGGTGCCCACCGCCTCCTCTTCCCTTCCTTCCCCAGCCAAGCGCTCCTCCGCGGTCGTGCTCGTGTCCACATTGCCACATGCCACACCGACATTTCCTCACCTCCAGGTTCACTGATTTGTTGTTGTTGGTTGATTTATGTAGGAGTACGACAGGTTCACTGATTTGTTGAATTGTTGTTGTCCGTCGATGCACATATGCCTGTTGTAAAATCATGAGCTTTAGTTAAGCATTCATGGAACTTTGGTTACTAATATGTTGGTTGTTGCTGTTGGCAGATGTTGTTACTGTTGGATGATGTATGTAGTAGTATTGTCTATAATATATATGGAAAAAGCTTAAGCTTGTGCATTCTGGAACTTTAAGCTCAGTTCTAACTGTGATGTTTTGGAAGCTAAACTTGGCTGTGCTGTTGGCTATTGCTGGAAGCGTTGGGAGGAGATGTATTGTTGGTTGCTGTTGTTCTAACTTGCATTCTTGTTTGGTTTTTAATCATAATCATATTCATTTTGCAAATATTCATGTCTGTATCCGCTCCGAATCCGTTTAATATCCGTGTCTGTACCCGCAAAATATCTACTCCATATCCGTATCCGTTTCTTTCATATATGTATCCGCATCCGCATACCATCCGCATTAGTATTCATATCTGGAAGAAAGATGCGGATGCGGATATGAGTTTAAGTACCATCTGACCCAAACCTAACCCATTTTCACCCCTACTCGAATGTATTCAGGAAATATTCAAATCTCCTAGACCTCTGGTTCAAGACGTTACAGTCTCTGTCTCCAAATAACGTCCAACTCGTGCTAATTCAAGCCCATTAACAATTCAACGCACACCATACAGACAGTGTTAACCTCTCATTTTGTTTAATTCAATTCTAAATAGGTTAAGTCCCCTAGTCATTAAAAAATTCAAAGACTTGCAAAAAGCTTAAACCACCTGTTGGGGTCGGTCCCTCCAAATCAGGGCCTAGACAGGTGCTTATTTCTCCATGGTCCAGGACTGGCTCTGCAGCTCGTGAGCCTCAAGCTTCGTGGACAACTCTAATCAGCGCATGTGCCTCGGCCACTTACACGTAGGTAGCCCTAAGAAGATTCGACCTTACCGGGCAGTGTGCTCCAATTCTGGTTTAATTTTGATTCAAACCTGCCGCTCATAAGACATAATTGAGATTTGAATTCTCAGTCAGACGGTCAAAACAGGCTTGGCCGCTTGCATTTAATTTGTAATGCAAAACATATTAGGTTGGCCTACCTGACTGTTCATATGGCTGGGTTTGGGTTGAACCCAACCGCCGTGTTAGAACTTGGCTTTTTGGCGGCGCAACCGAAGCCCGGCCCAGTCTGCTATTTGCAAGTCTACACGTTGGTGCATTGGCTAGCTACTACTACGAAATCAAGCTGGAGTAGTAATTGAACATGAAAGAATAGTAAAATCATCGAAATCGAACTGATCACTATCAATTCATGATGATACCAGTGGTGGCCTTGCAACTTGCAGTTATTACGCATAACACATTTTAATAATTCGCGAAGAACATGATCAAACAAGGGTACTAGTACATTTTAATTCCTTACGGTAATCTGACCTAAACCTTGGTTCCCAAGGCCTCAGTACTATTCTCTGTGTGTATATATCATCGAGCACTAGCTATATCTCAGTTCACCTTCCTACAGTTCAGCCTGACCTCTGTCGGCGTCCCGGCCGACGGCGAAAGGTTCCCCATCTTCACCATGGCCGCGATGAAGTCACTCGAGAACTGCGCGGCGTTGGTGCTGTACTGCCTCACCAGCGCGTCCTGCGACCCTCCGTTGAACAGCTCCTGGTCCGAGTGCAGCAGCCCGCGCTGCATCACCAGGTTCTGGTAGTACGCGTTGTCGAACCTGTCCGGCGTCTGCACGTCGAACGGCGCGAGGTTGCTGTCGCCGCCGGACCGCGGGCACGTCTGCTGCCGCAGTGTCGCGAAGGTGGCGTTGATGTTGCGCTCGTTGTAGATGTGGTTGCGGAAGAAGGCGCACTGCGACCGGCCGATGGTGTGCGCGCCCGAGAGCGCCGTCATATCGCGCGGTGAGAGCCCCTTGTTGCCGAACATGGTGATGAGGGTGGCGAGGCTGGAGCCCGGCCCCGGGAGGTTCGAGTTGGCCGCGCTCTGGCTTGCCGTGCGCGAGTCCTTACGGCCCAGTGGCACGTTCCACGTCGGCCCTCCGAGCTACAACGATTTCAACCGTGTTAAAATGTCGTTCCTTCGATCGGAAACATATGTATATATCTAGGTTAATTGCATACAGTGTACTGTACTAACCAGGTTTACTCCCTCACGAGCGGCGAGGGCGAGGATGTCGGCGCAGGAGACGGTCGCCTTGCAAGATGACTCGACCTGCGTCTTGATGGTGTCGATCACTTCGAACCCGCGGGCAGACTGAGCGTTCGGGCCGGCGTTCTTCTCCCCGGTAAACGTCGCCGTGTCATCAAGGAGGATTGAGCCGTCACATCCCTGGCAACAAAAGAAGTGTCATCTCATAACTTCAAACAACAATATTGTGGGTACGTGTTTGGTTGTACAGAACTACATATACACACTTACATTAACGAAGCAGTCATGGAAGAAGAGGCGAAGGATGGACGCGCCCATCCTGGGCTCCTTGCCGACAGCCTGCGTCATCACCGATCGCACGACGGTGGCGACATTGGGGCAAGTCCTTGCATAGAAGTTAGGTGAAAGCTGCGCATTCGCGGCGCAGGCAACGACAGAGAGGACTGCGAGAGAAAGAAAGGTCCTAGCAAAGACGGCCATGGCTGTGTAGAGACTAACCAGAGAGTAGAAAGGTGGTAGAAATGGATAAGAAGTGATGCACAAGGTGGCCTCCAATTTATAGCTGTCGAGGTCGTAGGCATGCATGCATGGGTCTCCTAAAGTACAAAAATTCTTAGCCAAACTCGCAGCTGCACTTGGTTGACTAATGGCTTGTTTGGGCACGCGCAAATTGATGGGCCCCTGCTTCGCACTTTGTTAACTAATGACTAGTCTTTGCTGGCTTGAATTATTGCATGTGTTGCTATCTGTTTACATCACATGTAGTTTGTCTTTACGGAGCAGATGCTACGTACTTTTGAGATGGCATCATGATTCGTGGCACAAAGAGAGCTCGGAGGAAATTTCGGAGCATTAAGGGGCTATGGCCGCTAATGCTCCACTTGCTCCAATGATTCGTTCGAAAAAGTTTTAAGTATAAGGTTCTAAAGTATCTGAAGTTTGCTAATGGTCATTAACGTGTGCTTATCCGCTTCGGCTTATATGTTTAATTATTATGTGTTTTATCTCTACAACTCATATTTTTTTATGATTGTACTGACTACCCTAATCGGCATACACGAGAATGAGAAACACAGAAGAATAAAGAAAGAAACAATAGACAAGTTGTACTTATGCAAATCAACCTGATGATGGACAACTGAATTCCATATATTAGCATAAACTATTTTAGAAGTCTGCAGGAACTACAACATTGAAAAAAAATATATATCATTTTTTATTATGGAAGACTTTCGTTAAAGAGAAAGTATAGAACACTTGCTATGCAAATATTTGTCATTCTGCACATTCTAGGTCTTCTTTCCCTAAAATATCCTTATAAATGTCATTAGCTAGCTATAAATGTCCTACCCCGACAACCATCTCAATTATTTCTAGGTAACTTTTCCGAATGTATTTCATAAAAAAAATTGGCATAATGTAAAAAGAAGGCTATTTAACTTATCACAAGTATGTCATATCATTGTAAAATAATAGTTGTTATGATTTATGTCATTCTATCTAAATCAAAATCTATTTTGGACTAAAGGTACTAGAAAGTAACAACATTACTATACTCAATAAAGATAAAATTTACATAATAAAACTATCCCCAAATCATATCTCATGGACAAGGATTAAAGATAAGATACTACATCGAACTATAGCCATATGCCCATACAAGTTAAATCAATCAGTTTCACCCAACAGTGGAAAATTAGAAGCCTCTCACCATCACCACTTAAAAGGAATACTATATATATCAATCATGCTATGACTAGTGTTAACTTTGGTCAGCGCCGATATCTTGTGATAAGCACTTTTTAACCGAAAAGAAATAAACCCAAAAAAAAAAAGAGGATTACAGCCTGTGTCTGGTAGCAACCTTTGCTTTCTCAATGAGGCATGTGGATAAGGCATGCATTCATGGACGTGATAGGGATTAGCAACTGGGTATATGGCGATATTCTACACACATCACTCGAATTGGAAACTCTAATGGGCAACTCTCGTGGTGTATATGGTGTGTTTAATTATTTGTATGAGATAGAAGTTGATTAGTACGAGAGTGGTCCGAAGAAATAGATTGTAGAGATATAGTATAGATATTATTTTGTTAGTTGAATTTTTAAATTCTAGATGATTGCTGTGTTTGTTTGGTTAGTTGTATTAGAAACTGGTTCTAGTTAGTGGATAAATGAGAAGTTTTATTAATTGTATGAGTTTGAATATAATTATATTTCTTTTATATCCCTAAGCTAGGCTGATCCAAATGTACCCATCCAAACACACCAATAAAGGACGTATTCGGCTTGATTTAGCTTCTCTAGATAAGTTAGAATATGTCAAGTTAAATTGTGGTGTAAGAATGTTGTGTAGACAAATTTTCAATAAACAGAAGTTCCATCTTGGTCCTCGTCAACTGTGGTTTATGACTTGTGTTTGTTTGAGTTTAATTTATTCAATAAGCCAGTTGTTTAGTTTTATTGGCTTATAAACTCAAAAAACTAATTTATTTGATAACATGAGAAGTTGTTTGACAAGATTTGGACTTATAAACTTGAGGATTAAAGAATGCAAGGAATGGGGATTAAGGGTGAAAATGGATCAAATACCAATGAATAGTAGTTATCTCATATCTTAACTCATATTTTTTATCAGATACAAAAACGGATATGAATATCAACCGGTACAGATATAGATATAGTTACAAATTTGGACATAGAATAGATACAGATCATATGTGAATACGGTTCCAAAAATAATCCAAATATTATTAACAATAAGAATAAATATTATAATTCAGGAATATGGAAAGCTTATATTAATTTAAAATTTTATTTTTTTTTACTTTATAGTTATTATTGATATGTCCAAAAACCTATAATAAAAAAGAAGTATATTGATATACCGATAATAAGGATAGATATGTAATCTTAAGAGTAAAACAAATATCCATATTCCTATTTTAGCGGATTCCCAAGGACACGGATACAAAATCAGATATTGCTCCTCGTATCCTAACCAGTATCCAGATGAAAAAAAACAGATCTGAATACGGACATGAATATTATCTAGATCTCAAAATTGTAACCCGTATTAAGAATTTTATGGATACAAAATTGCATCAGAGAGATATTATTTACCCATTTTCAGCCCCAATGAGGATAAGTTCCCATATAAACTAGATAAGTCATTGTCCACTAGCTAGTTTCAAATTATTCACTCAAATAAATTAAAACCAGTTTATAAACCCAAAAATAAGCCTAGTGTTTGGTCAAACTTAAATTTTTTTTTTTTTTTGGAGAAATTGAAGCCCAAACAAACTCGGTTAAACACCCCTCAAACTAAACTTTTCATATTTACCATCCAACTTTGAAGCAAGGATAAAAAAGAAACACTTTGTGCCACTAGGGAGGTCTGAGCGCCATGTGTTAAGTGACATAAAGATTTATTTTTTAAACTGAACTATAAAAATTGACGAACCAAAATATGAATTTTTTTTCCAAATAACCATTTAAAAAAAAAATTACAAAACTAACCCCTAACTTTTTAAATTTGCAAAACAGGCTCTCTGTCGCGAAGAACCGCAGGCGACTGTCTTCAGTCGCTAGCCCGGCTAGCGACTGAAGACGTGGTACGGCACAATTGCCCCGCTGGCACCCGTGCCATGCCAGCCAGGTTTCAGTCGCTATCCGGACTAGCGACTGAAACCTGGTTTTTAACACCGGCCGTCCCTCTCACAGTACAGCGCAATTCATTTTTCTGAAATTTCCCAGAAATTACTGAAATCTGTTTAGAGAGAGAAGGAAGAGAAGAAAGAGGAGCAGAAAAAAAAATTTCGGAGATTTTTCAAATCTGTTCGCTGAGGTATATTTTTTTAACTCGTATATTTAAATTAATTAGATCGTAAACTCGTAGTATTTAGATATGATTTAGAATATATTTTTATACGGATGGTAAATGCGTGAATGTGATGAAAAAAATTTAGAGTTAGGGTTAGTGTATGTTCGCAGATTAGGGTTAGGGTTAGTGTATGTTCGCAGATTAAAAAATTTAGGGTTAGTGTATGTTTGCAGATTAAAAAATTTGAAGAACCACTAAAAAATGTGATGTTTTTCAAATTTGAATTTTATTAGTATGCACGTAGATTAAAATATTTGTTAATATGTAGATGTAAACATTTGTTATTATGTATATTAAAATGATTGTTATTATTAGGGTTAGGGTTCACCGCTGTCGCTTCTTTTAGTTGGGGTTAGGGTTAGGGTTAGTCATCACCGCTGTCGCTCTCACCGTCTTGGCCTTTCCCGCACGGGTTTAGAGAGAGAGGGGTTATTTTTTTAGGGTTGTAGGGAAACATCGTGTTCCCCAATAGCGACTGAAACGGTATTTAAACACCGTGCGTCGCTTTTACACAGTACGGCCATTTCATTTTTCCGAAAATTCTGAAATTAGCAGAGAGAAAAAGAGAAGAGAAGGAAGAGGAGGAGATGAGAAGAGAAGAGAAGGGTTGGTTTTTTTGTTAGATTTAGGGGTAGGATTGTCAATCAGTTAGGGTTAGGAATCGCGGCCTCATTGTCGTAGTCATCACCGCTGTCGCCCTCACCGTGTTGGCCTTTCCCGCACGGGTTTAGAGAGAGAGGGGTTATCTTTTTTAGGGTTGTAGGGAAAAATCGTGTTCCCCAATAGCGACTGAAACGGTATTTAAACACCGTGCGTCGCTTTCACACAGTACGGCCATTTCATTTTTCCGAAAATTCTGAAATTAGCAGAGAGAAAAAGAGAAGAGAAGGAAGAGGAGGAGAGGAGAAGAGAAGAGAATGGTTGGTTTTTTTGTTAGATTTAGGGGTAGGGTTGTCAATCAGTGAGGGTTAGGGTTAGGGTTAGAAATCGCGGCCTCATTGTCGTAGTCATCACCGCTATCGCCCTCACCGTGTTGGTCTTTCCCGCATGGGTTTAGAGGGAGGGGAAAATTTCTGTTGTTTGAAAAATCATGTTTTTTGTAGTACAATGAGCAATGTGGGTTCTCTAATTATACACTCTTGTACAGCTATGGGGCAACCCAGTACGGTTTACGTTTATTACGGAGCCAGTGTAATCCGTAATGGACCAAACGGTGATGATCTTGGTGGTTGTATGTATGTTTGCGGTCAAATGAGACAACCATAATCAATGTCTTTCAATGATTTGAAGATGTGGTTAGTTGACCTGTTACAACTCAATGTTGCGACGGATAATCTCAAGGTGGAAGGCATGGTTCCGGATGGAAACAAATGGGTGCTGAAGAAACTGAAAGGTGACAAATCATGGGGTTCGTTTGGACGAATTGTGACAAATCCAGGCTATGCTGTCGGAACCATCATACTGTACGTTGAAATGTTAGTACATAGTTCGGAGGGCAGCCATTCAGTTGAAAGAGAACGCACTAATATCTGTACCGGAGGTCACGATGGCGGTGGCGATGTCAATACTGGTGCAGGTGGCAGTACCAATGCCAGTGCAACTGGCAGTGTACCTAACAAAACTGGTGTAGGAAATACAACTCAATTTGGTGGCCATCAAGTAAATGCAGCTGAAGAATTACCAGAATTGGAGGAGAATTTAAATGAAGAGGAGTATACTGATCCGTCGGAAATGTATAAATCTCCTGTTGAACCCACGGAACAGCATAATTCTACGAGTGAGTGGACTGATCCATCATCCTTGAATAACGCTGTGGTTCGTGATGAGCTGGGTTCGCGATGGTCTTATAATGAATCAACCGTCCAGCTTGGACAGTTGTTTCGGAATAAAAAGGATGCAAAGAAAGCCATAACTGCCTGGGCTGTCTCACTAAATAGGCCATTCCGGGTGGTAAAATCAAATCCGAGCCTGTGGACTGTGAGGTGCTTAATCCAGAATTGTCCATGGTACGTACGTGTCTGGCGGCCACGAGATGACCCGTCCTTTCGGGTGACCAGAGTTGACGACCACGGATGTCTGGCTGAGGGCATGGTGCAGCATCATAGAAATATCACTTCCAGTTTTGTTGCCAGTCTGATACTGTCAGTAGTGAAGGCAAATACGGCAATAACACCGAAAGTGATAATTGCACATGTCGCGGAGAAGTACGGTTATAATATCAAGTACGCGAAGGCATGGAGGGCTAAACAGAAGACGCTGGAGGAGCTTTTTGGTACATATGTTGAGGCATACAACTTAGTACCGAGGCTGTTGCGGCGGATATGCAAAGCAAATCCAGGCACAGTCACCGCAATTGTTGATACGCCGGCAATCGGCTCCGAGGGTACTGTGATTCCTGGGTGCATGGTACTGCGGAGATTTTTCTGGGCATTCCAACAGTGCGTTGCATCGTTCAGGTATATGAGACCCGTGCTTTGCATTGACGGAACATTTTTGACTGGAAAATACCATGGAACTCTGCTGACTGCCGTGGCTGTTGATGCCAATGACCAGCTTCTCCCCATAGCATATGCCGTGGTCGAGGGGGAGAACTATAGCAGTTGGCTGTGGTTCTTGGGCACTTTGAAGAATGAGGTTGTGAAAGACCGGGAGCGCGTGTGCTTGATTCATGATCGAAATGGAGGAATGCTGAGTGCGATGGAGTACTTGCGATCGGGAGAGGATCCATCGCTGAGTTGGGATGATTTGCAGAGTCGTTGGTGCTCACGGCATCTTGGCGCGAATTTTCACAGTCGTTGGTGCTCACAATATTGATGATTTGCAGAGTCGTTTCAAGAGCAAGCGCCTGATGGTCGTGTTCAAACGACTTGCCAAACAGAACCAACAGTCATAGTTCTCACAAATCTAGAAGTCACTGGAGGAAAGTACGTTGGCGGAATTGCGAGAAGCAGGGGTTGCAGAAGATCGCGGCGATACTGGCGCGGGAAGCCGCCGGGGTCGTCCCAGTTTCAGTCAGTGGATTCAGCCGAAACCAATGGAGAAGTGGGCGTTGCTTCACGACACAGGTGGGGCTCGGTACAGAATCATGACGACAAATCTGGCCGAGGTGTACAACTTCGTCCTCAAAGGTGTGCGATGCTTACCACTCACTGCAATAGTTGAAATGACATTCTATCGCACAGTAGCGTACTACGACAGCAGGGGTTTGGCGGCATCAAGGCTTTTGCATGACCCCTTAGCACACTGGCCCAAAAAGATCAATGATTACCTCGAATTTCGGACAAGGAAATCGTTGACACATGATGTCACAGTACTGAGTCGCTTGCACGGGAAGTACGAGGTTCGGCTAAGGCACAGACATGTCCGTGGCACACTACGGGCTGGTCGGGTCCACGAATGTCGAATTTCAAATGCAGATGCCCAATGCACATGCAACAAGCCTCAACTGCTGTACATTCCTTGCTCACATGTCATCGCTGCCTGCTCTGTTCCTGGGATCGATCCGGCGCGGTACATCTCAACCTATTATACTCTGCAGTACCTGTGGAAGACCTGGGATGGTGTCTTCAATGGGTTTGCGGCGGGGGAAAGCTATCGACAACTATCCCCGGAAGATGCCATCACGTGGATCCCAGACAAGAGGCTCCTCGTAGGCCATGTCGGCCGACGTCGATCCAGGAGGATAAATAACGATATGGATGCAGCGGAGCGTGAAGATGACGTACGTAGATGCAGCGCTTGCCGGCAGCCTGATCACAGAAGAGATCGATGCCCGCGGGTGACAGGCGCATCGTCTTCGTCGCAAAACTAAATGTTGTATTATTTCAAGTACTTAATGTTTTGTCGTGAGTTGTACTGAATTTTCATATATCAGTTGTACTTAATTTCCCTAATGTCTTCTCGTGAATTTTTGTAAGCACTACTGAATATTTTTTTATTTACTGAATGTTTGTTTATGTACTCAATGTTTCAACTTCTCAACCAATATGTGACAACTGTAGGTATGGCGGACGACCATCAGCTTCCCGAGCTGATTTCACAGCACCATCAGGAGCGTCACCGTGCTCGACGCCTTCTACAGGGCATCGTTCTCCCAGCTCTGCGTATGAGGACACCGCGTGAGATGTGGCCTCTAGATGAGCGGTTCGCGCCTTATTCGCTCGAGGCCGGACTGTTGCCTTTCGCTCGTATGGTGGATCGGGCGAGGCGATTCCCTTTCGACTGAGCCCTCATTACTGCGCTTGTGGATCGGTGGAGGCCCGAGACGCACACGTTCCACTTCATTTTTGGCGAGCTCACTATCACGCTGCAGGACGTCAGCATGCTACTTGGCCTGCCTATCCGCGGGGAGATATATGTCCCAGCGGCCACCGAGAGAGCTGCATGGCGCCTAGATTTCCTACAGCGCTTCGAGGGAGTAGGGCCAGCGGGGGGGTTTGCGCAGGACGCGGGAGTTCCCCAGAGTTACCTTCGCGCAGTGCGCGATGCTGCGCTCCCCTTGGCCGCTCCAGAGGAGGTCTTCAGGCGCCACCTTGAGGCGTACTTGCTGTACCTTTTTGGGTGGTTGGTCTTCCCTGGCACCCACGGAGACATCTGCGAGCGGCAGTACGTTTAGCTCGCCAGGAGTATTGCCGACTCGGCCCTGGGTCACGTGCCGAGGTTCAGTTTCGGATCCGCCGTGCTCTGCCACACCTACAGGGGGTTGTGCGACGCCACGAGCAGAGACCAGGTCAGCTCTCTTTTCGTTGGGTGCGCCATCCTCTTGCAGATGTGGTCGTACGAGCATTTCCCCATCGGTCGACCGCTGGTTCCGCGGGATCAGTTCGCATTAGTCGGGGATAGGAGAGACGGCCCCGTGATGGGATGGAGGTGGGCTAGGCTGAGTTTGAGGTGGGCCACAGACTTTGATCTGCTATCCTTCGTACGCCACAGACTTCGATCTGCTTCTCGACGACAGCGTCATCTGGGATCCGTGGACCACCGCAAACCTCCAATCCGTCGCTCCAGCTAGCCTTTCTTCTTTTTGTACGCAGGATGCTGTGTACTGGCGCACCCAGGTTCTGCTCGTCTTCTTGCACATGATTGAGGGTTACTCGCCTGAGCGAGTTATGCGCCAGTTTGGCCTACGCCAGCTTGTCCCCGTGCCGCCTCCTCGACAGATCCCGCACCATATCCACGAGTACGTCAAATATGCATTACATTCACATGTTATTTTATACAAAATTTCCATCACGAACTAATTGCTTTGTCCGCAGGCAATCTAGGAAGCGTCGAGTGAGGGACGATTTCGTTCGTCGACAGCAGCCTTATGTGCAACAGTGGATGGATTGGGCCCACACACGCACGGGCGAGGAGCACAGGCCGTACAGCCACGACATCCATTTTTCCTATCTGTCCTGGTACCGACCTCGCACGATCTACCGATTGACGGGCGGTCCACCCGTTGCGCCTGATGAGCCCATCCCTTCCGCCACCATCGATGACGGCTACGACCGACGCCTAACTGGGCGAATCCACTCTTCTGTGAGTTCCTTAGCTCTTTGAAACCTTACTTTCACATGGATTGTCGTTCTATAATTGCATTAATTCGTGTGCACAGCTAGACATCCTCGGCGGCATCTCTACTGGCGCACGGGACATGATGGTCAGGTCCCGCCTCGGACCCACCATGCCCAGCGACGATGTGTACGCATATTGTTCAGAGGTCGAGCGGCGGGTCGATCAGATTTTGGTCGGTTTCAGAGTGCTGCTGCCACCTCACTTGACCGTGATTCCCCCACCATCACCGTCGGTGCCAGGTCCTTCGTCGCATGTGCCATCAGCGGACCGTCCGTCGTCGTCGCGCCCTCCACCACTGCACACGGGTTTCGTGCCTGCCGATAGCTCTTCGGATGAAGAGCTCGATACTCCTCCATGGCACCAGCCTCTCGACCAGGCACAGCAGCATCCTACACAGCCGACACATCTGCTTCCTAGCTTCCTTCCCGATGCTCCGCCGCCTACGCAGCCGACACAGCCTTCCCAGTCTACACCAGCTGCGCAGACACCACCAGTGAGGAGGCGCGTCAGGGATCGTCAGCCCCCCTCTCGGTACACACCATCAGAGTATCAGCCCCCCCCACAGAGGGGCAGGAGGGGGCACTAGTCCGATGTAAGCTTTTCTCAGACTGTTCAGTTTTCGTACATGTTTGTTAGGTTTTCAACTTTTTGGGGTTTATATTTTCTACTGTTCTACTTTTGTATGACTTTACGTTTCTGCTTTTCAGCTTTTACCTATTCATCTGATGTTCGTTTTCGTATGATTAGTCTTTTCGACTTTTGTACCTACCATCTTTTGCGCCGAGACGTCTAGTTTCGTACAAATGCGTCGAACCAACGAGACAAAACTAGGTATCAAAAGCACGGTATAAATGCGAAATTAGTATGTACTTGTACGGTCCCGATGGCAAAACTTTGTCGTCTTACTCCTTTTCGCAAATCAGCCTAGAATTATGCGGCTTATACCTTTTTAAGATTTTCCGCGGAACCTAAAAAGGCTAAAACCCACATCTCATCTCCAAACTTCGATCTAATTCAAGGAGTATCTCCCATTCACTATTCTGACCAAGTTTCCCTTCTGTAAGATTTTCAAAATCTTATCCGACGCCTTAGTTTCAAGTCTCGCCATTTTTCAAAATTCTAATTACCCTAAAGTACCCTGTTTTCAAATTATCCCAAAATCATCAAATCTTGCCAAATTTCATTGAAACTTCTGCTGAATACGCTCCTGAAATAAAGTTACACTTGTGTGTAAGATTAGATCTCAAATCAGCCCTCCCAATTTCAGAATTTACAAACAAGTCCTACTTCTCAAACGAAATCATCACAAAGTCTTTCGATCGAGACCACGGGGCAAAAGAGACAGGATGGAAATTTCCCAGGTTTCAGTTGCTATCCGGGCTAGCGACTGAAACCTGGCTGGCACGGCACGGGTGCCAGCGGGGCAATTGTGCCGTGCCACGTCTTCAATCGCTAGCCGGGCTAGCGACTGAAGATAGTCGCCTGTGGTACTTCACGACAGAGAGCCTGTTTTGCAAATTTAAAAAGTTAGTTTTGTAATTTTTTTTTAAAGGGTTATTTGGAAAAAAAAATTCCCAAAATATTATATCAGAAAAGTTTACATCTAAAGCCGAGAGACCAACATAGGACTTTTTCTTATTGTATAAGAACCATTCTCGATCGATTGATAAAGTGATAGTTGGAATTTAAAAACTGCCACTACATACGAAATTTTTGTCCATGCTACGACGAAATTCAAAGATGCTTGTTCTTGGGTAAGCTTATAAGGCTGTCACTTGGACGTATTTGACGACAATCGATACCAAGCTAGCATAAGAAACCATATATTTCGTATCCAACATGTGACCATAGATAGGAGTGACCAAGATGTATTTTCTAACGTATCTTTATAATAAACTAATGACAAAAAGAATTAAAAAAAATCAATCAAGTAATGCATGTTCACGGGAATACGATCAATCTGGCATTTTGTCCAGCAAGTATGTCATCTGTGTCCAACTCAATTAGCTAATGCACATGGATATATTCATTTGCATATTGACATGACCTTTGGTCAAGCATATTACAAGAGCCATATGATATAAGTCAGGCCCTTTTTTAAAAAAAATACATTTTTGGTGTTTTTATTTTACTTCTAGACTCATTTTGTCCCCTCTACCTCAAAATAGTTCAAATTGATTTTTTTTAATTTTAAAAACCGGCTTATTTTTAGTTTTTAAACAATTTTATGAGTTGTTTTGATAATGTGGTTTGAGGTGTATTATTGATGTTATGATATATACTCTTGTTAATATGTTGGTTACACAAAACCATCTCATTTTCTTCTTCCTTCAACAGGTTGGATTGATAATACAATATGTCAGTATAGATACTATCCTAAATGTTGTTGAAGGTGGTGTGGTGCTAGTGCTGATGACCCAAGCCTTCCTTATCATTCTAGTCGATTTATATTTATCATATTTTTTTGTATAACAACAATATATATACTAGAAAAATTGGCTCTACACCATTGTATTATATTGCCATTTGATATTTATCATTATATTCACGAGGCTTAATCTAATACTACTGTGTTTGCGTGCTCATTTGCTATGTACAACTATTCAAATTAAAAAATTTCCGAAGGATTTGTGGATATTTTTTTTATAATGCCCAAAATACCCCTATGGGAATCTATATTTGGCTTGGACCACGGAGGCAGATATTGTGTTGGAGTCGACACCAACACCAGTAAAAGGTGGATCTTGGGAGGCGGATGCTATGTTGGAGTCAAAGTGCGCGGATCTTGAGACACTAATGGTGTGAGCTGCGGAGTGTGCAAATGGGCATGTTTAGCACCGTCGCCGAGCGAAGTCCCATGTGGCACTTGTTGTACTACTTTCCAACCACCATCATCTTTGTTCAGAAATTACTCTTTGGTCTCCACTGAAGCTACTCCGATGATTCTGACAGCCACACTGTTGTATAGGCACCAACTCCTCTCCTTTTTCTGTCACCTCACCATGGCCACCATGATTCACGCCATTTCCGTCCAATTCCTAGTGATTGCATCATCTTTAGACCATCCTTGTCCTCCCCATCAAAGCCGCTCATCCCCCTCACCACCCACGCTCCTCCAGTGACAACGAAAGCATATAATTGCTCTGTTTCGTGTCATTGCCACTAGCCTTGATTCTTGTTGCGGACACCTAGCTCTCACCTGCATAAGGGTACCTGGACAATTTGGTCGATGTTGCTAGTGACCACGCCACCATATCAACATTTGTCCTCGCCCCCGCCGCTGTCAAGCACGGCTACCGCCGCCATCCCACCACATCTAGACATCACCACCGTCAATTATATATCCCTCAAATCCCTTGTAGAAAGCCCAAACCACTGGAGTCTTCATCGTCAACCACCACACGCCGAAGCACATCGAAGCCGCAGAGAGCTTGCTCAAGGATAATTTGGGTATTATAAAAAAAGATCTCTTTGGAAATTATTATTTAATCCAAACATAGGTAAATAGCAAACTTTAAGATTTTAGTATTACACATAAAAAAAACAGTATTTTAGTATTCCTCCAGAAAGAACATGAGAACACAGTGACATTAGGTAAAGCCTCACGAATATAGTGTTCAATAGCAAATGACAGTATAACACAGTGGTACGTAACTAATTTTCCTATATACAATAGTCCCATTATCAAAATAACTCACGAAACTATTTGTAGAGTAAAAAAGTTCTGATTTTGAAAGTAAATGGACTAATTTGATTTTTTTAAGTAGATGGATCAAAGTGAACTCAAGAAAAAATACAGAGATCAAAAATATATATTTTTTTAATGAAAACAACTTTCTGCTATACTCTTTTTCAAGTGGATTAATCTCAGGCTTTTTCTTGTTGAAGACACACTACATCGTGGAGATAGCTGCAGAATTCAGTCCGCATATTTGAATATTTGATTGTCTAAGATATTCTCTTGCTGCCATTCTCAAATATATATTCAGCACAACAAAATTCCAAAACAAAAACGAACGTACTCCAAGCACTTCCCTATAGCTTTTGATCAAAGTATCTCTGTATTCTTTAATATCTGTCAATTTTTTAAAAAATTAAGTAAAAGTGACGAATATTTGAGATTAGAACGTAGTAATATCTTATCATATTACTCCCCTAGTCCAAAATATTTATCACTTTTATATGTGTTCATGTCAAATTTTTCTCATTTTGACCACTAATAATATATTTATAAATATATATCGACCTTAATAACATTATACAAGTATATTTATTGTAAAAAATTTATACTATATTTTATAATTTTTCACTAACATAGTATAGTCAAAAATAGGGAATGGCATTTTTGTGTTGAGTCAATTTCTATCATGTTGATTATTTGGTGATTAATGACAAACCTAATCGTAAGACTTATATGTTTATTGAGAATATATCTTTTAATCTCAATTGGATTCGAGATGATGGTTGTCGGAAATAATTATTACTACCGTACACATAAGAAAAATCTAGTCCAAACAACTATGGGGACAAAACTCCTTGTCGCTGTACACGTGGCAAGCATCTAGCCCAAGCAATTGTTGGACCCCTAACACCACAGTCCCCCTTGTCAGCTAGGTTAATCATTTTAAACCCACCATCTCCCTGCAGATAAGGATTGCCGCCACAATATCTGGATTCAGTGTTCGAATTGTAACTGATTTGGATGTGTCTAGTGATAATCTCGCCATATCCCAATTTCACAGGAGGATTAATCGGTCATTTCCTACTTTAAGTACGAATGATGGTGGGGATCGATACAGGAGGGAGTAAAGAAATCACTCAATCAAACCCTAAATTAGATAGCTATATTTCCAATGCTTGAGAACAAGTTTTGTCTGTCCCAGCGCACTTGTAACCCCTTTTCAGCACTCGGTAAATGACCAGTTTCCTTGCACTACGCTCAGCTATCACTGTAACATCTTTACAATATAGTCAAGATACTCTTGGACCATTTTGCTCCACCACAAAACACTAGGGTAGTGCTCTAGGACATAGAGTTGGATTCGCTTCTCCTAAATTTGTAAAAACCCCTTGTGTCACCCCTCTCATATAGTTCTCGATCTTCTTAATCAACACGTGCGTGTTCCACCACTGAACAAATAAATACACATGCCAAAGCAATCCCTTGACAACGATGAAGAAGATTACCTTGGAGAGAATGTATGATCGAGTTTCCTCAAGTATGGACAAGTTCCACCAAAGATAAAATAGAAGATTAAGAATCTATGTTCTAGTATTTTACTGGTCTTAGTGTTTGGAGATGGTCGGATTAGTAGATTCTTATTTTCTAGTTTTGGCTGTATTATAAATAGGGGCTAAGGGTTAGTAACTTGATGATATCTCATGTTTATGTAGGAAGTTCAAATGCATGCCTCATTCATTCATTAGGTTATCAAATTATTTTTAGTTGATTTGGATGGCTAGTGAAGGCATCGATGCTTAAACTTGAAAAATTCAGTTCAGGTTGAGACTTTGAAGTAGTTACGCTGAATGTTTTATGTTTTTGGAGTAATCTAGGCTGAACTAGGTTTTGATCTTGTTGAGAAAGTTGTAGCTCTTCAAGTTAGCTCCAACGAGTCAAGAAGTACCTAAATCCAATGTCTAAATCAAAAATTATGCCCATTTTACCGAAAACTACACAGACTCACCCGAAATGTCCCGAAGAATGCCCGAAATTAAAACAAATCCTAGAGGTGGAAAAACACACCCTCTGTTAGAGATTGTACCATACTATCTTTAGATTGTACTAGATATTTTTCCAAATTGTCCTAGACATTTTGCAGATTGTCCTGAACATTTCTCTAGTAAAGGTGTAGTTTTAGTCTCAAAGTTTTTATATATACCGGATTGTCCGAAAATTGTTCAAATTGTCTGATATCATTCTCAACGACTAATTCTGAGATTTGTCAGTAGCTGTTACAACTATTCCAGACTATCCAACATTTTTCTTGGATTGTTTGAAAATGTTGACTTATGCATGTTTCGAGTGTAACGGCTAGAATCTTTGGCCTAGTTTGTGACAACACTTTGGGCATTCGTTGCATACGTTTGATTTAGAACTAAACTTTGCACTCTTAAGCATTAAACTCTCATATGTTGCATTAGAGTGAGATTATCTAATGAGCTCATTTACATTAATAGAGTATTTAGTGAGTTGAGAGTCTTGTGTGAGTTTTTTCACGTGTTTGAGTTTCCTAGCACTAAATTGGTGTCAAGTGAAGAGTTTAAATCTATTACTCTTGATAATTGCTGTCACCTAAAAAGTCAAAGAAAACTGGAGATCTCTCCACCGACGAAGATTGTCAGAGAAACTCAATAGTATTGTGAAAGGTTTGGTGTTTGCCTATTCGGAGTGAAAAAAGAGCAATTTTAGTGAATATTGAATCGAGACACGAATGAATGCTTCAGCGAGAAGTAGAGAAGACCCGGCAAGTCTTCGAAACCTCGGAAAAAATCATGTACCATCTTGTTTTATTCTCTTGCTTTCTTTTACTTATTGTATTTGTTCCAGTTTACATATTTGTCTTTGTTGTTATATCACCCTAGATTTGCAAAACTCATTTGATCATTTGAACCGCTAGTTTTCATTTAGAGTGATTGCAAAAAGATTTATTTCCATAAATACAAAAGTCAGTTTTTAGTCAAAAATTTTAAACGACCTATTCATTCCCCTCTAGATTGCCATTCTTGATCTTAATTTTGGTCCATTTACTTTACACAAAAACTCATTTTTTCTCTCTATTTTCTGAACCGATTTAATATAGTCATTTTGGATTTAAACCTAAATTAAAATGAGCTAGAAAAGTATTGAAAAATAGTGAATCAAATAACTTAAAGTGATATGATTGCTGTATTAAGAAAAAATTTAGAAAAGTATAAAAATAATTGTGAGAAACAAATGTTTATAGTAAAAAGATTATTTTGAGTTCATTCAGAAAATAGAGAGACCAATTTGATCTTTTAAAAATAGAGAAATTAGAATGAATTTTCCAACAAAATAAAGAAACAAAAATTGTTCAGAAAATAGAGAAATCAATTTGATCTTTTTGAAAATAGAAGATAATAGTCAAAATTGTATCCCGTATAACAATTAAAAAATGATACTTTTTTGGATTTGACGGAGTATTGGGCTGTTAGCTATTTTTTATCTGCACTCACCGTTTAGATTGTGTACAGATTTTGTAAAATAATTCTGTAAGCTGGGATGTGAACCCATGGAATTCAGACAACGTTGATGCCTGCATGTAAGGGCATTTGAGACGGCCGCGCGCGCGCCCGCCCGTGCAGCCATCTGAGCCATGCATGCACGCATCATCGCTTAATTTGTATTGGAAATTGTCGCTTTCCAATCCAATTCCTTGGGTTTGACAATTTTGACCAAACCCGGTCTCACTTGGACTAGCACAGCTTTCATAGTTCATTCGTACACTAGTTTTCTTGGCACGTCACTCATTCGTTGATCCGTTGGAAGAAAAGTATGGGTGCAATTGCAAAGCACACATACATATGAAATATGATATACCGGGAAGATATCTTTTTGGCGTTGACATGTTCTCCCTCCTTTCAGGTAAACATGTTATTATATTAAATATGTAGTCAAACTGTTTTAATTTTGATAATTAAAATAATTTTTAAATATTTAGATTGATTATATAAAATTAGCATAGTTAGCTAACTATTGTGTATATCTTTATATTTTTTATTAATGTAAAATCAATGATAAAAATATTTACTGGACTAAAAAAATCAACTACGGTAAGTTTTTTTGGATGGAGGGGTATATCATACTCTATACTTTAAAAACTAGTTGAAATTACCATATGGTTTTCAAATTGTGCACGCAAACTAAAAATTACTTGCTACTCCTACATATAGTAGCTACTATAGCAAGCACTATCAAATGTGGGAAAGAAAACCACTAGGCAATATATATTTAGTTTGAGTTATTTTTTTTGGTTTATCTGATATATAATCACATTTATTCATGAAATTTTGTGAAGTTTTATAGTATGTCTTCTTTTACATACTCAAATTTTTTTTAAAAAAATTTGAGAACTTGAAAACCTATGAATTTATTATTTATAATAGGTGCTTCACTAATAGCATATCCATTTTCTTTAATAAATTAGTTTATTAGTTTCAACTTATATGCCTAAAAATTTATTTTCACTGACTTCAGTTTATTTGGAACTTCTAAGTCAAAGGAGACTCATCTTTAATATACAAATCTTGAAATAAACTAAGTGGTTAGTCACAATTTTAACTTATAAACTCATAAGTTGAAACTAAAACTTGGTAAAATACTATGGTAGTATGCATAACTCAACAGTAAAAGTGATTATAGAACAATCTCTCAAAAATAAATATGTCAGCTCTTTTTTTGGTAGCCTTACGGAAACGAACACCCCGGCATTTTCTTTTAGCTGTTGAACTGTCAACTAAGGGAAAACTAGATAACGCCAGCAACACGTACCACCTGATTGCTAATGCCACACCACATTAAATAGGCTACTGTTACTTTATATATATATATTTTTGAAAATAAATGCGTGGAGAGTAAATTTTTTTATTTTTTTAAAACAATTAGTTAGTCAAAAAAGTTCACAAAATGTGAATCTCATATCGCTTAAATCTGACTCATTTGAGCGGAACAAATTGAGCAAAACATACTATGAAGATATAATAAAATGATGTTTAATTGGTTGTATAAGATAATACAAATTGAAATAAAATATTATTTTATTGGTTTGTATGAGTGACACAAACAGGTGAAAAATACATAAAAATAGTATTATGTCTTATTCTATTTTAATAAATTTTACTTTACCTTAATAACTATCAATACTCTTAATCCATGCGAAAAGATTAATACGTTTCAATTACTCGTCTAATCGTGTCATTGCAGAGCCTGGTTTTGCAGCTATGAAGGCCCTTGTGTTTCTGGTCAATCTAGCTACTAAGGGAATTGTGTGTCTCATCTTATATATCACAAATTTAACCATCTATATGTACAGATAATAAAAAAAACTAGCTGTTGCATCCCACGAATCGGGGGGGGGGGGGGGGGGGGGGGGGGGGGGGGGGGGGAGATGCACGGAAACAAACACTATTGCTATGGGGAAATGGATTAAAGGACGGGGATACCTACTTTTGGACCTATTTGGACACCCCAGTGGGCAAATCCGTTTATTCTTGTCTGCTTAGGTGTGCACTAATTGGAAATCCAAATATACAGAAACCAGCCCGGTCCAAATAAGATCCAAATTCTCGTTGGAGACTTGAAGCCCATCTCCAAGTTCCTACATTGACCTCCCATACAAAAGGAGCCTAGATCCGTAGGGTTCAAAGTCTAGTAACGAAGTGACACATTTTGTGACGGGGAAACTGCTTGCTTGTTTCCCTCGAGTCTTGCAATCTCGATAATAGATACGTTAATCATATGATGTAAATTACAAAAATCTGTTTGGTAGAGAGAAGTCGTAAATAAAAATACGGGAAAATAGGCAAGTTTAGTGGCTTATTAGAATCTGTATGAAGATACTAGTAAGTGATAGACTTGTATTTGGCTTCTGATGTATTTACCTGGTTTCAAAACTTGTTACGTTCGAGATTTTGCATGTCATGGTGCTAGGGGTATTTGGTTTATGTTCATTGTATGTTCCCAATTGTATTTTTTGGTAACAAAGAGATTATTTGATTAATGTCTTTATATTTTAATGCAGTTTGATATTTACTTAAAAATGCGTCTCAAATAGGTCATCAGATTTAAAATTTTTGCAATTAACTCGAGACATGTCTCACGAGGTTAAACTAAAAAAAATAGTGAAAAATGACTTCGTAAAGAAAAAAAATTGAAACTGACAATCTTGAAACAAATATAAAACAACTTGTGGTATGCCCCACATGAGTGAGGTAGCTAATCAAGCCGCCCCTTAATGGCCCTTAATTACAAGTATAGTCCACTTTCTTTTTGATGGTTTCTTTTTAAAACTTCCTCACCGATCCTCGTCTATTATATCCATAGGCTCCAAATGTTTTACAATATTTTAATATTTTACAATCATCAAAAAATACAGTATAATTTTCCACAAAACCCACTTACTTGATAGTTAACACAAACTCTTTCACCACTTTGTATGAGTCCTGATCCTACCATTGCAAACTAAATAAATTGCATATGTCATTTTATGTTAGTTGGGCAGAAAAATACATGCATGATTTTATATCAGATCAGACTAAAAATCTCTCATTTTTGTCCTACTTGAGAGGTAGAGATAAATATTTGATTGATTTAGCCGATTTTACAAAATCTTTTAACTAACTAAAAATTTAGGATTGTAATTTTGGACAATTGAACTAAAAACCAATACCGATCCTAATGGACCGATAAGATTCAATTTGTTCGGTTGATTGTTTTCGTATACTAACTCATATCGTAACAAACAATTCAATATTCAAACATGCATTTTTTACTCAAAAAACTAAAATGTTATTTGAATAACTTGAATAATACACCGAATACTTAAACAATTTCCACAGTGAATACTTGCAAGCAGCAAAGAACAAACCATTCACTGTACTAAATTGTTCAATGGCCCTCACGCAACTTGCAAGTACGAGTATGATGGTGTAACTTATTCAATTATCAAACAAAGAAGCCAATAGAGCTGAAGACAAGCATCGTAATTACATGATATCGCAAGTGTATCAATCATATCTTACCATATGCATAACGCGTCTCTTACCAAACCTATGCATCAACATTGCAAAAAAATGCAACAAAGGGGCAAGAATGACAACAGTACAAGCTAAAATCCAAAAGAAGTAGCCCATCAAAAAAATTCGAGAGCTACAGTCTATGAGTGAAGTATTCAGATCTAGCTATAGGAATATATAAAAGTTATGTATCTTATTATTAAACATATATATGAATTAAAGAATACTGGAGTTGACCATATGTGGATTAGACGGTCCATCAAACAGTGTAGTGGTAGTTGGTGGAGCTGTAGAGTCTAATAGAGTCATCTTGAGAGATGAGAAAAACTAAGTTCAAGATTTTATAGCCACATCGCTACCTTTCAAAGGGGGAATTGACGAGAAAAAAAATGGATTTAGGGTTTTCATTGTGAAAATACCTCTCTCAGTGGTTGTTTGAATCTCTCTTTTTATTAATATGTGTTTGTTTTAGATTGAAGTTGGATAAAATCTTGTTTGGATACAGTAATAACACAAGGATAACTAAATCTTGTTTTTTCAAAACTCAAAAAAACATGTTTTTAAGGAAAAATTACTCTAAGCTGTTTTTAACATAATTGTGAAAAAAATCATCTCTAGAAAATATTTGAGTGTCAAAATATGACGACGAAAGCTAGCAACAGATATTTTTGTTTATCTATATATACAAGTCTCAAGAAAAAATGAAAACTAACTCTTATCTCTGTTATGTCTATCACTAAAGTACCGTTGGAAGTCGTCGCATCTGTTGCCATAGCACCACTAGGATTTGTCATATTCTTGTCAACAACAATTGAAACCATTGTATCCTCATCGACAATCATTGGTATAATGGTATGAACACAAAGAAATAGAGGTAGAAGATGACTTGGAGGATTAATGTACTGAAGCTAAGTAAATGTACATGATGATGAAAGAGCTGCCGTGAATGAATTTGTACATATATTGCTTGCCAACTATGGATGATCAACTACGATCTAATTTTTTCATATGAAAAATTCTACTATGCCAAAGTGATTGCATAATATATTTGTACAATTGGAAATTTGTTTTATTGGTGCAATAGGTTCTTTTATTTACCAGAAGCACACCTCTCTGTTATTTGTTAAATTTCCAATTAGCCATATCAAGTAAAATGTGTTTCAACATGGCTCTAAGCCAAACACCGTTTTATTAAAGCTATCAATAAAACTCATTTTAGCTAATACAATCCAAACAAGAGAATAAGAAAAATCTATACTAACAGAATAACAACTTAAATTGATTTTTAAAATTTTTTTATAGAACTTATTTTTTAAAATCTAATTTCTTATCCACTCCATCTAAACAATCCCTTAATTTTAGAGATAAAATTGAAATTATATGATCAATATTTAAAAAGATTTGAGTGATTCAGTTTATAGACTAGACCAATCATCGAACCATTAAAAACTGAGACTTAAGTTTTTTTTACTGAACCACAATCAGTCTTTCACAAAAAAAACCAACCAAATGACAACAGTATTTCAAATAATTCAGTTCTACTTTTCGATTTTTTGTTCACGCTGCAACACCAGCCAAGGCAATAGTCCCATTCGTATCGGCGAGTCAAGGACGCGTTCGAAAAATATCCCCGCAACGGCTCCTACCCGTCCGTCGGTCCTTTTTTGTCCAAAAACCACGGCACCTTGTGCCCAAAAACGCCTTTTGGCCAGCGGGCGGCGGAAGTCGAATGGAATAAAAAAAAAAAGTGTGGTGGCCTGTCACACTCATGGCCTTGCGGTACCCCCACCCCACCCTCCCCCGCAGCGAGCACACAGAAGCAGCAGCAGCAGCGAAGCAGCGGAACCACCTGCTCTAGTCCTCATCTCCACCACCCACCTACACATGTCCACGCTCCCCGGCGGGCCCCACCTCGCCGGCGCTGCGGCCGCTGCGCCGCCATCCGCCGGGGCCGCCGTCGCCGACGACGACCCGATGCAGGTCGATCAGCCGCGCGCGGCCGCCGGCGAGCAGGTGAGACTGCCACGGCCTAGCGTTCGCCCGATCTGGAACGCCCCTGGTCTCTAGATCTGCCTTTGGTGTAGATCTGTTAGTTGTTGTGATTTGTTTCGGAACTGTTTGTCCTCTCTTCGTAGATCTAGTTAATTAGTTTCCTTGCTGCAATTTTCGCTCGAATTTTTGTGCTAATTTTAGAGGTAAGTTAGCGTTGGGTTAGAGGTGAAGAGCTTTGCTTGGAGGGGAGGAAACGTGTTGTGCCCTCCTCTGGAGGGGACTTTGCGTGGGCGTCATGCAAGCGTCCGGGGCGTCTGGCTCTACTGTTGCCGAATGGCGGCTAAATATGTCAACTTTTGTGTTTTGCAAGCTTCCCTGTGGTTAATTATGGGCTTAGATGTTTAACGGGATCCGTGTGAGGTGTTGGAGCTGTTAAATTAGCTGTTGAATTCTTGCCTAAGGTTTTCTGTGGGGGTAGTTCAAACCTTTGGGACTGGTGTTTGAGGTGGTTTTGCTTGGATAGTAGTTTAGTTGCATGCATATTGATTGCTAAATTGGAAAATTTCTATTAACTTCTTGGTGAATTGCTCTCGTTTAATTTTAAGTAAGCATTTGCGCTACTGTCAGTGGTGTGATGCGAAGCATAGCATAAGATTCCATTTCGGTTTTGTTTTGTCAGTAAGGTGGCCTTAACGCACAGCGTTGTTGTTTGGTAATGTTGCTGCTTCGGACCTGTTGGAGCTGCCTCTTGGTGATGAACCAAAGTAGCTCGCCCAGACCAGGCAGCTGATAGATCTAAAATCTTAATAACCTTGGATGCCATGAGCTTGGTTGTTCTGCCAACAGTTTGTTTTGGTGTGCGTTTGTTGTTGTGCTTACTTCTTGTCTCGACTTATGGGTGGTTTTTATTGCATGACAGCATGGTCCCGCTATTATTGGAGGGAGTGATCCAGTCACAGGTCATATAATTTCCACCACAATCGGAGGGAAGGACAATGAGCCTAAACGGGTAAGTTTTGAAGGAAGAAAATCACACAGTATTGTTGAATTACGTGAAGAGTGTAATTGCCCTTTTAACTTGATTTGTGATCTGCGTGTCATTTAGACTATTAGCTATATGGCTGAGCGAGTTGTGGGAACTGGATCGTTTGGTGTGGTCTTCCAGGTCAGAGATAGCTGCTGCCTAATCATCTGTTCTCTTCGATCTTCGTAGCTGCTTATATTAGTATTGAGGTTTTGTGCATGCGTGCAGGCAAAATGCCTTGAGACTAGTGAAACTGTTGCAATTAAGAAGGTTTTACAGGACAAGCGGTACAAGAATAGGGAGTTGCAGATAATGCGGTCAATGGATCATTGCAATGTCATTTCTCTGAAGCATTGCTTCTTCTCTACCACAAGCAGAGATGAACTTTTCCTTAACCTTGTCATGGAGTATGTTCCTGAGTCACTATATCGTGTCCTGAAACATTATAAAGATATGAAGCAGAGGATGCCACTCATATATGTCAAATTGTACATGTATCAGGTAGGAGCTGATGGTGTTTCATGTTATTTTGATGCTAGAGTTAGAAGAATATTTGTGGGGACATTGATGTTACTCTAATGTTTCATGCAGATATTTAGGGGATTGGCTTACATTCACACCGTTCCAGGAGTTTGTCACCGAGATATAAAGCCTCAAAATCTTTTGGTATGCACTTTTTTCTCATTAGCATGTTCCAAGCCTGTTGTTGTAAGTGTATATGAATATTTCCTTATTTTCACTGGTTTACATTTATTGATTTGATAGGTTGATCCTCTTACTCACCAAGTCAAGATCTGTGACTTTGGGAGTGCCAAAGTGTTGGTAAGTACATGTGTGTGAGTCAAGCTTATGATATTGTTGTCTTCATGGTTCAAGATTTTATTCCTTGTTTTGCTTGAGAAGATTTTATTCCTTGTTTAGCTTGAGATTGCTGCAGCTACATGCATTACAAAAGTATTTTTGTACTTTAACATGTGTGTCATGATGTGATTCAAATAGTGTAGCTGAGCGATATTAAGTATTGAGTTAAGATCACTTCTATTTTAAATTCAACCTCAAATTTAGGAAGTTATATTAGGTGATACTGCAAGCTTGCTCTTTAATTCTATTGAGGACATGTTTTCCCATGTTTGGAAAAATGATAATACACATAAGGATAAAGGTCAAGATGGTGATACTTTGACCATTTAATTGGGTGGTGTATATTGACCAAGGACAATACAGTGAGAAGGTCCTATAGTCCTTCAATTACTGCATATCATTGGTAGGCCAGCAGGTAGTAGTTGTCTGGGCACTGTATGTAGTACAGAGCGTCACTATCTTTAAAATGGTATTTCATTACCAATGACATTATATAAAAGTTAGCAATCAACTCCCTGTCATAGTTCTTGTTCACTTTTGACTTTCCTCTACAGTATTTCAGTGATCCACCAAATATACCACCATGGAATTTTTCAAATCTATTGTTTCACACCATCTGTACAAAAAGATAAATAATAAGAGTTTACACACAACACATTCTGTAAACTTATCCTTCGCATGATTATATATGATTAAGACAAAACCAAGTATAATGCAGGCAACATATGTTCTTACCGACTTACATGAATCTCTATCAATCCTGCAAACTCTTTATTTCTACTTAGCAACTACTGTAAGACATGAACTTCAATCATTTCTACTCAAATTAAACAATTGTTGCAGCAATTGCATACCTACGGGCCCTATTGCATTCTTCAACAGTCAACATGCATTCTCAAGTTTTCTCATTTTCATCAAAATGATAATTCACGTTAAGGATAAAGGTCAAGATGGTGATAGTTTGAACATTGAATTGGGTGGTGAGTCTTAAAAATAATGTTATTTAGATATGGGTGTTTGAATTGTGAAGGTCATTTACTCTAGTTTGTTGTTGATTTTGCCTCTTCAAACAACTTGTTAGCAAGCTATTCTTTGACTAACTAATTCGCTTTGACTGCCACCTTGTCTGTTACGATTGGCATGACCTTTTGGTGTTCACACAATCATGATAATTTTTTTGTACTTTCTCAAAATGGTTGTTGACTAAGCAATCCTTTATTCAGTAAATGTTTTTACTATGGCTTAGGAAGATGCAGAGATGTAAACTAAAGCAATAAACTGTATGGCACGTTGCACTAAGAGGTATGAATAGGAAGGAATATTATGTGGTGTTTTGTGGTTAGTTTGTGCAAGAAGAATAAGTTAGCTTAGTTTTTCCTGCCTTTCTTTGATTTAAGTCTGCATTTTACTTTGATTCCAATTTGAGTAGCATTCCAACATTCCTTAAATTTCTGTTCACTTTATTTTTTTAATCTCAGCTTTTAACACACAAACTTCTCAGGTTAAAGGTGAAGCAAATATATCATATATATGCTCGCGTTATTATCGTGCTCCAGAGCTCATATTTGGTGCAACTGAATACACAACATCGATTGATATATGGTCTGCTGGATGTGTTCTTGCTGAGTTGCTTCTTGTACAAGTAAGATCCTTTTTTTTTTTCTTGGCTCAGACCTCTTTACAATTTTCACCCTCTGGCAATAGCATCTCAGCAGCAAGCTTACACCTAACTCTCTTGTTTTTGCAATTTTATTAGCCTCTGTTTCCCGGTGAAAGTGCAGTGGACCAGCTTGTTGAGATAATTAAGGTACTTTATAATATGACAAATGTATTCTGCATTGCATTAGTTTCAGAAAAAAAATCATCATTTACTTAATGTTGCATTTTCAAGAATTCACCAAAGATGATCTCCTGGCAGGTTCTTGGTACTCCAACACGCGAGGAAATCCGGTGTATGAATCCCAACTACACAGAGTTCCGGTTTCCTCAGATCAAAGCATGTCCATGGCACAAGGTATAGACAACACCTTCTCATGACGGCTTTATTCATTATATCAGGGGGCATATCTAGTGAAACCACCAATTTGTTGCAAGTGTGCAAACCACACATTTTTAAGTATCAAATCAACATGAAAAATTCTCAAAAAGAAAAAAAAAATTGTGAACGTAATCTCTAAAGTAATCTATTACCACAAAACTTCAAGTTCAAACTCAATTGGTGCTAGGAGAAACAAAAAATAGAAATATCTTATAAATGATAACTTGAAAAGATAAAAAAAAAAAGGCAAAAGTCAAATGTATTAGCACATACTTCTCTTTTTGTGTTTTTCATTGATGTGTCCTGGACTTTGCGCAAGATTTTTCCATGGTGGATATCCCAATAGGCTTCAATGCAAGTGAAATGCCAGTAGACATACTCTATAACCTGAATGAACATAAATTGAAACTTGAAACTTCAATGTGTGCATTATGGTGAAATATGAGTTACCTTATTCCTTTGCAGTAGCAGCATGGATTCTCATCTGATTCCAGTAATCTTATGATCTGTAGTGACAGCTTGCAATGATTTGATGCTGCAGATTTTCCACAAGCGAATGCCGCCAGAAGCAATGGATCTTGTGTCTCGTCTTCTTCAATATTCACCAAATCTGCGGTGTACTGCTGTGAGCTTTCTCATCTCTAGTTTGACTGATTCCAGTACACTAAAAGTAGTTGCATGTCTATTAATGATCACCAGAAATCCGGATGCCAGAAATCAGTACTGATGACATTTATTCTCTCGTTTTGCTTAGTCCTATTCTATATGTCCCTGTCAGAGGTCCCGATTTCTATAATTTTGTTGTGATTCAACTGATTTCTCTGCATGTGTATAATTTTAGTAACTCAAATAGGATATTGTTAGTGTATTTTCTCTTGATCTTGTGACAAAGGCAGCATAAACATTTCAGGAATTTTGTAATGTCTAGCCTTTTCTTGCAAAAAATGCCTATATGGAGCTTCAATCATCTTATCCTTTACTTTTAGATATTCATTATTTGTTGTTATTTCCCTTGTTTTTGGTTAAGTCATCCATTTGTCATTACTTGTACCTATAATATTGTCTGGTCTAATGATTTTATGAGGCTGTAGCATTTGATTGTTGGGTAAGAGTCTAAAGTTTTTGATACATGATGAGCTTGAATATCTTGGAGGTTCCCCCTTCACTGACTTTACTGATCATTGTATTCTTGTTGCAGCTTGAAGCATGTGCTCATTCATTCTTCGATGAGTTACGAGAACCCCATGCGAGATTGCCAAACGGCCGTCCATTTCCTCCATTGTTCAATTTTAAACAGGAAGTAAGTAATTTCAATGTGAAGATACTTTCTTTAGTGACCTGATTTCTTTAGTTTATTGTGGCTACTTAAGCAACTGTGCATGGAAGCCCTAGATCTAATGCAACAATGGTTTCTGGCATATAGGCTGGGAAGCAATATAACTTTGGCTTGGCAGATATTATCCTAAAGATTTACTGAGCAGGAAAGCTTTGTTCTTTTGCAGTTAGCAAATGTATCACAGGAGCTTGTCAATAGGTTGATACCTGAACATACCCGGCGACATTCTGGATTTAATTCTTTGTTCACCACTGGATCATAGGAAGGATGTAAGGGTTTACTTTGGACTGCTGATACTTGTCTATGCCAAAGGGCAGCATGCATGTTCTCTCATTTAAGTCTTAGAACCTGACCCATCTTGTTGGAAAGCTGAACATGAATGGGCTCCAACTAATATGCGGAGGGATGTACTCTACAACTCGTCCAGCCATATGTACAATTGGACGTTCAACGAGGGGACCATTGTGTCCAGTGTTCAGCCAAGAATGGTGCCAACAGCTGCAGGGAATGCGGGTGTATTGTTAAGCTGTGGAGGGGACCTTAATATCAACTTTTGTCATTATCTAATGTTTGATGTTTGTAGCGCACCTGTACCTGTTTCACCTGTCCTATTGTCAATTAATGTAATCATGTAAATGTTAAATGTTGTGTTACGATGATGGTCATCTTATGCATCTGCGCAGCCTTCCGTATGCTAGTTGCTATTTACTACCTGTACATGGGATCACGCTCAGCAGGTCCCCGAAATGCAAGATTTTTGGCTCAATTGATCCATGCCAATTACAGGTTCAGGGTCCCTCTGGAACTTGCTGAATTTTGGACTTTTCATTGGCAAGCTTCCTAATACGTGCCGCAGGTACTTGTTTGTTTGTGGTCGTTGGAGTAAATTGCATAAGGTCTCAAATTTGTCTGAGTATGCCATTTAGCCCCATAAACTTGAATTGTCTTACCATAAATTTAATTGTACTGGTCATGGTTATGATGAAAAAGTGATGACTCTAAATGGCATAATTAAGTTTAATTATGCATTTAAGTGGCGCAATCGACTAAGTTTAGGAACAATGTGGCCTTTTAAGTGGTGATAATTAGGCATTTTAAAGATAAGTTACGTAGTAGGATGTGTAGGATAGGTGGTTCGTGATCTAACTAAAGTAGTCAACCATTGTGATTCGGTATGTGGTTTAAGGGTATCTTCAATAGGTTTGATTTTTAAATGGAATATTCTCTGTCACGTGTGCGAACACCATCTTAAAGCACTAAGCAAGCACCAAGTCTCAAACAGCTTGACTCTTATTTAGCTCTTAGCGTGGGCCCCACACTCTTAACCACCAAGTAAACATCAAATAAGAGTCAAAGTACTCTAATGACTTGTTTCTTACTTGGTTCTATACGATTTGACAATTATATATTCAACGAATTTGTATTAATTCATGAATTTCAATATTAACAATATATTAACATATTACTTACGAAATTAAATTTGACATTTGCGAAAAAAATAAATTCGACATTTTGGATTTAAAAATTACACTTGACAAAAAAAAATAGATATTAAAATTCAAATAGTTGTACATGACATAATTGCGAAATACACTAAAATTAAATTTGCAAACAAGTGCCTACTACGAAATTTGATAAGATACTACTCGTCGGCGTTTCCTCCAAAATGTTATCAAATGTGCTCGATCAAGTCTCTTTTGAGTTGCGTATGCGTAAGTTAAGCACGGATGACAGCATTTCTTCGAAGTACATCTTCGAATAAAGGCGTACCCCCAGTGTGGATCACAGGCGGTACTACCGTGGATGTGCCCGGATGATCGTTGTAGTCATAGTTCTCGGCATTGTCGTCGCGTTCATCCTCTATGATCATGTTGTGCAAGATGACGCAAGCCCGCATGATCTTCGCGAGGGTTGACTGTTGCCAAAATCGTACCGCACCGTGCACGATGGCAAACCGAGAATGTAGAACTCCGAAAGCCCGCTCAACATCTTTTCTCGCTCCTTCTTGGTGTTGCGCAAACAACCGATCTTTCACCGTCTGTGGGAGCGGTATCATCTTTACAAAGACAGCCCACTCCGGGTACATACCATCGGCGAGATAATACCCCATGTTGTACTGTCGATCGTTGACAGAGTACTGAACATGAGGAGCCCGCCCTTTCAACACATCAGTGAATAAGGGTGATTGGTTTAGCACATTGATGTTGTTGTTCGAGCCTGCAACACCAAAAAAGCATGCCATATCCAGAAATCATACAAAACTACCACTTCAAGTATAATCGTCGGGACTCCATAATCTCCACGGGTGAATTAACCTTTCCATGCTACGGGGCAATTTTTCCATTCCCAGTGCATGCAATCAATACTTCCCAGCATACCTGAAAAGCCACGGGACTCTTCTTGTTGCAGTAGGTGGTGGATATCCTCGACGGTAGGACTGCGAAGATATTGGTCGCCAAATATGTCGATGACACCTTGTACGAAATGCTCAAAGCATTGAATCACCGTGGACTCCCCAATCTGTACGTACTCATCGACTGCATCGGCGAGGCCACCGTACGTGAGCATACGCATTGCTGCGGTGCACTTCTGTAAAGGGGAGAGTCCACGGCGATTAGTAGCATCCTTTCTTTCGGTGAAGTAGAGGGACCACCCATCTAGAACTTCAACAATGCTGAGAAAGAGGGGTCTCGCCATCCGAAAACGTCGGCGGAAGATATTGTCGGGGTAGACGGAATATTCAGGGAAGTAGTCCGCGACGAGCCGTTGATGCCCCTCTTTGCGGTCTCTCTCAACATATCTCCTATTGCCGCTTTAGCGGCGTCCGCGCGATGATGAAGCATCGAGTCGAGCGTAAAGACCGGCGATGATACGATCTTCCTCCTCCTCGTTCTCCTCTATGAATTCCACTAAGAAATCCTCAATTTGGTTCATGGCATCCTCTTCGGAGCTATGTGTGCTCGAACTAGAGCTAGAAGACATTTTGTGAGTGGCTATTGAAACTGAGTTTCTCAAGAGCTGCGCCGTTTGAGAAGATAGTTGGATTGTGGAGAGAAACTTTGTGGAGAGGATGAATATATAGACAAAGAGTCCAACGGCTAGTTTGCAATGGCTATATTCGAACGGCTATTTTGTAACGGCTCTATTCAACAGCAATTTTCCAACGGCTATATTCCAACGGCTAGTTTCTATGGTTTGATACCAAAGTAAATTTAAATAGAGAATCATATATAGATTAATAACAAAGGATACATAGTTGGCTACAAGAGATAATTCAAAAACAAAATAACTAATCGTCGGCACCATGAAGTTTGTCTCTCAGAATCTTCATCCTGGCATCGTACTCCGCCTTTTGTGCATCGTTGAAGATGAATTTGTCGAGAGCCATCATTTTCGAGTACACCTTATACAAGGCGAACTTTTCCTTCGCCTTCGCCACATCGCGCAAGTTATCCGACATACGGACTACGTCCTTCCTCTTCTCAGCCCGGTCAGGTTGATTTTCGATGAAGGCATCAAGATCTGCTCTCATTGCCGCCGTAGAATCCTGCGAGCCATCGACCTTTCCCTTACCCTTGCACCTCACCTTAGCAGCGTCTCATCCTTCCGGCTGTGTCTCCGCTGGTGGCACGTCATCGTTGTTGGACGATGAAGTGTAGGTGCCCGCCTCGAATAATCTGCTTCTTTTGTTGGGAGCATCAACATAAGCTGCAGGCCACTTATGTTGACCGCGAATCGCCCTCCACCAATGATCCAAGACGAACGGATGACCCATCTCCGTCTTGTACATCTCGCGGGCCTGAGCCATGAGTTGGTCGTCGGAACGACCGCTGGCATAGGCTTCATTAAGTCGGAGCCAAACACCGTTGAATTGGACCACATTTTTGTTGGTTCGTTGAAAGTGGTCCTTACAGTGTTTGGTCTCCCTTCTCCTACTTGCCGGCACCGTTTCGTTGTATGCCGCTGCTATGTTGGCCCAATACATGTCGCACTTCCTATTGTTTCCATCAATAGGATCGAGCGAATTGTTGAGCCAAGAGCTAATTTGCATGTAGTAAAAAAAAATTGAATATCGAAGTCGAGCGTAAATATATTTCTTTCATAGTACTCATGTATGAAAAATCAAATTATTATCAGTTTTACATCGTCATCGGTGGACCACGGTAAGCGCTTCGTCTTTCAGCCAGCGTCCACAACAGCATTGGTGTTGGTGTCATCGATGACAACTCGGGCCCCCAGATCAGCTGGAGTAGAGTCTGGAGTGCCGTTGTCGGAGACAGATGCAGAGTGCGGTTGAGGTGGGGAAAACTGCGGACATGTCGGTGGCATGCCGACAAAATGAAAATTTTGGCTATACTGTGGGGGCGGTGGAATTGCGTGGCCGTGCGGTGGATATGGATGATAATTTTGGCTGTACTGTGGATACGGCTAGTACGTCGGTGGATATGGCTGGTAATTCGGTAGATACGGCTGGTAAGTCGGTGGTTGCGAAAAACCGGCTTGCTGTTGGGTGTTTGGGTTTTCGGTGTTTTCGCCGGGAGATTGGGAAGAGCCAAGCCAGTTAACGAAACCGCCAGGTAGATTAGAATCCATATGAAATTTTTGAAAATTTTTGCAGCAATTTTGGAGTAGTTTTCGGTGTGGATGGATGAAAAAATGTGAGTGAAAATGGTGAAACAGTATGTCTTTATATAGGGGAAAGTTGGAAAAATAAATCAGTTATTTTTTGTGATTTTTTTGGAATTTTTTATGATTTTTTAGGGTCAAAATAAATAAAAAATTGATCCAATGACTATTTTTAAACGGCTGGATTAAAACAGTCAATTTTTCAGAGGCTGACAGGTGGGACCCGCATTTTTCCCCCTTAACAGTTATTTTTGGAGTCCCCCTCGCTTACAGGTGGGCCGAGAAGAAGTTGACCCCACCTGTCATCTTCTAGGGCTAATATTAAATACGTATGTATTAAAAACCTAAAATTTTGTGCGTTTACTAATTCCTATGGTGATTTAATACACCTCATTTAATGACTGGTGGGCCTTCATTTTCCCGGGCCCACGACTCAGCGGCTGGAGCGCGTACATCAGCGCATCGCCGATGTCAGCAAAACGCGTTGCACTCCTGGTGGCGGGCCCCATTCGGCTTTAAATGCGTGCGACGTGGTTATTTACTACACCACCGATGACGTGTGGGGACACAATCAAGGGGGTCCATAGGTCAGTCACTGTTTCCAACATACGCTCGGTGCACGCGGCTGCTGACACGGGCACGATAAACGTAGGTATGGGGCATTTTATTCTCTGGTCCCACATGTCAGAGTTATTTTTTACGCGGTATGGTTCGTATTTCGTTTTTTTGGTGGGGCCCGCAAAGCGCGTCCCGAAGCGGCTTCGTCTCCTCCAACGACGACGCCTCCCTCGTTGCGACCTCGCCTCGCGCTTGCCTCGTCCCGTAGCGCGCGGACGTTCCATCGCGCCGAGCAAACACCGAGCAGCCGTCCGCCACCGTCGACGCGAGCCACCGCTGCCGTCGCCTTTAGAGACTGCCTAATACTCAAGACATTCGTCCAATTATGAACATGATGTGGTTAGAAAGATAGACGACACGTCATATTATCCACAGTTATGATCATAAGTCAAATATAATTCTCTTCATAAGAGGAGAAACACCACAAGGTGGAACTTTAATTAATCCAAAGAGTTTCCCTCCATACAAAGGTTCAATGCATATTTATAGCTAACTTTCAGAATTCAAACTAGACTAAGAGATAATCATGGACTTATAAAAATAAGGAAATAAATCAAAATTTAAAATTTAGATTACTATTCACGGGAACAATAATCATGTCATAGTACATGGATAACCTGCACAGCTTACAATCAAATGATCATAATTCTTTTCATAGACCTCTAAACGATGTACTGTTTGCTGCACATGAAAGTAGATTTTAAGATTTCCAAATGTATTTGAATTGGCCATTGGAACTATTCAAATTAGTGTAGATTTGGCTGTGAATATTTCATTAGCACAAGTGTTGAACTTAATTAGTGTTTGTCATCTTGGTTCTTTTTTTTGAAAAAGAGTCGTCCTCAATATAAATATGTTGTTGTAGTTGCAGTACAATGATAATTGATACGATAAACAAAAAAGTACACAAAACCTCCACTCACTTTTTTTTTACTCTTTAGAGAAAAAAAACTCAAAAATCGACGACAACCTATAACTACAATCTTGAGTAGCTTTTGCTGCCCCCAAAACTATATATCAATTTTCGATTGTCCCGCCAACCAGCGATGATTTAATCAATGCGAATAGTTATGTAGGCTGAATGTACATAAACTCCCACTTTTCTCTCTTCTTTTTCTCTAATAATGTAGTTGATTATCTAAGCTGAACTGGAATCCAAATAATAGCACTAAAAGGATATGGTGTTTTATCAATGTAAAGGATAGGGTGTCTCGTACAGATCTGAGTTAGTCGTAAATTTTTCTAAGATTTGATCTGTTAACATACTGTCTAATTTTGGATAATTTCACTAAGTCTATCTAATTAAACAAAAAAATTCAGGTCCCACTGTAAAAAAAAAAAAAAAGATGTCCAGAGTCCTGTTTTATGTGTGTGGTGAAAGAAGGTTGGAGAATAAAATTAGTTTTATGCGCGTAGCGGAAGGAGGTCGACTGGGAGCTGCTTCTCCAGGGTCGCGAGCTGTTCGTCGGCGAGCTTGGGCTGCTCTTCGGGCTATGCCCGCGGCGGCGATTCCTCTGCGCGTGCGACCTGGAGACCAGACCGCCGGTGCTCCGGGTGGTGTGAACGGAGACCTTGCCGATGGAGTGCTTGGAGAGGGGCTACTCCAACGAGGACGGCGGCCTGGCCTAACTTGGCAATGGAAAAGTTCTGCATCACCGGGGTTGTGGGCGTGGAGCACAGCGGCAGGGAGCCGACGCGTCACGCGCTCTGCTTGATGGCCGTGGAGGTGACACGTTCCGGCAATGGCAAGACCGTAGAGCTCCGATTAGTCAGGTGGAAGACGCGGTGCTACGTGATGTCCAAGCATGTGAGAGCGGGCTACGCACTCGAGTCCGGTTAAAAGTGGGCGAGGTAGAACTCACTTTTTCTGTTGCCTGTAAATAAGTTGCTTGAATAATCATTCAAGCTTGTAGCTTATTCTATGGATTAATCTTACATGCTTCAGTCTAAAAATTGATGCTTTGCATCAGACAACTCCAAACAACATTCAAGTCGAAGCCATCTCGGTTTTCTTAAATCACAACCTACACAACGCAATCATAGAAAAGAGACGATAAGAAAAGAGAAAAGGAAGTTGGATGCAGTGGTTAGTATGGATCTAACTATGCATATGATGTTGCTGAGCTTCAGTGTTGCATCGCAAAGGATCATAATGATTCATCACTGCCAATCCGTTAATCCAACGGCGCAGCATCATGGCATTTGTCACTGCTGGTAGAAAGCATGTAAAAATTCTCAATTGCCTTCGAATTTTACTTTATTCAGATATTTTAAATCATAGTTTTGTCATGGGTAAAAAATTGATAAAGTTACTCATCTCTAGCTCTCAAGTCATGATGTAAATCAATTGTTAAGACAACCGCAACACATGTGATGTGACAGAAGCTTATTTCCCTGTTTTGACCATTCGAGGTCAGTAACCAAGAAAAAGAGCAGTTTGCAGGCCTCATTTTATTGGTCTAAGTAAGAAGACAAGGGTCTCAATTTGAATTGGTAACCTCATGAATGGCATTAGCCAAATATGCAACATTTCCTGTTGTTACACCAGCCATACTGAAGAAGAAAACATGAATAAAATTAGGTTTGGTTTCATCAAACAGAAAATTATTAACAATCAAAACTTTACCTGTCCAAAATATTATTATACCTTATTCTCTCATTGAGAGTCATGTAAATATGAAACTCATTTGTCAAGCGATCAACCTGTTCAGGTGTCATTCCACTATAGCAGAACATTCCAATCTGCCCACATGAATCAATCATTTCTTTAGATTGCAATTTCTCTGTACAACTAATGGCAAATAAAGTTGCATGTGGACTTTCGAAAGAAAAAAAAGATAGAAGTCAAAATCGATTGTGACAACACACATCATACAAAAAAAACAGATTTTTAGTTTACAATATCTAAATTTTTAAGTTCAAGAGTTGTTTGTATGTGCTAAGATACCATGGGAGTCACACTTCTCAAAATAAGTGGTCGTCTCAATTTCCAATTGTGCCCTCTATTTCTCGAATCTCCGTCCAAACATAATTATGGATATTGCATAATTCTCTCCTAATTGTTAGCAGAAGAGCCTGTAAGACAAGACCTTATATACGTTTATGATGTATGATCCACAGATGTAACTAGGATGGAATAACCTGAGTCACCAATCACAATAGAGTACAAACACAAACTAAATTTACTCCCTTATGAAGGGCATCTCAGAAAAACTGCGGCACTTACCTAAACAATATAATGATGGAGTTAGATACATCATAGTGTGCTAGTACATCTACATATCACTGCAATGATATTCAGAATGATCCCAATTGCATTTACCTGATTGGTGACATGCTCCCATGGTAGTGGTGAATGTAATTTTTCAAGGTTCTCTCGAAGTACCCTCCGCATTCTAATAATACGATCAGCCATACCCTGAGACAACTCATGATGATTAGTGTTCATTATCAAATCCCTACCAAAGAATTCAAGGACTTCTGCAGTTCAAGGGTAGGATCTCTAGTTTACCTTGACCTCTTTCAACCATAAGCTCTTCAACTCTGGATCACCAAGGATTGTTGAAACAATTAGTGCACCATGAATGGGTGGGTTGCTGTACATAGGTCTGGCAAGCTGTTGCAGTTGGCTCTTCACAGCAACTGCTTGCATCTCATCATCGCATATAATACTGCAGCATTAGTGAGAAATCAAAGCACGATTATCAGCAGAACAAAATCATATTTAAAATATATATGCTATTGTAGCACTCAGTTTTTATTCAATGTCATATGCATTGTTTCAAAGATTAGAATTGGAAGCATGCTTTGAACATCTTTCACAAATTAGAGAGCTTCAGAATGGAATAAAGAACACCTAATAACTTGAGAAATTCAACTAATGCTGAATTTTCAAGGATAAACCTTATGTCATTTTACAAGAGCATCTACATCGCTTATAGAATAATGTAAAGAACTAATGCATGGTACAAAGAATGCTTATGAACGAAGCATTATCAGAGCATCTATTCTTTACACAAAAGAAGCATTATCAGGCTGACATGTAGCTTGGAGAAAGACAATGGAAATGGAAATACAAGAATATAGCCAGTTAACTAGACATAACTATAAAACTGAGAACTAAAAGGATATATCAAGAGTAACTAACACTGGACAAATGAGTACCTAAGGCATCCAACTCTCTGTCCATAAAGTCCCATGTTCTTTGCATATGACTGAGCACATCCAATTTGATGTCCATCTCCAAGGAAGATTCGGATTGCCTTTGCATCTCTCTCTGGATCACCACTGGCAAATTCTTGGTATGCCATGTCAAAGAATGGGAAATGGTTCTTCTCCTAAAGAGGCACTTAACAGCTATAGCTAGGAACACCAATACAGGAAAAATCATAGCTCATTCTTTAGACTTTCTATACCTTAAACTGATACGATATCTCTCTCCACTGTTCCTCTGAGGGATCTACTCCAGTGGGATTATGAGCGCATGCATGAAGCAAAAGGAATGAACCGTTTGGAGCATTCTACAGAGAAAAATGCAAATTAAATTAGTGATAAACTGTTAGAAGGTCAGAACTCAGAAGTCCGCAGAAATTGGCAAATTTTCTGGGTTTCACATTCCAACAGAAAAAAATAAGTTAAAACTGAACCTATAGGAATGATAATATGAATGGACAAGGCTGTGTAAAGGCACAGATGTCCAACTACAGCAAATAACATCACTCCAATAAGAGCAGTATGTATTTTTAATGTCATGCATGAAATGATAGTATTACCTTAATGTCATCAATTAGTCCTACAAAATCAAGCCCTCTTGAATCCGCATGGTAATAGGTAAATGTCCTTTGAGGTACTTGTGCATCCCTCCAAATATTGTGATGGCTGGAGAAGTTCGCTGAGATTAGCTAGTAAGGTGGGAAATGGCAAAACAACTACTTAAAGAACCCTTCAGTTGCTACGTTGGTAGCTGTCAATAAAATAAACATTCTAAACATTTGCATAAAATCTGTCAAATTGCCGCCTCCCTTTTTTTTACTTAACCATAGGAAGTATATAGTATTATACTAGACAATTGGTACCAGAACTTGTGTGGAGTCATCTGACAATGGAAATAACACATGTAGAATGATTTCAACTCACTTGGCCCATGTTGGTGTGGGTATATGGATCTGTGACTCTGGCAAGAAACTCTTCTGGAAATCTACAAAGAGACGGCATGCACCAGTCCCTGAAAGAGACTGCACTGCTGCTATCCTCTTATCATTGATGAACTCAGAATCCTCCCCATACGCCAGCTTCAGCGATTCCTCAATCAGCTTCACACTTCCTCCCATCGGAAGGTACTCCCTGTTTTGTAAATTTCATCAAATTAATGATTAGAACACAATAACTCATGCTAAGCATGCTCGCGCTGAAATTTGTCCCAGACTCCTAGTGAACTCCAATTTTTTTTCCTGATTAAAATATTATGCTACTATAAAATGTTTACCAGAAACTTTGAACGCTATCAATGAAGCAGTCACTTTGGAAACGCACAAAATTTTCACATTCCTGGTTAAAGACAACATGCAGGACATCCCTATCCAATAGAATTCTACATGACTTCTCATGGGATCGCACAAACAACAATGTGCAAGATCAAAAGCAGTCAAGATTCCCAACATCCACAGGAAATCAAAACATAAGCATCAAGCTTTGGTTTTGAGCCAACCTCATGATCACCTAGATGCTGGTACCTACTTGCAACCACTAACCAAAGGGAAAATTAAAGAAAAAGGAAGGAGAAGTTGGACAAGGAGATCTCACATGTTTTGCTTCCCGGCGATGCGCCGCTCTGCCTCGCGCACGCACTCGAGCACAACCGGCTTCCCATTGTCATCTCGGTAAGCACCCTGCAACCCAAATCATCCCATTTAAAACATCCGCTGAAGGGATTAGATCGCAGCAAGAACAAGAAGAGCAAAGAAGAGGGGGTCTTTATACATACGACGCCGACGTTAACTTTGTCGGGGGAGGGGTCGGCGAGGAAGGCCTCGGTGACTCCGAGGATGGGGTCCTTCGCCGCCGGCTCAACGTGGCCGAACCACGACGCCATCAGCCTCGCCGGCGCCTGCAGCAGGGGCCCGCGACGCTGGATCGCGGAGGCGGCGATCACGCGGGAGAACGCCATGGAATGGTTTGAGAGTACTCAAGAAACCGCGAAAGTCACTTCGATTCTTGGGAAGCGTGAAGAACGGCGCTGTTGTGCAGTGCTGTTTCTCTGTGCTGCCTCTTTTCTGTTGCTTGGGCCATTGGGAATGTTGTGTGGCTGCCTGTGGTCCCCGGACTTAGTCCGTTGGGCCCCACCGGCCTGTGCAGGTTGTTGCTAAAAAATAATATTTTATTCTCCACACTTTCTCATTGAGTTTTTTTTATAAATAACTTATAAAATAATTACACTGCCTTAACTAACTAGACTGGAATATATTTCTAAAAAATTATTGCAGTTACACTTAATAATACTTTATTGATTGACAGTCAGGTGCTGGTCCTGTGAATCCACTTACTTAGTCCTCTCTGCTGTTCTGTTGCTGCTTCCCTCACTTTCCTCTTCAACACACTACTAGAGCTCCTCACCTCTCCCTCTCATTTTCATTTTCTCCTTTAGATTTAGATCTAATAAATTACAATTGTTAAATTGATTTGGTGTAGAAAGGAAATTCGTAGAGGATTCTGAACTTTTCAAAAAAAGGTAATTTTTTTTGGAATGCAATTATAATTATGTTAAGTATGTTGGTTGTAACACCCCAGATTTTTGTTATTAATTTAATATGTCAATCAATGCATTTCTTATTGAATATCTCGAATATCTCGACCACACCTCATATCAATTCTAGAAAAATCCTACAAATATCTGAATAAAATTCTCTAAATTCTTCTAGATTAAATTCTAACTCAAAATCCCACTCTTTCCCAGTCCAGTATTCGACCTGTTAGATTGTTCCTGTTCAAATTGTCTTAAACCGGTAATTCTGTTCGAAATAATCATGTTTTGGTCGATGGTCGAGCTGTGCGATCAAGACTGGCTCGCTGGTCAAAAGAAAGTCACTGGTCAAACTGAGTACTGGTCGAATCAAAGAGAAAACAAATGGATCCCATTGTCCTTATTCGAGTGCTCGTGTGAAATCTTTGTCCCTTTCTAGCTTCAAGTGTTTAATTCAATCTTTTTCTACTGTTCAGTCGAAAAGGGAGTACGCCAATCCACAAACCAACTATATTTTAGTGTTTTGTTCAAAGTGAAGCCCAATCAAGAAGCCCCAAAACAGCAAACACCCCTTCTAACCAATGCATGTTGGTTGTGAGAAAGAGAGCAACAGCCATCAAAGAAAGAGCAGAGAACTTTCTCCTGTCACACCACCTTTCAAGCCCCCAACCAATGTCGAGCTGATCTCCCTCAAGAACAAGCAAAATCTCTATGCACCTAATATTGCTTGATCCCCTCTTGTCTCATCCCCTTGTCCAGCATCTTTTAGCATCTTATAAGAACCCCCTCCAACAGTCTTCTTCTTTCTCATTGATACCGGTCAAGACCGTCTCATAAGAGAACGAGGACGATGCAGTAAGGCGAGTATTCTATATCGTTCTTTCCACATGGACTAGAGAAGCAAAACGTGAAGAACTAAACTAAATCAATGACAAATGAAAATAAATCGGACGAAAGAAAAGAGAGATGTCAGAAGAATATGAAAGAAAGAAAGAGGTGATCATCTCTACAAACGATCTGTGCTAAATCCATACGTGTGTTTATGAATACGAGTGATAGAGTCGTAATCGTTTAGTAGTCTCACTACAGCGAGGTGAAAATGACTAAGACGAATGCGTCCATCAACGGTATCAACGAACGAAAGCATAAAGAAATACCACAGACCGTTCCCCCGTCCCCTCTCGACCATGAAACAGCAACAAACAAGCAGACAACGTTGATTCCATTTCAGTTCTTCTCAAAAGATGAACAAGAGCTCAATTCAACCTCAGAAGAAGCTAGTCTATCACAATTAACATGAACCCAAATATAACTCAAACTGGAAGCAATACACACAATTTGGGATGCACTATTCTGGATGTGCAACAACTATATGCAAGATTAAGCAATTCAAGCACTAGGATCTCAACATCAAGTGGTAGAAAAACTCAGTTCATTCGCAGATAGAAATTGCCACATCCCATGGAGAGCCAATAGACAGGAAATCAACAACTATGAATTGAACTTCAATTAGTGCATGATTGATTCAGAGGTTATAGATAACAATTCAAACAGTCACTAGCTGCTGAAGACAACGCAACGTGCAAGACTAAAATCACAACATATTAAGAGCTCAATTCTTCAGAACACAGAAACACAGCTCAATCAAAACATAACCTAAGAATTGGGATGGTCCTGGAGCTGACAAATGACATTTCATTTCATCTGAGCATGAGTCAACACAAGCATTAAACAATTTATTGCTCAATACACTAATTCAATGCAAGACAGTCACTTTGAACAACAAAAAAGAGAACTGCTTCAGAACTTAGTAAACTATCGTTTCAGTTCAACTCAGTAAAATTCATCTCAGATCAAACTACTCTGGCAATCATAGAATAGATTCACTTTGATTCAACTCAGAACTTGGAAATTGAGAATTCAATTCAACAACTGCATACAAGCGTTCATCTCATACATTCAGTTGTTCATCACAAGCATTTGACAAAAACAAAGAGTAATAAAAAAGGGGATGATCACCGAAAATTTATTGATGGAGCTTGCTGTTGGTTGGCGGTCGTCAAGGACGGTGTTGGTGAAGCAAATCGGGGATGAAGAAGCGGGGCGCACCGTCGTAGGTGTTGCTGAGGAACTGGGCCGCAGCCATGGCGTCTTGGGAGGATGTTGTGGCTGAGCTTGAGCTGTTAGAGAAGAAAATGCGCCAGTGTTGAGGTCATGGTCGCTGGTGTTTGGAGTTCGGCCAAAGTAGAGCCGAAGGGGTGAGGAAAAAGATGCGGCGGGTCAGGTGGAATGGCGGCGCGGCTGAGAAAGTGCGGTGGCATGGGTGTAGCACAGAACGACGGCCACGACGAATTTGGGAGCTGATGGTGGCTTGCGGTGGCACATTTTGATGAAGCGGCGGAGGCGACGCTGGAGGGGTGGAGCGAGGCACAGAGGCGGCGCGGTGGCGGATCGGCGGGAGATTTGCCGGCGGGTGGTGGATCTGGCGGCGCGGCGTAGTGGTTGTGGGGCTCGGATCCATTGGAGGGGCACGGGAGTGAGGAGATCAGGAGCGGGAGCTGTGGAGGCGGCGGCGCAAACAAATCGTGGCGGCGCGCGGGGCGGATGAGGTGGATTGGGCGGCGGCGAGCTGGCGGCGGGAGGTGCGAGATGGCGAGCTCGGGCGCGGTGACGGCGAGAGCTAGAAGGCGGCACGTGGCGTGGATGAGAGAGGGAGCAGCGTGTGAGGATCCGGCGAGAGAGAGAGAGCTGTGGCAGCAGAGAAGTGGAGAGAGAGGTTTAACGGTGCCTCTTGAAGGCTTTAAGATGGATGGAGGTGTGGAAAAATCACGGGAGGCAGAAAAGAAGATCCGCACGGTGGCTTACGGTCTGGTCGTCGTCGGTGGGGTGGTAGGAGGTGTGGATCACAAAGAGGGAGGCAGAAGAAGAAGGTAACAAATGAAAAACTAGGCTCGAAGGGAAACTGTGGCCGGCGGTTGGCTTCGGAGAAAGAAATGTAATTTTGCAAAAAGGTCCTCGGGGTTTTAGAAAATCACAAAGAGGTCCTTCCTGAGTTAGGGTTTAGATTTCTAAGTCTTGGCCAGTTTGTAAATAGGGGATTGGGTTTTAGGAAATTACAAGAAGGTCTTTGGCTGCTAGGATTTGAGATTTCGGGCCCCCGGAGACTCCGATTTCGTCATAGTCAGTTCCTACGTGTCCGTAGGAACACGTGCTTCTATCCGGAATCGACTGAGGGTCAGGTAAAGTCAAAGAAATGTGCTCCATCAGCCGAAATCCCCACCCAAATTGCATCGACCTGCAATAAAATCATAAAACAAATAATATGGTTGATTTGATGATAAAGATGTATATGATTAATACAAATGCCGCTTTATATGACTAAATGTGCATGATCAGAGGGTTGAACATATGAAAAATATGCATCAATATAACAATTATCACTCATGCTGCCTGTTCATCCCTGTTTCTTGCCTAAGTCCTGAGAAGATATGAAACTTGATAGATCTTGCTTATGTGCTCATTTTTCTTAATCAACCTTAAGAGAAATCATTGATGTATCCATCCTCCATCACTCTTGTATAGAAATCTCATAAAAAAATCTCCAGAGATTACGGAATTTCTAAGCCATCTTCTCCGACGACGGTGAGTACCACTCTATTTTCGGTTCTTGAGCAGTTTCCCTTTAAACTTTAAATTCGTGGTCGTTTCTGCACCGTTTTCTCTGATTCTTATTGCTGTGTGTTTGCAACTCCCTTAGATTTGTTTTCGGGCATCTTTAATTGGTATTTTGATCTGTAGAACTCTGACAATAGACGAAATAGTTCAGTCCAGCCGCTTTTTTGTTTTTGCAAAACCGGACCCCTTAGATGACCTCAAAACTGTTCGAACCTATTGAGAGAATTGTAGATCAGCTCATTTCCTACAAATTTTCTGTTGTTGACTTTTTTGAGATAATCACTGTATCAGCCTGATTTTTGTATTTTTCGAGTTTCAGTCATTTCATTCAAGAGTGTGATGAGCAAGCCCTTTTGAAATTTTTTGCTTTGTAAAAATGTCATTTAGGCTTAAAAGTGTTGGTGCCACGTTTCAATGCTTAATGTCAAAAGTATTCAAAGATCAATTATCATGCAATCTGGAAGCGTATGTAGATGACTTGCTTGTTAAGAGTGTTCATACCTCTAACCATTTTTCAGATTTGGCATAAACTTTTGACAATCATTGAAAGCATCATATTAAGTTAAACCCAGAAAAATGTGTCTTTGTGGTCTCATCTGGAAAGCTGCTCAGGTTCCTCGTTTCTGTCCATGGCATCGTGACTAACCCTGAAAAGATCTAACGAGGATTGTTAGCTGTATTTAGACCTCCATGGCCGCGCATAGCGTACCATGGTCGCACATATTGTACCATGACCGAAAGTACCTTCCTATGGTCGCTAAGGGCCAGGGGAAGAGACACCGGGTAATCCAAAGATGTCCTGGATATAACCCAAAAATCATATTTATTTCGTGCAAATTATAAGAAAACAATTGTCATCATAAAATCCGTTGTTGTATCCGTGGACACTATGGTCACAGAGATATCTCCATACAACCAGACTCTCTCGCAAATACAAAGACCAATCTCATTACCATGGTCGCAGAGGTACGCAATTACTCTTTATCATGACCTTACCTTAATCCTTATGGTTATTCCCGAGATAATCATAAGTCCCTAACAAGGTAACCGTCGAAGGAGGTTAGGATGTTAAAGCAGCTCCATGATGCCAAGTCAAAGATGCTTAACTACCACGTAACCATGATATACGGCAACCACCACGTACCCACGACCCACGGCTACCACAAGCAGTTAGGAGCGATCGTGGGACGTGCTTTGAGGAGGATAACCGACAATCTCTTCGGCAAGTATAAAAAGGCCTTCAAGAGAAGGATCAAGGAGGACGATCGACTACAGAGAAGACTAAGCTTAGCCAGATAGGATTAGCTAATTCATATATCTTGTAACGATCTCTCTATAATTCTTTTTCCCATATAAATAAATACACAGGACGTAGGGTTATTACATAGCTAAAAGAGCCCGAACCTGGATAAATTCCCGTATCCTTGATTCGTAGATACCTTGAATACCTTGGTACTTGTCTGATTGGCTCCTTTCATTATCCATCTCACTTCTTGCATAAGTTTGATAGGAGGACCTCTGGGTTCCAATCGTTGACAAGATCCAAGCAATCAAGCAAATGCAACCACCAGTGATTCCAAAAGAAGTGCAATGCCTAATTGGCTGTATGTCAGCGCTTAGTCGTTTCATATCACAACTAGGCGATAGAGGGCTTCCTTTTTTTAAGATCCTTAGAAAACATGACAAATTTCACTAGTCGGAAGAAGCTAATAAGGCGTTCAATGACATTAAAAAATATCTTGCCAACTCGCCCACTTTGGTTTCACTTATTTGTGGAGAACCATTGATGGTATATTTAGCTGCCACTAACCAAACAATGAGTGCTGTTTTAGTCACAAAAAGAGAAGGTATTCAACAACCAGTGTATTTCGTTAGCGAAGTCCTCCATGTGCCAAACAAAAACTACTCACAAGTACAGAAATTATTGTACGTGCTTCTCATGGCCTCAAGGAAACTAAGACACAATTTCCAAGCACACAAGATCACAGCTTCATCCTCTTGTCCACTTGGAGAACTGCTCAACAATAAAGAGTCGTCTGGTTGAGTATCCAAATGGGCAGCAGAGTTGAGTGAGTTTGATATCATTGCAATGACTCAAACAACAGTTAAATCCCATGTTCTGGTCGATTTCATCGTGGAATGGACCAATCCAGAGGGTCAAACCATCACTGAGCATTACGATCAGTGGACAATGCACTTTGATGGTTCTTTAAGCCTCTCCAAAGCAAGAACCGGAATCGTATTAATTTCTCCAAATGGCGAAAAACTTCAATATGCTATCCAAATAAACTTTCCCACTACCAACAATGTGGTGGAATATGAAGATTTAATAACTGGGCTCTGACTGGCTCAGTCCATCGGGATCCGATGCCTGCTTGTAAAAGGGTACTCGCAACTGGTCGTAAACCAAGTCGAGAAATAGTACCAATGTTCCGAAGCATACCTAGTCGAAGTAAGTAAAATGGAAAAACATTTCCTTGGGTTCGAAGTCCAGTATGTACCCCAAAAAGAAAACTAGACCGAAGAGCAACTTTCTCGGATTGGTTCGTCACAGTCAACTCCCCCAGCAGGGACCCTTTTAAAGTAGTTAGGCAAGTCTTCCTTCATGCAAAAGGAAGCAACAGCAGTAAATACTGCACTCCTCGAGTATGATGACAATTGGATGAGTCCATTCAAAATTATTTGGCAAAGAAGACTTTACCCGAGGACGAAGCCGAGTCTAATCGAATAACTCGCAAAGCTAGTATGTATACACTGGTTGAAGGTGACCTTTACCGCAAAGGAGTCTTAGGCATATTAATGTGTTGTATTTCACAAGGGGATGGTTTATTCTTCCTGCATGAGATACATGAGAGTATGTGTGGCAACCATGCTTCCTATCGGACATTGGTTGGGAAAGCTTTCAGGCAAGACTTTTATTGGCCCACCGTCCTATAAGATGCACGAACGCTGGCCCAAGCATGTGGACAATGTCAGTTCCATGCCTAGAAAATGACCAGACCAACTAAGTCATTACAAACCATACCCCTTTCATGGCCCTTTGCCACATGGGGTTTGGACATCCTAGGACTACTTCCATGTACACTAGGAAATTTTAGATTCCTGTTCGTTTCTATTGATACATTCACGAAGTGGATCGAAGCTGAACCCATGGTCTCAATCATCGCTCAGGTGGCCAAGAAATTCCTCACAAGGAATATTGTCATGCTCTTTGGTATCCCCAATCGTCTCATTCCAAACAACGGGAAACTGTTCGTAAGCGATGTTTTTCAACAATACTATGAGGATATGGGCATAAAAATCCATTTTGCCTCTGTAGCTCACCCTCAAAACAACAGGGTAGTCAAACGAGCAAATGGTCAAGTAATCCAAGGCATTAAAAAGAGGGTATTTGATCAACTACACAATCATTTGAGGGCTTGGGTCGATGAGTTAAGCTCAATCCTGTGGGCCATTCGTACTACAGAAAGTCGAGCGACTGGTCGAACACCATTCTATTTGGTCTATGGTGTAGAAGCCATGTTACCATCAGAATTGCAAATTTGCTTGGCGCGAACAGAAGCTTAAAATGAGCAAGAACAAGGCTCAAGATGAGAGGATGACATTAATCTACTAGAGGAACAAAGAAATCATACTCTCGCGCATCCTCAGCTTTCCAACAAGTGCTAAGAAGGCACTATGACAAAAGAGTTAACAAGCGCACTTTCCAAATAGGCAACTTAGTTCTACAGAAAGTACAAGATAACTCTAATTGAATAAAACTATCCCCTAAGTGGGAAGGACCCTATAAGGTAGTCACGACCACAAGACCTGGTTCAGTCCAAATAGCTTTTTCAGATGGTTGTGTGCTGACCAATTCTTAGAACGCTGATCAATTGAGAAAGTTCTTTGTGTAAAACATTTTCCTCAAAGCAATAAAGACAAGTTTCTCCTCGTTCTTATTGGCTTTAGCATTTTCATAAGTTCAACGGTCATTTATTGATCATAGAACTTTTTCGCTTTACCATGTTACCGATGTTGTATATTTTCGTACTACAAAACATTTGAAATGCCCTAACTGAACAAGTTCTCCAGCGTATACAAATTCATCAGTTGGAATACTAAGCAAGTTACCCACTCGAAGTCTTTTCCTTCCCTTGCGACGCACAATTGCAAAAGGAACTTCCTGTGGTCAACCATGCCTTAGTATTTTCACTTTTTCAAAGAGCTATACACTAGCCTAAACAAAGTCTAGGTTACGAGCAACAAAAACCTTTTAAACCAAATGCTCGTAAGTTGATGCATTACTTGTTTTAACTTATTGATATTTATAATGCTTCTCTATTATGTGCGAATTTCCTAACCTGAGTAGGAAAACATTACCTAGTCAAAGATTTTCCTATGCATGTGGTCTCACTCACTAAAGGAACTTTCTAGTGTCAATATAGTTTTCCCTACTTCAGCTGTTAGTCAAGATGTTCACATAGTTACTGGAAGTCTCATATTGATTAGCCTTTTGTTTTGTTGACTTCAAACATGCTCAATTTTAAAGTCCACAGGCGAGGGCTAAGATAAGTTAACAATAAGATCGCAATCGCACACACATCAGTAAAAGACAATTTCCCAAATTTCTTTTCATGTTTCTTCAAAAGATGTTCTTACAAGACTTTCTATTTTATAGGCCTTTAAGAGGATTATACACCTCATTTTAGTCGAAGACAAACAAGCGTGTTTGACCACGACCAGCTCCGGTCGATGGTACACAAACTACGCTCAGGCGCAATTGAACATATTTGACCACAACTTGCTCTAGTTGCAATACGCAACGTAAGTCATCCTTGGTTGGTAATACTGAGATCCTTGATCAAGGTACCAATTACCTTGGACCAGAGCAAGTCAACCCTCCACGGCAGCTCTAAAGAGATCTCTTTTTCGTAATCTCTTTTTATCTCTTACCTTTCATAAGCTTTTTTAAATTAACACCATCATCCAGAAAGTTCCCTGATGTATACAAATTCTCCAATTGAAGTATCAGGGGGTTATACAGTCAAAACATTTTCATTCCCTTGTGACAGGCAATCGCAGAAGGAACTTCTTGTGGTCAACTTCACCCTATTAATTTCACTATTGGTTAGCAACAGCTATAAATTGGCTGGAATAAGTTCATATCACGGGAAGCAAAAATACTTCTATAGTACTTCATGTTAAACCAAATGTGTCAATCGCATTTACTTTAACACTCTGGGGCTAGAGAAGTTACAAACATCCATTAAAAAACAAAGGCCTTACTTCAAAATTATCTTTACATTCTTTTAAAGAATATCTGTTCTTAAAAAATATTTCATTCCAGAGTTTTATATGTTCGGCTGTTCAGAGGTTTGGTCAATTGCAACCTGGTCACCGCTAGCCTCTCTATACTTCTGGTCGACAGCACCTGAAGAGGTCTCTGGCTTAGCTATGGCCCCCTATTCTTCGTCTTCCTCCTCACTGGGCGCAGTTTCCAATCTGCCTAAAATCTTCTCAGATAATGGGCTAACTTGCTCGAACAATCTAGTGGACTCCTCCAAAGAGTCACACTGAAGTTCTTCCACAACAAAATCGAGGTCGAGATCAGGTATTTGGCCTTCAATTTCACAAAGATTGTTAAGACCACACATTCGACAACGCTCGTCTTAGATCTTTGGTGCTCCCCCTTCAAGGTGATAGCCCGTTTGGCTAGGAGAGATGAGAGTTGGGCCACAGCCCGACCACGGTAGAAGATGGAATCTTTCTTAAGCTCGTGTTCGGTGGGCAGCCCTAGACCCCTCATAGTAGCGCCAAGTTGTGAAAGGGTGACCTGGAGATTATTATCCAGCTTATCAAGGTTAAGCTTCAGCTTGTCACATAGCCCATTGGTACACTCTCTTTCTACTCTCGCCTCTAAAGAAACATAGTGTGAAGGTGAGACAGCCAGTATGGAAAATGGTCGGATCAAGCCTTTGAATCCTTATCGAATAGTTATTCCTTGGGACTCTTTATACAGTTTCCTTGGTCATTACTGGTCCTAACCCAGATTCTGAGGTCACTCTAGGTTCTCTCAAGCTCCTGAGAATGGCAGTCCAAACCTCTCTCTAGGACCTAGGCCAACTTCTTGGAATTGTCGCTTTCGACTGCGACCACAGCGTAAGCCCGCTCTTTGTCAACAAGAGTAGACTTCAAACTCTCGACCTCCTCCTGGAGTGAGGCCGAGGTTGCCTTCTCCCCATCCAACTCCTTCTCAACAGCCTCTTTGGCCTGAGACTGAGTGGCTACAGAGTCCACCAGGTCGTTTAAAGATTTCGTAAGCTTTTCGACCTCTTCCACAGGAGCCCTGCAAAGCACATGCTAAGATAATTGACACATGAATAAAAAAAATTAGGAGGTTCTCGAAAAAATTATTGATTCTTTGCCTCCTGAAGCCTAGCGACTGCCCTATCCCGTTCTCCCTCAATCTCGTTCAGGTGGCACATAAACTTGTCGAGTATGGAAATGCTCTTGATACCATGTTGGATTACGGTCTATTGCAAGTTAATAACAGAAGGCGATGCATGAAAATTTAAAACTAGTACAAGGAAACTTACACTGGATACTTCATCGGAATAAGCTCTCTGCAGCCCCTCACCACTCTGCACCACCTCCAAGGCCACAGTATGCTCCCTCCGCATCTTCTGTATATTTTCCCTAGAAAAGGAGTAAGCGGCGGAAGAGAAGGGGCCCTGTTTCCCTGAAGAAACAGATGGCTGGTCGACCAGAGGCAAGTTGGCTTGGACGAGCTCGGAGGCCATTGCATTCAACTTCTCAACCAGTTCCTAGACTGGGGAAGCCAACTCCACTTCAATTATGGCCCCCTCGTTGGGACCAGATTGAAGTTCCGCCACCTCCATGGTGGCCTCGACCTCAATCTTGGAAGGTGGCGGGGACGATGCTCTTCCATCATCGCCCATAGTAGGAGTGTCGCAAACCCCTTTCTCTGTAGGCTCCGGATCGGTCGAAGGCCCTTCAATCATGGTCTCCGCCAGAACCTTTGGGGTGGTAGAAGGCCTTTCTAGTAAAGCCTCCGGCACAGCCTCCGGGGTGATCGAGAGTTCCTTGTCTGTGACCTCTGTCGTAGACCCAGCTGAGATATGACCAAAGATATTCGTAAGTTGGGGGTATGAGGAGATCAGGCTAAGAAAATCATGTTGGGTAAAGCATATTTATATCGATAGCGCTCGAAGCTGAATCCCCATATTGAAGCTGAAGGGGACAACCCCGACAGGGCTCCTGAACACCATTTTTCGGGAGCCAGAAATGCTCCCCAGAAAGTCCAAAGAGCATGACGGAGGGGCCCCCTCTTCTTCTGAGATAGGCACAGAGGGCTCCTGGTCGAGGGCCGGCATCAGGAGAACCTCTATTTCAAAAGTTTCCTGGTCGAGCGCCCACGCCTGAGAAGTCTCTACACCAGAAGCCCCTTGGTCGGCAGTCGACACCAACGAAGTCTTCGCTTTGAATGTCGGCATCAAGGAAGCCTCTGTTTTAGACACCACCTTTTATGTTGCCTCACCCTCAGAAATGGAAGGAAGACGCGGCCGTTTTTTCTCATGGTCACGCAGAGTCACCATCTTCCTCTTTTTCCTTTGACTTCTCTTGGCCAAAGTCTCATGAGGCAACTCCGCCCCTTCTTTTCTTTTCTTTTCAACCCAGTTCCCAAAAGGAAAGGTTCGTAGTCCAAGATCGACTAGTCAAAAATCTAATAATGTGAGATTAGGGGGTACATACAAAGAGAAAAGCTGGTTGAAAGGCATGAATCTTTTACCTTCCTCCTTACCTCCCTCTCTTGAGCAGAAGCGTCAACCAAAGTAGGAGGGACGTGTTTAGGTGTGCCCTCCACCTCTTTCTTGTAGGGACCCATCATGAACTTCATGCGCGATTCAAGCACAGAGAGGCTCAGATTTGCAAAATCAACTTACGATTACAATATTTTCAACCAGCTAGTCAACACTATCTTGAACCTGATAAAATGAGCACTTACTCTGGTTATTGTCCCTGGTCAAGTCATTGTCCCCGGTGTACATCCAGGTCGGGTGGTCACGGGCTGGCAGGGGGCTGATGCAGCAACAGATGAAAGCTGTTGCCACGAAGCGACCAGTTAAGCCCTGCCTCTGCAGATACCTGATCGTGGCCACTTATTCAAGATGCCCTTTTTTGAGAACTGGGGCAGCGTCCACGCTCTCGACCTTCCTCGCGCGGTTGCCGGCATAGAACAAAGAGTCTCCACCAGGAATGTGGGTGTAGAACCAATTTGTCTTCCAACACGCCTATGATTACTTCAACGACATAGCCAAATACTCTTGTTTTCTGCCTTCCCTAAGGCGAAAATACACACAACCAGGGACTCCAGAACCCTTGGAATAGTAAAGTTGGTAAAAGTAAGAGAAAGCCTCTACCGAAGGCTCCATTGTCGTGTACACCTCGCAAAGGTGAACGAAGACACTCATGATGACTAGAGAGTTGGGGGTGAAATTGATCAACTCCACCACGTAGAATTCCATCACCACTGCGAGAAATGCTCTAGTCGGAAGGTGGAACCCACATTCTAGGAAGTGGGTGAACAGCACCACTACCGTGTCAATAAGCACGGGGGCTCGCTCGCCCTTCGCCGCCAAACAACGACCAAGAATAACCATCGAGTCCAAGTGACTCTCATCCTCTAAGTCCTTGAGGACTCCTATAGTGAAATTCAAAACACTCCACCCAGTCATTGATCCAAGATTGGAAAATTTTGGAGAAAAGGTGTGTTTTTTGGAAGGAAATCTAAGAACCAACAAACGGTGATTGAAGACATGTGAAGTTGAACCAACGCATAATATTTTAAGGCGGTATGAAATTAAGAATCGAGGAAAATCCACTAAGATACGTGCTGCTTTGTTCTCGACGCCCTCATCATTACGATAAGGAAAAAAAACACTTATAACATCTTGTCCATAAGGCTCTCTTGGGATTATCGATAATCTCAAACCTAATTGATAGATTTTTTAAGCTCCCAGCTCATTAATTAAGAAAATTAAATGACACAACATCTCAAAATGATCCATTCGATTGAGATTAGGGGGCTAGCTGACGACGATTAATCATCCAGAATTAATCAAGTCATAAAAAGACTATAGTCCGTTCTGGTGATCGCGCCGCGCGGTCACATGCGTGGACATGAAGTAATAAACCGCAAGCCAACGATTGAATGTTGAGCACTTGAGAGTCGAATTCCACGAGGAACAAGTGTATTCATCTTTTTAGGTCAACGGATCACTGATTAAGTCTGAACGAGTTAACGATTTTGTTTGTTTACAACTAAATCTATCAATCTAGAGTTTAAAGTAGTAAATAGATGAAATCTAGGGTTTATAAAGTAGAAATGAAAACCTAGAGTTTTGGAAATTTCATAACCATCCAGCATAATTCTATCCAAGGTTTGAGAATTGCAAGTTAATTTCAATCGTTTTTCAAGACAGATTAATTTGTTAGTACAGTCGCTGGTACAACAGTTAGAGGATCACTTCCACTATTACGTTTGGTGAGAGCCTCTCTTTTGTTCAGGATCCCGCGTCAAAGCGCTAAAGACTCAAAAACTCCCTAAATTCTTGCTAAGGCTCAATTATTATGTCTATTGCTGAAACGAGAATGTAGGGTTTAGAGAAAGAAAATATTAGGAAATAACTCCAAAACTTGAGATCATGACCAAGAAAGAATCACGCTTTCTGGATTAAGTCATCCCTAACCCTAGAAGTGAATTACTCGCAAAAAGTCATAATAATTCAGAAATAATAAGGAATAAAAGTAAACTTACTTGATTACATCAAAATTAAGTCTATCGTCTTTGCCGGCTTACAAATACAGGAAAAATAGAGAAATGGGCTCTATTAAACCAAAAGGCAGTTCTAAAGCCTAAGATAACATCTAAAAAGACCTAAGGAAGCATGTCTAATTGAACCAAAAGCTTCTCTATTTATGATACATTAGTTATCGTGCCCAAATATAACTCTTTGATGTGCAAGCGACAAAATCTGACTTCAAATAGCACGAGACAAATAAATCTGAGTCAAAACCAACCAGATTCGACCAATTTAGCCCCTGGAAACCAAGCCGAGTACGACCTGGGGTACGGGTTGTGCCCTCGATCGTGCTCCGCTCGGCCAATTAACCGACCAAGCGGTAGTCGTATTCGATCGGGACTCTTTTTGACCAATCGTGTTCGTGTTCGATCGGGACTCTTTTCGATCTGATGTTCTTCGTGTTCGATCAGAGCTCTATTTTGTCTAGTTGTGTTTTTGTGTGGTTCCTTCTCGCCTAAGTGTGTTCGACCATGTTGTTTCGACCGAGAAATATTCGATCAAAGTCCCTTTTCTATCCAGTTTTGGTATCTTAGTCAAATTTGGCCCAAACAAAGTCGAAATTCCCTCAAATTTAATAGGTTTGGTCTCTGAAACATGGCAAACACAGCCGTGAAAGCGATTTGTAAAACTAATATAAAAATATGCATAAAATGTCGCATCAAATGAATTTTTAGTATGTTTTTTCACATTTTTATAGCAAATTTAGGGTAAAAATACTACCAATTTAGTACTTATCACCTGATCAAGTCTATTGTGGTCGAACAAATGTCCACAAACACCCTGTGAGTGATCATGACCAACTAGTCGTGACCAAGCAATGAAAGACCCCCTTTACCTCGATCAGAAAACCACAAAACTAGTCGAAGGCCCACTAGTCCTGGTCAGAGACCCATTTGGTCAAGCCACGTCGTTTCACATCAGGCAGTTTAAAGCACGATCCCCAAAAACTGTCGGGATAAACGTGAGTTGTGGAGATAGTCGGCAATAACTGCCTCTAGTTAAGTAGTTTTCATGTATAAAAATGCCATACTTTTTGTAAATGTAAGGATAGACGGGACATATATAACAGAAATAAGATGATTGAATATTATCACACAAGGCGTAGGGTTATTACTCATTTTTGAGTGTCTAAATCTGTATAAAAATTCTCTGTACCCTCTCATCATTCTGACACTCTTTATTGATTCTTTTTCGTAAGTTCGACGGCCAGATCTCTTAATCATCGACAGTAAAGTATTAGCACAATACAGTTATATATTAATTAATAAGTGAATTTGACATCCATCAATTAACTTTCGACCAAGAGGAAATGTTCTAATCTTTGTCACTTGTATACCATTTTAAAGTATGTCTTTTTTTAAGTGGTATTTGATGAGGAGATACGAAGAGATATCTACAAACTTTGACTGTTTGACTGTTGAGTCAAATGAATTGAAAGGTCAAAATAATTCCGAAGGATTGTAAAAAATCTCAAACGACTTTTTTATGCAAAGTAGTGACAATTTGCGGCCCTTTCTTGAAAGTTCTAGTTGTACAATATCTAGCATCATGAACCAAGTCGTAAGTTGATCATGACGAAGGTGGCGGCTCCGGTGACCAAGGCGACAGTGACCGAAAATAAAATCCACGTTGCAACGGTTCTTGAGGCCGCCCCCGTTCTTGAATGGAAGCTTCTCCATCTGTTGAAGAATTCTTACGGCCGTCGACATGACGGAATAATATGAGCGGGTCGCCAAGGAATGATTGCTCGTCGAATGTGCCCAATTGACCACTTGTTGGGGCATTGCCGGAGAGAAGCGGGTTGTAAGAAACACTGATGTTGTTGAGCCTGCTTAGCTGGCATAGGCTCGACGGGAGATCTCCGGAGCAGTTGTTGCAAGACAAATCGAGCCTTGCGAGACACATAATGCAGCCGATCTCCGATGGGATGGGACCTGTAAAGGAATTCCTCGAGACATTCAGCAGAACGAGCGGGAGTTGGGCAATCTCTGGCTGCAGGCGTTCCGAGAGATGGTTGTCGTCAAGATGGAGCAAGCTGATGTTCCGCATTGCACTGATCTCTGGTGGTATCGCTCCAGACAGCATGTTTCCCGACAGTTGAATGTAACCGGAGATTGTGAGCTTCCGAACCGGCCAGGACGAGTTGGTGCAAATCGGAACTATTCCGTACCCTTTCAAGATCCTATCCCCATATCCTGCGGCAATTTTGCCAGTTCATCATGAACTACATGAAGCTGAACTCTCTTGGATCCACCTTTTCATGGTCAGGCACTCTCCGGAGCCAGCTAGCATGGCGGAATCGTTCCGGTTCTTTGCGAGGGCCGGCCAGGGGTCCCTCCGCATCCCTGTCATCTCTGGCGGGATATTCCCTGATAGCCGGTTCCCGGCGAGTTTCGAAAAGAGCAAGCTGGAGCTGTTTCCAATCTCTTGTGGGATCCGGCCGAAAAGCCTGTTCCCAGCTAGCATCGGCCATAGGACTGACATGAGGTTTCCAATGCCCGCTGGGATCCTCCCAGACAGCTCATTGTAAGTGTTAGAAAAACGAGACAATCAATTTAACGTGGAAAACCCTTGAGGGAAAAAACCACGGGCGCCGGTCGGCAAAACTTCACTATTTTTCGGAAGAGTTACAAAACACAGATATTTATAGATGGTGGCGACCTAGAGTCCAATTAGGATACAAATCCTAACAACTAACCAATTAGGATACAAATCCTAATAACTAACCAATTAGGATACAAATCCTAGCAATCTGAATTTGGATCATATTCAACAAACTCCACCTTGAGACAAATTTCATCTTGTAGTCTCTGGATTTGGATCATATAGCAACAAACTCCACCTTGAGACAAATTCCATCTTGTAACAATATCAAAGTAAACATCTTCCTGGAACAACAAAGAAAGAACCGGCGGCACCAACAGCCACTAGGGCTCAAACTGTAACACCAACTAAGCTTGAGCAAAACTCAAACTTAGTAGCAGGAACTGATTTTGTCATCATGTCAGCAGGATTATCATGTGTACTGATCTTGCATATCTTGATGTGACCTCGAGCAATAACATCACGAACATAATGATATCTGACATCAATGTGCTTAGTTCTCTCATGAAACATCTGATCCTTGGTAAGGCATATAACACTTTGACTGTCACAAAATATAGTAATGTAAGACGTGACTTCACAAAGCTCAGCATACAAACCTCTCAGCCAAATAGTTTCTTTACATGCTTCAGAAATAGCCATATACTCAGCTTCAGTGGTGGATAAAGCAACAGTGGCCTGCAGACTTGCTTTCCAGCTAACAGCACAACCACCAATGGTGAAAACATAACCTGTGAGGGATCTTCTCTTGTCCAAGTCACCAGCATAATCAGAGTCAACATAACCAATAAATCCATCGCCAGACCTCCCAAACTGCAAGCAAGCATTAGAAGTACCACGCATATATCTGAAAAGCCATTGAACAGCCTTCCAATGTTCCTTGCCAGGATTAGCCATGTATCTACTAACAATACTCATTGCATGAGATAAATCAGGGCGAGAGCAAACCATGGCATACATAAGCGAACCAACTGCACTGGAATAGGGAACTCTAGACATATACTCAATATCTTCATCGGACTCAGGACATAGAGAAGAAGACAATCTGAAATGAGCAGTTAGAGGAGTACTCACTGGTTTGGCTTCATGCATATTAAAGCGACGAAGGACTTTCTCAATGTAATGTTGCTGGCTAAGATACAACAAACCAGACTTTCTGTCCCTGGTAATTTCCATACCAAGGATCTTCTTTGCTGCACCTAAATCCTTCATGTCAAATTCATTACTTAACTGTGCTTTTAAATTGACTATCGCTGACTTATCTTTTGCAGCAATTAACATGTCATCAACATAAAGAAGCAAATATATAGCTGACCCATTAAAAAATTTCATATAAACACAGCTATCAAAATCAGACCTCTTAAAACTGTGTGAGAGCATAAATGAGTCAAACCTTTTGTACCATTGCCTTGGAGACTGCTTCAAGCCATAAAGAGACTTCTTTAATCTGCAGACAAAGTTCTCTTTTCCAGGAACAATAAAACCCTCAGGTTGGTCCATATAGATGTCTTCCTCCAATTCTCCATGTAAGAATGCAGTCTTAACATCTAATTGCTCAAGTTCATAATTATTCATAGCAACAATACTGAGAAGAGTGCGAATGGAACTATGCTTCACAACAGGGGAAAACACATCATTATAGTCAATACCTGAGATCTGACTGAAGCCTTTTGCAACTAGCCTTGCCTTGAACCTTGCCGGTTCAGTAGGAGACACTCCTTCCTTTCTTTTGAAGATCCATTTACAGCGGACAGTTTTCTTATCTTTAGGCAATTTTACTAAATCCCAAGTACCATTATTTTCGAGTGACTCCATCTCATCTTGCATAGCAGTCATCCAACTGTTGCGATCAATAGACGTAGTAGCCTCAACATAATTAGAAGGTTCTGCATGACCTTCAATTTCTTCTGCAACACTTAAAGCATACGAAACAATATTGCATTCTTCAATTAACCTTTTAGGTGGATTAATAGACCTTCTAGGCCTAGCAACTGCAATAGAATGTTGTGGAGGCTGTACAACTGGAGAAGAATGCTCAACAATAGGTGAATTTTCAGCTATAGGGGTAGCTTGGACAGCAGCGATATCATTATCTGGTGTATGTTCTATATCAAGAAAATGCTCCACCTGCACACTTGATTTCTGTTGTGGCTCTATAGAAGCATCAGTAGCCAGATTATCATGTAACATAGCAGATTCATGAAAAAGAACATTCCTACTTAACACCACCTTGTTAGTTTGAGGATTCCACAATTTATAACCTTTAACACCAGATTTATAACCAAGAAAAATGCATTTAATAGCTCTAGGTTCCAATTTACCAGTATCAACGTGGGCATAAGCAGTGCAACCAAAAACTCTCAATTGTGAATAATCAGTTGGAGAACCAGACCATACCTCAATTGGAGTTTTCTTATCAATAGCAATGGAGGGTGTCCGATTTATAAGATAGCAAGCAGTGGAAGCGGCTTCAGCCCAAAAATGCTTAGGCAAACCAGCATTAGACATCATGCAGCGGGTCTTAGAGATGATAGTTCTGTTCATACGCTCAGCTACACCGTTTTGTTGTGGAGTATGAGGGACGGTGTAGTGTCGAATAATGCCTTCGGACTTACAATATGCATTAAACTCATCAGAACAGAATTCCATCCCATTATCAGTGCGAAGCTTTTTGATCTTCTTTTCAGTTTGCCTTTCAACCATAACTTTCCACTCTTTAAATGCTGAAAATGTTTCTGATTTATGCTTCAAGAAATAAGACCAAACTTTTCTAGAATAATCATCAATAATTGTCAACATATAACGAGCACCACCTAGTGAAGGCACGCGAGATGGTCCCCATAAATCAGAATGCACATAATCAAAAATACCTTTCGTAGTATGAACAGAAGTGTTGAATTTCACTCTTTTATGCTTCCCAAAGACACAATGCTCACAAAAATTCAGCTTGCCAATGCTATGGCCATCAAGAAGTCCTCTCTTACTCAATTCTGCCAAACCAAGTTCACTTATATGCCCAAGACGCATATGCCAAAGATTAGTACTATCAGAATCAGATAATGAATGGGAAGTTACAGCAACATCACCTGTAATTGTTGTGCCTCAAAGACGATATAAATTTGCAGATTTTAAAACGCCTTGCATTACAATAAGAGAACCTTTTAACACCTTCAAAACTCCATCTCCACCAGAGTACTTATATCCTTTGTTATCAAGAGTACTCAAAGAAATTAGGTTCCGAGTCATCCCTGGAACGTGCCTCACATCTGTCAAAGTTCTAACCATACCATCATGCATTTTTATCTGAATGGATCCAATTCCAACAATCGGACGTGGTGATTCATCACCCATCCAAACAGAACCAGCACCTTGAACAGATTCATAAGTGCTGAACCAATCTCTATTAGTGCATATATGAAATGATGCGGCAGAGTCAATAATCCATTCATCACCACTACTTGCACATCCAGCCAAAGCAACAAGAACCTCACTATCAGAAATACTATCAATAGCAGCAACTGAAACTTTACCTTCTTCATTTGATGTACCTTTCGGTTTGTATGTGCCGTTTCTCTTTTCCTTGTTCTTCAGCTTGTAACATTCAGAGATGTCATGATTGTCTTTCTTGCAATATCTGCAGAATTTTTCTTTGTCTCTGGACTTAGAACGGCCCCTGTAACCGTTTGAACTCTTTCCTTGGTAACCATTATTGGATTTCTTCTCTTTTGTTCTGCCGCGAACAATTAAACCTTCGCCATGCGAAGTAGAACTTTCAGTGGACACCATCTGTTTCATCTTTTCTTTAGCATGCAAAGCTTCATAAACTTCATTCAGGGTAAGAGTATCACGACTGTATAATATGGTATCTCTGAAGTTTGCAAAAGAATTAGGCAGCGAACACAAAAGAATAAGACCTAAGTCCTCATCATCATATTTTACCTCCATAGACTGTAGGTCAGCAACAATCTCCTTAAAGACCGAAAGATGGTTAAGCATGGAACTACCTTCTTGCAACTTATGTGTGTATAACTTCATCTTCATATGCATCTTGCTGGTAAGATCTTTGGACATGCAAATTGATTCCAGCTTTAACCATAGGCCAGCAGCAGTTTTCTCCTGCAAAACTTCCTGCAAAATATTGTTGGATAGATGAAGATGAATTTGAGACAAGGCCTTACGATCTTTCCTCTTTTCGTCGTTTGACCAGCCCTTTGAATCTTTCTTCTCGAAACTGTCAAGCGCATCATCCAGATCAGTATGCGCCAGCACCGCCCGCATCTTGACTTGCCACAGAGAGAATCGCGTGTTCAGATCCAGCAGCGGAAGATCATACTTCATTGACGCCATGTCGACAGAAACCCTAGATTGAACGGGTGAAGAACGTGGCTCTGATACCACTTGTTAGAAAACGTCAGGCACAAAAATAAGAAGTAGATCAAACAAGAACACGAGACAATCAATTTAACGTGGAAAATCCTTGCGGGAAAAAACCACGGGCACCGGTCGGCAAAACTTCACTATTTTTCGGAAGAGTTACAAAACACAGGAGATTACAATGAGATGTCTCTCTGTGCAGTTTACAACAGATATTTATAGATGGTGGCGACCTAGAGTCCAATTAGGATACAAATCCTAACAACTAACCAATTAGGATACAAATCCTAATAACTAACCAATTAGGATACAAATCCTAACAATCTGAATTTGGATCATATTCAACAGTAAGACAAGTCCAGGGCCTGGAGCCCGACAAGCCGGCTTATGACGGCGGGATCCCACCCGAGAGTTTGTTGTGGGCGAGGATGAGGTACTTGAGGCTCTTCATGTCGGCCACCTCCCTGGGGAGCTCGCCAGAGAACTCGTTGAAGCTGAGGTCGAGCCTGGATAGCCGCGGCAGCCAGAGTATGCCGGAAAAGCTAATGCCACCGGTATACATGTTGTAGTGCAGCACGAGGTGCCTCAAGCTCACAAAGTTGCCAAAGATTTCCTGCACCTCTCCGCCGAACACGTTATTACTGATGTTCAAGAAATGTAGCTTAGTGCAGTTCGTCAGCTCCGGTGGTACCGGCGGTCGAAGCGATTGCTCCCAAGAATCAGTGTTTCACTCCCCGGGATTGCCGCAATCCTGCCGGTGGCGACAAGTACATCAAATTCCCACAATTCGCAATTGAGTCCGGGAAGTTTCCGTACAGCTGGTTCTGGAACATGCTCGACATGATGCTCCCGGTGAGGTTGTTCTTGGCGACAGTAAACAGGCCGACCCTCCCCACGCCGGGCCATAGCTCGCCGGTGAAGCTGTTCGATCTGAGGTCCACATACTCAAGTTTTGTGCACTTGTCCAACAATTCACTGATACTGCCCAAGAGGGGGTTGGTGGATATGTTCAGTACGGTGAGGTTGCTGCAGTTCACTGGAACCATGGCAGCGACGGCGCCGTAGAATCGGTTCTGTGACACGTTGAGCGTGTGCAGTTGGGTAAGTTTAGAGAGGTCAAGGCGCCCGGTGACGAGGTTGAGAGAGAGGTTCAGGTATACAAGGCTACGGCATTGGCTGAGGTCCTCGGCCGAGAGAGTGCCGGAGATAGCGTTGTCGGAGAGGTCAAGGTGAACAAGGGCAGGGAGGCGCGAGATGTTGCCAAAGGCCGGGCCGGAGATACTCGACCCGGAGAGATCCAGACTTGCGACGCGCCCAGCGGCATCACACCCGACGCCCCTGCAGCCGCACGGCGAGACGTCCGTCTCCTGCCAGCCGTCGTAGGAGTCACGTTATATCTTGTTGTTCGCCTGCAGGAACTGCTTGAGCTCAATGATCACTTCCTAGTCACTACTATGCGTGCGTATCACCTCATCTTCAAAACAAAGAGTTAAACGTTTGTTCCAGAGCAAGACAATGGTGTGATTGGATTGATAAATTGTACCTGTGATGACGAATAAGCAGAGAAATCGGAGAAGCCGCAAAGACATTATAACCTGCATGAAATCCCCGGAGAACAAGTGAGGCACAGCTCTTAGCACCAAAAATGAGATTTCTATTCATGTGCTTGCTATTTCTTGTCTAATTTTGTGCTTGCCCTGATCTTGCGACTTCTCACTTGAAGCAAGCGAATAATAGACCCATGAAAAACTGGCCATATTGTTGGGCATAACCTGTCGTGCTGGTTCATTTGGTTCTCTGAATTCCTTGTCTTAGTGCCCTTTAGTTATAGCTATTTTCAACTTTTCTAATTATTAATGCTAACTTTCTCAAAAAAAAAAAATATTAATGCTGACTACAAGATAGCATACTTGGGTTGTTGCCTTTGAATATTCATGCCACTTTCAATTTATGATTCATTTGTGAAAACACGGGTAGAAGAGTATACCAGGTAGGGGTGGAAACGGAGCTAGGTCAGGTCAAGTTCAACCTGGAGCCAGATACGGAAAGAGAAATTTGAATCCCACCCGGGTTTGGATGCAGATGAGGATCTAGTTTTATTGAAACATCTGGGTTCGGGTTCGAATACGGGTTAAATCCAAATATTCCGAATACAGATGCGGATACAGGTTAAATTCGAATCCATATATATATGACATATGTATTTTATGATCCAAGATCCAATCACAACCCAACCTAGCAACCCAGACCCTAGATTTGACTTTGCCCCTCTGCCGCCTCAGTCGCCTCCGCCCCTCACCGCAACACCACCTACTTCGCCCCTTCCTGTTGAAGACTATGGAGACTGGCGAGGGTGTCAAAGTTGGTAGGGTCCTCCATGATGCCCTTGAGCTCAGCGGTACAACGGGCCGAGGGGAACCAGACGGAGGGAGCGCGCGTCATACCGTCCCAGAGCACAATGCTGGTGGCACCACCAGACTCGGCTATGCCTTGCAGCTGCAGTTGATGATGGCGATGAGGCAACCCTCGGTGGTTGCCATCGGCACATAGAACCGGTGGCCGTCAAGCAAGAGCGGCCAAGCGACGCCCACCGGCAACTCGCAGCACTGCCCTAGAATCGATGCGTAATCGAACCCGTCAAGCGAGAGGCCCTCGATCTGCCTCCCCATGATCTGATACAGTGCCTCTCACCGGATCCCAGTGGCCCTCTAGCAGTCGCCAAGCTTCATCTCGAGCAAGTAGGACGGGATCTTCTCGACCACTACCGAGGCCACAATCTCCTTGTCCTCTTCCGGCATTTTCTCCAACGCCACACTGAGGCTCCCCAGCGGTGCACACTGGGTTGGTACGTGCGTTGGGGTCGGCATGCCCACGCCCTAGCCAACCCTGATGAGAAAGTCCTTGTCCTTGTTGTTGGAGGACATGATGGACTGAACAAAGGCGATGCCGAAGAAGTTGAGAAGGTAGATGAGTGAGGCGACGAGGTCGAAGATGGCCAGGATCTCGGCGAGACCCACCATGTGGAGTGGCGTTGATGAACGGATCTTCTCCTACCACCGCCGCATCAGGTACGCCAGCAACGCCGCAAAAAGCACTAACAATATCAGGTTAGTGTGCCTGATCAGCAAGGGCAGCGCGTCCCCTTCTTGCACCCTCGCTGCATCTTCAAGGAACAAGAAGATGCGAAAGAGTGTTGCATTGTTTGTGAATATCTTGAATAGGCATGCATTATTTTTGTTCTTTATGCAGAAAATTTTAGACAACTTATTAATTTTTTACTGGACAAGCATTTTTCTTATAATACAGAAATCAGACAAAAAACCTATTGGGTGGAATGTTGCTTCAACGAATGCTTTACCTATCGATACACAGGCTTCAATTGTTTGCTTCTGAGCCCCTATAGTGTGTTCATTGACTTCAATTGTTTGCTTGAATTTGAGAATTTTTTTTGAAATAACCCTATAAAAAAAACAATTGCAAAACTAACTCTTAACTTTTTAAATTTGCAAAAAGGCCTCTCAGTCGCGAAATCTTCCTCGCGACAGTCTTCAGTCGCTATACGGTATAGCGACTGAAGACGTGGCACGGCACAAATGCCCCGCTGGCACCTGTGCCGTGCCAGCCAGGTTTCAGTCGCTATACCGTATAGCGACTGAAACCCGCAGCTTTCAGTCGCTATACGGTATAGCGACTGAAAACTGGGAAACTTTCTCTGCTCCCTCTTTTGCCCCGTGGTCGCAATCGAAACACTTCATAATGATTTCATTTGAGAAGTAGGACTTGTTTGTAAATTCCGAAATTGGGATGGCTGATTTGAGATCTAATCTCACATACAAGTGTAACTTTATTTCTGGAGCATATTCAGCAGAAGTTTGAATGAAATTTGGCAAGATTTGATGATTTTGTGATAATTCGAAAACAGGGTACTTTAGGGTAATTAGAATTTCAAAAAATGACGAGACTTGAAACTAAGGCGTCGGATGAGATTTTGAAAATCTTACAGAAGGGAAACTTGGTCAGAATAGTGAATGGGAGATACTCCTTGAATTAGATCGAAGTTTGGAGATGAGATGTGGGTTTTAGCCTTTTTAGGTTCCGAGGAAAATCTTTAAAAGGTATAAGCCGCGATAATTGTAGGCTGATTTGCGAAAAGGAGTAAGACGACAAAATTTTGCCATCTGGACCGTACAAGTACATACCAATTTCGCATTTATACCGTGCTTTTGATACCTAGTTTTGTCTCGTTGGTTCGACGCATTTGTACGAAACCAGACGTCTCGGCGCAAAAGATGGTAGATGCAAAAGTCGCAAAGATTAATCATACGAAAATGAGCATCAGATGAATAGGTAAAAGCTGAAAAGTAGAAACGCAAAGTCATACAAAAGTAGAACAGTAGAAAACATAAAACCCCAAAAAGTTGGAAACCTAACAAAAATATACGAAAACTGAACAGTCTGAGAAAAGCATACATCGGACTAGTGCCCCCTCCTGCCCCTCTGTGGGGGGGGGGGCTGATACTCTGATGGTGTGTACCGAGAGGGGGGCTGACGATCCCTGACGCGCCGCCTCCTTACTGGTGGTGTCTGCGCAGCTGGCGTAGACTGGGAAGGCTGTGTCGGCTGCGTAGGCGGCGGAGCATCGGGAAGGAAGCTAGGAAGCACATGTGTCGGCTGTGTAGGATGCTGCTGTGCCTGGTCAGGAGGCTGGTGCCATGGAGGAGTATCGAGCTCGTCATCCGAAGAGCTGTCGTCCGAAGAGCTGTCGGCAGGCACGAAACCCGTGTGCAGTGGTGGAGGGCGCGACGACGACGGACGGTCCGCTGGTGGCACATGCGACGAAGGACCTGGCGCCGACGGTGATGGTGGGGGAATCACGGTCAAGTGAGGTGGCAGCAGCACTCTGAAACTGACTAAAATCTGAGCGACCCGCCGCTCGACCTCCGAACAATATGCGTACACATCGTCGCTAGGCATGGTGGGTCCGAGGTGGGACCTGACCATCATGTCTCGTGCACCAGTAGAGATGCCGCCGAGGATGTCTAGCTGTGCACACGAATTAATGCATTATAGAACGACAATCCATGTGAAAGTAAGGTTTCAAAGAACTAAGGAACTCACAGAAGAGTGGATTCGCCCAGTTAGGCGTCGGTCGTAGCCGTCATCGAGGGTGGCGGGAGGGATGGGCTCATCAGGCGCGGCGGGTGGACCGCCCGTCAATCGGTAGATCGTGCGAGGTCGGTACCAGGACAGATAGGAAAAATGGATGTCGTGGCTGTATGGCCTGTGCTCCTCGACCGTGTGTGTGTGCGCCCAATCCATCCACTGCTGCACATAAGGCTGCTGTCGACGAACGAAATCGTCCCTCACTCGACCCTTCCTGGATTGCCTGCGGAAAAAGAAATTAGGTTGTGATGGAAATTATGTATAAAATAACATGTGAATGTAATGCATATTTGACGTACTCGTGGATATGGTGCGGGATCTGTCGAGGAGGCGGCACGGGGACAGCCTGGCGTAGGCCAAACTGGCGCATAACTCGCTCAGGCGAGTAACCCTCAACCATGTGCGAGAAGACGAGTAGAACCTGGGTGCGCCAGTACGGCTCATCCTGCGTACAAAAAGAAGAAAGGCCGGCTGGAGCGACGGATTGGAGGTTTGCGGTGGTCCACGGATCCTAGATGACGCTGTCGTCGAGAAGCAGATCAAAGTCTGTGGCGTACGAAGGATAGCAGAGGTGCGCCTGATCTGTGGCCCACCTCAAACTCAGCCTAGCCCACCTCCATCCCATCACGGGGCCGTCTCTCCCATCCCCGAGTAATGCGAACTGATCCCGCGGAACCAGCGGTCGACCGATGGGGAAATGCTCGTACGACCACATCTGCAAGAGAATGGCGCACCCAGCGAAAAGAGAGCTGACCTGGTCTCTGCTCGTGGCGTCGCACAACCCCCTGTAGGTGTGGCAGAGCACAGCGGATCCGAAACTGAACCTCGGCACGTGGCCCAGGGCCGAGTCGGCAATACTCCTGGCGAGCTGAACGTACTGCCGCTCGCAGATGTCTCCGTGGGTGCCAGGGAAGAGCAACCACCCAAACAGGTACAGCAAGTACGCCTCAAGGTGGCGCCTGAAGACCTCCTCTGGAGCGGCCACGGGGAGCGCAGCATCGTGCACTGCGCGAAGGTAACTCTGGGGAACTCCCGCGTCCGGCGCAAACCCCCTCGCTGGCCCTACTCCCTCGAAGCGCTGTAGGAAATCTAGGCGCCATGCAGCTCTCTCGGTGGCCGTTGGGACATATATCTCCCCACGGATAGGCAGGCCAAGTAGCATGCTGACGTCCTGCAGCGTGACAGTGAGCTCGCCAAAACTGAAGTGGAATGTGTGCGTCTCGGGCCTCCACCGATCCACAAGCGCAGTAATGAGGGCTCGGTCGAAAGGGAATCGCCTCGCCCGATCCACCATGCGAGCGAAAGGCAACAGTCCGGCCTCGAGCAAATAAGGCGCGAACCGCTCATCTAGAGGCCACATCTCACGCGGTGCCCTCAGACGCAAGGCTGGGAGAACGATGCCCTGTAGAAGGCGTCGAGCACGGTGACGCTCCTGATGGTGCTGTGAAATCAGCTCGGGAAGCTGATGGTCGTCCGCCATACCTGCAGTTGTCACATATTGGTTGAGAAGTTGAAACATTGAGTACATAAACAAACATTCAGTAAATAAAAAAACATTCAGTAAATTCACGAGAAGACATTAGGGAAGTTAAGTACAACTGATATATGGAAATTCGGTACAACTCACGACAAAACATTAAGTACTTGAAATAATACAACATTTAGTTTTGCGACGAAGACGGTGCGCTTGTCACCCGCGGGCATCGATCTCTTCTGTGACCAGGCTGCCGGCAAGCGCTGCATCTACGTACGTCATCTTCACGCTCCGCTGCATCCATATTGTTATTTATCCTCCTGGATCGACGTCGGCCGACATGGCCTACGAGGAGCCTCTTGTCTGGGATCCACGTGATGGCATCTTCCGGGGATAGTTGTCGATAGCTTTCCCCCGCCGCAAACCCATTGAAGACACCATCCCAGGTCTTCCACAGGTACTGCAGAGTATAATAGGTTGATATGTACCGCGCCGGATCGATCCCAGGAACAGAGCAGGCAGCGATGACATGCGAGCCAGGAATGTGCAGCAGTTGAGGCTTGTTGCATGTGCATTGGGCATCTGCATTTGAAATCCGACATTCGTGGACCCGACCAGCCCGCAGTGTGCCATAGACATGTCTGTGCCTTAGCCGAACCTCGTACTTCCCGTGCAAGCGACTCAGTATTGTGACATCATGTGTCAACGATTTCCTTGTCCGAAATTCGAGGTAATCATTGATCTTTTTGGGCCAGTGTGCTAAGGGGTCATGCAAAAGCCTTGATGCCGCCAAACCCCTGCTGTCGTAGTACGCTACTGTGCGATAGAATGTCATTTCAACTATTGCAGTGAGTGGTAAGCATCGCACACCTTTGAGGACGAAGTTGTACACCTCGGCCAGATTTGTCGTCATGATTCCGTATCGAGCCCCACCTGTGTCATGAAGCAACGCCCACTTCTCCATTGGTTTGGGCTGAATCCACTGACTGAATCTGAGACGACCCCGGCGGCTTCCCGTGCCAGTATCGCCGCGATCTTCTGCAACCCCTGCTTCTCGCAATTCCGCCGACGTACTTTCCTCTAGTGACTTCCAGATTTGTGAGAACTTTGACTGTTGGTTCTGTTTGGCAAGCCGTTTGAACACGACCATCAGGCGCTTGCTCTTGAAACGACTGTGAAAATTCGCGCCAAGATGCCGTGAGCACCAACGACTCTGCAAATCATCCCAACTCAGCGATGGATCCTCTCCTGATCGCATGTACTCCATAGCTGTACAAGAGTGTATAATTAGAGAACTCACATTGCTCATTGTACTACAAAGAACATGATTTTCCAAACAACAGAAATTTTCCCCTCCCTCTAAACCCATGCGGGAAAGGCCAACACGTTGAGGGCGACAGCGGTGATGACTACGACAATGAGGCCGCGATTCCTAACCCTAACCCTAACTGATTGACAACCCTACCCCTAAATCTAACAAAAAAACCAACCCTTCTCTTCTCTTCTCCTCTCCTCCTCTTCCTCCTCTTCTCTTTTTCTCTCTGCCAATTTCAGAATTTTCGGAAAAATGAAATGGCCGTACTGTGTGAAAGCGACGCACGGTGTTTAAATACCGTTTCAGTCGCTATTGTTTGGTTCACGATTTTTCCCTACAACCCTAAAAAAGATAACCCCTAAACCCGTGTGGGAAAGGCCAACACGTTGAGGGCGACAGCGGTGATGACTACGACAATGAGACCGCGATTCCTAATCCTAACCCTAACTGATTGACAATCCTACCCCTAAATCTAACAAAAAAAACCAACCATTCTCTTCTCTTCTCTTCTCCTCTCCTCCTCTTCCTTCTCTTCTCTTTTTCTCTGTGCTAATTTCAGAATTTTCGGAAAAATGAAATGGCCGTACTGTGTGAAAACGACGCACGGTGTTTAAATACCGTTTCAGTCGCTATTGGGGAACACGATGTTTCCCTACAACCCTAAAAAAATAACCCCTCTCGCTCTAAACCCGTGCGGGAAAGACCAAGACGGTGAGGGCGACAGCAGTGATGACTAACCCTAACCCTAACCCTAACCCTAACCCCAACTAAAAGAAGCGACAGCGGTGAATCCTAACCCTAACCCTAACCCTAATAATAACAATTATTTTAATATACATAATCACAAATGTTTATGTCTACATATTAACAAATATTTTAATCTACGTCCATACTAATAAAATTCAAATTTGAAAAACATCACATTGTTTAGTGATTCTTCAAATTTTTTAATTTGCGAAATCCTAAATTTTTTAATCTGCGAACATACACTAACCCTAATCTGTGAACATACACTAACCCTAACCCTAACCCTAACCCTAACTCTAAATTTTTTTTCATCACATTCACGCATTTACCATTACACTAACCCTAACAATCATTCTAAATCATATCTAAATACTACGAGTTTACGATCTAATTAATTTAAATATACGAGTTAAAAAAATATACCTCAGCGATTTGAAGAATCTCCGAAAAAGAATTTTCTACTCCTTTTTCTTCTCTTCCTTCTCTCTCAGTAATTTCTGTAAAATTTTGGAAAAATGAATTGCACTGTACTCTGAGAGGGACGGCTGGGGAATATAAAGGGTTTCAGTCACTATACCGTATAGCGACTGAAAGCTGCGGGTTTCAGTCGCTATACGGTATAGCGACTGAAACCTGGCTGGCACGGCACAGGTGCCAGCGGGGCATTTGTGCCGTGTCACGTCTTCAGTCGCTATACCGTATAGCGACTGAAGACTGTCGCGAGGGAGATTTCGCGACTGAGAGCCCTTTTTGCAAATTTAAAAAGTTAAGAGTTAGTTTTGCAATTGTTTTTTTTTATAGGGTTATTTCAAAAAAAAATTCTGAATTTGATATAGGCATAAATTAGTTCATTTTATTGTTCTTCAAAACTGCGAAGGAAACTAAAGAAAATAAAAAAAATCTTTTATTATGTTATTCTTATTTGTTTTTGTATCATAATCATATTCATTTTTTATATATTCGTGTCTATATCCGCTCTGAATCGTTTAATATCCGTATACATATCCACTCCAAATCTATTTAATATCCATGTCCATATCTACAAAATATATGCTCCATATCCGTAGCCATTTCTTTCATATCCGTATCTGCATCCGTATACCATCTGCATCTTTATTTGCATCTGTATCTAGAAGAAAGATGCGGATGCGGATATGGGTTTAAGTATTATCCGACTCAAACCTAACCCATTTCCACCCCCTAATACCAGGTATAATTGAACACTCTTAAACCAGCTCAGGAGGGATCAAGGTCTATTTAATTACTAGCCAAGCAAAATGTGCCACACCATATTTGTTATATTTCTTATTAAAAAAATATGAGACTGAAATATAGTCCATGTTATATGTGTTTTATATTATATTTTTTTGTGACTATGAACCAAACAGTGATCATAAGAAGTATGATATGGTATATTTTGTTTAGATAAAGTGTGAATCAAACATATCCTTCAATAAAGAAGACTCCTCAACAAAGTTAAGGAACGCTAGTTTAATCTTCTTCTTTAGTTTACCTCAAAAATCCCTGCAATAATAATAATAAATATGTTGATGAGCCTATAAGCACATTGATCCACAAAGGGTTACTAGCACCGTTACAAATGAAAAGAACTCTCAGATTATCTTCAATAAAATTTGGTTCTTGATCGTGTCATATAGAAAAGATAGTGTGCCACTTAAATATAAAATCAAATAAAAGTCAAGTACTTCAATACATAAACTTTATAAAAAAGATAGTATGCCACATTGTCAAAAATAAACACATCTTTTAATTTAAAATTTTTTATTATAAAAAACACAAAAATCGATCAAAACAACTCCCTTATTCAAGTGAGACTGCCAGGTGGGCCAAAATAGCACTATTCAGTAGTTTAAATATATAGGAGTTCGGTGCACATGAAACGCGAGATGTATAAAGCCTACAAAACGCATGACTATTGAACTCGCGTTGAGCGGACTTCACTCCAATGATGCTGCTTGTTTGGCATGCGATTGACAGATACCTGCCACTCTCTTGTGCACCAACACGGTCCGATCACGCCATCCTAGTGCTGAGCATGTATCCAGCACGTACACTGGTTGGAGCTGGCCCGTTTCAGACAGCCTCGTGCCGCCCCTTGGCCTACCAATTTCTCTACGAAAGCCAAGGAAATAGGAAAGTGGTCGAAATTGGAAGGCTGAAAGGGAAAGATGCTCTCGGCAGGGAAAGACTGACGTTGGTTAGTGCAATGCTATTATACATACCTATATACCAAGAGATGGCCCTACCTTTTCCAAGATGGCTACGCAACAAGGAATGTTTTTTTTTAAAATAATCTATTTAAAAAAGCATTATATAAATAATATATAATAAGAAAAATTATAAAACTAAGCCACAGTTGCCATACTGAATGACAACAAGACTAAACAAAAATTAGTAGTGTCACAAGATTAAACGGTGACAAGGCGGAAAATCAGTCACTATTCAGTTGATGACTGCGGAGACAATGTACCTATAGCCAACTCTGGCAAAGTATACTATAATTCTATGATTCTTTTGTGATCAATATGTTATCGTTTATCAATCCGATTGAGGATCCATTTGAATCAATGGATTTGTAGAGTCAAAACGATTAGATCGACACAAATGGATTATCAAGCGGAGTTATAGATCACAAAATATTATTTATGAATCTTACAGTTCTTTCCGCATCAATATCTTATAGTATGTAACTTCAATTGATTGATCCATTTGTGCCACAAGATATTGATCTGAAAGAATTGTAAGGTTCATGGACAATATATTATGATTTATAATTTTGATTGATAATACATTTGTGTCAAACTGGTTGTTTCGATTTTATAAATCTAATTCAAACGGATTATCAACTTGAATTATAGATTGTAAAATATTGATCTTGAAAGATCTGTATAATTGTAGTATTGTTGGTGGAAAATATTAACCATGCCAAGTGCACCAACCAGGGACGGGAGAAGGATCTTCTCACCTCCTGGCTAGGAGGTGCCCCACCTCCGGGCCTCGTCCTCCAGGCGAGGAGGTGGCCCCACCTTCAGGCCCAGTCTTCCGGGCGAGGGGGTGGCCTCACACCCAGACCCCGTCCGGGTGTGGAAGTGGCCTCACCTCCGGACCCTTCCTCCGGGCTAAGAGGTGCCCTCACTCCCAGACCCCGTCCGGGTGTGACAGTGCCCTCACCCCTGGACCCGTCCTCCAGACTAGGAAGTGCCCTCACCTCCGGACCCCCGTCCTGGCGTGGAAGTGGCCTCACCCCCGGACTCGTCCTCCAGGCGAGGAGGTGGCCTCACCCCCGGACTCGTCCTCCGGGCTAGGAGGTGCCCTCACTCCCAGACCCCGTCCAAGCGTGGAAGTGCCCTCACCCTCGGACCCCGTCCGTCCGGGCGAGAAGGTGGCCTCACCCCCAGACCCATCCTCCGAGCTAGGAGGTGCCCTCACTCTCGGACCCCGTCCGAACGTGGAAGTGCCCTCACCCACGGACCCCATCTAGGCGAGGAAGTGGCCTCATCTCCGGACCCGTCCTCCAGGTTAGGAGGTGCCCTCACTCCCGGACCCCGTCCGGATGTGGGAGTGCCGTCACCCCCGGACCCGTCCTCCGGGCTAGGAAGTGCCCTCACCCTCGGACCCTGTCCTGGCGTGGAAGTGGCCTCACCTCTGGACCCGTCCCCCAGGCTAGGATGTGTCCTCACTCCCGACCCCGTCCAGGTGTGGGAGTGCCCTCACCCCCGGACCCGTCCTTCGGGCTAGGAGGTGCCCTCACCCCCGGACCCCGTCCGGGTGTGGAAGTGGCCTCACCTCCGGACCCGTCCTCCGGGTTAGGAGGTGCCCTCACTCCCGGACCCTGTCCGGGTGTGAGAGTGCCCTCACCCCCGAACCCATCCTCCGGGTTAGGAGTGCCCTCACTATCGGACCCTGTTCGGGTGTGGAAGTGCTCTCACCTCCGAGCCCCGTCCTCCGGGGTAGGCGCCCCCCTCTCTCGGGATCTCGTCCCGGAGAAGGGGGCACTGAATTCAATGGCGGCCACGTGTCCAAGATCGGTCCCCCAGGCCTTGCCAAAAGACCCTCCAGCCCTCGATCCGATGGTTGTAGCTAGGGTAGTTTTGTAATTTGCATCTTTCAAGGTCTATATATATATATATATCCTTGTACCTATCTCTTGTAATCTAAGACATTCATTTGTATCCATAACACAAAAACGAATAGGCGTGCTTTGGAACCCTCTCTCCGGGAGAGAGCCCCCTAGCCGACATGTGTCGGGAGCACGTCGACAGGACTAGGCCTCCACTGATGCTCGAACCTGTATAAACTCTTGTGTCAACCTCTGAGATTGTCAAACACGGAATGACCTGTCACACGATCAGCTCGTGTTGAGGAACATGTGTAGCACACGTCAACAAATCTGCCGGGGTATTTTTTATACCACGACAAGTATAATTTGAATTGCTCCACTGGAGTTGGCTATAGTTGTGTTGTCAGCATAGTCGCCAATCGAAACAGTGACTGAGCTGATTTTCAACCTATCGCCATTCCAAATGGTGGTTGCGTTAATTTCTTCAATTTTTTAGTCCCGTCCCTATTTGAGATAGCCACTGCAAATTAGTTTTACAAATTTTTTTAAATATGGATTGTTTCTCTAATTTTTTTAAATGAATTATTTAAACAAAAATTCCACAATAAATTGGACAAATACAATCAAATCCTCTTTTGGAGAGAAAGGGAGGATGTCAATACAGGGTATCCTTATCTGGCAAAAGGTTTGAAGGACCAAAAACTTGGAGTACAAAAACTGCGGAGAGGAAGGGCGGGTATCACGCACGCTACTTCCATGCCACCAAGGAGAGAAACCAATCGAGACGTTGTAGCGATGCCATGCGAGGCAACGCTACCACCGTGCTGCATGTGGACCCCACTATGTGCTCACGTCAAAAGAAACTGCATGGCGCATGTGAGCAAGCGCGGACCGTTCGATTGAGCAACAAAGCACAATGACATTTGTTGGATGCTGCTGATGCGAGAGAGAATCGGAAACCACGACACCACGTGATGGTGGGGGCCAAACTTTTTTTAATTAAGATTCGGTGTTTGAAACTGTTCATTGCATTGAAAACGTGGTTGAATCTGAACCATCTGATGTCGAGTAAATTAATTTGCATTAAAACTTGTAAGATCCTATTTGGAAGCCCGAGATTTGGCCTGTTTCCAGGTGGATTTCGTGGATTGGAATTAGGATCCTAAGTAGATTCAGGAATGCGTTTGGATGGGCCAGGTTCGGGAATTTTAAACGAGTGAGGAAGCCCAATCGGGGGGGTTTGGAAAATGTGCACGGGAGGCCCGACAAAAAGTCCTGGCCATTTCGTGTCTTCCTCCTCACCCATATTGCTCCACCCCCCTCACCCGCGTCGCCGCCCTCCACCTCGCCGCGCGTCGCCTCCTCGCCCTCGTTGCCGAAGTTGCGCTCCTCCTCGCCTGTGTCGCCGCCCTCCACCTCCTTCTTCGTGCGTCGCTACCAGATCCGCCCTCCACCTCCCTCCTCTCCTGCGTCGCCGCCCTCCACCTCGCCCCACGTCGCCTCCTCGCCCGCGTCACTAAAGTTGCGCTCCTCCTTGCCCGCGTCGCCGCACTCCACCTCCCTCTTCGCACGTCGCTACCAGATCCGCCGAATCTGGTGCGCCCGAGCATCGCTTCGGCTCTTGAGCCACGGTCGCCGCTGTAGACCAGATCTGCGCCCCCGGCTCCCGGCTCCGCCGCTCTCCCTTGATTCTTCTTCTTCTCTCTTCCTCCTCGATCTCCCCTGTTGCTTCTCAACCCCAATCTCCACGATTTTCGGCATCGACGATCTCCATGATCCTTCTTCATCAGCCGAGCTCCAGCTCTTCAGCATCAACAACGAGGTATCTATATCTTTGTATATGTCTCAGATCTCCTCTCTATGCGGTTTCTTGGTTGGATGGCTAGACCTGTGTGTATGTGTGTGTGTGTTTGATTGGATTGTATGTGTGGCTGGATGCAGAGGTTGGTGCAGCACCCAACGTGTTACCAACCACGGCCTCAAATCCTACAAGCTCTGCAACTTCAGTTTGACCATGGCAACGACAACAACAATCCAACAGTAGCTTCTTTCCCTTGTTCTTCGATTTTGATTGAACTGCATGATATGTATGAGATGCATTGATCCTTGTAACATATAGAATTGAGATGGTTCACAGATTAAATCTTAACTTTTGTGTTTAATCAAATTCCAACTTAAGACAATTGCTTCCTATGAGTATTTCATTTTCTCTGTTGATTTGTGTGATGTTGGAATATCGTAGATGCTGAATGCCCTAGCCTCAATATGTTTTTGAGCTTCTATGCGTCTTCAGTGATCTATGTTTGGAGTTGAGTGAGCAAGTATTTATATTGTTGTCAGTAGTGATCAGCATTGTGTTTAACTCCTGTTTGGCTCATTCTTCTATTGTAATTTGTGAGATGATCAAAAACTAAGGTGCTGGAGATTGATTCCAGTGACCCCTGCTTCTAATTGGTTATCTATGTGATGATTTCCAGTGATTCTGCAGATATTTCTTCATGTGTATGGAGTGTAGTCTCACTATTCTTAGTAAAATCAAGTGATGAGATCTATGTTAGTCTTTGATTAGTACTCTAGTTTGTAATATGGCCATGGCTAGTTTGCAAATGGAAACATCCAATACAAAGATATTTGTGAATACAGCTACTTAAGTCCCTCTCAAAGTGGATGTGCAAATGGAAACATCCAATCCAAATAGTTTTAATCTGAAGTTAAATCCCTCTCAAAATGGTATTAAGTAGCATCATCATCATATCCATTTGAGCTCAAAGTGGCATGCTACACACAAATAGCGCTATATGAGGTTAGTTCATCTATCTACCTAAGGCCTTGGTTGGTACTCTAGCCAGTTATCAGTGTGTAGCATGGCAATGGCAGCATTGAAAGATGGTGAGCACAAATCAGCATGATAGATGTGCTGATTTGATCTACTTTAGTTTCCTTCTTGTTTTCCCTTATGGAAAGTGCTATTTTCCCTTATGAAAACAATTTCTTTATATTGAATACAGTCATGTGACAAGCCTCTCACGGTTATGTGTTGAACCATGGAGAATTCAATGGAATCTTTTAAGTAGAGAAGCTGTTATACTTTCCTTTCTTGATGTGTAATGTGGCTGTGGATTGAAAAGGCCAAATGGCTTTTCTTAATCTCCTTTCTGGCTACCTTTTAGAGAGTTAAGAGGGATTGTTGCCTTGTTGGATGTATGGGTCCTACCATGAAGTTATGGTAAGCAATGAGTTCATCATACTTGATGCAACATGGGGCTGCATAAAGTGATGAGATGGAAATATTAATTAAGCGCAATATGTCAGATGATGAGTGGTTTTTGTTTATGATGATGATTGAAGCAATGTTTATACCAATGTAACAAAGTTTGATGCAAATGCCATTTCTAGATTTGCAATCACATTTTTCTGATTTGGCTAAGAGATCATGAGTCTAGATTATTTCGAATTTTTCTTGAAATTTTTTTTGAATTTTCGGGATTTTTCTTTTTTTAGAATTTTTTTGGATGGCCGGGATTTTTATCCCATTCCTTCCCAAACCAAACACATGCCGGGATAAATTTACTGGTAATCCAAAAATCCTGGTCGGATAAAAATCCCATTTATCCCTAACACCCAAACAGGCCCTAAGAGTTTTTTTTATTAATAACCCACATAAAATAATCAATTATAAAAATAACCCATAGTTCGAAAATTTTATAAAAATAGACCGCCACGTCAGCCTATCAAGTCGATCAGACGACTCGAGCATGCTGTTGTCGAGTGCCCACAACTCGACAAGAGGCGTGTCCTAACCAATTAGGCTAGGGGATATTTGTTAACATGTTGCCATTGTACAGGTTAATAACTGGTCACTTGTCCTAGCACTCGACAGGTTGCTGGTCCCCGTCAAAAGCTGGTCCCCCTCTGGCTTCCTGTGTATTCCTTTCGTTTTCCATCTCACCAAACCAGAGAGCTCTCTCTTCTCCTTCTCATTTTCCTTTCATTCTTTAGGTTTAGATCTAACAAATTACAACTGTTAAATTGATTTGGTGTAAAAGAGAAATTTATAGAGGATTCTGAGCTCTTCGAAAGGAGGTAATTTTTTTGAAATGCAATTACGATTCTATCAAGTATGTTGCTAAACATGTAATTCGGGTTTATGTTTATGTGTATAGAAGAATTAGGGTTTATGTTTATGTGTATAGAAGAACTAGGGTTCATGTGTGTACTGTAGGTATTATGTTTTTAGAATATATGTGCACATGTTCTGTGTTTATAAATTAGGTTTTTTTAAATGTGTATGTGTATGTTTTTAGAAATTATGTGCATATGTGTGTGTTTTTAGAAATTATGAAATTAGGTTTTTTTTAATTATGTGCATGCATGTTCTATATTTATAAATTAGGTTTTTTTTAAATGTGTATGTGTATGTTTTTAGAAATTATTGTGTGTGTGTTTTTAGAAATTATGAAATTAAGTTTTTTTAACTATGTGTATGCATGTTCTATGTTTATAAATTAGGTTTTTTTAAATGTGTATGTGTATGTTTTTAGAAATTATGTGCATGTGCGTATGTTTTTAGGAATTATGAAATTAGGTTTTTTTAATTATGTGAATGCATGTTCTATGTTTATAAATTAGGTTTTTTTAAATGTGTATGTGTATGTTTTTAGAAATTATGTGCATGTGCGTATGTTTTTAGGAATTATGAAATTAGGTTTTTTTAATTATGTGAATGCATGTTCTATGTTTATAAATTAGGTTTTTTTAAATGTGTATGTGTATGTTTTTAGAAATTATGTGCATGTGTGTATATTTTTAGGAATTATGTGTATGTTTATTTTTAGGAATTAGGTTTTTTAAATGTATATATGTATGTTTTTAGAAATTATAAAATTAGTTTTTTTTTATTATGTGCATGCATGTTCTATGTTTATAAATTAGGTTTTTTAAATGTATATATGTATGTTTTTAGGAATTATGTGCATGTGTATGTTTAGGAATTAGTTTTTTTAAATGTATAGAAATTATGAAATCAGGATATTTTTAAATGTATATGTGTATGTTTTCAAAAGTATAGGATAATTAGGGTAATTGAAGTAATTTAGGAAACTATTTTCGAAAACAGAACTGTGTTTGGTTTGAGGGCTATGAGAGATGAATTTGATCTGCTCTCAAAAGGCAAATTTTTATAACATATAGAATAATGCACATCTGTGCAGCCTGAATGCAGATCTGAGCTAGTAGGAAGGAGTTGGAAGTTTTTGGGATAGAAAAGAATGTATTCGTAAATTATGAAAATACATGGATGCATGGTTGCTAAACTTAAAAAAATGGGTCCATAGAGTTTGGGTTGTCAGACATAATGGTGTCATGTTATTTACGCTTGGGATGAATATGTGTAGGGAATGGAGACTCCAGAAATAATTTGCATATTTTACGGTGACGACTTAGTTCGTGAGGGGCAAAGCAGGGTTGATATGAGCCGTTGCCAGTATGTGACCGGCGAGCTGAGTGTACATAACACCTTATTCCTGGACCTGAATTTATGGATCCTGAATCTGTTCGGGAAGAGGCCTCGCGATGAAATGGTTCTAATTTAAGGGCTTATCGTAAGGAAAGTAGATAACAAGCCATATTGGATGCTGCGCAAATAAAAGAGGACAAATCTTGGAGCTCTTACGTTCAAAGAGTGAAAGACCCCCATGGCCGACTGTTCGGCCAGTTCGCGATATATGTGCAGTTCTGCAACATAGGACCAGCCGAGCGTGCGGTCGAGGGTGAGCCAAGCAACGTGTCCAGTCCTACAACATTCAGGGCTAGCGAGTGGTCGTATTCTACCACACTCGCATGGATGTGTGCGAAATATTGAATTGCCTTCCATCAGTGTCCGATGAAGATAATTCGACGGACTCAGAGGAATCCAATGGCTCTGATGAGGCGATGATGCTTGAGTTTATACAAAGTTTCATCGAACACATACAACATAGCTAGGTCGATGGTTCAAGTGCATTCAAACAATCCTTCCTGCTATGTCCTGGTCGCCTGCAAATCGAGCATTTTCTAGCTCGTGAGCTACCCCTCAGTGACTCATCCATGTCGTTATGTATTGGCGTGTCTTCCATCACCTAGGACCCGTTTGCCTAAGATTTATAACTGGGATCCAAGTCATCTCGCCCGTAGAGATAACTTTGTAGTCACCGAGCGTCATGAAAACTCGCCACACACCACTCCATGTCTTAGAAAGATTATCAAGACTGAAGTACTCCGAAAGGTAAAGCGCAGGGCTCACACAGGCGCCGCACATGAAGCAAGGACATGCGAATAGGGCTTATGTAGTAGCTGTTGGATCAAGGATGCCGATTAGAGGGGGGGGGGTGAATATGAGGCTTTTAAAACTTCAAATAAAAACAAGTTTTTATACCAAGAAGAACCAAATGCAATTTAATATATTAAAGAGAGAAGATAGAGAACGAACACAGTGTTTTTGACCGAGGTATCGGAGACTCGCCCAGTCTCCACTAGTCCTCGTTGAAGCACTCAAGTCACTTCAGTTTTGCCTCAATACTCACGAAGAGTATTATCAACTAAGGTTGCTCCTTGTCCACTCCGGAAAGGCGAGCACCGATGCCTTGTACAAACTTGCCGAGCCTCTCCAACAATCTCCGTTCTGGAGAGGTCAACGGCCACGCCTCCGAACCGTCTAGGTGAGGGCGCTCACCAAGAGTAACAGGCAGCGAGGTCTTCTCTTGACCTCCAAACACGCACCGAGAAGCTAAGTGAATGCAAATGCAAAAGAACTGAAATGCTCGGTGGATCGGAAAACACTCAACTTGATCAAAAGATCAAGATTCTAAGTGGAAAAATAAAACTCAAGAGTGTATATGAAATGCTGCTGCTTGTTATATAAAACACATGCCCAAAACCCCTATTTATAGCCTCAAGAATCAAATGAACCGTTGGAGCTAAGGCTGAAAATCAGCAACTCAAACTGACAGTCAGTTACATACACAACGGCCGATAAAATTTACGGAATAAACTTTGCTAGCCGTTCGTGGTCGTAAAAGGAAAGCTGAAACCCACAACTGACAGTCAGTTATGAAAACTGACAGTCAGTTCGACCACTAACTCGACCAAATCAAATAGAAACTCAGTTAAAACCTCTGTGGTCGAAACCCCAACTGACAGTCAGTATGGACAAACTGACAGTCAGTTTAGTACAAAAATTTGAGCCCAAAATACACCCTCTCTGGACAATTGTCAGTTAACACGAACTGACATTCAAACTGACAGTCAGTTCAGCAAACTGACAGTCAGCCTGAACAAAAACAGCTATAACTTTAAATCCAGAAATCCAAAAGAGGTGTTTAATACCTCATTTGAAAGATAATTTCAAGGGCTACAATTTTGTCAACAGAAGAAAAAGCCAGATCTTCCTAGGTCTTTCTAGAAAATCGAAAAACTCTTCTGCTGTCAAAAACTGAACTGAAAAACCAGATTTTTCAAATAAGTTCAAAATCAAATCCAATTAAAAAGATGCAATGCATTGACCTAGATTTCTCGGTTTGTGTTGGAGATAAAGAGAGGACTTTCGCCACCCCTCTTTATAGTACGGTTAAAACTAGAAAATAATTTCCCTAACCGATCATCTCCAAACGCCGAGATCGGTAAAAGTAAAAACTCACAATGCCTTAGGTCTTTCGCAACTTCATGATTTGCGTCTTGTCTTTTGCTCTCCTGCATCTCGTGCTTCACTTCAAGTCGGGTTCTTCTTGATCATCTTGCATTTCTTCCCAACTGATCCCTGTACCAATCAATCTCAAAAGCACGATTAGTCCGGAACACTTTGTTTTCATTAATCATCAAAATTAGGGTTAGACATGAAGGCCTAGATGCAATAATCTCCCCCTTTTTGATGATTGATGACAACAAGTGTTCAACAATAAAATAAATGAAATAGCTCCCCCTGAGTATATGCATTTCATCATAAACGAGCATAAACCAATACATATACATCAGAGCATCTCATACATAACCAAGTCACAGATATGCAAATATCACCAAGTCATATCAGAGCATACTCATCTCAAAATCAAGACATCATAAGTATTAGGGTATCAGAGCTCAGAAACCAAATCATCATATATATATAAAGATATCAGAGCTAATCAGAGCTACACAGATAAACACATCACACACAGACATATCTGATAAGCAAAAACATCTCCATATATAAAATAAATATTTGACATCTGTCCCAAAACATCAAAATACATCCAAAATACTTCTCCCCCTTTGGCATCAAGCACAAAAAGGGAGGCAATACAAGAGATGGAGCCTAATGCTCATCATCTGAAGAAAACCCTAGGACGGCTGTATCTCCGGAGCCAGCTGGAGATGCAGTCGGGTCGATGACTGGGGAGGCCGGAGGAGTGGCAGCTGCAACTAGAGAGACCGGTGCAGGAGCCGCAGGAGCTGGAGTAGACGGTCCTAGAGCAGCTGGTCGGGAGACAGAGCTCGGCGAAGAAGACGCAGCTGGTCGGGCCCTCTTGCAAGGGGCCGGAGATCCTGATGCAGGCAGCCGAGCCAAAATCTGCTCCTGCTGGTCGAGAAGGCGAAGCAGGATCCTGTGATGCTTCGCCTGGGTGCGCAGGATCTCCTGCTGAGTTTGCAACACCTGAGAAAGAGAAGCTGAAGATGATCCGGTGCCGGGGTCTGCAGGAGGTGCCGGGTCAGACTCCTGAACTGGAGCCTCATCCGCTGACTCCCCCGCAGCATCATCATCTGATGCGGGAGAATCAGGGCCAGCAGCTCCAGCAGGGCGAGCACCGAGCCGGCGATCAGCCTGGCCCGAAGGATAGAAGAGCAAAGGATGATGAGGCCGTGGGAGCTCAGAATCCACAGCTCGGATATGAATAAGCACCGCCATGATATACGGAGCATATATCAACTGTCGGCGCGGGGAAAGAAGGACGTGCTGAATCTCACTGATGATGAGATCAGCGACGTCGAATGGCTCCTCCTGAAAGATGGAGATGAGCACATGAAGACCCAGATAGGTGACCCTGGCTCTGTCTCCGCTCATGGGGACCAATGTGAGACAGAGGATCCGCAGAGCCAGATCAACATCGCGGCGCAGACCCGCAATGTGATAGAGCTGGAAGGGGCCGGAATAGAGCATGGCCACCTTCCGACGCACGAGGTCTGGAAGGGTATGGAGCTGGCGGCCAGAAGGAGGGTGCACCAGTCCAAGCGCGGACTCAAGCTGATCCTTTGTGACGGTGTAGACCTGGAGGCCCGTCATGAAGGTCATGAAGTCGCCCTGAGGGGAAACAAAGACGGTAGAATAAAACTGGCGAATGGGCCCCTCAGCCCAATACAAAGAGGAATCGGCGACAAGGTCGCGGATCCCTACAGTGCCAAACAGATCTGCGAGGGTGCGATGCCTGTGTGAGAGGCGATCGTCCCCCACGACAGAGAGCGGTGGGCAAAGATGGGCGCGCGGCTATAGACACTGGTAAACAGGTCTAGGTGGAGGTTTGTGAAACAAGTGAGGACCTCGCATGCGTCGCGATCAGTGGGACTCGGCGAGAGATAGGGGTTCACTAAGCGAAGTGAGCGAAGGCGGCTCGCGTGCCACCGGGAATAGTCCACGGACACGCGCTCAGGTGGAGGCGAGGGCCGGTTCTTGGACGTCTGACCCGATGAACGCTGGCTGTTTGCCGCGTTCTTTCGTCGGGCCACGCGTCGCGAAGACGACGGCTGATCAGACATGGCGAAGAAACGAAAACAGGGAAGGAAGAAAAGCAAGGACCTGAACAGAGGAGGTGCCGGAGAATCGTCGGATCACAGTCGACGATGAGCAAGTGCACTGCAATGGACGGCACTAAGAGACACGGTGGTGGCTAGGAGGAGCAACTCCGGCGAGAGAAAACAGCGAACGGAGGCCCGGCGAGAAGCACAGCGGCTCGGTGCGGTGGAGGCGCAAAGGAGGGCGGTGGTGCTCGTCGACGACGAGGAGGAGGCGCCGGCGAGATTTAGTGGTGGTGCAGCACAAAAGGGAGGCACCGGCGACGAGGGGAGCAAACGGCGACGAGCAAGGCAACGGCGGCGAGATGGAGAAGGCGAGGAGACAAAGAAACAGAACGGGGGTTTTAGGGTTCGAGATCCCACAACTGACAGTCAGTTTGATAAACTGACAGTCAGTTCCAAACTCAGAAACATGGAACTGACAATCAGTGTACCACACTGACAGTCAGTTCACAGAACTGAGTTTTTGAAACAGACAGTCAGTGTATTAGACTGACAGTCAGTTTGAGACTCGAACACGACCAGGAGCTACGACCAAAGTCAATTGCACGTAACTGACTGTCAGTTTGTGAAACTGACTGTCAGTTAGTACGATGACTTCGACCAGAGACTAAGACTAGGCTCCTAAGCACTAAACTGACTGTCAGTTATAGAAACCGACTGTCAGTTTGGTCAATTTCGACCAGAAGCAGTCTAAGACCAGAGAGGGAATAAAATAATAATATTTTTATACAAACAACACTTTTAGCACATCAACTAGCATTTGATATATCAATAATGTTCAGTTCACCCCTTAAAAAGCAAAATCTTGAATCATCTAGGGGTTTAGTGAAGATATCAGTTAGTTGCATATCAGTTCTAACATAATTCACATCAATATCTCCTTTTGCCACATGATCTCTAATAAAGTGGTGCCGTATTTCAATATGCTTAGTTCTAGAATGTTGAACAGGATTATTAGCAATTTTAATGGCATTTTCATTATCATATAAGAGTGGCACTTTATCAAATATTATTCCATAATCCAAAAATGTCTGCATCATCCATAATAATTGAGCACAACAACTGCCTGCAGACACATATTCAGCTTCAGCTGTGGAGAGAGCAACAGAATTTTGTTTCCTAGATGACCATGATACTAATGATCTCCCCAACAGCTGACAGCTACCAGATGTGCTTTTACGATCAATCTTACACCCAGCATAATCCGAATCCGAATATCCAATTAATTCAAAATTTGCATCTTTAGGATACCAAAGTCCTAAACTGGGATAACATTTTAAATACCTAAGGATTCTTTTAAGAGTAGTTAAATGACATTCCTTAGGATCAGATTGAAATCTAGCACACAAGCACACACTAAACATGATATCAGGCCTAGATGCAGTAAGATATAAAAGACTACCAATCATAGACCTATACAGTTTAGAATCGACCGATTTGCCGCTTTTGTCCATGTCCAGATGTCCATTGGTTGCCATGGGAGTTTTGATTGCCTTAGCGTCTTCCATCCCAAAGCGTTTGAGCAGGTCCTTCACGTACTTTATTTGACTCACGAACGTACTGTTCTTGAGTTGCTTGATTTGAAGACCGAGGAAGAAGCTCAGCTCACCAATCATAGACATCTCGAACTCCCTAGACATCATCTCTCCAAACTCATGGCAGAAATGTTCATTAGTAGATCCAAATATAATATCATCAACATATATCTGACAAATGAACAAGTCTTTTTCAATTTTCTTTGTAAAGAGAGTTGTATCAACCTTCCCAATTTTAAAACCTTTTGATAATAGAAAGTCTCTAAGACGCTCATACCAAGCCCGAGGAGCTTGTTTGAGACCGTAGAGAGCTTTCGACAATTTAAAAACATGATTTGGAAATTTGGAATCTTCAAAACCAGGAGGTTGTTCAACAAACACAAGTTCAGAAATTTCACCATTTAAGAAAGCACTTTTTATATCCATTTGAAAAAGTTTGATATTAAAACATGATGCATAAGCAAGAAGAATACGAATAGCTTCAAGTCTTGCTACCGGTGCAAAAGTTTCACCAAAGTCTAAACCTTCGACTTGAGTGAATTCTTGAGCAACAAGACGAGTTTTGTTTCTAATTACAACACCATTTTCATCTTGCTTATTTCTGAAAACCCATTTTGTTCTAATAACATTATGATCTTTGGGTCTTTCTACTAAAGTCCAAACTTCATTTCTAGCAAAGTTATTAAGTTCCTCATGCATGGCATTTACCCAATCAGGATCATTTAAAGCTTCATTAACATGTTTAGGTTCTAAAGAAGATACAAAAGAATGTTGTTCACAAAATGCAGCAATACGAGATCGAGTTTGAACACCCTTACTGACGTCACCCAATATTTGGTCTAGAGGGTGATTCTTGGTGATCATTTGATGTTGCCTTGGTGCTTCATCTTGTACAGCTTCATCTTGATCTTGTTCTGGAGGATCAACATGAGATGATGATACATTTTGATCAACATTCTCAATGTTGACATCATCTTCTTGATCTTCTTCTCTAGGCTTGATGTCTCCAACGGTTATGTTCTTCATGGCTTCTTGAAGATCTTCACCTGAAACTTCATGAGAGATTTGCTCCTTTTGCGAGCCGTTAGTTTCATCAAATTCGACATCACCAGATTCTTCAATGCAACTTGTATTTTTATTGAAAACACGATAAACTTTACTAGTGGTGGAGTATCCGACTAGAAAGCCTTCATCTACTCTTCTTTGAAATTTACCACCAAAATTTCTTTTCTTAAGAATATAACATTTGCATCAAAAGACTCGGAAATAAGAAATATTTAGCTTACGCCCAACAAGAAGCTCATAAGGAGTCAAATTTAGAAAAGGATGCAAATAAAGTCGATTTATAGAATAGCAAGCGGTATGCACGGCTTCAGCCCAGAAGCGAGTAGGAGTATCATACTCACTTAACATAGTCCTTGCCATTTCTATAAGTGTTCGATTTTTCCTTTCAACAACTCCATTTTGCTGTGGAGTGTAGGATGTGGAAAACTCGTGGTTAATTCCAAGAGAGTCACAAAAATCAAATAGAGTTGAATTAACAAACTCTCCACCATGATCACTACGGATTTTCTTGATAGATAATTTGAATTCAGTAGAAATACGTTTTGCAAAACTTTTGAAAACATCGGGGGTTTCAGATTTTTGGGAAATAAAGAAAACCCAAGTATAGCGAGTGAAATCATCAACAATCACAAAACCATAATTGCTACCCCCGATACTTTGGAACTCGGAAGGTCCAAATAAATCCATATGAAGGAGTTCCAAAGGTTTACAAGTAGAAAGAATGCGCTTAGTTGGATGTGAAGTAGCTACTTGCTTGCCCGCTTGACAAGCGCTACAAGGTTTGTCCTTTTCAAAATTCACATCCTTTAAGCCAACAACCAAATCACGTTTTAAAAGTTTTCTCAACTGATGCATTCCAACATGTGCAAGTCGTCTATGCCATAGCCAACCTTTTGAGGTTTGAGAGACAAGACATGTTGAAAGTGATGCATCTTTTGAGTGAAAATCAACCAAATAAAGATTTCCAAAACGAAAGCCTTTAAAGATCAAAGATTTATCTTTTAAACTTTTAACCAAAACTTCTTTTGGGAAAAATGTGCAACTAAAACCAAAATCGCAAATTTGTGCAACGGAAAGCAAATTGAAATTCAGAGATTCGACCAACAAAACATTCGAAATAGAAAGATCATTAGAGATTGCGATTTTACCCAAGCCTACCACATTTCCTTGACGATTGTCGCCAAAGGTAATCTTTTGGTTCTCGCTTGAGTTGTCTTTAAGTGAGGTGAACAACTTCTTGTTACCAGTCATGTGTTCGGAGCATCCGCTATCTAGCACCCAATGCCTCCCACCGGTCTTGTAGTTCACATGCATACAAAGAATTAAGTTCTTTTAGGTACTCAAACCTTTTTGGGTCCTTCAATGTTAGCAATCAAAGCTTTGAGCACCCAAATAGATTTCTTTCTTTTATTTAACATGGGTGCACCAACATACTTTGCTATAGCATAACCTTTTCTCGACTTTTGAAGCATGTAGCAAGTATCAAAATAATTAGGAGTCATTAAGGGACATGCTTCATGCGAATGACCAGTTTCATGGCATTTATGACAAAATGTGTTGCATGCTTTAACAAATATAGTTTTAGAGTTTGGTTTCTTCCCTTTCTTTTGAAAATATCCTAATCCTTCTTTTCTAAAAGAACATTTTTGTTTACTAAGGATTAGATCAAGAGATATTTTGCCTTTGTAGCAGTTTTCTAAGCCTTTTCCAAGTTTTTCAACTTGTGCCTTAAGTTCATTATTTTCATTTAAGATGTTATCATTAGAAACACATGGAATGTGATGACTACTAGAGGGAGAATCATCCAAATTACATGAAGTTGAAGCATCTACCTTAGATGAGGTATTTCTAACATCTTTTATGAGCATGCTTTCAAAAGAGTCTTTAAGCTCAGACTATTGAGCGCGTAGGGAAGAATGTTCTTCCTTAAGCGCCTTATACTTCCTTTTAGTTTTTCCAAAAACTTCATTTAATTCGGTTATCATTTCAACTAAATCATCATAAGATGGACCATTAGAGTGTACCTTTTCATCGCCTTTGGCTATAAGGCAAACGGATGAACTAGTTGAGGTGTTGATGTTGCCGAGAGCTAATCCGGCCATCTTTTTGGAGCAACTTCTTTCGTTGTCGGAGTCGGAGTCGGAGCTTTCTCCGCCGGACATCCACTCTCCAAAGCATGCTTCTTTGGTTTCTTCAATGATTGTTTGGTTTTGGTTTTGGTCGTTGAGACTCAAGAGCCATGACTTATTGCAGGGAATTATTCCCCTTCTTCTTCAAGCCCAATTTCTTCTTATCCTTGTCAGTTTTGGACGATTTTTTCTTCAATCAAGGCTGTGGAGGTAGGTTTTCCTTATTTTCCATCTTGTTTCGTTGGACTACTTTGCTTGCCGTGGCATAGCTATCAGCCATATCGAACAGTTCCTTGACATCCTTTGGTGGGTTGATATTTAGGTCTTCTGTAAACCTTGTGTATCGAACCCTTTGTTTGAACGTTCGAATCACAAATGACTCTGATATCTTAGGGATTGTGTTTCAAACTAAGATAAAATGCTTTATGAACTGGCGTAGTGTCTCATCCCGTTTTTGATGCAATCAATGGAGGTTGTCCTCTTTTCCTGATCGCACATAGGTTCCTTAAAAGTTAGCGATCAGGAGATCACAAAGTTGCTCCCAGGAATAAATGGACTCTGCTCGCTTGTTGAGTAATCATGATTGAGTCGATCCTTCTAAAACTGTGGGAAGATAATTGGTCATTATCTTTTCATTTTCCCAGCATCTCGAATCACCGTACAATAAATTTGTAGAAACTTTGATGGGTTCTTAGTCCCATTGAAACGTTCTACAGAGGTGGGCCGAAATTTGGAAGACCATCTCACTGTTATGAGGTTTGCTGAGAATAATTTGCATTCAGTGATAACCTCATGGTGGCGTCGCTGAGCATTTGACTTTGATGTAGAGTTTGCTGATCGCAGTCGCGTGTACACCACATTTTGTTGAGGGCCAAGGAGGTCATGAATGTTACGCGGGCCCAGAAACTCATGGACGCTGCGCCTGACAGGTTGTCTACGCTCTGAAGGGAAACAATCATCACGCTGATCATGCTCGTTATTTGAGTTATGAGCAAGTCATGGTGTGCTCCCTGTAGAGTAGAGTCTTGTTCGGCGTTGGCTCCTACTTGAGTGAGCAAAAATTTCCTTGGCGGCCTGACTTAAAGTCTCCACCAAATTCGCAGCAAATTGGGCGAATCCCAGCATGATGTTTTAGTCGGGAGGAGGTTCACGCAATTGTTGCATAGCAACTTGAAGTTGCTGGGCTGTAGATTCATGTGGTCCCATGGACCGTTCTCCACATGCAGGTGCGGGTGGAGTCACTCATTCTCTTTCACCAATGATTGGTACGCTTAGATCTGGAGGTGGTAACAGTCTAATCCCAACTTCCTGTGCACCAACATTGTCACTGGGTGCATCATTCATCTGTGAAATCAGATTGAGGTGATGAATGCTTATATCACTGCAGTAATGAGTGCTTATATTATGGCAAGATATCTCAATAGGAAAAAGCACACCTGGACACACCGTGGTATTTCAAGCTGCTTGAGGGTGTGTCATGCATTATACACCACTAGATTAACATTCCTCTTGTTGGTGCATCATGGAACTTATTCCGTAAACTACAAAAGCAAGCATCAAAGAACAATGACAGACCATGCAATATGCATTACTAAATTAACAAGAACAAGATTGTCCAATTTTTTTTTCTTACTGATCACATAAAAAACTCTCAATGCAATCACAAACCAAGACCTGAAAGAAAGAAATCTAATAAGCCTCTAAATGGAGCTCCATCCCTTTGCAGGAAGAGGAGGAATACTCTGCTCATTTCTGAAGAAATCATCAGGATCCACCATCCCCTTCACAGCAGCCAGCCTGTCAAAATTACCCTTAAAATACTTCTCCCCCCAAACTCTAGCCTTTGCATAGATTGTGACATTGCCCACCACCTCATTCTTGCCCAGATCCAAGTCCCTATAGTTGACATAGCCAGTTCTTGGGTTCTTGGACACATAGGGCTCCATCTCCTTGTACAGCCCCCTGATCCGACCCACATGCTTGTCCAAAGCCTCTGTTCCATTCTCGGACCATTCCCAGAAGTACTGAAGATTGTAGAGGTTCCCCTTCCGGTGCGGGAACGGCGTCTCCGACGGCGCGACGCTGCTCATCTGGCCGCCGTAAGGGCCCAGGATGAGCTGCCCCGCCTCGTCCTTCACCAGCCAGCTCCATGCCTTCTCCCAGACGTTTCTTGGGATGGGCTCCTGCACGTAGTCCGACTTGGCCTTGAAGTAGCTGTGCGGCTTGGATCCCCTGTGCAGGAGCAGCTCCAATGGCTTGCTACTGGAGTTGAAGGCGAAGTAGACGGTGGACTGGATCCAAGTTATCTCCTCGCAGTCTTCTCGCCTCATTCCAAGATCGGGGAAGTAGGTCTGCATCAGCCGGTGGAGTCGCTTGCATCTGCCGAGAAACAGGGCCTCGAACTGGGCCTTCTGGTTCTGCATAAACACTCTTAAGAAGAGGTCTCGAGGCAGCGCGGGGGCTACTTCTTGCCACTTGGTGATAAGATCGACGGCGGATTGGCTTCTTGACCTGTTAATGGTGAACACCGTGACGGTCTCCGGGACGCGCACGAGCTTTACATGCCATGACAGGACGATGCCGAAGCTCTCGCCTCCGCCGCCTCTGATGGCCCAGAAGAGGTCCTCACCCATGGTGGACTTGTTAAGCAGATTCCCGCCGGCGTCCACTATGACGGCGTCAAGAACGTTGTCGGCGGCGAGACCGTACTTGCGCATCAGCGTGCCGAAGCCGCCGCCGCTGAGGTGGCCGCCGAATCCGACGGTGGGGCAGATGCCGGCCGGGAACGCGAGTGCCCGGCTTGCCGCGCCGACGGCATAGTAGAGCTCGCCGAGCGTGGCGCCGGACTCGACCCACGCCTCGGCGGGCGCTGCGTCGACCCGCACGGCGCGAAGGCCAGTTAGGTCGACGACCGCGAACGGCTCGCCGTAGCCGGAGGACGAGGAGGAGGTGTACGAGAGGCCCTCGTAGTCGTGCCCGCCGCTGCGTGCGCGGACGCGGACGCCGTGTCGCCGGCCGCAGCGAACGGCGGCCTGGACGTGGGACGCCTCGGTGGCTGCGACGATGGCGAGCGGCTTTGGTGTGGTCGGCTTAAAGAACCGGAGATTTTTAATGGAGGAGACCAAGAGAGGGGAGTACGACGGTGAGCCGCGAGTGCAGCAGAGGTGCGGAGGTATGGTTTGCGACAAGCAATGGTGGAATCCATCAGAGGAAGCCGAGGATATGGAGATGGAGATGTTGCAGGGGAGGATGCAAAGGGCGAGGAGTTGTAGGATTGTGAACGACGCTCTAGTCATCTTGCTACTTTGGTGTTACCTCTTCTCGAAAGGACGACATTTATAGGCCAAATTTTGTGCAAAATCGGGTGATTTGAACGGAGTTCTGCTCAGCTGCTGCTGCCTACGAGGCACACTGGTTTATCTTCTGTACACAGCTGCTGGATGTTGGATAGCAGAGGGATAAACTTCCACGAGCAATCCCCTGTCGTGTGATGGCAATCTACACGTTATCTGTACCATGTCTATAGGATGTATATGTATAAGAAGCTGTATGATCAAAATTTGCACGTGATCGATACCATAACTTTGACGCATTACCAACTGGGTCTCACGCATAAGGATGGTGCTAGAAAATGAATTTTTTTTTTTTTATAAATAACCAAAACAAAAAACAGAAGTAATCCTCAATTGTAAAATTTTGCAGAACTAGTCCACCATATCAATTTGTTGAGTCTTACATGTGTCGCAATTCAACTGAATTTTAGTGACTTATCGAGTGTCGGCAACTCGACAAGCTGCTGCATAATCCTCTCGGCTTGGGTCCCCCTCTCTTCTTCCTCTCTTCCCTCATTTCTCTCCTCTCCCTCTCACTCGAGAGCACTTCTTTCTATCCCTCTCACACATTTTGTTTTTAATCTTTAGATCTAACAATATTTAGCTGTTAAATTTGTTTGGTGCAAGAAGTAAATTTGTAGAGGCTTGCGAGCTTTTCAAAAGAAGGTAATTTTTGTTCAAATGCAACTATCTTTTGTTAAATATTTTGTGAATCATGTCATTAGAAATAATTTGGAAGAATTAGGGTTTTAATGTGTTTATAATGTACTGAATATCCTCATTATTTGTAGGTTAAATCTTTGTAATGTTTATGAATTAGGGTTTTGTGCATTTATCAACACATATGTATATGTTTAGGAATTAGGATATTGTGAATTTAGATGTAATTAGTATGCTTTGATTCCAAATATATTAATTTTTAGATGTAATTTTCAATTGGTGCAATTATCAAAATTAAAGTTTGAGGAAAAAGCTTCTAAACAAGGTAAATTTGATTTACATGCAAACATATTTTTGTTAATGACTATGTTAATGATATCATTAGTGGTGTAAACCATATATTATGTGTGTAAAATTTGTGTGTACATAAAAAAAAAAAAGAAAAAAAAATCAGTGAACATAATGTTTGCTAGGGAAAAAAAAAGTGTTGATAAAATAGGTGAACTAATAATGTCATTAATTTTTTTTTTGTGTATGTACATATATTAACTTACTTTAAATTGAAATGTATTAATATTTAGTCGTAATTTTCAGTTGGTGCAATTATCAAAATTATAGTTGGAGGGAAAAGCTTCACGACAAGGTAAATTTCATTTACATGCTACCATATTTTTGTTAATGATTGCGTTAATGGTGTCATTAATGGTGTAAACCATATATTATGTGTGAAAAATTTGTGTGTACATCGGAAAAAAAAGAAAAAAAATCAGTGAATGTAATGTTTGGTAGAATGAAAAAAATGTGTTGATAAATTAGGCGAACTAATAATGTCATAATTTTTTCTTGTGTATGTATATATATGAGTTTACTTTAAATTGAAATATATGGATATTTAGAAATAATTTTCAGTTTACATAAGTATAAAAATTATAGTTTGAGGGAAGCTTTTCAAAACAATATAAATTTCATTTGCATGCAACAATATTTATGTTAATGACTATGCTAATGATGTCATTAGTAATAATAAGTATATTGGAGAGTATTGTATGATTGAGCCGTTAGTTAATTTTTTTTTTGCATCTGCATTGAAATAAAAGAAAAAATTATGTTCTGTACTACTTGTATGTTTGGAAAAAAATTATTGTTGGAGACTACTATATGCACTACTATAGAAATGCTGAGTACTAACGGTTCGAAAAAGTCTATACTAACGATTCTCCAACCACTAGTGATGGGCACGATAGAACAAACCTAGCGCTGCTCTAATGGTTCGAAACCGTTAGAATATCTTACATATTCTAACGGTTCTTATTAATGAACAATTATAATAGCTCACTATATTCTAACGGTTCGTATTAGTGAATCATTAGAATATCTTTCTATATTGTAACGGTTCGAATTAGTGAATCATTAGAATAGCTTTCTATATACTAATGGTTGATTCGTAATAACCGTTAGATTATTACACTATATTCTAACGGATCGTACTACTGAACCGTTAGAATATGTTGTTCTCTTCTATGTTTCTGTGTTAGTGAACTGTTGAAGAAGCTTTGATATACAATATAGATACAAAAATGTACATTCACAAGTACACAGACTGAATTTGTGCACACATTCAACAGATTGAATTTTTCCGCAAATTTATTCACACATTGAGTTTATTCAGAAATACACCAATACAAATATAAAAAACACCAATTCACACATCCAATGTATATTTTTGACCAAAGACAGTAGGCAAGAAGCCTACTAGTAAATATATTAATAATTAGAAGGACTATAGAGAGTAGAAGAATGCAAAGAAAAAAAGAAAAGTTATAATAAGTTGACAGTCACTTCTTCCATCACATATTGAGTCCAAATCTATCGCAGCTCTCCTTGGACATGGTGCTCTGCATGCATGTATGAAGAGTCAGTAATTAACTTCTAAGTTTCAAACGTTACATCCAATTTTCAAATTTGAATTAGGTGAAATGCTTACCTGAGGGAATTGGGAAAAGTTTGTCCTGATTAGGTCATATATAAACCGCATCAGATGAAACCCACATTCCCACGATTCTGGCTACTGATGGCACTAAGATGATTGCATATGCGAAGACATTTTAGCTATTCTTTCCATAAACTAATTAAGCATAAACTAAAAGACCCATAAGTAGTTTGATTCTTATTAATTACCTCATATTCTTTCGAAAAAATTCTTGAGCCCTACGATGCGTTATGCCTTCCTCGAACAGACACATAATTTGTGAAAGCCTTGCATTTAATTTAGCATTCTTGGTTAATATGTTATCATTAGCTAGTGAGATCAAAATTTAAATCAAACTTGTTACTTATGCGTCCATATGCCACGAGATCACGTATTTATTTGGTAGCCTGTCATGCATCGAATCAAGGTAGTACACATCATTCCTCCATGGACAGATCATGAGGAGGATCCAGTGGCCCCTACGGTGTACACAAAAGAGAACCGTTTAAAGTACATATTAGGTATAATATACAAGAATGAGTTAACTTGGTAGGAAATGCACTAACCTTTGGTGGTACTGTGCTAAAATGAACTCCCTATCTTGCTGTGCCAGTAGTGCCCTCGATATGTACTGTTCCACATGTGCTGGCTCGTGCTCTAGCATCGTGTGGCTTATTTGCTCTAGGTCAAGGAAACCCACCTTGTCACACGCCCTCATCGACGCCAGTCTGTACATGCACCTGCATGCAAAGGATAACATTAGTATTACATATAGAGTGATTAGATTTATTAAATGAATTACAACAATATATAGGATCAGCAAACTCACAGGACTCCAGTTCATATGATGGACATATTAAGTTCCTGCCAGTTGAAGAGGTTAAACAAATCCTCGTGCGCACGGATATGCTCTAGGCCTCACAGTGGAACTATCTAGGCCTGAAGGGAACTAGGAAGTTCAAGTTGCGCCTGGACTGGGCTAGGTACCACTCATGGAGGTCTCTAGTTGTGCGATCCAATTTATGCAAAATGGCCTCCGACACGAGTAGGAACGCGTTCTTGAATGTATCCAACTGTCCCTTTCTCCCTTTGCCTTTGCCCTTGCCTTTTTCCGGGGAGCGAGTGTGTACCTTCGAAACTCGAGGCGGGGTGCTGGTAGCTTTCTTCGATGACGAAGGGCCTTTCTGAGGAGGCGTGGATCCTTGGCCTGGGGCCAAGGTCGTCTTTCGAGGCTCGATGGCTGGAGGAGATCCCTCAGGCCCTGTGTTGGGGGTGGGCTCCTCAGGTAGTATGCTGGCCTTCATCGTCACTTCAATTTATGAACCCATATGTTAGAGTTTGCAAGTTGAGTATATGAAGTAAGTTGTAAACTAAAATGGGTAGAATTTACCTCCTGTATTATAATACCCTTCTTGGGCCATTGTACATACGAGCCCAATGCCTCACTAATTGTCCGCATTTCCTCCATTGGGGAGGGCAACGGGAGAGCGGTGTAGCCTGGGAGGGGCATGTCTACCTGTACCTTTGAGAACCCATCTTCAGAGGTACGCAGTGGATGCGGACATCCTCCCCAGACGGATATACGAACCCATGTGCAACCACTACGGGTCGTCGCCTATGTGAACCACTAGACTGCAGCTCTCCGGCTTTTGCAAATTTGCAACAATTAAAAAAGGTTAGCGAAACAACTCCAACAGAACGGGAGTGGCATCAACTTAAGTGCATAGTTCAATGCTTGCAATACCTCAAGCAGATCCACCGGATCCACGTGGACCTTCGAAGAGTAACTACTCGGCTGACCACGCGGGGTACTGTCGCCCTCGGGAGCTGGATCTATACCCATGGACTGCACAATTCTGTTGAGCTGTCCTAACTGTTCGCTCATTTCAGCGAACATAGCCTCGAATTGTGCAGTCACGTCTTCCCATATCTTCTCGGCCAGTTTCAATTCCTTATCCTTTCAAGAGTAGGCCTTCTTCCTCAATGGCCCACACTCTTTGAAGCCGTCCTTCCACGGCACAATGACCCCCACGGTCAGTGTTCACCTGGGATGCTCCTTATTTCCTAGAGCCCGGGTGAGGATGTCATTCTCCCTCTGGGAGTAAACAATCCCTGTGTTTCCTCCTTCTCGGTAGAGATCTGTTACATTCAAAGCTACATTGTGAGACAAATATATATATAAACTTGTGCATACACAATTTATGAAGTTAGCCAACTTACCATCTGCTGTATGACCTCGGTGTCCTTAGGGTTTGCGAACTCCATAGACCCCATGGACAACACGGACGCTCTCCCTCGCCATCATCTCTTGTACCTCACATCGCAGATATCGGAGATCTGCAAGTCAGGGGAGTCGACGAGAGCAGTTTCCTCGTCTTCCTTCCTCCATTACTCCTCCTTCCCTACATAGCCCCGAGACCCGAGCCGGTATGGGTGGTCATTCCTCTTTTGGATTCCCTTATTCTTCACGCTAAGGGCCTTCGAAGCAGAAACAAGCAAATGCACCATTGGTTAGTCCATACAATCGACCATACAGTGTAATCAAGAAAAGGAAGCATATATACCTTGAACTCAGGAGTCCCCTTCTACTGGTTGAATTGCTCCCATACCTCTTCTGTTATGAAGGAGTACTTCTTGCAAGGAGAATTCCCCGCAGTGAGGAAGATAGTCACGAGGAAGCTCTTGAAGATTTTTCATGTGTTGTTCATGTCCTTCAAGCAGGCCGTCTTAGGTCCATTGTCGAGGATGTTCTACTTGGCCTGTTTTCAAGCAATGCATATAAACAGGAGTTTGTTAAACTTCAGGATAAGACAAGGGAATGTGATTACGAAAGAGTTCAGAGATTTCGATTAATTTTACCTTCACTTCCACCCATAACCTATCTCTCTTGTCCGCCTTCATGTCCTTCCAGTTCTCGACGGTAATCTTCACCCTCTCTTTTGCCAGCAAGCCAATGTATGCAGCGTACTTCTCAGTGTTCTTTCTGATTGGTCTTACTAAGGATCCGACTCCCAATCATCAACAGCTGGCGCCCACCGTGGGGCCTTTCTCGAGGCATTTTCTTCATTAGGAGTTCTGGTAAGTTATGTCTGGAGCATACGATTCTAAGAATGATTTCGATATCAATGACTATGCTCATATCTAGATGCCTTCGCCTAACGACCCCGTTCGTATGAAAGAAGTTGGCGACGAAGATGTCCATGAGTCACATCCCGAGGGTGCATCTTCTCCAAATTTGGTCATGTATGTCGACCAAGAGACAGAGAAGATGGATTTTCCCCCCATATGAATCCCACCACATCAGAGGCTGAGTACGTGCCACAACATATTGTCCCAAAAGATGTGGAGGATAATGACCTTGAGTTTAGTTTTGGAAAGTTTGCTTTGGACAATCTCCAATCTCTTTTTGATTTCGAGTCTGACTTGGAATAAGGAGAGATGTTTTCCCCGTCTGCGACCTCAGTTCCAGGGGAATTTTCTACGCTTTCAGAGGAAACTCCTGAACAGCGAGTTGCCAGGGAGGAACGAGAACGCAAGCAGGAGGAAGATCAAGCTCGCGAACAGTGGGAGAATGAGATTCACAGGGCCATTGAGGAAGCCTTATGTCTTGCAAAATCTCGCCAAGATGCCGTTGTTCGAGACCCTGGTCCCAGTACCTCTCGTCATCCGCATGGTCGCAAGCACGACCATACACCATCTTTGGCCCCGGAGTATTCCCCGGCGGTTGAGGAGACAATAACTCCTATGGCACCCAGAAGGAACACACAAGACCAAATTCGTGTTATCGCAGATGCACTGTGTAATCCTCCTCTTGGTTTGGAAGAGGCGGATAGAACGGCCTTCGCCAGAGTCCTTGCAGACATACTCGATGAAGTGGCATCTGAGGCTACTCCAACGGCATCATCCCGTTCCACGATTCGTTCCCATGAGCAGGATTATTCTTACTCCAACCATTGGAGGCGCAATCGATTGCTAGCAATGCCAATTCAGCATGACAAAGCTAGGCGAGTTGGAAGCTCTCAAGATCGTAATCGTGTACCAGTTCATTCTCGCCTGGGACCACGGTGTGTATCTCCTCAAGGTAATGTTGCCCGCGATCATATGGAAGGTCGCGATGATAGACATTTCTGAAGTTCCTATGTAGGTTGTAAAGCTTTCTCGCCAGGGCTCCATGTGGTAGTCTGGCCAGATAAGTTTAAACCTGGTATGATCGAAAGATTCGATGGAACTCAAAATTCATCAGAATTTCTTTAGATCTACATCACTGCCATTCAAGCGGTGGGAGGAGATGACCGTCTGATGGAAAATTACTTGCCAACGGTTCTTGAAAGACCATCAAGGACTTTGTTTAATCAACCAGAAGGGTCGATATACAATTGGGAAATGTTGTGTGATGCAATCCTCAACAATTTTCAAAATTATTATGAAAAGCCTGGTAAGGAAGATGATCTTCATCGGTTACGCTAGACTTCGACCGAAACTCTTCGACAATTTGTCAAGAGGTTTGTTGGAGTGAGGAATATTATTCCTCACATTTCAGATACTTTGGTTATCAGGGCTTTCAAACATGCTATTCGATACCGAAGATTCACTGAAGATTTGAGCATACATCCACCAAGGTCGGTATCAGATCTATTCGATTTGGCAGACCGTTATTCTAACGTGGCTGAGGCTGTGGAATGGAATAGAATGGTGGACAAAGGGAATTTGCTGCCTCAACCAGGTCTTAAGAATGACAAGAAGGATGATTCTAATAAGAAGTCAGAATCATCAGGTGGGAAATCCAAGAAGCCCAAGAAGAATGGGGCTGGACAATACCGAAATGTGGTCATTGTCGACAAACCACCACAAGAAAAGGGTAATAAATTTACATTAAAAAATAAAAAAGCCTCCTTCTAGTGGTTGCAACAATGACCATTCAAAAAAACAGACTAACCCGTAGGGAAACAAGAAATGGTGTCTGTTCCACAACACTTTTGGACATGATCTCAAGAACTGTCGTAATTGGTTGAAGCGCCTGGACGATTTCTACCAGGGGAATGGACCCATGCCGACCATACCAGAGAAAGAACAATCTTGTGGGGTGAGGGATGCTGGTGGAGATGAAGACATGCCATATCAGGTACTTCAAAACCATGTCAATATCATTTTTGGCGGTTCTTCTTCTTATTCTTCTAAGCGTCAATTCAAATCTCTTTACCGTGAGGTAAATAAAGTTGATGCTCCAATTGGGGAGCATTAATTCCCCTGCTGGTCGGAAACTCCCTTAACTTTCGACCGGGACGATTGTCCCAAGGGTCTAACACGACCATTGAGACTCCCTCTGGTCATTACCCCTATCAATGGCAATGCTAAGGTCAAGAGGGTATTGATCGGCGGAGGTAGTTCTCTGGATCTGTTATTGGTCAAAATTCTTGACGAGATGCAAATTCCTCGCTCAAGGAACAAACCCATAATTCATCCTTTTTATAGTATAATCTCTGGTCCCTCAATGATGCCGATCGGACAAATTGTATTACCGATAACATTGGGAGAACCAGACAATTTTCAAACAGAATTGATTAAATTCAATGTAATTGATTGTGATTCAGCATATAACGCTATTTTTGGCAGGCCGACACTTGCTAAGTTCATGGCAGTGACGCATTACGCTTATCAGTGTGTCAAGATTCCATGTCCAAAAGGCGTGATTTTGGTCTGAGGCAGCCGCAATACAGCTCTCACTTGTGATCAGTTATCTCTGGAGTTGTTCAATCAACTTCCCCTTCAGGATGTATAGGTTGCAACCACGGCACCAGACGCGATCAAAGTCGCCCTGCGACCAGATGAGAAATTGAAGTTGGTTCCTTTGTACCCAGAAGATCCGTCTAGAACCATTCGGATTGGATCAGATTTGGATGACAAATATGAACTCTATCTCATTACTTTCCTCGGGGGTTAACGCAGATGTGTTTGCGTGGAAACCATCCGACATGCCTGGAGTCCCAAGGGAAGTGATCGAGCACAGGCCAGCAATCCGGCCTGGACAGCGAGCAATAAAGCAAAAGTTTAGACGCTTTGCTACTGACCGACAAGAAGCCATCCGTGTGGAGTTAGACAAAGTCCAGAAAGCAGGATTTATTCGAGAAGTCGATCATCCTGAATGGCTCGCAAACCCATTTATGGTCCTAAAGTCAAATAGTAAGTGGCGCATGTGCGTCAATTACACCAGTTTAAATAATGCCTGCTCGAAGGATGATTTTCTCCTTCCTTACATCGATCAGTTGGTCAATTCTACAGCGAGCTGTGAACTGATGAGTATCCTGGATGCTTACTTGGGGTACCATCAGATTAGCATGGCAGAAGAAGATGAAGAGAAAACTTCCTTCATCACACCATTTGGTACTTACTGCTACATCATAATGTCATTTGGACTCAAGAATGCTAGTTCCACGTACCAACGCTTGATGCAAAAGACATTTCTCTCCAAGTTGGGGCGTAATCTAAAAGCTTATGTCGATGACTTGGTTGTAAAGAGTTTTAAAAGATCTAGTCACATAGATGATCTTGCTAAAACCTTTTGTAACTTGAATAAATATGGAATAAAGTTGAATCCTGAAAAATGCTCTTTTGGAGTTTCTTCTGGTAAACTTTTAGGTTTCCTTGTTTGTTCGAGAGGAATTGAGGTTAATCCTGAGAAAATCAAGACCATTGAGCAAATGCGATCTCCTTTGACCATGAAGGATGTTTAGAGCCTAACAGGTCGCATGGCGGCCTTAAGCCGTTTTGTATTACAGCTAGGCGAACGTCGGCTACCTTTCTTTAAGGTTCTACGTAAGCACAATGGTTTTACCTGGTCGGATGAAGCCGAGAAAGCCTTTCAAGAGGTCAAAGCATATTTGTCTAGTCCGCCAGTATTGGTTTCTCTAATTTCGGGGGAATCATTACTTCTTTACTTGGCGGCTACTCCTCACGCGGTTAGCACAGTTCTGGTCACGAAAAGGGAAGGTGTGCAACAACCAGTTTATTATGTAAGTGAAGTACTTCATGGACCAAAGGAGTGTTACCCTGAAGCCTAGAAACTACTTCATGCTCTTCTGATGGCTTCACGAAAGCTACGACATTACTTTCAAGCACATAAGATTATTGTGCCGTCGTCCTTTCCCTTAGGGGACATTCTCTGTAATCCGGAAGTGTCTGGTCGTGTGGCGAAATGGGTAGTGGAACTTGGAGCATTTGACATCCATTTCACTCCTCGCATAGTAGTTAAATATCAAATTCTTGCAGATTTTGTGGTTGAATGGAGTAATCTCGACCCACCTGCGCAATGTTGATCGAAGGATGCCGACTAGAGGGGGGGTGAATAGGCGGTTTTTAAAATTTTACTTTTAAACTAGTGTTTAACAACCTAAAGTTGCAATAACAAATTTCTAAAGATATGAATGACAATTCAAGATGAGTTTTGCAATTTCTAAAGGATTAAGAGAAACAATTCAATCTCTAAGAAAATAAAGCAAGTAATAGAAATAACCGAAGAGATCGAATTTTTCCCGAGGTCTCGGAAATTTGCCGATTTCCACTAATCCTCGTTGAAGCGCTCTTCACTAGAGCTTATGCTTTGATTTCACTATGGGTAGCCCTTCTCCTCTCTGGATAGGCGAGCTCCAAATCTTTACAACCAATCGCCGGGTCTCTCCGACACACATCGTCGATGGAGAGATCGCCGGACCTCCCGGGTCGTCTAGGTGACGGCAATCACCAAGAGTAACAAGCCTAGCACCTTGCTTGATCAACCTCAAAGCTTGATGAACACAATGAAAATGCGAAAAGGCTTGAAATCAACTTCACTCAACTAGCACTCAAGGTTTGCTCAAATTTTCACTTCAATTGCTAGAGAATGAATGTGAGAGAGTTTGCACACTGTTGCACAAGAGTTTGGAGATGTATTTCGTGTGTATATAACATCTACAAACAGTGGTCTATTTATACTCTCAGCAAAACGGTCATTTTCAAGAAAATTGGGCAAAAGTTGTATTGGCCGGACATTGTCCGGTCACTTCGGACATTGTCCGGTCAGTACAAAAAACTTGACCGTTACTCACGTGTAATTCGAGTGTCAGTAGCCGTTTGAACAAATTTGTGAAGGCCGGACAAATGGATTTGTCTTTGTTAACACCCCTGTTCAACAATACTTGTACACACCGGACAAATCGATTTGTCCAGACAAATGTATTTGTCTCTGTTGATACTCGAATTAAGGCACTCCAACTATTTGTATAGGCCGGACAAATGGATTTGTCCGGACAAAATGTCCGGACAAATACATATGTCTCTGTTAACACATGCATTTTCAATTGCTCAGAAGTTGTATTGGCCGGACATTGTCTGGTCACTTCGGACAATGTCCGGTCACTTTAGACAAAAGCCTCCAGGCAAATACATTTGTCTTAACTTAACGTGCTGTGAAAATTTTGTATTGACCGGACATTGTCCGGTCACTTCGGACAATGTCCGGTGTACATCGGACAGATGCACCGGACAAATGTATATGTCTTTGTTTCAAGTTTTGCAATGTTCAGAAGTTATTTGTATTGGCCGGACATTGTCCGGTCACTTCAGACACTGTCCGGCCAGTACAAAATGAAAACAGAAATCTGAATTTTTACTCAATTTCGATTTGAGGGTAAATGCAAATGCAAATATGCTTCTAAACACTTCAAAGTTGATCAAGAGACTTGTGCTAAGACCCCTCTTAATAGTATGACCATCTAACCTAGAAATTATAAAAACAAGAAAGCGCTAGGTTTAGCTTGTCGAGATTTTCGTCGTTTTTGCTTCATGGAGTCTTTATAACCTTGCTTTGCTCTTTCTTGATGCTTTCTCCTCTGATTTACCTGAGTCTCACATACAGAGGTTAGTCGCAAATCTCACGGATGTCATTAATCACCAAAATCCTAATTAGGGCTCAAGATTCAACACGCAAGAATCTGTGGATTTACAACACATTGACCATTGGACGATGTACTTTGATGGCTCTCGTAGTTTTCAACACTCGCGGGCTGGAGTGGTCTTAATCACACCTCAGGGCGACCAACTCTAGTATGTCATACAACTACACTTTGTTGCGACCAACAACGCCGCAGGGTATGAAGGTCTTCTTGCCAGGCTTCGTGCAGCTAAGTTCCTTGGATTCCGTCGATTAGTGGTGAGGGGAGACTCATAACTAGTCGTAAACTAGGTAAATACGGAGTACGTACAGCACCTCTGATGAGACAATGGCTCATTACCTGGACGAGATGAGGAAATTAGAAAAACACTTCAGTCATTTCGAAGTCCAATTTGTTCCGCAAAGAAACAATGTTCTCGTAGACCAATTATCAAAAATTGGGTCCTCATGTGCATCCGCTCTGGCAGGAGTGTTCGTCGAACACTTGAAATATCCCTCGATTATGTTTCCAGTCGAGAATGATGAGGTGATAATTCACATCGCTGACCTCGAGCATGAAGGAGATTGGACCCGACCATTGCGAATCTATCTTGAACATGGGACCTTAGCTGAGGACAAAACTGAAAGTGATCGGTTAATATGAAAGGCACGTCTATACAAAATGATTGATGGGGTTTTGTATAGAAAGGGTACTCAAGAAGTGTTCATGCACTGTATATCTCAAGAGGATGGTAAATCCCTCTTGAAGGACATTCACGGTGGTGTATGTGGTGCACATGCATCTTAACGGATGCTGGTCAGAAAAGCTTTTTGACAAGGTTATTATTGGCTTTCGGCACTTAATGATGTAATGCACTTGGTCAAGACATGCCCATAGTGTCAATTTCATGCACGGTAAGTTCACCAGCCTGCATATGCCTTACAAACTATTCCTTTAACTTGGCCGTTCGCGGTATGGGGAATAGCTATAGTGTGTCATATGCCCCAAGAAGTTAATGGGTACAAGTTTTTATTCGTAGCCATTGACACATTTACTAAGTGGATTGAGGCTGAACCAGTCCGTAATTTAACCGCCACTACGGCGAAGAACTTCTTTCATAAGAATATTGTAACACGATTTGGTGTTCCAAGTCGTCTCATTAACGACAACGGGTCCCAATTTGTTAGTGGTGTTTTTTTGGACTATTGCGACGATATTGGGACCAAATTATGTTTTGCATCCGTTGCTCATCCACAGAGCAATGGCGTTGTTGAACGTGCCAATGGGCAGATATTGTAAGGCGTTAAGAAATGAGTTTTCTATCACCTTAAGTTACGCTCGGGGGCTTGGGTAGACGAACTCTACTCCGTTTTATGGGCACTACGCACTATATGCAGTCAAGCTACGAGTGAGACGCCTTTTCAATTGGTATACGGTGCTGAAGCTGTATTACCTATCGAAATTCGTATTGGATCTATTCATGTGGATCAATTTGATCATTCTGATCAACATGAACAATGTGTACAAGACATTATTCTCCTTTAGGAGAAATGTGATTGGGCGTTGATTAAGTCAGCAGCATATTTACAAGGTTTACATAAATACCATAGTAAACGAGTGCGACCTCGTAATCTTCACGTGGGCGACCTGGTTTTACGAAAAATTCAAAATCAGTCCAATTGCAACAAATTCTCTCCTCAGTGGGAAGCCCCTATACTGTGGTCTCAGTGCCGCGACCAGGATCAACTTGATTAGCGATGGAAGATGGAAGGATCTTATCCAATACTTGGAATATAGATCAATTGTGCAAGTTCTATGTGTAAGTTTTTCCATTTCCATTTTCTTGTTCAATTAGCATATTTTTTACAATAAAACTTTCTTTCATTTTATGTTATAAGCGTATTCTCAATTGATGTCCTTTGGATCTATTCAAGCCATGCTTGAAGTTCAATACTATGGTCGCGTATAGTCTACTATCATATATTCGATCACAGATGGTCATCTCATCACAATGTTTAAAGTGGATTCGCTAATTGATCTCATGGTCACATCTAGATAAGACATCTCTAAATAAGTCGTTTCTTAACGCACACGAGACTTACTAGCATGTTTCTGATCATTCGAGTGGCTATTAGTTCACAAAAACCTTTAAGCACTCACGTTGAGCTGTCTTGTGATTTTATAATAAGCTCTAGTTCGAAAATTTCTTTATAAGCCATTTCTCAACGCATAAGAGGTTTTGCTGGGCATATTTATTTTCGTGCAATTACTATACTGAGTTCTCAGTATTAGTAATATCAAGAGGGGGCTAGGAGAATACAACTATAACATTTAGATGGAAGTATTTTCATAATTTTATGTCTCAAAAAATCATGCATCTACATATTTTCTATTAGAATTGTATGTGTGTAGGTACACAAATTTGAACAAATCAAAGAACTTTGTATTTATCATTATTTTCTTTACAAAGGGGAAGAAAGTACATTAGGCCAGATTAAACTCTTTCAGGAGGTTTTCAATCAATGGCCTAACTTCATCCATAATAGCGCTCAGCTGATCCTCACTATCAAATAAGGCATCTTTCGCCACTGGTTTCAAATTGAGATTTGGGCCATGGTGATGCCTAAGTTTGCACAGAATGGAAGAGGCTATAGATTCAACATTGGTCTTCAGTGCCTCATTTTGCCTATTCATGTCTTCAGGAAGATATTCGAGGAGGGATTTAGCCTGAGCCGTGACCAACTTATAGGATTCACTGAGGCTTAAGTTTCCTTTTGAGGATCGATGATATCAGCCTTCAGTAGATCTGCAACCATCTTCAATTTCTTGAAAGCTTCTGATTGAATACTGCTGCAGTCTGAGATTGTTTCCTTTAGGGCTTTATTTTCTTCGTAGGTAGTTTCAATAGTTTTCTTGAATTCTTCGATGGTTGCATGTTGTTGTTTGATGGTCGCGAGAAGTTGTTCGACTTGAGTTTCTGTCTGGACACACTTCTGCTTGAAGTCATTTCTCTCCTTGGAAAGGTTCTTTATTTGTTTTTCTTGTGCTACATGAACAAGATAATGAGATTACAGAAATTCATGTAAGGAAATAACATTTTTACTTCAAAGTGAACTTACAGGCTAGTTTCTTATGAGCCTCGTTGAGTTCTTTCTTCAGGGAGGAAAGCTCTATGGCCGCAGTCTCTTCTTGACCTTGTCGATTAGCCATGCTCTTCGTCAATGAAGAGTTCTCCCTGCGACCATAGACGTAATCATAAAGCTTAGATGACGTTCAGGTTAGTATAAACAATGCATGGATACTTACTGTTGTAGACGACTGATTTCCTTTTGTGCAACCTCGATTTGTTCTGCTAAAGCTTTCGATTTGGTTGACATTTGGGTCAAACCCTAAAACACAGTAAAATTTGTTGTTTAGACCTGGATATTCTTGAGATCTTAAATTAGAGAGAGGGTAAAATTTTTTACTTACCTCTTAGAAGCTGCTGAAGGTTGTCTTTAGTGAATTTTCGGGTTCACCCGAAGATTGAACTGCGAGGACAATTCTTTCCTTGACCATGGGGGGTTGCAGATGTTGTTCCTTGCAAAATTGTTCCTGCGGTCAAGTCAGATGGTGCAGTTTCAATCTTTTTGGATTGGATGTCCGCAATTATTTCTTCCACAATGACCTGAGGATTCGTCTCGGCCATTGTGCTTATGCCTGTATCTCCTATGACCACCATGGTAGGTGTTTCGCTGAATATCGGTGGGGTTAGCAAAGTGCTAGGCACAGGATTTCTGGAAAAAATCACAATTTACAATAGTGATGACTCTAATTTTGTGAAAGTTAGAATTTGGAAAGAAACGATATCTTTACTTGATTCGAAGCCCCATCAGACTTTTGGAGTTCGGTGACGTGCTTTTTGAAGATAGGAGTACGGTTAGTGACCTTGTTGTGGTATCATTGGAGCTTGTCCTTGTTTTCCTTTTCTTAAATAGGATAGTGTCCTCCTCCTCCTGCATATCCGACAGGTGATTTGAATTTGCACTATTGCAACTTTTATGAAATACGAGATGCTTACCGTAATTGCTCCTTCCAGGATTGTAGGGGGTGTCACTAGGCATGGGCTCATCAAAGCTATGGCCGCAGGGTTCTCTGTGACCACGGCGGTTGTGGCCTTAGTGCTGGTAGCTTCCCCTGTGGCCGTGAGCTCTTCTGCGACCACCTATTCCGTCATCACAATAGCTGTCTCTGCTATTGTGTTTGGCACGTTGGGAATGTTAGGGGAGGATGATACCTTTGGAATGGCTATCTCCAGAGGATTAACCATTCTTTTCCTTCGGAGGATTAGAGGAATTTCATCTTCCTCATCCTCGCTCCCCTCACCCTGTACGGTTAAGAAGTAACTCCTACTCGTGTTTGGCATAATAGGGGGAAGAGAAAACCTTACCGTAGTAGTTTTGGCATCGGTTTTCTTTGCCTTCGATAAAGCCCCTCTTATGGTCTTCGTCTTCTTGGCTTTGGAAGAGATCATTTTTGCTCTCTTTGATGCTGGCCTCCTAGAAGGCCCAACATCATCTATAGGACGTTTTGTCCTGATAACTTGCCCTTCCAGTAGTTGTGTCATTCAACAGTTTACTCTTTGATGATCAATGTCAACAGACATACATGAACAAGTTTCTGGAAAGAAGACTTACCTTTTGACGTTCTTGTTTGACGTTGTCACTGCTGTTGACCAGGCTCTGTGGTCGGGGTGAGCCTAGTGCTCCTTCTGTCGCTATGTTGTGCGGCTTCAGAAGGTTGTTCGTCCTCCTATCTATCTCAGATGGGGACAGGGCTGTTTTTCACGACGATCATTTGGTATACATATCAGATTGTCAACAATTTCACATATTTTGATAGTAAGCAAACTTACCATGATTATAGTCTAGGGTGCTATCCGCCAAGGAACATACCCCCCAAGTTGGATGTTCTCTCTTTTTCAGGGGGGCTTATCCTATTCTTCACAAAGTCGTGGATTACATCTCGAGCTGTTAGTCCCTGCTGGACTAAGTGAAGAATAACTTGCGCCTGTTTTTGCAAGTCTACACCCAATACTAGAATAGAGTCCATTTCGCCGCTTTTCACCGGCCGGTGGTTCTCGAACCATATATAGGCTGCTCTCCGCCGGTGTGGCACAATAGAACCATCTTTGGTTTCATCCATGCACAGAGTCGTGCAAAGGGAGAAAGGGATAATCTTTCTTTTCCCTTAGGCGAAAATACACGCACCCTGCTGCGCTGGTGCTCTTCAACCATGCGGAAAAGTAGAATCGTCAGAACAGGTCCACGCATGGTAGCACCCCAACAAATGCTTCGCACAGGTGCTGGAAAATGGCTAAGATCAAAACAGAGTTGGGATAAAGATTTACCAACTCTAGATCATAGTGTGCAAGAATGTCTTGAAGAAACTTGCTTTCTGGAAGATGAAATCCGCAGTGCAGAAAGTCTTCAAAGATCACCAACTCATTCTCCTGGACGGTTGGAGTTTCTTCCTACTTCCCTGCAGGCCGCCAGTTGATTAGCAATTGGGAAGAGAGAATCTCTTCTTTCTCCAATGCTGCTAAACTCGCACCATCGCAATGGCTTGATCGGTTCCAGGATGCCATTGCAGTGATGAAATCTTTGGAAGGAAGGGGATTTTTTGGTGGTGGACTTTCCAATAGTGCAAAATGAGGGTTTTTTGCGGTGGATTAGCTGACACGAAAGAGGGTTTTTTCTGAAGCTTCTCAAGCAAGGTAACTCCTTTTAAGGCTCAAGTCCACTACCAGCTACATCCATTATTTTAATATTATTTCCTAACGGGTTTTCACAGATTGAACCTGAAACCATATCGTGGACCCTAATAGAATTTGAAACAAAATGAATCTTTTTGGAAACTGAAGAGTCATTTTATTTCACATTCGGGGACTATAGAATAAACAATCATATTATTGTGGGATTTTGCGGTCTTAGTGCTACTCTATGGTCTGAGGGTAATCCTAAGATCTCAGTGCTACCTGTGGTCTCAATGCAATCCTGTGACCTCAGTGTTCCCTATGGTCTCAATGCAATCTTGTGACCTCAGTGTTCCCCATGGTCTTAATGCAATTATGTGATTTCAGTACTTTATAGATGCATAGACCATGATCATAATATCTTACCTATGAATATTATGATTATAGAAGCATTTACCTGTAATCATTTTATTCATACAGAGATTTTTGTCCTAGTTTTCTATTACTTCGATTTGTTATCACAGTAACCATGGACATAGTATTAATTACCTGTGGATGTTATGGTCGTAGAGACATTTACCTGTAACCATTTTTCACGCAGAGATATTCACTCAAAATCAAATTGAGAATTCACAAATGACTATAGATTATGCATAATCATTGTAAAGAAAAGAATTTTATTTCTTGCATTCTTTACGTAAAAAGAGATGCAGGCGACCAAAGTGTCAACCTGACCGGAAAGTAATGTACAAATTTCTCCAAGGGACATGTTGTTGCTAGGGGGATTAACACTAGCTGCCCCAAGAGACTCTGCAACATCCCTCAATCTGTCAATATCGTCTCTTACGATGAGACTACAGCTGGTCCTAATTGCATTAGAAATATCCCTCTGCCCTCGCACAAGGTCAAGCTCTTCGCGAGCCAACCTCGCATCATCAACAGCCCTGTTATGGCTCTCCCTCAGGCGCTCAACAACTTGGAAGGTAGTATCCAGGTTGCGTCTTCACTTGAGGGACAACTCTTCAATCCTTTCTTTATCTTCTTGGATAGTTCTGCACAAAGCAGTCCTCTCCTTCAGAAGAACCTCCATCTTAGCGAGCTGTTCGCTAAGAACCCACAATGCCTTGTCCTCCTATATGAACAGAGGGTTAACTCAGATTGTACATAAGAAGGATCAAGAGAAAAAAAGAAATTTACCTTAGAGGCAAATGTGGACTGGACCACCAAAGGACATGGTGGCAAAGCCACTGCAGATGCAGTGGCAGTTAGCACTCCAGAAGTTGGAGGCAAAACAAAAGTTTGGGGCAATGTGGCAGCCCAGACTTCCTAGTTTAAAAAAGTAAAAAGAGCAAATTAAGCTAATCCTAAACAAGAGCAGCATTAGGGCTAAGGGCAGGAGTACATTACGACGAAATGTAGTGACCTGCGTCGGTGGAGAACAGTGTTGCAGCGACCGGCAATGGTGCAACGTAGTGCCCAGTGGCACTGGAGAACAGTAATCCTGATGGTGATGGTGCTCCGATAGCAAGGAAGCGGACGCGGCGAGGTTAGGGCATTTCGCGCTCGAGGAGAGAACAATTGGAACGGTTTGACTTGAGGGAAACTACCAGGCGGATTTATTTATGAGTTCTTGTTCTAATAGTTCATCAACACGATCAGTTAGTACACTTACATTTCTTCTAACGGTTCATCAAAATGATCCGTTAGCACACTTACATTTCTTCTAACAGTTCACAAAAATGATCTGTTAGTACACTTACCTTTCTTCTAACGGTTTATCATAAATAACCGTTAGTGAAAGAACTTTCTTCTAACAATTAGCCTAAATGAACCATTAGTAAACACAATTTCTTTCATGCCTGCATTTCTGTAGTAGTGCAGTACATTGGAAAATGATTTTTCCAAATAAACTTTCAGGCTTGTTGAAGAAGCAGAGGACTGCAAAAGGGCTTCTAACAAGGAAATTTCTTTAGATAAAGTTCTTAGGATTATAAGAGTGTCATCTGCATACTGACTGATGGGAAAATTTTGATAGGACAACTTAGGAATTGGAAGTTCCAGAGGCCTTTTTTTTAGCATGCAAGATTCAAAATACTTTTAATAACTTTGTGGAGTCTAGAGGAAAGAATCTTTATAAATAATTTGATAAGTTCCTCACCTCGGTGATGATAGGGAGCCATCGTTCTCTTCAATGCCATGCCCAGAAACCCTTCATGCTAGAGCTTCATGCTAGAACTTTGTGGTTAGCTTGGGATTTTTTCTTCAATTACAAAAATAGTCAAGAATGGTTGTCAACCCATAATTCTTCTTCATGATCGTCTTACAGGTAACTTGTTTCGTCAATATCTTCGATAGGGACAGATTGAATGGCGTCTAAAAATAGGGGTAGTTCGTCGAATTGATTATACTCTTCTTCGTCGACAACATCTTCGACCCCAACAATACGTCTCTTATTGTGAAGGAGAATGTGCAACTTGGATTGGCCAAGTCAGCGATGTAGAATACTTGTGTGGCTTGCTCAGCAAGTATAAATGGATCGTCTTGGTGTGCGACTCTATTGAGATCGACGAGAGTAAACCCGTAATTGTCAACTTTAACACATCGAGAGATTTCGACCTATTGGTATTGAAACAAAGGAATCTTAAATAATATGTAATCGAGCTCACATATTTCTTCAATAACACCATAATATAAGTTCAGTGCCCTTACTGCATTGGCATTCTCTGGAAATAGCAAATAGTGTCACTCCAGTACATTGCATAGTACTCTTCCCGTCCTGACTTCTTGTGTAAAATGAATACATGTTGATGTCATACCCCTGCCAAGTCCCTATAATATATCTTGTGCCTCTAGCCAACCATGTAATAGTTTCACTTATGGAGCCCTCGGTAGCTCGCATGACTCTATTTTTGATCCATCTAGCAAATTTCCTGTTTTGTTCTCTGGTGGCCCAAATCTCTGGGTTCGAGGGATTCTGTATCCGTAACATTGTCTTGTGCTCGTGTATGTATGGCTCCATGTCCGTCATGTGTTGTAAGACTCAAAAATGTGGCTTTGCATACAGATCACTGGTGGGGACAACTGCTTTGAAACCAATCGTTCCGACGCCCTGAAGCCTGCCTTCGTGTCTGGACCTAGGAGCGCCAATTGGGTCAACCCCGACCATATAATTGGTGCAAAATTCAAATACCTCATCGGTGGCATAACCTTCCATGATATTGTCCTCGGGCCGATGATGATTTCTTATGTATCCCTTCAAGATACCCATGAATCTCTCAAATGGATACATATAGCGTAGGAACACGAGTCCACAAAACTTAATTTTCTGATAAGGTAAACAATTAGATTGACCATAACATCAAAAAAAGATGGAGGGAAATATATTTCGAGCTGACAAAGAGTTGTAATCACATCACGTTGCAAATCATCCAATCCATTCGGATCAATTACCTGAAAGAACACAGTTGCGGCAACTATTCATATCAGAAAAATCTAGCAATTAAGTTCTATGAATGGAGCTAATTAACGTAGTAGGAATACACTTACCTTGCAAGATATTGCATTGAAGAAATAACATAGCTTTGTGATTGTCTCTTTGACCTTAACTGGGAGAATACCTCTGATAGTAATGGGAAGCATTTGTGACATCAGCACATGACAATCATAAGACTTCATATAAACCAGTTTCAAGTCTTTCATAGACACAAGTATTTTCAAGTTCACAGAATACCCACATGGAACTTTAACACCATACAGGCACTGACAGAGTTCTTTTTTTTTGCTTTTTGACAAAGTATAGTAGGCTAGGGGAGATATGTACGCTTTCCCCTCTCCAACGGTGCAAGCTAAGTCCTTATCCCTATTTTCATCATGTCATGGTGAACTTTAATACTATCTTTTGTCTTTCTTAGAATATTCAACAACAAACCAACCAAACTGTCACAAACATTCTTCTCTATATGCACGACATCAATGCAATGTCGAACTTGTAAGTGCTCCCAATATGGTAGATCCCAAAGAATTGATCTCTTCTTCCAAACATTTTTTTCTTGAGGTTTAGAATATTTACTGAACTCAACTTTGATGTCCTTCACACGCAAGTAAAGCTCCTTACCGATCAGAAACACTGGGGCTGATCCTTTCTCAAGCATCTCGCTAAATGATTTCCTCTTATTATAGTAGGCATGATGCATCGGAAGAAACCTGCAGTGACCCATGTACACTGTTTTTTTGCAGTTCCGTATCCACATGCTCTCAGTTTCATCTAGGCAAATATGGCAAGTCTTGCCTCCTTTCATACTATAGCCCGATAAATTTCTATAGGCTGAAAAATCATTTATGGTGCAAAATATCATGGCCCACATGATGAAATTATTTTGCTTATATACATCCCACACCTACACCCCTTCGCCCCACAATTTCTGTAAGTCTTCGATTAAAGGCGTTAGAAACACATCAATATCATTTCCGGGTTGTCTGGGTCCTGAGATTAGTAATGACATCATGATGTACTTGCGCTTCATACATAACCATGGAGGAAGATTGTAGATGTATAAAAGAACCGGTCAAGTGCTATGCCGACTGCTTATATTTTTGTGTGGATTCATACCATCTGTACTCAGCTCAAACCTTATATTCATCACTTCACCGCCAAACTCATCAAATGTTCTGCTAATGTTTCTCCATTGAATAGAATCAGCCGAGTGTCACAATTTTCTGTCTTGTTTCCAGCCTTCAGCATGCCAATGCAAATACTTCGCATCTTTCAGATTTTCAAACAACCATTTCAATGTAGTGATCACAGACAAGTACCTCACAATTTTGGCCGGAGGTCCTTTCTTTACCTCGTTACATTCATTGTCAATTCAGTCCCACACTTGTACCGCAATTCACCGCATCTTGGGAAAACATGCAAATCCTCATACTCGTTATGGTACAAAACAAAATCGTTCGAGCATGCATGTATTCTTTCGATTTCCATTCCCAATGGATACTACAGTTTTTTGGCATAGTAAACTGATCTTGGCAACTCATTTCCCTCTAGAAGCATGTCTGCTAGAAGATATAATAATGTCGTGAAACTCTTATCGTTCCAACCGTTGCTTGCCTTTAAGTTATATAATCTCAGCACAGAAGACAGTTTTGTAAATTTTGGACATCCAGATAATAGAGGCTTCTCAGAATCACCAATCAATTTCTCAAATTTACCAAAGCCGTTTTTGTTGTAATCTTCTTCTACATCACATAACATCTCATCTAGGTTGTCATCATCTACATGCACAACAGAGTGGACATTATCAAAATTCTGATGATCATCATTACTGCAATCCACACTAGTGCATGCCTGCTGATCGGTAGTGGTGCATGTTTCCTCAAGATCTTCACCGTGCCATATCCAACGGGTATATCATGCGTTAAAACCACGATGAATCAAATGGCTCTTAATCTGATTAGAGTTGCTAAACCTCTTTAAGTTCATACAATCTTTACAAGAACAATGCATATATTTTTCTTCCTTCTTCGCCTTTCTTGCTCAGTAAATTTAATAAACCCGTTCACATCCTCCAAATACTCAAGAGTAGTACGTTTTATTCCATACATCCAATATTCCCGGTTTATCTGCAATTCACAAAATTGACAAATGCAAAAAATAATGATCAGTCAGGCATGCATGAAACTTGGTCAATTAAGCTATATATTATACAGCTACTTACAATTGAAACCCTAACTTGATGCAACACTAACCTAACTACACAAAGCAAGTTAGTGAGCTCATAAATCATGATGCATTGTAAGAGCCAGCCAGCTAGCTAGCTTCCTAACTTAGAGTTACAACTAGCTTGCAAGTAGGGAGAGAGAAAGAGAGAGGGAGAGAGAAAGAGGAGATGAGAAGCTTACATTAGAGACAGAGAGATCAAACTTTCTTCTAGCTTGCCCTAATCACTCTAGATAATTGGAGCGTGGAACAGAAGGAAACAGAGAGAGAGAGCGTGAAACAGAACAAAACAATAAGGGTCGAGTGTGTTTGACTTATAGTAGAACATTTACTAACTGTTTGCAACACTAGAACAGTTAGAGGACTGCAAAATTTTTCTAACGGTTATGTACCTATATCCGTTAGAATAAAACAATATATATTCTAACTATTTCCAAATAACCGTTATTATAAATATGTTTCTTCTAATGGTTATTTATTACAAAGTCGTCAGAATAAAACAAAATCTATGCTAATGGTTCCCCAAAAACAACCGTTAGTATAAGTATATTTTTTCTGACGGTTAATATATCAGCCGTTAGAAAAAATCATGTGATTTTTACTAACAGTGTCTCACAAACCAACCGTTAGTAAAAAATGACCTTCTCCACTGCACACCATGTACACTAACGGTTTTTTTCCAGATTGCATAAAATCGTTAGAAGATAGGCATTAGTAAATTGCATTTCTATAGTAGTGATGGTTGCATGTGGCTTTTTTGCATGTACATTGGAAAAAAGAAAAAAATATTTAGTGTAGTGTCTGTTTAGTTGAAAAAATATACTGAGTTGTATAATGAGTGAATTGAGCTTATTAAATTCAAGAAACCTTAACTAATACAAACTTTGTGATTAAAGCTTAAAAATTGTGAACAGAAAAAATACAGTTAGAACATAGTATGGCTAAGTTAATTTTAGATATAGGTTTTGTTAAGTGAGTATTTTTTATTTCGTTATGCGCGAAATAATAAAATCATAATTTGTTAAGAGAGTAATTTATTTAGGTATAGGAAATAGAAGAAAATGTGACTAGTGCAGTTGGAAAAAAATTGACATGCAACTATATTTGACTGTATGTTATAGGTGTTGTACGTAATATTTCCATTTACATTGTAATAAAATAAAATATCACTTAGCCCTATCCTACTGCTTGTGATCTTCAGATGCAACATTAGCATTGCCTCCAGTATTGTTTTTCCGAATTATATTCCTAATTGTCACAAGCTTGGGCAGCATTAACCTCATCACCGTACGTCTATATGTTTTGTGTTGATGTAAAAGCTGCTAGTGCACATAAGGAGCTTATTCAACAAAATAAGCATAAACATTTCAAAAAGAACTTATCGGCGCTTCCATGTCTAACACCTTCAATCAAGTACTACATGGAGAAATTTTTCTTCCTATCAACACCTAGACAATCCATATTGATTGACATGTCATTATTGCCTACTACAACAGGGACATCCATCATCCCTTTTAGAAGACCAAGAACACAGTGAACGGCTTGTGAGTTGATTGGAAGTCTCGTCACTAGTAATAATCAATTCCATCGAATCTAGATCACTATAGTCCATGATCCACTCAACCAAATTCCTTGATCCAATACTATTAATGTTGAAATCTACGATGCAGCCAAAGCCAATTTCCCTCGACTTCTTCCTTTGCATATTATTCAGTGCTCTTACTAGATCATATATCGTCTTTGTCTCACACCTAATGTTGACACAATACTGCAAAGGTAAATTACTGGCATATTAACAACATATTACAAAAGATATGGATAGTAAATTGATAGTATAAGAACAATAGTTCAATAGTAACAAGATAGAAGCTAGACATTTGCTGTAAATTAACTAGACTGTAATTATATATTGATTGAAACAACTTCACACATAATACACAAATCCAATGAGTTAATCCAATTTAATCACTACTTTAATGTGAATAAATGTCATATTAACAACATATTACAGAGTGAATGGACGATGATTGAATAGTAAATTAATACTAATTCGATACTAACAAGAATTTAAATGGGCAGTGACTGGACAACAATGGACATTAATTGGACAACAATTAACACTACTTTACACCTAACAGACATAACTAGCAACCTAAACAAATCTATTCACTACTTTGATGAACAGACAAAACATTAGATTTAGAGAAAAAAACCTTTGGCTTTTTTTTCAAGCAAAACCATTCAATGTCCTCAAAGTCATCATCGTTTGGCATAGAATCAACATGCAAAACAAGGTCATCTGTGTGAACTAGTGCGTATGGATTAAGCTTGTTTTCCTGAAAACAAAAGCTATAAAAATCTTAAAAACTAAACTTTTATTACAAGAATACAACAAAAAATTGTCAATAGTTGCAACAAACAAAACACGTTTGAAATTTCATCGCCTTGGTTTGTGTGCTCCTCATTATAAAATGTCAATTGTAGATCTCTCTCCTCTCTCACAACAACTTGGGACTACACAAAAAAACATAATTATACTATCCAATAACAGCGTACCACATAAACTTAAATCTGACAAAAAAACATACTCTTGTAGATTTAGCAGGGTTGGCTTGTGTCGGATCAAAATCAATTTCCAAAACATTTTGGCTATCTAATACAACCACCTTCCTTACCCTCTTTGGAATCTTGCCTACACCTTAACTCTACCTTTTGAAGACAGCATTGCTACATAAATATTTCATTAACATTCTGTCACACAAAATGTAGTTACTCAGTAATATGAATACACTTGAATGGTGATTGTTGTCGTTGAACATTACAGACAGTAATAAGAGTTTTGGGGCAATAAATTCAAATTTTATTAGTTCCTCACAGGTAATACATGTATTGTAAAGTAATGTTACAATAGTTAAAAATATAGTAATATAACAGCACTTGGACAAAAAAAAAATACAATTATTGTCAACACAAGAGAAAATTACTATCCTTGCTACATACTACTACTATCAAATCTCACTATAAAATTATTGTCAATCTCACTAGAGATTACTATCAAAGAAATACTGTTACATTCCATAACATCTACATAAAAGCAATAATAAAATTATTGTCCACATATATTACAATCACTACCAAACCAATTATGCAAAACTCAATTACTGTCATTTCAATTAACGATTATCGACAATGTATAGTAAAATTGCTATGCTTATACAAAAAAAAAAACAAAAAATCACATCGATCATTTACTATTGACAAAGGATCACTTCATAGACAAACAAAACAAATTACTATACAATTGATGAGGAAATTAACCTTCCTCCAATACAGAATCTACCAAACATTGGCAAAAAAAAAACTAATCTACAATTTCATACAACAATTTACTGCACTATAATTATCAAGAAGAATTAAGAATGCAATAGATTAGGGTTAGTGTCAAATGTGCTCACCATTAATGTCGATGACTATAGTGGCGAACCTCTCGGCAGTGGTGGATAGTAGAAATACTGCGACAGTAACAAATCTCTCAACGCCTACTGCGGATAACCTCATGGTGACAGCGACAAAGATGAATTTGTTTACACGTAACCATCGGTGGCCTTGGCGAGAACCCAAACTGTGTCGTTGGTGACATGATCTATGGTGCAAAGGAGAAAAACCAACTCGGAGGAAGATGCAGCACGGGAAGACGAAGAGGCATGGAGAAAAACAGAACATATTACAGGTGGTTGACGCTGGATATGATTCAACTATGTAAAAAAAATTTGAAAAAAGGATTGAATGAAGGCGTTAGACGTCTAGTATCGGTTATTATGATTGTAACTGCTTGATCTATCCAACGGACATAATTTGTTTAAGTTAGATCGGATGGTTGCAAGAGTGGGTATATAATAGTTATTCTATGAATGGGTGTAGAATAGTGTTTGTGTGTGTGTGTATATATGAAAATGATTGTATACTCCTAGGAGCATGTACCCTCAGTATTCAAATACACTATGCATATTTCTTGCTGGTAATTTAAATACTGTTTTGGTTACTAAGATGTATGTATAATATTTTTAATCAAATATAGTATATACTTTTCTAAGTTGTAAGGTATATTTTTCACAAATAACATACTATACAACTAAAGAAGTATAAATGTTGGGGGAAAATACTGCCAACACCGAAAACGTCACCATGGGAGTTCTTTCTCCGGGGTTGAGAAATTTCCCCCGGCGCACCTTCTCCGGGCTAGGGAGGGCTCCTCTCCCGGAGCTCCTTCTCCGGGCCGGGGAAGACGTCTCCCGGAGCCCTCCCCCGGGCTCGGGAGAGAGTTCCCCCGGCGCACCTTCTCCGGGCTAGGGAGAGCTCCTCTCCGGAGCTCCTTCTTCGGGCCGGGGAAGACGTCTCCCGGAGCCCTCCCCTGGGCTCGGGGGAGAGTTCCCCCGGCGTACCTTCTCCGGGCTAGGGAGAGCTCCTCTCCCGGAGCTCCTTCTCCGGGCCGGGGAAGACGTCTCCTGGAGCCCTCCCCCGGGGCTCGGGGGAGACTTCCCCCGGCGCACCTTCTCCGGTCTAGGGAGAGCTCCTCTCTCGGAGCTCCTTCTCCGGGCCGGGGAAGACGTCTCCCGGAGCCCTCCTCCGGGCTCGGGAGAGAGTTCCCCCGGCGCACCTTCTCCGGTCTAGGGAGAGCTCCTCTCCCGGAGCTCCTTCTCCGGGCCGGGGAAGACGTCTCCCGGAGCCCTCCCCCGGGCTCGGGAGAGACTTCCCCCGGCGCATCTTCTCCGGGCTAGGGAGAGCCCCTCCCCCGGAGCCCCCCTTCTCCGGGCCGGGGAAGATGTCTCCCGGAGCCCTCCCCCGGGCTCGGGAGAGATTTCCCCCGGCGCTCCTCTGGTGGGCACTGATTTCAAAGGGATGCTACGTGTCAGAAATCGGTGCCCTGGACCTCGTCAAAAGACCGTTTTGCCCCCGATCCTGCGGTGGCAGCAGGGGTAGTTCAGTAATTTGCATCTTTTGGGGTCTATATATACCCTTGTAACCCTCTTTTGTAACCTAAGACATTCATTTATACTCAATCCATAAAGACAAAAAGGCGTGTTCTGGAGCCCTCTCTTCGGGAGAGAGCCCCCTAGCCGACGCTCGTCGGGAGCACGTCGACAGGACTAGGGCCTCCACTGAGGCCCGAATCTGTATAAACCCCTGTGTCAATCTCTGGGATTGTCCAACGCGGGGTGACCCGTCGCACGGTCAGCTCGCGTTGAGAAACACGTGTTGCGCACGTCATCAAATCTGCCGAGGTATTTTTTATACCACGACAGTTGGCGCCGACCGTGGGGACTCGTGACAAATAGTCATGGCTCCAAGAAGGATGAGGCACTTAACCTCCGTCTCCAACGATGCCGGCCCTAGCAACCCTGCACCACCCGGCAAGGGGCCGTCGTCGCGACACCCCCTCCCGGGGACACTCGGGGGGAGGCAACACTCAACTCTCCCGTCATCCTTGGCGGGGGAACGACTCCTGCGAGCCTGCCCGAAGGTTCCGGTTTGGGAGGACCAAGCGTACCCCAGGTAATGCCTTCAACTTCAGGTGACCCGCTACTCGGGGCGCTGGTGGAGGGACAGCTTCGCGCACAACGTACTCTGGAAGAGTTGTTACGCGCCATAGCGCGGCCTCCGGCCCCTGCGTACCCGCACCCGTTCCAGTTCGGAGGGATGGCACCTCCGTTCATGATGGGACACCCAGGAACCTTCTTCGCTCCGGGGGCTTTCCCCTTCCCGGGAAGCACCCCCACCTCCGGAGGTCCTTCACTCTCGGGGGGTCAGCCCGTCTCCAGGGGCTACCCTTTCCCGGGAGGCGTCCCCATCTCCGGAGGTCCGTCACTCCCGGGGGGTCAGCCCGTCTCCGGGGGCTACCCTTTCCCGGGAGGCGTCCCCACCTCCGGAGGTCTTTCGTCACTCCCGGGGGGTCAGCCCATCTCCGGGGGCTACCCTTTCCCAGGAGGCGTCCCCACCTCCGGAGGTCTTTCACTCCCGGGGGGTCAGCCCGTCTCCGGGGGCTACCCTTTCCCGGGAGGCGTCCCCACCTCCGGAGGTCCACTCCCGGGGGGTCAACCCGTCTCCGGGGGCTACCCTTTCCCGGGAGGCGTCCCCACCTCCGGAGGTCCTTCACTCCCGGGGGGTCAGCCCGTCTCCGGGGGCTACCCCCCGCCGGGAGGGCTTTCGTTCCCCGGGGGTTCTCCCGTTCCCGAACCATCCCTTGCCCCGGAAGGAATTCTCCCCCCTGGGACTACGCCTATCCCAACGGGTATCCCCGGGGTGATTCATACATTACAGGCCGTTCCCCCGTGGGGAAGTCTTCCCACGCCGCGGGCCGTCTCCGTGGCCGGGCTCGTCCGGCCCGCGATTCCTCTCCCACGCCGGTGACGGGCGCATATCCGCCTCCTCCCCCGGGTCCCCCTCCTCGGGCTCCCCCGGTGAACCAAACGCGGTTCACTCGGGAGGAGGTGGAGCGCATGCGTGCGGCAAGGTCCGAAGGCGCCCCGTCCCGGTACGGCCGGGAATCACTCGCGCGCAAGCGCGCCCCCCTTGTCCCTACAGACAAGGGTAAAAGACCCATGCAAGAGGCCTCCGTCACTTCCGGAGGTCCCCCCGAGATACAAGAGGTGAGCTCCACCAACCCCGAAGAGCGAAGGCGATACCGGAAGGCCGGCGGTCCGTTGGGACCCCTCTCCGATTCGGACAATGAACGCGCTTCCCCCGTGAAGGGGGATATCGATGCAAACTCCCCAAAGGAAGTGGAAGGGGCTAACCAACCCCTTTGCCGCCGCCTCCGGCGTGTTCGGTGGCCGAAACCATATCGGCCGCCCCATATCGAGCACTACAACGGGGAGGCCGACCCCTACGAGTTCGTGCAGGTGTACTCCACGGCCATCTCGGCTGTTGGGGGGACGAAAGCGTCCAATGCAACGTCTTCCCCCTCTACCTCTCGGAAATAGCTCGGTCATGGTTCTATAACCTAAAGAGCGGGTCCATCAAGTCATTCGCGCAGCTGAAGCGCGAATTCTGCCCAAATTTCCAGGGGAATTACATCCGTCCCCTGGATTCGTCGCAGTTGTACACCGTTCGCCAACGGTCGGGGGAGACAATACGAAGTTTCTTCAAACGCTTCGCGCAGATCAAGAGCAAGGTGGCTCACGTCCCCTACTCGACGGTGATCGAAGCATGCAAGAGTGGCATTCTCCCAGGAGAGCTCCACCGAAGACTCTCCCGGAGTTGCCCGTCCTCCGCCGACGAGCTCTTCAACGTACTCGAGAAGTACGCGAGAGCCGAAGAAGACGATCTCTGGAAAAAGCACCAGGGGACCTCCGTCCCCGGGGAGAGGGACGCGAAGGACCCCTCCAACAAACGTCCCCGGAGGGGGCCCCGCAACGAGCCAAGGCCTCGGGACACTTTCGTCCTCGAAGGCGGAGGCGGCTGTCGGGAGCCTAACCGGGGACAGCGCCCCTTTTCCAAGCCCAAAGGCAGTGGAGGAAGCCGATCCTCCCGTCCACAAGAAGGCAAGGAGTCTGGAGCCACTCTGTGGTGCGCTTACCACAAGTCCAACTCCCATGCAACCCGAGAATGCCACGCGCTCCTCAACCATTTCGCGACATTCCTCGAGCAACATGGGCCGGGGGGAGGAGGAGGAGGCTCTACCTCCTTACCCCTTCCATCACCAGCCTTGGCGGCACTCCCCGCTCCGCCAGGGGGACGTCAGAGGCAAGGCCAGGAAAAGGGTTCGAGCAACGAGCTCCCCTTCCAAGCCTCCGAGAGGCACATCAATGTCATTGTGGGAGGATCTGCCTCCAGGCGAGATTCCAAACGCCAGCGCAAAGAGTATGCGCGGGAGGTGAAGGTAATAGGGGCCGTTAACACGTCCCGGCCGCCCAAATGGTCGGACGTCCCGTTGACGTTCACCATCGAAGACGCGAGTGGGGTGCGCTTCCCCCACAATGACGCGCTGATCGTCTCAGCCACCGTGTTCAACTGCCGCCTTGCCCGAATCTTGGTGGACGGTGGGAGCTCCGCGGACGTCCTCTACCTAAAGGCGTTCAAAGAAATGCAGGTGGACGAGAAGCTCCTGCAACCCGCGGTGGGGCCCCTGCAAGGATTCGTCCCGGGGAAAACCATACATCCCGTGGGGAAGGTCGACCTCCCGATGACATTCGGCACCCCAGATAATTACCGGACCGAAATGGTTCGGTTCGACGTGGTGGATCTCCCCTCCTCCTACAACGCCATAATGGGGAGAACCATCATCAACCGCTTAGGAGCAGCAGTCCACCACAACTATCTTTGCATGAAGATCCCCGGGCCGAGCGGGGTGATCTCCGTGCATGGTGACCAGGGTGTGGCTCGCTCTCTCTACGAGCGCGCCTCCGCAGTGATCGGGGACGTTAACCTGGTCAAGGCCCCGGGGGGAGGGAGCTCCCCCTCAATTCCAAACGTGCCAATTGCTCTCCCCGGGAAGTTCCTTCCCAAGCCTCGCCCTGAGGGAGACCTCCGGGAAATCTCTCTCTTCCAAGACGAGGGGAAGACTATCAAGATCGGGGCTGATCTCCCCGAGGAACACGCGACGCGACTCGCCGAATTCCTTCGCGAAAACGCGGACGTCTTCGCATGGAAGCCCGCGGATATGGGGGGTGTGCCCAGGGATGTTATCGAGCACAAGCTCGTGGTAATACCCGGTCGCCCCCCGGTGAAACAGAAGATGAGGAAGCTCTCCCTCGAGAGGCAGGAGGCCATCAAGGTGGAGATCGCTAAACTCCGGGAGGCGGGGTTCGTTCGGGAGGTCCTACACCCCGAATGGCTGGCGAACCCCGTCCTCGTAAAGAAGGCAAGCGGCAAGTGGAGAATGTGCGTCGACTTCACCGACCTCAACAAAGCCTGCCCCAAAGATGACTTCCCGCTCCCGCGGATCGACCAACTGGTGGATTCCACCGCGGGATGTGAGCTGATGAGCTTCTTGGACGCCTACTCGGGCTATCATCAAGTTCGAATGGCGGAGGAGGACGAGGAAAAGACGAGTTTTATAACTCCCCTCGGCACCTTCTGTTATGTCCACATGCCTTTCGGGTTGAAAAACGCCGGGGCAACTTTCCAGCGCCTGATGAGCTTGGTCCTGAGGGATCAAATTGGCCGCAACGTGGAAGTGTATGTTGACGATGCAGTCGTCAAGAGCGCGCGCTCGGCCACTCATATCGAAGACTTGGGAGAAACCTTCCGCAATCTCCGTAAGTACGGGTTAATGCTTAACCCGGAAAAATGCACATTCGGCGTTCCGGAGGAAAGCTCCTCGGCTTCCTTGTGTCCCAAAGGGGCATCGAAGCCAATCCCGAAAAAATTCGGGCCCTCCTCGACATGCCTCCACCACGTTCTGTCAAGGATGTACAACGATTCACCGGCCGCTTGGCCGCGTTAAGTCGCTTCGTCTCGCGCTCGGGGGAGCGCGGCCTCCAATTTTTCAAGATCCTCCGCGGCCTTGAGGGGTTCCATTGGACCCCCGAGGCACAGGCTGCATTCGAGGACCTGAAGAAATATCTCGCGAGCCCTCCAATGCTCGTAAGCCCGCGTCAGGGGGAGCCCTTGCTGCTCTACCTCGCGGCCACTCCGGTTGCCGTCAGCGCGGTTCTCGTCAAGGAAGAAGATGGGCACCAACGCCCAGTTTACTATGTGAGCGAGGCTCTCCAAGGCGCTAAAACGAGATACACGAAGATGGAGAAGGTTTGTTACGCCCTCCTAATGGCCTCCAGGAAGCTCCGCCACTACTTTCTAGGCCACCCTATCATGGTGCCTTCCTCTCTCCCTTTGGGAGAGGTGCTTCGGAACAAGGAAGCGACCGGACGGATAGGGAAATGGGGGGCCGAGCTAGCCCCCTTCTCGCTATCCCTCACCGGACGAACCGCGATCAAATCGCAGGTCCTGGCGGACTTTGTGGCCGAGTGGGCTCCGGTCCCTGGGCTGGAAGAAGAAGCGCGTGCCGCCCCGCCGCGCGACGACCACTGGACCCTCTTCTTCGACGGCTCCCTATGCCTGGCGGGAGCCGGCGCGGGAGTAGCCCTGCGAAGCCCCGAGGGGAGAACCCTCGAATATGCAGCCAGGCTCGAGTTCCCCGCAACGAACAATGTCGCGGAGTATGAGGCCCTTCTCCCAGGGCTACGCCTCGCCCGCTCTTTGGGCATCCGACGCCTTCTCGTCAACGGGGATTCTCAACTCGTGGTATGTCAAATGGACAAGTCCTACTTGTGCCATGACCCGAATTTGAGCCTCTACCTTGACGAGGTCCGGAAGATGGAAAACTACTTCGACGGCCTCGAGGCGCGTCGTATCCCGCGTAGGGACAACGATTGAGCCGACACCCTCGCCAGGGCAGCAAGTGCCCGGGGGCCTCTCCCCGAAGGGGCCTTCTTGGAAGTCATCTCAAAACCTTCCGCGACGGCTCCCGACCCGGACTTTGAGTCCCGCGACCCCGCCGTCACGAAAATCATCCGGGCCACATGCTGGATGGCCCCCCTTATCTCTTGCATCAAGGGAGAGGGGGAGCCATCCGATGAAGCCGAAGCCAAGCGCCTTCGCGCTAAGGCGCGAGTGTACGTGCTGATAGAAGGGACGTTGTACAAGCGAGGAGCCTCGGCGCTGCTTCGCTGCCTCCCGCGGGAGGAGGGAGTTCAGCTCCTTGAAGATATTCACCCTGGGTGTTGTGGTTCTCACCTCGGCCCCCGGGCCGTCGCGTCTAAAGCCATCCGCCAGGGTTTCTACTGGCCAACGGTCGCCCGCGACGCAAGAGACCTCGTCTCTGCTTGCGGGGCTTGCCAAAAAATGGCAAAGGGCTCCAACCTACCCTCCGTAACTCTGCAGGCAATCCCCCTCACGTGGCCCTTCGCGCGGTGGGGAATGGACCTCCTAGGCCCGTTCCCCCCGGCGTCGGGGGGATACAAGTATGCGGTTGTGGCCGTTGATTACTTCTCCAAATGGGTGGAGGCCGAGCCCCTCGCCGCCATCACGTCTCGTGCGGTGCAAAGGTTCTTTTGGAAGAACATAGTGTGCCGATTCGGGGTCCCCCGCGAGATTACCGTGGATAACGGAACCCAGTTCGACTCAGCGATCTTTCGCGAGTTCTGCCAGAACTTGGGTACGACCCTCCACTTCGCCTCAGTGGCTCACCCTAAGAGCAATGGGGCGGTGGAGCGCGTCAATGGAGTTATCCTCCAAGGGCTCCGTCGCCGCCTGGAGCAAAGCGCCTCCAGGCGTGGGGCATGGGCGGAAGAGCTCCCGAGCATTCTCTGCTCCATGCGAACGACCCCAAGCAGAGCAACAGGGCGTGCCCCCTTCTCGCTCGTGTACGGGGCTGAGGCAGTGCTACCCTCGGAAATCAATTTCCGATCGTTGCGAGTCGAACTCCTCGAGGGAGTCTCGGCAGCCGCGTTTCAAGCCAACGAAGACAACCAGAGGCTGGAGGTGGACCTCGTTGAAGAAGAGCGGGACAGAGCCCTCCTCCGCAACGCCATTTACGAACGCGAGATGGCGCGCGCCTACAACAAGCGTGTTCGGGGGAGGGCCTTCCATTTGGGAGACCTTGTCCTCAAGCGCGTCACCGACCCTTGAGCCCAAGGGAAACTCAGCCCAAAGTGGGAAGGGCCATACAGGATTTCCACAATCCTTGGCTCGGGGGCTTACAAGCTCTCTACTCTCGAAGACCAAGAGCTGAAGCACACATGGAACGCGGACCTGCTCCGCAAATTTTACACTTAGTCTCCGAGCCTCCCTCCTTCCCCTTATTCGGACTCCACAAGGGGAAGGCGCGGTGAGTTGTAACAATGGCCTCAGAGGCCCTTTTGCCCTCCGCCCCTTTGTCTGCGACCCCGCAAAGGGTGGAGGTATTGTAACAGCTTGTTTTAATCAATGCAAGTGGTTTTTTCTCCATGTGTTTTTGTGCAGACTTCTTTAATCGCCCCTGAGGCAATACCCTCATCTCGAGGATGCCCTCCCCGTGAGGATGCCCCCTGGGGATGCCCTCATCACGAGGAAGCTACGGGCTCCAGCTCAGCCTTAAGTCCCGACGGCGGGAGCCCCGTTCCCCCTTGGGCAGCTTACAATATCCCCTCGTGGACTGAGGGCGTAAGCGGTAACCTGGTTCCCAAGGAACCGAGGTAACGAGTCACTTTGGGGGACCAGTCCCCCCCCCCCATACACTCTAGAGCTTGCTTTTATGCTCTTCCTCCTCCGGGAGCGATCTAGGTCGCGCGACCGATAGATCATCTATCCCCACACTCGCCTGCACGAGGATAACCCTTCGGGGGTGCCACCCCTCATGGGAACAACTGGGATATTTCTTATGGTTTCAGTGCGGGCCGCCTGTCTGGGTCACCCCCCGCTGCGGGGGGAGGAGACAAAAAGGAGATAAAAATACCCAGCTAATTCCATTCGAAATCGGGGGGCATCTAAAGCATCTAGAACCCTCTGGGGGTGGAGCCTTGCTCCCCGGATTCTCGTCCCCCGGAGGAGTTTTCTCCGGAGGAGGAGCCTATCCCCCGGAATTTTGTCCGGGGAAGGAGCCTTGCTCCCCGGACTTTCGTCCTCCGGAGGAGTTGTCTCCGGAGGAGGAGCCTCTCCCCCGGGTTTTCGTTCTCCGGAGGAGGAACCTCCCCCGGAACTTCATCCTCCGGAGGTGGAGCCTTGCTCCTCGGACTTTCGTTCTCCGGAGGAGTATCCCCCGGAATTTTGTCCGGGGAAGGAGCCTTGCTGCCCGAACTTTCGTCCCCAGGAGGAGTTGGCTCCGGAGGAGGAGCCTCACTCCCCGGACCTCCGTCCCCCGGAGTTGTTTTCTCCGGAGGAGTCTCTCCCCCGGTGTTTTGTCCGAAGGAGCCTCGCTCCACGGATTTTCGTCTCCCCGGACTTTCGTCCTCCGGAGGAGTTGTCTCCGGAGGAGGAGCCTCTCCCCCAGGTATTCGTTCTCCGGAGGAGGAACCTCCCCCGGAACTTCGTCCTCCGGAGGTGGAGCCTTGCTCCCCGGACTTCGCCCCCCGGAGGAATCGTCTCCGGAGGAGGAACCTCCCCCGGGACATCGTCTCCGGGAGCGGAGCCTCGCTCCCCCGGAGTCTATCCCCCAAGAATTTTCCCCCGGTGATTTAGAAGCACAAAATAAGCGAAAAGGAGCGATCTTTTTATTCCATGAAAAACAAGACGGGAGACAGCCTCTCCCGGTAGGCTTACAGAATACAACCGGAAGTCGAGTACTCCCGGAGGATATACGGGGGACTACCTACGTCTAACGTGGGCTAGGACCCCCTAAACCTAGTGTCAAGCTCGCGCCACGTCCCGGTACAAGCTCTGGACTCGTCGCCTCACTGCGTTGAACATGTCCTCCGGCCAGTACTCATACCCTTCGGGAGGTTCGATACGCAAGGGAATTGCCTCCCACACTCCCGGGGGAGGTTCTGCCAACTCCGCGCGGTGATTGTCAAAATTCGCCAAGTGCCAATCAGGCAACCACCGGAGTAAAGCTTGTCCCCCCCGGGGGACACCGGAGGCGAGACTCCCGGAGATGGGAGTGAGTTCCACGTCCTTCTCCGGGACCCCCGCCCCAGACACCTGACCATGACAAGATATTAACTTAGCAAAAATTTCCATTTCATTGATGAATGATTTACACATCCGGGGTTCCCCCTACGGAACTACCGGGAGCAAAAATCCTATACAAACAAAAAAATCCCCTAATCTACCCAGGGGGGACAAGAGGCTCATACTTGCCTGGCATCGTCCCCCCCGGAGGAGGCGTCGCCCGGAGCTTCTTCCCCGGCCTCTTGGGGGCGTCTTGTTCGCGGGGGCTCAATCACCCAGTCGTAGAGAGCCCCCGCCAACTCCTCCAGCGCCGCCCTGCGGGGCTCGTAGAACTCCTGGAAGCTCCGAGGGACGAGGCGCCCGATATCTTGGGCCCCGACCCCCTGGTACTCCACCAAGGAGGCTGCGAGCGCGGTGGTGGTGGACGCCAGGGCCCGGGCACGGATGTCCGCGGCCTCCGGGATCGCCGCAATGTGCCGGGTAAGAAATCTCCGGGCCTCCGCCAAGGAGGTCAGTGGGTTGCGGGGATTCCCCTCCTCCCGGAATTCGACTCCAAGCCCTATCAATGTGGCCCGGAGTCGATTCCCCGCTGATACGAGGGCTCGCGCCCCCGTGGCCTCCGCCTCTTGAAGCGCCCTGGAGTGAGCCTCCCCGGAGGACGCGAGCTGCTCTCGGACGCCCTCCAGCTCCCTGACGGCAGTGTCCCGGGCAACCTCCGCGAGGGCCAGCACTTCCGCCCGGAGATGCTCCAACTCCCGGGCGGTCGCGTCCCTCTCTTGGACGAACCTCTCCCGGGCCTGGACTGCCGCGTCCCTCTCCCGGACGGCGGCGTCACGCTCCGCTTCAGCGGTGGCCAAAGCTGCCCTCATGTCCTCGCTCTCCCGGGCGAGGCGAGTCCGGACGGCGCGGGCTACGGCGGTTGTCTAAGAAAAGGTGGATTAGTAAATGCAAGCGAGGGGGCGAAAAGTTCAAGGTCTTTACCTGTAGAGCCAAGGAGACAACCTCTCCATAGCGCTCGTCGATGCCGCCCTCCCGGACATGAGCCCGCACCTTGGGAGTGACGAGGCTCAAGGAGAACTTGCGTGTCTCCTCCGAGGAAAAGAGGCACGCCCCCCTCGCCGGGGAACGGGGGTCACCTCCCATCGGCAGGCCCCCGTCACCAGCTCCACTCCCGGAGCCTTGGGGAAAGTCTCCCGGAGGAGGGGCGGGGGACCTCCCGTCCCCAGCACGAGGGGAGCGCTGTAGCGTCCGGCTCGCTCCCCCAGGAGGCGGCGTCGGGAGAGATGCGCCGTCGGGGGCAAAGAGCGCGTCCAGGCGCGTAAAGGCGCCACCGCCCCGGAAATACACCCCCGGGGGATCCTCCCGGAGAGTTTGCTCCGGGGAAGGAGTGGCGTCGTAGTCCCTGGAGGTGGACTCATCCTCCTCCACGACCACGTGGTCGAACACGCCTGATGCCCCCAGGGCATCAAGTTGCGCGACCAGCGTGGCCGTGTCCGTGGGGCTCTCTTCATGCCCCGGCTCCGGGGGCTGCGACCTCCGCTGGGGGGTGACTTGAGCCGGAGGAGTAGTCTCCCCCGGTCGCCGGGGGGCCATCGTACTTTGGACAGGAGATGGCCTCACCTCCCCCGGCGTTCGACGCGTCCCCGGAGTCGCCTGGACCGGGGAGGACCTCACCTGCCCCGGGGGTCTTGTCTTTCCCGGCGCATCGGGCGTCCCCGCCGGCCTCTGTGCCGGCGCTGGTGAAGGGGGGTGGTCTTGATTCGAGCCCTCTCCCGGTACCCGCGCGGTCTTAGCGCGTTTGGCCGCCGGGACCGCCCCCGTCTCCCACCGCCTGTGGGAGCCCGGGGTTGGAAGCGGAACCCTTTCCGGGAGGGTCATCCTGAAGGCCTCGGAGACGATGTTCCGGGGAGGACCCTCCCCGATGGCAGCAAGACACCGGGAGTGCTCGTCCTCGTAGTACCTCCTGAGGAGGTGCTCCGCCTTCTCCCGGGTGGACTTGTAGGACCTAACTGCAAAAAGAAAAGTTTTAGAAACATCCCCGCGATGTGTGAACTCCCGGAGAGAAGAAACTTACGCCGCGCCACCGGGAATCGCGGGGGACGAAGCTCCGGGCCCAGTCCCGGACCCTTCCTACTCCGACTGAAGGGACTAAGCCGGAGGAGGAGCAGCTCCTCCGCTAAGTCTCGCATGCTCCTCCGGGAGCGAGCCTCCTTCATTTTTGCGACGGAGGTTAGCTCCTCCATCGTCAGCACCGGAGGGCCGGGGGAACGACCTAATGTCGCCGGCCTCGCGGAGTAAATCATCTCCGGGTCGCCCGCCCAGAGATAAAACCATTTCCGGCTCCATCCCTCCCAGTGCTCTTGGGAGGCGGCCACCGGGTACTCTTCCGCCCGGGAGGGAGCGAATTTCAGCATCACGGAGCCGCAAGTAGACTTGGGCCCGTGCTTCACCACCGGGGAGCTCTTCGATTGCACCCGGTAGAAGTATTGGAAGAGGCGGAGAGTCCCCTCCACTCCGGCGGCTGTCTCGCTTAACCACAGAAACAGCCCCATCCTCACGAGAACGTTGGGCGTCAAGTGGTTGAGGGCTATCCCGTGCTCCCGGAGAAAGTCCCGGAGAAGCGGATGGATCGGGAGCCTCAGCCCTGCTTGGATGAAGGCCATGAAGGCCACCACCTCTCCGTCCCGGGGGCTTGGGGTCACCTCCCCCGCAGCTGGGACGCGAATGTCCCTCTCCCCGAATATCCTCCGGGAGATGAGGGTCTCCCGGTCCCCGGCGGAGAACTCGGTTGTCCCGAGGTAATCGGAGGTCGCGTCCTCCGGGACACTCGAAGCCTTCCCGCGTCCCTTCAATGCCATTTCGTCTCCCGCAGGTTTTTGTGAAACCGGGGAAGAAGTTACTTCCGGAGAGCAACCGGGGAAGAGGTTAGTTCCAAGGAATTTGGTGGATTATGAGGATTAAGGAGAAGGAAAGTGTGCCTTCCTTGAGGTGGGCCCCTCCTTATATAGGCAACTAAGGTGCCCCCGATGGCTGCCACGTGTCAGCTCGAGGGATCTGCACCGTGAATACGAAAGGTCGCACAAACATCGAGGCAATATATGGTTAACTTAAATAGTGCTCCTCTCCCGGGCGAGGGCGAGTTATGGACGTTATATTCGCTCCCCGGGAGAGAGCCATGCTTCTAAGGTAACGAGTCGCACCCCCCGGCGACATCAAAGTGTCCCCGGGGGTGCGGGGGGCTTCTGTTGGGGGAAAATACTGCCAACACCGAAAACGTCACTATGGGAGTTCTTTCTCCGGGGTTGAGAAATTTCCCCCGGCGCACCTTCTCCGGGCTAGGGAGAGCTCCTCTCCCGGAGCTCCTTCTCCGGGCCGGGGAAGACGTCTCCCGGAGCCCTCCCCCGGGCTCGGGAGAGAGTTCCCCCGGCGCACCTTCTCCGGGCTAGGGAGAGCTTCTCTCCGGAGCTCCTTCTCCGGGCCGGGGAAGACGTCTCCCGGAGCCCTCCCCCGGGCTCGGGGGAGAGTTCCCCCGGCGTACCTTCTCCGGGCTAGGGAGAGCTCCTCTCCCGGAGCTCCTTCTCCGGGCCGGGGAAGACGTCTCCCAGAGCCCTCCCCCGGGCTCGGGGGAGACTTCCCCCGGCGCACCTTCTCCGGTCTAGGGAGAGCTCCTCTCCCGGAGCTCCTTCTCCGGGCCGGGGAAGACGTCACCCGGAGCCCTCCTCCGGGCTCGGGAGAGAGTTCCCCCGGCGCACCTTCTCCGGTCTAGGGAGAGCTCCTCTCCCGGAGCTCCTTCTCCGGGCCGGGGAAGACGTCTCCCGGAGCCCTCCCCCAGGCTCGGGAGAGACTTCCCCCGGCGCATCTTCTCCGGGCTAGGGAGAGCCCCTCCCCCGGAGCCCCCCTTCTCCGGGCCGGGGAAGATGTCTCCCGGAGCCCTCCCCCGGGCTCGGGAGAGATTTCCCCCGGCGCTCCTCTGGTGGGCACTGATTTCAAAGGGATGCTACGTGTCAGAAATCGGTGCCCTGGACCTCGTCAAAAGACCGTTTTGCCCCCGATCCTGCGGTGGCAGCAGGGGTAGTTCAGTAATTTGCATCTTTTGGGGTCTATATATACCCTTGTAACCCTCTTTTGTAACCTAAGACATTCATTTGTACTCAATCCATAAAGACAAAAAGGCGTGTTCTGGAGCCCTCTCTTTGGGAGAGAGCCCCCTAGCCGACGCTCGTCGTGAGCACGTCGACAGGACTAGGGCCTCCACTGAGGCCCGAATCTGTATAAACCCCTGTGTCAATCTCTGGGATTGTCCAACGCGGGGTGACCCGTCGCACGGTCAGCTCGCGTTGAGGAACACGTGTTGCGCACGTCATCAAATCTGCCGAGGTATTTTTTATACCACGACAATAAATATAACAAAAGATGTATTAATGATGAAAAATCTTATATGATTGCAAAGTTATATGATATATTATTTTTTCACAAATAGTATAGAAGGCAACTAAAAAAGTCTATATATATAACCAAAGTATCCAGAGTACATAAAAGAAATATCAAATTTTTTGTACGGATATACCAAAAAAAAATTGCAGAAATAATCTGGACCTTTTATCAATTGCAAAATTGGCTCTTAGTCGCGACCGCGCGCTCGCGACAGAGCTTCAGTCGCGAGCCCAGATCGTGACTAAAGACGTGGTGGCACCCAAACGTCCCGTTGGCTCGCCTGCATGCCACGTCGGCCTTTAGTCGCGAGCTGCTCGCGACTGAAACCCGCACCTTTCAGTCACGAGCCCAACTCGCGACTGAGGGCCACAGCTCGCACTATTTAAGACTTGTCCTTTTTTGAAACCTCGCTGTCATTCTCATTTTACTGAATATCGAAAAAAAATTTTACAAATAGAAGGGAAGAGAGGAGAGGGAAAAGGGGAAGAAGGAAAAGTTCGTCGATACACCCGTTTTGATTTTCGGCAGTGAGGTACATATTCCTTGACATGTAGATAACATTTCGATTTATGTATGTATTTTATTTTAGGGTTACCGAAAATTAAAAATTTAATTTTTGTATCACCCTAGGATTTAGGACAGATAAAAACTTATTTTTTCGCTTCACCCTAGGATTTAGGACAGATAAAAACTTACTTTTCCGTAGCAAAGGCATTCGACAAAATCTGGAGCTCTTGATTAGATCTGAGGTAGAGCGAAAATAGAGTAATTAGGGTATTTAGAATCTGGGCTTTATCGAGGCTAAAAATATGAGATCTAGGATGAGATTTTGAGATTCTCGGAGAAGGAGATTTTGCATTGAATAGGTTTGGGAGATATCCCCTGAAGCAGATCAAGATTTGGAGTTGATTTGAGATTTTTAGCCTTTCCAGGCTTTTGAAAAATCTGAAAAGGACTAATCTGCAATACTTGAAGACTGATTTGTGAAAATGACCGTGGTGATGGAATTCTGGTGCCAATTTTTTGGATTAAGGTATTGCCATACCCTAGATCATAATCCAAAGAAAATTTGATATCGACTAGGGCAAGATTTGATCAGATCGGCTTTCTAAATTTCAGAGTACTTAGGGTAATTAGGATATTAAATAATTTCGTTTTCTAAAACAGACTAACTGATAATTCTAGGAGTTAGAGATAGAATTTGATCCTGGTTCATAGCAGGGTTTAGAATAATTTTAGGTTTATCGTAGGATTTTCGCAGAATCATAACAAATTAATCTTTTAACCTAATATGAAAATTTAAATTGAATAGGCTATGGAGCAACCGAGTATGGTATCCGTTTATTACGGAGCTGGTATAATCTGTAATGGAGCCAATGGTGATGGTTTAAGTGCGTGTCCATGGTAGTGCCAATGCTTTTCTCAATCACAGTGTCCATGGTAGTGCCGAATCATGCAGATGCAGCTGATGAATTCCCGGAGTTGGAGGAGAATTTTAATGGGGAGGACTACACTGATCCGTCAGATATGTACGAATCTCCCGAAGAACCCGCAGAAACGCAGGATCCTATAAATGAATAGACTGATCCATCATCCTTGGTTTCGGCTGTGGTTCCTGAAGATCTGAATTCGTGATGGTCTTACAATGAAACAACCGTCCAGCTTGGGCAGTTGTTTCAAAGCTAGAAAGATGCAAAAAAAGCCATCACAACATGGGTCGTTTCGCTGAATAGGCCATTCCGGGTGGATAAATCAACTTCAAGCCTGTGGACTGTGAGATGCTTAGTTGCTAACTGCCCGTGGTTCATCCGTGTCACCCGGCCAAAAGATGAGCCTTTCTTTCATGTGACCAGAGTGTGCGATCACAAATGTCTGGCGGAGGGCATGTTGTTGTAGCACAGAAATATCACATCCGGGTTTGTTGCCAGTTTGATACTCCCAGTACTAAAGAAAATACGGCAATGGCACTGAAAGTGATTGTTGCACATGTTGCGAAGAAGCACAGGTACAAGATCAACTATGCGAAGGCATGGAGGGCTAAACAAAGGGCACTGGAGGAGCTATTTGGGACATATTTTGAGACATACAATCTCGTACCGCGGCTCTTTCGGCGCATATGCGAAGCCAATCCGGGCACAGTCATTGAGATTGTTGATACACCGGCAATCGGTTCGGATGGTTCTGTAATAACTTGATGCATGATACTGCGGAGATTTTTCTGGGCATTCCAGTAGTGTGTTGCATCTTTCAGGTACATGAGAGCCATGCTTTGCATTGACGGGACGTTCTTGACCGGTAAATACCAGGGTACCCTACTGACTGCCGTGGCAACTGATGCCAATGACTAACTTTGCCCCATAGCGTACGCCGTGGTCGAGGAGGAGAACTACAGCAGCTGGCTTTGGTTCTTGGGCAAGCTAAAGAATGCGGTGGTCAAAGATCGAGCGCACGTGTGCTTGATCCATGATCGAAACAGAGGAATTTTGAGTGTGATAGAGTACGTGCAAGCTGGAATGGACCCATCTATGACCTGGGATGACATTCAGAGTCGTTGGTGCTCTTGGCATCTTGCCGCAAATTTTCACACCCGTTTCAAGAATAAGCGCATGATGAAGGTGTTCAAAGTCCTTGCCAAGCAGAACCAAGAGTGGAAGTTCTCTGCTATATGGAAGTTGTTAGAAGAGAGTACGTTAAAGGAATGCCACGAGGCAGGTGAGCCCGAAGATGGTGATGCTACTGGCGAGGAGAGTAGCATGAGGACTTTAAGTTTCACTCAGTGGATTCAGCCCAAACCCAAGGAGAAGTGGTCGTTGCTACATGACACTACCGGGGCATGGTACGGACTCATGATGACAAATCTTGCCGAGGTATACAATTTCGTCCTGAAAGATGTGCGATGCTTACCCCTCACTGCCTTGGTTGAGATGACATTCTACTGCACAATCTTGCTGTACTTGTGCATGATCCTGCTGTACACTGGTCTAGAAAGATCCATGATTACCTTGAGTTTCGGACGAGAAAGGCCTTGACACACGATGTCATAGTGCTGAGCCGTCTGAATGGAAACTACGAGGTTCGACTTAGGCAGAGATTTGTTCATGGCACATTGAGAGTAGGTCGGGTCCACGAATGTACGATTGTAAACGAAAAGGTTGAGTGTACCTGCAACAAGCCTCAACTGCTACACCTTCCTTGCTCCCATGTTATCGCTGTATGCGCAGTTCGTGGAATCAATGCGACACAGTACATATCAGAATATTATACTCTGCAGTACTTGTCAAAAACGTGGGATGGTGTCTTCCACGGGTTTGCGGCGAGAGGAAACTATCGAGAGATTTCGCCAGAAGATGCTATCACGTGGATCCCAGACAAGAGGCTCCTTGTGGGCCATGCTGGACGACGTCGAGTCAGGCGCATACGCAACAACATGGATGTGGTGGAGCGTGGACATGCCCTCCGTAGATTCACCGTGTGCAGGCAGCCTGGGCACACAAGAAATCGATGCCCGCAGGTGGCTGGCACGTCGACGAACTGAAGCAACGAACGTCTATCTGTATAATTTATTTTCAATTTTTTTAGTAATACTGTAATGTAATGTTGTGAATTTCATTAACTGTGTCTGTAATATATATATTAACTGTGATGTTGTGAATTTCGTTAACTGTGTCTGCAATATCTGTGGCCGTATGTGATGTTGTAAATTTCGTTAACTGCGTTTGTAATATCCTTAACTGTGTGATGTTCAAATATGCAGTAAATGCAGGTATGGCGGACGACCAGCAGCTCCCCGAGTTGATTGATCAGCACCACCATCAGCGTCACCGTGCTCGGTGCCTTCTGCAGGGCACCATTTTGCCTGCTCTATACATGAGGACACCGCGGAAGATGGGGCCCTTGGATGACCGGTTTGTGCCTCATTTGCTTGAGGCCGGACTGTTTCCGTTTGCCCGCATGGTAGATCGGGCCCGCCGATTCCCATTCGATCGAGCCCTTATCAGTGCGCTTGTCGACTGATGGAGGCCTGAGACGCACACCTTCTACTTCAGCTTCGGCGAGCTCACCATCACGCTGGAGGATGTCGGCATGCTTCTCGGCCTGCCTATTCGTGGGGACATATATGTCCCTACTGCCACCGATAGAGCTGCATGGCATCTAGATTTCCTGCAGCGCTTTGAGGGTGTAGGGCCAGCGGGAGGCTTTGCACAAACTGCGGGAGTTCCCCAGACCTACCTACATGCGGTCTACGACACTACATTCCTTGTGGCCACTCCGGAAGAGGTCTTCAGGCACCACCTTGAGGCATACTTACTATACCTATTTGGATGGCTGTTGTTCCCCGGCACGCACAGAGACATCTGCGAGTGGCAGTTCGTTTAGCTCCCTCAACTCATTGCAGACTCCCAGCTGGGACACGTGCCACAGATTAGTTTCGGCTCTGCTGTGCTCTATCATACCTACAGGGGTCTGTGTGACACCACGAACAGGGACCAGGTGAACTCTCTGTTCGCCGGGTGCGCCATACTCGCGCAGTTGTGGTCATACGAGCATTTCCCTGTCGGTCGACCGCTGGTGCCGTGAGTTCAGTTCGTGATGGGTCATCATGTGAGGGACGATTGTGTGATGGGATGGAGGTGGGCCAGACTGAGCTTGAGATGGTCCACAGATCAGGCGCATCTTTGCTAACCTTCGTATACTGAGTTTTGATCTGCTGCTGGATAACAGTGTGATTTGGCATTCATGGACACAACTGTACATCGAGACGCTCGCCCCAGTAAGACTTTCTTCGCTGTGTATGCAGGATGCTGCTTACTGGCACACTCAGGTTCTGCTCGTTTTCTCTCATATGGTTGAGGGCTACTCGCCTGAGTGAGTCATGCGGCAGTGTGTTCCCGTCCCACCTCCCCGACAGATCCCACACCATATTCACGAGTACGTTCATCTTACTCATATATTACTTTCGTGCTCAACTTTGTACTTTATTTATGTGACTAATTTATTTTATCCGCAGGCAATCGAGGAAGGAGAATTGCAGGGATGACTTCATCATTTGCCAGCGCCCCTACGTGGAGGAGTGGATGGCTCGGGCTCACACGCAGATGGTCGCAGAGGACATCCCTTACAGCCACGACATCCATTTCCCGTACCTCGCTTGGTACCGATCTCGCACATTCTACAGATTGGTGGGTGGTCCACCACCGGCACCTGATGAGCCTGTCCCTCCTACCACCATCGACGAGGGCTACAACTGAAACCTTGCACGCCGAATCCACTCCTGTGTAAGTTCTTTAACTCTTTGCAATCTTACTTTCATATGGATTGTCATTTCATAAATGCATTAATTCGTGCACGCAGCTCAACACTCTCGGCACCGTCTCTACTGGTGCACGTGACATGATGATCAGGATTCGCGATAGTGGGCCAGTGCCCAGAGACGAGGTGTACGTGCAATTTGCAGAGATCGAGCGGCGCGTCGACGATATTCTTGTCACTTTTAGAGTGCTGCTACCACTGCACTTGACCGTGATACCTCCACCATCACCGACGGTGCCCGGTCCTTCTACATCGCATGTGCCGCTGACCGACCACCCGTTGTCATTGCACCCGCCACCCCCCCAGCCGCGTCCCATGCCGTCCGGTAGCTCTACAGACGAAGAGCTTGATATCGCCGCACATGAGGTTTGCCTAGACTATGCATTGGCTCAGGACTTGGTGGCAGACGAGGGGTAGGGTATGACGCAACACGACATCCTGGCACAGGTGCACCCTCCTGTGTGGCACCAGCAACACCCTACGCAGCAACGCAGCTTCACGATGCTCCACCACCTACGCGTCGACACAGCCGCCGCAGGCTACGCCATCTGTGTAGGCACCACCGGCGAGGAGACAACGTGTTAGAGATCGTCAGCCCCCTTCTCGCTACACGCCGTCGGAGTACCAGGGTCGACCGAAGAGGGGGAGAAGGCAGTAGTTTTTTATAGGGCTTCCACCATTTTGGACATTTTGTTGACTTTTTGTCTGTTCAACTTTTTTTATGGTTCTTCATTTCATATATTACACATTTCAGTTTTTGTACTATTAGTCTCGACTATTCCGCTTTTCGACTTTCCAACACGGAAGTCCATCCACCGATTAAATGCTTACGAGACGAGGTTGAAACTTAAACCGTACCTCATCATTTTATAATGCACAGTACATAAACGAACCAAAACGCAATCTCTACTGGTCGGACTCAAACCCTAGCAACATGCACTCAAACCCTAACTATGGCCTTTAGTTGCGAACCAAAACTCACTCAAACCCTACCAAAACACGTGCAAAACCCACTCGAACTCTAGCAGTCGGACCCAAATGCACCAAAAGCCATCCAAACCCTAGCATTGGGCCTCCAGTCATGAGTCGGACTCGCAACTGAAAGGTGCGGGTTTCAATCGCCAGCCGGGCTCGCGACTGAAGGCCGATGTGGCGTGCGGGTGAGCCAGCGGGGCGTTTGGGCGCCACCACGTCTTCAGTCGCGATCCGGGCTCGCGACTGAAACTCTGTCGCGAGCGCGCGGTCGCGGCTGAGAGTCAATTTTACAATTGATAAAAGGTCCGGATTATTTCTGCAATTTTGTTTTTTATTTGGTATATCCGTACAAAAAATTCAGAAATATCTCTAGTGTAATTTAAAAGATATGAGTACATATTTCTCAGAATATAAAAATGGTTTCCTATATATATACACACACGCACGCAATATTTGTAAAGTATGTATCGGTGCAATCTAGGCTGTGGCACGTATCTTGATATGTAATTATAGTTATCCACAATAAACTTAATTAAACTAAATCCTTTTTAAGTAACAACTGAGTTTTATTGTAACAATATTTTAGCACGCATAGATTAATTGAGAAAGAACAAATTTTGAGACTAAATAAAACTTTGCCAAATATAACTATATATAAGAGATGCTCAGTGCAATATCCTACGTGGCATGCCTTTACCGGACCAAAGAGGAGGAATACTCTGCTCATTCCTAAAGAAGTCATCGGGATCCACCTTGGCTTTGGTGGCCGCGAGCCTCTCAAAGTTCCCCTTAAAATACATCTCCCCCCAAACTTTTGCCTTGTTATAGCTTGTCACGCCGTCGTCGTCTTCCTCGTTCGTGCCAAGGTCCAGGTCCCTGTAGTTCACGTACGCACCCCTCGGGTTCTTGGACACGTAAGGCTCCATCTCACTGTACAGCCCCCTGATCCAGCCCATGTGCTTCTTCGTGGCCTCTGTTCCATTCTCCGACCAGAACCCGTAGTATTGTAGATTGTACAGGTTCCCCTGCCGGTGCGGGAATGGCGTCGCCGAAGGCGCAACGCTGCTCATCTTGCCGCCGTAAGGGTCCAGGATAAGCAAGCCTGCGCCGTCTTTCAAGAACCAGCTCCATGTCTTCTCCCAAACGTTTCTTGGGATGGGTTCCTGCACGTAGTCTGACTTGGCCTTGAAGTACCTGTCCGGCTTGGTTCCCCTGTCCAGGAGCAGCTCCATCGGCTTGCCGGTGCCGTAGAACGCGAAGTAGAGCACGGATTGGATCCAGGCCATCTCCTTGCAGTCTTGTTGCGTCATTCGGAGCTCCGGGAAATTCTTGGCCATTGTTGTGGTTAGGTTCTTGCATGTGCCAAGAAACAAGGACTCGAACTGGGCCTCCTGGTTTTGGATAACCACTCTTAAGAAGAGGTCTCGGGGCATGGCGGGCGCCACTTGTTGCCACTTGGTGATAAGGTCGGTCGCGGATTGGTTTCTGCGCCGGTGAACGGTGAACACCGTGACGGTCTCCGGGACGCGCACGAGCTTTACCTGCCATGACAGGACGATGCCGAAGCTCTCGCCGCCGCCGCCCCTGATGGCCCAGAAGAGGTCGTCCCCCATGGCAGGCTTGTCAAGCAGCTCGCCGTTGGCGTTGACCAGTATCGCGTTGAGGACGTGGTCGGCGGCGAGGCCGTACTTGCGCAGCATCATGCCGAACCCGCCGCCGCAGAGGTGCCCGCCAAAACCGACTGTCGGGCCCACGCCGGCGGGGAACCCGTGGCGCTTGCTCCGTCTGGCGATGGCGTAATACAGCTCTCCGAGCGTCGCGCCGGAGTCGATCCACGCTGTACCTTGCCATGTGTCGATACGAACGGCGCGGAGTTTCCCCAAGTCGACGACGGCGAAGGGGCGCGCCGCGTCGAGGGAGCGGTAGGACAGGCCCTCGTAATCGTGCCCACCGCTGCGCGGGCGGACGCGGACGCCGTGGAGAGCGCCGCAGCGCACGGCGACCTGGACGTGGGACGCGTTGGTGGCTGTGACGATGGCGAGTGGCCTCGGGGTGGCGGGCGTGACGAACCGGAGGTTCTTGATGGAGGACTCCAACACCGACGAGTAAGAAGGGGAGCCGTCGGTGTAGAAGATCTCCGGAGGTAGTTGGAGGGAGAGGCAACTGACGAAGCTGGTGGCCTCACAATTCTCCGATGGTGAGACGGTGGCTGTGCGGTGAAAGACGGTTACGCAAATGGCGAGCAGCGCAAATGCAGAGCTCCGAGTTGTGGCCATCACGCAGTTTGGTTGCCGATATCTGTTTGAGGTATATCGCGGCGACTTGTATAGTTTTTTACTCGTATAGGTCGGAAATGGAAGTAGGTTAAACTGAGGCGGTTTGTCTGAGTTTAATCTCTACTGTATAAGCTTAGAAGTTAAGTTGTCATCAAACATCTGATTTATTTCAGACCTTATTCCATAAATATAAACTCTTTTGGAATTGTAAGCTCTAAATGAAGATAAATCTGGTGAAGAAAATTTTGTTATATTTATAAACTAAAAGCCTGAAACCAGTCAAACAAAGCTTAAAAACGAGTTGGTAGGCCGGAGAGTTTTTGTGTTACATAGATCACATGTGGGTATAATGTCAATGCATCATGTGAACTATAATTGGTTAGGCCATCTGATTTGTGCTATCAACCACACCAGTATACATTATAAATCATGTTTGTAGATCTAGTCAATAAAATATAATTTTGTAGATTAGGAGGACTGGTTTTTTGTTTCATATACTTCTTTATCCGTATAAAACAATTTAAATGGAAATTCTTACGAGTTCTCGGATCATAATTAAATCATAAATATATCATGATTGTTGTGAAAGAATAATTATCTAGTGGATATTACTAAAACTACCCCTAAGACAACCCTACTCTAGTCTATTTAAGCATTGCATTTCTGTAAAGAGAGATGCATTAATAAAGAATTCAATCTCTTGTTTCTCTCTATTTTCTCTCTTTATGATTGATTTGTGTAGATTGATCGAGTCTTGTTGGAAATGCGATGTAGCTATTCACAATACGTTATCAACATGAAAGCTCTAGTCTGGTATGTCGTAACAATCTTTCTTACAACAACACTTGATGTTGTCATTGCAATTCTACAACATTATTAGATTGCATTATTTTTGAATTACATCAATCTACAATTTTTCAATTGAAAAAAAAGGGAAATCAAATCTGGAAATCTATTTTTTCTCTGTTGTTGGCTTGTCAGCCGTTGCCGGCCTGTCGCCAGTTTGGACCGGCCCGCCATCATCGGCCAGAAGCCACGATCTATAGCACATCGCTGTCATAGCCCATCTCCAAGAAAACAAATCACATCTAAAAAAAAATTTGGCTCGTCGGCCTACCGTCGCCGTCTTGGTCGTCACTGACCCAAAGCTGCAACCCGTAGCCACCCCTGTAACTCGCTACTGACGGCCAGGTGCTGTGTGACAATGCCAACCGAAACCCGTGGTTGTATGCCCACACATGCGTGCCGAAGCCCATGGCCTCGCCGCTCTATCATTGTGATGAACACCAGCACCACCGCCTGAAGCAGCAATATGCGCCAACACCATGGCCCAAAGCCATCATTGTGCACGGTCGCATCCACCACATGCCCATAGCACACCACTTATACATCGTTGCAAGCTGCAAGTTGTTAGGGTTTGCCGAACCACGACTAACCACAGCCTGTAGCCGGCAACACCTCCAAAACTGGCGCCACTGCTTGTGTTGTACTCTACTGAGTCGCTGCAGGCTGTAACCACCATTGACACACATGCGTCACCGCTGCCAATCCATTGACAACCCCGCGACATGAAGTCACCGCCAGTCGCTTCTGCCGCCATCGCCTGAAGCGATTGCTACCCTTTTTTGCCGTCGCCATGTGCTCGAACCCCCACAACCACGACTCGTCCAAAATTATCAAGCCTACCGCCGTCGAGCGCCCAAAGCACTGCTGCTGAGCCATTGTGGCCATTTCATCCATCACACGCTGCCACAGCACCCATTTCCCTCCCCATGTGCTCACGTGTGCGCCACCAGAAGTGCTTAGGGTTATGGTTTTTAGTGTTGGGCAGCAATTTTGCATTTTGGCCCTTTGGTTTTTCTGATTTTGTTAAAAAGTGTTTCGGTGGAAATTTTTAAAAAAAGTCCCCCAGATTTTTAGAAGGTTATAGTAAATACCGTCTTGGTTGGAAATTTTACAAATACACCCCTAATTTTTCCATAAATTTAAAATAGAGGCTCCCACCTATGTAATTTTCAATTTTAGCCCAAGGAAATTATATTTCTTTGTCTTTTTTCCCTCTGGTATTTTGATGTATTCTAAATATTTTTATAAAATCCAATATTTCTATTTCTGCATTTAATTAAATTATGAAAATTTGTTTCTGATATGATTTAATTTAGAAAAATGCAGAAAAATTCAAGAAAATTATGGAGTATTGTTTGTAACCTAAAAATTTTCCTTACTCATCATTTCTTATGCATACTTTATAGTTCTATGATTAAATGTTTACCTGAAGTAAATTTATTCATTTGCATGGAATAAAATATTGTAGAAAATATGTCTGACATCACAAAAAGGGCATTTGCTGAACTTGCTCTTGATGGCCATAATTACTTAACATGGGCTCTTGATATTGAAATTCATTTGATCTCCAATGATCTTAGTGCGATTGTCATTAAGGATAACAAATGTACCAATGCCCAAAAGGCAAAGGAGCTAACTTTCCTTCAACATCATCTGAACAAAGATATGAAAAATTAATATCTTATTGAGAAAGACCAGTTAGCATTATGGGAATCCTTGAAGGATTGATTTGACTAGCAAAAGGTAATAGTCCTTCCTCAAGCGCAATATGATTGGTTGAATTTGTGTTTTCAAGACTTAAGGTCTATAACTGCATATAATTCAGTACTCCACCATACTGTCTCCCAATTGAAACTGTATAAGCAGGAAATTACAGAGAATGAGTTGTTAGAAAAGATTCTATTGACTTTACACGCCAATAACCTTGTGCACCAGCAAAAGTACTGGGCTAAGAACCATGCTAAACAATCCAAATGATTTCTGTACTATCAGTAGCAAAAAAAAAATTACTCATGAAGAATTATAACTCCTACTCAACAAACTCCACATGCCACCGCTTGAAAGTTTAACAATAAACATGGACATGGAAGAGGTCGAGGAGATGGTGGACGTGGAGGATGAGGCAATAGAAATTATGATGAATACAAAAGCCATGGAAAGCAGAAGAGCAAAGGAAAACACCAGGTCAACGACCCAAGTAAGAAGAGCAATAGCCAAAAGCAAGTTTACCATAGGTGTGGATGCGATGGTCATTGGTCTCGCATATGCCGTACACTAAAACACTTGGTCAAAGTTCATCAACGGATAATGAAAGATAAAAAAAAGCAAGTGTCGACGATCAATTGATGTACGTCGAACTTACGAAAATGATAATGTGAATAAGAGCGAAGTATGGTGGTCAAACAAAAAATGAATCACACAAGAGACAAAGTTTTTTATGTAGATTCGGGCCCTATTCTTTTAATCGTTTTGGTTGACTCTTTGCTGTTTTGGTGAGATCAATCTACCTTGAAAGATCAAGGACAAACTCAGAGGCTAGATTGGAGTTCATTTTCATCTAGTTTCACATCAAAATAAATCAAGCCGATAACATTTATGCTATTAAACCTCAATGCCACTAAGCGAATTGCCCACAGCGACACGTGGGGTACCCTCACTACTACAGAAATGCAATCCACTAACCCATATCTTCTAACGGTTATAAGCAATCTGGGAAAAATCTGATAGAGTAGGACGACAGCTTTGGAGAAGAGACTTTTTATTATCGGTTATATTCTAGTACACTGTTAGTGAACTGCAAACATTTTTTACTATCGGTCATTACTGTACCAACCGATATAATAGATGAAATAGTACTATCGGTTTGTCTTTTGTAATTGATAGTGAAATTATGGACTTTATACTATCGGTTCATACTGTACCAATCGATATAATAGAGTAAATTTTACTATCAGTTTGTCTTTGATAACTAATAGTGAAATTACGGAATTTTACTATCGGTTACTACTGTACCAACCGATATAATAGAGTAAATTTTACTATCGGTTATATAAAACAAACCGATAGTGAAATGACGTCATATAAACTAATGGTTATAACAGTGGGGACTTTAGTTTACTATCGGTTGTGTTTTTGAACCGATAGTAAAATTGTACAATTTATCTCGACCCCTGCTCTGCGCTTTGCATCCTCGATTCATTTCTACCGTACGTACATCCATGCTCCAAACTAGAGTGATCTGGAGAAGCTAGCTGAGAGGTTGATAATTCGATCCCCCTCGGTATTGTCATCTTCTCATCACCTCTCTCTCTCTCGATCACTCTTTCACACTCTCCCTCTCTCTACTTGCAATTGATCATTAAACTAGATACATGTAGCTCCAAACTAGCTAGAAGGCTAGGTTGGCTAGCTAGCTATAGCTTACTGAAGTTAAGCTAGGAATGATTTATGGCTGAAGTTAAGCAGCTAGCTAGTTGGCTCTTCCAATTAATGCATCAAGTTAATTAGGGTTTCATACATATCCATTTAAGTAATTAAGCAGCTGTACACACATATGGCCTAGCTAATTGATGATGTTTCATGCATGCATGCCCTGAGTCATTAATTATTTATTTCAATTTATCAATTTTGTGAAATAATTGTAGATGGACCGAGAATATTGGATGTATGGAATAAAACGTACTACTATTGAGTATTTGGAGGGTGTGAATGGGTTTATTAAATTTGCTGAGCAAGAAAAGGTGAAGAAGGGAGAGAAAGATATGCATTGTCCTTGTATAGATTGTATGAATTTAAAAAGATTCGGCAACTCTGATCAGATTAGGAGTCATTTGATTTGTCGTGGTTTTAACGCACGCTATACCCATTGGATATGGCATGGTGAAGATCTTGAGGAAACGAGCACCGCTACCACTCAGCAGCACCCAGAAGTGGATTGCAGTAATGATGATCATCAGAACATTGGTAATGTTCATTCGAAAGTCCATGTAGATGATGACAATTTAGATGAAATGTTACGTGATGTAGAAGAAGATTACAGTGAAAACGATTTAGCTAAATTTGAGAAATTAATTGTTGATTCTGAGAAGCCTTTGTTCCCCGGATGTGCAAAATTTACAAAGTTGTCTTCTGTGTTGAGATTATATAACTTGAAGGCAAGCAACGGTTGGAGTGATAAGAGTTTCACGGCGCTATTAGATCTGTTAGCGGACATGCTTCCAGAGGGAAATGAGTTGCCAAGATCGGTTTACTAGGCCAAAAAAGTACTGTGTCCGTTGGGAATGGAAATCGAAAGAATACATGCATGTCTAAATGATTGTGTTCTGTACCGTAACGAGTACGAGGATTTGCATGTTTGTCCAAGATGCGGTGCATTGCGGTATAAGTATGGGGACAGAATTTATCACAATGGATGTGATGAGGTAAAGAAAGGGCCTCCGGCCAAAACTGTGTTGTATTTGCCTGTGATTCCTAGATTGAAACGGCTGTTTGCAAATTCGAAAGATGCAAAGTACTTGCGTTGGCATGTTGAAGGTCGAAAACAAGACGAAAAACTAAGACATCCAACTGATTCTATTCAATGGAGAAACATTAACAGAACATTCGGTGAGTTTGGCGGCGAAGTGAGGATATAAGGTTTGGGTTGAGTACGGATGGTATGAATCCACATGGAAATATGAGTAGTCGACATAGCACTTGGCCGGTTCTTTTATGCATCTACAATCTTCCTCCTTGGTTATGTATGAAGCGCAAGTACATCATGATGTCGTTATTAATTTCAGGACCCAGACAACCCGGGAATGATATTGACGTGTTTCTATCACCGTTAGTCGAGAACTTACATAAATTGTGGAGCGAAGGGGTGCGGGTGTGGGATGCACATAAGCGAGAGAATTTCATGTTGCGGGCCATGATATTTTGCACCATAAATGATTTCCTGGCCTATGGAAATTTGTCGGGGTAAAGTACGAAAGGAGGCAAGGCTTGTCCTATTTGTCTGGATGAAACTGAAAGCATGTGGTTATTGAACTGCAGAAAAATAGTGTACATGGGTCACCGCAGATTCCTTCCGATGCATCACGCCTACCGTAAGAGGAGGAAGTCATTTAATGGGAAGCCTGAGAAAGGATCAGCCCCAGTGTTTGTGACTAGTAAGGAGCTTTACTTGCGCGTGAAGGACATCAAAGTTGAGTTCGGTAAATGTTCTAAACATCCAGGAAAAAATGTTTGGAAGAAGAGATCGATTCTTTGGGATCTGCCATATTGGGAGCACTTACAAGTTCGACATTGCATTGATGTTATGCACGTAGAGAAAAATGTTTGTGACAGTTTGATTGGTTTGTTGTTGAACATTCCAAGAAAGACGAAAGATGGCATCAACGTTCGCCGTGACATGCTCGACATGGGCATAAGGATTGAGCTTGCACCGTTGGAGAAGGGAAAGCGTACATACCTCCCCCCGGCCTGCTATACTTTATCAAAAAGAGAAAAAACATAACTCTGTCAGTGCCTATATGGTGTCAAAGTTCCATGCGGGTATTCTGCGAACTTGAAAAAACTTGTGTCCATGAAAGACTTGAAACTGGTTGGTATGAAGTCCCATGATTGTTATGTACTGATGTCACAAATGCTTCCCATTGCTATCAGAGGCATTCTCCCAGTCAAAGTCAGATAGACAATTACAAAGCTATGTTATTTCTTCAACACAATATCTGGCAAGGTAAGCGTGTAGTCCTAGCAAGTTAATTAGCTCCATTCGTGGAACTTGTCAGATTTTTTTGATCTGAATATTTGCTGCAACTGTGTCCTTGCAAGTAATTGATCTGGATGGACTGGACGATTTGCAACGCGATGTGACTACAACTCTTTGTCAGCTGGAGATGTATTTCCCTCCATCTTTTTTTGATGTTATGGTCCATCTAATTGTTCGCCTTGTCAGAGAAATTAAGTTTTGTGGACCCGTGTTCCTACGCTACATATATCCATTTGAGAGATTTATGGGTGTCTTGAAGGGATATGTAAGGAATCGACATCGGCCTAAGGGCAGTATCATTGAAGGTTATGCCGCCGAGGAGGTGATCGAATTTTGCACCAACTATATGGCCGGGATTGACCCAATTGGCGTTCCTACGTCCCGGCATGAGGGCAGGCTTCAGGGCATTGGAACGATTGGATTTAAAGCAGTCGTCCCCTCTAGTGATCTGAATGCAAAAGCCCATTTTTGGGTCTTACAACACATGACGGGGGTGGAGCCATACATACACGAGCACAAGGAAATGTTACGGAAACAGAATCCTTCGAAGCCAGAGATTTGGGTCACCAGAGAACATAACAGGAAGTTTGTTGGGTGGATCGAAAATAGAGTCATGCAAGCTTCTGAGGGCAACGTAGATGAAGTTGTTACATGGTTGGCCAGATGGCCTAGATTTACTGTAGGGACTTGGTAGGAGTATGACATCAACGGCTATTCATTTTACACAAGAACTCAGGACGAGAAGAGTACTATGCAATGTAGTGGAGTGACACTACTTGCTATTTCGGAGGATGCCAAGGCAGTAAGGGCACTCGACTCATATTACGGTATTATTGAGGAAATATGGGAGCTCGATTATGTATTACTTAAGATTCCTCTGTTTCAATGCCAATGGGTCGAAATCTCTCGAGGTGTTAAAGTCGACAATTATGGGTTTACTCTCGTCCATCTCAGTAGAGTCGCACGCCAAGATGATCCATTTATACTTGCTGAGCAAGCCACACAGGTGTTCTACATCGTTGACCCGGCCAACCCAAAGTTGCACGTTGTCCTTCACAGTAAGAGACGTATTGTTGGGGTCGAAGACGTTGTGGATGAAGAAGAGTATCATCAGTTCGACGAACCACCTCCATTTTTAGATGGAATTCTTCAATCTGTCCCTAACGAAGATATTGACGAAACAAGTTACCTACGAGATGACCACGAAGAAGGATTATGGGTGGACAACCATTCTTGACTAATTTACAATATATAAGTGACATATATTACTTGGATCTTTAATCGAAGAATTCTTCAAATTATTTTTCAAAAATTCTTTGGGAATACATACGTGATGCATTGAGAATCATTTATGCAAATTTTCATTTCAATTGGAATACTTGATTTGAGCAATAATTGATTCTTTTCACAAATCAATATGAAAACTGTAAATTTTCATTCCATGATTGGTCTTTACTGTTAATTTGTTTCAAAATTATTGGAAGTCATTTGCATGGGATTTCAGGTGTCTTTACAAGTGCAAAATGATGTACTGAGATCATCTGTAATTGTTCTCAGGGAAATCCTTTAGGGTCAATAACATTGTATTCTACTATCAGTTACAATTTCCAAACCGATATGAAACTAAACTCTACTATCGGTTTATTGTTCGTAACCGATAGTATTTCATATTGTGTTATGAGACCCTATTCTTAATTTACTATCGGTTAGTAATCATAAAATCGATAGTGAACAATGCCAACACTCAAAACCCTAACTTCCATTGTATTTACTATCGGTTTGGTGATTATGAACCGATAGTAAAGATTCATATATTAGGTTAACCTCACACGATTTTCCCTCCAGTGCAACTGATCACATTCCAAATACTCGCGCGCGGAAAACCCTAGCCTCCCCGACATTCGCTTTTTCGCTCCTCTGCGCCACCATTGCCGATCGCAATTGGGTTCTCCACTACCTCCGGCCACTGCATCGCGCCACCGCCTCCGGCCACTCCATGAACGACTGTAAGTGTTCTTGACCAAACCGCTCGCGTCAATTTCTTAAATTTATATGCAATAGTTCATATGTGGTTCAATGGATTACAAATATAAAACTAGATGAAAAGTGCATGAATTACAAACTTGATAGCTACGAGAATTACAGACTTGATGAAAATCACTAGCAATTTGTCGTACAGTGTCGTCCACTATCGGTTGCTCATTTAGAACCGATGGTAAATACCATAAACTGAATTTTCTGTTAATTATTTCCCATTTTCTAATTTTCATCTGAAATTTTGGTTCATTTAAATTTTAACAGACTTTATGTTCCTGCAAAGAGACTAGCATAGTTAGCACTGCTAATCTTATATATTTTTTTGAATACAAACTTGAGTACTATCGGTTTTTATTGTCAAGCCAATAGGAAATAGAGTACACTAGTACAGAAATGCAGTCTACTAACCCCTATATTCTATTGGTTATTAGCGCTTTAGTAGAAAACCGATAGAAAATGTGCCTCGCGGCCAAAAAAGGCCAACGGGTGAATTTTTCCTATCGGTTTGTAAGAAACTTACCGATAGAAGAAGCAGTATGATTTATTCTAGCGGTGATGAACATATTTGCCGTTAGAAGAGATGCATAAGTACTGACGGGAGAATGTTGTACGCCGATAGGGCTGGTCGACTTCTTCAACTAGACTTATTCTATCGGTAATTTATTAGTATACCGACAGAATATCTCAAAAATTCCTATCGGCAATATGTAGTATGCCGATAGAACCGTTCGCCTTCTACAAATATTTTTATTCTATCGGTAATATATTCTTTTACTGTTAGAATATAGCGAAAATTGCTTAGAACTGTTCGTCTTCAAATAGTTTTATTCTATCGGTAATGAATGTTTATACCGTTAGAATATAGAAAAAATATTTTAGAACTATTCGCCTTCTACAACTAGTATGATTCTATCGGCAATGTACGTATATACCGACAGAGTGTGGACAAAAATTCCTATCGGTAATTTGTATTGTGCCGATAGAGCCATTCGACTTCTACAGATGTTTTTGTTCTATCGGTAATTGATTTTTTACCGTTAGAATATATATAAAATGACTAACGGTATGCGGTGTTTGTACCGATAGAATTTATCTAGTACTATAAATACAGGGGTATGTCTCTTCATTCTCACAGTTCATCTGGGGCTCGTAGTCCTAACCCGTAAGCTCCATAGACGGTCGGCGCACCTCTACAGGCGACCGCAGCACCTCCGCACCTCCATCGACACCCTCTAGACTTCCGCATCCCAAGCAAGGTATGTAAATCATTCTAATCCGATTATGGCAATTATTCTGCTTTTTTTGTATCCTTCATTTTGATGTGTCTTCTTTTCAATATGATTATGATCTTTGCAGGTCCTTGGATGATGCTCATGAGGGGCAACGTATTTCACGGTTCTTCATCGCAGTACGCTGCCTACGTTGGCTTGTTGGCGAAAGAAACGGTGAAGATCACCGTCGAGAGCTGGAAGGACGTGAAATGCGAGATCTTGGTTGGCTCGGTCGAGAAGATCCTTAAGCCCTGTACGTTTCTCAAATCAGGACCTATAGAAAGCATCTTATATTTTTTTGCATGCACCAGCTTGTGGCCAGATGCTTACCTGCTTGGAGAAGAAGAATTGTTGTTATTTGCACAGCCATTCTACACCATCACTACATAGAACAACATCTTGGAAGGTCGGTTCTTTTTGTTAATGGAGTTGAGTTGAGTTGAGTTGATCGAGTTTGAGTCCGAGGAAATCACCAATACGTACAAATGTAAGTCGATGGCAGTTCCAGCTCCTCGGGCGTCTTCGAACTGAACTCCTATGGTTAAGTCCAATGTGGTTCAGACATTTGTTGTTTTGGATGAATGGATTTGTTATGTATCAGGTCTAACTTGTAGTCGCTAGTTGCATTGTCACAACCTGCAAAGGTTCTCTTTTATGTAAAATGTACAGGCCACTGGGTCCTCGTTGTGATCTGTTGTTAATTTCAGACGTGGCTTTTCTAATATACATCGAATGTGTGAATTGTTGTATTTTTATATTGTTGTATATTTGTGTATCATGTATTGTTAATTGGGACATGAACTTGAATGTGTAGGGAGTATTTGTGTATTTAATTGTATTGGTTGGTAGGTGTGTATTTGTATTGCTGTTTCAGACATGTACCTGAATTTGTATTGGTGAATTGGCATGTGTATGTTTGTACCTGAATTTGTGAACTGGCATGTGTAATTTCTTTGGCAAGATGAAGTCCCGAGTACCTAAGAAAAGTATTTTTGTGTCTCCAAGTTAATCCACAAATTAGCATTTCTTGAAATATTGCTTTATCTTGTAGTTAAGATCTGTTTGATGTTACATTGGTATGATTCCTTGGATGTGAGAACTGGTGTCATGTGCGTTACAAGTACCTCCTCTAACGGTAAATACACATATTTACCGATAGAAAACACATATATTTGCTCAGTCATGCATCATCTAACGGTAAATACACAAATCTACCGATAGAAAAACTCATGTTCATGTGTCATGCATCATCTAACGGTTAATACACATATTTACCGATAGAAAAACTCATGTACGTGCTGTGTCATGCATCATCTAACGGTAAATACATATATTTACCGATAGAACAAAAACTGTACTTGTTCAGTAATGTACATTCTATAACGGTATATGTGTGTTTTTACCGATAGAATATGTGAGAGGCAAATTACCTTAGTTAGTCTAACGGTTATTTCATGTATTTACCGTTAGAAAAAGCTCCATTATAAGGAAAACCCCACTCGACCATTGCTGAGCTGCGCTGTAATTTGTTCTGTTGCACTCTCTGTCCCTCTGTTTGTGATGAAAGTTCCACGCTCGCAGCTACACTGCTAGGGTGGTCAGCGCAAGCTGGAGGGAAGTTGATTGCGCCCCTCTCTTTAAGGTATGATTAATTGTCGACAGTTATCTCTCTCTCCCTCTAGATCTCCCTCCCTCTCTACTTGCAAGCTAGCTGTATTGTGTAGTTCCAATTAAGTTTGTAGCTGTAAGCTTGGGAGCTAGGTAGCTGGAAATGCGTCATGTTTTAGGAGCTAACTAGCTTGTATTGTGTAGTTAGCTAGGTTAATTAGTATTAATTTCGTCAGGCTAGGGTTCATCACATCTGTTGTAAGAGGCTGTACATGTACATATACATAACTTAATCGGGCAGGTTTCATGCATGCATGGCTGACTCGTTAAATTTTGTTAATTGTAGATGGACAGGAAATATTGGATGTATGGAATAAAACGTACTACTTTTGAATTTTGTTAATTGTTCATTAGATTTATGAAATGAACTGGTGGGAGCTTGATATGTCCATCATACGGACTGGAGCCCTGTGAGTTTGCTGTTGTGTGAAGTTATCACAGTTCATTTCATAAATCTAATCACTTTATATGCACTACTTACTAATGTCTACTTTGCATCCAGGTGCATGTATAGGCTGGCGTCAATGAGGGCATGTGACAAGGTAGGTTTCCTCGACCCAGACAAAATAAGCCTCACGATGCTAGAGCACGACCAAGCACATGCGGAGGAATACATATCAAGGGCACTACTAGCGCAGCAGGACTGAGAGTTCATTCTTGCGCCGTACCACCAAAGGTTAGTGTATTTCCTACTAATTTAACTCATTCTTGTATGTTACGCCTAACATATGTATGAAATGGTTCGTTTATATATGTAATGCAGGGGCCACTGGGTCCTCGCCTTCATTTGCCCATGGATGAACGAGGTCTATTACCTCGATTCGATGAGCGACAGGGTGGCGCATGTTTTCACCCTCACGTGGCACATAGACGCGTAAGTAACACAGTTGTCTTAAATTTTTCTCTGACTAGCTAATTAATGATAACATATTAACCGGCAATGCTAAATTAAATACAGGGCTTTCAAAAATTATGTTACCGCTGGAGGGAGGCATGACGCGTCGAAGGGCACAATAATTTCTTGGAAAGAATATGAGGTAATTAATACGGATGGAACTACTCATGATGAGTCTTTTAATTTAAGCTTAATTAGTTCTTTCGAGTTAATGTGGGTTTATGTCTTTGCATATGCAATTATCCCAGTGCCATCAGTAGCCACAATCGTGGGAATGGGGCTTCTATGTCATGAGATTTATGTATGACCTGATCAGGAGAAACTTTGCCCAATTCCCTAAGGTAACCATTTTTCCTGACTCAAAGTCAAACATTGGATATCTCATACGTTCCTAACTTCATACACGCATGCAGAGCGCCATGTTGAAAGAACAATATGAGTTGCCTCAATTGAAGAAGCTGCAAACAATTTGGGCTCAATATGTGATGGAAGAAGTGGCTATCAACGATCCATCGTAAATGACGATCCATCGTAAATGACTTGTGTAATATATATTGAATGTGTTGATTGGTATATGTGTGTAAATTCATTGGTGTATTTGCGAATAAACTCAATATATATGTGAATAAATTCATTGGTGTATTTGTGAATAAACTCAATATGTGAATAAATTCAATCTGTCCAATGCATGTGTATATTTTTGTATTAGTGTATTTGTCATGAATAAATTAAATCTGCTGTATTAGTGTATCACTGTATCACTGTATCTGTTAATGATCATTTGTAATACTATCGGTTCATATCCTACAACTGATAGAAGAAAGTTGTGGTACTAGCCGTGTCGAGTATTAACCGATAGAAAAAACTTATACATTACTATCAATTTCCAGTGAATAACCGTTACAAGAAATATGACATCACTATCGGTTGGGATCATTGAGCCAATAGTAGAATTGTCGATAGCGATTACTAAATGTTGGAGGTGTAGGTATTTTACTATCGATTTTTAACCAATAGGGTTGTGCTACATTTCTTCTATCGTGCCGATCACTAGCGGTAAGAGAACCGATAGTAGATTTGATTTTGAACCGATAGTGAAAAGCATTTCTGTAGTAGTACCTACTAGTCATATTAATCATATGAATAGAATACAAACCCAACCAGCACAGTTCGAAAGGTGCCACCGCGTGCGACCACCTCGTCGGTTCATTCCTAGCCATTGGATCGGCATCTTTGCTTCATTTGAGCCGACCGCGCTGCCACTTTCATCCCAACCGTTGGATTCGTCTTCGGGTTGATCTCTCGATACGACCAGTTTTGAACTAAACGATCATAACCAGGTGTCATACCGATACGACCAGTTTTGAACTGAACGACTATGAACAAACTGATACGACTAGTTTTGCATTTGTTGAAATGATCAGTTCTTTTGCTAGTGTGACCAAGATTTTAACTGTCACGACCAAGTTTCTGTTTCACTGATTCGACCAGGTCTTTTACTGGAGAAACGATCAGTTCTTTTATTGCTGCAACCAAGATTTTTAGTGTCCCAACCAAATTTATATTTAATTGGTTCGATCAATTCTTTTACTACTGCGACCAATATTTTTTATTATCGTGACCAACTTTATGGTTTCACTTATTCTACTAGGTACTTTACTAGTGCGATCAAGATTTTTACTAGTACAATCAAGTTTATGTTTTACTGATTCGATCAGTTCTTTGACTAGTGCGACGAAGAGATTTTTGCTGTCACGACTAGTTTTTTGTTTCGTTGATTCGATCAGGTCTTTTATGGCACTATTTGAAAGCTCATCCCGAGTTTTTCCACATCATCGCCGCATTTCCGGCAGTTGGATTGGCATTTTTGCTTCATCTAGGCCAACCACATTGCCGCTTCTCTCTGAGCCATTGGATTTGTCTTCGAGTCTTGTCCCGATACGACCAGTTTTGAACAGAACAATTATGAAGAAACTGATACGACTAGTTTCTCCTTTAATGAAATGATCAGTTATTTTACTGGTGCGACCAATATTTTCACTGTGATGACCAAGTCTATGTTTTACTAATTTAATCAGTTCTTTTACTGGTGCGACCAATATCTTTACCACCACAACCAATTTCTATACTAATCAGACATTGTTCGGTCATATCAAACAAGTTGTGCCCAGACAGATTCATTTGTCTCTGGTCAATATCAAAGCGTTCCCTCTTGAGTTTTAAAGACACCTGCGCAAATGGTTTCCATATTGAGACCAATAAAGAGAATGATTCTAAATATCTTCTCATCACAACATTCATTGGATGTTCAAAACAAGTGGTTGAAAAGCTCCTATCTTCTTTCTTTGGGTTGCATTATACTCTTATTCAACCAAATGAAAAATATGTTGTGACAAGTTTAAAATTGAAGGACCCAAAATCCTTCAAATTATGGCATAAGCGTTTGGAGAATTTAGTTTTAAGATAACCCATTAAAAAAATTAATTTCAAAAATGACCTACAAAAAAATTTGCAAAACTGACTTTCAATCACTGACACCAATCAGCAACTGAAATTAATCTCTAACTATGTGATATGAACACGCCGGTGAAGGACGCGTTCACAGAGGGTGGCCCGATCTTCATGACGTAGAATCTGGATAACTAGTATATGAAGATACTTAGATAACTAGCATGACCTGACGAAACCAAATAGCCAACTACTTGTAGAGCAAGGACTTGCATATCAATGAATTCGCCCAACCACACTCTGAACTATCTATCCACATGGCCACGCACGGAGTTGGGGCACAGATAGGGTGATCATGAAGATCGTTCAAGAAATTCTGGAGGAAATCACAAGAACAAAGGATGAAGAGATTCAACTCTCAACTAAAACTAAGGCTTCAATCTAAAATTATCAATATAATGTCTTATGTCTTGTATATCAAAAACTATGACCATACCTCTCTTTTATAGAAAGTGGTATGTACAAAAGATAGAAAAATTAAACTAGAATTCTAATCTGAATCTAATTCAAAACGGAATAAAAATCCTAACAAATTATAAAAGATAAAAGAAGTCCGGAATAAATCTTCTCGGAGTTGGATTCGGATTCGGACTAGACTTTTTCCTTCCTTGCAGTCGTTACTCTGTTGGGTCTCCTGGTTGCATACGATGTTAGAATTTAACGATTCTTGATGCGTTGGAAAGTTGTTTTGAATACCTTTCCAAAAAAGTACTCACACGGTCAAATTGGACACCTGTGCTGAGAATGGTGCTTGGTCGAAGTTGGACTATCGCTTGGTCGGCAGACTGCATGCTGAGCAAAATTCTTTTGGTTGTAGCGGTTACAATGGTTGACGGAAGGTATTCAAAACAGCTATTTATGACCAGATTCGATGAAGTTGTTTGGCCCATACATGGCTATGTCCTTCCTGTTATGCTCTCCCTCTTTATATCTAATCAATGTTAAACAAGAGCTATTAGGTAGCAGCATATTCTCATCATAATTTAATCTTTTAAGGAACAAAGTCACCTATTCATGTAGTTGTTTGGCCTTCGCTCGAGTGATTGTTCCTTTATATTCCTTGGGTCGAGGTCTAGTGCTACTTGTGCTAGGGTGTCCTCATCACTATGCCAGTGATTGAAGATGTGCTAGCAGGGCACGTGTGGTTGGTCTTGAGTCGTTGGCCAGTCAACGACTAAACCAATGCATTGTTGCACATCTGCTCAAGTGTACCGCCACATCTTCAGTCGCTAGTTGCTGACTGGGACAGCTACTGAAGGCCAGTTTTGCAAATTTCTTTTTCACCAGGCTATTTTTAAAATTAACTTTTTAATGAATTATAAAAAAAATTTGGGGTTTGGATCATACTGGGAAAAATATGATGCATTAGATTATGAATAATTTTACTGGCCATAATATGCAAATAAAAAATTTCCCTACTCCTAAAGAGTTTATTTGTGATGCTTGTACAAAAAGCAAATTGAGTACAAGACCTTCTCGTACAAAAATAAGGGAAGAATTACCCATTTTTCTTCAAAGAATTTAGGTTGATATATATGGACCAATTGAACTAGCATTCAGACCTTTCAAATATTTTATGATCTTGATAGATGTCTCCACTAGGTGGACTCATATATGCTTATTGTCCACCCACAATCATGTTTTTGGAAAGTTAATTGCTAGAATTGAGAGCCCAATTTCTAAATCATCAGATCCAATCCATCCAAATGAACAATACTGATGAATTCACCATGAAAAGTCTTCAATGATTATGTCATGGTATTACATGCGTAACACGTGTTCGACAACACAAGCTAATCGTGTGACGGGTCACCCCGGGTTGGGCAATCACAGAGATTGACACGGGAATTTATACAAATTCGGGGCTCAGTGAAGACCCTAATCCTGTCAACATGCTCCCGACATGAGTCGGCTAAGGAGACTCTCCCGAGGAGAGGGCACCTAAGCACGTCTATTGCTTTTTGTGTATTGAATACAAATGAATGTCTTAGGTTACAAGGGGGGGGCACAAGGATATATATATATATAGACTCCAAAAGGCGCAAATTACTAAACTACCCTAGTTGCGACCATCAGATCAAGGGCGTTGTGGTTTTTTCGCAGGGCATGAAGCGCAGATCTTGGACACGTGGCAGCATCAACTTCAGTGACCCTTATCCCAGGGCTGGGAGTGGGAGGCCCCTATCCCAGGACTGGGACAGGGAGGCCCTCTCCCAGAGGCCTCGCTCCTAGGGCCAGGAGCGGGAGGCCCTTGTCGCGGAGGTTGGGAGTTGGAGGCCCCTGTCTCGGGGCCGGGAGTGGGAGGCCTCGTTCCCGGGGCCAGGAGTGGAAGTCCACATTCCCACGGCTACTATTTTCCCCCAACAGCAGCCCCCCACGCCCCCGAGGACATTTGATGTCGTTGGGGGGTGTAATGAGCTATCACCTTGGCGGAAGGGATCCTCCTCCCGGAGAGCCCCACGAGAGACGACGCGTCCCTCTCCCGGAAGAGGAAAACGTTTATTTAAGCTAGCCGCGTGTCACTTTGATTCTCATGTGCCCGTTCATATTTAGGGCTTGGATTTCTTTTGGTGACACATGGCGGCCATCAAGGCCACCTTGGCCCTCTATATAAAGGAGGGCCTGGCGCTTGGGAGGGCAAGCCCTCCCCCAAACTCTCATTTCCCAGCCATTACTCTTTTTTTGAGTGACCCTTCTCCCAGTTAGGAACCCTCCCCAGGGAGACGAGAGTAAGCTTCTACAGGAAAGGCAAGGGAATGTCGCCGAAGATACAAGGGAAAGCAGTGGATGTTCCCCCGGAGGAGGTGACCTCCGACTTTATCGGGGTCACCAAGTTTGTGGTTGAGGACTAGGACACCCTCGTCTCCTGGAAGGTGTTCGCGGAGGGGGACATCCGCGTTTCGGGGCTGGCGGAGGTCACACCTAGTCCCCGGGACGGGGAGGTGGTGGCATTTATGGCCTTCATAGATGTGGGCCTTTGTCTCCCGATCCACCCAGCGCTCCAAGATTTTCTTCGGGAGCACGGGATGACGCCCAATGTCCTCGTCCGGATGGGGATCTTGTGGTTGTGCGAGACTACCACCAGGGTGGAGGGGACGTTCTGCGTCTTCCAGTACTTCTACCTGACGATCGTGAAGAGCTTCTCGGTGGCACGACGTAAGTTTCCCTTCCCAGACAAGAAAGGAGATCTCTTTCCCAAGCTGGCATCCGGGGAGGGGACTATACTCGTCCTGATGGCTCCCAGGATTGGGACGATCCCTATCCCGGAGGTGTCCGGGGTCAGCGAGACACTCGATTAACCTTGCTTCTGCCCTTTGCAGTTAGGTCGTATGAGCCCACCTGGGAAAAGGTAGAACACCTCCTTGGGAGGTATTATGATGACGAGCATGTGTGGTGTTGTGCCGTCATCGAGGAAGGTCCCCCCATAATTTTGTGGTCAAAGCTTTCGGGATGACCCTCCCCATCCGGGTCCCGCTTCCCACTCCTGGCTCTCATAAGCGGAAGGAGACGAGTGCCCTCCCGGAGGTGAAGCGTGCAAAGGCGGCGCGAACCCCCGGTGATGGCTCTAGGCAAGCTCGTACCAAATCCCCGGCGCTGGCGCGGAGATTGATGGAGACGCCCCGGGCTCCGGAGAAGGTGAGGCCTTCTCCAGAGCAGAGGCCTGCAGGGTAGCCTCGGGTCTCGGAGAAAGCAAGGCCTTCCCCGGTACGGGCGACCCTCACAGGGATGCCACTAGTCTTAGGATCAAGGCCCATCGCGAGCCTGACCGACACGGACACATTAGTCACACAACTCAATGCTTTGGGTGCATCGGGTGTGTTTGATGGCATGGAGGTTGAGGAAGACAGATGCACCTCTGAGGACTACGGCGAAACCCCCTCCTCGGAGGGGGCTCCTCGGGAGGAGACTCAGCCCGCGCGACGGTACCCAATCGTGCGTTTCCGGGGGGGCCGACACCCCTCCTCACTTGGACGTGCTCTTCACTTCCGAGGCCATCCTCCCGCTGACGCCGCGCTCTCGTGACTCCCCAAGCTCTAGCCGAGGGAAGGAATCCGGTGACGCCACGTCCAGAGAATGGGACTCCCTTGCGCCAGGACGGAGGGAGCCATCCCGTGACACCATGCTCAAAGGGGGCAACCCCGCGGACTCCCACTAAGGACGATGGCCCCATCTCCTGGGGGACACGGCCGGAAGAAGGCACCCTTCCGGAGGAGAGTGCCGTTAGAGCGGGGCCCTTAGTAGAGGGTGACCCCAGCTCCCCTGGGAGGAGGGCGTTGCTCTTCTACCCCAAGGAGATGCAAAAGCTATCCCTGGGTCTTGTCACCCCAAAAGTCTGGGCTCACGTCTGGGAAGGAGGGCTCGACGATCGCTATGGGGAGGTTATCTCCCTTAACTTGCAGGTGAGGATTCTATCCTGTGGACCTGCTATGTTTACTTGATGATCCCTAACCACTGCAACCAGTTCCAAACTACCGTTGTGGCGCATGCCATCCAGGAACGCCTTTCCCAGGACAACATGGACGCTCACACCGCTATGGCCACCCTCAAGGCCGAATGGGATGCAGCCATTCGGGAGAGGGACGCGGCTGTTTGAGAATAGGAATGGTCTATCCGGGAGCTGGAAGAGGCCGTCTGGGAGCTGAAGCGCGTCCGCTCAGATCAGTTGGCCCTTGCTGAGTCCCAAAAGGAGGCCGCTGTCCAGGAGTTGGAGCAAATTCGGGCGCAGCTGAGTGCATCTGAGGGTGCCCATTCCCAGGAGCTCTGGGAGATGGAGCTAGTGGGGGCCAAGGCTCTAGTGTCCGCTGGGAAAAGGGTTCAGACCAGGCTACATGGGCTCGGGCTCGAGCTTGGTCCGGAAGATAACCCCCAGAACTCGTTGGTGTGCCTGACGGAGGCCAACCACTTCCTCACCCAGCAGATTTCCATGATCTCAGAGGTGGCGGACATTCATGCCTGGAGCCTGGCAACCACTACCATCGCGATTGCCGCCTCCTTGGTCACGTACCAAGGGGTTGGAGCCCGGGCGATCGGCATCCTTGTTCCCCAAAGCTTCCGCGAGTTCTACGAGCCTCGCCATATGCTTCTCGAGGCACTTGCCGGGATGTTCTATGACCAGGTGATCGGTCCCTAGGGGGCCAACCAACCTCGGGGAGCTGTGGAGGCTCTGGGAGATGCCTCCTCCGAGGGTAACACCGATGGGCAAGTATGAGCCTATCCTGTTCCCCCTCGGATAGTAGCTTTAGGGTTTTGTTTATAGGACATTTTTTTCTCCCGGTAGTTCTGTAGGGGGAACCCCGGTGACTGGTAAATCATTGATTTTAATGGAATGAAAACTCCCTTTTGCTAAGTGCTTGTGTATCAACATGAACAGGTGTTTGGGACAGGGGCACGGGGGGCCTCTCCACTCCCTGGACTCCCTTTCCTGGGGACCTCCCGAGGGGGGCGAGCTTTGCTTAGATGGTTGCCGGATTAGCACTTGGCGAATTTTGACAACTGTCGCACGGAGTTGCCCAAGCCTAAGCCGGGGGTCTAGGAGGTTCTTCTGGTGCCAATCCTACCACTAGCCAGGTATGAGAACTAGTCGGAGGATGCGTTGAATGCGGTGACCCGGAGGATCTGGAGTTTGTACCAGGACATGTGGTGGGAGCTTGCCGAGGAATTTGGGGAACGCCAGTTTTCTCTTCCCATTTTCGCCGAAGAAGACTGTCCTCAGGATTAGTCTCCCATGGGAGCTTATCTCTCCCGGTTATGTACGCTCTTTGCCTACCAGGAGAGGATGTCTCCTGCCTTGTTTCCATTAATAAAGTGGTGGCACTTGGTGCCTTTATTTTCTTAATTTGGTTTACACCCTCTCCCGGGAAAGGGGGCTCTGGGAGAGGAAAAGTCTGCATCCGGGTGGAACGGGCCCCCGAATTAGAGAAGCCCCCTCCCGAGAAAAGACCATCCGGGAGAGAAAACAACTGCATCCGAGTGGTGTAGAGCCCCCAGACCGGGGAAGCCTTCTCCTGGAAAAAGACCCTCCGGGAGAGAAAACGCCTGCGTTTGGGTGGTGCGAAGCCCCCGGACTGGGGAAGCCTTCTCTCGGGAAAAGACCGTCCGAGAGAGAAAGCAACCACGTCCAGGTGGAGCAAAGCCCCCAGACCAGAGAAGCCCTCTCCCGAGAAACGACCCTCTGGGAGAAAAAGCAACCTCATCCGGGTGGCGTGGAGCCCCCGGGCTGGGAAAACCTTCTCCCGGGAAAAGACCATCCGGGAGAGAAACCAACCGCGTTTGGGTGGCGCGGAGCCCCCAATCTGGAGAAGCCCTGTCGCACCCCGAAACTGGGACTACGACTACTCCCGTGGAGACGTAGCTTGCTATAGCTAGTCCCATACAAGCATACCTTTGACTTCCCAGGATAAGTCAAGCACAGGAGTATATTCACATTGCAGCAGAAAAACTTACAAAGTACTAAGCAGTGTGGCCTGCTGGCCTTAATATTACATAAAGAGGATACAATGCCTTCTCGGCATTCAAGGTTTAGTTAAAACAAAATAAAACTTCTACACAGCGGATGATGGGTGTCCCTTCCACAGTAAGAAGTTGACGGCAGAACAACACATCAGGGATTTGGCGGATCTGGCTCTCCTTCTTCTTGGTCCAAGAAGTTCTCCACGTCTTCCTCTTGATATTGGTACGCTCCATCTTCTGGGTTGTAAGTTACAAGGGTGAGTACTTACGTACTCAGCAAGTCATAGGGAAGAATAGATACTTATAGTAATGTTGTTATGAACCTAGACTAGTCAAGAATTATGGATGTTTATAGAATAATCTTTTCTTTCATATCTCATCTCATGTCATGGCAGCACTTCTCATAACATAACATCACTATTCATGTTCACTAGATTATAGTACTACCGCGACACGTCGACACACGACAGCCCACGGTAGCACCCCTTATCATGACAACACATGTCATTTGGGTAATCTTGACTTATCATATTTTATTTAGAAAACATACTTGTGCCACACCCCATGGATTTAATCCACCGCAGCAGACTCCTATAAACCCGGGAGCTCGGAGTATTCGAATACGTTTTTAACTCTGCAGAGAGGTACCAATTTACCCGCAAGATATTCCACTTTCAAGCCTTTTCTATCATAACATAATGATTGGACCCCTGACTCACTTCATACTATGAGCGGCAAGGTGGAGATAACAAGAAATTTTGTTATGTATCACTCACATTTCACCCCTGACCCTGTGGATCTCTCGCGAACAATAGTTGTGGCGGTACTCCCTCCACCCCTACTCATTTTCCCATTGCTGGGTCAAATATCAGATCACCTTCAGTGATAGTGGGAGTCATCCTCCATGTCAATCATGCATCACTACACAACTCATGTAGGGGTTTCATGTGCGATTCGCATAAGTACTTGTTCAGGCCTGTCCCATACCAGGCTTGCGGTTAGCACGTGTTTCATGCCACTAGACGCACAACATAAGGTTCTAGTCCTTATATGCCAGTGACCAGACCATCCACAACCCTGCACCTTCAGTGCCTGCACATCCCTTGCAGTCTAGCACCTCCAGTGCTACAGCCATCCATACCAAAATTCTGGTCACGGCTAGGGGTTTTATTTCATGAATATATATAAATACATATAATAGTTCAAGGTTCACTATTTGATCTTTTCACATTTCAAAAGCATCCAGCTTGTACTGCCAAAATATATCTCAACCATTCTTTCACATGCAGTATTACTTATATTCAAGGTCACATCATAGCAATTCATAAAATATGGGTTCAAGATGATCAAGACTATGACTTGCCTTCCGCGTCGTGAGAGACAGCAGTTGATGTCGGGTCAGCAGTGAAGTCCTCGAACTCTGGCTCCGACTCTGAGCAAAGATCAAACAAGCAACCAGAAATCAAAACCTTTTCAATACATTATTATACTACATGCAGTAATGCAAAGATGAATGTCTTGATGATTCTGAAATGATTGGATTTAGGTACCATTGAAGCTGATTAGGGCTAACTCATAGAGTTAGGGCTGAAAATGAGTGCTAGGGACTTCTAGGGTTCTAGGGTATGGGAATTGACATTAAGTCCACGGCTGGTTTGCCCAAAATCGATGAATGTCTTTGGGTCGACATTCAGTTCAAGGCATTGACACAGGGTTGATGGATGATTGAGAGATTATCTCAACTTGTGGTAGTAGAATGAAATGTAGATTACAACTCCACAAGTCTGATGGACAAAGTTATTTTCAATTTGCACTTCTGGAAAGGGGTGAAAAGAACTAATGCCACTGGCTGACATGCTCTGACATTGGGCTGACAATGTCAAAATCTAGGGCTAAGCATAAAATGCAATTCAAGGGCTCAAATCAAGTTGTGATAGAAGAAGAAATTGTAGATCACAACCTCAGGAGTCTAAGGGACAAAGTCATGCTCAAAATGCACATCAGGAAGGAAGTGAAAAGGGCTAATGCCACTGGCTGACATAGCTTGGCATTGCACTGACATGGCCAGAAACTAGGGCTTACCATAACTTTTGATCTAGAACTCCAATTGATGCACCACTTTGTCTGGGAGGTAGGCCTCAGTAACAGGAACAATTCAATCAACTGGATCTAGGGCAGGAGATGGCCAGAAAATGATGAAAACCGGCGATGAACTTGGTGGCTGAAGTTCCAAATCACAGTACTGGACAGGAATTAGGGCAAGGCTATAACTTCTGATTTAGACCGAATTGGAAGTCGAGCTAGTAGACAAAGTTGCTCAGGAGATCAAGGCGCATCTGGTGGACAAGGCTATTGAAGCTGGATCGGCCGGGAATGGATTTCCGGTGGCCGGTGCCGGAGAAGAAGGCACTGAGATTGGGGTTTTCCATTATACACAATTTGAACTCAATTCCTTGCTTGGAGAGTATCTGAGAGCTATAATAAATCTGTTGGTATGATTGAATTGGCCGGGGGATCACCGGAGAAGCCTGGCGATGGTTGCCGGCGGCTGGTGAAGCTCGGGCTAGGGAAAAGCTTCAGTTCTTGGTCAATTTTGAAATCTAACTTCACAGGCTTGCTTAAAATAGCTCACTGATCATTTTTGTCTATTGAATCGAAGGCTAATTCGAATTAATTTGAGTTGTGCAACTGAAACAGGGCATTTCGGCATTTCCGGCGATCACCGGTGATGAGATGCACAGGAATTCAGTTAAAAGCTACAGCACAGATAGTGAGATACGGGGAACTCACTGGTGGTTTCAATTTGGAGTTTGGTGCAGTGGGTGAAGCTGGCGTCGTTGACCTCCTCGGCAGCTCGCCGGAGAAGAAGGCAACAGCAAGAAGAAATACGGTTTAACTACTTGAGGGAGTTGGAGAGCTCTGCTAAAGGTAGAAAAGCTTCTCTGGGGTTGCTATTTATAGGCAAGAGAAGTGTACGAAGCTTAAGCTCGCTGTTTGCTTGCGCTGGTGAAGAAGAAGGCTTCGAGTTGAAGCAACGGCGAGCAAGCTTCTCTCTGGCGTGCAGCAGCTGGTGAGCTGGGTAGGGATGGCCACGGCAACAACTGAAGTGCAAAAACGTGTGCGCATGCAAAGGCAGTTGCAAAATCACGGCTAAAGCGGTGCTGCTCAACGGCGAAACACGGCGTGGTCGTGGTCGAAGTCGAAGCAACGCTATGCACTGTGCCGGCTGTGGTCGAGGTCGCCGTGCACTGCTGGTTTGGTCGCAAACAGTGGGTGAGTTCGAAGAGCTGATTCCTGGTCACGAGCAGCTACTCCTCTGGTCGCAACAGCTGGTGGTTGTTGGTCGAAACAGCCATTTGGACTGATTTGCAAATTCTGAAAATTGGTTGTGGACTGAATTGTAATTTCTAACTTGGAGATGGTTGATTTGCAATCTGATTTCTCAAATGGTTATAAACTTATACCTTATACTCATCTAGCAAGAGATTTGATAAAATCTGGCTTGATTTGATAGTTTTCGATATAAACCGAAAATAGGGTACTTTAGGGTAAAATAGAATCTGAGTTTTGTCGATTTCGAATTCTGGCCTTTAAGATGTAATTTTGTAATCTGGACAGAAGGATAAATTGTATCAGATAGCATTTGGAAAAGATTTGCTGAAGAAATTCTGAATTTGGAGTTGATCTGAAGATTTTAGCCTTTTTGGGTCTCCAAATATCAGATAAAGGACTAAATTGCGATATAATTTGGACTGATATGTGAAAAAGACTTAGATGATATGATTTGGCTGCCAACTTTGTGGATTAAGGTATTGGCATACCCATGATCATAGTCCAAGAATAATCTGGTCTGAATTAGGTCAAGATTTAGCTAAATCTGAGTTCAGAGTAATTAGGGTAATTAGAATGTTAAGTACAATCCTGTTTTCGAAAACAAAAAGGAATTGATAGATCTGGAAGTTAGAGATGGAATTGAATCTGGCTTCTGAAGGCTTTTATGTTCAAGGTAACTGATAAATCATATCTGAATAATCTGATCTTGATTTGGGTTCACAGGGAAAATTTTGAGATTTTAGGGTTTGAGATAGATTAGGGTTGAACTGATCTTGTTACTGCTACAGATCCATGGTATCATGCATGCATGGTGTTCATGAAAAGAGAGTTTTTACCCCTAAACTCAGGGTGTTACAAGCCCTCTCCTGGGAAATGACCCTCTGGGAGAGAAAAGATCCGCATCCGGGTGGAACGGAGCCCCAAACTAGAGAAGCCCTCTCTCGGGAAACGACCATCTGGGAGAGAAAAAGGCCCACATTCGGGGGTGCAGATCCCAAAACCTGCTCAGAACTGGCCAAGAGTTGATTGAAAAAATCCTAAATGTTGCTGACGGAGCCCACGGGTCGTTTTACTTGGGTAGTACCTCAGTTTGTCTCCTCCCCCCCGCAGTGAGGGTGACTCGAAAAGGTGCCTTACGCTGGCATCACGAGGGAAATCCTGGCCACTTCCTCAAAGGGGAGAGCATCCACGGGGGATAAAAACAAGCCTAAGAAGATGTTCTCGTGTGTGACAACGAGGGGAGTCAATTAGGATCCTACCAGTGCTCCTAGAGGAGGAAGAGCCCAAGAGGGGGCTTTGGAGTGTATGAGGAGAGACTAGTCCCTCAAAGTGACTCATTACCACGGTTTCTTTGAGAACCAGGTTGCCGCTTACGCCCTCAGTCCATGAGGGGTTATTGTAAGTTTCCCTAGGGGCAGTGGGGCTGCCACCATTGGGACTTTTAAGGTCTATGCGGGAGCCCGTAACATTCTCGTAACGAGGGCATCCTCGCGGAGAGGGCATCCTCAAAATGAGGGCATCGCCTCGGGGGCGATTAGAAAAAAATATTCTGCAAAAGAAGACACAGTAGGGAGAAAACCATGTGCATTGATTTGAATGAGCTAGTATAATGCTTCCCCATTGCGAAGTCATGAAAGGGAGAGGGAAAGGCCCTGGGGCCAAGCATTGAGCTCACCGCCTTCCCCCCGTGAAGTCGCGAGGGGGGAAGGGGAAGGCCCGGAGGCTAAGTGTAGAACTTGCGAAGCAAGTCTGCATTCTATGTGTGCTTTAGCTCTTGGTCTTCGAGAATGGAGAGCTTATAAGCTCTCGAGCCAAGCATCGTAGTGATCCTATATGGCCCTTCCCACTTTGGGCTAAGTTTCCCTTGAGCTTGAGGGTCGATGATGCACATGAGAACATGGTCCCCCAAGAGAAAAACCCTTCCCCGGACACGCTTATTGCAAGCGCGCGCCATTTCACGCTCATAAATGGCGTTACAAAGGAGGGCTTTGTCCTACTCTTCTTCAACGAGCTCCACTTCCAACCTGTGGTTTTCTTCGTTGGCTTGGAATGCGGCCACCGAAACTCCCTCGAGGAGTTTGACTCGCAGCGATTGGAAACTAATCTCCAGGGGGAGCACTGCCTCGGCCCCGTAGACGAGCAAGAAAGGAGTGCATCCCATCGTGCGACTCGGGGTCGTGCACATGGAGCAAAGAATGCTCGGGAGCTCGTCCACCTGGAAGCGCTTTGTTCTCGGCGGCGATGAAGCCCCTGTAGGATGACCCCGTTGACATGCTCAACCGCCCCATTGCTTTTGGGGTGAACTACTGAAGCAAAATGGGGGGTTGTTCCCAAGTTCTTGCAGAAGTCGTGGAAGACCACAGAGTCAAATTGGGTTCCGTTGTCAACAGTGATCTCTCAGGGGACCTCGAAGTGGCACACTATGTTCTTCGAAAAGAACTTTTGCACCATCCGGGATGTAATTCTTGCTAGGGGTTCCGCCTTTGCCCACTTGGAGAAGTAGTCCACAGCCATGATCGCGTATTTATTTCCCCCGAGCGCTGGGGGGAAAGGGCCTAAGAGGTCCATTCGCCACCGGGCGAATGGCCAGGTGATCGAAATGGACTACAATGCAGTGGAGGGTAGGTTGGAACACTTTGCCATATTTTGGCAGGCCTCGCACATGGAAACTGTAGGATCGAGGATGTCAACTATGGGGTGAATAGAAGGCTTTAAAAACTTTTCTAATAAAATAACTTCTACAAGATCAAAGCCTAAAAGAGCTATAAGAGCAAATAAAAACTGGATCAATTAAACAAATAGATAGCACAAATAAAATGAGAGGAAGAGAGACAAACACAACGATGTATCCCGAGGTCTCGGAGACTCACCTGGTCTTCCCTACTCCTCGTTGAAGCATTCAAATGAATGAGTCTTGCTTCAATATCCACGAAAGATATTTGAACTAGGGTTGCACCTTCTCCACTCCGAAAAGGTGAGCACCAAACCTCTCATAAACACATCGAGCCTCTCCGACAAACTTCGTCAATGGAGAAATCAACAGCCATGCCACCAAATCGTCTAGGTGAAGGCAATCACCAAGAGTAATAAGTTGTGAGATCTTCTCTTGACCTCCAACGACCACGAAAAACTCTAAGAATGCAAATGATGCGAACGAATGCTCTCGGAGGCTCTCTCTTAATCACAAAGAAAGATACTTGATCAACAGATCAAGATTTTAGTACTAGGAAACTTTGGCTCAAGTGTATATATGAATATGGCTCATCAATATGTAGAAATCTACTCAAAAAATATTTTAAAATCACTGCTCAAAAATGTATAGAAATGTGCTCAAAAGTATTTTAAAAACTGCTCAAAACAATATAGAAATCTACTCAAAAACCGTTTTAAAAACTGCTCAAAATAGTAGACAAATTTGCTCAAAAAAGTTTTAAAAATGCTCAAAATAGTAGAGAAATCTGCTCAAAAGCTGTTTTAAAAACTGCTCAAAAACTATTTTAAAAACTGCTCAAAACAGTATCGAAAAGATGCTCAAAGGTGTATATGAGAATGTGGCTTGAAGATATATAAAACTACTGCTCAAAGCATATTTATAGCCCATACGTCTTAGCTAGCTGTTATGGTCGATTAAGGAAGGAAATCAGTACAGTTAGCAGCCAGCTTCGACCTCTAATGGCTAGTAAATAGCCATTGGAATATTTGGTCGAATGAACAGTGGTTGAATGACCTCAGGTCAAATGCACAGTGTTCGAGTGACCTCTGCTCGAATGAACAGTGCTCAAAAGACCAGTTTCAGTCCCTTTTTGAAATCTATACAATTTTTTTCAGATTCGACCCAGATTGTGAAAGAAAATGAATGCAACATATGACCTAAGAGTTTTTCAGTTTTTGCTGGAACTAAAAGAGTTTTCGCAACCCCTCTTAATAGTAAGGTTAAAAACTAAAAATAATTTCTATAAATTTGGTCAATACTCCAAACACCAAGACCGTTACAATAAACAAGCACTTACCTTAGGTCTTTGTACTTGCTTCTTGCCGACCTTGTGCTTGTGACCTTGGCTCATAACCTTGGCTCGCAGCCTTGGACTGCAACCTCGGGCGACAATGTGACCTTGCCCTTGCTACCTTGGCTCGCAACCTGCAGATCTAGGCGACACTATGACCTTGCGGTCGTGACCTTGGCTTGCGACCTGCAGATCCTCCCGGATCACTTGCAGACTTTACATAAATAGCTCTGCATACAAATAGCTCAAAGACACAGTTAGTCCAAGACACTTAATGTCATCAATAATCAAAATCAACCAAAAAGGGCCTAGATGCAATAGAAACAAGGTCTCTCACATCGCGGGCCACTGTAGGCCAGTAGTAGCCTTGACAGATGGCCTTCGTAGCGATGGCCCGCGGGCCAAGATGGGAACCGTAACACTTGAGGTGAGTGTCCTCGATGAGTTTGATCCCTTCCGCCCATGGGAGGCAGCGAAGTAGTGCGGAGGCCCCTCGCTTGTACAGCGCCCCTTCTAGTAGAACATATGCTCGTGCTTTGGCGCGAAGGAGCTTTGCTTCAACAACACTGGAAGGCTCCCCCCCCCTAATGTAGGAGATGAGAGGGTCCATCCATGATGTGGCCCGGATGATCTCTGTGACGTGAGGATCACCAGGCCCAGAGTCCGGGTCGGGGGCCACCACAGAAGGCTTTGAGATGATCTCTAGGAAGGCGCAAGGGCATCAACGCGGTCATTGTCCATGCATGGGATACACCATGCTTCAAGGCCCTCAAAGTAGTTCTCCATCTTTCGGACATCCTCAAGGTAAAGGCTTAGGTTCACGTCGTGGCATGAGTAAGACTTGTCCATTTGACAAACCACGAGCTGAGAGTCCCCTTTCACGAAGAGATATCGGATCCCTAAGGAGCGGGCAAGGAGTAACCCCAGGAGAAGAGCCTCGTATTCAGCGACATTGTTCATCGCAGGGAACTCGAGCCTCGAGGTGTACTCGAGGTTCGAGCCTCAGGGCTTCGGAGGACCACTCCCACCCTAACCCTTGTGAGACACAGGGAGCCATCAAAGAGGAGGGACCATTGGTTACTGTGCGGCGGTTGCGCAGTGTGCACTTCCTCCTCTGGTCCGGGGACCAAAGCCCATTCAGCCACAAAGTCCGCAAGGACTTGCGACTTAATCGCAGACTGTACGATTAGGGAGAGGGAAAAAGGGGCTAGTTCAGCCCCCACTTCCCTATCCGTTAGGTGGCTTCCTTATTCCGAAGAACCTCTTCTAGAGGGAGAGAGGATGGAACCGTGATGGGGTGGCCCAAGAAGTAGTGGCGGAGTTTCCTCGACACCATCAGGAGAGTGTAACAAACTTTCTCCATCTTAGTGTATCTCATTTTGGCACCCTAGAGAGCTTCGCTCACGTAGTAAATGGAGTGTTGCTGCCCGTCTTCCTCTTTGACGAGCACCGTGCTGACGGCAACTGGGGTGGTCGCGAAGTAAAGGTGAAAAGGCTCCCCCTAGCATGGACTCACGAGCATCAGATGGCTCCTGAAATATTTCCTCAAGTCTTCGAACGCGGCTTGTGCCTCGGGGGTCCATTGGAACCCCTCAAGACCATAGAGGATCTTGAATAATTGGTGGCCACACTCTCCCGAGTGTGAAATGAAAGGACTCAGTGCAGCTAAGCGGCCATTGAGCTGTTGCACGTCGTTGACAGAACACGGCGGGGGCATGTCGAGGAGGCCCCAGATTTTATCGGGGTTGGCTTCGATATCCCGTTGGGACACAAGGAAGCCGAGTAGTTTTCCCCGTGAACGCCGAAGGTGCATTTTTCCGGGTTAAGCTTTAACCCATACTTGCGGAGGTTGCGAAAGGTTTCCGCTAGGTCTTCGAGGTAAGCAGCCGCGCGCTGGCTCTTGACGACCGCGTCGTCGACATAGATGTCCACGTTGTGGCTGATTTGGTCCTTTAGACCAAATACATGAGGCGTTGGAAGGTCACCCCAGTGTTTTTTAGCCCGAAGGGCATATGGACGTAGCAGAAGGTGCCGAAGGGAGTTATGAAACTCATCTTTTCCTCGTCCTCCGTAGCCATCTGGACTTTGTGATAGCCCGAATAGGCATCCAAGAAGCTCATCAGTTCGCATTCTGCGGTGGAGTCCACAATTTGGTCGATCTGTGGGAGCAGGAAGTTGTCTTTTGGATAGGCTTTGTTGAGGTCGGTGAAGTCAACACACATCCTCCACTTGCCACTTGCCTTTTTGACGAGGGCGGGGTTTGCTAACCATTCGGGGTAGAGGACCTCCCAAATGAACCCCGCTTCTCAAAGCTTCATGATTCCACTTTGACAGCTTCCTAGTGCTCAAAAGAGAGCTTTCTTAGCTTCTAATTCACCGGGGGGTGACCAGGCGCTACTGCGAGCTTGTGCTCGATAACGTCTCTGGAGACATCCCCCATGTCTGTGGGCTTCCACGCGAAAACGTCGGCATTCTCACAGAGAAAGGCAATGAGCTGTGTCGCATGCTCCTCGGGGAGATCTGCCCCGATCTTGACGGTCTTCCCCTCGCTTTCCCAGGAGAGGTGGACCTCGCGGAGGCCCCCCTCGGGACGCGGCTTAGGAAGGAGCACGATCGGCACGTCCGGGGTTGGGGAGGAGCTCTCCTCCCCCGGGGCCTTGATCATATTGACATCCCTGATCATAGCGGTGGCGCGTTCGTAAAGGGAGTGGGCTACGTCTTGGTCACCCTGAGCGGTGATCACCCCACTCGGCCCGGCGATCTTCATGCATAGGTAGCTTTGGTGGACCGCACCCCCTAGGCGGTTGATCGTGGTTCTCCCGATTATGATGTTGTAGGAGGAGGGGAGATCCACCATGTCAAACCAGACCATCTCTATCCGGTAATTGTCTAGGGCACCGAACATCATTGGGAGGTCTACCTTCCCCAAGGGATATATGGTTTTCCCCGGGATAAAACCTTGCAAAGGCCCGGCCGCATGTTGTAGGAGCTTCTCGTCCACCTGCATTTCCTTGAACGCATTTAGAGAAAGGACGTCCATAGCGCTTCCGCCATCAATGAGGATTCAGGCAAGACGATAGTTAAACACGGTGGCGGAGACGATCAACGCGTCATCATGGGGGAAGCGAACCCCACGTGCGTCTTCCGCAGTGAAGGTGAGGGGAACGTTCGACCATTTTGGTGGCTGAGATGTGTTGAGGACCCCTATTGCCTTTACTTCCTACGCATACTCCTTGCGCTGGCGTTTGGAGTCTCACCTGGAGGCGTATCCTTCCAAGATGACATTAACATATCTCTGGGAGGTTTGGACTTATGGATGGTGCACCACAGGGTGGCTTCGCCTTCCTTGCTCCCTGGCTTAGGAGCCTCTCGTGCATGAGAAGATTGGCCTCCCCCGCCGCTTTTCGGCTTGGAGAAGGATCGTTGCCCCCAGTTAGGATCATGAGAGCCACCTTTGCCTTCGAGGACGAAAGCGTCCCGACTCCTAGGCTTGTTACGGGGTCCCCTCTTGGGGCGCTTGTGGGAGAGGTCCCTGGAGTCCCTCTCCCCAGAGCCAGAGGTCCCCTGGTTCTTCTTCTAGAGGTTGTCTTCCTCCGCCCTTGCGTACTTCTCGAGCGTGTTAAAAAGCTCACCCGCGGAGGAGGGGCAGCTTCAAGAGAGCCTCTGGTGGAGCTCTCCTAGTAGTATTCTGCTTTTGCACGCCTCAATCACCATCGAGTCGGGGACATGAGTCACCTTGCTCTTGATTTGGGCAAAGCGCTCGAAGAAACTTCGGATTGCCTCCCCCGACCGTTGTCGAACGGTGTACAACTGCGACGAGTCCAGGGCAGATGTAATTCCCCTATAAATTTGCATAGAACTCGCGCTTGAGTTGCACAAAGGACTTAATGGAGCCCGTCTTGAGGTTATAGAACCAAGACCAGGCTATCCAGGAAAGGTAGAGGGGGAAGATGTTGCACTGAATGCTCTCGTCCTCCCCCCCCCCATCACCGAGATGGCCATGGAGTACATTTGCATGAACTCATAGGGGTCGGCCTCCTTGTTGTAGTGCTCGATGTGCGGTGGCCGATATGGCTTCGGCCATTGGATGCACCGGAGGTGACGGCAAAGGGGTTGGTTGGCTCCTTCCACCTCCTTCAGGGAGCACGCGTCGTCTCCCTTCACGAGGGAAGTGTGTACATTGTCCGAGTTGAAGAGGGGTCCTAATGGACCACCTGCCATTCTGTAACGCCTCCTGTTGTGGTATTGAAAATACCCCGGCAGGTTTATGACGTGCGTAACACGTGTTCCGCAACGCAGGCTGACCATGTGACGGATCACCCCGTGTTGGACAATCTCAAAGATTGACACAAGGGTTTATACAGGTTCGGGCCTCAGTGGAGGCCCTAGTCCTATCGACGTGCTCCCGACATGAGTCGGCTAAGGGAGCTCTCTCACGGGGAGAGTGCTCCAAAGCACGCCTTTTTGGTTTTTTGTATTGGATGCAAATGAATTGGTCTTAGGTTACAAGAGGGGTTACAAGGGTATATATAGACCCCAAAAGACGCAAATTACAAGAGTGCCCTAGCTGGGATCGTCGGATCGAGGGTGTTGCGGTCTTTTTGCACGGCGTGAGGCCTGGATCCTTGACATGTGGCCACTTTCCGAGGAAACACCCGGGTAAGGAGGGCTCCTTACCCGGCACCACGTTCGGGGGAGGAGAGGGCCTCCTACCTGGGACCAAGTCCGGGGAGGAGAGGCCCCCCTACCAGGGACCAAGTCCGGGGAAGAGGGGGCCCCTTACCCGGAGCCACGTCCGGGGGAGGAGAGCCCCTGACCCGGAGCCACGTTCGGGGGAGGAGAGGGCCCCCTCGCCCGGGACCAAGTCTGGGGAGGAGGGGCCCCCTTACCCGGGACCAAGTCCGGGGAAGAGAGGGGTCCTTACCCGGAGCCACGTCCGGGGGAACGGAGGACTCCTTACCCGGGACCAAATCCGGGGAGGAGGGGACTCCTTACCCGGAGCCACGTCCGGGGGACGAGAGGAACCCCTTACCTGGGACTAAGTCCGGGGTAGGAGAGGCCCCCTTACCCGGGACCAAGTCCGGGGAAGAGAGGGCTCCTTACCCGGAGCCACGTCCAGGGAAGGAGAGGACTCCTTACCCGGGACCAAATCTGGGGAAGGAGAGGACCCCTTACCAGGGACCAAATCCGGGGAGGAGGGGACTCCTTACCCAGAGCCACGTCCGGGGGAGGAGAGGACTCCTTACCCGAGACCAAATCTGGGGAGGGGACTCCTTACCCGGGGCCAAATCCGGGGAGCAGAGGACTCCTTAACCGGAGCCACGTCCGGGGGAGGAGATGGCCCCTTACCCGGGGCCAGGTCCGGGGAGGTGAGGACTCCTTACCCGTAGCCACATCCGGGAGAGGAGTATTGGAGATCTGGAAAGTCCCCCGGGACTCGGGGCCCGGAGGCCCCAGGACCTACCGGGGACCATCTCCGCACGACGGGCAAAGGGGGTCCGGAAGTTCCCGGGATCCAGGGCCTAGAGGCCCCAGGACCCACCGGGACCTTCTCCACACGATGGGCAAAGGGGCTCCGGAACTTCCTGGGACCCGGGGCCCGGAGGCCCCGGGGACCGCCCGGGCCGAGGGGCTCTGGAAGTTCCCGGGACCTGAAGCCTGGAGGCTCCGGGACCCGTCGGGGACCTTCTCCGCACAATGGGCCGAGGGGCTTCGGAAGTTCCTGGGACCCGCCAGGGACCTTCTCCGCATGATGGGCTGAGGGGCTCTGGAAGTCCCCCAGGACCCAGGGCCCAGAGGCCTGGGACCCGCTGGAGACCTCAACACGATGGGCAAAGGGGCTTCGGAAGTTCCTGAGACCCCCGGGGACCTTCTCCGCACAATGGGCCGAGGGGCTCTGAAAGTTCTCGGGACCCGGGGCCCGGAGGCCCTGAGACCCGCCGGAGACCATCTCCGCACGATGGGCCGAGGGGCTCCGGAAGTCCCCCGGGACCCAGGTCCCAGAGGCCTGGGACCCGCCGGAGACCTTCTCCACACGATGGGCAAAAGGGCTCTAGAAGTTCCCGGGACCCGGGGGCCCAAGGACCCGTCGGGGACCTTCTCCGCACGATGGGCAAAGGGGCTTCGGAAGTTCCTGGGACCCGGGCTCGGAGGCCCTGGGACTCGCTAGGGACCTTCTCCGCACAATGGGCAAAGGGGCTTCGGAAGTTCTTGGGACCCTGAGCCCGGAGGCCCCGGCACTCACCAGGGATCTTCTCCGCACAATGGGCCGAGGGGCTCAGGAAGTTCCCGGGATCCAGGGCCCAGAGGCCCCGGACCCGCCAGGGAACATCTCCACACAATGGGTCGAGGGGCTCTGGAAGTTCCCTGGGATCCGGGGCCCGGAGGACTGGGACCCACCGGAGACCTTCTCCACACAATGGGCAAAGGGGCTCCGGAAGTTCTCGGGACCCGGGGCCCAGAGGCCCCGAGACCCGTCCGGGACCTTCTTTACACAAAGGGCAAAGGGGCTCTGGAAGTTCCCTGGTACCCAGGGCCCGAAGGCCCGGGGACCCATCGGGGACTCCGGTAGTTCCCGGGACCCAGAGTCCAGAGGCCCTGAGACCCGTCGGAGACCATCTCCGCACGAAAGACCGAGGCTCTTTAGAAACCCACGGGACCCAGGGCCTTGCAGGTCCCTGGGACCCAGGGCCCAGAGGCCCAGGGACCCACCGGGGACCTTCTCCGCACAAAGGACCGAGGGAGCTTGGGAGGTCCCCGGGACCCGGGGCCCAGAGGCTCAAAGACCCACCGGGGACCTTCTCCGCATGAAGGCCCGAGGCACTCTAGAGACCCGCGGGACCTGGGGCCCGGAGGCCCAGGACCCGCCTGGGACCTTCTCCGCACAAAGGACCAAGGGCACTCGGGAGCTCACTTCGAAGACTGCCCGGGGATACGGGATTTGCCCCAACACCTCCCTTATGCGGATTGGTAGAGCTAACCTCCTGTACCTCGGGGAAGTCCCCAAGGTGATAGTGGCCTCTTGCATGGGCCTCTTTCCCTTGTTCGCCGTGGTGCAGGAGCGGATTTGGGCCATATAGTTTTACATGCTGCTACATTAATACAAGTCTGGCCTATTGGATATCATGATTATTCCCCTTGCAACTAGTACGTAGGAAAGAACCAAGTATTTCCCATCTTTGAGTTTTTGGTTGTATTGTATATTGCTGAAAGTTGAGGATATATGTTGGATTAAAATAACTTTTTCAATCATTAAATATCTTAAACCCATAACGGGGGGACCTGTTTATAGCTCAATATGCTGATTGCATATTTGATGAAGATCAATTCCCGACATTACGGGGGAGAGAGAAGCCCAAATTTGAAATGCCATGAAATTTCATAGAATGAAAAAGATCTTCAATATCAAGATTCACACACTAATCAAGCTGAATTGGAAGTTTAGAAGATAATTAATTTGCACCATTTAGCAAATAATCTACCAAATTCCTTCACTGATTATAAAAAAGTGATTAAATCATATATACCTATAGTAAATACAATTAAAAGAGTGGAATATCCTGGGAAATAGTAAATCTACTGATGCTCCTTTACACTGAAAGCGAGGGAGACCTATTGGTGCAAAATATCTTAATCCGTAAAGATATCTACAAAAACTAAGGTTTGATAAAAATAGTCAATCACTCAATGAATCTCTTAAAGAGACTCACCCTGAAGGTGAGAAACCTCTTCAAGAGGTTCATTGTGAAGATGAAAACCCAGCAACTTAGCACGTACACAATATAATGTTGAGATTGGGGACCAATTAGACTCTTTATCGTTTTGGGAAATCACGAAGAACTGGCCAATATTAACAATGAGATATCCACGAACTATGTGGACATAGAAAAGACATATAGAAATACTATAGTTGTGGACGCCACGAGATGTTATCCATGTAAGATACAAATGAGTCTTTATGAGAAAAAAGAAATTAGAAAAATGAAGCGGTGAGATATAAAAAGAGATTGGTATCCCAAGGGTCCAACCACACTCTAAATTTTCAATCCACACGGTCATGCACGAAATTGACGCACAGATTGGTTGTTCTTGAAGAACCACCTTTGTAATCACCAAAAGAAATCACAAGAGCAATGGAGGAAAGGAAATTTCATTCTTAAACAGTAACATAGGGTTTTTGTTTCAAATCCAACTTAACTTACAAAGGCCAGCGGCCTGGATTTATATAGCGCCTAGTGCACACAAACTTGTAGGATCAAGGATGAAAACCTAGAGGTAGTGAATAGGTCGTTTAAAATCTTTTGGCTAAAACACGATTTTCACACTTACGAAAGTAAAATTCATTTTGTAATTACCCTAAATGAAAGTTAGTAGTTCAAGTGATCAAAAGTTTTGCAAATTTAGTGTGATATGATAATAATGACAAATCAAGTGTAATACATAAAAAGGAGAGCAAGAAAATAAATCAAGTAAACACGTGAATTTTTCCCAAAGTCTTAGAAACTCGCCGGGTCTCCCCTATTCCTCGTTGAAGTACTCACTCATGAGTCTTTCTTAGATATCCACTAGAGTTGCTCCTTTTCCACTTTGCATAGGCGACTACCAAGCCTTTCACAGCACCACTGGACCTATTCGATAATCTTTCACTAGAGAGATCTCCATTCTCCCATGACTATCTAGGTGACTTCGATCATAATAGACTCAAACTCTTCACTTGACACCAATTAAGTGCTAGAAAACTCAAACACGTCAGAAAAAACTCACACAAGGCTCTCAACTCACTAAATAATTTATTAATACAAATGAGCTCACTAGATAATCTCACTCTGATGCAATATATGAGAGTTCAATGCTCTAGAGTGTGTTTAGGCTATACATCAATAAATCTTGGTGCTAAAGCATATAAATGAAAGTCTCATGCCATCTATTTATAGCCCCCAAACAAATTCTAGCTGTTACAAAAGTAATAGGCTGAAAATAGAAAAGTCGGACAGTCAATCCGTGTCAATGTAACAGCTAGTGCATTCAATGCTTTAACATAGCCGTTATTGGCAATGATTAACAAATGCGGACCGTTGATTTCAATGTCGGACAATCCAACTTAATTCTGAACAATCCGATCTTGTTGAAACAGCTCAGGCTGAAAAAACAGGTTCACTTTTTGGTAATTGATACCAAACCAAATGCTCTCCTTAAATCATAGTTCACCAAAATTCTCTTTTTTAGCATTAATCACCAACAACATAAAGGTATGCCAAAATAGAGATTTGATGAAACAAGGCGCTATGAAATTTTTTTTCACCCATTTAGGTCATGAAGTTAATGAAAGAAATGAAAATGACCTATTTGAGATGAGAGAGTTCAAAAAGAATCAATATAACTCAAGAAATGATATCAACTCCTTTTTTTTTGCCTAGAATGAAAAATGTTTCAAATTAATTTAAATCAAAGCCATATCTTTCTAGAAGCAAGAGAATACCACTTGGGACGTATTTCATCAAAGCACACTTTTAAAATGCCCTAAAAATAGCATTCTAATCAGTCTATGGAATTCAAATGAATTGAGTTCAAGAAGACCGCAAATGAATTAAAAACAAGAAATCAATTAACCATGTTCCATATTTCACAAAAATTTTCAAGAAGGTAGAAATCATCGACACAAACATTTTTAATAAAATTTTAAGTTAAATTCTCAGCCATTTGAAAGAAAAGTAAGATTGAAATCCAATTTCGTTGAAATTTGCTCAAAACAAAGTAGTTTTTTATACAAGAGAAACATAAGCAAACGAGTTCCAAAAATTCCAATCATATACAGAGGAACAAGTTTTCCTTTTAAGGTGAAGCCAAAAACTGAGCTGAAAAGAGGATATAAAAAAGAAATTTCGGCAAAACTGAAAATTTCAGGTTTTAGGTTTTGATTGAATCTGTTTACACATATAAAGGGATCCGAAAAATCATTCAAATTATTTTATAAAATTTTGAAATAAATAGTTACAAAGTTCAACGATTGAATATCAAATTGCATATAGAAAAGTTCTTCAGAATGTCAACCAATTGAGAGATACGAAAATCACAAATAAGCATAAAATTACAATAAGTCTGAAATTTCAGATTTCAGTTTTGATTTATGGAAAACTTGCACAAATCAAAACCAAATGACATGAAAATTTGCATAAATTATTTTGAATTCATGAAAAATATTTTACAAAAAGAATCATTTGAAAAGGAGTTTCCAGTTGAAAGTTATGATGAAATGAAGTTTAAGTTAAGTAAGAATGTTGAAATTCGGCTAATTTTTGCAAAATGAGCTCAAATTTGATTCTCGTGAAATTTTTGATATGAATGGGTTTTCATGAGTTCGAAATAATATTTTAAGCCAAAGCCATGAAGAAAAAACCAATTCAAATAGCTCAAAACATGTTTTGCAAGTATAGGTCGTTCGGGTCAAAAACAAGTTTTTCTGTGAACTTCAAAACCCTATATCTTTCAAACGAGACTTTTTTTGAAAATTATTTGAACTAGAAAAACCTTTAGCGTAGTGAGTTCTAAAAGTTTTATAAAGGGTGTTTTAGAAAAATTTAAATAGATTTTGATTTATACTTAAAATTAATTTTGTCCAAAAACAAGATCCTCAAAGTACTTGTTTCTCTATGGTGTTGCAGTCATTTCTTGGAGGTCTTTTAAATAGACATGTCGTGGTATTACGAATCCCACAGACAGATTTTAGGATGTGCATAACACGTGTACAACGACGCGAGCTGACCATACGACGGGTCACCTCCTGTTGTGCAGTCACAGAGATTGATACGGAGAGTTTATATAGATTCGGGTCCTGGTGGAAACCCTAGTCCTATCGGCACGCCCCGGACATAAGTCCTGGGGGAGGTTCTCTCGCGGGAAGAGGTCTCCAGGGGAGTGCCTTTTTCTTTGAGTGTGTAAAAATGAATTGGAGTTGTCCTTACAAGAGAGATACAAGGGGTATATATAGACACCAAAAATGCAAAAAAAATAAAAAACCCTAGCTGCGGCCGTTGGATCGAGGGGCACCATCACCCTTTTATAGGGCGAGGGACTTAGATGCTTGACATGTGTCCTCTTCAATTCCCGAGGCATACAAAGGCGAAGAGACCCATGTCCCTCTACAGGTATGACTCGGGCAACCGGGCATGGGCACGGTGACACGGTCTCGGACACGGGGGCATCCTGGGCCACTCGAGGAGAGGCAATATGTGTCCTTCTACAGGCACGACTCGAGCCCCCGGGCCCAAGCACGGTGACACGGTCCCGGACGTGGGGCATCCCAGGCCACTTGGGGAGAGGCAATCCGTGTCCTTCTACAGGCATGACTCGAGCCCCCAGGCCCAGGCACGGTGACACGGTCCCGAACGCAGGAGCGTCCCGGGCCACCCAGGGAGAGGGGACCCGTGTCCCTCGACGGGCACGACTCAAGACCCTGGGCCCAAGCATGGTGACATGGTCTTGGACGCGGGGGGTCCCAGGCCACCCGGGAAGAGGGGATCCGTGTCCTTCGATGGGCACGACTCGAGCCCCTGGGCCCAGGCACGGTGACACGGTCCTAGACGCGGGGTTGTCCCGGGCCACTCGGGGAGAGGGGACCCTTGGTCCTTTATAGTGACTGTCCGGATATTTTTTCCTCAACAAGACATTAGTGGCAACTTCTACAAACCACTCAAAAATAATTGCACTATGTGAAGTTTTATGTGAATGTGTATGGCTGAAGAGAATGATGCATTACATCTAACAATCATGTGACATTGCAACTAAGATTATCCCCACTGTTCTACATGAGGACAATATTACTTGTGTTGCACAAATGAGTAGTGGATACGTTAAAGGTAATACAACAAAACATATTGCTTCTAAGTTTTTTTATCTTCATGATCTCCAGAAGAATGGTGAGATAAAGTCTTCAGAAAATTAGATCTAGTGACAATCTCACATATTTGTTTATTAAGTCTCTTCCTACGTCGATTTTTGAAAAGTACGTCTATGACATCAGAATGCGTTGGCTAGGAAGACTGTTGTCTTCAGAAGAACAAATATTAGACCATAAAAGGTTCTTATATAAGTTTTACTACTCAATATATTTTAAGATTATTGAGATCTCTAAGATCAATAGATCATGAAGATTGATGTTATATATTTTTTCCCTAATCAAGTTTTTCCTATCAGATTTTCTTGATTGGAGGTTTTTAATGAGTGTGTGTAATTCAAATAATATGTGTGCTATGTACTATTTTCTCTGACCGTTTTTCACACTGAATTTTTTTGATAGAGTTTTTAATGAGATATATGTATGTATGATAATATCTAAGAGGGAGTATTGTGAAAGGATAATTATATAAGATAATTATTTAATGGATATTACAAAAAATTGCTCATAAGGAAACTCTAATTTAGTCTATTTAAATATTGTATTATTATAAAGAGAGATACATTGATAAAGAATTTAATCTATTATTTTCTCTGTGATTATTTTATGTGCATTGATCAATTCCTATAGTAACGTGACGACGCTATTCACAACAATGGTGAGGTAGTTTCTGACCAAAATGTCAAGTGGGAGAGGTTATAATAGATTTTTTGCCCTAGTATGTATGTACAGTACTGCGACTGCCGCTCTCTCCGGCACGTCTATAGCAAAGAAACAAGAAACAGAATGGACCCGTCACTTGGCAGCTGATGCAGTCTAGCGGAGAACACGAGTGAGAATCATTGAGAGCACTGTATTTTAAATACACGTTGCTTTCACAACTCATAAGAAACAAAATATGAGAAAACAGATTATAATAGCTTCATTTAATATATTTTATTAGTGTCTTTCTCAATTCTTTAAATCACATTATTTATCTTTTTCAAATATTAAATTAAAAATATATAAGAAAAATGATATACAAATGTGTTTTAAAATTGTAGAATAATATGTGTTAAAAATAAAACTAAAAAATTAAGATGATATGTATTTGAAAACTGAGAATGACTTTTTAGCTGTGTAACCTACGAATTGTTTTGTCCAATTGTCCTGTAAATTAAAGGCAATAGGGACCGTCCAGTTTCCGTATTTTCTTATTTGACTGCATGAGTTTCCTTCTCTGTATCTGTATCAAAAGTTTTTTTTAAGTAGAAGTGTATTAGCCCATATACAACAGAGAGAAATAAAAATAACATTTAAAGATAAAACAGATAAGTCAAGCTCAATTAATGGAGATGGCAACTTGATTTGTCTTCAGTGACACACAAGTGGGTCTTTCGTGATTGTAACTTTGTAAGTATGAAGCATAATGCACACATTACTTCAAATCTAAACCACTCATCTAAAATGGATGGTTAATATTCTTTGGCCCAACTGGCCCATAATTTGTATTAAGAAATAGTGTAAAAAGGAAAGAATAGCAGTTTTGGAGGGAAAAAGCAGATCCTGGACGAGATTAGGATCATGGACTATGGACTAGATTAGTTACGCACCTAAGTTGCTTGCTATCTCTCTCTACCGCTTCTTTAATTGGACTTCTTCCTCATAATTGAGATTAGCAACAAATCATTCAGGAGCATCTACAAAGAAAGCATCTTGAAGAACTTAATCCAGGAGCCTCTACAAAAGAAAGCTTCAGACGATGATTGTAGGGATGACTATTCCTTGTATTTAATCCATGCATAAACTTTGCTATACTTCTTCAACTCAGTCATTTCTATAGATTCTACAATTACATTTTGGTTGAAATTTATGTTGATATTAAACTAGTTTCTGGAAACACGGTAACATTATCAATTCACCACAGGTCCAGTTCGCAACCTGAAGAACTTGTAATCAGTTGCCCCTACCTGCAAATAATTCAATTATACAATCTGGACAGATCTGAAAAAACTAATTACTCAACAAACAACTTCCTTGCTAAGAACATAATTCATTTGACTTCTCATTGTAGCTGTACAGAACAAAGAATACAGAATTTACAACATCAAAATCTCTCACAAATTGGAACACACACAGTAGGTTACTTGTTCTTGAACAGGACTTTCCAAATTTTACAACTCATAAAACCAATTCTTCTTCCATGGCAATATCCCGTAGTAACTTGCATCTATACTTGCAATCCACAAAGCCTTCTTTCCAATAATCTTCAAGTGAAAAAACAGAGCAAAAGTAATTGTAGCTCCATGAAGTGGCAGCCCATGGAGAGGAGCCTCCTTGGCAGGCAACAGTAGTTGTGGATTGTCGATGGCCAAGACCATGTGGTCGTCGCCGATGACGTCCGAGATCAGTGGAGTGGGAGATTGTTAAAACCGAGGAGAGGGTGAGCAAGGAGTGGAAACCGAGCTCTAAGCGGTAGATTTGAACGGAGCCGGTGCTGATATGAACATGTCGGTGAAGAACGCGTTCACAGAGGGTGGCCTGATCTTCACGACATAGAATCTGGATAACTAGTATTTAAAGATATCTAAATAACTAGTATGACCTGACGAAATGAGATAACCAACCACTTGCAGAACAAGGACCTGCGTATCAATGAATTCACCCAACCACACTCTTAATTACCTATCCACACAGTCACGCACGGAGTTAGTGCACAAATAGGGTGATCACGAAGATCGTCCGAGCAATTCTAGAGGAAATTACAAGAATAAAGGATGAAAAAATTCAACTATCAACTAAAACTAAGATTTCAATCTAAAATTTCAATATCAATGTCTTGTATCTTGTATATCAAAAACTATGATCATACCTCTCTTTTATAGAGGGTGGTATGTACAAAAGATAGAAGATTTAAACTAGAATTCTAATCTGAATCTAATTTAAAATGGAATAAAAATTCTAACAAACTATAAAAGATAAAAGAAGTCCGGAATTAATCTTCTCGGAGACGGACTAGACTTTTTTTTCCATGCAGTCGTTATTCTTTTGGGTCTCCTGGTTGCATACGACGTCAGAATTTAATGATTCTTGGTGCATTGGAAAGCTCTTTTGAATACCTTTCCAAAAAATACTCATACGATCAAATTGGACATTTGTGCTGAGAATGGTGATTGGTCAAAATTGGATTGTTGCTTGGTCGACAGACTGCACGCCAAGCAAAATTCTTTTGGTTTTAGCAGTTGCAATCCTTGATAGAATCGAGTAATCTTGGGCTTGTTAGAAAGGTTAGGAAATCCTCTTTCCACTCAGTAGGTGTACGACCAGATTCGATGAAATTCTTTGACTCATACATGACTATGTCCTTCCTGTTATATAATATACGTATCAGATACGAATTCAAATAAGATTTGAATCTCATCAAGAAAACTAATCTGTTAGGATTTTTTCTGCATGGGCAGTTCGAATAAGATTCGTATCACATCAGCAAACCTAATCTGTTAGGATTTTTTCTGCATGGGCAATTCGAATAAGATTCGTATCACATCAGGAAACCTAATCTGTTAGGATTTCCTCTACATGGCCCTATATATAGAGATGTATGATGGGTTTTGAGGATCATCACAAAAGCCATAGCTGCCATCTTTTTGATAGCCCATAAACCCTTGTTGTACGCGTTGGTGCTAGCACACTATCGTACGACGTTCCATCCCGGTACGTGTGGATACCGGTAGAGGCGCTGCTGCAATTGCTGCACTGATTAGAACGATCCGTGAACGGTCGTTGTCATCTACATCTGCTGATCAGGACGATCCGCAAACGGTTGCTGTGAACATTCGATCGCTGCATCAAATCTGCTTCCGCTACTGGTAACAATCTAATCTATGATCTATTATTTGCAGTTTTCGAGTAAAAATTTATGAAATTCTGCTAGTGTAGCTTACTCGATTTCCTACAGTGGTATCAGAGCCATCCTGTATAGTATTAGATCTGGATTAATAATATATATATATGTGATATATGAAGTTATAGTAGATTAGATCTACTAGTTCATTTAATCTGTTACCGTATAAGTTTCATTATACATGTTTATTTTGACATCCAAATGTTGTGATGAACAATTTTTTGACCGACTTTAATATGAACTAATGTCTAATGATCCTAGCATGGGCCAGAGGGAGGTGATGTTAGGGTTTATATGACAATAGTAGATTGGATCTTCTAAATCATATGTGTATAGATTGGATCTATATATGACATTAGCTGCCTATTCTAGATATTCATATTGGAGTTAATATGAATGACTTAAGGGGGTTTAAACCAATCAGATTGGTTCGAAAATTTGATTAATATGATTAATTTAAAAAAATATTATATTTGATAACCAGAAGCTGTCAACTTTGGTGTGTAAGGAAAGAACACATCATAAGATTTTTCTTAATAAGCCCCGCTTGGCGGAACGCTTTCCTTCATGGTGTGAGCGAAAACAGTTGCGGTCTTTCCTGGCCAAGGTTACTGCCAACGGAAATTAAATATAGTCGTAGTTATGCATGTGAGATTATCTAACTGATGGTTATTTTCATGCATATAGATGTTGTGACATCTTTTAACCCCTCATGAAACATAAAGATTATACTTGACAACCAGAAGCTATCAACTTTGGTGTCTAAGGAAAGAACACATCATAAGGTTTTTCTTAATAAGTCCCGCTTGACGGAACGCTTTCCTTCATGGTGTGAGCGAAAACAGTCGCGGTCTTTCCTGGCCAAGGTTACTGCCAATGAAAGTTAAATATAGTCGAAATTGCACCTATTAGATCATCTAGCTGATGGTTATTTTCGTGCATATGGATGTTTTGCCATGTTTTAACCCCTCATAAAAATTAAGTGTTTATTATACCCTTCCAATTGCTGCACCTGTCAAGATTTTGATCGTTGCTTGATGGGTCTGACAAATCAGGGCACCATCAATTATCTTAATAACGCAAGATGTGTGTTGGACACCCATAAGCATAGAATTGGTTTAACTTAACAAAGCCATCAAAACGGTTTTGGGCTTTGGGGCATGGTGTTGGGATGACACCCAACAAACAAGAGTTATATATGATATAATTAGTAAGGAGTTGCTTACCTAAATAACTAGATTTCTAGCAGTGATGCCAAAGCTCACTAGAACTTAGTGAAATATGGATCTTGGCCTACTATATATATTTCTTGGGGGATTTTTTTCTAAAATATATAGTTGGTACATCTTTTATTGAATTGTTTAATAAAAAACTTTTCATAAATATAATGCTATAATTTTGCATTTCTTTACTGTTGTAGACCATGGATAGCGGTAGCTCCTCAAACAATTTCAGTTTGCGATCTGTTCTTAATAAAGAAAAGCTCAATGGAACAAATTTTATTGATTGGTATAGAAACTTAAGAATTGTTCTCAAACAAGAGAAAAATGACTATGTTTTAGAGACTCCTATACCTGATGAACCAGCCACTAGTGCTTTACGTGCTCAAAAGGATGCTTATAAAAAGCATACTGATGACGCACTTGATGCCAGCTGTCTAATGCTTGTCACGATGAACTCTGAGTTTCAGAAGCAATATGAGAACATGACAGCTTATGACATGGCCTTGTCTCTTAGAAACTTATTCGAGGAGCAGGCCAGGGTGGAAAGATATGAGACCACCAAGAAATTGCATGATTGCAAGTTGGCAGAAGGAAGCTCGGTCAGTCCTCATGTGATCAAGATGATTGGTTACATTGAGAATTTGGAAAAACTTGGTTTTCCCCTTAGTCAAGAGTTGGCTACTGATATGATTCTCCAATCGCTCCCTCCGAGCTATGACCAGTTTGTCATGAATTATAACATGAGTAATTTGGAGAAATCATTGACCGAATTGCATGGGATGCTTAAAACAACGGAACAGAACATTAAGAAAAACCCAAATAATGTAATGATGGTTCAAAAGGGAAAAAGCTTTAAGAAGAAGGGCAAGGGCAAGGCTAAGGGAAAGGGCAAAGCTCTAGAAAGATCCTCTAGCGCTAAGTTTAATTCCAAAGGAAAGTCCAAACCAGGTGCCACCCCTACTACTGAATGCTTCTATTGCAAGGAATCTGAACATTGGAAGAGGAATTGCAAGAAATACTTGGAAGATTTAAAGAAAAAGAAAGAAAATGAGACTCCTTCAGGTATATATGTTATAGAAGTTGATTTAGCTACTTCTCCTTCCGACTCTTGGGTATTTGATACCGGATCGGCTGCTCATATTTGCACTTCGATGCAGGGGTTTAAAAGGACTAGAAATTTGGCTAAGGGCAAGGTTCAACTTCGCGTTTGCAATGGAGCAAGAGTTGCAGCCTTAGCTGTTGGAACTTTTATATTAGCTTTACCTTCAGGATTAGTTTTAGAACTTAATAACTGTTATTATGTTCTTGCCATAAGCAAAAACATTGTATCCGTGTCGTGTTTGGACACGCTGGGTTATGAATTTAGAATAAAGAACAATCGTTGTTCCTTTTATTTAAATGATATGTTTTATGGCAATGCCTCATTGGAGAATGGTCTTTATCAGCTAAATCTTGAATTACCTGTCTATAACATATGTACTAAGAGGCTTAGGTCCAATGATTTGAATCCCACGTTTATCTGGCATTGTCGTTTAGGCCATATCAATGAGAAACGCATCATGGAACTCCTGAAAGATGGTCTTCTAGACTCATTTGATTTTCAATCATTTGATGTGTGTGAATCTTGTTTATTTGGCAAAATGACAAAGGCACCTTTCACGGGTGAAAGTGAAAGGGAAAATGACTTATTGGCTCTTATTCATACTGATGTATGTGGACCATTAAGTTCAACAGCTAGAGGTGGTTTTTAGTACTTCATAACTTTTACCGATGACTTTAGTAGATATGGATATGTCTACTTAATGAGGCATAAATCTGAAACGTTTGATAAATTCAAAGAATTTCATAATGAAGTACAAAATCAACTTGGCAATACAATCAAAACCCTACGATCTGATCGTAGAGGGGAATATTTGAGCCAAGAATTTGGTGATCATCTAAAACAACATGGAATTGTTCCACAATTGACCCCGCTAGGAACACCTCAATGGAATGGTGTGTCAGAACGATGGAACAGGACTTTGTTGGACATGGTTCGGTCAATGATGAGCCAAACTGATTTTCCATTGTCCTTCTGGGGAATGCTCTAGAAACAGCTGCGTTCACATTAAATAGGGCTCCATCAAAAACCGTAGAAAAGACACCATATGAGATATGGAATGGAAGGCGTCCTGGATTGTCTTTTCTTAAGATTTGGGGTTGTGAAGTTTATGTGAAACGTTTAATGTCTGATAAGCTCAAACCCAAATCAAATAAATACTTCTTTGTGGGCTATCCTAAGGAAACAAAAGGATATTACTTCTATAATCGAGAAGAAAACAAAGTGTTTATTGCCCGAAACGGTGTCTTTTTGGAGAAAGAGTTTCTTTCAAAAGGAGTAAGTGGGAGCACAGTGCAACTTGAAGAAATTCGGGAACCACTGGAAATTGTTTCAGCACCCACTGAAGCTCAGCAAGACCTGTAAAACAATGTAGAAAATGATGCAGGACAAGCACCAGTTATACATAGGTTTGAAAGGGTACGTCACGCACCTGGAAGGTACATGCTCCTTACAATTGAGCAGCGTGAAGTATTATTGATAGATAATAATGAACCTAAGACTTACGAAGAAGCGATGATGAGCCCTGACTCTGAGAAATGGCTTGGAGCCATGAGATCCGAAATTGAATCCATGCATGACAATCGAGTGTGGAACTTGGTTGATCTCCCTGATGGTGTAAAAGCCATTGAGTGCAAATGGGTTTATAAGAAAAAGATTGACATGGATGGTCATGTTTATATCCATAAAGCACGATTGGTTGCAAAAGGTTTCAAGCAAATTCAAGGTGTTGATTATGATGAAACATTTTCGCCCGTTGCTATGTTAAAGTCAATCAGAATCATCCTAGCTATTGCTGCCTATTTCGATTATGAGATATGGCAGATGGATGTCAAAACGGCTTTCCTAAATGGAAAACTAAGTGAGGATGTGTATATGGCACAGCCTAAAGGTTTTGTCGATCCAGATAATACTAGAAAAGTATGCAAGCTTCATAAATCCATTTATGGGTTGAAGCAAGCTTCTCGGAGTTAGAATTTTCGTTTTGATGAAGTAGTCAAACAGTTTGGTTTCATCAAAAATGAAGAAGAGCCTTGTGTTTATAAAAAGGTAAATGGGAGCGCACTTGTTTTTCTGGTCTTATATGTGGATGACATACTTCTGATCGGAAATGATATTCCTATGCTTGATTCTGTGAAGTCCTCATTGAAAAGTAGCTTTTCTATGAAAGACTTAAGTGAGGCAGCATATATTTTGGGCATTAAGATCTATCGAGATAGATCTAAAAGGCTAATTGGATTAAGCCAAAGTACATATATTGACAAAGTATTGAATAGATTCAATATATACGATTCCAAGAAAGGTTTTCTACCTATGTCACATGGCATTAGTCTTAGCAAGAGTCAATGTCCTTCGACATGTGATGAGCGGGACCGAATGAATAAGATTCCATATGCTTCTGCTGTTGGATCTATTATGTATGCCATGCTATGTACACGCCCAGATGTCTCCTATGCTCTAAGTGTTACGAGCAGATACCAATCAAATCCAGGTGAGAGTCACTGGACTACTGTAAAAAAAACATCCTTAAATACTTGAGGAGGACTAAGGATGTGTTCTTGGTATATGGAGATGAGGAAGAGATCGTTGTTAGTGGCTACACCGATGCTAGTTTCCAAACCAAAGATGATTTCAAATCGCAATCTGGTTTTGTATTTTGCCTTAATGGAGGAGCTGTAAACTGGAAGAGTTCCAAGCAAGAAACTGTCGCTGATTCTACAACAGAAGCAGAGTACATTGCTGCTTTTGAAGCTGCTAAAGAAGCTGTTTGGATTAAAAAATTCATCTATGAACTTGGTGTGGTTTCTAGTATTTCAAGCCTAGTGGATCTCTATTGTGACAATAGTGGAGCCATTGCGCAAGCCAAGGAACCAAGGTCTCATCAGAAATCCAAACATATACTCAGGCGTTATCACCTCATCCGAGAAATCGTGAATAGAGGTGATGTGAAGATTTGCAAAGTGTCCACGGATTTGAATGTTGCTGATCTGTTGACAAAGCCTCTCCCGCAACCAAAGCATGAGGTGCATACTAGAGCAATAGGTATTAGATACATTTGTGATTGACTCTAGTCCAAGTGGGAGGTTGTTAGTGATATGTCCTAGAGCAAATCACAGAGATGTATTTATCTTTGTTATATTTATGAACATTTGAATAATATGTTATTTTTGAATAAATTATCATCTTGGTTTGATCAACAAGTATGTGACTTGTCCGTGAGACTCTAAATTTATATGATAATATTATTCTAATATAGTCCCTGATCCATTATCTTTAAATAGGACATTATTGATTAATGAATCAGCACATTTATTGATTGATGGTTATGTTTCACGGACCATGGATACAAGATATCAAATCAATAATGTGGACATATATTAGAGAATATAATGTTGAATAGACCTATTTTGAGACACTGTTTGGATTTGTTATTTGAGTGTCACCAGTTGGTCTCAAATAATGTTTATGATTGATCCTTAGACCTGAGACCATCATAGTTTCCTATATGTGTAGTAGTATACTTTGATAGTACCAAACGCTACTTTTAATTAAGTAGTAATAAAGGTAATATTCGGGTATACTATGAGCCATGCGGAGGAATATGAATGGTTAAGATGAAATTTGCATATCTCATAAAATGAGAGAGATATCTCTGGGCCCCTCGATATAGATGAATTGGGAAGTGCATGGCCATGTCGTTTGTGGTTGAAGTGTCAACTACGAGAAGATCAATTCAATATGAGATCGAGAAAGGATTGAGCTGTGCAAGGGTGGCACATTTCCTACCTTGGATTTAATCTGGTATCGTATGGCAAGAGGATCAACATGAAAACATTATATAGGTTTGCTGATTATGATCTTTGTGTGTATTTGGATAGTCGTTATGTCCTGCTAGAGGTCATTACCGACTTACAATTCAGGTAAGTATTCTCGGGTTGTCACTAAATATACATGAACCTACAGGGTCACACACTTAACGGGTTGGAACAATGCAATTCGGATTAAGTCTATTTTGGGTTTCCATATCAGATTTGGAGACTTAATGTTAGACTCCTTATGCATTTGGATTGGGTTTGATATGGGTTTCTGTATCAGATTCGGAAACTTAATATTAGACTCCTTATGTATTTGGATTGGGTTTAGACTCCTTATCCATTTGGATTGGGTTTGGTATAGATTTTCATATCAGATTCGGAGACTTAATATTAGACTCCTTATGCATTCAGATTGGGTTTGTTACGGGTTTTCGTATCAGATCTGGATTGGGTCTGTTATAGAATATACGTATCAGATTCGAATTCGAATAAGATTTGAATCTCATCAAGAAACCTAATCTGTTAGGATTTTTTCTGCATGGGCAATTCGAATAAGATTCGTATCACATCTGGAAACCTAATCTGTTAGGATTTCTTCTGCATGTGCAATTCGAATAAGATTCGTATCACATCAGGAAACCTAATCTGTTAGGATTTCCTCTACATGGCCTTATATATAGAGATGTATGATGGGCTTTGAGGATCATCACAAAAGCCATAACTGCCATCTTTTTGATAGCCCATAAACCCTTGTTGTACGCGTTGATGCTAGCACACCATCGTACGACGTTCCATCCCGGTACGTGTGGATACCAGTAGAGGCGCTGCTGCAATTGCTGCGCTGATTAGAACGATCCGTGAACGGTCGTTGTCATCTACATATGCTGATCAGGACGATCTGCAAACGGTTGCTGTGAACATTCGATCGCTGTATCAAATCTGCTTCCGCTACTGGTAACAATCTAATCTATGATCTATTATTTGCAGTTTTCGAGTAAAAATTTATGAAATTCTGCTAGTGTAGCTTACTCGATTTCCTACACTTCCTATTATGTTCTCCCTCTTTATATCTAATCAATGTTAAACAAGAGTTATTAGGTAACAGTATATTTTCATCATAATTTAATTCTTTAAGGAACAAAGGCACATGTTGATATAGTTGTCTGGTCTTTGCTCAAATGATTGGTCCTTTATATTTCTCGAGTCGAGTTCTAGTGCTACTTGTGCTAGAGATGTCCTCATCAGGTGCGGCGGCGACCAGTGCCTACGAGGGGAGAGTTGGAGATGATGTGGCGACAACGGCAGCAAATATTTGCGAGAGAATTGGAGAGGACGAGCAGAATTAGGAAATTGGGGTGACAGAGGGGGGAAAAACGAGTTGTTTCTTTTTTTTGAGAGTTTTTGTTAAGAGTTGGGTATCGAAGAATAACCGTCTATTTTAGATAAGTGACCTAGATTTGAAGTATTGTATTATATACATTAATATTAGTAGTATTGTATTATATGCATTAATATTAGTAATATAGAGGAGTCGTCTCTAATTTTAAGAATGATAATGCATTTCTCAAATACTCTTTTTATCACAAAAATTGTCAGATTTGTGTTGTTATTTTTTTTTACATATTTGATCATTAATATATTTATAAATATCTAAATTAACTATAAAAATAACATAATTTTCTTTATCAACGGAAATATTTTTCTGAAATTAATTTTTTATAACTTTTTACTATATATTGGAGGTAAAATTAGTACTATATATTGGAGGTAAAATTAGTACTGAGAGTCGTCACTTGGAAACATAACAAATTAAAAAAGAATATGACAGTCTTTGTAACAGGACTTGCATCTCGCGTCTTTCGAGCAAGGTAACACTGTCAGTGACAGAAAGGCAATGCTTGACCAGCCTACATCTATGTAGGGACCCAGTTTTGCACAAGTTGGCTAACCACCAAGCCGCCAACTGTAGAATACACTATCAATTTGCAATTTATTCATGGAAGGTTCAAGTTGGTGAATTATAGTTTATTTGGATATGCACCGGTTCCTTGCAGATGCTCAATCTGTATCTTTCAGTCTATTCAGAAAAAGGTCTTTCAGTGGACTAATAAGGTACGTGGCAAGGTTTGCCCCCAAGTCTATCAGTTGGCTTTATAGAGAACTTAAAGGTATAAGTCATTGTTTAAAGAGTAAATTGTGATAGATAGATCTGTGGTTTGATGTTTTTTTTCAAATGCCTACCTGTAGTATGAAAGTTGACGTACTTCATACCCGTATGTTGCAGTCTTACAGATGCCGCACCCATCATATCTCATGCAATTTTTTTTTGGTTAATTTAACACAAAATAGAAACTAATAGAGAGGGAAGTGACTTTACTACCCTTGTAAAACTGCCAGAACAACATGGTTACAGAATGATTTGTGTCTGATCGTTTATAAGGCTAGTCAAGTCATTTTTCTTTTATCATTTTTTATTGGGGAAATTTCAAAACCATACAAGTCAATAACAGTCTCAATCCATAAAAGCATCCACAATAGAATGGTTAAAACGCTCAATTCATAATTAGCAAATTTGTGGATTCAATTCTTGTTGGATGCACACTAATAGAAACGTTCAATAAGTCTATTGGAACTTGCTATCTATCCATGGAATCTCATCCATCATCCATACATAATGTCATTTTGTGATTTTAACCCCTTACAAGTTGTCTCTAATTCCATACACTCTTGTCGCTCTTCTATTAAGTTTAAACAAAAATGGTTGAAAAAAATTCAAAAACAACTATCTCCTATATGGTGTAGCAGCACCAACTAATCAACATTTACATTTGCTACTGACACCCCGAACCAAGGTAGCTTGCCATTGCCATCACCATCACCATCACTGCCGACAACCATTGGTTACTGCCCCAATCTACTATCATTAGCCACCAACCCAATGCTGCTACCACTGAGGCCCCACATGACAATGATTGTTGTCTTTGATTTTTTAAATAATTTTCTCTTAAACTTAACAAAATAGTAAATAGCATCTGTGTGTCTAAAATTTGAGGTAATTTGTGGAGTTAAAGTTACAAAATGATTTATAAAAGAATTATTGAGACTATCATTTACTTGTGCTAAATTAGTAAAATAATATTTGATGACACAACATCTACAAACCACGTACATGAAATGCATCAACTTTTTAAACCATAGGTAGACATTTTGAAAACATCAAACCACATGAAGGTGTGGTGCAATTTACTCGCGTTCAAATGCCACACTGTGTATGTCAGTTTGTTTTGTTGAAACCTCTCTCTTTGTTTTACGATGACTGTTATGTAATTCTGGCAATTTCTAGATTTAGCATACATAGTTTTTCTGATTTGATATGCAGATATATTGAGTTGTGAAGGTTTCTTATTTTAAAAAAACAATTATGGTATGAGCTGATCAATGCTCAAGACTTCTCTAGAAGAAAGATTGGTGGGTCTTTTACAATAGATACATTGCTTAGATATTTCTTTAGCTATTAATAAGTGACAAAAATGCTTCAAAAATGAAATTCAAATTATTAGCTTGCTAGGCCTGTCATGTGTTTGTTATAGGTTGGCCCAGCCAACTATTTAGAACCAGGCCTGGCAAGCAAAACCAGCCCAAAAAAATTTTTATGGGTTTATAATGAGTAAATTGCACTTGCTATCGTTAAACTATTCGATTGTGTCATTTAAATCCTTAAATTTAAAATTTAACTTGGTATATCCTTAAACATGTCTTTCTTAATCAACTTGGTCCCTAAACTTGTACTATACTAGTCAAAACTGTCATTCCGTAGGTTAAGAATTGGAATTAAATACAAAGTTTGCATTTTAGCGCTACATATGTTTTATTTAGAAAAGTCCATATTACTTTCTCTATTTTTGAAAAAGTTCATATAACTCTCTTACTTTGAAACCGGACATTATATACCCTATACTTTCAACACCAATGCATATTTAGTCCAAAACCACCCTTTGATCTATTTTGATCAGAAATATGGATAGGGAATTTTTCAAGTTCACCCATATAATATTTCTAATTTGCACAACAAGTATTACTTTATATGCTATTTGCTTTGGGTCAAATTTTTCAAATTTCAAATGTCGTTGTCAAGATCCTCAAATTATGAATTTGAAATTTCAACCTCATTTGAAATTTGAAATTTGGAGACCAAAATTTGAATTTCCAATTTTTAATTTTGAAATTTGAATATTTAAACTTGAAATTTGAAATTCAAATGTCAAACTCAAATTTCAAATTCAAAATTTAAACTTCAAATTTGAATATAAGATTTTTCTGACATTTGAATTTAGAAATCAAATCTTGTCGACGATTGGAACCCGGGGGTCCTCTCGTCGAACTTATGCAAGAATGAGATGGGTTATAAATGGAGCCAATCAGACAAGTTCCAAGGTATTCAAAGTATCTATGAATCAGGGACACAGGAATTTATCTAGGTTTGGGTCCTCGTAACTGAGTAATGCCCTACGTTCTGTGTATTTGTTTATGTGAAAAAAAGATTACAGAGAGACCATTACAAAGTAAGTATGCTAGCTAATCCTATATGGCTATGCCTAATCTTCTCGGTAGTCGATCGTCCTCTCTTGATCCTTCTTTTGAAGGTCTTTTTATACTTTCTGAAGAGATCGTCGATCGCCTTCTGAAGGCACGTTCCCACGATCGCTCACAACTGCCTCGAGGTGATAGCAGTGGGTTGTGGGTACGTGGTGGTTGCCATAGATTATGGTTACGTGGCAATTAGGTAGTTTTTGACTTGGCATTTGGAACTGTCTTACCATCCTAACTTTCTTCGACGGTTACCTTGTCAGGGACTTATGATTATCTCAGGGATAATTATAAGGATCAAGGTACGGTTATGATAAAAGGAGATCGCGTACTTTTGTGACCACTGTAATGATATCAGACTTTGTATCTGCGAGAGGGTCTGGTCGTAGGGTGATGTCTCTACGACCATGGCGTTTGCGGGTACAGCATGAGATATGAACTTTATGGTAATAAGCGTTTGAGATTTATAGAGTTTTATTATAATTTTCATGAAATAAATATGATTCTCGAGCTATACCTAGAACACCTTGGATTATCCGGTATCTCTTTCTTGGGCCTTCCGTGACCATAGAAAGATACTTGCGACCATGGTATGCTATGCGCGACCATGAAGACATACATGTGACCATGGGAGTTTAAACACAGCTAACATCCTCATCAAATCTAAACTCAAATTTATAGTCTAAACTTTAAAATATCATTGTGAGAGATGAAACAAGTGAATTTCATCAAATTCTTAGGATATGGGTTAGAATTTGTCTAGCCCATTTAAATTCAAAATTCAAATTTAAAACTCCAAATTTCAAATTTTAAATTTGAGGTTGAAATTTCAAATTCATAATTTGCTGAGGAGCTCAGTGACGATGTTTGAAAATTTTAAAATCTGACACAAAAGAGATAGTGTATAAGGTATAACGGTTGTTATGCAATTTACAAAGATTATAAGGGTGAAATTGCAAAATTTTTCATCTACATCACCAATCAAAATCTATCAAATGGTGTTTTTGGACTAAATATGTACTATATTGAAAGTATATGGTGTAGAATGTCAAATTTTAAAATACAATCGGTTATCTGGACTTTTCTGAAAGTAGAAGGGGGGATCGATAAATGGAAGAGAAAACTTGAATAGATATGGACTTTTTTCTTTTATTTATGAATTTTTATCATCTCCTTTGTACTAAATTTTAAGTATTTAATCAAAAGAATGTAATATATTTTAGTTGTTATTTCAACTTGTTATACCATCAAGAAACTGATATGATATATCATGTAACATAATATTATGTTAAAAAATTTAATATAACATACCACATCAACTTAGAAGTACTACAGCATGAAATTGCATCATTTTCTGTTAGTTTAACCAATGGATGGATCTAAATAAAATGTTCAAACAAGTTTAAATTTTTTTAAACTAAATTTCAAATTTATGGACCTAAATAACATAAACACACAAGTTTAGAGATCAAAAGCCTAATTTACATCAATAATTTTTTGAGTTTATTCAATAAATTGGAGCATTTTTCTTTCACACAGAAGGTGGGTTTAAGAAGTAGCCGCAGAAACCTACTAATTAGAAAAGTCCAACCATGAATCAGGATGAATAAAAATTCAAAAGAAACTTCTTGTATAGTTATGGCAACATTTTAGGAAATGTCCAATCTTGATTGAAAGTGATTTGAATGAATCCATACTTATCTTTTATGAAATATGTAACACCCTGGTTTTAGGGGTGAAAATTTTTCTTCTCATGAAAATCATGCATGCATGTATCCAGTAGTTGTAGCCAAATCTTTTAGCCTAAGTTAGGACTAATCCCCAAAAATCTCAAAATCTACTATGATGATCCAATTCAAGATCAGATTGTTCAAATTCGACCTATCAGCTACTCTGAACATAAAAGCCTTCGAAAGCCAAATCAAATTCCAACCATAACTCCCAGAATTTTTACCTCTTTCTGTTTTCAAAAACGGAAATATATCATATTACCCTAAGTACTCTAAATTTCAGTAAATCAATCTAACTTGATTTTAGCCTTATCCAGACTCAAGTGTCTTTTGAATTATGATCCAAGATGCACCAGTACCTTAACCTAAAAAGTTGGCAGCCTGATTCCATCGTTTAAGCCTTTTTTGTAAATCAGTCCAAATTATATCGCGGATTAATCTTTTCTGATTTTCCAGGAGCCCGAAAAGACTAAAAGTCACAAATCAGCTCCAAATCTCAATATGAGTCAGGGAACACTTTCCAACTACTATTTGATACAAAATCTCCTTTTGATGGAACTTCCAAATCTCACTCCAAATGCCCATATTTTGAATTCGACAAATTCAGATTATAAATACACTAAATTACCCTATTTTCGTTTTATCCAAAATTTATTCAAATGTGCTGAATTTTGCCAATTTCTTTGCTAAACCAGTTGGTGGAATAAAGTTATGCAGATCTGTGAAATCACAACCCATCTAAACCCTTCAAATCATAGAAATTGCAAATCAATCCAAATCAAAAATCAGCAAATTGCAATTAAATCCAGCTAATGTTTCCGACCAGCCGCCAGCAACGACCACGGCCAGGCGTGCTCATTTCGCCATGATTCACCGCCGCCGGTGAAGCCCCGCCATTGCCAGCTTCGCCACTATCTTGCCAACACGTGTCCGCGCCGGAGCGGCCACCGTGGCAACGCTGCAGCAGCACCAGCGTCGTCCCGTTGCCCCACCGGCGCACGCCACCGCCTGCAGCTGTGTCAGACCTTTTGGGCCACATTGCCATCATGCCGGAGTTGCAAGTCTTCTCGCCGTCGCACCAGCCAGAGCAAGTTGCACGCCAGCTGACAAAGCCGAAGAAATCGCCGTGCGCCGTCGCGTCGGCACTGCCGTGCTCGTCCAGTCAAATCCTTGTCAAATCGGCCGCTTCAACTCTCGAGGGCTTCGGCCATTGCTATTTAAGCATCCCCATCGCCTGCTGAAGCTTCACACCCACTAAAGCCAGCCAATTCTTGAACTTCGCTGTTTTCGTCTTCTTCTCCGGCGAGCTCAGAAGAAGGAACACGACGCCAGCACGATCGACTGCACCAATCTCCAATTAAACTTGTCCAGTAGTTGTGCCATGCCGTGTCGCCATCGTCTTTCTTCACCGCCGTTCGTCGCTGTCCGGCCATCTTAATCCTTGAAACCACTTCCAATATGTTCCTTTCATCTTCGCCTACCTCCTAGGCATAGTTGGCAAAGCAATTGAAGTTTTGAATCAAATCTACAGTTATGCCCTAGTTTTTGGCATTCTCAGCCCTATGTCAGTGCATGTCAGCAAATGGCATTAGTCTTGTTCACCCACCTTTGGTCATGCAAATCAAAAATCACTTTGTCAAATAGCCACCTCCTTGCTTAATGCACCCAATGCTTGAAACAAAACCCATCTTGCCCACTGAAAATCTCCAGAGCCATGCCAATGCCATTCCTTGACATTGTCAGCCCTTGACAGCTAGTGGCATTGGCATTGGGCTAATTTGGCCACTTCTGGTTGTGCAAATTGAAACCCACCTTGTCCACTGGATATGTAGAGTTATGATCTATATTTTCTTCAACTATCACAACTTGAGATAAGCCCTTTAGAGTTTGTTGAACCTATGTCGAAGTCTTGAACTGAATATCAATCTAAAGACGTTCGTCATTTTTGAGCAAACCAGCCAAGGACCCCAATGTCATTTCGATACCCTGGAACTCTATAAGTCTCTAGAACCCATCCTCAGCCCCAATCTTATAAGTTTAATCCTAACCAGCTTTCAAATCTAATTGTTCCAGTATCATTGAAGCATTTTCTCCTTTGCATATCGCATGTAGATTATTAATGTATTTAAATGGTTTGTGATTTCTGTTTGCTTGTTCGATCTTTGATTAGAGCTGGAACCTGAGTACGAGGGTTTCGCTCCAGACCCGTCAACGTCAACAGTACCCCACGACCCAGAAGGAAAGTCATATTCTTGAACATATTGAACCTATATTTTAAAGAATTGCTAAGATATTATCTTGATTATAAAATAAGTATTTCATGTGATGAGCAAAGAATGTTTTGGCAGTACTTGGCTGGATGCCTGAGAAAATGTGGAATGATATGATAGTGAGCCATAACTATATATATGTATATATTTTATATTCATGAAATAAAACTCCTGACTGTGATCAGGATTTTGGTATGGAATGGTGGTAGCACTGGATGTGCAGGGTAGCACTAGATGTGCTTGGTAGCATTGGATGTACGTGGGCTGTGGTATGATCTGTGTAATATCTCAAAAATAGAGCACAAAATTTTTTTTTAAAAAAAGACCTACTCCTAAATGATTTCCTTTTATTTTAACCCCAGAACCTAAACCCTAGTTTTATTTTCGAAAACCAGAATTCCTAATTACCCTAACTACCCTACTTAGCATTTTTAGACTTCAGTTCAACTAATTCCAGAAGAGCTTCCTCCTAGATTTCTCTGAAATCTTAAGCCTCAATGTGCTTGCATACCAGTCCTAAAACTTCTCAGCCAAATAAGTTCATTTGATCACTTTTCACAGTTCAGTATACACATATACAAATACATGAGTAAACACATACACAAATCTTTTTAATTCCACAGACACATTCAGACCATATATACACACAAATACTCATATATCTATCTATGCCTAAATGTACACATGTATTTATACCACCTTTACTTACCCATGAAGCCAACAAACAACAACAAATACACACATACATACCTACACCTCGAATGCCACCTCATGCTAGACTTTTAAAACAAGGCAAATTCAGAAATCAGCAGAAGACTGTAGAAAAAATTCTGGTAACCTTCATGCCGAAGTAAAAGACATATTTTAAACACTTTGACGCGAGCAAAATTCCAAAATTCCATCTCTTGTAGCCTGTAGACACCCCTTGCCAGTGATTGACATTGTCCAGACACGCCAGAGCGCGCCCAGACATTGCCAACGAGTCTCCAGCAGTGTTCCGGTGCATCGCCGTCGACAACGCTGTGCTCCAGTGAACGCCGGTGAGTTCCTCCTTGCCCAGTAGCCTCTTTGTGTACCCTAGTCACACCCTGAGCCGTCACCGTGGTCGTATCGCCGCCGGCCACCACTCCCGCCTTCAGACAGTATTTAAATTAAATTAGGGCTTCGTCGTCCGGTCGCCGGAGACGTGCGCCAGAGGATCCAGCCGCGTCAAAAGGATCGCCTCAACCCTAATCGTGCATCTGCTAAGTCTCCGAGGCTACGGTTTTGTGTAGGCTGAGTTCTCTATTCGAGTGCTGCACGAGTCGCCGGCGATGCCAAATCCAAAATTCACCGTGTTGAGCTCGCCGCCGGCCAATTCCTTTCGGTATCACCATCTTTAGGCTTGCCTAAACCTAACTGTAGAGTTTAATTGCTAATTAGAGGTCTCTGCTGGGCTGCCCTCTGTGACCCCGCCTCCTCCGAGCTGCAGTTCGTCGCCGTTCATCACCGTTCAACCCTCAGCCAAGTCCACTGCACCAGATAGTGTATTTTAGCCCTAACCAACTCCAGAAACAGCAGGATTCTAGAGCGCATCGCCAAACCTCGATTTAAATATTTTTACCCGCTGCACCGTGCCGCCGACGTGCCGCCCGGTCGCCGCCGGCTATTGCCGTCGTCGAGACCTTGTCCAACGCCTCGGCCGTGACCTCCTGAGCATAAAGTTCCACTACCTCGATTGCTAGTGCTGCACAGAATTACCAAATATGGCTATGCCAAAATTATGTCTAGTACTCCTGTTTTGCCGTGTTGTCATCGCATTTCCTCGCCGCCGTTCATCGTCGTCCGGTCATCCTAGTTCGCAAAACCACTACCAACAGGTTCCTGTTATCTTCGCCTACCTCCTAGACATAGTTGGCGAAGAAAAACTTCAACAATTCGATCAAATGCTCTAAACTCTAGAATTGGACAGCAGCCAGACATTCAATTCACTGTGTCTAGGGATGTCTCTGCAAAATCCTAGACTCTCTGGACTTTTCTGTAAAAACAGCTTTGTCAAATAGATACCTTACTATATGATGCACCAAATGCTAGAATCAAAACACTTTTTGTCCACTGGAAATCTCATAAACCAGGCCAATGCCATTCTTAGACCTTGTCAGTCTATGTCAGCCAGTGACATTGGGCCAAATTGTCTACTTCTGGTTGAGCAAATTGAAGACCACTTTGTCTACTAAGCTTATAGAGCCATGTTCTACATTTTCTTCAACTGTCGCATCGCAAGAAAACTCCATCTTGACCTATTTCCAGTTTTGTCGTCCCAGACGAATGTCGTTCGTCGACGTCCGAATGTCGCCGCGTTCGTGTTCAACCTAGAATTTGTCTTCACCCTAATAATTGTGACTCTCAACGAAAGCACCAAATTTCGACTATCCAACCAAAGCCCTAGATATGTATTCGAGCCTCGACGAAAATCCTAAAAGGCCAACTTAAGTTTTGTCGGCCTATATCCAATGTCGCTCTCGTTGACATGCTTACGTCGTTCGTAACCCTAGGAGCCTCAGATCGAAAATCTGTTCGCATCAACTTGTCTGCCTTATCTCCAACCTTGCACTTATACAATCTGATCGTCCATCCAAACACTAGATAAAGCTCTCCCTATTTTCTAAGTTAATCCAGCCTAGATCAAGCTTATCAATCACCTTTCGACCATTCTTTTAATCCTATTCCAGCATTCGACCACTTGAACCCTATCAGTTATAAACATATATATATTTATAAACAAATATACTCACTATTATTTTTGCTTGCTTATTGTTTGACGTCAAATAGATATCAAGTGAAGAGAGTGCCAAGTCATCAGTGTAGGATCAAGGATGCCGACTAGAGGGGGGGTGAATAGGAGGCTTTTAAAATTTCTTTTCAATTAAGCAATTTTAAAGAATAATTGAGAGACCTAAATTATACAATGAGGTTTAAACGCAATTTAATCAACTAGTTGCATTCAATCAAATGAACTATTCAATAAGACATGCAACAATGGTAAATATAACAATTGTGTCAAGATGAATGTAAAGCAAATATGAAATACGCAATTTGACACAATATTTTTACCGAGGTCTCGGAGACTCGCCCGGTCTCCCCTACTCCTCGTTGAAGCACTCTCTCGGAGCCTCGCTTCTATATCCACGAAGGATATCTCACTAGGGTTGCTCCTTCTCCACACCGGATAGGCGAGCACCACACCTTTCACAATCCTTTGCCGGCCTCTCCGACAAACTTCAATTGGAGAGATCTCGGCTCTCCTCCGGCACCGTCTAGGCGAAGGCGATCGCCAAGAGTAACAAGCCGGATGCACTTTCACTTGAATTAACCACGTGCTAGAAGCTCAATGATGCAAATGATATGCTCAACACTCTAGCACTAGCAATCTAATGGAGATGAAGTGCACTAAACACTCACAAACTCTCCCTCAAGCTTTCTCTCAAATCTACTCAAGATTTGGGCTCAATTCTAGCCTCTAAATGCAATAACTCAAATGCAAATCAATTGGCTAGGTATTCAGCTGAAGAATGAACTCTTTGAGCACCCAAAAATGAAGCCAAATACGAAGTATTTATAGCCTCAACGAAAAACTAGCCGTTTGCAAGAAACCGGGCCAAAAGTTGTACAGGCCGGACATTGTCCGTCCATTTCAGACACTGTCTGGCCAGTACAAAAATTTCAGCCGTTGCAAACGTGTCAGTGACCGTTGGGCGAAATTTATGAAGGCCGGACGGATACTATTTGTCCGGACAAAACGTCCGGACAAATGGATATGTCTCTATTAACTCTCGGCTCAAAAAACTTATACAGGCCGGACAATGTCCAGCCATTTCGGACAAAGTCCGCCCATAACGGACAAATGCCCCGGACGGATGCATTTGTCTCTGTTTCATTTTTCGGCTCAAAAAATTTGTACAGGCCGGATAATGTCCGGCCATTTCAGACAAAGTCCGGCCACTGCATACTGACAGTAAAACATGCATAACTTTTGATCCAGAGATCCGATTGAGGTGATTTTTGGCTTGTTAGAAAGATAACTCAGAGATCTACAATTTTGTCAATAGGAGTAAGACCTGGAAAGGTCTAGAAACTTCTAGAAAACTCAGAAACTTTCCTGCTATCAAAATGTTCAATCCAAAAATCATCCCAAATGCAATTTTAGAGTATTTGCACATACGGATTTGCCGTTTTCTCGCGGATGTGATTTGTGTCACTTAGCAACGACCACGACCACATAGGTCTTGACATCCGATCGAAAACAGGTGGTCGATAGGGTTTGGTCGAGCGTACGCAAGTGAGTCGAAGATTGGTACGACCAGTCCGAACTCCTACGACCACGCCCAAACCCTAAACAGAAAGCCGCCAAACAAGCGACACGACCACGACCACGTATCAACACTGATACGATCAGAATATGCAAATACGACCACGACCAGCTCTAGATAAATAAACCAATTTAAACAGCTGGCAATTACGACTAAGTGCAGTTCTCAAAACATTTAATCTAATGCACATGAACTACACTTAGACTCACTAGCAATGCAAGACACTAGTGCAAGATGATATGAATACATCTGAGCTTCCGCACTAGATAGATTCAAGCTACTAGTTTCCGACCCCTCTTAATAGTACGGTCAAACTAGTAAAAACAAACCTATCAACCCGGTCTGTCTCCAAACACCGAGACCGGTAAAATCCTAAGAAAACAATCCTTAATCTTGGATTTTACTTTAGGTGAAATTCGACCTCGTGAAGTTTGACCGCTCGACGCTTGTCCCCGCAAGGCTCGACCTCGCTAAGCTTGACCTCGCGAAGCTTGACCGTTTGACACTTGTCCTCGCAAAGCTTGACCTCGCTCGAGATGTCTCATATCGACTTCATCCTCTTCACACCCTTGCTCGCTTTTATCCTGCAATCAAACTGAGACTACAATACGTACACTCAATGCACAACATTAGTCTCATATATAAGTTGTCATTAATCACCTCTAGAGAAGCTACTCCACACAGGAGTTAGCTCAACGGTTTCTCTTTCAAATGACATGACAAACTATATTCAACGAGTAGCAAATGAGTATAAGTTAAAATACAATCATATAGATCGCAGATGATAAACACATACGCACATGATCTATACTACTCATATCATGATATCAATCAACCTAGATGACCAAAGTGATGAGCTCCCCCTCAACATGTGCATCGATATAAAATCCACAACTGGAGTCATCAGTCTCAGATTTAACGTATTACATTTTGATCAATCAATCAGCACAAGCTTGATGTAACCATCGAGCTCCTCCTCTACATATGCATCAACATCAAACCCGCAATCGAGAAAAACATCCAATTCAGGGTTTACCGATAATCAATTCAATTTACTTGTGCTAAATCAGAATTTATCTAAATTGTCATTTAATCATCAAATCTGATATTTTCATATTAACTTTAATCATCATAGATTTATCCAAAACATCATTAATTATCAAAACCTAGATACTAAGATCTACCTAGATCCAACAATCAGCACCTTGGTAGTTCTATCAACTGGATCTCGTGGAAAGCAAGGTAAGTCCCTATTTCTTGATCATATTGAATCTATATATTACAAAGGCTTATATATGTTGTTTTGATAAAATATAAGTACCTGCATGAAAATGATTAATCACAAGCAGTTGATGGTAAGATTTTTACAAATGAATTTGATCAGTTGAGATAGTAAGGATCCGAGCCACCGTGAGTGGGACATCCTTACTGATCGGTTGAGATAGCAAGGATCCGGGCCAACGTGACTGGAATATCCTTGTTGATTGGTTGAGGCAGTAAGGATCCGTGGCCACCTTGGGTGGAACATCCTTATTGGGCTTTAAAAGTATTTTGAATAATAATGCTTATTTGAAAACCAATGAATATTGGTAGTGAGGATGGTATGATTGGTGGGCAACTTTTGCTTAAGTGGGACAGTGGTTGAGTACCTCACCCTAATTAATAAGGATATAACCAATTGTGCTAAACGACCATGGGCATATTAACGTGCCAACCACATGATCAAGGAATTGAACTCGGCCAGTAGACTACTGCATATCGATTTTATCCCTGCATGGTGGTCGTTCTCATTCAGGCTCCAAACTGAGATGTTTGGGGTGGATCTTTCTAAGTTTAGTTGTCTAAACTTAAGGTCTGAATGGGTGAGGGGGAGATGTGAGGGGAGAGTTCGTGTGGTTACTCTGACCTTGGTAACTCGTGAATATTGGGTGTGAAGGTACTTCTCTCTGAGGGTACCTCACAACGACAAGGACGACCAGTGCGGTCGAATTGTCGAGTAGGGATATAATTAATACAATGTTTTTGAGAGTCTTGTCTCCTCAATCTAGTCGCATGCAATAATGTGCGTGTAATTGGCCTGACTGGGAAGATTGATGGACTCATGTGGGTAAAGCGGTGCCCCTCTGCAGAGTGTTAAAAAGTATTCGAGTACTCCGTACCCCCGGACAGGGGTATGCCATGGGTAGTAACTGGATAGCACAATAGTAATAAAGTATTAGACAAAAAGGGGCAAACAGAGGTTTTGCCCGGATTTAACTCTTGGATCATATAAATGTTTTCTACCATCATTTTACTAACCAATTGTATTTCATTTCGCTTTGGAAATGTTTTTGTGAAATTTACTATTCTGTACCACATAGACTGTTAAAGTAGACATAGTTTGTCATGCATTGGATAAATTCTTATATAGAGACTTGCTGAGTACTTTGTACTCACCCTTAACGAAAATACAGTTGAAGAGAAGCTAGAGATGAGCGAAGCAGGATCACTCGGAGTTTAGAAGGGTTATGTGTTGCACTCGAGTTTTTGCCTGTGGGATGGTCTCGGAGACCAGATAAAACTACTTTCATAAAATCTAGTAGATGGCCTTGCTGGCCTTTGCATATCGATGTGTATTAAGGCCTAATGGCTATATATTGTTTTTGTATATGAACCAAATTGAGCTGGCTGTCTGTTTATTACTCTGTGGACGACTACATCCTGGGCAGTCGGGGTAAGTGCACACTTGGGGCCCACTGCAGCGGGTGGGTCCCTCACAATCTGGTCACTGGAATATAAGGACTAGAACCTTGTGTTGTGCGTCTAGTGGCATGAAAAACGTGCTGACTGCAAGCCTGGTATGGGACAGGCCTGAACAAGTAGTATGCAGATCACGCATGAAACCCCAGCATGAGATGGAATGTGATGCACGATTGACACGGAGTGCGGCTCTTGCACATATCACTAGATGTGATGATGCACACTGACCCAGTAATGGGAAGATACAGTATGGGGTAGGGTATAGCCCGCCACAACTGTGGTTTGAGTGAAACCACAGGGCCTGGGGTGAAATGTGTGTGAAATATGCCAAAAGTTTTTGTTATCTCCACCTTGCCACTCGCACATGGTTGTGAGGAAGGGTCTAATCATCTGATAGGATGGGCATGAAAGTGGAATATCTTGTGGGTAAATTGGTACCTCTCTGCAGAGTTAAAAATGTATTTGAATACTCCGAGCTCCCGAGTTTTTAGGAGTCTGCTGTGGTGGATTAAATCCACGGGGTGTGACACAAGTCTATTTTCTAAATAAAATTTGATAAGTCAAGATTACCTAAATGACATGTGTTGTCATGATAAGGGGTGATGCCATGGGCTGTCGTGTGTCGACGTGTCACGGTAATACCATAATTTAGTGAACATGAATAGCGATGCTATTCTATGAAAAGTGCTGCCATGAATATGATCATGAGATGTGAAAAGCAAGAAAGAAGAGTATTTTGAAAACCTTCCCCTCTTTCCCCTAATAGTATAGGTTCATATCATTACTACTATATGTATATCTACTCTTACCTATGACTTGCTGAATACGAAAATACTCACCCCTTGCAATCTATGTTCACATAGATGGTGGGCATTTCGAACAAGAGTAAGCCCTGGAAGAACTCATGGATCCAGAAGGAGGAGAGCCGATTCCACCAGAACTTTGACGTGTGTTGTTCTGCAGTTAACTTCTTGTTGTGGGGCTTCACCTAGCTTCGCCGCGCAGTAGTCTTTTGCTTAATTAACCTTTTGAGCCGTGAAGGCCATGTAATATTTTGTACTGAGACCAGCTAGCCGTACACTTATGCTACCTTGTATTATTCTGCTGCTAAATTTAAGTTCCTGTGATTGACTTATCCTGGGAAGTCAATGTTGTGTAAATGGGTCCAGCTGCACCGAGCTGAGGTCCCCACAGGAAGTGTCAGCGTCTCTCCCCTTTGTAGGGCATGGGGCGATGTCACAGATTTCTTGGTATCAGAGCAGCTTTGAACTTGACTGTAGGACGACACCCTTTAGGAGCTGTCTCGCCAAGACGACGTAATTTATTTAAAAACTATTTCTCTGAAAAATTTTTGTTTCATAAAATGCTTTATTGCTCTTATAAAATTTTTGATTTCAAAATCTTACTTGGTTTTCTAAAATTCGACAGGATGGCAAGAGCACGCTTCACCTACATAGAGTGCCTTGGGGGCTGGGCTACTCTGCTTTGGCATATGGTTCAGTTCCTTGGGATCGATGAGAGACGTATTTGCGAGACCACCTGGGACTTCTTTGAGGGTCGCCATTTCGGATACCGCGTTAAGGTCGTGGTTCACGCGCTCGATAGTAGAGAGGGGCGTGTGATCCGTACCGAGGCTAGTAGGGCCAGCCGCCTTGATGCCATCCAGGATGCGGCAAGAGAAGCTGTTCATCGAGTTCGCCAAATGTATGCCTACAGACTTCAGGAGTTGCCATACTGCTATGTGCCATCCCCGCTGTTTGGGACATCTCTGGGGCCGTCCGCAGCAATCGAAGAGTATCCAGATCCTTGTCTTGCCAGCACTGCAGAGATCCTAAAGAGCCTCGACGCCAACTACGCCAAGTTGCTTAGCGAGCACCAGGAGCTTCAGAGGAGATTCGAGGAGCAGAGGAGACGCGTCAGGTCTACATCACCTTCGTTTGCATCGGAGCCTGTAGCCCAGAGGATCCGCACCATCGAGGAGGTTGCTCCACTTGTTGCATCACCAGCTAGAGCTCCAGGACCCAGTTTCGAACCAAGCTTGATCCCACGGAGGGTATCCACTCCGGCAAGGTTCCATCGACTTTTCTCTACACCAGGCACCCGTCATCAGGAGGAGGGCAACAGAGTAGCTTCACTGCTTTAGGGGTCAGGATCGCTGCCGGGATTCGTCGCTTTGGAGGATTCCGATGAACCGAGCCAGAGGAGGTCGAGCCTTACACGAGTAGTTAGAATACCTTTGAGAACTCCCGGGGTAAGGATAGCTTGATTAAGGCTGATGAATGCTTTTGGTTTTACGCTTCACCATTGTTTGTATCAATGTTTTGTAATGAACTATGGCGAGTAGCCAATTTGTCTGAGTACTTTCTGTATTAATGAATTTGCATTAATTTCCGCATTCCTATCTGGTTTCTCTTAGTTAGATAGACCTATCTGCTTTCTCTTCAGAAGAACCACCATGGTGGACACCAGGAGAAGATCGTGAAACGGCAGAAAGGAGCGAGATCAGACACCACCAGCAGAGGAGATGAGGAGAGGATTCCCATATTAGCAAAGGGGCCAAGGCTCAGATCCACCTCAAGGGGAACAGCTAAGCTTGCAAGAGATTCTCCTGTCCATGCAGAAGAATCGACAGGAAGCACAGGCCGCTCACACCCAATTGTTGGCCCAAATAGTCCAGAAGATGCCTGGAGGAGCTTCAGAAGGAATTACTATTGGCACCAGGCTAACAGACTTTAAAAAAAACTAGACCACCGACCTTTTCCAGTGCAACTGATCCCATGGTTGCCGACGACTGGCTAAGAGATATAGAAAGGAAGTTAGATACAGTTCGATGCGGTGATAGGGAGAAAGTTCTGTTTGGATCTCACCAGCTTGCGGGAGCCGCCGCAGCTTAGTGGATGAACTACCAAGAGGCCCATCTGGATAAGGATAGTATCACCTGGGCGGAATTTAAGGACTAGTTTCAGAAATTCCACATTCCCACTGGCATGATGGCAGCAAAGCGCCGGGAATTCCGTAACTTGGTGCAAAGAAGCAAGTCCGTCACGAAATATCTACATCAGTTTAACCACCTAGCCCGCTACGCACCAGGAGACATTGATATGGAGGAGAAGAAGATTGAATGCTTTACAGAAGGACTCCAACACTACCTACAGTATCAAATAGCCTCCCATGAATTTATAGAATTTCAGACTTTGGTGAACCGAGCATTGATGGTGGAAGAGAAAAGGAACGTGGGGGAACAGAGCTGAAAGAGAAGGATGCTTCAGCAAGAATGACCGCAGGTTCATTCAACAAGGGGAAGAGCCCCAACTGCTCCCAAATTTCCGACCAACCTACCAAGCACCCCGGCCACCAGCATCAGTAATGTGCTCGAATTGCAAAGGAGCCCACCATTCGAGGGATTGTCCTCACCCTCGAATTCAGTGCTTTCACTGCAGCCAGTACGGACATCACAAAGACTGTTGTCCATGGATCCAACTTCTGATGTCTATTGCTAGATCTCAAGCAGGGACTCAACCGATAGCATCCAGAGCTGTGGCATCACCATCGCAGAACCCTAGAGGGAGCCCACCAGGAAGAGGAGGAGTCATAACCGGAAGAGGAAGAGAAAGAGGAAGAGGAAGAGCACCAATGGCAGCTCGAAGAGGCAGGTTGAACTACACCTCTATCCAGGAAGCAAGCAGTGCCACCGACATTCTTCTAGGTAGATTCTTGATCCAGTCTGCATCTGCCTTAATATTATTTGATCCGAGAGCTACAAATTCATTCATATTAGAAGTTTTTACATCTAAAATAGGACTGCATACAGTATCCCTAGAGTACTCTATGGCTATACAAACTCCAGGGGCTAAGCTACCTGTATACTCAGCTTGCCATAATATAACCTTTAGTATCGAAGGAGTAGAGTTCATGGCAAATTTGCTAGTGCTAGAGCTTCAAGGCCTAGACATTATTTTGGGAATGGATTGGTTGTCCCAACATAAAGGTATAGTGGACTACGAGTAGAAAACCCTAAGCCTTGTTAGTGCCGGGGGGGGGGGGAGAGAGTTCTATTTCATGCGGATAGATCAACAGCTAAGGAACCACAAGGAACCATTCAAGCATTGCAGAGGGTACTCTTGGATCAAGTACCAGTAGTACAGCTGTACCTAGACGTGTTTCCAGAAGAGCTACCGGGAATGCCACCCGATAGAGAAATAGATTTCACCATTGAGCTTAAACCGGGAGCAGCACCCATAGCGAAACGACCCTACAGGGTGCCAGTCACCGACTTGGAAGAGCTCAAGAGTCAATTAGAAGACCTGGAGAACAAAGGATTCATCAGACCGAGTGCTTCACCCTGGAGAGCCCCAGTGTTGTTCGTAAAGAAGGATGGAGCCCTAAGGATGTGCGTGATTACCAAGCATTGAATGAGATTACCATAAAGAATAAGTATCCACTGCCAAGGATCGACGACCTATTTGACCAGCTCTGAGGAGCGAAGGTATTCTCCAAAATAGACCTGAAGTCAGGATACCATCAACTGAAGATCAAGGAAGGAGATATACCCAAGACCGCCTTTACCACAAGATATGGGCTATATGAGTTCACAGTAGTACCATTTGGCATGACCAATGCCCCAGCAGTCTTCATGAATGTCATGAACAGCACGTTTATGGATTGTCTAGACCAGTTTGTCATAGTATTCATAGATGACATTCTGATATACTCCAAGAGCCCGGAGGAGCATGAGCAACATCTACACCTAGTCTTAGGGAGACTACGGGAGAGGCAGTTCTACGCTAAGTTTGACAAGTGTGAATTTCGGATGACGAAGATTGCATTTCTCGAACATGTCTTGACATAAGAAGGAATCTCAGTGGATTAAGCTAAGATCACTGCAATCAAGGAGTGGAAGCAGCCCACCACCGTACCAGAAACTAGAAGTTTCTTAGGACTAGCAGGCTACTACAGGAGGTTCATTGCAGGATTTTCTCATATTGCTAAACCCCTTACAAACCTGCTCAAGAAGGATGTCACATTTGAATGGACCGCCAAGTGCGAGGAAAGCTTCCAGACACTTAAATAGAAGCTGACAACAACACCAGTCCTCACGTTGCCAGATAGCAAGGAAGACTTCATAGTATACTGTGATGCTTTGAAGTAAGGAATAGGCTGTGTGTTGATGCAGAAAGGCCAAGTAGTAGCTTATGCTTCACGCCAACTGAGCCCACATGAGGAAAATTATCCTACTCATGACTTGGAATTAGCAGCAGTAGTACATGCGATGAAAATATGGCAACATTATTTGCTTGGGAATAAATGTGAAATCTACACTGACCATAAGAGCCTCAAGTACATTTTCACGCAAGTAGAGCTTAACATGCGACAGCGCCGTTGGCTGGAACTGATCAAGGACTATGATCTCAGCATTCATTACCACCCAGGAAAGGCTAATGTAGTAGTCGAGGCCTTAAGCAGAAGAGCTTATAATTTGCAAAGAGGAGCTTTGCCAAGTAACCCACACCTACAACGGGAAATTCAGAACCTTCAGTTGGAAGTAGCACCACAAGGAATGCTAACCACCTTAGTGGTGGAATCAAATCTCAAGGAGCAGATAGAGAATGCTCAAAAGGAAGACGAGGAGATCGGCAAGATCAAGAGCAGGATCAAGCTGGGAAAAGCCCAAGGATTTTCAGAAGACGAGCAAGCAACTGTATGGTATCAAGGAAGAATTTGTGTTCCTCAAGACTCCAACCTTAAGGGGCTAATTCTGCATGAAGCACATAAAACCCCATATTCAATACACCCTGACAACACCAAGATGTACCAGGACTTAAAAAGCAAATTTTGGTGGGATAGTATGAAGAGGGAGATTGCGGAGTACATCGCCAATTGTGATACCTATCAGCAAGTCAAAGCCGAGCATTAGAGGACAGCCGGAAAGCTACAACCTCTACCAGTACCATTGTGGAAATGGGAAGAAATCGGTATGGACTTCATCATTGGACTTCCCAAAACTCAAGGAGGATATGATTCCATTTGGGTTATCGTGGACCGACTTACCAAAGTTGCACACTTCATTCCAGTCAAGAAGACCTACAGTGGCAACAAATTGGCAGAATTGTACATGCAAAGAATAGTAGCACTACATGGCATCCCTAAGAAGATAGTATCAAATCGAGGAGCACAGTTCACATCCAGATTCTGGGACAAACTTCATAAAACTCTAGGAACCCAGTTAGGTTTCAGCACTGCATATCACCCTCAGACGGGAGGACAAACGGAAAGAGTAAATCAAATCCTCGAAGATCTCCTACGAGCTTGCATATTGGACTATGGAACAGCATGGGACAATTGCCTACCATTTGCGGAGTTCACCTACAACAACAGTTACCAAGCTAGTTTGCAAATGGCACCATTCGAAGCGCTATATGGACAAAAGTGCAAAACCCCATTGCATTGGAATGAACCAGGGGAACGAAAAGTTATAGGACTAGAAATTGCAGAGGAAGCAGAAGCTCATGTCAAGCTCATCAAAGAGAGATTGAAAGCAGCACAATCTCAACAAAAGAGTTATGCAGACCAGCGGCGAAGAGAATTATCGTTTGAGCCAGATGATTTGGTCTATCTCAAGGTCACACCGTTTAAGGGATTGAAAAGATTCCAAGTGAGAGGGAAGTTATCCCCAAGGTACAATGGACCGTTCAAGGTACTCAAGAGAAGAGGGGAAGTGTAATATAAATTGGAATTACCTTCAGGACTTGTAGGAGTGCATGACGTGTTCCATGTCTCGCAACTACGAAAGTGCTTAAAGAAACCCACCGATCGGATAGAAACACAAGGGTTACCATTGCAAGAGAATCTTACTTATTCCGAGAACCCAATACGAATCTTGGATACTGATGAGCGTTAGCTAAGGAGGAAGAAGATCAGATTATGAAAAGTTCAATGAAAGAACCATACAGAGCAAGAAGCCACTTGGTAGAAAGAAGAATACCTGCAACAAGCCTATCCTCACCGCTTTCCTGTCTTAGGTAAATCTCGGGGCGAGATTTCTTTAAGGAGGGTAGACCTGTAACACCCCGGTTTTAGGGGTGAAAATTTTCCTTCTCATGAAAATCATGCATGCATGTATTCGGTAGTTGTAGCCAAATCTTTCAGCCTAAGCTAGGGCTAATCCCCAAAAATCTCAAAATCCACTCTGAAGATCCAATTCAAGATCAAATTGTTTAGATTCGACCTATCAGCTACTCTGAACATAAAAATCTTCGGAAGCCAGATCAAATTCCAATCCTAACTCCTAGAATTTTCACCTCTTTCCGTTTTCGAAAACGGAAATATATTATATTACCCTAAGTACTCTAAATTTCAATAAATCAATCTAACTGATTTTAACCCTATCCAGACTCAAGTGTCTTTTGAATTATGATCCAAGATGCATCAGTACCTTAACCTAAAAAGTTGGCAGCCTGATTCCATCGTTTAAGCTTTTTCGCAAATCAGTCCAAATTGTATCGCGGATTAGTCCTTTTCTGATTTTCCAGGAGCCCGAAAAGACTAAAAGTCACAAATCAGCTCCAAATCTCAATATGATTCGGGGAACACTTTTCAACTACTATTTGATACAAAATCTCCTTTTGATGGAACCTCCAAATCTCACTCCAAATGCCCAGATTTCGAATTCGACAAATTCAGATTATAAATACCCTAAAGTACCCTATTTTCGTTTTATCCAAAATCTATTCGAATGTGCTGAATTTTTCCAATTCTTTGCTAAACCAGTTGGTGGAATAAAGTTATGCAGATCTGTGAAATCAGAACCCATCTAAACCCTTCAAATCACAGAAATTGCACATCAGTCCAAATCAAAAATCAGCAAATTGCAATTAAATCCAGCTGGTCTTTTCGACCAGCCGCCAGCAATGACCACGACCAGGTGTGCTCATTTCGCCGTGATTCACCGCCACCGGTGAAGCCCCGCCATTGCCAGCTTCGCCACTATCTTGCCAACACGTGTCCGTGCCGGAGCGGCCACCGTGGTAATGCTGCAATAGCACCAGCGCCGTCCCATTGCCCCGCGAGCGCACGCCACCGCCTGTAGCTGTGTCAGACCTTTTGCGCCACGTTGCCATCATGCCGGAGTTGCAAGTCTTCTCGCCGTCGCACCAGTCAGAGCAAGTTGCACGCCAGCTGACAAAGCTGAAGAAATCGCCGTGCGCCGTCGCATCGCCACTGCCGTGCTCATCCAGTCAATTCCTTGTCAAAGCAGCTATTTCAACTCTTGAGGGCTTCCGACACTGCTATTTAAGCATCCCCATCGCCTGCTGAAGGTTCACACCCACTAAAGCCAGCCAATTCTTGAACTTCGCCGTTTTCGTCTTCTTCTCCGACGAGCTCAGAAGAGGGAACACGACGCCAGCATGATCCACTGCACCAATCTCCAATTAACTTGCCAGTGAGTACCTCTCGTTCACCTCTCCATTCTGTACCGTTTAATTGCACTCCAGTGATCTATAACGCCGGTGATCGCCGGACTTTGTATTTGCCCTGTTTCGGCAATGTTGTTTGATCTAGCTCGAATTAGTTCATCTCTTAGTAGAATTATGTGCTCAGTAGAGCTTCTCTAGCAATCATGTATTGTTAAAATTCAAACTTGAGCTTAGATCGAAGCTTTCCCTCTTTTTCGTGCACGGCCGTGAATGGCTCACATCTCCAGGCCACGCCACCAGCTCTCCGACAAAATTGACTTTGCCAGAAACTTTCCCACACCTCCCTTTCATTCTCACAGCAAGGAATCAATTTCTAAAGCCTCGCAGCAGAAATGCCCAATTTCAGTGTCTTCTTCTCCGGCGAAGTCCACCGGAATTCGTCTCCAGCCACCACCGGATACTCCACCATGTCCTACACCTTCGCCTCCATCTCCTGAGCATATTTCTCTTCTACCCCGACTTCTGGTTCTGCACAAAATAGCAAGTTATAGTTATGCCAAAAACCTGTCCAGTAGTTTGCTGTGCCGTGTCGCCACCGTCTTTCCTCACCGTCGTTCGTCGCCGTCCGGCCATATTAATCCTTGAAACCACTGCCAATATGTTCCTGTCATCTTCGCCTACCTCCTAGACATAGTTGGCAAAGCAATTGAAGTTTTGAATTAAATCTACAGTTATGCCCTAGCTTTTGGCATTCTCAGCCCTGTGTCAGTGCATGTCAGCAAATGACATTAGCCCTGTTCACCCACCTCTGATCATGCAAATCAAAAATCACTTTGTCAAATAGCTACCTCCTTGCTTAAAGAACCCAATGCTTGAAACAAAACCCATCTTCCCACTGAAAATCTCCAGAGCCATGCCAATGCCATTCCTTGACTTTGTCAGCCCTTGTCAGCCAGTGGCATTGGCATTGGGCCAATTTGACCACTTCTGATTGTGCAAATTGAAACCCACCTTGTTTACTGGATATGTAGAGTTATGATCTACATTTTCTTCAACTATCACAACTTGAGATAAGCCCTCTAGAGTTTGTTGAACCTATGTGGAAGCCTTGAACCAAATGTCGACCTAATGGCGTTCGTCGTTTTAGAGCAAACCAGCCAAGGACCCCAATGTCATTTCGATACCATGGAACTCTATAAGTCTCTAGCACCCATCCTCAGCCGTAATCTCATAAGTTTAACCCTAACCAGCTTTCAAATCTAATTGTTCCAGTATCACTGAAGCATTTTCTCCTTTGCATATCGCATGTAGATTATTAATGTATTTAAATGGTTTGTGATTCCTGTTTGCTTGTTCGATCTTTGATCAGAGCCGGAACCTGAGTACAAGGACTTCGCTCCAGATCCGTTAGCATCAGCAATACCCTACGACCCAGAAGGCAAGTCATATTCTTGAATATATTGAACCTATATTTTAAAGAATTGCTAAGATATTATCTTGATTATAAAATAAGTATTGCATGTGATGAGAAAAGAATGTTTTGGCAATACTAGGTTGGATGCCTTAGAAAATGTGGAATGGTATGATAGTGAGCCATAACTATATATATGTATATATTTTATATTCATGAAATAAAACCTCTAGTCGTGACTAGGATTTTGGTATGGAATAGTGGTAGCATTGGATGTGCTTGGTAGCACTAGGTGTGCATGGTAGCACTGGGTGTGCTTGGTAGCACTGGATGTACGTGGGCTATGGTTTGATCTGGTCACTGGCATATAAGGACTAAAACCTTGTGTTGTGCGTCTAGTGGTATGAAAAACGTGCTGACCGTAAGCCTGGTATGGGACAGGCCTAAACAAGTAGTATGCGGATCACGCATGAAACCCAGCATGAGATGGAATGTGATGCAAGATTGACACGGAGTGTGACTCCTACACATATCACTGGATGTGATGATGCACGCTGATCCAGTAATGGGAATATGCAGTATGGGGTGGGGGTATAGTCCACCACAACTGGGGTTTGAGTGAAACTACATGGCCTGGGGTGAAATGTGTGTGAAACATGGCAAAAGTTCTTGTTATCTCTACCTTGCCACTCGCACATGGTTGTGAGGAAGGGTCTAATCATATGATAGGATGGGCATGAAAGTGGAATATCTTGTGGGTAAATTGGTACCTCTCTGCAGAGTTAAAAATGTATTCGAATACTCCGAGCTTCCGGGTTTTTAGGAGTCTGCTGTGGTGGATTAAATATACGGGGTGTGACACAAGTCTATTTTCTAAATGAAATTTGATAAGTCAAGATTATCTAAATGACATGTGTTGTCATGATAAGGGGTGATGCCGTGGACTGTCGTGTGTAGACATGTCGCGGTAATACCATAATTTAGTGAATACGAATAGCGATACTATTCTATGAAAAGTACTGCCATGAATATGATCATGAGATGTGAAAAACAAGAAAGAAGAGTATTTTGAAAACCTTCTCCTCTTTCCCCTAATAGCATAGGTTCATATCATTACTACTATATGTATATCTATTCTTATCTATGATTTGCTGAGTACGAAAGTACTCACCCCTTGCAATCTATGATCACATAGATGGTGGGCATTTAGAACAGGAGGAAGTCTTGGAAGAACTCATGGATCCAGAAGGAAGAGAGCCGATTCCACCAGAGCTTTGACGTGTGTTGTTCTGTAGTTAACTTCTTGTTGTGGGGGTTCACCTAGCTTCACCGTGCAGTAGTCTTTTGCTTAATTAACCTTTTGAGTCATGAAGGCCATGTAATATTTTGTATTGAGGCCAGCTGGCCGTACACTTATGCTACATTGTATTATTCTGCTGCTAAATTTAAGTTCCTGTGATTGACTCATCTTGAGAAATCAATATTGTGTAAATGGGTCCAACTGCATTGAGCTGAGATCCCCACAGGAAGTGTCGTTGTCTCTCCCCTTTGTAGGGCGTGGGGCGATGTCACAAAATATATGTGATTTGATTCGATAGATCTATTGATGCCAATCGAATGGTTGTTGAAGCCTTCTTACCTATAACCTCCGTACAGAGCATCACAACTTCTGTATGAAGCTTCCCGGACTTCTGTATGAAGCTTCGCGGGCTACTAAAATTTTGTCCAACAGCCACATTATTTGGATTTTGGAGCGAAGAATTTGTTTGATTTATGATAGTCCAACTGCATAACAGTACTCCAACGTGACAAGAAATACTGCAGCCGTTTTCAGTGATTTTGATTGACCAGTATGCATGAGATCAGAGTTCTTCATCAATTAAGTTCAAACAGCTGGTTTTAACCTTTTCGATTGGTCAGCGTGAGTTTTTTTTTTCTCTTCTAAAAATGGTTTTCTTTTTTTATTTAGTCTGATCTCAGATGTCACACATTATCGCAAGTCAAGCCGCCGATATGTCACTTGTTCCTGCGTTGCGGTTTGCAATCATAATAAGAGCGTCCTATTTTTCTTGTGCTTGGAATTAAGGAAGTGCTGTTGCTTTTTTCCCCGAATTTTTAGTACTTTGCACTTATTAATATTTTTCTATTTTAAAAACACATGTTCCTGTTAACTTGCCATTACACTTAACAAATGTATAATAAAAATATGGAGTTTTCTAGGACGCTGGTTGCAGATTTTTTATTAAAACTTATATCGTTTACACCACGCTTCTAAATCTAAATCTGATGTAATTTCTACCTTTCATTCCTCCCACACATTTTCTTCCTCCTCTTCCCCTCCTCCAGATCTTTGCCTTTATTGTCGCCGCCTCATCTCTTCTTTTCCCCCGCTAGTCACCGCCGCCACTGACTCACAGCATCGCTGCCCGACCACAACTCTTCCATCCCCGTTTCCCACTACTGCTACCTCCTTTTGCCTCCACTTGTGGCCCATGACACCACCTCGTCGCCTAGCTACTGCGCCGGTTATTGCCACCAAAGAAGTTAAAGAGCGGGTTAGGTAAATTTTAGAGAACTAGATATGAGAAAATGAGATTTCATCCAAATATGGAGAGAGACGTATGGAAAATAAAAAAAAAGTACATATCTATTAGCAAATATCTAAAGAAAATATAAAATGATAGTTGCTGATATATGAGAATAGTAAAAATATGAAATATAGAAATTTTAAATGTTTGAAATTCGAAAATTGCATTTTCAATGTTGGTCATTTCATTTAAAGTTTCATCTAGCGATATTTCTTTACTTGACAAAATTGCAATAGGAAGCATCCCAACTAATTGCGTTTGTTTAAATCAAACCCACTATCTGAATTTTGTCCGGTCTAAGTCTTCACTTCATATGCTTGTCCACTTGTCTCACTTGTGTTCTTAAAATTTCAAGTTTAGCTTGCCAAGTCTTCAACTTATTTAATTAGATCAGTGTTAGTCATTGTTTCTTATCTCTTTATTATTTATTTTGATTGAGTTCTAGTTGGAATCTTGATTAGTTTCAGTTTGTTTCTATCTCTTTCTATCTCTAAGATTTAAACCTACATAAGTTGTAGTGTTCTTTGTAATCAGTGTGCTTTGCTATGAAATAGAGACTCTTTTTATTCCTAATAAGTGGCGTTAGAGACAAATCTAGGAGTCACGGGAGTTAGGGATTTTTATGGCATAGCCTATTGGCATGACTATTTGTTGTGTTGGCTTCTATCTCGTTGAAGTGCCAAGCCGCCACAAGTTGTTGTTATATAAGAAGTGTGATTGAGCAGGTAGCTCACATTCATCACAATCTGTTCTGCATTGTCTTCATATGGAAGAGTTTGGTTGAGCACGTGGCTCACATTTATCACGATTTATTCTACATCATGATGTATTAATTGTAGTTTTTTGCCCGTAGTAGTTGCAGGTTTTTGCTCATAGAGAGCTTTCTTGGCTCATGAATTTTTCTTCTAGTCATGCCGTTTTGAGCCATTTGGAATTATTGTCTTTGATTTGGGTCATGTTGCTTAGGACGAGAAGCTCTTTAGTTTCGTCTGACGAGGATTGATACCCGAGCTAGTTCAAATAAATGCACGTCTGGTTCAAGATAGATTCGAGCCAGAGAAGTGTCCGTTGATATGCACTCAAGTTCCTTCGAGAAGTGCGGACACATGATCGCAAGCTTGACGCGATCAGATCGCAGATAATACGCGGTCAGAAGCCCGTATACGAATATGCGGATAGAGGATCGCAGATAATGCGCAGTCAGATGATTACAAGCAACGCGCGGTCAGAACACCTTCGACCAGGAGGCGCGGGATTGCTCAGTCCCTACAACAGGGATATCCTGAGTATCCCGAAGATTCTTTCACGTATGGAGACAACCGTCAGGAGGTTAATACATGCGGTTATTCTTCAATAACACGTGTTAAACCTACGTGGAGGTTAGGGGCAGTTGCCAAAGCTGCACCCGAGCAACTGTTCGATGCTGTTATGTCTTGGCACCCTTTCGACCAGTATAAAAGGGTAAGCCAATGCATCAGACTAGGGGATATGGAGATCGAAGGATCGAGAGATCAGAAGATCAACAGAAGACATTAGACTAAGTTAGTTAGCTCTCATAAGCCTTCTGAGCATTGTCTTGTATAAACTCGCAGGAAAGATCTTCGCCTGTGAAGATCCTTTCCATAGTTTTGTAACTCTTTTCTCCTACACATAGTAAATCCTAACAGGACGTAGGGCTATTACTTCTACCATCGAGGGCCCGAACCTGTATAAATCTCTCTGTGCTTCAGTTAACTTTGATTCATCATATCTTCCCGGAGGGACACCCTGAAAGGTCTTACAACCTATAAATTCTGCATAAGTTCGATTAAGGACCCCGAGTCCGAATCGTCGACAGCTGGCACCCACCGTGGGGCCTTTCTCAAGGTGTCCTAACTTTCATCCGGAGGTTCGCTGAGTCATGGCTGGAGCATATGATAGCGAGAACGACTTCGATCTCGAGGATTATGCCCACATTTCAATGCCTTCTCCTAGTGATCCTGTTCCGATGGAGGAAACCGGAGCCGAAGACGTCCCGCCGGTCGATTCGACCACTCAGGTCATGTCTATTGACCAGGAGGCGACCAACGCAGAATTAGAACCTACTAAGGTTCTCAATGCGTTAGAGGTCGAATTCGGTCCATCATACGACCCTACTAAGGGGAAAAATGATGTTGACCAGGAAATCAGCCTGGGGAGGTTTGACCCTGATAATCTCCATCGTCTCTTCGATTTCGAGTCTGACTCGGAACAAACGGAGATGTTTTCTCCCTCGGCGACCTCTCTCCCTAGATAGTTCGCTGCTTTATCGGAAGAAACTCCCGATCAACGGGATGCTAGGGAAGAACAGGAACGCAAACGAAAGGAAGATCAAGATCGCGAGCAACATGACAACGAACTTCGCAGAACAGCCCTAGTGGCTCTTCAAGATGCGCAGGCTCGTTACGATGCTGCTCCAAGTTCTTCCCGACGATCACTTGGTCGCAAACGCGACCAGACACTGTCCTTGCCCTTGGAGCATTTCCCGGCAGATGAAGAGACGGTAACGCCTAGTGCCCCTAGGAGAAGTACGCATGGCCGACTTCGATCTATCGCGGAGGTCTTGCGTAACTTCCCTCCTACGGTCACAGATGCGCAAAAGTCGGCCTTCACCAGAATCCTGGCGGAGAGGTTGGATGAGGTCGCATCTGAGGCGACCCCAACGGCTTCTTCCCGGTCGGTGACACGTTCCCACATCCGAGAGTACTCTCACTCTAGTTCAGGTAGACGTAATCGTCCACCACTTGTCCCGTCTCGACACGACGAAGCCAGACGGGTGGAGGGTTCTCGAGATAGGGAACGAATTCCTGTCCATTCTCGCCTAGGACCGCGAGTGACTTCTCCATTGCGTGGGATCGCGTGTGATCAGGTCGAGAGTCGCAGGTCAATTCACGGTCCCTATATTGGTTGTAAGGCTTTCTCGCCTGGCCTTCGTGCAGTCATTTGGCCAGACAAGTTTAAACCAGGGGCCATAGAGAGGTTTGACGGAACTCAGAACCCATCTGAGTTTCTCCAAATTTACATTATTGCCATCCAGGCAGCGGGCGGCGATGACCGGGTCATGGCCAACTATCTACCCACAGTCCTCGAAGGACCGGCAAGAACCTGGTTGTTCAATCAGCCTGAGGGTTTGATCTATAATTGGGAAATGTTGTGCGATGCCATCCTCAATAATTTCCAGAACTGTTATCAGAAGCCGGGCAAAGAGGACAACCTTCATCGACTACGGCAAACCTCGACCGAAACCCTTCGTCAGATTGTCAAGAGATTTGTCGGGGTGAGGAATACCATCCCGAACATATCTGATAGCTCCCACTACCACAGAAACAGACATCCAGGACGGCACATCACAGACGGTTATGAACTATTCAATGAAAAACCGTCTGCGAAGGCCTGTCAGGAGAATATGTTCAGTTATCACAGTCGGTTCTGATGTCAAAAACAACTGTGATAGTAAACCAGACAGTTCTGAACACAAAACCGTCTGTAATAGTCAACTTATCACAGACGGCTCTAACCTAAAACCCGACTATGATAGATACAATCGGTTCCCAGCTGAGAACCGTCTGTGATAACTAGAATATCACAGACGGTTCGGAACTCAGAACCGACTGTGATATATACAGTCGGTTGTTAACTAAGAAGCAGCTGTGATAGTGTAGTTATCACAGACGGTTCTGAGGTCTGAACCGACTGAAAAAGTGCCGACGCTTCGAATTCTCAACTGTGATCATTTCTGTCTCTGATCTTCGCGCGCGGCACCTAGGAGAACACGAAGCATCGCTTTGGAAGTTCTATAAATTGACAGTGGGAAAAATTGTCATTTACTTTATAAGTTTTTATAATTCTCAGACTGTTTGACTCCTTAGCTTCTCTGCGCCAATGGCATCCTCGATGGCATCGTCAGCCTCGCCCTCCCCAGTAAGAACTCTCAATCTTTTGGACTTACCCCTGTATTGTTAATCCCTGTTCAATACATTCTTGACCTGTTGATTTGCACAGGAAAGGGGAGTCATGGAAGACACTGGCAAAGTCAAGGCCGAGCTGAGGGCCCTCCAGGAGGAGCACAAGCTCCTCATGGAGAAGCACACTCGGCTACAGCTTGACCCTGACAATCTCTTCCAGTGCATTCAGCGCATGAAGACGGATGGTGACAATGCTAGGGCGAGGACGAGGCGTCTTTGCGAGAAGAAAGCCGCGGATATGACCATCGCTGGCTGCAGTTTGACTATGAAGGATACCATCGCGAAGCTGAGGGAGGTCGCAGGCCTTCTCAACGCGGTAGTAGTTGATCCTAAGAAGGACAACTTGTCGCTGGAGGAGTCCTGCGTCCTGGCTGCAAGTCAAACTGATTTTATTCTAGATGCAGCCAGGGCTAAGACCACTCCTTGACCTAGCATTCTGTATTTTTACTTTTTTTTGTAAGTGATGAAAAAAATTATTGAAAACTTTGTTCTTATGTCAACTTTCCAATTTTCCAGCTCATTCTTGGACTGCATGCAATCTTCCCTCTTTCTTTATCTTTCTTTAGCTTTTGTCGAACATTCGACCATACAAAGGTATGTGCACTGTGTGCGATCAAGGAACGACTATCGCGATCTTTGGCTTGTGAGGGCAGTCCATCGGAGCCCTTCAAATAATATAGAAATAATATAGAAGTCGCAGGTCCCATGCAAATAATATAAAAAGAATATAGAAGTTATATATCAACGTGCTTTGAATATCACAAACGGCTCTGAAACTCTAATGTAGATCTTTCTTTTATGACTTGATTACCTCGAAACAAATGCATTTCGAAATCCACAGGTGCCTGAGGAAATGCTCCCTCTAAAGAAGAGACTTAGAAATGATGAAAGATCCTCTAGTGGAGCTGCAGCGAAGACTCTAGAGGGTGCTGAGGCCTGTGTTGCCACATTGCCCCTTGCAACCCCTCCAGTTGCATTGACTCCACCTTTGGAGATCCACAACAATCCTTCCAATATCCCCTCTTCAACACCTTTGTATCATCAGCTTTTCTTGGATGATCAACTTTCTGGGGTAAGACGCACACTTCCGCGTCCAAATCCACTCCGAAGCTTGGCAATCATCTTCACCCTCTCTGCTGGTTATGTCTTTCAAAACTAACCCATGCATATGTGCAGGAGGAGAAAGCTGCCTTGTGCAGAACTATCCAAAAAAAAGAGGTGCTGGAGAAGCATTCTGAGGGGATGTCTTTTGCCATTCTGCACTTGGCAGAGTGCTTTGAGTTGCAGCTTCATCTCCACCTTTGGAGATCCACAACAATCCTTCAAATATCCCCTCTTCAACACCTTTGTTGTATCAACTTTAATTTCTTGGATGATCCTACTGATGCCAAATCCACTCCTTTGCTGAGAGATGATGTTGATAGTCTTAGAGCCATTGGTAGTTCTCCTGGGGCGGCTAGTGTAGATCCTACTGATGCCAATACGTCCCTAGGAGAACTTTGTAAATTACTTTCGGAACAGGTCAACGCTAATTAATTGGTCGCTTAATTGTATCTCTTATGTATGCAAAGATTGTAAGAAATAAGAAATTTCTTTTCCTTATATATCTGGCTTTTCGATTGATTATGTAACTGATAATCACCAAATGATGTTCTATGTGAAAATGTTAACAAGAAAATACTGCTGCAATCAAGACGGTTTTTAACTCAAAACCGTCTCTGATAGTAACATTACAGACGGTTTTAATTTCAGGACCGACTGTAATAGTCTCAAAATTCTTTGAAGATCCACAGACATATATACAACAAATATGAAAAACAAGATAAAACCAAATAGTCTCAATGTTCATTTTTTTAAATACTAACATTGAAATAAGATAGAACCAAATATGAAAAACAAGTGGAACAACTGACCACTAGTCGAACGGTTCGACTGCAAACAAACAATCCAGGATATTATAGATGGTTCGGACCTTATAACCGTTTGTGATAGCAGAGCAGAGTGTTGATTTTATAATTATCACAGACGGTTCTGAGGTAAAAACCGACTGTGATAATCACATACGGTTCTGAAGTAAAATCCGATAGTGATAATCACAGACGGTTCTGAAGTAAAAACCGACTGTGATAATAAAGCAGACGGTTTTGAGCTAGGAACCGTCTGTGATATTGTAATTATCACGGACGGTTTTGAGCTCCTAACCGTCTGTGATATTTCTGTCATAGTTCTACACAGAATGCACCGATATTACCGACGGTTTAATAAAGTGAAACCCATCAGTGATATTCTGTTCTTCAAAAATGCACCGATATTACCTACGGTATTATATAGAATCATCTGTATTGAACCTGGTATAAAAGGTCTTTTGGCGGATGTTTTGAGCTAGTCGTACACTCTTGCTGGACATACACTGTCCAGTTCGAAGAGATTTGGGGCAAGGAAGAGCGAAATCTCGAAAGGCCTGGGGAGCATTTGGGGGCAAAAATTTGAGGATCGATCCAAAGTTGGTACTTGCTCCCAAGGCATACACATTACTTGATTTCATCATTAATATCGATCTCCATTAATTGATCAAATTAGAGTGAGAGGGAGGGGAAGCTACAGTAGCAAATCTTGGTTGTAACTCATAATATGCACAGACGGTTTTGATCTTACAAACCGTCTGAGATTATAACAGTCACCGATAATGACACTATCACAGATGGTTTTGACCTAAAAACCTCTGTGATATCACACTATCACTATCTCAGATGGTTTTGACCTCAGAACCGTCTGTGATATCACACTATCACAGACGGTTCTGAGATTATAACACTATCACAGATGGCTTTGACCTAAAAACCATCTATGATATTCACTATTACAAATGGTTCTGAGAGTATAAACCGTCTGTGATAAGGAAACAATCACAGACGGTTTCAAGATTACCACCGTCGCTGATAATGACAATATCGCAGATGGTTTTGACCTCAAAGCCGTCTGTGATACTCTAAATACACAGACGGTTCTGAAACAACCGTCTGTGATAAGGACGCTGACGAGGATTAACACCCGAGTCAGTTCAAATAAATGCACGACTGGTTCAGGATATATTCGAGGCAGACACGTGCCTGGTGGTACGAACTCAAGTCATTCTGAGAAGTACCAGCCCGAGGTCGCAGGCTTTACGCGATCAGATCGCAGCTAGTGCGCGGTCAGGAGTTCGTATGCTGTGCGCGGACAGAAGGTTGGAGATGTTGCGCGGTCAGCCAACATCGCTAGATCAGAACTCTTTCGACCAGGGAACATGGGATTAATCTATTCCTGCTACAGGAATATTCCAAGTATCCCGAAGATTCTTCCACATAGAGGAACAACCGTCAGGAGGTTAATACGTGCTGTTATCCACGAATAACACGTGTTAAACCTGTGTGGGAGTTAAGAGCGGTTCTCTAAACCGCATCCAAGCAACCGTTTGATGCCGTTATGACTTGGCGCCCTTTCGACCAGTACAAAAGGGCGGCATGGTGCATCAAACAAGAGATGGAAGAGATCACGAGATACAGCATATCTCACCCAAAGAATCAAACAAACAAGACAATAGCCTAGACTAGATAGCTTCCATAAGCCTTCCAGGCTTCACTTTGTACAATCATATAGGGAAAAATCTTTGCCTGTGAAGATCTTTTCCCGTCACTTTGTAACTCTTTACTACACATAGTGAAATCCCAACAGGACGTAGGGCTATTACTCCCACCATCGAGGGCCGGAACCTGTATAAACTTCTCTGTGCTCCAGTTCTCCGTAATTCTACATACCTTCCCGGAGGGATACCCTGAAAGGTCTTACGAACTACAAATTCTGCATAAGTTCGGCTAAGGACCCCGAGTCCGAATCGTCGACAGTTGGCGCCCACCGTGGGGCCTTTCTCAAGGCGTCCTAATTCTCATTCAGAGGTTCGCTGAACTATGGCTGGAGTATATGATTCCGAGAACGATTTCGATCTCGAGGATTATGCTCACATTCTTATGCCTTCTCCGAGCGATCTGTCCCGATGGAAGAAGTTGGAGGCGAGAATCTCCCAGAGGTCGAATCGTCTCTCCAGGTCATGTCCATCGACCAGGGAGCGACTAGCGCAAGGTCAGAACCCACCGAGGTTCTTAATGCGCTAGAGGTTGAGTCCGGTCCGTCATACGACCCCGCTGAGGGGAAGGATGATACCGATCAGGAAATCAGCCCGGGGAGATTCGACCCTGACAACCTCCATCGTCTCTTTGATTTCGAGTCCGACTCGGAACAGACCGAGATGTTTTCTCCATCGGCGACCTATCTCCCTAGACAGTTCGCTGCCTTATCGGAGGAAGCTCCTGATCAACGGGCTGCTAGGGAAGAACAGGAACGCAAACAGAAGGAGAATCAAGATCTCGAGCAATAAAACAACGAACTACGCAGAACGGCCCTAGAGGCTCTTCAAGATGCGCAGGTTCGTTATGATGCTGCTCCGAGTTCCTCATGACGATCACGTGGTCGCAGACGCCACCAGACCCCTTCTTTGCCTCCGGAACGTTTCCCGGTGGACGAAGAAACGGTAACACCTGGTGCCCCTAGGAGAAGTACACATGGTCAACTGCGTTCTATCGCGGAAGTCATGCGTAATTTCCCTCCTACGGTCACGGATGCGCAGAAACCGACCTTCACCAGAATCCTGGCAGAAAGGTTGGATGAGGTCGCATCTGAGGCGACCCCAATGGCCTCTTCCTGGTCGGTAACACGTTCCCGCGAACGAGAGTGCTCTCACTCTGGTTCTGGTCAACGAAGTTACCCGCCGACCGTACCATCCCGCCAGGACAGGTCCAGGCGGGCACAGGATTCTCGTGGTAGGGATCGAGTCCCTGTCCACTCTCGCTTAGGACCACGAATAACTTCACCATTGCGTGAAGTTGCTCGTGATCCGATCGAAAGTCACAGGACAGTTCACGGTCCCTACGTTGGTTGTAAAGCTTTCTCACCCGGCCTTCGTGCGGTCGTTTGGCTTGATAAGTTTCGACCAGCGGCCATAGAAAGGTTCGACGGAACTCAGAACCCATCCGAGTTCCTTCAGATCTATATCACTGCCATCCAAGCGGCAGGAGGCGATGACCGGGTCATGGCCAACTACCTGCCTACAGTCCTTGAAGGGCCAGCTAGAACTTGACTGTTTAATAAGCCCGAGGGTTCTATCTACAATTGGGAAATGCTGTGCGACACTATCCTCAGCAAGTTCCAAAATTGTTATCAAAAGCCGGGTAAAGAGGACGACCTCCATCGACTACGACAAACTTCGACCGAAACCCTTCGTCAGTTTGTCAAGAGGTTTGTCGGGGTGAGAAATACCATCCCGAACATATCCGACAGCTCCGTTATTAGGGCATTTAAACATGTCGTTCGATATCGAAGATTCACCAAAGACCTGCTCATCCATCCTCCTCGATCAGTGGCCGATCTTTTTGATATGGCTGATCGATACTCCGACGCGGCCGAAGCAGTCGAATGGAACCGGATGGTCGATAAAGGTGACCTACCGCCTCAACCAGGTTTCAAGGACGCTAGGAAAGAAGATTCAAGCAAGAAGCTGGAATCCTCGTCGGGTGGGAAGTTGAAGAAGTCGAAGAGGAACCACTCTGGACAATACCGCGAGGTCGTAGTTGCAGAGAAGCCTCCTTCGACCAAAGGTAACAAGCCTTCATTTAAGAATAAAACTGCTTCTGGTGGTCGTAGTGCCGACCAGCCAGAAAAGTCGACTAATCCGCAGGAAGGCAAGAAGTGGTGTCCACTCTATAACTCCGCAGGCCACGACCTCAAGAACTGCAGGAATTGGTTGAAGCAGTTAGATGACTTCTACCAGGGGGTTGGACCAATGCCAACCTTACCGACTAAGGAACAAGCATGCGGACTTAGAGACGTTGATGGGGACGAAGAGATGTCTTACCAGGTACCTCACAATCATATTAATGTTATTTTTGGAGGTTCTTCCTCTTTTGTTTCCAAAAGGCAGTTTAAGGCCTTTTATTGAGAGGTTAACCAAACAGAGACATCCCTTGGTGAACCTCAGTACCCCCGTTGGTCGGATACACATTTGACATTTGATCACACTGATTGTCCTGCGGGGCTTACTCGACCATTGAGACTCCCTCTGGTCATTACCCCGATCATCAGTAATGCGAGGGTCGAAAGGGTCCTGATCGATGGAGGAAGCTCCTTGGACATTTTATTGGTCAAGGCACTCAACGAGATGCAAATTCCTCGTTCGAAGATTAAGCCCATAATCCATCCATTTTATGGGATAATCCCTAGTCCCTCCATGATGCCGTTGGGACAAATGGTCCTCCCGGTCACACTGGGAGAACCAGATAACTTCCGAACAGAATTGGTTATTTTTGACGTAATTGATTGTGAATCGGCTTACAATGAAATCTTTGGCAGGCCAACTCTTGCTAAGTTCATGATAGCAACGCACTATGCTTATCAGTGCGGCAAATTGCCTGGCCCCAGAGGTCTCATCTCGGTCCGAGGCAGTCGCAACGTGGCACTAACGTGCGACCGGCTATCTCTGGAGATGGTCGACCAGCTTCCCCTCTGGGACGCTCAGGTCGCCACTGTCGCCACCGACGCGATCAAGGCTGCTCCTCGACCAGATGAACTCAAACTAGTTCCATTGTACCTAGCTGATCCATCCAAGACAATTCAGGTCGGATCAGGCCTGGATGACAAATAGGAACTCGAGCTCATTACTTTCCTCCGGGCTAACGCATATGTGTTTGCGTGGAAACCGTCTGACATGCCCGGTGTCCCAAGGGAAGTAATCGAGCACAGGTTAGCAATTCGACCTGGACAGTGACCAATAAAGCAAAAGATTAGGCGTTTTGCTGTTGATCGACAAGAAGCCATCCGAGAGGAGTTGGACAAACTCCTAAAAGCCGCGTTTATTCGCGAGGTCGATCATCCGGAATGGCTCGCTAATCCGGTCATGGTCCGCAAGTCAAATGGCAAGTGGCGCATGTGCGTCGACTACACTAGCCTCAACAGTGCCTGTCCGAAAGATGACTTCCCGTTCCCCGCATCGACCAGCTGGTCCACTCAACTACGGGTTGCTAACTGATGAGCTTCCTGGACGCTTACTCAGGATACCATCAAATTAGCATGGCAGAAGAAGATGAAGAGAAAACTGCCTTCATCACCCCGTTCGGAACCTACTTCTACGTCAGAATGCCGTTTGGTCTCAAGAACGCAGGTTCCACGTACCAGCGCTTGATGCAAAAGACCTTTCTTTCCCAGATAGGGCATAATCTCGAAGCATATGTAGACGACTTGGTTGTAAAAAGTACCAAGAGATTGTCTCATTTGGACGATCTCACTGAAACCTTCTGTAATTTGAATCGCTTTGGAATAAAGTTGAATCCGGAGAAATGCTTTTTCGGGGTTTCTTCAGGAAAACTTCTTGGTTTCCTTGTTTATTCCAGAGGCATTGAGGTCAATCCTGAGAAAATCAGGGCCATCGAACAAATGACGTCGCCCTCGACCATGAAAGATGTTCAACGCCTGGCTGGTCGCATGGTGGCCGTAAGTCATTTCATATCGTGACTAGGTGAAATGGGATTACCTTTCTTCAAAACCTTGCGGAAGCATCACAATTTCACATGGTCCGATGAGGCCGAAAAAGTATTTCAGGAGGTAAAGACATATCTATCCAGTCCGCCAGTATTGGTGTCTCCCGACAAATGAGAACCATTACTTCTTTATTTGGCGGCCATGCCACACGCGGTTAGCGCTGTTCTGATCGCGGAAAGGGAAGGAATACACAGACCCATCTACTATGTGAGCGAGGTACTTCATGGTCCTAAGGAGCGATACCCTGAGGTCCAGAAGATACTTTGCACACTACTGATGGCTTCCCGTAAGCTACGAACTTACTTCCAAGCACACAAGATCACAGTACCCTCCTCCTTTCCTCTGGGGGATATTGTCCGAAATCCAGAGAAATCTGGTCGAATCACCAAATGGGCGGTCAAACTCGGTGCTTTTGATGTCCATTTCACGCCCCGCACGGCGGTTAAGTCTCAGGTCTTGGCCGACTTTGTTGTCGAATGGACCAACCCTGAGCCACCTGTGCAGGTGTCTGAGGAATTGGAATGCGCCGATCACTGGACAATGTATTTCGACGGTTCCCGTAGTTTCCAACACTCGGGGGCTGAAGTGGTCTTAGTTACGCCCCAGGGTGAATAGCTTAAGTATGTCATCCAACTACACTTTGTTGCGACCAAGAACGCAGCAGAGTACGAAGGTCTTCTTGCAGGGCTCCGGGCAGCAAAATTCCTCGGAGTCTGTCGATTAGTGGTGAGGGGAGACTCACAGCTGGTCATAAACCAGGTAAACAAGGAGTACAGCACCTCCGATGAGACAATGGCTCATTACCTGGGGGAAGTGAGGAGATTGGAAAAATACTTCAGTCATTTTGAAGTCCAATACATCCCGCGAAAGGACAACATTCTCGCAGACCAATTATCCAAAATTGGGTCCTCACGCACATCCGCTTCGGCAGGAGTGTTCATTGAACACTTGGACCATCCTTCGATCATGACTTCGGTCGAGGACGATCCGGTAACAGTCTGCGTTACCAATCTCGGTCAGGAACAGGATTGGACTCATCCATTGAGAGTCTATCTTGAACATGGGACCCTACCGAGGATGAAACCAAAAGCGATCGGTTGACTCGAAAAGCGCGTCTGTACAAACTCATAGAGGGAGTTTTGTATAGAAAGGGTACTCAAGGAGTATTCATGCGCTGCATATCTCAGGAGGAAGGTAAATCCCTCTTGAAATTCATGACGGTGTATGCGGTGCGCACGCGTCATATCAGACACTGGTCGGAAAAGCTTTTCGACGAGGATTCTACTGGCCTTCGGCACTCGATGATGCCAAGCATATGGTCAAGATGTGTCCCCAGTGTCAGTTTCACGCGAGACAGTTTCATCAACCTGCCTATGCGTTACAAACCATTCCCCTCGCATGGCCTTTTGCGGTCTGGGGGATGGATATTGTCGGTCCTATGCCACAAGCGGTCAATGGGTACAAGTTTCTGTTCGTAGTCATTGACACGTTTACAAAGTGGATTGAGGCCGACACTAGTACAGAATGCAGTCTTCTATCGGTAAAAAACACCCTTCTACTATCGGTTTTTGTACCGATAGAGATAGACACGATAGAATAAGACTGGACATTTTCTATCGGTAAATAACCGACAGAAGAAGTTCACTATTCTATCGGCATATTATGAATCTACCGATAGAAAACCCGTCGTAGTCTTACGTCCAGCGGCAGGGAAAGTACCATTATTCTAACGGTTAATTACAAGATTACCGACAGAAAAAATCATAATATTCTATCGGCATATTAGGAGTGTACCGATAGAAAACTCGTCGTTAGCGGTTGGAAAAGTACCACTATTCTAACGGTTAATTACAAGTTTACCGACAGAAAAAAGCATAATATTCTATCAGTATATTTGGAGTGTACCGATAGAAAACTCGTCGCTAGCGGTTGGAAAAGTACCACTATTCTAACGGTTAACTACAAGATTACCGACAGAAAAAATCATACTATTCTATCGGCATATTATGAGTGTACCGATAGAAAACTCGTCGTCAGCGGTTGGAAAAGTACCACTATTCTAACGGTTAATTACAATATTACCGACAGAAAAAAGCTTAGTACTCTATCGGATATGTATGAGTTCACCGGCAGGAAAGGTCACACTCTTCTAATGGTTAATTTTGATTGTACCGATAGAAAAAAGTACAGTAGTCTCTCGGTTGTTGATGAATTTACCGATAGAGCATTCACATATACAGTACTTTATTTGCATTCACAATACAGTACATTCACATATACAGTACAGATGCAATACAGTATAGATTGGATACACAATACAGTACAGATGCAAGGTAAATTCACAGAACAAATTGACACATTAGGCAGTTATTCACATTTATTCACATATGTATGGACAAATACAGATTGCAATCCAATGTGGACATTTATTCACATATATATATTTATTCACATGTATATGAACAGTCTATGCAGAGTACACGAAAAGGAGAAAATTGTCATGCTGGATGGTTGGGCGCTACTTCCTCCATGACATATTGTGCCCAGATTTGTCGAAGATATATAATCTTTGCATTTTCATATTGGTCTTTCGACATGGCGATCTGCAAGCATGTGTGCATACTGAGTAACTAACTTCGATCCTAATTTAGAACGTGACACCCATTTTTGAAATTTGAGTTAGCTATCGATGCTTACCTAGGGGAATCGGGAAAAGTTTGTCCGCACTAGGTCGTACATGTAGCGCAGCACATAAAACCCGCATTCCCACGATTGCGGCTGCTGATGGCACTGAGATAATTGCATATGCGAAGACATGTTAGCTATATATTGTTTCCATAAACTAATTAAGCATAAACAAAAAGTCTCGTGAGTACCTCATATTCTTTCCAAGCTAGTACGGAGCCCTGCGATGCGGCATGCCTCCCTCCAGCGGACACATATTTATCAAAAGCCCTGCATTTCAGTTAGTATTGCCAGTTAATGTATTATCATTAGCTAGTGAGGTCAAAATATAAATCAAACATATAAGTTACTTACGCCTCCATATTCCCCTTGAGCACATATTCCATCGATAATCTGTCACGCATCGAATCGAGGTAGTACACCTCGTTCCTCGGCGGACAGATCACGATGAGGATCCAGTGGCCCCTGCATTGTACGTAAAAGAGGACCGCTAGCTCAAAGTACATCTCAGGTGTAACATACAAGATTGAGTTAAATTAGTACGAAATGCACTAACCTTTGGTGGTATGGCACCAGAATGAAGTCCCTGTCTTGCTGCGCCATCAGCGCGCTGGATATGTACTGCTCAGCGTGCGCGGCGTCCTGCTCTAGCATCGTGAGGCTTATTTTCTCTGGGTCGAGGAAACCCACCTTGTCACACGCAGCCTCCGATGCTAGCCTGTACATGCACCTGCATGCGAAGGACGAGATTAATATTAATTTCACAGAAAGTTACTCAGTATTCAAATGAACTGCAACATTAATGCAGAGTTAGCAAACAGAGTTAGAAAACAGCAATACATAGCATCAGCAAACTCACAGGACTCCAGTCCGTATGATGGACATATCGAGCTCCCGCCAGTTGTAGAGGTCGAACAGATCCTCGTGTGCCACGGATATAGTCCCGGGCTCACAGTGGAACTGCCCAGGCCTGTAGGGAACTAAGAAGTTCAGGCTGCACCGAGCTCGATGTAGGTACCAGTCGTGGAGGTCTCTGGTTGATCGATCCAATTTCCGCAAAGATGCCTCCGACAGGAGTGGGAGCGCGTTCGTGAACGTCCGCGACAGTCCCTGTCGCCCTTTGCCCTTGCCTTTGCCGCCCTTGCCTTTTGCCGGGGACTGAGCGCGTACCTTCGAAGGCAAGGGCGAGGTGATGGCGGCTTTCTTCCGAGGTGGAGGCGTGGATGCGCTGGGTGGGGTCGAGGCCGTCTTTGATGTGTCCAGGGTCACACAAGATCGGGCCTCATGCCCCGAGCTGGGGGCGCAGTCCCCTGGTAGCCCAGCGGCAGGCCACTTCAATTAATGAGCACGTATGTTAGATTATGCAAGTTGAGTGTACTGAGTAGGATGTAATCTAAAATGTGTAGGATTTACCGGTTGTATTACAAGACACTTCTTGGGCCACTGTACGTAGGAGCCCACTGCCTCAGCAAGTGTCTGCAGTTCCTCTGTTGGGACTGGCAACGGAGAATCGTTGTAGCCCGGCATGGCCATGTCCACCTGTACCTTTGCGAAACCCAACCGCAGAGGTACACAGTGGACCCGGACATCCGGCCCAGACGGGTATACGAAGCCATGTCCAACCACTTCCTGCCCGGCGCCTACGTGATTCTGTAGGATGTAGCCCTCTGGCCCCTGCCAATTTGTAACAATTAAGTGCACAGATGAAGGCTTGCATCAACTTAAGTGCACAGATGAAGGCTTGCAGTACCTCAAGTAGATCCACTGGATCCGCGAGTACCTTCGAAGTGCAACTGCTTATCCGACCCCGCGGGGTACCGTCGTCCTGGGGATCCGCATCTGCACTCTTGGCCAGCAATGCTTGTCTCAACTGTGCAAACTCTTCCCTCATTTGTGCGACCTCGGTCTGCACCTCAGACTGTACCTCAGCCCGTATCTCAGCCCGCATCTCCGCCCGTATCTCCTCCCGTACCTCAGCCCGTATCTTATCAGAGAGGTCAGCTTCCTTTTCCTTCCAGGTGCGGGCCTTCTTCCTCGGTGGAGCCGGATCTACGAAACCGGCCTTCCACGACACAATGGCTCCCACGGCCCGTGTCCGCCCGGGATGCTCCTTATTTCCTAGAGCCCGGGTGAGGATGTCGTTCTCCCTCTGCGGGGTAAACAATCCCTCCGCTGCCTCCTTCTCAAAAGAGATCTGTTACATTTGAAGGTACCTTGTGAGACAAATTGCCTTATATACACTTGTGCACACACAGTTTACGAGGTTAGCCAACTTACCATTCGCCTCACAACGTCGGCGTCCCCAGGGGTTGCGAACTGCACAGACCCCGTGGACGACACGGACCCCCTCCCCCTCCACCATCGCTTGCACCTCTCATCCCGGATCTCGGAGAGCGGCAACTCAGGGGTGTCGATGACAGGATTTTGTTCGTCTTCCTTCTTCCACTGTTCCTCCTTCCCCGCATAGCCCCGGGATCCGAGCCGATGCGGGTGGTCGTTCCTCTTCTGGATCGCCCTATTCTTCTCGCTAAGGGCCTTGAACTCCTCAGTCCCCTTCTGCTTGTTGAATTCCTCCCATACCTCCTCCGATATGAAGGGGTACTTCTCGCAAGGAGATTTCCCCGCAGCTAGGAAGTTACTGACGAGCCAGCTCTTAAAGGTTTTCCATGTTCCGTTCATGTCCTTCAAGCAGGCAGTCCTAGGTGTATCGTCGGGGATGTTCCACTTATCCTGTTTCCGAAAAATGCATACAATTAATCACGAGTTAGTTAAACTTTAGTATAAGCCAAGAGAATGTGATTACGAAAGAGTTCAGCGATTTCAGTTCATTTAACCTTCAGTTCCGCCCACAACCTATCCCTCTCGTCCGCCGTCACGTCCTTCCAGCTCTGGACGGTGATCTTCACCCTTTCTTTCGCCAACAGCCCAACGTAGGCCGCGTACCTCCCAGCATTCTTTCCAATCGGCCTCCCAAATTGGTTGAACTCACAAGAAAGATCCGTGCGTTTGGCCAAACGCCCCAACGTCGTCGCGCCTCGCCCCACCCTCTTGCGCTGGGATGTAACAGCCCCATCTTCAGTAGTTACGATGGGGTTGGCCCTAGTCGAACCACTAGTACCATCCGATGAAGACGACGACATGTCTTCCCCTACAAAACCTTCAACAAACCATATATATGGCAATTAATTCGCCTTGGAGTTCCATAACTCAGCCCAGGACTGGAGACTAACTAGGGCGGCAAAAGGGAAAATAATACAAAAAGAAAGACATGCATAAATTACTTACTGAACTCTTCAGAAATATTTTCTATCGGTAAACACATGAGCTGCCGATAGACCATAACAATTACCTCCACACAAGACAATTTTTCTATCGGCAAACACGTGAGATACCGATAGAACATAACAATGTTCTCTACATATGGAATTTTGTTGACAAGCCACCATTCACTGTCATCACATAACATTCTCGATAATTTGCTACACTAATATTCATGGGCCAGCATTATTATTTCACACGTAAATATGTACACAAGCATCTAAGTGCCACTGTGCATAATCTTTAGCCTAGCCTGTATGTGAGTCATCAGGACTTCACAGCTATTAGGTTGGGAAAAGTCATGTATATAGGCATTTGAAACATATACATCGAAGACCCATCCACATTGCCATATATTCATACGAAGTGAGTAAAAATTCCCAACCAAACTAGTACATTGCATGGCTCATGTCCTTCCAGATCCAAATTAAGTTTTACTACTTGTGCAGAAAAATTTTCTATCGGTAAACACATGAGCTGCCGATAGAATATGTGTAAGAACACCTCCAACATATAATCTGCATTACATGGCAGTTGGATACAATTGATCACACATACAGCAGTATAGAGAAGTTAAAATCTCAAAACAGGTTCATTACAGCACTGGAACATATTATGTAAACCCTAATTAAAATCAACATTGCCTGCAGAATGTACATAAGCCAACACAATAGGGAACCCTAGTGTAATTGCAAAACTCGAAGAATTAGTACGTGCAAAACACTAGGATCAAATAAAGAAGATGCTGGAAATAGAACGACGAATTAGGGTATTTACGGCGGCGATCAGTTCTGGTGATGGAGAGGCGGTGTAGAACGCAGCAGCGGCGGGCGAAGGACGAAAATAAGAACCGGTGGCAGTGACGAACCAGTGTCCAGCCGGCGATCGTCATGTGGGAGAGAGGAAGTGAGTGCTCACGGCGGAGGTTGGGGTTTTCTTCGCTCTCGAAGAGACGCAGTGCTCTAAGGTGGAACTGTTCGAGTGGAGGGAAACTAAAGGGCCGTGTACGAGTAATAAAGTAGCGGAGGAACTTTTCTATCGGTATAACAAAATGATACCGATAGACTTATGTAATTTTCTATCGAAACAACAAAATAATACCGATAGAAAAAGTAAATTTCCCGGAAAAATATTTGAATTAGTGGATGCATTTTTCTATCGGTATAAACAATAAAATCCCGTGAGACCAATTTTCCACAGAAAATTTTTTTAAAGTGCTTGAGATTGGGTGCCATTTTTCTATCGGTAAAAACAACAAAATATCGTGAGAGTAATGAAAAGGTGCCCTTTTCTATCGGTATAAACAAAAAAATCCCGTGAACCCAATTTTCCCCAGAAAATTTTTTTGATTAAGTGCTTGAGATTTGTGTGCCTTTTTCTATTGGTAAAAACAACAAAATACCGTCAGAGTAATGAAAAGGTACACAATTTAACATCAAACAGACCGTGGTTGAAAGCTGCAGAATGTTAAAGAAAGAGGGAAGATAGCCGGAAAATTGGAAAATTGACATAAAAAGAAATTGTTCATTCATTGTTGTTTTATCACTTACAAAAAAAAAATAAAACCCAAAACACTAGGTCAAGGGGTGGCCTTAGCCCTGGCTGCATGTAGAATAGAGTCAGTTAGACTTGCAGCCAGGACGCAGGACTCCTCTAGCGACAAGTTGTCCCTAGGATCAACTACTACCGCGTCGAGAAGGCCTGCGACCTCCCTCAGCTTCGCTATGGTATCCTTCATAGTCAAACCGCAGCCAGCGATGGTCATATCCGCGGCTTTCTTCTCCTCGCGAAGACGCCTCGTCCTCGCCCTAGCATTGTCACCATCCGTCTTCATGCGCTTAATGCGCTGGAAGAGATCGTCAAGGTCAAGCCGTAGCTGAGTGTGCTTGTCTGTAAGGAGCTTGTGCTCCTCCTGGAGGGCCCTCAGGTCAGCCTTCACTTTGGCAGTGTCTTCCACGGCTACCATTCCCTGTGCAAATCAACAGGTCAAGAATGAACTGAACATGGATTAACAATACAGGGGTAAACCGAGGAGATTTAGAGTTCTTACCGGGGAGGGCGTGGATGACGATCCCATGGAGGTTGCCATTGTGAAAGAGAAGATGAGGAGTCGAACCGTTCGAGAATTAGAAAAACAACAAAATACCGCGACGCATGGCGAGGTACTTATAGAGTTTCCAAGGCGACGCATGGCGACACGTTTGAGAATTCAAAGCGGCAGAGTCTTTTTCTATCGGTAAAAACAGGGAAAAACAGTCAGACAAAAAATACCGTGAGACAAACGAATTTATTCTAACGGTAAAATAGAACAATACCGATAGAAAACGTTTTGAAGTGCCTGAGAGAAGATGTCCTTCTCTATCGGTATAAATAACAAAATACCGTCAGAAAAAAGGGATTTTTGCAGAACTTAATTTGAAGAGGCTGCGATGAGATTTTTGCAAGTGCTATTTGAAGGGAAGAATTAAATATTTACAGGATAAAGGTACTGTACATGTTAGAACTCATGCTGTGGAGTAAAATTGAGATGTATTAATGCTATGAACTAGCTTATCATTAAGTTCTAAAGAAAAATGTACTGCCTGATGTATTAATGATAAGTTCCTCACCTTGCTGCAGAACTTGTGGGCTGTTTGCTTGGCATTTATCCCTGAAAAAGAAATTAATCATCAATGGTTCTCAACCCATAATCCTTCTTCGTGGTCATCTCGCAGATACGTTGTTTCGTCGATATCTTCAGTACGGATAGATTGAATGTCCTCTAAAAATGGAGGTATTTCATCGAATTGGTTATACTCCTCTTCGTCGACAACATCTTCGACCCCAACAATACGTCTCTTGCTGTGGAGGACAACATGCAAGTTTGGATTGGCCGGGTCAACGATGTAGAATACCTGTGTGGCTTGCTTTGCAAGTATGAATGGATCGTCTTGGTGTCCGACTCTACCAAGATCGACGAGAGTAAACCCGTAACTGTCAACTTGAACACCTCGAGGGATTTCGACCCATTGGCATCAAAACAGGGGAATCTTAAGTAATCCGTAATCGAGCTCCCATATTTCGTCAATAACACCGTAATATGAGTTCAGCGCCCTTACTGACCTGGCATCCTCGGAAATAGCAAACAGTGTCACTCCACTACATTGCGTGCTACTCTTGGCGTCTTGAGCTCTTGTGTAAAATGAATACCCATTGATGTCGTACCCCTGCTAAGTCCCTACAGTGAATCTTGGGCCTCTAGCCAACCATGTCACAGTTTCACTTACGGAGCCGTCGGTAGCTCGCGTGACTCTTTCTTGGATCCACTCAGCAAATTTCCTGTTATGTTCTCTGCTTACCCAAACGTCTGACTTCGAAGGATTCTGTGACCGTAACATTACCTTGTGCTCGTGTATGTATGGCTCGACCTCCGTCATGTGTTGTAAGACCCAAAAATGTGATTTTGCGTACACATCACGAGCGGGGACGATAGCTTTGAATCCAATTGTTCCAATTCCCTCAAGCCTACCCTCGTGTCGGGACCTAGGAACACCAATTGGGTCAACCCCGGCCATATAATCTGTGCAAAATTCAATCACCTCCTCGGCGGCATAACCTTCCATGATACTCCCCTCGGGTCGACGACGAGTCCTTACGTATCCCTTCAATACACCCATAAATCTCTCAAATGGATACATGTAGCGCAGGCACACAGGTCCACAAAACTTAATTTCTCTGATAAGGTGAACAATCAGATGGACCATAACATCAAAAAAGGATGGAGGGAAATACATCTTGAGCTGACAAAGAGTTGTAACCACGTCGCGTTGCAAAGCGTCCAGTCCATCGGGATCAATTACCTACGAGGACACAGTTGCGCCAAATATTCATATCAGAAAAATCTTCTAATTAAGCTCCACAAATGGAGGTAGTGAACTTATAGTACGAGTGCACGTACTTACCTTGCAAGATATTGCGTTGAAGAAATAACATAGGTTTGTGATTGTCTCTCTGACTTTAACTGGGAGAATGCCTCTGATAGCAATGGGAAGCATCTGTGACATCAAGACATGACAGTCGTGGGACTTCATGCCAACCAGTCTTAGGTCCTTCATAGACACAAGTTTTTTCAAGTTCGCGGAGTACCCACATGGAACTTTAACACCGTGCAGGCACCGACAAAGTTCTGTTTTTTCGCTCTTGGACAACGTGTAGCAGGCCGGGGGGAGGTATGTACGCTTTCCATTCTCTAAAAGTGCAAGCTCAGTCCTTATCCCCATTTCCACCATGTCACGACGAGCTTTCACACCATCCTTTGTCTTTCCCGGAATGTTCAACAACAAACCAATCAAACTGTCACAGACATTTTTCTCTACATGCATGACGTCAATGCAATCTCGAACTTGTAAGTGCTCCCAGTACGGTAGATCCCAGAGAATCGATCTCTTCTTCCAAACATTTTTTTCTCGAGGTTTAGAATGCTTACCGAACTCAACTTTGATGTCGTTCACGCGTGAGTAAATCTCCTTACCGGTCAGAAACACTGGAGCTGATCCCTTCTCAGGCTTCCCGTTAAATGATTTCCTCTTCTTACGGTACGTGTGATGCACCGGAAGAAACCTGCGGTGACCCATGTACACTGTTTTCCGGCAGTTTCGCAGCCACATGCTCTCAGTTTCATCTAGGCAAATAGGGCAAGCCTTGGCTCCTTTCGTACTATACCCCGACAAATTGCCGTAGGCAGGAAAATCATTTATGGTGCAAAATATCAGGGCCCGCAAGATGAAATTCTCTTTCTTGTATGCATCCCACACCTGCACACCCTCGCTCCACAATTTCTGTAAGTCCTCGATTAAAGGCGCTAGAAACACGTCAATATCATTTCCGGGTTGTTGGGTCCTGAGATTAGTAACGCCATCATGATGTACTTGCGCTTCATGCATAACTAAGGAGGAAGATTGTAGATGCATAAAAGAACCGGCCAAGTGCTGTGCCGGCTGCTCATATTACCATGTGGGTTCATACCATCTGTACTCAGCCCGAACCTTACATTCCTAAGTTCGCCGCCGAACTCAGTAAATGTTCTGTTGATGTTTCTCCATTGAATAAAATCAGCTGGGTGTCTCAGTTTTTTGTCTTGTTTCCGGGCTTCAGCATGCCAACGCAAGTGCTTCGCGACTTTCGGATTTGCAAACAGCTGCTTCAATCTAGGTATCACAGGCAAGTACCACACAGTTTTTGCCGGGGGCCCTTTCCTTACCTCGTGACGTTCACTGTCAATCCGGTCCCTACGCGTATACCTCGATGCGCCGCATCTTGGACAAACATGCAAACTGGAGTACTCGTTACGGTACAACACACAATCATTTGGGCATGCGTGTATTCTTTCGATTTCCATTCCCAACGGACACAACAGTTTTTTGGCTTGGTAAGTAGATCTTGGCAACTCATTTCCCTCTGGAAGCATGTCCGCTAGAAGATCTAATAGTGCCGTGAAACTCTTATCACTCCAACCGTTTCCTGCCTTCAAGTTATATAATCTCAGCACAGAAGACAGTTTTGTAAATGTTGCACATCCAGGGAACAGAGGCTTCTCAGAGTCAGCAATCAGTTTCTCAAATTCACAGAAGTCATTTTCGTTGTAATCTTCCTGTACATCACGTAACATCTCATCTAGATTGTCATCATCATCATCTACGTGCACATCGGAATGAACATTACCAAAATTGGGATGATCATCGATATTATTGCAATCCACATCCGAGTCGTGCTGATTGGTAGTAGTGGTGCTTGTTTCCTCAAGATCTTCGCCATGCCATATCCAACGGGTGTATCGCGCGTTAAAACCACGACGAATCAAATGACTCTTAATTTGATCAGAGTTGCTAAACCTCTTCAAGTTCATACAATCTGTACAAGGACAGAGCATATTTTTCTCTCCCTTCCTCTCCTTTTGTTGCTCAGCAAATTTAATAAACTCATTCACACCATCCAAATATTCAAGAGTAGTACGTTTTATTCCATACATCCAATATTTCCTGTCCATCTACAATTAACAAAATTTAACGAGTAAGCCATGCATGAAACCTGCCCGATTAAGTTATGTATATGTACATGTACAGCCTCTTACAACAGATACATGTGTTGAACCCTAGCCTGACGAAATTAACACTAATTAACCTAGCTAACTACACAATACAAGCTAGTTAGCTCCTAAAACATGACACATTTCCAGCTACCAAGCTCCCAAGCTTAGAGCTACAAACTTGGAACTACACAATACAGCTAGCTTGCAAGTAGAGAGGAAGGGAGATCTAGAGGGAGAGAGAGATAAGTGTCGACGATTAAGCGTACCTTAAAGAGAGGGGCGCAATCAACTTCCCTCCAGCCTGCGCTGATCACCCTAGCAGTGTAGCTGGAACTTTCGTCACAAACAGAGGGACACAGAGTGCAACAGAACAAATGAAAGAGCAGCTCAGCAATGGTCGAGTGGGGTTTTCCTTATAATGGACATTTTTCTAACGGTAAATACATGAAATAACCGTCAGACTAACTTAGGTAATTTGCCGCTCACATATTCTATCGGTAAAACCACACACATACCGTTAGAGAATATACATTACTGAGCAAATATATGTGTTTTCCTATCGGTAAATATGTGTCCTTACCGTTAGATCATGCATGACACAGCAAGCACATGAGTTTTTCTATTGGTATATATGTGTACTTACCGTTAGATGATGCATGACACTCGAGCATTAGTTTTTGTATCGGTAAATATGTGCATTTACCGTTAGACTATGCATGACTGAGCAAATATATGTATTTTTCTATCGGTAAAAACACATATTTACCGTTAGAATATGCATGACTGAACAAATATTTGTGCTTCCTATCGGTAAATATGTGTATTTACCGTTAGAATATGCATGACTGAACAAATATATGTGTTTTTCTATCGGTAAATATGTGTACTTACCGTTAGAGGAGGTACTGTTACCAAACTGGGACAAACATGCACATGTCATTTCTCACATTCAAGGAATCATATCAATGTAACATCAAACAGATCTTACATCAAACGGATCTTAACTAGAAGATAAAGCAATATATTTCAAGAAATGCTAATTTGTGGATTAACTAGGAGACACAAAAATACTTTTCGTAGGCAGTTGGGACTTCATCTTGCCAAAGAAATTACAGATGCCAGTTCACAAATTCAGGTACAAACATACACATGCCAGTTCACCAATACAAATTCAGGTACAAACATACACATGCCAGTTCACAAATTGAAGTGCATGTCTGAAACAGCAGTACAAATACACACCTACCTACCAATACAATTAAATACACAAATTCTCCCTGCACATTCAAGTTCATGTCCCAATTAGCAATACATGATACACAAATATACAACAATATACAAATACAACAATTCACACATTCGATGTATATTACAAAAGCCACGTCTGAAATTAACAACAGATCACGACGAGGACCCAGTGGCCCATACATGCATTTTACATAAAAGGGAACCTTTGCAGGTTGCCACAATGCAACTACCGACTACAAGTTAGACCGAATACATCACAAATCCATTCATCCAAAACAGCAAATGTCTGAACCACATTGGACTTAACCATAGGAGTTCAGTTCGAAGACGCCCGAGGAGCTGGAACTGCCGTCGACATACATTTGTACGTATTGGTGATTTCCTCGGACTCAAACTCGATCAACTCAACTCAACTCAACTCAACTCCATTAACAAAAAGAACCTACCTTCCAAGATGTTGTTCTGTGTAGTGATGGTGTAGAATGGCTGTGCAAATAACAACAATTCTTCTTCTCCAAGCAGGTAAGCATCTGGCCACAAGCTGGTGCATGCAAAAAAATGTAAGATGCTTTCTATAGGTCCTGATTTGAGAAACACGCCGGGCTTAAGCATCTTCTCGACCGAGCCAACCAAGATCTCGCCCTTCACGTCCTTCCAGCTCTCGACGGTGATCTTCACCATTTCTTTCGCCAACAAGCCAACGTAGGCAGCGTACTGCGATGAAGAACCGTGAAATACGTTGCCCCTCACGAGCATCATCCAAGGACCTGAACAGATCATAATCATATTGAAAAGAAGACACATCAAAATGAAGGATACAAAAAAAGCAGAATTATTGCCATAATCGGATTAGAATAATCTAACAATATTGCAGAAATTTTACGTACCTTCCTTGGGATGCCGACGTCTAGAGGGCGTCGATGGAGGTGCGGAGGTGCAGCGGTCCCCTGTAGAGGTGCGCCGGCCGTCCATGGAGCTTACGGGTTAGGACTACGAGCCCCAGATGAACTGTGAGAATGAAAGAGACATACCCGTGTATTTATACAATTATATATTTTCTATCGCTAAGAAAACAGAATACCGTTAGTAATAAAAACATCTGTAGAAGCCGAATGGTTCTATCGGCACAATAAATATTACCGATAGGAATTTTTGTACATACTCTATCGGTGTGTACGTACATTACCGATAGAATATTACTAGTTGTAGAAGGCCAACAATTCTAAGATATTTTTTGCAATATTCTACCGGTATAAACATTCATTACCGATAGAATAAAACTATTAGAAGACGAACAGTTCTAAGAAATTTTCTATATATTCTAACGGTAAAAGAATCCATTGCCGATAGAATAAAAATATTTGTAGAAGGTCAACTATTCTATCGGCGAACTACATAGTGCCGATAGGAATTTTTAATATACTCTGTCGGTATATTCATACAGTAGCGATAGAATAAGTCTAGTTGTTGAAGTCGACCAGTCCTATCGGCGCACAACATTCTTCCGTCAGTACTTATGCATCTCTTCTAACGGCAAATATGTTCATCACCGCTAGAGTAAATCATACTATTTATTCTATCGGTAAGTTTCTTAGAAACCGATAGGGAAAATACATCCGTCGGGCTTATATGACCGCGAGGCACATTTTCTATCGGTTTTGTGCTGTTTCGCTAATAACCGATAGAAGATAGGGGTTAGTAGACTGCATTTCTGTACTAGTGCGAACCGGTACGAAACATTACCGCATCAGCAGCACAAAAGTTCTTGCATAAGAACACTGTTGCTCGATTCGGTGTTCCAAACCGTCTCATCACAGACAATGGTTCTCAGTTCGCCAGTGGTCTTTTTCTGGACTACTGCGATCAGATTGGGATCAAGGTGTGCTTTGCTTCTGTGGCACATCCACAGAGCAATGGTGCCGTGGAACAGGCCAACAGGCAGATACTGCAAGGCATCAAAAAACGTGTTTTTGATCGCCTTAAAACTCGCTCGGGGGCTTGGGCAGACGAGCTCTACACCGTTCTATGGGCACTGCGAACTACCTCTAGTCGAGCCACCGGTGAGACGCCCTTCCATCTGCTCTATGGGGCCGAGGACGTACTGCCTATGGAAGTGAGTATTGGGTCTGTTCGGACAGAGCAATTCGAACGAGTTGATCAGGCCGAACAGCGATCACAGGATCTCATCCTCTTAGAAGAAAGGCATGATCGCGCTTTGATCAAGTCCGCGGTATACTTGCAAGACTTGCGCAAGTACCATAACAAAGGGGTGCGACCACATAGTCTTCACGTGGGCGATCTGGTTTTACGAAAGATTCAAGACCAGTCTAACCACAGCAAATTCTCTCCAAAGTGGGAAGGCCCTTACACTATTGTTTCAGTACCGCGACCAAGATCAGCGCGGTTAGCCATGGAGGATGGTCGAATTTTGTCCAATACATGGAATATTGATCAACTACGCAAGTTCTACGTGTAAGTACTCAATCCCTTTTCCTGTTCAATTAGCATTTTTTCATAAAACAAAAAGTCTTTTGGTTTCATACGATGAACATCTCCCTTCATGCCCATGTGTTACGAACTTGACTTGGGGGCTGGTCGCCGGTAGTTACATCACTACAGCGTTCTAATCGGATTCGCTGGCCGATCTCATGACCACGTCTAGACAAGTCACTCCTAAATAAGCCGTTTCTCAATGCATACGGGGCTTGCTCGTACGTCCTTGGTTTCTTGAGTGGCTGCCGGTTTGCAACAAGTTAGGCGTCACATTGATCATAATTGTTGGTCTGATCGTGCATCCCTGGTTGTTGCACTCGTACTTCTCCTGTGTTTATAATACTAAGCCTTCAGTATCTATAATCACAGGTGGGGCTAGGGGGATATGCTTATAATATGAAACAACAAAAATATATATATACACACTTTCTTTCAAAAATCAATTTGTACATGCATTGCATTCTACATGTTATATCTGTACAGTTGTAGGGATTACACAATCCCGAGCTCGATTAGGAGTTTATCTACAAGGGGGGTGACCTCCTCCATGATCGCCTCCAGTTGCTCTTCACTCTCGATCTCTACCGTTCCCACCAGTGGATTCAGATCCATATCTGGGCCATGGTGGAGACGAAACCGGCAGAGAATTGCGGAGGCTGCTGATCGAACCCTGGTTCTGATCGCCTCTTCCCGCCGCCGTGTATCTTCAGGAAGATACTCGAGAAGTGACTCCGCTTGGGCCACGATCAGTGTAGACCAATCGCTTGAACTGAGGTCGTCCTTTGTGGTCTCAACCACATCAGCCCTTAGGAGACGGGCCACCATCTTCAGCTTTTCGAAGATGGATTGGCTCAGGTCTCTGTTCTCCTTGCGGGTAGAGTTGATGGAGAGCTGGAGGATCGCCTTGTCCTGATCAAGCCGTTTTATTTGGCTTGCTTGCGCTGCAGTAAAAAGATTGTTACTGGCAGTCTAAACTATGAAGTCAAATCTTCCTAGTTGGGAATCGACTTACCAGAAAGCTGTGACCGCAATTTATTAAGCTCGACCTCTTGCTTCAAAACCGTGGAGATCGACATGAGCTTCTGAGCGGCCAGCTCCCCCTTCAGAGAAGCAACCTCCCTGTGACAGAAAAACTGGTTGTCATGATGAATTTGTATCTATACAAATTGGAGGGCATTTATCCTTACCTGCGCAAGCAGTCTCTTTCTTTTTGTATGGCCTCGATGCTCGTCACCATAGCAATCGATCTGGCCGATACACGGGATAGTTCTTGTAATACAAAGAGAAGTCAGTGGTGTCCTTTGCACAATTCAGGTACCAAAAGAGATGTTCATCATACCTCTGTATACTCCCGAAACGAGATACCCTCCGGGATGGTGGGAGGTCTGGTCGAGGGACCCGTCGCGACCTCGACAGGAGCAGCAGGTGGATGTACCTGCTGGCCCTCAGTCGTAGTTTCTGTTACCTGCAACTGGGTCTCTGCGCCCGACTCATCCCCGATGGTCCGGATGACTTCCTGGACCAGAGGGACAGAGCGCTCCTCACCGGAGGCTCCGGCACCAGTAGCAACTTCAACCCTCCCCGGGGCGGATGAAGGACTCAGTGCTACCTCTTTACGCCTACGGAGAAAGAAAGGGTCGACGATTACGTTAGTAATCGCTACAATCCGATCCAGAATAACCAGAAGAAGGGTTCTTACCTTATTTGAAATCCCATCAACTTCTGGGATTTCAAGGAAGGCTCTCCTTGAGAAAGAGGACAGTCGCTGTCTGTCCTAGTCTTCCTCTTTGTAAACAGGGCCTTTTCTCCCTATGTATGTTTTCCTGTAAGCATACTCATAAGGGGTGATAAAGACCTAAGTGGTAAGAATTCATACCTGGGCAACCTGTCCGGTTGGCAGGGATACGTCCGAAGGCCTGGGTGGCTCCTGGACTGCTGGAGCAGGCACTTCATCTGCGATCCTCGCGTTGGTCGCGGGGTCTTGTTCTGACACCTCCTCTCCTGTCCGCAGGAGTGGAGGATTTTCCTCCCTGGGACTCACAGGAGTCACAGGGGGAATTTCTTCTCCCTGTATAAATGTAAATTCGATAAACACATGTACAGAGGAAATTGAGAAGATAAGACCATGAGGAAATCTTATCGTGGTCGTCCCTTCGACCAGGGAGGGAGAAGCAACTGACCCTGAAGCCTCTGGGGCTTCGGGAGCTGGGATCTCGCCCGCGACCACGGGACTTTTGGTGGCTGCGGGGTCCGCTGCGGTTGCTTCTGTTTTTATGGGACGAGGTGGAGTCTCGCCGGATGGAGAGTCCGCTATCTTCCTCCTCCGGCGGATCAGGGGAACATCATCTTCCTCCTCCTCCTTGCTCCTCTCGCCTTGTACGGCGAAGAAATGATTCCAGTTTGTACCTGGAAGAACGGGAGGTGCGTGATATCTTACCACAATCGTCCTTGCGGTAGGAGGAATGCTCCGTGAGGACCCCTCCCCAAGAGTTTGCTTGGATTTCTTGGGGGCAGGATTCCTCGTCCTGGGCTTCGAGGAGATCTTCTTCACGTTCTTCACCGTCGGCTTTCCCAGGGAACCGACGTTTTCACTTGGGAACGTCGCCTCTGCGAATCTCCCCAAGAGCTGTTTTATCCCGACAAATTTGTCAGCGCTGAGTATACATGAGACCTGCGAGTAGGAGCTGAGTGAAAGATGACATACCTTTCGGCGCTCCTGTTTGAGGTCGTCGCCGGCGTGAATCAAGCTCTGTGGGCGAGGCAATCCCTTGGGGCCCTCCACTTCAACGTTCTAGGCCCTGAGGAGGTAATTTGTCCGCCTCTCGACCTCGGAGGAAGGCAGGACTGTTCCCAGAAGACCAATTAGAAGGCATATAACAAGAGTATGAGGTTTCGGTGTCGAAATCGCATACCTTCATTGTAGTCCAAGGTATTGTCTGCCATGGACTTGATCTCCCAAGCCGGATGAGCCCTTTCATGCAGGGGGCTCACCCGATTCTTCACAAAGTCACGAATGACGTCGCGAGCCGTTAGTCCCTGTTGGACCAGGTGAAGAATCACCTCGGCGTGCTTCATGAACTCAGAGTTCATTGCCGGGGGGGAGTCCAACTTGCTTGGCTTCTCTGGCCGCGAGTTCTCGAACCACAACCCGCTCTCAGACGAAGGGGTGCAGTAAAACCACTTCTGGTGCCACCCATGCACCGAATCCCGCAGGGGTGGGAAGGGATACTCCTTCTTCTCCCTTATCCGGAAGTAAATACATCCGGCGGCGTTGGCGCTCTTCAACCACGCCGAATAGTAGAAACATCGGAAGAGATCCACGCTGGGATACACTCCGACGTAGGCTTCACACAGGTGCTGGAACACCGCCAAAATTAGTACCGCATTTGGGTGGAGGTTGATCAACTCCAACCCATAATGCTCGAGGATGTCCTTCAGGAACCGACTCTCGGGGAATCAGAACCCGCAGCGCATGTACTCCTCGAAGACCACCAGTTCGCCCTCTCCGACAACTGGGGTTTCCTGGCCCTTCTCCGCGGGCCGCCAGTTGATTAGCAGCCACGGAGGAAGGATCTCCTCCTTCTCCAACACCAGCAGACTCTCCTCGGAATGGTGGATCGATCTGCTCCAGGACGCCATTTCTTGTGAGAAATCGGGAGGAAAGTTGGCAACTTTGGGGAAGACGGAGGCTGAGGAGAATGAGGGTTTTGTGCGGCGGAAGTATTGAGGAAGGGTTTTTGGCTGTGGTGCATTCTCAAGAAGCTAACTGCTCCTTTTATAGACCCGAGGAGGCGCACTAATTGTTCCTGGTATCGGATTTGAAACAAAAAGGATTTCTTTGTTTCAAGGTTTGAAGATACAAAAACATGAAAAGTTTTTCAAGAGTTTTCGGAGGACATTTTCCTTGTAAATTTTCATGAAAAATATCCTATGGCCAAGTTTTTGGACGTATAGGATATGTTTGATCAGATTGCGGTATGGTCGGAACCATGTCTTCAACTAAGCTCCAATTCTAATCGAAGTGATTGTCTGATCGAGTTTCGGTTCTGATCGCAGTAATCTTCCAAATCGAACTTCGGTTCTAACCGCGGCTTTAAGTCTGATCGCGGTATCAGTGCTGGTCACGGTACTACTATAAAAACGCGATTCTGGTCATAGAACTGAAGTTTACCTGTGTATGAGTGGTCGTAAAGACATTGCTTATGGCCATGTTTTCGCACAGAAGATGTAAAGAATATTCATATGAAGGAAAAGAAAATTTTATTTCTTGCATTCTTTACATACAAAAGGGATACTGGCGACCAGAGCGTTGACCTGAACCGAAAGAAGTTTGCAAAGTTCTCCTAGGGACAAGTTTTTGTCAGTAGGATCTACACTGACAACCCCCAGAGAACTAGCAACTAACCTAAGCCTATCTACGTCATCCCAAACAAGAGATGCACTATTGTTCCTAATCAAATCGGAGAGTTCTTGCTGTTGCTGAGCGTGGTCCCTCTCTTGATGGAACTGGCGCGCCTCTTCACGGGATCTTTCAAAACATTCTGCCAGGTGCAGAATCGCCGAAGACATCTCTTCGGTCTTCTTCTCCAGGGCCTCTTTTTCCCCTTGGGGAGTTTGTCCGAGGGAAGGAGATGGAATCTCAGCAGGCTGGTCGCTGGGGGCTCCAACAATTTTCGTCTCCTACATTTGCAAATGTTACTTTTACTAACTATAACAAACAAGCAAAGGGAGACAGAAGTAATTACCAATCCTCGCAAGCGACAGGTTGGTATATGCATCCTGGAAGGTTGATCATCCGACAAAAGCGGATGATCACTGGATGGTGGAAGTGCAACCTTCCCACCATATGATTTCTTCCCCAACACAAGTTGAGGGTCTTCTGGTCGGGTAGTCACCGCTTGCCGACCAGAAAATCGATCACCCAAACAAAAATGGGGAGCATTGGGATGAAATGGAGAAAACTGAGAAGAACATCCCTCCAAAGGTGGAGATGAAAGTTCAATCTGCTTAGGTGCATGAGGAACAGAAGGAAGAAAGAATGATGATGCGTCTTCTACCTTTGTTCTGCTAGAGGATCCCTCGTCAACCTTGGGTTTCTTCCTTGAAGGAGATGGATCTTCAGGCATTTGAAGCCATTGTTCGAAAACTTCCTCTTCATCACTCTCAATCTCAATAATGTTATGGTCTGCCATCAGGGAGTGTATGAGGAGAAGAATGAAGGTAGCTTTAAAAGAAACTTAGCCGAGAGGAGAAGTTGTGGAGCTTTGTAATTCGAAGGCTTCGGTATTTATAGCCGCCAGGATGACGGTTCGCCTGCCGAGCGCCTCGGGTTTTTAAAAGCATTTACAATTTCACCTCGGGTTAAAAAATGTTTCAACAGCGCCATTATTACCCGTCACGTAATACCCAGAGCCCGTCTCGGGGAACCAACCGTCACACTTAGTGCGCCACTAAGTGGGGGATTTGAAGCGTCGGGTTAAAAATCCGATGCATGTCTTGAAATTCGAAATAAACACGTCTCTTCATTTTTCTTCGAATTTGGGGGTTAGCTGACGAGGATTAACACCCGAGTCAGTTCAAATAAATGCATGACTGGTTCAGGATAGACTCGAGTCAGAAACGTGCCTGGCAGTACGAACTCAAGTCATTCTGAGAAGTACCAGCCCGAGGTCGCAGGCTTTACGCGATCAGATCGCAGCTAGTGCGCGGTCAGGAGTTCGTATGCTGTGCGCGGACAGAAGGTTGGAGATGTTGCGCGGTCAGCCAACATCGCTCGATCAGAACTCTTTCGACTAGGGAACATGGGATTAATCTATTCCTGCTACAGGAATATTCCAAGTATCCCGAAGAATCTTCCACGTAGAGGAACAACCGTCAGGAGGTTAATACGTGCGGTTATCCATGAATAACACGTGTTAAACCTGAATGGGAGTTAAGAGCGGTTCTCTAAACCGCATCCAAGCAACCGTTTGATGCCGTTATGACTTGGCGCCCTTTCGACCAGTATAAAAGGGTGGCATGGTGCATCAAACAAGAGATGGAAGAGATCACGAGATACAGCATATCTCACCCAAAGAATCAAACAAACAAGACAATAGCCTAGACTAGATAGCTTCCATAAGCCTTCCAGGCTTCACTTTGTACAATCATATAAGGAAAAATCTTCGCCTGTGAAGATCTTTTCCCGTCACTTTGTAACTCTTTACTACACATAGTGAAATCCCAACAGGACGTAGGGCTATTACTCCCACCATCGAGGGCCCGAACCTGTATAAACTTCTCTGTGCTCCAGTTCTCCGTAATTCTACATACCTTCCCGGAGGGATACCCTGAAAGGTCTTACGAACTATAAATTCTGCATAAGTTCGGCTAAGGATCCCGAGTCCAAATCGTCGACAGACGCTATCGCAGACGGTCCTTAGGTCATAACCGTCTCTGATAATTTGAGTATCACAGACGGTTTTGATCTCAGAACCGTCTCTAATAATGTGAGAATCCCAGATGGTTTTAATATCAGAACCGTCTGCGATACTCATATTATTACTGACAGTTCTGAGATCAAAACCGTCTGTGTTAGTATGAGTATCTCAGACGGCTTTGATGTTATAATAGTTTGTGTATTAGGAGTACCATAGACGGTTCTGAGGTTATAACCGTCTCTGATAATATGAGTATCACAGACGGTTCTGATGTCATAACCGTCAGTAATAATTTGAGTATCACAGATGGGTTTGATCTCATAACCATCAGTTATAATGTGAGGATCACAGATGGTTTTGACATCAGAACCGTCTGTGATGCTCATATTATTACTGACAAATCTGAGATCAAAACCGTCTGTGGTAGTATGAGTATCTCAGACGGCTTTGATGTTATAATAGTCTGTGTATTAGGAGTATCACAGACGGTTCTGATGTTATAACAGTCTGTGTAGTATGAGTATCACAGACGGTTTTGATCTTATAACAGTCTGTGAAGGGAGAGATCACAGACGGTTTAAAACCGTCTGTGATAGTACATGATTATCACTGACTCGAATATCACTGACGGGTAAGAACCGTCTGTGATGGCTGTTTTGACCCGATTGTGATAATGAATTCTGTAGTAGTGTCCGTTATTAGGGCATTAAAACATGTCGTTCGATATCGGAGATTCACCGAGGACTTGCTCATCCATCCTCCTCGATCGGTAGCCGATCTCTTCGATATGGCTGATCGATATTCCGACGCAACCGAGGCTGTTGAGTGGAATCGGATGGTGGATAAAGGTAACCTACCGCCCCAACCAGGTCTCAAGGACGCTAGAAGGGAGGATTCAAGCAAGAAGCCGGAATCTTCATCGGGCGGGAAGTCGCAGAAGTCAAAAAGGAATCGGTCTGGACAATACCGAGAGGTCGCAGTAGCAGAGAAGCCTCCTTCGACCAAAGGTAACAAGCCATCGTTTAAAAATAAAACTGCTTCTGGTGGTCGTAGTGCCGACCAGCCTGAGAAATCGACTAACCAGCAAGAAGGCAAGAAATGGTGTCCACTCCACAACTCCGCAGGCCATGACCTCAAGAACTGCAGGAGTTGGTTGAAGCAGTTAGATGACTTCTAACAGGGGATTGGACCGATGCCGACCTTATCATCTAAGGAACAAGCCTGCGGGCTAAGAGACGCCGACGGGGACGAAGAGATGTCTTACCAGGTACCTCATAATCATGTTAATGTTATTTCAGAGGTTCCTCCTCTTTTGTTTCCAAGAGGCAATTTAAAGCCTTTTATCGAGAGGTTAACCAAACGGAGACTTCCCTTGGTGAATCTCAGTACCCCCGTTGGTCAGATACACCTTTGACGTTTGATCACTCTGACTGTCCTGTGGGGCTTACTCGACCATTGTGGCTTCCTCTGGTCATTACCCCTATTATCAGCAATGCGAGAGTTGAAAGGGTCCTGGTCGATGGAGGTAGCTCCTTGGACATCTTATTGGTCAAGGCGCTCGACGAGATGCAGATTCCTTGTTTGAAAATTAAACCCATAATTCATCCATTTTATGGGATAATTCCTAGTCCCTCCATGATGCCGTTGGGACAAGTGGTCCTCCCGGTCACGCTGGGAGAACCAGATAACTTCCGAACAGAATTAGTTACTTTTGATGTAATTGATTGTGATTCGGCTTACAACGCAATCTTTGGCAGGTCAACTCTTGCTAAGTTCATGATGGCAACCCACTATGCTTACCAGTGCGGCAAGTTGCCTGGCCCCAAAGGTGTCATCTCGATCCGAGGCAGTCGCAACGTGGCATTGACGTGTGACTGGCTATCTTTGGAGATGGTTGACCAACTTCCCCTCTGGGATGCTTAGGTCGCCACAGTTGCCACTGACGAGGTCAAGGCTGCCCCTCGACCTGATGAGAAACTCAAATCGGTTCCTTTGTACCCAGATGATCCATCCAAGACAATCCGGGTCAGATCAGGTCTAGACGACAAATAGGAACTCGAGCTCATTACTTTCTTCTGGGCTAACGCAGATGTGTTTGCGTGGAAATCGTCTGACATGCCCGGTGTCCCAAGGGAGGTAATCGAGCACAGGTTAGCAATTCGACCTGGACAGTGACCTATAAAGCAAAAGCTCAGGCGTTTTGCTGTTGATCGGCAGGAAGCCATCCGAGAGGAGTTAGACAAACTCCTAAAGGCCGGGTTTATTTGCAAGGTCGATCACCCGGAATGGCTTGCAAATCCGGTCATGGTCTGCAAGTCAAATGGTAAGTGGCGCATGTGCGTCGACTACACCGGCCTCAATAGTGCCTGTCCGAAGGATGACTTTTCCTTCCCCGCATCGATCAGCTGGCCAATTATACCACGGGTTGCGAACTGATGAGTTTCCTGGACGCTTACTCAAGATATCATTAAATTAGCATGGCAGAAGAAGATGAAGAGAAGACTGCCTTCATCACCCCGTTCCGCACCTACTGCTACATCAGAATGCCGTTCGGTCTCAAGAACGCAGGTTCCACGTACCAGCGCTTGATGCAAAAGACCTTTATTTCCCAGATGGGGCATAATCTCGAAGCTTACGTAGACGACTTGGTTCTAAAAAGCACCAAAAGATTGTCTAATTTAGGCGATCTGGCTGAAACCTTCTGTAATTTAAATCGATTTGGAATAAAATTAAACCCGGAGAAATGTTCTTTTGGGGTTTCTTCAGGAAAAATTTTTTGTTTTCTTGTTTGTTCCAGAGGAATTGAAGTCAATCCTGAAAAAATCAGGGCTATCGAACAGATGAGGTCTCCCTCGACCATCAAGGATGTTCAGCGCCTAGCAGGTCCCATGGTGGCTTTAAGCTGGTTCATATCGCGACTAGGTGAAAGGGGACTACCTTTCTTCAAAGCCCTGCGTAAACATCACAATTTCACATGGTCCGATGATGCCGAAAAGGCATTTTAGGAGGTGAAATCGTATTTATCCAGTCCACCAGTCTTGGTGTCTCCTGACAAAGGAGAACCACTACTTCTCTACTTGGCGGCCACGCCGCACGCGGTCAGTGCTGTCCTGATCGCGGATAGAGAAGGTATACACAGACCCGTCTACTATGTAAGCGAAGTACTTCATGGCCCTAAGGAGCGATACCTTGAGGTCCAGAAGATACTTTACGCACTACTGATGGCTTTCCGAAAGCTACGACATTACTTTCAAGCACACAAGATCACGGTACCCTCATCTTTTTCATTGGGGGATATTGTCCGTAATCTTGAGAAATCTGGTTGGTTCGCCAAATGGGCTGTCGAACTTGGTGCGTTCGACATCCATTTCACACCCCGCATTGCACTTAAGTCTCAGGTCCTGGCCGATTTCGTGGTCGAATGGACTAATCCTGAGCCACCCGTGCAGGTACCCGAAGAATTGGAATGCCCTGATTACTGGACAATGTACTTCGACGGCTCTCACAGTTTTCAACACTTGGGGGCTGGAGTGGTCTTAGTTACACCTCAGGGCGAACAGCTTAAGTTTGTCTTTCAACTACACTTTGTTGCGACCAATAACGCAGCTGAGTATGAAGGTCTTCTTGCAGGGCTCCGGGTAGCAAAATTCCTCGGAGTCCATCGATTAGTGGTGAGGGGAGACTCACAGCTGGTCGTAAACCAGGTAAACAAGGAGAACAGCACCTCCGATGAGACAATGGCTCATTACCTGGGGGAAGTGAGGAGGTTGGAAAAACACTTCAGTCATTTTGAAGTCCAATACATCCCGCGAAAGGACAACATTCTCGCAGACCAATTATCCAAAATTGGGTCCTTACGCACATCCGCTCCAGCAGGAGTGTTCGTCGAACACTTGGAACATCCTTCGATTATGACTTCGGTCGAGGATGATCCGTAACAGTTTGCGTTACCAACCTCGGACAGGAACAGGATTGGACTCATCCATTGAGAGTCTATCTTGAACATAGGACCTTGCCCGAGGATGAAACCGAGAGCGATCGGTTGATCTGAAAAGCGCGTCTGTACAAACTCATAGAAGGAGTTTTGTATAGAAAAGGTACCCAGGGAGTATTTATGCGCTGCGTATCTCAGGAAGAAGGTAGATTCCTCCTGAGAGAAATTCATGACGGTGTATGCGGTGCGCACGCGTCATATCGTACATTGGTCAAAAAAGCTTTCCGACAAGGATTTTACTGGCCCTTGGCACTTGATGATGCCAAGAATATGGTCAAAACATGTCCTTAGTGTCAGTTTTATGCAAGACAGGTTCATCAACCTGCCTATGCCTTACAAACCATTCCCCTCGCATGGTTCTTTGCAATCTGGGGGATGGATATTGTCGGTCCTATGCCACAAGCGGTCAATGGATACAAGTTCTTATTCGTAGCCATCGACACGTTTACGAAGTGGATTGAAGCCGAACCGGTACGCAATATTACCGCAGCTGCAGCACAAAAGTTCTTTCATAAGAACATTGTTGCTCGATTCGGTGTTCTAAATCGTCTCATTACTGATAACGGTTCCCAGTTCGCTAGTGGTCTTTTTCTGGATTACTGCGATCAGATTGGAACCAAGGTGTGCTTTGCTTCTGTAGCTCATCCGCAGAGCAACGGTGCAGTAGAACGTGCCAATGGGAAAATATTGCACGGCATCAAAAAACATGTTTTCGATTGCCTTAAGACACACTCAGGGGCTTGGGCAGACGAGCTCTACACCGTTCTATGGGCACTATAGACTACCTCTAGTCGAGCCACCGGTGAGACGCCTTTCCATCTGTTATATGGGGCTGAGGCCGTGTTACCTATGGAAATTAGTATTGAATCTGTTCGGACAGACCAATTTGAACAAGTTGATCAGAGCGAACAGCGATCGCAAGATCTCATCCTCCTAGAAGAAAAACGCGATCGTACTTTGATCAAGTCCACTATATACTTGCAAGCTTGGCGCAAGTACCATAACAAAATGGTGCGACCACGTAGTTTTCACGTGGGCGATCTGGTTTTACATAAAATACAAGACCAATCTAGTCGCAACAAGTTCTCCCTGAAATGGGAAGGCCCCTACACTATTGTTTCGGTGCCGCGGCTAGGATCAGCTCGGTTAGCAATGGAGGATGGTCAGATCTTATCTAATACTTGAAACATCGATCAATTATGCAAGTTCTACATGTAAGTATTCAATCCCTTTTCCTTTTCAATTAGCATGTTTTAACAAAACTAGTGCTTTCAGTTGTTTTATATGGGAAGTATTCCTTTTTTGCCTGTATGATACGAGTTTGGCTCAGGAGTTGGCCGCTGATGGTTATATCGCCACAATACCCTAATCGGATTCGCTGGCAGATCTCATGATCACTTCCAGACAAGACACCCCTCAATAAGCCGTTTCTCAACGCACACGGGGTTTGCTGGCATGTCCTTGGTCATCAGAGTGGCTGCCGGTTTGAAACAATGTTGGGTGTTGTATCAAATATAATTATTGGTCTGGTCGAGTATCCCTGGTCACTTAGCAGATTGGCCACCATCTTCAGCTTTTCGAAGATGTCTTGTTGAGCCCTGCCGCAGGTTGAGAGGGATGTGCTTAAGTCTTTGTTCTCCCTACGGACAGAGTCAATGGTCGCCTGGAGGTCTTTTTTCTCTTGACCGAGCTGGCTTATTTGGTCGTCTTGCACTGCAGTAAGAAGGTCATTAAAAACAGTCCGTGCGACAAAATTAATTCGCTATGGTCAGAAGTTTACTTACAGGAGAGCTGCGACCGCAATTTTCTGAGTTCGGACTCTAGGTGTGAGATTGTGGTGGCCGCCCTGAACTTTTGGTTTTCCCGATCAACGAGGCTCTTCGTTAGATAGGCATTTTCTTTGTAACAGAAGAGATAATTGTCATGGTAGGTCTATATTTAGGCAAATGAAAGAACATCTTCCTCACCGCTGTAGGCGATCCGTTTCCTCTTGCGCGGCCTCGATGCTATCCGCCATAGCCATCGATCTGGTCGCCACGTGGGTCAGTTCCTATGACATGGGGGGAGATCGGTTACAAAACCTGGATGTTCCTATGTAAATGCAAAACTCAAAAACCATGAGGGGTGTTCGACATACCTCAACATATTCCCGAAATGACCTGTTCTTCGGGACAACTGAGGGCCGAGTTGCTGGACTCGCCTTATCCCCCGCAGGAGCAGCAGGTGAGTTTTCCTGCTGAACCTCGTTTCTTGCCGGGTCGCAGTTTTCAATGACTGCGATTGGATCTCCGTGTCCAACTCATCCACAACGGCCCGGACGACATCCTGGACCGGAGGGATAGAGCTCTCCTCACCAGAGACCTCAGTAGCAGAGGGAACTTCAACCCTCGCCAAAGCTACTAGGGGACTTGATGTTGAATCTCTACACCTAGGCAAGAAGAAAAACCGTCAGCTTTGCGGTTGATCACTACAATCTAACCTTGTTTGAACGGGAGAGAATTCTTGCCTTAGTTGAAATCCCATCAGCTTTTGGGATTTCGAAGATGGTTCCCCAAGGAAAAGAGGACAATCGTCGTCCGTCCTGGTCTTCCTCAAGACCTTATCTTTTTCTCCCTGTGTGTGCCAACCTGTAAGCATATATAGGAGAGATGATGAAGACCCAAGTGGTAAGAATTCTCACCGGGGTAACCTTCTTGGTCGACAGGGATGCCTCCAATGGTCCGGACGTCTCATGAGCCGCCGGTGCTGGCATTTCATCCGCGACCATGAAATTGGAAGTGATCGCGGTGTCCTGCTTTTTTATTCCCGCTCTTGTCGACAGGAGTGGAGTATTCGCCGCCCTAGGACTAACAGGAGTCATAGGGGGGATTTCTTCTTCCTGTACAAACGTCGCTTGATGAACTTGCATAGATGAATTATAACCCTCAAGACTGCGAGAAATCTTATAGTAGTCGCCCCTTCTACCATGGGGGGAGATGTTACAGATCCTGAAGCCTCCAGGGCTTCGGGAGCAGAGGTCTCACCTGCAACCACAGGATTCTCGGTGGTCGCGGGGCTCGCTGTAGTTGTCTCTGTCTCTGCGGGCCGGGACAGTACTTCGCCGGTTTGAGGGGTAGCCACCTTCCTCTTTCGGCGAACCAGAGGAATGTTGTCTTCCTCATCCTCGCTCCCTTCACCCTGTACGACGAAGAAGTAATTCCAGTTCGTACCTGGGGTAACAGGAGGCACATGATATCTTACCGCAGTCTTTTTCGGGGTAAGGGGAGTTCTGTGCGAGGAGCCTTCCCCAAGAGTTTTCTTGGATTTCTTGGAGGCAGATTCCCTTGCTCTGGGCTTTGAAGAGATTGTCTTTACTCTCTTCATCGTCGGTTTTCCCAGGAGACCGACGCCTTCACTTGGATGCATCGCTTCGGCAAACTTTCCTAGAAGCTATGTCATTCCAATGCCCTTGTTAGTACAAGATGCGCAGTTGATTAACAAATAGAGCCTGATGAGAAAGGTCATACCTTTCGGCGCTCTTGTCTGAGGTCGTCGCCGGCGTTGATCAAACTCTGGGGATGAGGTGATCCCCTAGTACCCTCCACATCGGCGCTGTATGCCTTAAGGAGGTAATTTGTCCGTTTTTAATTTTGGACAAAGGTAAAACTATGTCACCAGCAAGCAAATTAGCAAACACGACATTCTTTCTGAAGAAATGTATGTTCTTGTTGGCTGGATGGCATACCGTTATTGTAGTCCAGGGTGCTGTCCGCCATGGACTGAATCTCCCAAGTCGGATGAGTCCTTTCACACAGGGGGCTCACCCGATTCTTCACAAAATCACGAACGATGTCACAAGCCGTTAGTCCTTGCTGGACTAGGTGAAGAATCACTTGGGCTTGCTTTTTTTGCTCTGCATTTAGAGCAGGGAGAGAATCCAACTCGCTGGACTTCTCTGGCCGCGAGTTCACAAACCATAGCCCGCTCTCGGACGGAGGGGTACAATAGAACCACTTCTGATACCACCTGTGCACGGAATCGCGCAGGGGTGGGAAGGGGTACTCCTTCTCCCTAATCCAAAAATAGATGCATCCGGCAGGATTGGCGCTCTTCGACCATGCCGAATAATAGAAGCGTCGAAAGAGATCCACACTTGGAAGCACTCCGACGAAAGCTTCACATAGATGCTGGAAAATCGCCAGGATCAGGACAGCGTTCAGGTGGAGATTTACCAATTCCAACCCATAATGCTCCAGGATTCCCTTCAAGAATTGGCTTTCGGGGAATCGGAACCCGCAACGTAGGTACTCCTCAAAAACCACCAACTCGCCCTCTTGGATGATTGGGGTTTCTTGATCTTTCTCCGTGGGCCGCCAGTTGATCGACAACCTCGGAGGAAGGATTTCTTCCTTCTCTAGAGCCACCAGACTCTCCTCTGTGTGGTGAATAGATCGGCTCCAGGACGCCATTTCTTTCGAAGGATCGAAGGGAAAGGTGGCAACTTTGGAGGCGATGGAGAATGGGGAATGAGGGTTTTGTGCGGCGGAGGTTCTAAGACAAGTTTCTAGCTGTATGGCTTCCTCAGGAAGCTACTTGCTCCTTTTATAGGCCCGAGGCGACGTTCCACTAAGGGTAACGTTCCATCAAATATTTTATTCATTTCCCATAATGGATATTTTCTCTGGTAAACCCGTTAAACGTTCCCCGCACCGAATATGAAATGAAAAGTCTTCTTTGTTTTGAATTTGAGAAGTAGGGTGAATACAAAAATGTGAAAAGTTATACAAACATTTTCGGAGGACATTATCCTTCATGTTTCTTGTAAACTTTCACGTGTTGGTCACAATGCATTTTTGTGACATCTCGATCATAAAGATATTCTATGATCATTACAAACTGCTGTGTATGCAGTTGTTATTCGGTCAAGTTGTTGTGTTATCAGAACTGTGATTCTGATCGGACTTCAACTCTAGTTGCAGTGGTGGTTCTGATCAAATTTTGGTTCTGATCGAATTTTGGTTCTGATCGCGATAACCGTCCAGATCGAGTTTCAGTTTTGACTGCGGTTTTGGGTCTAATCGCAGTACTCAGATTTACCTGTGAATGAATGGTCGTAAAGACATTACTTATGGCCATATTTTCACACAGAAGTTATGAAGAGCTTCCATATTATGTAAGATAAAAGAAATCTTTATTTCTGGCAGTCTTTACATACAAAAGGGATGCAGGCGATAAGAGCGTCAACCTGATCCGAGAGAAGTTTACAAAGTTCTCCTAGGGACATATTGGCGTCAGTAGGATCTACACTGATGGCCCCAAGGGAACTAGCAACTACTCTAAGTCTATCTACATCGTCCCTAACATGAGACGCACTACCATTCCTGATCGAATCGGAGAGTTCTCACTGCTATCGAGCGTAGTCCCTCTCCAGGCGGAATTTGTGCGCCTCTTCGCGGGATCTTTCAAAACATTCTGCCAGGTGCAGAATTGCCGAAGACATCCTTCAGTCTTCTTCTCCAGGGCCTCTTTTTCCCCTTGGAGAATCTGTTCGGGGGGAGGAGGTTGAATCTCAGCAGGCTGGTCGCTGGGTGCTCCAACAATTTTGATCTCCTACATTTGCAGATGTTAGTTGTACTAACTATAACAACAAGCAAAGGGAGATGGAAATAATTACCAATCCTTGCAAGTGACAGGTTGAAGTATTTCCCCCAGAAAGTAGATCACCCGATAAAAGCCGAAGATCATTAGATGGTAGAAGTGCAACCTTCCCACCGGAAGATTGTTTCCCCAATACAAGTTGAGGATTATCTAGTCGCGGAAATACAGCTTGCCAACCAGAAAATTGATCACCCGAAAAAGGACGGGGATCACTGGGATGAAATGGAGAAAGCTGAGAAGACTGCCCTAAGGGATCATCACGAACCTCCAAAGGTGGAGATGAAGATTCGATCTGCCGAGGTACATGTACAAGAAGAACTACGGGAACCAAAGGAAGAGAGAGCAATGATGCATCTTTCACCTTTATCCAGCTGGAGGATCCCTCGTCAACCTTGGGTTTCTTCCTTGGAGAAGTCAGATCTTTGGACGTCTATGAATCCTGCTCAAGCTCTAGTATCACTTCCTCTTCATCGCTTTCAATCTCAATGATGTTTTGATCTGCCATTGAGAGGTATAGAAGAGAAAGGAAAGATGACTTTTGAAGAAACTTAGTCGGAAGAAGAGTTGTGGAGTTTTGAAGTTAAAAGGCTTCGGTATTTATAGCCCCCGGGGTGACGGTTCGTTTTCCGAATGCCTCGAGCTTTTAAAACATTTACAATTTTACCTCGCGTTAAAAATAGTTCTACGGCGTCATCCTTACCCGTCAAATATTACCCAGAGTTTGTCTTGGGAAATAAACCGCCATACTTAGTGCGCCACTAAATGGTGGATTTGAAACGTCGGGTTACGTATCCGATGTGAGTCTTAAAATTTAAAGTAAACATGTCCCTTCGTTCTCTTCAAATTTGGGGGCTAGCTGACAAAGATTGATACCCGAGCTAGTTCAAATAAATGCACGTCTGGTTCAAGATAGATTCGAGCCAGAGAAGTGTCTGTTGATACGCACTCAAGTTACTTCGAGAAGTGCGGACACATGATCGCAAGCTTGACGCGATCAGATCGCAGATAATACGCGGTTAGAAGCCCATATACAAATACGCGGATAGAGGATTGCAGAGAATGCTCGGTCAGATGATTACAAGCAACGCACGGTCAGAAGACCTTCGACCAGGAGACGCGGGATTGCTTAGTCCCTACAACAGAGATATCCCGAGTATCCCAAAGATTCTTCCACGTATGGAGACAACCGTCAGGATGTTAATACATGCGGCTATTCTTCAATAACACGTGTTAAACCTGTGTGAAGGTTAGGGGCAATTGCCAAAACTGCACTCGAGTAACTGTTCGATGCTGTTATGCCTTGGCACCCTTTCAACCAGTATAAAAGGGTAAGCCAATGCATCATACGAGGGGAGAGGGAGATCGAAGGATCGAGAGATCAGAAGATCAACAGAAGACATTAGACTAAGTTAGTTAGCTCTCATAAGCCTTTTGAGCATTGTCTTGTATAAACTCGCAGGAAAGATCTTTGCCTGTGAAGATCCTTTCCATAGTTTTGTAACTCTTTTCTCCTACACATAGTAAATCCTAACAGGACGTAGGGCTATTACTCCTACCATTGAGGGCCCGAACCTATATAAATCTCTCTGTGCTTCAGTTAACTTTGATTCATCATACCTTCCCGGAGGGACACCCTGAAAGGTCTCACAACCTACAAATTCTGCATAAGTTCGACTAAGGACCCCAAGTCTGAATCGTCGACATCGTCTTAAGCAAAGCCATCAGGAATTCAAATTTGGCAGTGCCAACAAAATTTTATGGCACTTTGTAGTCTTCAGGGTCTGTTTCATATACTACTTGTGCTAAGAGAAGATCAGTAAAAGCTATAGAATTTAGAAGCGCGGTGTCTTCGTCTTTAGTTTAGCTATTATACTGAATTAGCATATTTTTTTTTGTTTTTGTTTTAGGAGATTTTCAGTCGAAGAGAGATTGCCAAGATTTCCTTTTATCTCTTTAACTGTTTTTTAGATTGAGTTCTAGTTAGAATCATGTTTAGTTTTGGTTTGCTTCTATCTCTAAGGCTTAAACTTATATAATCAGTGGAGTTCTTTATAATCAGTATGTTTCTTTATGAAATGAGCACTCCTTTATCCTAACAATCAGTCAGGTCAATTCATCTAGTTAAGTAACAAAAACGTGAAAGGGGCAAATGGTAGGGCCCTTAAGGGGGGTGATTGGTTGCTCACATGAGTTTAACCTGACTTAATGAGATGTGATTATATATTTAGGACAAGATGAAGGAATATGACTAGGAGTTGTTTGATTAGTTACATGAGTAGATGCGGTTGAGATGAGATTTTTGTTTGGTTAGTTGTATGTGTGATGCAAATGAATGAGATTGAAAAAATAAATTAGAATTATTAATTTGATTTTGTTGTACACTAAAACATTTCATATATTGTAACGCCCTGAGTTTAGGGGTGAAAACTTTCTTTTTCATAAATAGCATGCATGCATGTATTTGTAGTAGTAGCCAGATCAGTATCTATCTCAAGCCCTAAAATCTCCAAATCTTTTCTGTGAACCCCAAATCAAGATCAGATTGTTCAGATGTGATCTATCAGTTACTCTGAACTTAAAAGTCTTCAGTAGCCAGATTCAATTCCATCTCTAAATCCCAGATTTAGCAACTCCTTTCTGTTTTCGAAAATAAAAATATCTTATATTACTCAAATACCCTAAGTTTCAGAAATTCAGATTTAATCAAAATCTTGACCTAATCCAGACCAGATTATTCTTAAATTATGATCATGGGTATGTCAATACCTTGAAGCAGAAAGTTGGCAGCCAGATTTTATCATCTAGATTCTTTTCGCAAATCAGTCCAAGAGTTATCGCAAATCAGTCCTTTATCTGATATCTGGAAACCCAAAAAGGCCAAAATCTTCAGATTAACTCCAAACTCAGAATTTCTTTAGCAAATCTCTTCTAAATGCTATTTGACACAATTTTCTCTTCTGTTCAGATTTCAAAATCTCATCCTAAATGCCAGAATTCGAAATCAATTGAAATTCAGATTTCAATTACCCTAAAATACCCTATTTTCAGTTTGTATCAAAAACTATTCAAATGTGCCAGATTTTATCAATTATCTTTGCCAAATATTTTGTTGAATATAATCTGCCAGATCAGTGAAATCAATTTCAGTCTAAACCTTCCAAATCTCCAGATTTACAGATTGGTCCAAACTCAAAAATCTGAAATTGCAGTTTAGTCCAAATTCGACCAGAGCACTTAGCTGATTTCGACCAGAACTCGCCGTGCCTGTGCGCCGTAGTTGCTCGTCGCCGGCGAGGCTTCGCCCGCGCTCATGACCGTGCATGCTTGTGTGTACATGTCCTCGCTTCAGCTCGTGCCGTGGCAACGCCGATGAACAGCACCGCCCTCGTGCGTGACTAGCAGCAGCAATCCCAGCTTTTTGTCAGTAGCTTTTGCGCCGCGCCAGTTGTTGTCGCCACCGCTTGCTCCAGCAATGCTAAGTCCCGATGAAACGACACTGTGATCAGCTGCAGACTTGTCGCCATCGCAATCACCGTTCTTCGTTGTGTCTTCGCCGCTGTTGCTTCTACACGCAGCCAGTCAAATCCTTGGCGCCAATCTCTTCGTTGTCCCCTCTTCGCAAGCTTCGCCTGGCCTATTTAAACGCTCTTGTACCCAGCAGCTCCTTCATACCTCACTGGAAATCAACAAAGTCCCAGATTTTCTGTTTTTGTTTTCTTCTCCGGCGAGCCGTCGAGGAGGCTCACGGTGCCAGCACGCCCTGCTGCACCAAACTTCAAATTGAAGCCATCAGTGAGTTCCCCTTCTCCTTCTATCTGTGTAGTATCACTTAATTGCTCACCGGTGACCTCTAACGCCGGCGATCACCGGAATTCCCGATTGCCCTGTTCCTGCAATGTAGCTTAATTCAATCCAAATTAGCTTTTGAACCTGTAATCTAAATTGATCAGAGAGCTATTTTGAGCATGCCTGTAAACCTAGAATCATCAATTGATCTCAATTTGAAGCTATTCCCAAATTTGAACTTCAACAGTTGCTGGCTCTCGTCGCCAGGCCACACCGGTGATCCTCCGGTCAAATTGATGCTACCAGTAGCTTCCTCATACCCTTCTATCACTCCTCGAGCAAGGAATTGAGTTCAACTGGCCTGTACCAAAAATGCCCAATTCCGGTGTTTCTTCTTCGGCGCCGATCACCGGAAAGATTTTCCCAGCCATTTCAGCCCTAACCACTTTGTCCAGTGTGTGTGCCTTGAACTCCTGAGCATTTTTGTCTTCTAGTCCGACACCTAGATCGGCCTAGATTGGAAGTTACAGCTTTGCCAAGTTTTGTGTCCAGAACTGCCCCAGTGCAGTGAGTTCACCGCAGTTCATCACCAAATTTCTTGCTGTCCAGCCATTTTCAGCCATAGATCCTATTATGACTTTTGTTCCTGTTACTCAAGCCTACCTCCTAGACAAATTTAGCACATCAGTTGAGCCCTTGAACAGCATTTTATGCTAAGCCCTAGTTTTTGGCATTGTCAGCCAGTGGCATTGGCCCTGTTTACCCACTTCTGGTTGTGTAAATTGAGAACCACTTTGTCCACTGAATTTGTAGAGTTGTGATCTACATTTTCTTCTACTACCACAACTTGAGATAAGCACTCTAGCTTTTCTTAAAGCTATGTCAGAGCCTTGATCCGAATGTCAATCTGCTGACATTCGCTGTTTTTGAGCAAATCAGCCACAAAATTGTTATCCCTGTTGTAATCTTGAAACCCTAAGATTATCTAACACCCATCCTTACCCAGATTCCTTGAACTCTAGAATCTCGACTCAGATCAGCTTGCAATCCAATTTATCTCCAATATCGTTAAATCATTCTTGTAAAGCATTTCTGCATATAAGGCATAAAACATTTTAACATAACAAGTAATTATTGTGTGTTTGTTTGTCGTCGAGCAGATCCAGAAGCTGACTTTGAAGATTTTGCTGTTGACTCGTCATCAACTGCTGTATCTTACGACGCGGAAAGCAAGTCATATTCTTGGTCATCTTGAACCTATATTTTAAATGTTACTATAACATAACCTTGAATATAGACAGTATTGCATGTGAAAGATTGAGAATGGTTGATTTATGAATTGGCAGTACTAGACTGGTTATCTGTGAAATGTGAAATAAACAAGTTTTGAGCCATGAACTATTATATATGTATTTATATATATTCATGAAATAAAACCCCTAGCCGTGACTAGAAAAATGGTATGGATGGTTGTAGCACTAGAGGTGCTAAATTGCAAAGGATAGCAGGAACTAAAGGTGCAGGGTTGTGGATGGTCTGGTCATTGGCATATAAGGACTAGAACCTTGTGTTGTGCGTCTAGTGGCATGAACAACGTGCTAACCGCAAGCCTGGAATGGGACAGGCCTGAACAAGTACTTATGTGGATCGCACATGAAACCCCTGCATGAGATGTGTAGTGATGCACGATAAGCACGGAGAGTGGCTCCCACACATATCACTGAAGGTGATCTTACACGCTAACCCAGTAATGGGAATAAGCAGAGGGGTGGAGGTTAGGATACAACCTACCACAACTGTGGTTTGCGGAGAGCCACAGGGTCGGGGGTGAATTGTAAGTGAAACATAACAAAAGTTCTTGTTATCTCCACCTTTCACTCACACATGGTTGTGAGGAAGGGTCTAATCATTTTGATAGGATGGGCTTGAAAGTGGAATATCCTGTGGGTAGATTGGTACCTCTCTGCAGAGTTAAAAACGTATTCGAATACTCCGAGCTCCCGGGTTTATAGGAGTCTGCTGCGGTGGATTAAATCCACGGGGTGTGACACAAGTATATTTTCTAAATAAAATTTGTTAAATCAAGATTACCCAAATGACATGTGTTGTCATGATAAGGAGTGCTGCCATGGGCTGTCGTGTGTCGACGTGTGGCGGTAGTGCTATAATCTAGTGAACAAGAATATAAATGTTATATTATGAGAAGTGCTGCCATAAGATAAGATGAGATGAGTTATGAAAGAAAAAGATTATTTTATAAACATCCATAATTCTTGACTAGTCTAGGTTCATATCATCACTACTATATGTATATACTCTTACCTATGACTTGCTGAGTACGTAAGTACTCACCCTTGCAACATTCAACTCAATAGATGGAGCGTACCTTGATCAAGATGATGGCTTGGAGAACTTTGTGGATCCAGAAGGAGGAGAGTCAGTTCCGCCAGAGCCATGATGTGTGTTATTCTGCCGTCAACTTCTTTTGTGGGAGAGTCACCTATCTTCTGCTGTGTAGTTAATATTTTGCTAAACCTTGAATGCCGTGAAGGCATTGTAACCTCTTATGTAATATTAAGGCCAGCAGGCCACACTGCTTAAATATTTTGTAAGTACTCTGTTGCAATGTAATATACTCCTGTGTTTGACTTATCCTGGGAAGTCAAAGGTTTGTGTGTATGGGACTAGCTGCAGCGAGCTAGGTCTCTACAGGAGTAGTCGTAGTCCCAGTGTCGAAGTGCGACAAAAAGTTGTTATCAGAGCAACATGAGAACTTGGCTATAGGACGACACCTTTAGGGATTGGCTGTGCCAAGAAAATGTAATTTATTTAGAAACTATTTGTTGAAAATATTATTTTGATAAAAATAATGAGCTTTGTAGCTCCTAAAAACTTTTATTTCAATGTCTTATTTGGATTTTCTAAAAATTCGGTAAGATTGTGAGAGTGCGTTCTGTTGTCTCAGAGTGTCTTGGGGGTTGGTATAGATAGAGCTGGTGGATGCTCTTGATAGCCTTGTGATTCGCTATTGCTTTTGCAATGGTTAACTTGTGTATTATGGCTAGTAGCCTAAGTATTTCATGCATTAAAGAAGTTTGCATTAATTTCTGCATTGTTGTTTTAGTTGGCCCTAGTTAGTTAGATCAGTCTAAACCTTTTTTAGAGCCACCATGGTTGATATAAGAAGAAGATCTCGAAGTGGTAGAGAAGACATAAAACAAACTCCACAGGAAGAAGATACTATGACAAGAGACCCTTTGTTTCAGCAAGGATCTCAGAGTTCCAATCCTCCTCAGAATGAACAACCTAGTCTACAGGAAATTCTTCTGTCAATGGAGAAGAATCGACAGGAAGCTCAGACAGCCCATACTCAGTTGTTAGCCCAGATAGTTCAGAAATTGCCTACTGGAACAACAGAAGGAACTACTTCTACTGTAGGAGCAAGATTAACAGATTTCCAAAAGACCCATCCACCAACATTCTCTAGTGCGACCGATCCCATGGTTGCCGACCCGTCCATCTTATTTTTTCGTGCAGTGGTTGTTTAACAATATTTTTAATTTATTTTTGGAGTTAGACTCACCTGTCGGTGACTATATTTTTAGTTGTCGGAAACATAGTCGTTATAAAAGAGTCATTGTGTATTTTTTATTCTTTTTTATGAAAAAATTCATAAAATTCACCTCACTATTTCTCTATAAATAGGCCCTCATTTTCTCATTTCATCACACACATCTCCCACAAAAATTTAGAAAAATTCACCTCTCCCTCAAAAATGTCATTCAAATTTAGTTCAAGCACATGTAGAGAAGAGGAAGAGACTGTCAATACTTTACATAATTTCCTTGCGGGATTCATAAGAGGAAGATCCATCTATGGTAGAGTGCGAAGAGTGTCTTATCGCCAGTATGAAAACCAGGCTATAAGTTTCTACCTTCCACTATCATCGGTGTGGTAGCAGGAGATACATCGATAGAGACCGTGAATGACACGTGTTCATCAACATGAGATGATCGTGTGACGGGTCACCCCGTGTTGGGCAATCACAAAGATTGACACAAGGGTTTATACAGGTTCGAGCCTCTGTGGAGACCCTAGTCCTATCAACGTGCCCTCGACACGAGTCAGCTAAGGGGGCTCTCTCCCGGGGAGAGGGCTCCTAAGCACATCTATTCGTTTTTGTGTATTGAGTACAAATGAAAGTCTCTCCTCTACAAGACAGGGATACAAGGGTATATATAGACCCCAAAAGATGCAAATTACCAGACTATCCTAGCTACGACCGTCGGATCGAAGGCATCATGGTCTTTTGGCGAGGCCCGGGGCACTGATCTTGGACACGTGGCCACCCTTGATTTCAGTGCCCCCAACTCCGAGACGGGGTCCGGGAGGAGAGAGGCTCCTACTCCGGAGGGCGGAGCACCGGAGGTGGGCACCTCCTACTCCGAAGGACGGAGGCCGGAGGTGGGCACCTCCCTGCTTGGAAGACCGGGGGCCAAAGGTGGCCACTTCCTACTCCGGAGGACGGAGGTCGGAGGTGGCCACATCCTACTCTGGAGTCCGACTGCCGGAGGTGGCCACCTCCCATCCAGGAGGTCAGTGGCTCAGAGGTGGGCACCTCCTGCTCCGGGAGACGGAGTCTGGAGGTGGGCACCTCCCCGCTCGGAGGACCGGGGGCCGGAGGTGGCGCCTCCCTGCCCAGAGGACTGGGTGCTGGAGGCGGCCACATCCTACTCCGGAGGACAGAGGCCGGAGGTGGGAACCTCCCAGCCTGGAGGTTAGCGGCCCAGAGGTGGGTACCTCCTACTTTGGAGGACGGAGACCGGAGGTGGGCACCTCCCAGCCCAGAGGTCGGTGCCCACCCAGAGGTGACCACCTCCTACTCCGAAGGATGGAGACCGGAGGTGGACACCTCCTACTCTGGGGGATGGAGTCCAAAGGTGGGCGCCTCCCCACTCGGAGGACCAGGGGCCGGAGGTGGCCACGTGCTACTTCGGCGGACGGAGGCCGGAGGTGGCCACATCCTACTCCAGAGGACGGAAGCCGGAGGTGTGCACCTCTGAGCCCGGAGGATGGAGGTGGGCACCTCCTAGCCCGAAGTACAGGCCGGCGCATATAATCTACGGCTAATATTTTCCCCCAACAGCAGCCCCCCGCACCCCGGAGGACATTCAATGTCGTCGGGGGGTGTGACGAGTTAGAGGAAACGCCCCTCCCTTGGAGAGCTCTGTGGGACACGAGACGTTCTTCTCCGGGAGAGGAGAATGTTATTTAAACCGGCCACGCACAGCCTCGATTCTCGTGTGACTCTTCATATTTACGGCTGGGATCTCCTGGGTTGACACATGGTGACCATCGGGGACACCTCGTCCCCCGATATAAAGAGGGGCCCGCCCCTGGGGAAGGCAAGCCTTCTTGTTCCCCACTTCCATTTTCCAACATACTCCTTGAGAGTGACTTCTTCCTCGGCCTTAGAACTTCCCCGGGGAAAATGCACGAGATGGCATCAAAGGCGTGTGGGAAAGCGTCGGACATTCTTCCGAAGGACGTGACCTCCGATTACCTCAGGGTCACGGAGTTCACCGCGGGGGACCGGGACACCCTCATCTTCTGGAGGGTTTTTGCCAAAGGAGACATTCATGTCCCGGGGGCAGAGGAGGTTACTCCGAGCCCCCGGGATGGGGAGGTGGTGGCCTTCGCGGCTTTGTGGAGGCGGGCCTGCGGCTCCTGATCCACCCCATGCTCCGGGACTTCGTCCGCGAGCATGGGATAGCATTGAACCACTTGACACCCAAAGTCCTTGTATGAATGGGGCTGTTCTTGTGGCTATGCGAGACCGCGGACGGGGTGGAGGGTACCCTCCGCCTCTTCCACTACTACTATCGGGTGATGGCGAAGAGCTCCCTGTCGACGATTTGGACTCGGGGTCCTTAGTCGAACTTATGCAAAATTTGTAGGTTGTGAGACCTTTTAGGGTGTCCCTCCGGGAAGGTATGTAGGATTATGGAGAACTAGAGCACAGAGAAGTTTATACAGGTTCGGGCCCTCGATGGTGGGAGTAATAGCCCTATGTCCTGTTGGGATTTCACTATGTGTAGTAAAAGGATTTACAATGTGACGGAAAAGATCTTCACAAGCGAAGATTTTCCCTATATGTTTGTACAAGTCAAAGCCTGAAGGGCTTTGTGGAAACTATTTAACTTAGACTACTGTCTTTGAGTTGGTTGTTCGATCAGTTGATCTCTGGATGAGATGTGATATCTCTCCCTTTCTCTCCTGTTTGATGCATCGGGCTGCTCCTTTATACTGGTCGAAAGGGCGCCAAGTCGTAACGGCATCAAACAGTTGCTTGGATGCGGTTTCGTCAACCGCTCTCAACTCCCACGTAGGTTTAACACGTGTTATTCATGGATAACCGCACGTATTAACCTCCTGACGGTTGTTCCTCTACGTGGAAGAATCTTCGGGATACTCGGGATATCCTATTACGAGGGCAGATTAATCCCGCGTACCCTGGTCGAAAATTCTCTGACCGCGTGATGTTGGCTGACTGCACAACATCTACAGCCTTATGTTCGCGTATAACATACGAACTCCTGACCGCGCACTAGCTGCAGTCTGGTCGCGTAAAGCCTGCAACCTTGGGATTGTGCTTCTCAGAATGACTTGAGTTCGCACCGCCAGGCACGTATCTGGCTTGAATCTATCCTGAACCAGTCGCGCATTTATTTGAACTGACTCGGGTGTCAATCCTCGTCACTCCCTGGTGGTGAAGCATGGACCAAAGTCGACCTGCGGCTCGATCATGTTGAAGTATGCTCCTTCCCGGGCAGAGGAGTACCTGGTTGTGGCCTCCCAGGATCAATGGGAGGGATGAACCCGAAGGTGGTTCTACCTCCGGGCACGGGACCTGGAGGTGACCTACTCCTCGCAGCCCACAACCCTCAGCCGTACCTCCAGCCCTCCAACCTTGATGGTGGACGAGATGACCTCCATCGCCAAGTTGGTGGAGGCCCACTCTCGGAGGAGCATGCGGGACCTAGCAAAGGAGCTGCTCCTCCTCTGGCTCAGCCCCTTCAGTCGGAGCTAGAGGGGGCCAGGACTCAGCCCGAAGTACAGGCCTCCGAGGTTTCCGGTATCACGATGCAAGCCTCATTCTCCGGAAATTGGGAGGGCACCTCCGGGTGGAATTTGTTTTGCTAACTAAACCTTTGCATCTCACATTTAGTTCCTATGAGTTAACCCAGGAGAAGGCGGAGCACCTCCTCGGGAGGTACTATGAGGATGAGCACGCCTGGTGCCTCACCGTTATTGGGGAGGGTCCTCCCCGAAACTTGGTGGCCGAGGCCTTCGGCATGGCCCTCCCAACCCGGGTGCCTCTCCCAACTCTGTGCTCCCACAGGCGGAGGGAGACGGGGGCACCCCCGACGGCAAAGCGCGCTAAGACCGCGTAGACTTCGGGTGGGAGTTCCGGTCAGGCCCATGCCCAATCCCCGGTGCCAACGCGGAGGCCGGTTGAAACACCTCAGGCCCCGGAGAGGGCAGAGCCTACTCTAGCCCGGGGGACTGCGTGGGCGCCTCGATCTCAGATAGGGGCGAGGCCTTCCCCCGTACAAACGACTCCTGCGCAGGCGGCTCCTGCGCAGGCGGCTCCTGCGAGTGCAACTCGAGGGTTGGAAGGGGTAAGACCTTCCCTGGCTCAGGCGACTCCTGTGGCAACACTTCGGGTGTTGGAGGAGGTGGTACCTCCAGTGTAGGGGACTCCCCTAGGGGGACCGCAGCCCCAGAGGTGGAGCACGATGAGAGTCCTACGGACACGGCCACATTAGCTGCCCCGCTCAATGCTTTGGGGGCATCGGGCATGTATGACCATGTGGTCACTGAGGAGGACGAGCCTGCCTCCGAGGACCACGGCTCCACCCCTTCTCCGGAGTAGGCACTCCAGGAGGATCCTCTGGGAGTGTACGTCTGGGGTGATAGTGCTCTCCCACTTCTGGACGCACTCTTCGCTCCCGACATCGCTCCTCCAGTGTCACCTTTGAGGGGAGCGAGCTCCCACGTCCCGACCGGGGGTAGTGCTTCGGTGATGCCGCGGCCAGGGAGGGGGACTCCCCGGACCCCTCATCACCCCCCTCCAGCGGGGGACGGTGGCTCCAATACTCCGCTCCCGGGGGAGTCTTCGAGGCGCCGGGGGTGGTGATGATCCCCCATGTGGGGCCGGCGACGGGGGAGGCTTACCAATGGGTGGTGACCCCCGTTCCCCGGTGAGGGGAGCCTCCCTCTTCTCCTCGGAGGAGACATGCACACTTTCCCTGAGCCTTGTTACCCCCAAGGCTTGGGCCCACGTCCGGGAGGGGGGTATCAACAAACGCTACTAGGAGGTCATCTCCCTGGCCTTGCAAGTTAGGATTTTACTCCGCCGATCTCACCTTATTTCTTTTTGTTGTCGCAAACCACCATGCGATTGTAGACAACCGCCATAGCATGCGCCATCTGAACTCGCCTTGCCCGGGACAACAAGGACATGAACTTCTCTATGGCCGCCCTCGAGGTCGAGCGCGACACAGCCATCCGGGAGTGGGACGCGGCTGTCCGGGCTTGGGAGGTGTTCATCCGGGAGCGGGACGCAGTTGCCCAGGAGTTGGAGCGCGTCTGCGTGGAGCAGCTAGCTCCTGCGGAGTTTGCATGGGACGCCGCCTTCCAGGAGTTGGCGAGTGTCCAAGAGCAACTGACCACTTCTGAACATGCCAACTACTGGGCGCTTCGGGAGGCAAAGTTGGCGGGGCCCGCACTCTCATCTTGTTGGGGATTGACTCCGGGCTACACTGCTCGGGCTCGGGGTCGAGTTCGGTCTAGAGGAGAATCCCCACAACCCACTGGTGTCTTTGGCGGAGGCCCACCGCTTCCTCGCCCAGCACATCGCGGCAATCTCAGAGGCCGCGGATGTCTGAGCCCGGGCCTTGGCAACCACCACCATTGCAATCGTGGCCTCCCAGTTTGGAGAGGCCGTGTTCAGGTGGTGCGGAGCCCTCGGTTCGGAGAGGCCCTCTCCCAGGAAGCAGCCATCCAGGAGAGAAGAAACTACCGTGTTAGGTCAAAATCTCATGCTGCTTCTGGTCGAGTATTTCTCGGTCGCGGTGGAGAAGTTCCAGACTCTCGGATTCAACCAAGACTTGGTCGATAAAATCCCAGATGTTTCCTGGAACCCGCGAGGCATTTTACTCGTATAGGGGCCCAATTTGTCCCCCCCCCTCAGCAGGGGGTGGCTTAATCTTGAGCGACCCACATTGGAGTTATGAGAGAAATCCGGGTTACTCCCCTTGGAGGAGAGGGCACTTGCAAGGGGTTGAAGATTGGGCAGAGATGTTCTCGCGTGGGCGAGCGAGGGGATTCGATCAGAATTTTACTAGTCAAATGTGACCTAAATCGCTCCTGGGGAAGGAAGAGCACAAGAGTGAGCTTTGGACTGTATGGAGGGACTAGTCCCCCAAAATGACTCATTACCACGGTTTTCTGAGAACCGGGTTGCCGCTTACGCCCTCAATCCATGAGGAGATATTGTAAGCCGCCCTAGGGGGAACGGGGCTCCCTCCATCGGGACTTAAGGGCTATGTCGGAGCCCGTAACATCCTTATAATGAGGGCATCCTCAAAATGAGGGCGTCGCCTCAGGGGCAGTTAGAAAAATCGTGCTAAAAAAGGACACAGTAAGGGGACAAACCATTTGCATTGATTTGAATGAACTGGTACAATGCCTCCCCCTTGCGAAGTCACAAAAGGGAGAGGGAAAGGCCCTGAGGCCATTGTTAAACTCGCTGTGTCTTCCCTCCTGCGAAGGTGCAAGAGAGGAAGGGGGAGACTCAGAGACTAAGTGTAGAACTTGCGGAGCAGGTCCGCGTTCCACGTGTGCTTCAGCTCCTGGTCTTCGAGGGTGGAGAGCTTGTAGGCCCTCGAACCAAGGATCGTGGTGATCCTGTATGGTCCTTGCCACTTTGGGCTGAGCTTCCCTTTGTTGCATCTAGGCACCTATTATTGTTGATTTTGATTATTGATGACATTAAGTATTTTTGATCTAATCATGTCTTTGAGCTATCTGTATAAAGAGACCTAAGAGCTATTTCGCCTAAGGTCATAGTATTGCCAAAATCACAAGCACAAGGTCAGCAAGAAGAAAGCCGTAGAGACCTAAGCTATCCAGAGGATCTGCAAGTCGTAAGCACAAGGTTGCAGTGTCGTCCGAGGTTGCAAGTCCAAGGTCGCGAGCTATGGTCGCAAGCGCAAGGTCACCAAGAATGAAGCTACAAAAGACTTAAGGTAAAATGCATATTTATTTTATCGGTCTCGGTGTTTGGAGTTTGATCAGTTTATAGAAATTTGTTTTTATTTTAAACCGTACTATTAAGAAGGGTTGCAAGTCCTATCTACATTTCCAGCATAAACCGAGAAACTCTTAGGTCATTGCATTCATTCTTTTCGGTTGGATTTGTTTTTAAATGATTTGGTTTTTCAGATGAGTTTTTGGTAGTAGAAGTGTTTTTGCTTTTTTTGGAAAGATCTAGGTAGATCTGGGTTTTGCTTATTTTGACAAAATTATAGCTCTTTAAATTATCTTTCAAAAAAGCTATAAAACACTTCAATCGGACCTTTGGATCAAAAGTTATAACTATTTTTATCCACACTGACTGTCAGCATGTCATGCTGACTGGCAGCATGAAATGTCAATTTTGTTGCTGACATTTGTCCAGAGAGCATGTTTTTTGAGCTGAAATTTTTTTACTTACGCTGACTGTCAGCATGTGTTGCTAACTGTCAGCATGAGTTTCGACCTCATCTATTTTGTTTCTGAGTTTGTTTTAATTGGTCGTTTTTATGGTCGATACTGACTGTCAGCATGAGCGACTTCTTTCCATATGCGACCACAAATGGCTAGCTAAGTTTTATCCCTGATTTTTGTTGAGCTGTGGTTATGGATGCTGACTGTCAGCATGTGTAGCTGATTGTCAGTTTGTGCTGTTTTGTTTCCTTTTTTGACCTCAAACGACTAGCTGAGTTTTCTCCGTAAATTGCTTCTTTCTGGTTGTGACCCATGCTGACTGTCAGTGTGCTATCCTGACTGTCAGCATACACTCTCACTTTTCAGGTCGTGCATAACGGCTCTTTTGATCTTTTGGGCTATAAATAGAGGCTTTGAGCTATTGTTTCATACACCAAGCAGCCTCATATTCATATACACACTTGAGCTTTAGTTTTTAACACAAAATCTTGATCTTTTGATCAAGTCGTGAGTTTTTGTGATCCACCGAGTTTTCTGTTCACATCATTTTGCATATCTAGAGTTTCTCGGTGATTGTTGGAGGTCTAGGAGAGACCTTGCAACCTATTACTCTTGGTGAACGCCCTCACCTAGACGGTTTGGTGGTGTGACCGTTGATCTCTCCTGTTTGAAGATTGTCAGAGAGACTAGGCGTGATAGGTGCTTGCCTTTCTGGAGTGGACAAGGAGCAATCACTAGTGAGAAATATCCTTCATGGATATTGAATTAATACTCATTCATTTGAGTGCTTCAACGAGGAGTAGGGGATACCGGGCGAGTCTCCGAGACCTCGGGAAAAATTCTTGTGTTTGTCTTCTTCTCTCTTCCTTTTATTTGTGTTATATTGTTTTTGTTCTTATTCTTTGCAAAAGTTGTTTTTAATTAAAAAGTTTTAAAGCCTCCTATTCACCCCCCTCTAGTTGGCATACTCAATCCTACACCCTTGAGCTTGAGGGTCTGTGACACGCTTAAGAATTAGGTCCCCCAAGCGAAAGGCTCTTCCTCGGATACGCTTATTGTAAGCGCGCACCATTTCACGCTTGTAAGTGGCGTTGTGGAGGATGGCCCTATCCCGCAATTCTTCAACGAGATCCACTTCCAACCTTTTATTTTCTTCGTTTTCTTGGAACGCGGCAGCTGAAACCCCCTCAAGGAGTTCAACTCGCAGCGATCGAAAACTAATCTATGGTGGGAGCATTGCCTCGGCCCCATAGACGAGGGAGAAAGGAGTGCGCCTCGTTGTGCGACTCAGGATCGTGCACATGGAGTAGAGAATGCTTGGGAGCTCGTCTGCCCATGCTTCGCACCTGGAAGCGCTTTGCTCCAGACGTCGACGAAGCTCTTGGAGGATGACCCCGTTGACATGCTTGACCGCCCCATTGCTTTTGGGATGAGCCACCGAAGCAAAATGGGGGGTCGTTCCCAAGTTCTGGCAAAACTCGTGGAAGACCGTAGAGTCGAACTAGGTTCTGTTGTCAACGGTGATCTCCAAAGGGACTCCGAAGCGACACACTATGTTCTTCCAGAAGAACCTTTGCACCTCTCAGGATGTGATGTTGGCTAGGGGTTCCGCCTCTACCCACTTGGAGAAGTAATCCACAGCCACAACCGCGTACTTGTATCCCTCCGGCGATGGGGGGAACGGGCCTAAGAGGTCCATTCCCCATCATGCAAAGGGCCATGTGATCAGGATGGACTGTAATGCCGCGGAGGGTAGGTTTGAACCTTTCACCATCTTTTGACAGGCCTCGCATGTGGAGACAAGATCTCCTGCATCACGGGCCACCGTAGGCCAGTAGAATCCTTGCCGAATAGCTTTTTTGCGACGGCCCGTGGGCCAAAGTGGGAGCCACAACACCCGAGATGAATGTCCTCAAGGAGTTTTATCCCCTCCTCCCGTGGGAGGCAGCGGAGCAATGCGGAGGCCCCTCGCTTGTATAGCGTCCCTTCCACCAAGACATACGCCCGCGCCTTGGCGCGAAGGCATTTAACTTCAGCGTCGTTGGACGGCTCCCCCTCTCCTCTAATGCAAGAGATAAGGGGTCCATCTAGGATGTGGCCCGGATGATCTCCGTGACGAGAGGGTCACTGGACCCAGAGTCTGGGCCGGGGGCCACCGCGGAAGGCTTCGAGATAATCTCTAGGAAAGCCCCCTCAGGGAGGGGCTCTCGGGCACTTGCCGCCTGCGCGATGGCGTCAGCAAGGTCGTTGTCCCTTCGTGGGATACGTAGCACCTTGAGGCCTTCAAAGTGATTCTCCATTTCTGGACCTCCTCGAGGTAGAGGCTCAGGATCACGTCATGGCATAAGTAGGACTTGTCCATTTGACAAACCATGAGTTGGGAGTCCCCCTTAACAAGGAGGCGTCGGATGCCCAAGGAGCGGGCGAGGCGTAGCCCTAGGAGAAGGGCTTCATACTTCGCGACATTGTTCATCACGGGAACTCAAGTCTTGCAGCGTATTCAAGGGTTCTGCCCTCGGGGCTTCGGAGGACTATTCCCGCGCCCGCCCCAGCCAAGCACAGGGAGTCGTCGAAGAAGAGGGTCCAGTGGTCACTACGCAGTGATGGCGTGGCGTGCGCTTCCTCCTCCGGTCCGGGGATTGGAGCCCATTCAGCCACAAAGTCCGCGAGAATTTGCGACTTGATTGCGGATCGTCCGGTTAGGGAGAGGGAGAAAGGGGCTAGCTCGGCCCCCCACTTCCCTATCCGGCCGGTAGCTTTCTTGTTCCGAAACACTTCCCCTAGGGGGAGAGAGGACAAACCGTGATGGGGTGGCCAGGAAGTAATGGCGAAGTTTCCTTGATGCCATTAGGAGAGCGTAACAGATCTTCTCTACCTTTGTGTATCTCGTTTTGGTGCCTTGGAGAGCCTCGCTCACATAGTAGACGGGGCGCTGCTGCCCGTCTTCCTCCTTGATGAGAACCGCGCTGACAGCGACCGAAGTGGTCGCGAGGTAAAGGAGTAGGGGCTCCCCTTGACTCGGGCTCACAAGCATTGGAGAGCTCGTGAGATACTTCTTCAGGTCCTCGAACGCGGCCTGTGCCGCGGGGGTCCAAAACCCCTCAAGGCCACGGAAGATCTTGAAGAATTGGAGGCCGTGCTCTCTTGAGCGTGAGACAAAACGACTCAGCGCGGCCAAGCGGCCGGTGAGTCATTGCACATCCTTGATGGAATGCGGCGGAGGCATGTCGAGAAGGGCCAAAATTTTTTCTGGATTGGCTTCAATGCCCCGTTGAGACACAAGGAACCCGAGGAGTTTCCCTCCGTGAACGCCAAATGCTCATTTTTCTGGGTTAAGCTTTAACCTGTACTTGCGGAGATTGTAGAAGGTTTCTCCTAAATCTTCGAGGTGAGAGGTCGAGAGCGGACTCTTGATGACCGCGTCATCAACATAGACCTCCACATTGCGGCCGATTTGGTCCTTTAGGACTAAACACATGAGGCGTTGAAAGGTCGCCCCCACGTTTTTCAACCCGAAGGGCATGTGGACGTTGCAGAAGGTGTCGAGGGGAGTTATGAAACTCGTTTTTTCCTCATCCTCCATAGCCATCCGGACTTGGTGATAGCCCGAATAGGCGTGCAAGAAGCTCATCAGCTCACATACCGCGGTGCAGTCCACCAGTTGGTCGATCCACGGGAGCAGGAAGTCATCCTTCAGGCAAGCTTTATTGAGGTCGGTGAAGTCGACACACATCGTCCACTTGCCGCTTGCCTTCTTAATGAGAACGGGGTTCGCTAGCCACTCGGGATGCAAGACCTCCCGAATGAACCCCTCCTCTTGAAGTTTTGCGATTTCCACCTTGATAGCTTCTTGGCGCTCAAGGGAGAGTTTCCTCAGCTTTTACTTCACTGGGGGGCGACCCCCATATCCTAGGGGTTTTGATCAAGTTGATGTCCCCGATCATGGCAGTGGCATGCTCGTAGAGGGAGCGAGCCATATCTTGGTCACCCCGAGCGGAGATCACCCCGCTCGGCTCGGGGATCTTCATGCATAGGTAGCTTTTGTGGACCGCTGCTCTTAGGCGGTTGATCGCGGTCCTCCCCATTATGGCATTGTAGGAGGAGGGGAGATTCACCACACCGAAGAGACCATTTCGGTCCAGTAATTATCCGGTGCGCCAAACATCATTGGGAGGTTGACCTTCCCCAAGGGGTATATAGTTTTTCCCAGGACAAAGCCTTGCAAAGGATGCGCTGCGGATTGCAGGAGCTTTTCGTTCACTTGCATTTCCTTGAATGCCTTTAGATAAAGGATGTCCGCGGCGCTCCCACCAACGACCAGGATTCGGGCAAGACGGTAGTTAAATACGGTGGCGGAGACGATTAGCGCGTCATCATGGGGGAAGTGCACCCCGCACGCGTCCTCCACGGTGAACGTGAGTGAGATGTCCGACCATTTTGGTGGCCGAGACATGTTAACGACCCCTATTGCCTCACTTCTCGCGCATATTCCTTGCACTGGCATTTGGAGTCTTGCCCGGAGGCGAATCCTCCCAGGATGATGTTAACATGTCTCTGGGAGGTTTGGAAAGGGAGCTCATCGCTCAAGCCCCCTTTCCCGACCTTGCCTCTGATGTCCTCTCGGTGGAGCGGGGAGTGCTGCCAGGGCCAGCGACGGAGGGGGTAAGGAGGTAGGGCCTCCTCCCCCCGGCCTGTGCTGCTCGAGAAATACTGCAAAATGTTGAAGAAACCGCGTGGCATTCTCGGGTTGCATGGGAGTTGGAGTTATGGAAAGCGCAACATAAGGTGGCTTCAGCCTCCTTGCCCCCTAGCTTGGGAGCCTCTCGCGTGCGGGAGGATTGGCCTCCCCCGCCGCTTTTGGGTTGGAGAAGGGTCATTGCCCCCGGTTAGGATCCCAGGAGCCGCCTCCGCCTTCGAGGACAAAAGCATCCCGAGGCCTTGGCTCGCTATGGGGTCCTCCCCAGGGACGTTTGTGGGAGGGGTCCCTTGAGTCTCTCTCCCCAGGGGCGAAGGTCCCTTGGTTCTTCTTCCAGAGGTCGTCCTCCTCAGCTCTCGCGTACTTCTCAAGCACGTTAAAGAGCTCATCAGCAGAGAACGAGCAGCTCTAGGAGAGCCTCTGGTGGAGCTCTCCCGGTAGATTCCCGCTTTTGCATGCTTAGATCACCGTCGAGTCAGGGACGTGAGCTACCTTGCTCTTGATTTAGGCGAAGCGTTTGAAAAAAACTTCGGATCATCTCCCCCGATCACTGCCGAATGGTGTACAACTACGATGAATCCAGGGGACGGACATAATTCCCCTAGAAATTTGCGCAAAACTCACGCTTGAGTTGCACAAAGGACTTGATGGAGCCCGCCTGGAGGTTGTAAAACCACGACTGGGATATCTCGGAGAGGTCGGGGGAAGACGTTGCATTGGACACTTTCATCCCCCCAACTGCCGAGATGGCTGTGGAATAGACCTACACGAATTCATAGTTGTCGGCCTCCCCATTGTAGTGCTCAATGTGGGGTGGCCAATATGGTTTCGGTCATCGAATGCACCGAATGCGGCGGCAAAGAGGTTGATTGGCTCCTTCCACCTCCTTTGGGGTGCCTGTGTCACTATCCCATTTCTCGGGGGAGGCACGTTCGTTGTCCAAATTGGAAAGGGGTCCCAACGGACCACCTACCTTTTGTAGTGTCTCCCTTCTTCGAGGTTGGTGAAGCTAACCTCTTGCACCTCGGGAAAGTCCCCAGAGGTGTCGGTGGCTTTTTTCATGGGCCTCTTGCCCTTATCTGTCGGGACGTAAGAACGACGCTCGCACGTCGGGAGTGATTCCGGGTGACAGCGGGATGGGACTCCTTCAGACCTTGCCATGCGCATGCGCTCTACCTCCTCTCGGGTGAACCGTGTTTGGTCCACAGGGTTAGCCCGGGGAAGGGGCCCTGGGGGAGGGAGCTGATGCGCATTAATGATGGGGCGGGAGAGGAGTTACCTGCCGGGGGGTTCTGGCGATGGAGACAACCCACGGCATGGGAAAAGTTCCCAGCGGGGGACAGCCTGCATCGCGGGGATCATGCCGGGAGCACCTCCTAGGAAGGGCAAGGTTCTGAGGGGGAGAATCCCTTCCGGGGTAAGAGACACCCCGGAGACGGGAGCACCTCCTGGGACGGGAGTCCCTCGGAGAAGGGAACACCTCCCAGGGGAAGAAGTCCCCCGGAGGTGGGAGCACCTCCCGTGAGTGGATGTCCGCCAAAGAGAGCACCTCTCAGGGGAGGAAGTCCCCCGGAGGTGGGAGCACCTCCCGGGAGTGGATGTCCGCCGAAGGGAGCACCTCCCAGGGGAGGAAGTCCCCCAGAAGGGGTAGCCCCCGGAGGGAGCACCTCTCAGGGGAGGAAGTCCCTCGGAGGTGGGAGTGCTTCCCAGGAAGTGGTAGCCCCCAGAGATGGGAGCACCTCCAGGGAAGGGTTGTCCCTCAGAGTCGGGAGCACCTCGTGGGAAGGGGAAAACCCCTTGTGCGAAGAAGGCTCCCGGGTGCCCCATCATGAACAGCGGTGGCGTTCCCATGAACGGAAACGGATGTGGGTATGCGGGGGCCAGAGGCCACACTATGGCGTGCAACAACTCCTCAAGAGTGTGTTGTGAGCGAAGTTGGCCCTCAACGAGCACCCCAAGTAGCGGGTCTCCAAAGGTCGAAGGTATCGTCCAGGGGGCACTTGGTCCCCCCAGCATAGGAGCATCGGGTTGGCTTGCAGAAGCCATGCTCCTGTTGAGGACAGCGGGAGGAGGGAGTGTTGCCTCCCCCCGAGTATTTCTAGGAGGAGGCACCACGACGACAGCCCCTTGCGTCGATGGCGCAGGGTTGCTAGGCCCGGAGTCGTTGGAGATGGAGGTCGAGTGCCTCATTCTTCTCGGAGCCATGACTATTCGTCACGAGTCTTCATGGATAGCACCAACTGTCATGGTATTAAAAATACCCCGGCAGGTTTGATGATGTGTATGAAACGTATTCAACAATGCAAGATGACCGTGTGACGAGTCACTCCGTGTTGGACAATCATAGTGATCCGGGAGGATCTTCAAGTCCTGATCGCATACGGATTCGCGACCAAGTCCTGATCGCATACGGCTTCGCGACCTTAACCGTGTTCGGAAAGGTTCCGCGACCATGGATTGGTCTGCGACCAGGAAAAGGAATTCGTTCCCTGTTCGGAATTGTAATCCGATCCGAATGTGTATAACTAAGCTTATCTGTTTAGGATTAGTTATATGAGTCTAATACGTTTAGGTCTCTAAGTCTGATACGTACTCATACGATTGGACTATAAATACCTTGTAATAGGTCTAGTTTAGATCATCGAACTCAATCGAAGAGTCATAGAACTTATTTGAGTTTTAAGCACTTATAGTTCCTTCGACGTAGGCAAGTGTGCCTAACGTTCAGTAGCGCTCAAAAGGTCAAATTTGCACCTTTGAAGATGAAGGACCACGCCAAGATATGGTGGAAGGCCCTTGTCGTCAGTGGTGAAGCTGATGACCTTGCGTGGGGTCAATTCAAACGACTTCTGCGACAAGAATTCTATCCGATGGGTTACCTTGAGGAGAGATGGGAGCGTTGGCACAGATTGTACCAACGGCGCGACCAGACCGTCCAAGACTATACGACAGAGTTTCGGCGACAAGCAATGGTCATCGGCATCTCACTGTCTGATCCTCAGGTATTTCGGAAGTACACATCTGGACTTCAGAAATCGATCAGTACTGAGCTAAGTCTGTTCAGAGTTCAAGACATCTCGACCGCGAGCACGACCGCTTTGGCGATTGAGAAGAAGAATAAGACCCGCAACGACAAGAACTTGAGGGAGCTTTCAACCACGACGAGCTCTGGAGAGGGTACCCACGATACGGGTAACACTTGTGAGCATTGTCATGTTGCTGGGCACACAAAAGAGAAGTGTTATAAACTTCATCCTGAACTGCGACCAGAAAGAAAAAGGAGGGATGAACCAAGCACACGAGCAGCTATGGTTACTTCTATTCCGCTCACAGAGGAAATTATCCAATTGGATTCGGTTGAAAAGGTAGACACGACCTTGTCTCTAATGGCAATGCCGAAGGAGAAAGGTTCGGGTTCATCAATTGACCACAACCCGACAGAGGAATTGTTCACTGTTAACATACAGGTGAAGCACGAGGTGGTCGCAGCCATCTTCGACCCCGGAAGCCAAAAGAATTTGGTCTCTTCTGGGCTAGTTCGACGACTTGGTTTGCAGACGACTCATCATCCTCGACCATATCCTCTAGGATGGTTCACTTCCGACGTGAATCAGCAAATCAAGAGTCAGTGTACTCTAAAGTTTGCAATATCTGCTCGTTACATCGACGAGGTTCAATGCGATGTCATCCCCATCGATATTTGCCAAGTGATTTTTGGAAGTCCGTATTTGTATGATCGTGATGCCCATTACCACCGAAGAGCTCAAGAATACGACCTCACAAAGGATGGGACGAAATTTATCATTAGTAAAAATGACCACGTCGACACCAAGAACTTGATGATAGCAAATCAGGCGAAACGGTTTGTCAATGCATGCTCAAAGTGTGTGCTGAGCGTGATGCGTCCAATTAGCCAAGAGGATTGTGCTGCATCGAGTATGGAAAGTGGCGGTTGTTTAGCAAGCTTGCCGGAAGAAAACAACGTGCTATTCGCAGAGGTATATAGTCGATCACCACAACGACTAGTCGAAAACGACATGCAACTTGTCTCTATGGCGCCACTATTCAAACTTTGCAATCCTAACTTTGGTATCGGTGATGGTATCAACCTAGACAAGGGGAAGGCTATCCGCGAGTGGCCAAGGCCACAATCCATGACGGAGGTGCCAAGCTCCATGAGCGCCTATCCATATATTCAATCCGACGATTGTAGCATTGCTCATTGTGTGTTCATTCCAAAACTCCCAGTCGTTCTCTACAACTTCACAGTTGGTCACAAACGGGAGTTGGCTCCTTCTCAACAGAGGAGTCATGATCCGGGAGGATCTCAGGTTGAGTTCGCAACGGATTTGCGACCACGAAAAGGTTTGCGACTTTCGAAAGGTTTGCGACCTTGGGAAGGATTCAAATTCTTCGAGCCTTCAATGCTGGATGATGAGCCAGATACCATAGTACCATCTGTTGAAGACTTGGTCTATCAACGAGATAAACCTCTACGTGAAGATGTGATTCTGGAAAAGAAGGTGACTACCACCCGCAGTGGCACAAAGGAGACTTTTTGAATTGGTCGGAAAGATCAACGAGCACGTGCGGCAAAGTGGTACACCAAAGAAGATAGACAAGCCCAATTTCCACATCTCCAGTTTGATCGAGAGGTCGCAACAGGGGTTGGCTCCTTCTCAACAAGGGAGTCATGATCCGGGAGGATCTTCAAGTCCTGATCGCATACGGATTCGTGACCAAGTCCTGATCGCATACGGCTTCGTGACCTTAACCGTGTTCGGAAAGGTTCCGCGACCATGGATTGGTCTGCGACTAGGAAAAGGAATTCGTTCCCTATTCGGAATTGTAATCCGATCCGAATGTGTATAACTAAGCTTATCTGTTTAGGATTAGTTATATGAGTCTAATACGTTTAGGTCTCTAAGTCTGATACGTACTCATACGATTGGACTATAAATACCTTGTAATAGGTCTAGTTTAGATCATTGAACTCAATCGAAGAGTCATAGAACTTATTTCAGTTTTAGACACTTATAGTTCCTTCGACGTAGGCAAGTGTGCCTAACGTTCGACGTGTAAAGCCCTCTTTGAAATAAAGAGTTGTGCAATTACTTTGGGTTTCGGTATTTCCGAGTAAGATCCCGTTATTCCGCATATTAGAATCTGGGCGAGCCTAGTGCGAAAACTAAGACTAAGTCTCAAACGGATCACATAGAGATTGACACAAGGGTCTATACAGATTCGGTCCTCTGTGGAGACTCTAGTCCTGTCAACGTGCCCTGACATAAGTTGGCTAGGGGGGCTCTCTCTCGGGGAGAAGGCTCCTAGTACGTCTATTCGTTTTTGTGTATTGAGTACAAATGAAAGTCTCTCCTCTACAAGAGAGGGGTACAAGGGTATATATAGACCCCAAAAGATGCAAATTACCAGACTATCCTAGCTACGACCATCGTATCAAGGGCATCATGGTGTTTTGGCGAGGCCCGGGGCACTGATCTTGGACACTTGGCCACCTTGATTTTAGTGCCCCCAACTCCAAGACGGGCTCCCAGAGGAGAGAGGCTCCTACTCCAGAGGGCGGAGGCTCGGAGGTCGGTGCCTCCTGCTCCACGTCCTACTCCGGAGGACAGAGGCCGGGGGTGGGCACCTCCCAACCCGGAGGTCAGTACCTCCTACTTCGGAGGACGGAGGCCGGAGGTGGGCACCTCCCAGCTCGGAGGACCGAGGGCCGGAGGTGGGCACCTCCTACTCCGGGGGACGGAGTTCGGAGGTGAGCACCTACCCGCTCGGAGGACCGGGGGCCGGAGGTGGGCACCTCCCAACCTGTAGGTCAACGGCCCGGAGGTGGGCACCTCCTACTCTGGAGGACGGAGGCCGAAGGTAGGCAACTCCCCGCCCGGGGGACCGGGGGCCGGAGGTGGCCACGTCCTACTCCGGAGGACGGAGGCCAGAGGTGCGCACCTCCAAGCCCGGAGGACGGATGTGGGCACCTCCTTGCCCAAAGTATAGGCCGGCACATATAATCTACGGCTAATATTTTCCCCCAACAGAAGAGATGCTACTAACCATAGAGGGTTATCTCCTATACAGAAGTGCATTGCAGTCATTTTTTTGTTGGCGTATGGCTCTCCTACAGAATGTCAATGAATATGTATGTATCGGGGAATCCATAGCAATCCAATGCTTGGATAAATTTGTCGAAGGAGTGATCGACAACTTCGGTGAGGAATATCTCCGACGGCCAACCGTTAAAGACATGTAGCGTTTATTGCAACAATGAGAGGCGCGTGGTTTTCCAGGAATGATAGGAAATATAGATTGCATGCATTGAAAATGGAGAAATTGTCTAATAGCATAGAAAGAACAATTTACTCGCGGTGATTATAGAGTCCTGATCATTATATTAGAAGTAATCGTCTCTCATGATCTTTGGATATAACATGCCTTCTTTGGTATTATTGGGTCCAACAATGATATTAATGTGTTGAACTAATCGTCCTTGTTCACTAACATTTTGCAGGAACGAGCTCCTCAAGTTCAATACTTCGTTAATAGAAAGCAGTACAACATGAGATACTATCTAGCAGATGGTATATACCTAGAATGTGCTACAATTGTGAAGACGATATCCCTACCCCAAGAAGACAAATTCAGATTGTTTGCATAATATCTAGAAGGAGTGAGGAAGGACATGAACCAAGCATTTGGAATTCTACAATCCCGGTTTGCTATCCTCTATGCCTCCACCCGTTTTTGGCAATGCTCAACCCTCACGAAAATTATGAAGGCATGTGTCATATTGCACAATATGATTATTGAGGATGAGTGAGACTTTTAATGTAATCATGATAAATTCAGACATTCATGCCCAACCAATAATTTCGACGACTGTCAACAGACGTCTAACATAACACCGCCTCATATCCAAAATGGTGTTCCAGTTGCTTTTGTTGGTGTAATCGCAAGAAATTTCAACATTCGTGCCCAACCGATACATGTCCAGCTCAAAAGGAATTTGATTGAGTATATTTGACAACGTTTTGGAGGTGCTCATAGCAACTAGTTGTTATTTTGTTGTATTTCTAATATTTTTAATTAGTACATCTATGTTAAATTTTAAGTTTAAATGTCTGAATGTCCAATATCGTATGTTTAATTTTATATTTAACCATTTGAATTTTATAAAAATATTTATTTTTGTTATATCGACTTTTTAATCCGCAAGTTAAATTTTTATTTGTTGGAATTATCCTCGTATAATTTTTTATTAATTTTTTAATTATTTAATTAGTCATATAATGCAAAAATCCCATTTTGATATTTAATACGCATGACCCACCGAAGAGCGTCCAGAAGAGTCAAACCATTGGAGTGCTTGAGTCTTGGAGAGACTCAAGCACGTAGACCCTACGAAAAATATCTCTAAGAAACTTCTTATTGGAGTGATAGAGACTCTTTGAGAAGCTTTTAGCCCGCATGGTGTGGAATATTCTTCCAGAAATCTCTCGAAGAGTCTTAATAATTGGAGATAGCCCAAAGAATGTTACAGGAGACAGAGGCTTGTTGAGTGCGACAAGCTGCTTGTCGTGGCTCTAGAATGCGACAACCGGCCACCCCCACAACGCAACACGTCGTTTGTCGAGTCTCCAGGACTCGAGAGGCTGACATGGTTGGCTATTTTTGTAAAAGAAGACAACTATGAGTCATTTTTGTAATTAATTTTTCTCATAAAATTATTGTAAAAAAAATTCGAATACTTACACAATATGAAGTCACAGGCTGACTGCAACACTTACATAGAGAGCAATACAACAGATACACACAAGTATAGTCATGTATATAAAATATCCTTAGTCACTATAATAGACAGTTACACTCCTAGAAAAGATCAAAGCGAAAAAAAAAGACGACAAATTATTAACTTTAATCTCCAACCAAAGCAATACTACCATTCTATCCATCCAAACTTGACAAACTTGCTCTGCATGAACAACACGTCAGTTGTTACATCACTTCACTGGCGGAATGCTCTGCTCGTTCCGGAAGTAGTCGTAGGGATCCACCTTACCCTTCGTCATCGCGAGCCTCTCGAAGTTTCCGGCGAAGTACTTCTCGCCCCAGACTTTACCGCTCTCATAGCTCGTGACGTTGCCGACCACCTGGTTCTCGCCTAGGTCAAGGTCCCGGTAGTTCACGTACGCTTCTCTGGGGTTCTTGCTCACGAACGGCTCCATGAACTGGTAGAAGGCTCTGATCCATTTCAGAGGCACTGTTCCATTGCCTTCGCTTCCCCAGAAGGTGATGTACTGGATGTTGTACAGTACGCCCTCCCGGTGCGGGAACGGCGTCGCCGACTCGGGGACGGCGCTGATGTACGAGCCGTAAGGGTCCAAGATCATGAGCCCGCCGCCGGGCTTGGACAACCAGGCGTAGATCTTCTCCCAGACGTCCTTTGTGATGGCCTTCCGGACGTAGTCAGACTTGTTCTTGGTGAAGGTGCTGAGGCTGGTCGTCCGGTTCAGGATGTCCTTCACGGTGGCGTTGGGGCCGAGGTGGATGTAGGGGATGGACTGGATCCAGGTCATCTCCTTGCAGTGCGTCTGGTTCATACCGAGGTCCGGGAAACGGTTGCGCATCACCGGGAGGAGCTCGTCGCAGGTGCCGAGATAGAGGGACTGGAACAGGGCGCTCTGTCCTTGCGCCATGATTCTTATCATGAGGTCGTCGGGGAGGGTCGGCGCGAGCTCTTGCCATTTGGTCACGATGTCAATGGCTCCCTCGTCGACCGACTTTTGGATTTCGAACACCGTGACTGTCGGTGGGACCGGCAGGAGCTTCACCTGCCATGACAAGACGATGCCGAAGCTCGCGCCCCCGCCGCCTCTGATGGCCCAGAACAGGTCCTCCCCCATGATGGACCTGTCGAGCAGCTCGCCGTTGGCGTTGACGAGCCTTGCGTCGACGACATGGTCGACAGCGAGGCCGTACTTTCGCAGCAGCATTCCGAAGCCGCCGCCGCTGAAGAGACCGCCAATGCCGATGGTCGGGCACACGCCGGCCGGGAACCCGAGCCGAGGACTCACCCTCGAGATAGCGTAGTACAGCTCCCCGACCGTCGCGCCGGAGTCGACCCACGCCGTGCCGCTTCCGGCGTCGATGCGCACGGACCGGATCTTGGACAGGTCGACGACCACAAACGTCTCTGGCTGGTCGGAGCGGTACGACAAGCCCTCATAGTCGTGCCCGCCGCTGCGCACGCGGATGCGTACGCCGTGCCGGCGGCCGCAGACCACGGCCGCCTGGACGTGGGATGCATTGGTGGGTGTAACAATATAAAGCGGCTTCGATGGAGACGTCAAGAACCTCGGGTTCCTAATGGAAGACTCCAACACAGAAGTATACGAAGGTGAGTTCTTCGTGTAAACAAGCCTTGGAGGTATGTTTTGGGTGAGACACTGGAGGAAGCCATCTGATGATGCTAATGAAAAATTTGGTACGTAAAAACAAGAGTAGATGCAAAAGATGAGCACTAATGCAAATGTGCTAGATTTGGCCATGTTTAACTGCGAATACGTTCTTGGCTCAATTAGGACAGGTTGGAAGCTATTTATAGGACTAATAGGAGATTTGAACGGGCACTTTGTTGCACCGTTCCCTACACGTGCGGATCGATTTGTAACACTCCATATCTAGAAAGGCTAATTAGTCAAAGTCAACTTTTTTAAAGGTCCGAGCCGCCGGGGGGATATTTGTTTGGTTTAAGCAGCATGACGACAGATGAGTGGTGCATGATGCATTTGCTTCACTGTTTCAGATTAATCGGAGGCATATTCCTTAGTTTTTTTTAGAGCAGACTGCTTACTCTTTGCACTTAGCCGAGAGACGTACACTACAATAAAATTTTTTTCTAGAGGCGTTTTTTGTTGGAACAAAATTATAATACGTAATTCTTTGCCATACAATTTAGTGTCCCGAACGTCTCAAATAGTACGTGTCAAAAATCAATTAAATAGTCCTCCAACTTACGAAACAAATGAAGTTACAAAAAATAAAAAAATTGAGACACAACGAGGGCACGATGATTTTTTTAAGACAAATTCAGACACTCGAAGAACCAAATAATAATCCTATCTCATGTGTAGTGTGATTTGTTTACAAGAATATATAATACAAAGAGAAAAAACAAAAGAAAAAATATCTTCCCTTTGTTTTATTATTTTCTTTTTCTTGCCTTGTCATCATCCACATCGTGCACTTTTATAATTGTACAAGAGTGATTGTTCCCCTCAAGACACTGTCGTCGGTTGCTGATGGTTGTCGCAAGTTATTTCTTTGGAGGAGTTTGCCTTGACGGTTGTTAAAAACTGTATGTTACCTGTTTTGTCGTTGAGCACGTGAAGAGATGACGTGTCTCTGATCAAGGGTAACTGACACTTCGACCAAGGGTCTTTGCATTTATCATCTTCGGCTAAGAGATATCTAGGTATAGCATTTCGACCAAAACTGATAGTGATCATATACTTTTTCCTAAGTTAAATATGATTATGTCGGCCATAACAGATCATGGTCAACTCTATGTTTAATCTATAGCTGTAAATTGTTAATACAACTATAGTGTAATTAATCTGACGTTAATTAATTTTTGATCAAGAGAAAATGTTTATTCCTAGTGAGTATATCTATTGTATTAAATTTTATTAAAAACATTGCAAAGAATGTCTGTAGGTGATTATAATATGTTTCAAAGAATCTCTAGAGTATTAAGTTTTGTGTTAGAGGATACAATTTTACAGCAATTTATAGAAGATCTTAAAATAACGTCTCTAGAGGACAAAATTTTAAGACAATTTCTAAATGTCTCAAAAAAGTCCAAATATGCAACATCATTTGGCTTTTAAAGAAAATTCAAAAACACCTAGAGAAATGTGTCTCTAGAGGACCTTTCTTAGTAGTGGTAAACAACGAGTTTTTTTACTAATAACCCAGATTTAAAAAATAATTACAAAACTAACCCACAGTTGTGAGAATTTACAAAAATGACCTGCTACGTAAGCATGTCGAGCTCCCAGAGCTTGACAAGTTGGTTGTCGTGTTTCGACCAAGTTGTCGTGGACTGAAGGCACGACTAGGGCCTTGTTGAGCCCCTCGACTACGACCAGCGCTTATCGTCGATCACGACCACTTGTCGCATGTGGAGAACTCGACAAGCTTGAACCAAAAAGAAATAATATTGCGGGAACGTGGATTCGAACCCGGGCCGAGGACATGGGAGCGGGCGCGCAAGCCAGTTGGGCTAGGACTCTTAGCTGCACTAGAAGAGTAGGCCTAATTAATATCCAGCACCTTGTCGTGGATCCAGAGTTCGACAAGCAAAAATGTTTTAATTGCGGAGCGGGAATTCGAACCCGAGCCAACGACGTGGCAACCGGGGACTCCCACCAGTTGGGCTAAGCGACTTAACTGATATAATACCACTGCACATTTTAATATTATTTCACTTGTCGAATTTCCAGAACTCGACAAGCTGCTGGTCCCCTCTTCACCCTTCTCTGGTCCCCTGTCCCAACACACACACACTCATTCAGTTAGCAAGCAGCACACACACACCTCATTTCATTTTCAATCTTCCACTATAGATCTAGCAAAATCCGTCCGATAAATTTATTCAGTGTAGAAGAGAAACTTATAGAGAATTGTGAGCTCTTCGAAAAGAGGTATTTTTTTCGAAATGCATTTAAGATTCTGTTAATTATGTTGCTAATGACGTAATTAGGGGTTATATTTATGTTTATGTGTATACAACTACTAGAGTAGGTATTATGTTTTTAGGAATATGTTTAGGAGTTATGTGCATGTGCATGTGTATGTATGTTTGTAAAATAGGTTTTTTAAATGTATGTGTGTATGGTTGGAAATGTATGTGTATATGTTTGAAAAATAGGGTTTTATAAATGTATGTGTATATGTTTAAAAAATAGATTTTTGAAATGTACGTGTGTATGTTTGGAAAAATAGGGTTTTTAAATGTATGTTTGTATGTTTGGAAAATAGGTTTTTGAAATGTATGTGTGCATGTTTGGAAATGTATGTGTGTATGTTTAGAAAATAGGGTTTTATAAATGTATGTGTGTATGTTTGAAAAATAGGTTTTTGAAATGTATGTGTGTATGTTTGAAAAATAGGGTTTTTAAATGTATGTGTGTATGTTTGGAAATGTATGTGCATATGTTTGGAAAATAGGGTTTTATAAATGTATGTGTGTATGTTTGAAAATTAGGTTTTTGAAATGTATGTGTGTATGTTTGGAAATGTATGCGTGTATGTTTGGAAAATAGGGTTTTTAAATGTATGTGTATATCGTTTTAGAAACTATGTGCATGTGTGTATGTTTTTAGAAAATATAAAATTAGGTTATTTTTAATTGTGCACATGCATACTGTATGTCTAAGAATTAGGTTTTGTAAATACATATGTTTATGTATTTAGAAATTATGAAACTAGATTATTTTCAATTATATTTAGAAATTATGTTTTTGAAATGTATATGTGTATGGTTTTAGAAACTATGTGTATGTGTGTATGTTTTTAGAAAATATAAAATTAGGTTATTTTTAATTGTGCACATGCATACTCTATGTCTAAGAATTAGGTTTTGTAAAATATATATGTGTAAGTATTTAAAAATTATGAAACTAGGTTATTTTCAATTACATGCATGTATGCATGCTCTATGTTTAGAAATTATGTTTTTCAAATGTATATGTGTATGTATAGTTTTAGAAACTATGTGCATGTGTGTATATTTTTAGAAAATATAAAATTAGGTTATTTTTAATTGTGCACATGCATACTCTATGTTTAAGAATTAGGTTTTGTAAAATATATATGTATAAGAATTTAGAAATTATGAAAATAGGTTATTTTCAATTACATGCATGCATGCATGCTCTATGTTTAGAAATTATGTTTTTCAAATGTATATGTGTATGTATGGTTTTAGAAACTATGTGCATGCGTGTATATTTTTAGAAAATATAAAATTAGGTTATTTTTAATTGTGCACATACACACTCTATGTCTAAGAATTATGTTTTGTAAAATATATATGTGTAAGTACTTAGAAATCATGAAACTAGGTTATTTTCAATTACATGCATGCATGCATGCTCTATGTTTAGAAATTATGTTTTTCAAATGTATATGTGTATGTTAGAAACTATGTGCATGTGTGTATATTTTTAGAAAATATAAAATTAGGTTATTTTTAACTGTACACATGCATGCTTTATGTTTAAGAATTATGTTTTGTAAATATATATGTGTATGTATTTAGAAATGGGTCATAGGGTTGTCAGACATAATGGTGTCATGTTATTTACGCGTGAGATGAATGTGTGTAGGGAATGGAGAGTCCGAAAAAAAATTTCAAATTTTCTGGTGACGGCATAATTCGCGAGGGGCAAAACGGGGTTGATATGAGCCGTTGCCAGTATATGATGGGCGAGCTGAGCGTATATAACACCTCATTCCTACAGCTGAATTTGTGGATCTGAATATGTTTGGGAAGCGGCCTCGTGATGAAATGGCTCTAATTGAAGGGCTCATCGTTCTGAGGTAGATAATGAGCCATACTGGATACTGCGCAAAATTAAAAGGGACAAATGTTGGAGCTCTTATATTCGAAGAGTGGAAGACCCCCATGGCGGATTGCTCAGCCAGTTCGTGATGTATGTGCAATTCTGCAATGTACGAGCAGCCAAGTGTGCGGTGGAGGGTGAGCCAAGCGTCATGCCCGGTCCTGCGAGATTCAGGGCTAGCGAATGGTCGGATGTATTCTGCCATACTCGCGTAGATGTGTGCAAGGTACTGGATTGCCTTCCATCAGTGTCCGAAGAAGATGATTCGACGAACTCGGAGGCATCCGATGGCTCTGATGACGATACTCCTGGTCCCCCGCAGGAGTGGCTAGATCACTCAGCATACAGTCAAGCTGTGTTGCCAAGGGATCAGGGTTCGAGGTGGTTTTTCGAGCACGGTGGCTTACAAGTAGAGCAGGAGTTTCAAAACAAGGAAGATCTAAAGAATGCCGTGGCGAGCTGGTCCCTCGCAATTAACCGGCAATACAAGGTCATCAAGTCAAACCCCAACCTTTTTGTCGCAGCCTGTGTAACAGCAAGCTGCCCATGGAAGATTCGTGCGATGTGGCCGAAGGACGACATCGGTTTTGTCGTGACAAGAGTTACCGCACACACATGCCTGCTTACGGAGGCGCTGGACAGACACAGGAACCTGACGTCAGCGTACGTCGGTAATATCATCCAGCCGGCCATGCGAGAGAACATTTCGATAATGCCGAGAGAAATAATGAAGCAAGTTTCCGATAGGTGTGGGTACACTATACGGTATGCAAAGGCCTGGAGAGCAAAACAGAAGGCAATTGAGGGCATGTTCGGCACATTCAACCACGCCTACAACAATGTGATGGGGTTGCTGCGCAACATCGCTCAAACCAACCTAGGCACATTTTTAGATTTCTTCGATCAGCCATCTGCACGTCGAGATGGTAGCCCCATACAGAATACTCGGGTACTCCGTCGATTGTTCTGGTCGTACCGCCAGTGCATCGAGGCATTTGCTTATTGTCGTCTGGTCATATGCGTGGATGGTACGTTCTTGATAGGAAAGTACAAGGGTAGTCTTCTCATTGCTGTTGCTGCGGATGCTAACGACCAATTGCTTCCATTGGCGTACGCGATCGTCGAGTTTGAAAACTCAGAAAGTTGGTTGTGGTTTTTGGTCAATGTGAAGCGAGCAGTTGTTAGTGATCGAGAAAAGGTGTGCATCATATCGGACCGCCACCGAGGGCTACTCCATGCCATTGAGGTAATGCGCGGGGCCCCAGATGCTCCGTACAAATGGGAGGATGTGCGCAGCCGTTGGTGCATGCGGCACATTGCAGCAAACCTTTTCACACACTTCCGCAGTAAATAGACCATGGATCTGTTCAAGCGGCTATGCATGTAAAATCAACCGAGGAAGTTCCAGGCTGTGTTCGACAAATTGGAGGCGCTGACAGTGAAGTACTCCACGAGGAGGGCCAGCAATGCTGCCGATGATGCAAACGTGAGCAAATTCTCCCAATGAATTCAGGACAAGAACATCGAGAAATGGTCCTTGCTGCACGACGAAGATGGCGCAAGGTTTGGGATAATGACGACGAACCTTTCAGAGGTGTGCAATTATGTGTTGAAGGGAGTCCGGTGTTTGCCGGTGACTGTTGTAGTGGAGATGACATGGTACCGCACAGCCGAGTACTTCAACAACGGAAGTGTAGCCGCCAAAACGCTAGTCGATGATCCCATGAGAACCTTGCCAGATGTTGTGCAGTCCTACTTGACTGCTTGCGTAGACAAGGCCCAGCGGCACGAGGTGACGGTTATAAACAGACTGCACCGAATCATTCAAGTCCGCCTTCGGCAGAAGAACGTGAGCGGCCAACTGAGGCCTGGACGGGTGCACGAGGTCATTCTTGGGGATGTCATTGAGTGCTCATGTAACAAACCGAAGCTACTGCACAAGCCCTGCTCGCATGTCCTTGCTTCATGTGCGACGCTCGGTGTGAGCCCTGCATCTTACCTTTCAAAGTACTTCAGCCTTGATAACCTTTCAAACACGTGGAGTGGCGTGTGGAGAGTTTTTATGACGCTCGGTGACTACAGAGTTATCCCTGTTGGCGAGACTACCTGGATCCCAGATGTAAATCTAAAGCTAACGGGTCCAGGGCGACGGAAGACACGCCGAATACACAACGACATGGATGAGTCAAGGGGGGTAGCTCACGAGCTAGGAAATGCTCGATCTGTAGGCAGCCTGGACATAGCAGGAAGGATTGTTTGAATGCACCCGGACCATCGACCTAGCTACACTGTGTGTGTTCGACGAAACCTTGTAATAAACTTTGTAATACGCTTCTCATTTGCATTGGATTGTTGTAATCCGTACGAAACCTTGTAATATGTTTTATGTTATGTTACTTTCATGTCGTGTGCTATCCATGGGTATGATACTTTCAATAACGGTTCCCGTTGTATGTTATGTTACTTTCAATAAGGGTTACTGTTTTATGTTTTGACAAGCATGGCTGGCGGGGATAGAGATCTTCCAGAGCTGCTGAGCAGTACATGTGATCGTGGACATCGCGGCCGCATCTTGTCCGAGGTCTGGGACTTGGAGCGTCTAGTAGTTCGTGCTCCCTTGGAGTACTAGCCTCTGCATGAGGGCTATATTCCCATCCTCCGGGATGCAGGTTTATTGCCGTTCGCCCGTATGCTACAGATAGGTCAGCATATCACACTGGATAGGTCGTTGATCACCGCATTGGTAGATCGATGGCGTCCGGAGACCCACACTTTCCACTTCCGCTGGGGGGAGATGGCAGCCATGCTGGAGGATGTGAGCATGCTGCTTGGTTCACCTGGCAGTGGACATCCCATCGTCCCCTGGCCAGCACGCCTAGATTGGCCCGCACAGATGCACCTCCAATTCAACATTGCTAACCACACTGACGAGATCCTGGCATCCAGGCGTGGTGTCCTCCACCGATTTTTGGCGCGCTACCATGAGTGCCTCAATGATGCCCTCGCCGATGTAGTTCGGCGGCATCTCTTCGCCTACTTGCTGGTGACGCTGCAGTATATTTTGTTCCCTTCGACGCACGGTGACACTGTGTACACGTGGTTCATTCCTCTGGTCGAGAGTATCGTCGATGCCGACGCAGGGGCCATGCCGCGTTACAACTAGGCGATGGCAGTGTTGTGCGCAACATACAGGGGGCTTTGCGAGGCATGTTGCAGGACCGTGACTGGATCATTGCTGTCCGCATGCCCTGTACTACTGCAGTTATGGTCATGAGAGCACTTCCCCGTTGGTCGGCCGCGTTTACAGCAGCCCATCCATCCGTACGATGCGCCAGCGGACTACCAGGATTGGGTAGATCGGCCGACCATGGGAGCCCGTTGGCTGAGAGGTCGGCCGAGGTGGTCATCGTCACAGATTCACCGCTGTTACTTGAAGTACCTGGGAAAGTTTGATCTCCTACCGGACGCGCGGGTCATAT